>LR990632.1:7192932-8500055 GCA_905147815.2 Phalera bucephala | reverse complement strand
TATGTGGGTTATTTGATTATGTCTGTGGGTATAGTCAGTAGGGGCTAAAGTCGGGACAGGCACTGGTTATGGTCTCAGATGCACGATGACATTTTCGGCATTTATCGTTTTGGGTGTTAGGATCTTTAAGAATGTATTTTGTATAATTTTTAGTGTTTATTATTATTATCAGCTATTTATGTCCCACTGCTGGGCAAAGGCCTCCCTTCACTTTTTCCACTCTTCTCTGTTCGATGCTCTTTCAGGCCAATCTTTCAAAAAGGTGTCCAGTTCGTCCCGCCATCTCCGCCTGGGTCTACCGCGGTGTCTTTTGTAGGGACCAGTCAGTTATTATTTCGGCCTATTGGTCATATTTCATGCGGCAGATATGGCCGGCCTGGTCCCATTTAGGCTTGGCGGCTTTTTGACTTACGTCGGCAATTTGCGTCATGGACCGTAGTGTGAACTTCTTGACGTAGTCTGTGAGTTTAATATTAAGAATACTACGCTACATGGACCGCTGACACACCGCATATCTAAAATATCTTACCCTATGTTATTCCAATAATTAATACAAATCTAACGGCACCCATCAAGGCGTTTACGCGTGTCAAAGAAATAGACATACATACCTAAATTTATTATCATGAACCATTTTGCCCCACTGCCAGCCGTAGTCTTTGCCTGAGCATAAGGTCTATCAGATCTATCATAAGATCCGTCAAGTCATGTAGGTTACACCAGCGTACACGAAAAACAATATCCTATTTCTAACGCAAAAAGGGTTAAAAAGAGGGACATTTTGTATTACACATCAGTGTCCCTAAGAATGCAACTCATACAAAACCATCTCGTATATCGTTAAAAATACGAGGAATTCCCCTAGTTGTTTCAAGTTCCCAGGCATTGTGACGGCACGAGCCCGACAGTTATACTGAGATAGTATTTCCGGTTTCGTGCTCTTGAAATTTATGGGTGTTTGCTCACCACCCTCCACGTCAAGTGGAAACTGTGGTTCCATTTAACAATTTTGATATGTGATAACGTATGATTGTGGTTAACGTAAGGCTTATAATGCTGTGTGTTCCTATTGATATATGTGGGAATTACGTCCTTAATATCTGGAGACATTTATTAAGAGGTAAATTAAAGGTTTGGTCAAATAGCCGACGGAGCGCGACGGGAGCGCGGCGCAAAAACTCGGGCTGCGCTGTGTGGCATCTTCCGTACATTTCAGTACATTAGAACTAGCGTTGTAACAACGCTCGAGTCGGCGCTTATAACGCTCGCGTTTTCAGCATTTTTACAATTTTACAACACTAACTTCCTCCTCCAAGCCACGCTACCGTCGCGCTCTTGTCACGCTGCATTGGCTATGTGGCGAAACCTTAAAGCAGCACCAGTAGCATTGTGTGACCACTGTTTCGCCAAGGTAACCGTTTGTGATATTTTCATATTTGCTTCGGAAGACACGTTTAACTGTTGGTCCCAGTTACAACTTACTGTGGTAGTCGTTAAGCCAACATTAAAGCCCTCATCATCATCATCATCAGCCGAAAGTCGTCCACTGCAGGACAAAGGCCTCCCCCAAAGATCGCCACAACGACCGGCTTTGTGCTGTACGCATCCAGTTTCTACCCGCGATCTTCACCAGGTCATCGCTTCACCTTGTGGGGGGCCTGCCCACTCCACTCCCATTAAAGCCTTATAAGCCTATAATATAAATTACGTAATAATACATAAATTACAACTGTTTCAAAGCTGCCTCGTCCTCACCGCACTGGGTCCACGTGATAGAGCATGGCATCTCTCAACTCATTTGACAGAGAAATCCTTTTCCCAGTAATGGGATAGACCGATCGTCTATTTCAAGTTTTTGCCATTGACTGGGTCCCCACTGGTGAAAAATGGGAAAATGAATCCCAACGATTGCTAGTGGAGACGTTATAATAAGAAGAATTACGATCATGCCAGCATTCTGCAAGCCGGTGTGGCACTGGTGTACTGTATATATCTTCCCACCTTCGATGATTTTAGATCCGAATGTTGGCAAGCCATCATACTGGGTACAATTCCAGAATTCGGATAGCGCCTACATTTTGTTCTTAAAGGAAACTTGGCCCAACTTATTCGAACACAAGACCTCATGTTACCAGCACCACTAGACCTACAAGGCAGTTATTTTCTCTTCAGCTGAAAGATGTCCACGTGCGGCTAGAAAATACATTAAAAAGCACTAGGATATAATATAATTATTCAAACAATGTTCCCGCTAAGGCAACACAATCAACTGAAAGTTAAATTCGACGGACGAACTCCGTCTGCAGGCCATAGCTGATGCATACCGAACGGTCCCCGATCGGCTATCGAACATCCATAGTTTGTATTAGATTAGCATTCTAGTTGTTGCCTCTCATAGTTCTAGTGGTATACCAAAAGACAGGGAAGGCACAGAAGCTTTAGTTAGTTAAAACTTTTCAAGATATACAATACCTAGGTACTTTCTTTTTGAGCAGAATTACCAGTTTATCTATTTATTATAAAGTTATTGGTAAAATGGCTGATTTAAACTTTTTTTACCTATCCTACTAAAGATCGTAATCTGGCAAAAATATATTTAAAAAGGTATATTGCGAGCTAAGTATTTAATAAAGTTTTGTCAGTACATTTCGTGTCAGTCTTCTCACAAGAGTCTCTCCAGAAGAGACAATCCTGAATGCTTCGTCAGTTCATGCATGAAATCATATTTCAGTGTTTAAATCAAACGTGTATGCAAAATTTCAGATGGTGTGGTGGTGCTTTTAACTACCGAGGAGTTTCTCGTGAGGAGACAAACCTGAATCCAATATCAGTTCATGGAGGAGTTTTAAATCACAATCACAATTTTAAACGTAATTTTGCAGCTCGAGACTAACGATAGTAAAAATAATTTAACAGGTTTATCCCGGGTTGATAGTTGTTTTCGGGATAAAAAGTATTTATTATTTTAAGTTAGGGTATACTTATTTTATTTTATTTATTCTTTATTGTACAAAGTTATATAAATTAGTAAGTACATTTACAGATATGATGTACAAAGGCGAACTTAACTCAATTAAAGTTGTCTACCAGTTAACCTTGGAGTGCAAAGAGAATATTTAACGCATACGTGAAGGCAATTGTACAACAAACTATTCAGTAAACTCTAAAAAAAAATCGAACAAAACAAAGATAATAATGAAAACAAATATCGAAGTCTCTGCATACATAAATTATACTAACATATACTAAATTAAAAACTATACAAATAAATACACCTATATACATAAGTTTATATACATAGATATATACTTATATAAATATAAAATAATTAATAATATAAATAATATAATAAAATTTATATCAATTGCAAAGAAAATGCTCTTTTACTCTTTCCCTGAAAACATCCAGAGAACAGCTAACGCGTATGATATGTGGAAGGGAGTTCCATAGTTTCACCGCACGTACAGTGAAGGCGCCATCATAAAGGCTGGAAGTATGACGGGGAGTTCGGAGAAGGAGAGAGGTAGCTGTACGACAAGTTTTGCCCCGAGGAATAAGAAATTCGAAGCGTTCGCGAAGATATTCAGGTGAGTTAGGGTTATAGAGAACAGAGAACAGAAGAGTGAGAATATGTAAATCCCGACGTCGCCGAACAGGTAGCCACTTCAGTTTCATTCGATACACAGAGATATGATCATACTTGCGTAGACCAAAAATGAAGCGGATACATAAATTCTGCAGGCGTTCGAGTTTATCAAGAAGTTCCTCTGTAGCGTCAAGAAAACAAACATCAGCATAGTCTAAAAGTGATAGAAGGAAGGAATGGGCAAGAATTATTCTCGTTTGAAAGGGCAGGAACTTCTGGAGACGTTTGAGAGATTGAAACGAGAAGTATACCCTCCTGCTGACTTCCGCAATGTGAGTGCTCCAGGAAAGATTGCAATCCAAATACACGCCTAAATTCTTCGCACTGGTGGTATAAGTTATAGGGACAGAGTCATAAATTATTGGAGGGAGAGACTGATGGTCCAGGAGATTGTAGAAATGCCTGCCACCAATAATGAGAGCTTGCGATTTGGTTGGGTTGACTAAAAGTCCAAACCCCTTAGCCCATTGATTGATGTTTTTAAGATCATTATTGATGGCATTAATTGCTACCGACAATTCTTCGACCTTAAAATGACGGTACAGCTGCAAGTCATCTGCGTAGAGATGATAGTGTGAAGCTATAACTTTATTGATCGCATCGATAAATACCGAGAAGAGAAGAGGAGAGAGTACGCCACCTTGCGGTACGCCCGCAGAAAGTTTACACCATCCTGAGGAGGCCTCGTTAGAGCGGACCATCTGCGAGCGACCGCGAAGATATGAATTAAACCAAGCAGTTACAGAGGAAGATACGTTAAGTGAGAATAGGATTCCCAAGAGAATGTCAAAATCGACAGAATTGAAGGCACTGCTAAAGTCCAGTAGAACCAGAGCTGTAAGTTGTTTGTTTTCCATGGCCAATCGAATGTCGTCAGTAATCTTGACCAGTGCAGTTACTGTACTATGGCCAGTACGGAATCCAGACTGGTAAGGACTAAGCAGGCTGTTAGAGGCAAGAAAGTAAGATAGTTGTTTCTGGACAACACCTTCAAGAACTTTAGACAGGATGGGAAGTATAGAAATTGGACGGAATTGCGAGACTGAAGAGGGATTTGAAACTTTAGGAATCGGTAAAACATAGGCCTTCTTCCAGGCTGAGGGAAAGGAGCTAGATTCAAGTGAATAATTGATAATGTGGGCAATAACAGAAATAAGTTCATTCACGAGGGGGCGAAGCATTTGAATTTGAAGGCCATCATCACCGATAGCCTTGGTAGAAATCGATAAGATGGATTTTTTGACCTCTTCCTCTGTGACTTGCCGAAAAGAAAACTGAGGACATACAGGCAGAGGTTCGCAAGAAAGGTTGCAGAGTGTTGAAGTTTTAATATCATTGTCTAAAGTGACAGGAGATTTTGAAAAGTGCATATTAATAGCATTAAGGTCGATATCTAGGATGCAATCGTTAGTAGATTTCCCGATACCTAGAGACTTAAGGAATTGCCATGCCTGAGCCGTATTGAAATTTTGAACTGAAGCGTTAATGTGGCGTCGCTTAGCATCCCTACACATACGACTGCAGCGATTTCGTAACTTTTTATACAGAGACCAATTCTCATCTGTAGGGAACTTCATATACCGTCTTTTAGCTTTGTCTCTTTTAGACATTTCTTTTTTGATGATGTCAGACAACCATGGTGCGGGAGAATGTTTCACTTTTACTTTTTTTATAGGAGCATGCACATCAATAAGGTCTAACAGCAGTTTATTAAAGGCGATCACTTTAGTGTCCAAGTCGGCGCAGTTGTATACAGAAGACCAGTCAATATTACCCGCGTCTTCTCTCAAACGATCCAGATCAATAGTTTTAAAACTACGAAGAAGAAGAATCTTAGACTTGCGTTTAGGTGTGCGAATTTTATATGAGAGGAAAACAAGATCGTGATAAGAAAAAGAGGCTGGAAGTTGCCCATGTACAGCCACCTTACTAGGGTCGGATACTAGGATTAGGTCTAGAAGTGAAGGAGAACAGTGGGGGGCATGGTGAGTAGCATGAAGTGGAAGAATATGCATGTTTACAGAAGAGACAAGAGATTGGAGTTTACGGCTGCGCGTATCACCCTTGAGCAGACAAGTGTTGAAGTCTCCGAGGATAATAGTGTTGTCATATAGTGATGAAAAATATTCAAGTTTAGATTCAAAAGAAAGGAAATAATCAATATGACAAGAAGGACTATAGTAAACACCTAAAAGAATTTTAGTGTGGTTAATCATGATTTCAATAAAAAGGTGTTCTGCAAAATTTGAATAGATACTCGGAGACTGATCAACAACTTTATAAGTAATGTCTCCACGGAGATAAACTGCAACCCCTCCACCTCCCTTTCCCGTTCTGTCATTGCGCACAAGTTTGTACCCGGGCAGAGGAAATTGTGTGGAAGGAACAGCGGGTTTGAGGAACGTCTCAGAGACAAGGACAGCGTGTATGAGTTCAGAGTCAAAAGATGATAACAAATCAGGATGATGGGCGGGAATGCTCTGAGCATTTATATGTACTACATTGAAGAATTTTCTGAAAGAAGAGAAATAAGAAGACAGCTGATCGCGCAGGTGAACGGAATCATCATTAAAAGCTGATGCGTAGCTATCATCCGATGCACAAGAAGAAGAGCAAGATATAAAACTATCATCTGACAAATTTAACATAAATATATATAATATGAATTAACTAATATATATAAAATTACTAATAACTATAAATAAACAAGCGACTACTACTCCTCTTTACACTCGCCGATTTTTCACAAATTGAATAAAGGACTGATATCCAGATATCATGAACTATCCGAACATAGCACATAACTCGAAACTTGTGCGCAACATTTCCGAACGCGCGCAGCTAATGTCACTTGTAGTAAACACAGTTATAGGAGAGAAAGATTTTAAAAATAGCATAAAGTAGTAAATTGCAAGTACCTAAGACTACTTCACTGCTTTGCGCGATTTCTTATCGGCCGGCTTCGGACACCCTGTACTCGAGCCAGACGCTGCACCTTGGGATTCCGCAGCAGCCTCCGACGTCGACGCCGCCACCGGAAATTGAGCTATTAGATGTCGCAGCTCAGCCGCAGATTCTATCTTGCTCCGGGCCTTATTTGGAAGCAGAATGACGATCTTCCCCTCGGAGGTCCAACACTGCCTTACTCCAAAGTGCTTACGCGCATTGAGGAATGTGTCATGCCTCGGTTTGGTCAAAAACTCCGAGAGCGTCAGCCCAGTGCCCTTTAATTCGGTCTTCTTGCGCCAGACCTCACCACGCCGATCGCGGCTTTGAAACCTCACGAGGAGGGGACGTGCCTTTCCCACGGCGGCTCCCAGGCGGTGACAAACCGCTATATCGGAAGCCTTGATGCTGGCAATTTCACATTTAGTTTTTAATGTCTGGACTACCAAAGAAGTGATGTCCGCATCTTTCTTCTCTGGAAGACCATGGAGAAGGAGTACCTTGTTTCGGGAAGCCATCTCGTGACGATCTAAGCCCAACACCAACAGTTCCATCTGAGTTTTAATGGATGCCACTGTCTTCCACATCAAGCTCTTGAAATCCATGAAGTCCTTGGAGAGACTTGCTATAGATTTATGGGATGCCTCGCCGCCAGCAGCCTTCAGTTCATCTTCATAATGATCCATCCTTGCAGAGAATGTTGCAGAGAGATCTTCCATGCAGTTGGAGAGCTTTGTAAAAAGGTCCATTTTGTGAAGATTTAAATGAGTTTAAAAGAAGAAAGTGATAGTGAGAGTGAGTGTAATAGAGGATATAAAAACTTAGTACATAAGGAAGATAAATGTGAGTAAATTACAATTTTAATTTAAATTATAACAGAGCTACGAATAAAAGATGTTTTCACTTCAACTACCCTCAGTCGAAGAAAAAAAATAATATACAAAATTTCATTGGAATCCGTTTGGTAGTTATTGTTTGATTGAAACACAAAGACACAGACAGACAATAATTCCAAAAAAATTGTTTCTGTCCCTATATCGAAAAGTAAATTAAAATTTTCGGAAAATAGATTCGGCTCGGTTACAGTTTTATTATAGATATATTAAATTAAACTAGTGGTCGCCCATAGGTCGATATTCGACCTACTCTTTCATCGTTTGCTGGTCATGTTTGAGATTCAGTAAGACTATAGACAAATAATATTAAAGACAAACATCAATTTGACGTGTATTGTGTCAAATACATGGTAGTGTGTGACATGTTTTTTTCATTGATATAATGTATATTTTATGCATAATTAAAAAAAAAAATATTAGCATTACTTACTTACCATTTGAACTTATCTAAATTGGCATTCTATGGCCTGGGTTACCTCAAGTGCATTTCGACGATTTTGTGCTGCCTTTTGCCTTAATACTCTTACGTACCTGGTGATCCAAATACTCCCTGTAACAGATTGCAGATGCCTCCAGGGCAAAAGAGGTTGCATTCCTCTGGAGATAGATGACCACCCAAAGTATATTCACTCGCCGCGCCGTCAATGCGTCGCATTTGCAGATGACATGTTTTATAGTCATAGTTTTTGTACCACAGCTTCTGCATACCACGTCGTTGAATAGGATCGTCTTATGTAGTTGTTCTTTTATACCATAGTGACCTATATACGGCGGTACTACGTACTTAGACTTCGACCGAAAGGAACATCGATTTATACTTCTGGATTTTATCTCAATAGTGGATCAACCGAGCGATTCCAATCAAATCTCTCAGATTAAATCATATGGAACGTATTATAAATTTAATAGTTACCTACCATGATTTACCTAGATCATACTGGGTTCATAGTTTTAGACTGCCGCGAGAAAGAGACGGAGCTATTAACTTCATATATACGTGTCCTTTTACATCAAAGTGACATTACATACTACTAAAGAGATGGTGATACGTCTCTTGATTATGTCGATTGTAAGAACATTTGAAAATTAAATCTTTCTGAAAGGTTTAATAAGAATAGTAGTAGGTAATTTAATCAATAGATTGTTGAGATGATCTTGATTTTCAATATTTATATTAATATTTTTTTTTTTAGGACTTGTTATATAGTGAATGCAGGTCATAGAGTGAATGGTGCGATGGGAAGGCTACTTGGGAGCCGGCACTTAAGCCAAAAGGCGCAGCTGGCCATGCATAACAGAGTGCTTGTCCCAACGCTGTTATATGGTAGTGAGAGTTGGGTATGTAAGAAGGAGAACGAAAGCAGGATAAATGCGGTCGAAATGCGATCTCTGCGGAAGATGTGCGGAGTCACGCTGACCGACCGTATTCGCAACAGCGTAGTAAGACAGCGAGTAGGTATGAAAGATAGTATCGGTGTAAAGATGAGAAAGGGTATGCTCCGTTGGTTCGGGCATATAGAAAGAATGCCAGAAGAAAGAATGACAAAACAGATATACAATGCGAAAGTGGAAGGATGTAGGTGCCGGGGAAGACCTAGACTATCTTACCATGACCAAATAGACCGTGTCTTAGGTGAAGGGCAAGTCAAGAGTCTCCGTAACCGGCGAGTGTGTATGAGACGAACTATGAGAGTGGAGGAAGCCAGAGAGGTATGTAGGGAAAGAGCCTGTTGGAACTCTGTACTCTCTGCCTACCCCGCGAGGGAGCTGGCGTGATGATATAGATAGATAGATAGACTTGTTATATATTATATTTATACTAGTGGTCTTTAAAGTATCGCGCATAAGTGCTCTTTACAAGCACAAGGGTGACCGATCTGACTGCAACTCCTACCGCGGTATTTCGCTCCTTTCAGCCCCCGGAAAGGTCTTTGCTAGAGTTCTCTTAAACCGCCTAAAGAACTTGTCTGAAAAGATTCTGCCTGAAACCCAGTTTGGCTTCCGACCGGACCGAGGCACATGCGAAGCTATATTCTCTGTGCGTCAACTGCAAGAAAAGAGCAGTTAACAGGGCTGTCAGCTGTACCTTTGCTTTGTTGACCTGGAGAAGGCTTTCGATAGCGTGCCTCGGGAAGCTCTATGGTTGGTGCTAGGTAAGCTCGGGTGCACGGAAAAGTTTGTGAGACTTCTTAGACTCCTGCATGACGACATGCAATGCTGCGTTGCCGTAGACGGTGAACAGACAGACTTCTTCCCCGTTACCTGTGGGGTGAAGCAAGGATGTGTCTTAGCGCCTACTCTGTTCGCCTTATACTTTGCGGTGGTAGTTAGAGAGGTCTTACACACTGTTTCTCAAGGAGTCCGCATCCGTTTCCGCACAGACGGCAGCCTTTTCAACTTGGCTAGACTTAAGGCTCGCACTAAAGTCTCTTACGCACTGATCACTGAGATCATGTATGCTGATGACTTGTGCTTCCTATCAGAATCCCTAGACGGCCTGCAACAGCTGATGTCCGCATTCCACCAAGCCTGCCGTAAGTTTGGCTTAAAGATCAGTGTCAATAAGACGGAGGTGATGTCCCTGGACATGCACGGTCACGAGACACTGACCATAAAACTTGGTGAGGATGTGCTAAAGCAGGTGGATAGATTTCGCTATCTGGGGAACACTGTAACATCCAAGTGTGACCTTGATGCTGAGATCAATAGCAGGGTGGGTACCGCAGCTGCGGCATTCGGCAAGCTATGTACCAAGGTCTTCTGCTCGCATAACCTTAAGTTGCCCACTAAGATATCGGTGTATATGGCAATCGTGCTGCCAAACCTCCTATACTCCTCTGAGACGTGGTGTGTATACCGCCGCCACATTCGCACTCTGGATCGCTTCCACCTTAAATGCCTCCGTACCATCATGAGGATCAGATGGTCCGATAGAGTGCGAAATACCGAAGTTCTGCGACGAGCCAATGTTGGTGGCATTGAGGCCTATTTAATGCGTCGACAGCTTCGGTGGTGCGGTCACGTATCTCGTATGGCGGAGGAAAGAGTGGCGAAGCGCATCTTCTACTCTGAACTGGAGAAGGGCAAGCGGAATCATGGCGGTCCCCTCCTCCGGTACAAGGATGTCCAAAAGCGACACATGAAGAGATGCAACATAGAGCCCTCTCGTTGGGAACGTTTGGCAGCACAGCGGCCAGAATGGCGCAGGATGGTGAACAGCCAAGTACACGAGTTCGAGGCTCAGCGTAAAGCTGACCTTGACGCCAAACGCAATCAGTTAAAGGCCCGCCCACCTGCTGCCATATCATACAACTATGAGAACGGCGTACTTACGTGCCCTCAATGTGCACGGAGTTTCGCCGCGAAGATAGGCTACATAAGCCATCTTCGAGCGCATCAGCGGCATTACTCTGACTAGGGGTCTTTAAAGTGGTCGCCATGGCCGAAATCGGTCGGATCAATCATCATCATCACTAGTGGTCGCCCATTGGTCGAAATTCGACCATAATTAATTTAAATTATAAGTTTGAAAATTATTAAGGTTCTATTGTCAAAGACTATACTTCTATAATCGCAGATTTCGCCAAGGCTACACTATTAATTTGCCTATTTTTTCAAACAAATTATATGAAATTTTAAATGAATAAAATAAAGAATACCTTTTTTTATTAAAACAAACAACCAAAAAGAAAATGCTGTCCAGTGAACTTGACATACATATTTCGATAATTTAATTAATGATACAAAACTTCTCTGTAAACGATGTTTTTTGTAAAAACTCTTTCATCGTTTGCTGGTTATGTTTGACATTCAGTAAGACTATCATCATCATCATCATCATCTCAGCCTATACTTGTCCACTGCTGAACATAGGCCTCCCCAATCGCTTTCCAGCGTAACCGGTCCGATGCCACCTGCATCCAACGACTTCCTGCGATTTTCACAAGATCATCGGTCCATCTGGCAGGTGGTCGTCCCACGCTGCGCTTGCCAATACGTGGTCTCCACTCTAGAATCTTTCTGCCCCAACGCCCGTCCGATCTTCGCGCTATGTGGCCCGCCCATTGCCACTTCAGCTTGCTAATCTTAACGGCTATGTCGGTGACCTTGGTTCTTCTACGAATCTCTTCATTCCTGATTCGATCACGTAGAGAAACGCCGAGCATAGCTCTCTCCATAGCTCGCTGAGCAACTCTGAGCTTTTTTATGAGACCTATTGTAAGAGACCACGTCTCTGATCCATATATCATCACTGGTAACACACATTGACTAAAAACTTTAGTCTTTAGGCACTGAGGTATTTTGGATGAGAAGATGTTGCGCAGTTTCCCGAACGCTGCCCAGCCGAGTTGGATTCGCCGATTGACCTCTCTCTCAAAGTTGGACCTACCTAACCGGACTACCTGTCCCAGGTAAATGTATTCGTCGACAACTTCAAGAGTAGAGTTCCCAACGGTGAGTGCGGTGGGTACGACATGGACGTTACACATTATTTTCGTTTTGTCCATGTTCATTTTAAGACCCACTTGTTGAGATACTCTGTTGAGGTCGCCGAGCATTCGTCCTAGATCTTCCAGCGACTCCGCCATGACCACAATGTCGTCGGCAAATCGAAGGTGAGTGATGTATTCGCCATTGATGTTGATGCCAAGTAAGACTATAGACAAATAAAATTAAAAACAAACAATATTAATCTATTCTCAATTTGAATTGTATTGTGTCAAATACATGATAATGTGTTTTTCATTGATTTAATGTATTTTATGCATAGTTAAAAAAAAAAAATTAGCATTCTGCACTCCTTCTCGATATAAACTATAAGTGTGGGAAATTTCATACTCCTCCGTCCGCGCAATTTTCGTAAAAAGGGGTACAAAGTTTTTTTTTTAATTTATTTCAGATGTTAAGATCCATTACACAATATTAATAGAATGCACTAGTCAGTAAATGAACCATGTTGCAGTGGTTCAAGTACTGACAGTCAAACCTCTCCGCCAATGCGTTAAGGATACTGTTGCGGCTGGCCCACACCCTGCGCAGCAAGGACGCGCACCGCTTGCGCATGGTTGCAAAAAAGCAGTCCACGCGCGCCTCGGCGAACATTCCCGAAGCGCTACAAAAGCGAGGCAGCCCCAAAAGCACCCGGAACGCATTGTTATATTGGACACGTAACGCGCCGTACTGTCCCCGCGAATAAGCGACCCACAGACTGCTCGCGTAGAAAGACGTGCAAAATGCCCTGAATAAGGTTATTTTGACTCCTCTCGAACAGCGAGCGAATCTGCGGGCTATCATATTCGCACGAACAGACAACGCCCTACGTTCCTTTTCTATGTCAACATCGTCTTTCAAGTCCGAGGTTAACACATGACCTAGGTATTTAAATTTGTCGACTCTATTTAGGGGACACCCTTTTAATTTGATGGTCGGTATATTACCCAGACATCTGCCTCGGGCCTGAAAGACTATACACTCGCTTTTTCTCACGTTGTACAACAAGCCATGATCGTCAGCGTACTTTTCACAAATGCCAAGCAGCTTCGATAATCCACTCACTGAGGCCCTCAGCAGCACCATGTCTGTCATCAGCATAACTAATATTATTAAGGCATGCTCCTCCAATATGACAACAGATATGCGTACTGCTCAGCCTCTCAATCAGCGCATTTACATAGAGGTTGAAAAGTTTAGGTGAGGTTAGCCCCCCTTGCCTCACTCCGCACTCCAACCTATATGAGGTCGAATAGGCCTCCGCCCACCGAACAACGATAACCTGATTCATGAACCAATATTTAAAAAGACGTATTAAATCCGCTGGCATTGATGTTTGTTCTAGTTTTTGCCACAAGATGTCATAACAAACCAGGTCAAACGCCTTCGATAAGTCGAGGAAGCAAGCAAAAATAGGCGTACTCCTATCGGTATAGTATTTGACAGTTTGCTTTAAACACAATATCGCCATTTCTGTGGAGAGACCTAACTTAAAACCAAATTGGTTGTCGTGTATATGTATGTGTTTTTGAAGCTGAGTGTTAAGCAAACCGTCAAGTACTTTCGAGATAATAGTGGCCAGGGAGATGGGTCTATAATTGCTGCTGTCACTAATATCGCCAGTCCTATTCTTCACGACCGGGACAACCACAGTCTTAAGCATCTGCGTAGGTAAGTACGAGTGTCCCACACATACGGAGTAGAACATCGCCAGCACTCGGGGCAGATGAGTACCTGCATATTTAAGGTGCTCAATGCTCAAGTCGTCGTGGCCCGGAGACTTACCCTTCGACATACATTTAATGACCTCTCTTACTTCTTTTGCCGAAAATCGGGCACTAACCTCCTGGCCACCACAACCAACGCTACATGCATGCTGTGATGGTGGCCCAGAGGCGATGTTACAGTAAAGTGCTCTTTAAACATCTCAGCTATGCCTACCAAGTCACTAGTCCCGTTGATACTCACAGGTAAACCCGGCTTACTATTTAATTTATTAGTCGATTTTCAAAAGTTTTTGAAATCGTGGCTGGAATGTTGCGAAGCCAAGATATCCATTTTGATTTGGTCTCTATTATTTTGACACCATTGCAAACGCGATTTAAAAATCCTGCGACTCGTCTGCATGTTATTCCAAATACATCCCTCCCGCGGCCTACCATTCCAAACCCATAACTCAAACTTTTGCCGGGCTTCTCTGTGCGCATCACTCACATACCTGTTCCACCCTATAACCGGTTTCTTACGCGTATGAACACTCTGATTGTAACTCACACAAGCTGCCTGGCATAATACAGTAATACTGTCATCCTACATTTTGTCAATAATATTTCTGTGGTTCAAATTATTAAACATAATCGCTACATGCACTTATTTCCATTGGAAAGTCAATAAATTTTAAATTAATGTTACAAAATTTTGTATAAATGTCAATTTGCTCCAGTTTTCTTTCCCCCCAACGAATTTTATTATTTGCTTCACGTATTAATATAATGATTCTTATATTCTACATGGTGATTATTATCAAGGAATTTATAGATTACACTGGTGTTTCTCGTGAATATTTAATATTAACATTACATTGATTTCCTTTTAATATTTTAATTTTAAAAGTTGATTATTTTATAATATGATTTTATTTAAATAATTTAAGAAAAATATTGATTTGTGGTATCAAATATATGAAATTATCATTTTAAATTATTAATATAAAATATTGTATTTGTTGTCCAGTCAGTCAGTGGCAAGTGACCAACCGACCGCATCAACCGCACCAACTTCAAATATTTATTTTTTGCTTATTAAAGAAAGTTTACCTTTTTTTAAAAAATTATTTATTTTAGAATTTTAAGTAATGAATGAATTAATTATAAATATTTTTGTACCTCTTTTATATTATTGTGCTTAGTTTTCCAGTAAGGTACATACAGGAATTATATAAAACTTATAATAACTGAATTCACACATTGCTGTTGTTCGCCGTCAAGAGGTACCTTGGTGAATCGTAAGTCCAAGGGCCAATATCAATAAAATTAAAATGAGACCAACTTGAAACAATACTGAACCCTTTGTAAAAAAAGTTATGCAATGTAAATTAAGCAAAGAAGTTATAAAATCACACTTAATTACGTACGCGTCGGTAGAGGTACATTTATTTTTTGCTCCGTGTGTTTATTCTATTAATGTGGTAAAAAGTTAACTGTTCGTATATCAAAACATATCAATACAATGTTTATAAAGTGAGCAATCGTTTAGTGTTTGTGTCTTATCTAGTTACATTCTGTGCTTTTCGTAATTTACGAGATTCAACATTATAATTTTCACATTGTTTACGGCTGGAGTAGTGACTCGTGCAGCGGCGTCGCGTGACCACCGCGCATGCGTAGTTTGCCGTGCGGAACTAAGGAAGGGACACTGGTTCGCGACGTTGCGTTATCACGCGAGCTTCGCTTGCCGCCCGGCTTTTCTTACTCAGTGCTGCAGTTGAATTTAAGTGTTTCCTGATTGCTTGCCGTTTAACGCAATATACTAACCCTATTTGTTATTACCTATATATTAATACGGTAATTTGCTCAGTATAAAAATGGCTTCTTCCAATAACAAGAATAAATCAGTTACTACTCGTGCTGCTATGTCTTCAAGTAGAACGCAAAGCGATTGCAGTGATAATTCTGGCGAGAGTAAGAAGCTTTCCGATTATCCATACAGTACAAACTTTGTGACTGAAGAAAACCTCCGTAATATTTTGCAACAAGAGATAACCGCCGCTATAAAAAATTCTATTAAGGAGCTCGTTAAGGCTGAATTACAGAATATTACTCAGCAAATTGCTGATTTTCACGATTCAGTAAAATGGTTCAATAGTAAGTTTGAGGAGACTAAGAGCGTTCTCACTGATAATACCCAAAAACTAAAGCTATTACATACTGAAAACGAGAGTCTCAAAACCGAATGCGCAGAGCTCAAAAAACAATTAAACGGTTTGACCGAAGAAAATCATAACAAAGACCAGTGGGTTCGTCGCTCTAATATTGAAATAATAGGCGTGCCCGAAAAAAAGGATGAAAATTTAATAAGCATCGTTAATGTGTTAGCTAAGAAGTGTGGATATAATTTAAATCCTACAACGGACATCGACTTCGTCACCCGGGTGGCAGTTAAATCAAATAACGGACAAAAGAAGCCCAAGCCGATTATTATTAAGTTTCAAGCACGATACAGAAAAGATGACTTCTTATCCTTAATTAGAAAAATAAAAAATATTAATTCTACTGATATCGGTTTTTCGGAAAATAGCAAGATATATGTGAACGATCACTTATCTAGTAGAAATAAATTCTTACTCCGACGGGCCAAGGCTCTAGTAAATGAAAATAATTACGCTATGTGTTGGGTTCGCAACTGCACAATTATGGTGCGCCGCACACCTGATTCTCCTATTATTTATATTAATTCAGAAGCAGACCTAAAAAAAATAAAGTAGAAGGTGTCATTAATTTACTCATTTATTTTCATTTACATTCATTTTTGTTCACTTGTTTTGTTATTAATACAGCTATGGTGTATTTGGTTATAAATGTAAGATGTACTATGTTGTTAAAAATTTTATATTTTTGTTTCAAATGTCAATTTAGTTTACTTATACACTCCTCAATTTTGCGTAATTTTTGCCATGTGTATTATTTAATTTTAATTATTTTTTATTATTCTTACTTATTATACATCTTCATATTGCAATATGTACACATAATGTATAACGGAAACTCGGCCTTTGTTCAACTTCGTAATAATAATACTAGCACTCTAATAATTTCACCCCGTAAGCGGTCAATTTTGAAGAACTTATATGTTATTAACTACTCTTATTATATAAGAATTCATTATATTTTACAATTTTTGTTTTTACAATTTTACTTATTATCTACCAGCATCGATCACGTCTCTTTATTGTTTAGTATGTCCTTAACATTTTTCTTTTTACAAGTGTTTTTAATTTACTTCTATTATTTACATTATGGATTTTAAAGTTTATTATCAAAATGTTCGTGGTTTACGAAGCAAAACACATGAGTTTTCAAGTCAGATTTTAAATAACAATTATGATATAATTTGTTTATCGGAGACGTGGTTGTTACCTGGTATTTTTGATTTAGAATTATTTGATTCTAGGTATGTAGTTTACCGACAAGACCGAGATTACATGTCTAGGGGAATTAATCGAGGCGGAGGGGTTTTGATAGCTGTTAAACGTTCACTACAAGTTGACGAACAAGATAATATAGCTACCTCACCACATTTGACAAATGCTGAGATAATTAACGTTACCATTACTCTTTCAAATACCCCAATTGAAAAAAAACTAAGGGTATATTGTGCTTATTTTCCTCATGGTCCTGAACAGACCAATACAGAATTAATTTTTTTTGAACACCTATCCAATCTCTCAATGAGTAACTCTTACGATAAATATTTAATTACAGGCGATTTCAATGTGACTGATGCGTATTGGAATAATACACCAGATAACTCGGGTTCTCTATATGTTACTAATCCATCCAATGGAAATCTACAACATAATTTAGCAGCATTCTTATGCCTCACGGGGTTATTTCAATATAATACCATATTTAATGAAAATAATAGACTTTTGGATTTAGTTATATCCAATTGCTTGTGTTTGGTTTCTCATTGTCCGCATCCATTAGTAAGTGAGGATAAGCAACACCATCCTGCTTTATGTATTAACCTGACTGTCGAATACGATATGTTGTGTTTACCTCCAGTTCCGCGAGTAGTGCGTCAGTATCAATCTGCTGACTATGAACTTATCAATTTTGCTTTAACTGAAATAGATTGGTTTTCTGAACTGGACACGCTAAATATTGATCATTCTGTCGAAAGATTCTATCAAATTACGAATGATATCATTGATCAATTTGTTCCTTCCAAAGTTGTAGTTTGCTCTGAAAAATATCCCAATTGGTTTTCTAAAGGTTTGATAAAGATTATAAAGCAAAAATTAAAATACCATAAAAAATGGAAAATATACGGCAGACTGGCGGATTACAACCGTTTTTCTGAATTAAGGACTATGCAAAAAGAAGCACAAACATCTTGTTATAATTTATATTTAGAAAGGGTTGAGTCACGCATAATACACAACTCAAAACACTTTTGGTCATATATCAAATCCAAAATGAACAGTACCGATTTTCCTGACACCGTATATTTTTCAAATAAATCGGCAACTGAAGGATCTGCGATAGCCACATTGTTCAATGAATATTTTCATACCGTTTTCGAGCCAATTAGATACAATCAGACAGTTTCTCATCAACGTGTAATTCCAACTAATAATTTAATTAACATTAATACAGTTTCCATAGATGTACTCACAGTAGAAAAATATTTAAAGAATTTGAATCTCTCTAAAGGTGCTGGTCCAGACTATATTCATCCCATTTTCTTACGTAATTGCTACAAGACAATAGCTCTTCCTTTATCAATTCTCTTTAATTGCTCTTTGAAACAGGGGATAATGCCAAGTTGCTGGAAAAAGTCATTTGTTGTTCCGATTTTTAAAAGTGGTGATAGACATAATGTTACGAATTATAGAGGGATTTCAAAACTCTCAGTTATTCCAAAATTGTTTGAAAAAATAATTTATGATTCACTTTATCCGCAAGTAAGACCTGTCTTAAGTACATTTCAACACGGTTTTGTTGATAAAAGATCAACTGAAACCAATCTTTGTGAGTTGGTTGACGTGATTACCTCAGCTTTAGATGAAGGACAGCAGGTGGATGTTGTGTATACCGATTACTCTAAAGCATTTGATAAAATTTCACACCAAATTTTAGTCGCGAAATTGGCAAGTATCGGTATACACGGCGATCTCCTTAGATGGCTTGAATCTTATCTGAGAGATAGAAATCAAGCGGTAACAATCAAAGGCTACACTTCCAATTTTCTACCTGTAACTTCCGGCGTCCCACAAGGATCGCATCTTGGTCCTTTGTTATTTAATATTTTCATAAACGATGTGGCTCAAGTATTTAAGTATTCTAATATTTTATTATATGCTGATGATAAGAAAATTTTTAGAAAAATTAATTCATCAAATGACTGCACTTCATTACAAAATGACTTGAATAGTCTATGTGAATACTGCATTGATAATGGTTTGAACGTGAATATTGATAAATGTTGTGTAATTAGTTTTTATAGAAAAGCAAACCCGATTATATTCGATTATAATATGTTTGGACATAGTTTGAAGAGGGTATCTGAGGTCCGTGATCTGGGAGTGCTTTTAGATAATGAACTTAATTTCAGGAGTCATATTGATCTCATTACCAACAAAGCCTATAAAATGTTAGGTTTTGTTTTAAGACAAGGTAAAGAATTCAAAAAATTCCATACTTACTTAATACTCTATAATGCCTTTGTACGTTCACACCTTGAGTACGCATCAATCGTTTGGAATCCTAACTACACAGTTCATAAACAGTCTATTGAACGTATACAAAACAAATTTCTAAAAAAATTACAATTTAGACAAATCAACACCCCTAACTTTAATTTTCAAGTAAAGCATGTAACATCATTAGAAAATCGTCGTACACAGAGAGATATAATATTTATATACAAATTACTTCATAATTTGACCGATTCTCCTTATTTGCTCAGCAAAATAGGTCTGCGTTGTCGAAGGCCGACTTCCCGCTGTAAAGATGTTTTACATGTTCCATTTGCCAGGACCGTCCATAAAAAGAATAAATTTATAATACGCAGTGCCAGCTGCTACAACAGCAAATTTAATGATATCGATATCTTTCATTTGTCACTTTCTAGGTTTAAGAAAGAACTTAGAATAAGGCTACAAATTTGTTAAAAATCATTTTTATAAGTTTTATTTTCAATTTTTCAATTCTACCGGCCGTACATAGTTGTTTATTTTCATTATTGGAAACTTTATTGGTGAATGTGTTATAATTTATGTGTACCTTTTTAACTTCTGCATTTTTTGTACTGTGTGTTTCCTTTACCTTAATAAATAAATAAATAAATAAAACACCAAAGACGAATTATGAACCCACTACTTGTTTGAAGTCGGTTAATATTCTACTTCGTTCTATAGTAAGGTACCTACAGGATTCATTCACACATTCGTATTGTTTGTCGTTAAGGAGTTCCCTGGTGTATCTTCAAGGGATAAGGTCCAATACCAATGAAAATAAAATGGGACCACCTTGGAGCTATATTGAACCCAATACAAAAAGATTCATCAAAACCGGTCTACAATTGACGGAAATATCGGTGAAAATAAATAACAAAAATAATAAAAAAAGCATACGAACAGACGAACATAGAACCTCCTGCTTTTTGAAGCCGGTTAAAAAGGATTATGAACTGAAAAACCTGAAGAGTTTTAGGCATCTTCATATGAAAGCTTTTCGATAATTACATCATATAAGTAATTCAAATAATTTAATATGAAAATCGAAGGTACTGGAATTATTAATAATAGAATTTTAAATTAGTGGGGTAACGTTTATTACCTTAATTCGAAACATCACTAGGGTAAAACACATAGCGAACCCAAATATTTGCCGCTCACTAAGTTTTGGATCAAAGTATTTGGACCCAAGCTATAAGAGACAGCGTGGTTCCCGGCTTATGCCGCGTGGTTCCCGGCTTAGAATAGGACCAACCCATCTCATCCCATCGGGTGTCGTACAAGGCGACTAAGGGAAAACTAGGGAATGGGCAGCAGCGTTCCCTTAGCACTTCGACGACCAATAACTGCGCTCGCCAACCCGCCTGCCAAGCGTGGCGAGTATGGCAAACACCCCCAATTATGGAAGAATGTAAGAAAACCAGGCCCCTAGTCCCCGGCGGTCCTGTTCGTCCTGGCCACGGTAGCAGCCATGGTAACGACAGGACAAGGGGTGCTAAGAATCTCCGGCAGAGATTCGGCTACCACCAACACCGAAAATTGGCCCTGGTGACATACAACGCACGCACGTTAAGGACAGATGAGAAGCTTGTTGAGCTGGAGGAAGAGATAAACAAGTTGCGGTGGAATATTGTTGGTTTATCGGAGGTCCGAAGAAAGGGCGAGGACACGATAACCTTAAAATCCGGCAACTTGTTTTACTACCGGGAGGGCGAACAGCAGTCCCAAGGTGGTGTCGGATTTATCGTCCACAAGTCACTCATAGACAACGTTGTGTCCATCACTAGTGTGTCGAGCAGGGTAGCGTACCTGATACTCAGAATATCCAAAAGATATTCGCTGAAGGTCATACAGGTCTACGCACCGACCTCGGCATACTCAGATGATGACGTCGAAGTTATGTATGAGGACATTAGTAGAGCCATACATACTTCCAAAGCACACTTTACAGTGGTTATGGGTGACTTCAATGCGCGGCTGGGCAAACGGGGCGATGAGGAATTGAGAGTGGGGCAATTTGGATATGGGCAGCGCAACCCCAGGGGTCAGGGGCTGGCCGAATATCTGGAGAAGGAGGGACTCTTTATGATGAACTCTTTCTTCCGGAAGCCGCCTCATAGGAAATGGACCTGGATGAGCCCTGATGGTTCCACAAAAAATGAGATAGACTTCATCATGAGCACCAAGCGACAAATATTTAATGATGTCTCCGTGATTCACAGGGTAAAAACCGGCAGTGATCACTGAATGGTCAGAGGCACATTAAATATTAATGTCAAAATGGAAAGATCGCGTCTGATGAAGTCTACGCTCCGACCTTCTAATGCACATATCCAAAACCCCGAGAACTTTCAACTCGAATTGTCAAACCGCTTCGAATTGCTGGACAGCAGCGCATCAGTGGACGAAATCAACAATAGGTTGGTAGAGACTGTCCATACGGTCGGGTCCAAGCATTTTAAGCCCCACCGTAAAAATAGGCCTCAAAAGCTATCTGACTACACCCGAAACCTTATGGCTGAGCGACGTACCATGACACTCCAAACCTCCGATGATGCTAAGTCCTACAGGCAGCTCAATGGACAGATATTGAAGTACTTGCGACACGATTTACGGTCCTTCAATACAAGACGTATTGAGGAGACCATAGAGCAGAACAAGGGCTCCAAAGTGTTTGCAAGAGACGCGTCTATTGGGCAAAGCCAGTTGACGAAGCTGAAGACGGAGGACGGAAACGTAACGTCGAATAGGTCAGAGGTGCTCAGGGAGATAGAGAGGTTCTATGGGCAGTTGTATACCTCAGTAGCTGAACCTGTTGTTGACTTGGTAAAAGACCCAAGAGCCGAGCTAACCCGACACTACACTGAAGATATCCCGGACATCAGCCTGTACGAGATTGGGATGGCTCTCAAACACCTTAAAAACAACAAAGCGCCGGGTGAAGACGGAATTACCGCAGAGCTTCTGAAAGCGGGCGGATCGCCGGTACTTAAAGTCCTTCAGAGGCTGTTTAATTCCGTCTTGCTCGAAGGAAAAACGCCGGAAGCGTGGAACAGGGGTGTGGTGGTACTCTTTTTCAAGAAAGGTGATAACACTTTACTGAAGAATTATAGGCCCATCACACTGCTGAGCCATGTTTATAAGTTGTTTTCGAGAGTCATCACGAATCGTCTCGAACGCAGGCTTGATGACTTCCAGCCTCCCGAACAAGCCGGTTTCCGGAAAGGCTTTAGTACCATAGACCACATACATACGCTGCGGCAGATTATACAGAAGACCGAGGAGTATAATCGGCCACTATGCTTGGCGTTTGTGGACTATGAGAAAGCCTTCGATTCGATAGAGACTTGGGCGGTTCTTAGATCTCTCCAGCGATGCCGCATTGACTATCGGTACATCGAAGTGTTGAAGTGCTTGTATAATAACGCCACCATGTCAGTCCGAGTACAGGGGCAGTGCACGAAGGCGATCCCCATAAAAAGAGGAGTAAGACAGGGAGACGTCATTTCTCCGAAACTGTTTACGGCCACCTTAGAGGACGCCTTCAAGCTCTTGGAATGGCAAGGACTTGGCATCAACATCAATGGCGAATACATCACTCACCTTCGATTTGCCGACGACATTGTGGTCGTGGCGGAGTCGCTGGAAGATCTAGGACGAATGCTCGGTGACCTCAACAGAGTATCTCAACAAGTGGGTCTTAAAATGAACATGGACAAAACGAAAATAATGTCTAAAGTCCATGTCGTACCCACCGCACTCACCGTTGAGAACTCTACTCTTGAAGTTGTCGACGAATACATTTACCTGGGACAGGTAGTCCGGTTAGGTAGGTCCAACTTTGAGAGAGAGGTCAATCGACGAATCCAACTCGGCTGGGCAGCGTTCGGGAAACTGCGCAACATCTTCTCATCCAAAATACCTCAGTGCCTTAAGACTAAAGTTTTTAGTCAATGTGTGTTACCAGTGATGATATATGGATCAGAGACGTGGTCTCTTACAATAGGTCTCATAAAAAAGCTCAGAGTTGCTCAGCGAGCTATGGAGAGAGCTATGCTCGGCGTTTCTCTACGCGATCGAATCAGGAATGAGGAGATTCGTAGAAGAACCAAGGTCACCGACATAGCCGTTAAGATTAGCAAGCTGAAGTGGCAATGGGCGGGCCACATAGCGCGTAGATCGGACGGGCGTTGGGGCAGAAAGATTCTAGAGTGGAGACCACGTATTGGCAAGCGCAGCGTGGGACGACCGCCTGCCAGATGGACCGACGATCTTGTGAAAATCGCAGGAAGTCGTTGGATGCAGGTGGCATCGGACCGGTTACGCTGGAAAGCGATTGGGGAGGCCTATGTTCAGCAGTGGACAAGTATAGGCTGAGATGATGATATAAGAGACAGTATGAATTGTTAATTAAGTTAGATTTGTTATTAAATAAAATAATACAAAATAGCTTTATTATATTACGGTACATTACATTTTAATATAGAAGTATTCAAAGTCGCACAGCGGGCTATGGAGCGAGCTATGCTCGGCGTCTATTTGAAAGATAAAATTCGTAACGAGGTTATCCGAAAAAGAACCAAAGTTACCGACATAGCTCGCAGACTCAGTAAGCTAAAGTGGCAATGGGCTGGTCACATCTGCAGAAGGACCGACGGCCGATGGAGCAAGCGTGTCCTAGAGTGGAGACTGCGACTTGGTAAGCGTAAGGTAGGACGGCCCCCAGCTAGATGGACCGACGACCTCAAAAAGGTCGCTAAGACAGACTGGATGCGGAAGGCGGAGGACCGTATGCAATGGCGCGTGTTAGGAGAGGCCTATGTCCAGCAGTGGACTACGATAGGCTGATTGATTGATTGAATAAATTATTATTTGTGTGACCAGAATGTCGATCCAAATAGTATTTGCATGTATACTAAAACTTCACAACAAACATGTATGCATACTTTACTAAAATTTTAGGATTTTATTTAGTAAGAATGGATAACATTCAATAGCTATGCGAACTTTAGTGAACGTGTGAATGGAGCGAGTAGCGATAACAAACTGAGGTAAGTCACACCCACCGAGATGACGTCAAGGCTTTTAGGAAATCAAAAGCCTAGGCTATCTCACCATGACCAAATAGACCGAGTCTTATCTGAAGGACAAGTCAAGAGTCTCCGTTACAGCGAGCGTGTATGAGACGAACTATGAGAATGGAGGAAGCTAGAGAGATATGTTAGGAAAGAACCTGTTGGAACTCCGTACTCTCTGCCTACCCCGCAATGGATCTGGCGTGATGATATAGAAAAGGCTACTTTAGGGCATCTTCTCCTTGTATTTGATTCATGGGCTGGACTTCCAGATCTCATACTCACCAGTGAAGCACGAAAGTTAAAAGGTTATGTGCACTTTAAAGAATGCGCGGCCGATCTTTTTGCGCATTGCTCGTGTTCTGCGTGCGTGCTTTCTGGAATTCGTTTATGGGTACATAGGAAATGCTTGTTCCCTTATTGCGAGCATTTTATGAAATTCACTTCAGAATCAGAATCAGAATCAGTATATTTTTTATTCATGTAAACCATTACAGTATTTATTAATCGTCAGAAAAGTAACAAAGACTCTACCGCCACTTTGGAATGTCATTCCTGTGGAGAAGAAGGGCAAGAAACTCCACGGTTACTCTTTTAAAATAAGAAATTACAAACTTTTTCATCTACATTCTGTTGTGGGGTATGGGAGAACAATGTAGGTTGGTCATCAGGTGAGTCTAAGTTAAAAAAGTGAATAATACTATTTATGAGAATGGCTTCATGGTTCCCTCATTAACAAAAGAAGTACATATTGTGTTAAATTAATAGAAGGAAGAGAGGTAATGTTAACTAACAACAGTTGAACAGGTTGTCATGACTCAAGTGGAGCTGGAATAGCATCTATCCAAGCATTTTTATCTTTTAAATAATCTTCTATTGAATAATAAGCTTGCTTACAAAGTGTTCGTTTTTCACAAGCTTTGAACTTATTTTCACTAAGTTTAGTGACGTCAATGTGAATTTTGTTATAAAATCTAACACAGTGCCCCATGAAAGACGTGTGAATTTTTGACAGACGAAACTGCGGTTGGTCTAATTTATTCATACTTGGTCATACTTGAGTTGGATACTCAACTATGACTATGAAATTAATACAAATTGGGAGTAAAATCCGTAAAATAGTTTTATTTCATGTGTAATATTCGCGTAAATCTAAGAACTCAATATGTTACCAGAAGCATTTACCAGGAGGCACGCTGAAATCAGAGACTGACTGAACTGACAGACTATTGTTGGCGTGAGATTTCTCTTACCAAAGTTATCTAAAGTTATCAACAAGTTTTAACTCGTGCCTATGTTGATACAAACTAAAACACGTAACATTCTATTTATGTATTAAGCTTTCAGGAGATCAGATGTACTATATCTATATTATGACGCCAGGTCTCTCACGGGGTAGGCAGAGACTACAGCATTCCAACAAAGACTACAGCGATGTATGTATATAGATCCCTTCCCTCCCTCCCTTAGATATATGTGTTACGGAGAAAAGCCGAATTGTGGTTACACCAAGGTCTAGTCGGACACGGTGTCCTTTAGTTAAACCAACTGCAGCTGGCTGAACTGCAGTATATTATATAAAACTACTTTTGGCTGCAGTTGTTTTAACTTAAGGACATAGTTTATATGCTACTTTTAACATCAGCGAGCGATGATTCTCGTTGCGTTCATTCGCGGTATCATAAGCTACTTGGCGAATTCTTCGATACTGCATAGCGTTTTAGTTACTTTACGTCCAATCGCGGAAATATAATAAATAATAAAAAGGAAATCAGATAAAAAAGATAGGCCTGCTGAGTTTCTCGCCGGATTTTCTCAGTTGAGGCCGCGTTTCGGTCCGGTGATGGATTATTGATTAATTTGTTGTTGATGGATTATTGATTAATTTCACGGCTAATACTAGGTATGATACAATGGTTTTTATCCATTTAAAAAAAAAAAACTATACCTAGACATATAAGCCCTGTTAAGATACTGTCCCACCGTTGGGCACGGGCCTCTCAAACAGAGAGGACTTAGGCCATAGTCCACCACGCTGGCCCAGTGCGGGTTGACGAAATTCACACACCTTCGAGAAACTCTGAGGCATGCAGGTTTCCTCACGATGTTTTCCTTTACCGCTAAAGCAAGTGATAGTTAATTTTTAATACGCACATGCTTTCGAAAAGACAGAGATGCGCGCCTGGGTTTGAACCCGAAATCCCTGACGTTGCAGTCCAACGGTCTAACCACTAGGCTATCATTGCATTTTACTTTACACTACTTAAACTTTATCTACTTTTTTGATAATATCGCATCTGCCAATAACTTACTAAAACATATTTCAGCTTTTAGAAATTGAGTAGTTTAAAAATGTATCATAAAAGTTGCCGGAAAGACGGACATAAAAACATATCAAATTACAAATCACCCACAAATTCTCTTAAGGCATTTATTATTAAACGGACAAGCGGGAGAATCGCAGTATTGCACCAAAAGTATTAGATTTTGAGGTTACAATTCAGTAGCCATTAATACATATGAGGTTATATTGTGTGTTGACATTCAGTAAAGATGTCGGCGATTTCGATATAAGTACTTACAATACTTTGAAATATTCGTTTTAGATTACAAATTGTCCGTTAGATCCGGTGTTTTGCCATTATTTTAATAAAATAGATAAATAATGATGGCATGGGTCAAATTGTTGTTGATTCTGGGGCAATTTTTGACAATGTCATTTGTAGTGTGATATGGATGATATATCAACTCGCTAGCGTCACGTTAACGTCAAACGATTTGTGTTAAGTGCTAAGCTGTCAGGTGACGTGTTGAAAACAAGTTACGATATTTTGTAGGCATTGCAATCTATTTACTTATACTCCTAAAGCTCCCTGGTAATATTAATGTATTAATCTTAATAACCCCATTCTAAGTAAACAAAGAGATTGTTTGCGAACACGATACATAGAAATCGTCTTGATAGTTTTTACATTAATCTACCGAATAGGTCCACGGACATTAAATGAATCGTACCAGATTGCCATATCATGCCAAATACCGGATCACTACAATAAAAGTTTTCATATAAAATTTCCACAAATATCTTATACGATCGTAGGAATGGTGTATTTTATTTATTTATCATTGTTATTAAGGTCGTGTGCCAACTTTGCGAATAAATTGCTTTGAAACAAAGCAGTTGATGGGCCGTTGCTAATGTTTCAGGAATTTAGGTGTTATAATCTGGATCTAATTGACAGCTATTCATATCAATCTTTCTACATCCTTATTACTTGATCTAATCTCGCTTAATACATATTGCATACATATATTATACGAAATGTAGGCATGTCTACATTTTGCCGACAATTTTAGGTATGTCTACATTTTGCCAAGCGGGGTTGGCTGAGGTGCACTGTGTATACCCACTTTTCGCTGACGATGTTAGGTCTCATGTAATAGGGGGTGAGCCTATTGCCATATACTGGGCGCTATTCTAGACTCCGGACTGATATTGGGTATTTTTCGATAGAAATACATTTGTCCGACCTATTATTTTAACCCTAGACCTCGTGATCGCAAAGTACATTATACTCCACTAGACCAACGAGACAGTCAGTTTATTTTAGGCATTTTATATGAGGCAAGTTAATTGCCATTCATCCGAGTAAAATTCAAGTCTATGAATTGCTAAAGAAAATTTATCTATAGAAAACAAACCAACCAATCAATGTTAATGGAAAACTTTGTCCTTTCTAAGATTCTAATTCGAGATGAGCAAGTTCAGATCATATGCAACCACGCATATCCAGTACGAATTGTTAAAGGTAAGTTTGTGGGCCCCTGCTGTGGAAACTTATCAAGTTGTCTATAAGGTCAAGATGGCTTAACTACCTTATTAAGTGGCAACTGTGACTGACAGCTTAGCATGCCTTCCGAAGCAGAGACGCTCAAAATGGAAATGCTAGTAACTGTAACCCTCATCAGAACAACGAAGCCAACCGCTGCTTAAACTACGGATGCCGCATCACAAAGGAATATAATCTACGTTAGCCCTTACTATTCTAAGTTTTTACAGCCTAATCTCTCCATTCAAAAACGTCCCAATTAACGTAATACTATTCCACTAATCGCCACAGCTCCAAATAATAACAGTTCTATGTAATTTCTAAGAAACGCTATAACGATTACCTGTACTTCCGTTAAAACTAACACAACCCTTATTCTGCGGCCCGTTGAGTGAATTATTCAGGTGGTTAAGTCGCACGACGCTAACCTACGAGTTACAAATAGAATATTATAGTAGTTGGCTCCTTTCTAGTCTTAATTTAGTTTGATACGTGGTAAGCGTCGAGTGTTAGCCATGAATTCTTGGTTATGGTCTTTTGGATAGTAGACATCATCTCTCATGTGATAATAATAATTGCCTTTATCCAGACAAAAATCTTTTCCAATTTTACAAAGCAAAGTATCAAATGTTATCAAACGTCTGTGTATCCTTGGGCAAAGGCCTCCTCCAAATCCTTCCATTCTGGTCTGTATTGTGCCAACCTGATCCACTTCTTCCCCACTGTATTGGTAAAGTCATCCTCCCATCTTTTGATTGTCTGCCTTTACTTCTTTTATTTCCCTTAGGTACCAGGTAGTAATAGTCTTACTCCATTTTTCTTCTCCTCTTATTAAGTGGTCTGCCAATTTCATGCTCATGTATAGTTCTATAATTATTTCTGCTCTGTCACTTGTGCTTGCCACTGTGTTTTGTTGCTGGTTGCATCACTTGTGACATTTTCATATTCGAACATCTTTATGATTTGGAAAGCACGCTAAGATGTAGATTCCAGCAACCATTTCATATGGTAGTCGTTACAGCAAGTTAGAAGCCTCATAGGTTTGATATGTTCCAACATCAGATGGCCACAAATCTACTTCCACAAACCCGATTCGATCAAATTTTTTGACTCATGACCTTATATAAATCATTAAACTAGAAAATTAGAACGCCTCGTCTAGTGGCAAATCGCTTGGTGATCATGAAGTCCTGGGTTCAAATCCTAGGTCGGACAAATGAAGTTTTTCTAACAAAACTTCCCAATGAGTCCGAATTCTGGAATTGTGCCGGATATATGGCAATGGGTTTGCCCCCTATTACATGGGACTTAACATTGTCGGCTAAAAGTGGGTGTACTCAGTACACCTCTGCCCCCCCCCCCCCCGCTTGGGGAATATAGGCATGAAGTTGTAAAACAGAAGTCTTAGTATGAACAAATAAACGTTAACGTAATGCTCAAATCGACCTGATATGCCATCCTTGTAAGACTGCAAACATACTGAATAAAGATGAAAGTGACAGCACGATTTTTTAACAACGTTATTATTTGAAATAAAGTGCAAATTAGTACGCTTTTTTATTGGAATAGACTTAGAATTTAAAACCTTTTTTATTAGTTGCGAGTTGAGAACGTAACGAAACCACCTTCTTTGTTTTTATTTAAGCCAATACCAAAGAAAACACATAAGCATTTTACTACAAAGAACAGGAACAAAATGCATTTTTACAGTAGAAACAATTCTAAACACCATTCTAGCCTTGGAGATTATCAGCTTCAAGTGACACACTGCTGACAAAAATGGGCAACATTTTATTTTGTTTGACTTCACTTTCAATCCATGTTGCATTGATATTATTTACTCTACAGCCTCATATTCGTTAAGAGACAATATTCACGTCGAGAGGTACATTGTTAAAGGTTATTAGACATGGCATAATGACATAAGACGTCTTATGTCTGGCAAGTGGCGACGTCGTCCGATGTGTCTGATGTATGTTATTATTATTATTTTCTATATGCAGATAACTAGATCCACATATTCCAAGATAAGTTTAATTAAATTAAAATATACAAAATGTCACAAAAATCCTTGTGTTCATATATGTGTGTATATTCATACACACACCTAGTGTGTGTATATATACATATATTTATAATAAATAATATTATCAGCCTATACTGCCCACTTCTGGGCAAAGGCCTTCTCTCACAAATCGAGGTGAGAGAGATTAGGTCATACTCCACCACGCGGACCCAGTGCGGATTGGTGGAGGAAGGTTTGTGGCCACCTGCTGTTGAAACTTATCAAGCCGCCTTTAACGTTCCAACTCGGCTTAACGACCACCACATTAAGTGATAACCAGGACCAACGGCTTAACGTACCTTCCGAAGCACGGAGACGCTCGAATATGAAAATGCCACAAACGGTCACCCATCTCAGGCCGACCGAGTCCAACGCTGCTTAACCTTGGTGATCGGTAAGAACACCGCGGTTGCACAGCGCTACGAGCGCCTCATATTTAGATATATATATTTAGATTATTCACACACAAACACACACACTATGTGTGTGAATAATCTACGCTGTTGGCCGCGGGGCCTTCACAGTTTCACCGGACAAGAAGGCGAGCGTGCAACAATTACGCTCTAGCTAGAAGGGCAAGGGCGTAACTAGCTCAAGGGCGCCTCAAGAAGAAACGGCCTCGGCTTAGGGAGTCGCTTGGAGAGAGGGCATATACTAGATGTCTCACCGTGGTGCTCTGCACCGGCCGGCGGGCAAGGGACTCTTCGACTTCGCCGGCGAGATCTGTGTCTGATCCTGTGTACGGTATATGTATCCGAAAGAAGGGATGTAAACGTGCGAGCGTGCAACCATTACGCTCGAGCCAGAAGGGCAAGGGGGTAACTAGCTCAAGGGTACCACAAGAAGAAACGGCCTCGGCTTAGGGAGTCGCTTGGAGAGAGGGCATATACTAGATGTCTCGCTGTGGTGCTCTGCACAACATTATTTTCTTTCTTTCTTTGCAAAATTACCCAGTTCTCCATCGTTCCGTTTCGTGTGTCCATTTTACCCCGCCCAGGTCTGCAGCTGCATTCAAAGGATTATTTCTCAAACGCGTCGCGCTCGACGTCGTAATGGCGGATCATTTATACCGTCGATCACTACTGTCGTTTGCTACTGAAATTCCTATATTTTATGACGGAATACCTGTTAAGACGCTATTATGATGACATTAAGCTACTTGACTTTGAATAAAACTCTGTACTGGAATGTTACTTTTTGGTTTTTTCATTGACTATTTCACGTCTGTAAAGAACCTGTCGGAACTTTGTACTCTCTGGCTGCCCCTCAAGGGATCTCATTTGATAATATCGGTAAATAAACCTCTTTTATCGGTTTAAAGATGAGAAAGGGTGTGCTCCGTTGGTTCGGGCATATAGAAAGAATTTCAGAAGAAAGATTGACAAAAAAGATATACATTGCGAAAGTATAAGGATGCAGGGACCGGGAAAGACCTAGACTATCTGACCATGACCAAATAGACCATGTCTTATAGGAAGGGCAAGTCAAGATCCTTCGTCACCAGTGAACGTGTATGCGGCGAACTATGAGAGTGGAGGAAACCAGGGAGGAAAGTGTAAAACGTTTTAGAACTTTGAAATCTCTGTCTACCCCACAAGAGATGTGACGTGATGATATAGACCTCTCTTACTACGCCTGAAGAATAAAAACGTGCCGATGATTTTATCCTACCTACCATTTATTTCATTTCAAAAGCAACACACTATTTGGACGATAAAGTTCAAAAGTAAACATACAATCTCGAAATCTGCCTTCTCCTAACGTTGTATAACTTCATTTTACGCTTGGAGTGTTCCGGTAATGACCTTGCTTCGTCCGAAACTTCCAAAACGCTGCTTTTTCCTTGAGATATTTCTTATCAAGGACTTTATTAAACATGTGTATCTGATGTAGTGTACAATTTTGCGTACTTTTTAACCGACTTCAAAAAGGAGGAAGTTCTATGTTCGGTTGTACGTATGTTGTTTTTTTTATGTATATTCAGCGATATTTCCGTCAATTGTAGACCGATTTTGATGATTTTTTTTTGCATTGGGTCCAGTATAGCTCCAAGATGGTCCCATTTTAATTTCATTGGCATTGGACCTTGGACTTAGAAGATACACCAGGGAACTCCTTAACGACAAACAAAGTGTGTAAATTGAGATATTTTGGGTATTACTTCAATCCTATAGATACCCTATTGTAGAACTAAGCAGTATATTAGCCAACTTCAAAAAAGGAGGTTCATAATTCGTCCTTTTTTATAACTCCTTTGCTTATCAACCGATTTTGATTATTCTTTTTGCATTAAATTCAGTATAGATTTAAGGTGGTCCTATTTTAATGTTAATTTATTTATTTATATTCTTACATGCCTTCGGGAGAGCATTACAGCTTTCCAAATCACTCTCCGAAGCTCTTACAATTAACTTAAATGTTTAAACTTATACTAACAACAATTATAAATATACTTAAAAAATAAATATAGAAAAATTAAAACTTTGAAGCATTGTAAAATTAAACAAATTAAGCCATAAGATCTACCTATGTACAAAAAACTTATTTACATTTCGCCTAGCACTTTGGCCTCATAATAAAAAAATCCGTTGCCGCCCTGTGAAACTCGCTACGAGTACAATGAAAAAGGTCTAGTTGTTGGTAGTACTCAAGCACTGCATTCAACATGCGTATTGCTCTAGAGATCGGGGAATTCCTGCCCAATTCAGTATTGGACCACGGCTCACATAAGAGCTTGTGTTGACGAGCCCTTAAATAATTATCTGGTAGAGCTAAAGATATGCGCTCCAGTACTGCCGGTATAACCTTACGTCCCCTAATTATATCGTAGATGCAAATGTTATTGGTATTGGACCTTGGACTTTGAAGATATAAGAGGGATCTCCTTAACGGCGAACAGCACGAATGTATAGATTCCGTTATTATAGTCATGATATTAATCCTGTAGGTACCTTACTGAGTTGTACGTACTCAGCAAAATAATATAATATCGGTATACAAATATTACTAAATAATTCACTCCTCACTTAAAATTGTAAAATAAAAATCTTTTAAAAAAAGGTAAACCGACTTCAAAAAGCAAAAAATAAATATTTGAAGTCGGTACCAAGTAACCGACTGCACCAACCAGCACCGACTTCACATATTATTTTTTGCTTTTTGAAGTCGGTTAACCTTTTTCTTCAAAAGATTTTTATTTGGAGTGATGTGGTGTTTTATATATTTTTTATTTGAAGTGTGATATGTGATAGGTATAATCTTCTAAATAAGAAGAAGAAGAAGTAGAAGGAGTTTTGGCGGAAAGTCGAAGAGTGATTTTATCAGTTTGTCTTAATTTCCAAAACTTGTGTTATTTCTAATAATAAAGTGTAATGTTGGTGGAATATTAACAATTATGTATTCTTATATGTACAGACATGACACGGGCAAATGATGATGATGATCTAACACATTAGAGCGTGTGCCTACGTGTTTTTTCAAAGTCATCTGATGTGAACGACCTTTTAAAACTATTATGAAATTTACTGATTAATCAATCAAAATCAAAAGTTTTTTATTCATGTAGACCAAGAAATACAGTCAAAAAAGCAATGTTATTGAATACTTAAGACTTTACAACCTGTTAGGAATGTCCATGTTGTAGAGAAGAAGGGCAAGAAACACCACGGTTACTCTTTTAAAATTGAGAGTTTTACAATTTTTCTTAGTATACATTGCGTTAGTGGGGTATGGGAGAACAATGCAGAACGAGTTAAGTAGATGGGTCTAAGTATAGATTAAGCATAGATGTACTTACATTCATGGTATCAACCAGTGCCTATTCTTATTTACAAAATAAAGACCTTGTAAAGGTATATAATAAAAAAAAATGTAAAAACAATCTATCTATCTATAACCTCACGCCAGATCCCTTGCGGGGTAGGCAGAGAGTACAGAGTTCCAACAGGTTCTTTTCTTACATACCTCTCTGGCCTCCTCGACTCTCATAGTTCGTCTCATACACGCTCGCCGGTTACGGAGACTCTTGACTTTTCCATCAGACAAGACTCGGTTTATTTGGTTGTGGTAAGATAGTCTAGGTCTTCCCCGGTACCTGCATCCTTCCACTTTCACATTGTATATCTGTTTTGTCATTCTTTCCTCTGGCATTCTTTCTATATGCCCGAACCAACGGAGCATGCCCTTTCTCATCTTTACACCGATACTATCTTTCATACCTACTCGCTGTCTTACTATGCTGTTGCTAATGCGGTCGGTCAGCTTCACTCCGCACATCTTCCGCAGAGCTCGCATTTCTACCGCATTTATCCTACTTTCATTCTCCTTCTTACATACCCAGCTCTCGCTACCATATAACAGCGTTGGGACAAGAACTCCGTTATGTATGGCCAGCTGCGCCTTATGGCTTAAGTGCCGGCTCCCGAGTAGCTTTCCCATCGCACCATTCACTCTGTTCCCTGCACTCACTCTTCTCTCTATGTCAGCGGTGTATTTCCCATCCTTACTGAAGGCGCATACAAGATATACAAACTCATTCACTTGCTCCAGCACATCGTTACCAACCACAATCCTTACATTCGTTCTGGTTTCTTCCCTTTCAAAAACCATAATCTTGGTTTTCTTCACATTCAAGTGTAAGTCATTGATCATGCAGTCGTCTTTCATAACTGTGACTAGTGTTTGCAGATCAGTGGCTGTTGGCGCTATTAAAACCACGTCATCTGCATAAAGTAGATGGTTTACCACTAAAAACAATAATATGAAAAAAACTGCTTACTATATATAATATAATGAGTGCGAAAAATATACTTGGTTATAGCTCCAATGTGATGCCAAACGAGTCAAAGTTCAACAGAACTACAGGTTTAACCAGTCAAAAGATAGAAGACGGACCATCGCTCTCCCCGACCATATTGGAGGGAAGAGAGGGACCACTGAGTGACCCACTCCACAGAGCCGCTACTAGCAAAGACATTTTAGTGAGCACGATATTAAATAAATATGTAGAAAACCCTCTCAGTTTGAGAGGAGGCCCGTGCCCAACAGTGGGACAGTTTCTTAACAGGGCTATTATTATTATGTAGAAAATACTCCCCACATACCTACATAAGTAGACATTAAAATATTCAAGTATTGAGAATCCTGGCAAACTCTATAAAAAATCTATCTATCTATCTATCTATCTATAACCTCACGCCAGATCCCTTGCGGGGTAGGCAGAGAGTACAGAGTTCCAACAGGTTCTTTCCTAAAAAATACGCAATAAATTCGCCAAAGAACATTCCAAAAACTTTGAATATATTTTCCTAACAAGATTTTCCATAAAATTTAGCAAGTAGGTCGCGACTACTGAAATCTAGACTCGGGACTGGCAAGTTACAAACTGAGGTCGTTTGCTGAAACTGAAACTGTTTGACTAAAAGGAATCGATGCAACTTTGCGTCGCTCATACTCTGTATGGTAAAATTCTTGGAGAAACAATTTTAGGCTATACCTTTTCTTAGTAATCTGATTAATTTTGTAAACAGATTACTAAGAAAAGGTATAGCCTGATCTATTAGCACCACACCAGAAAAAATGGACAAAACACGATAACGCCAATAATGTTAAACCGTATTATTCCGTAAAGTTCAAAATCAAAGAAAAACAAAAAAAATTAATAGTCAAATGTTACGAAGCATTTTAGGAATTCTCTTTATTTTTTGTAAGCTAAGCATAAAATGACTGCTTGTCTTCATTGATTTTCATTTGATAAAAGAACAATATTATTTTCCAATAATTTTAAATGTCAAATTTCACAGGCAACGATTTTTATGACAAGATTGCAATGTCCGTAGGTCTGTCTATCGGTCTGTATTTCCGGCTTAAATGTTGTAACCCATTTTTCAAATACTTGCAGGTATCCTTGGAGGAGGCTGGAATGGAGCTAAAATTTGACATACTGGACTTGCACACGTAGTAAGTTCGGTAACAATGCAATAATATGGTACCATGGAGCTGATCTGATAACCGAACATGTGGCACATACGTACGTCAACCCCTCGTGTTTAGGCTTCTTAGAATGGTATTGACAAGTACTATACAACCATATAATGTTCAGGATCTGATGATGAAGCCAAAAGGTGGTCAATAGAACCATCTAACTACTCAATATAACCCGTACTTAGGCTCGTTAAAATCGTCTTCACGAGTTCTCTATACCCGGATGGTGTCCAGGATTTGATGATGTATCCTTAAAGAAGCCGTAGAAACTACTCAACTTAGCAACTATCTTCGTAATGTTTTTGCTATAGAAGCTTGTTCTTAAAAAGGTATTTTTAAATACAAATTATTAATTCACTAATGCTTCGCTACTAATGCGAACAATAATTTATGATCAATCTGCTAAACGATGACATCTGAACAATACGCGATTTCAAATCAAGTGTGATTTTAGTAGCGTTAAGATAAATAGCCGCTGCGACAAATAAAGTAATTTATTTGATTTTTCGCATCCTACCTGTTAAATGTTACATGAATAGCAATAACGATTTTGAAGTGAAGGTTGGAGAATTAAAGGCCACTGTTTATACTGCAAACAGTGGTATTTAAATCGCCAACGTTCAGGCCACTGATACGATCCGGATCCGCTTTTAGCCTAAGTTTCTATCAATATAAGTTTAATGCCACTAACCAATTTGAATGAATGTACTATCAATAGCCAAATAACTATTTGACATCCGCAAATTCTGCATTATGCATAAATGGTGCTGAGTTGTAGCCTAAAAACGTTCGTAACAATGAAATATAAATTATTCCTTCAGTGAAACCGCTAAAGACTTTCTTTAGTGCAACAAGGATCTTTTAGCCTATGAATTTTATTTCAACAGGTGGATCCGCAGATTTTTTTTTTTTTTTTTTTTTTTAAACTTAGCCCCACACTAGGATTTATTCCTGTGTCGTGGGTGCGTTTACAAACATGAAAATTCACATACACAAATACCCAGACCGGAACAAATAATTGTGGATCACACAAAGATTTGTCCCGTGCAGGACTCGAACCCGCGACTATTAGACGCAGTGGGCAGAGCGGCTTAAGCTCTTAACCACTGCGCTAAATCGTCCGTCAAATAGTCCGTCAATTAAAATAGAACCTGAGTAAAATTTCAAAGCAAACGGCAACTGCGACTGTCATGCGATATTTCACTAGATGACAGCGTTAGTTTCGAATTTAGCCGCGGGCGAAAAGATCCTTGTTGGACAGTATTTATTTAAATATGCAATATGTTGCCGAAATTTAAAATTAGGTTCATCGTGGATCTTATTTTACTTTGATTATTTGCGATCGCTGTGTTTATAAATTGTAATAAGCTTAACGCTATCAAGAAAGGGTTCTGTCTCTTTTATGTTTATTTAGTTGGTAGAGTAGTGTGGTAAGGATGGCATATCAACTCGCTAGCGTCATGTTAACGTCAAACAATTTGTGCTAAGTAAGTTTAGGTGACGTGTTGAAAATGAGTAACGATATTTTGTAGGCATTGAAATTCTATTAACTTATACCCCCAATTCCCCATTGGGGAGGCCTATGTTCAACAGTGGACAAGAATGGGCTGAGATGATGATGATGATACCCCCAAAGCCCTCTGGTAATGCATATTAATGTATCAATCTTAATAACCCTTTTCTATGTAAACAAAGAGATTGTTTGCGAACAGGATACATACAAATAGTCTTGATAGTTTCTACATTAATCTAACAAATAGGTCCAAGGACATGAAATGAATCGGACCAGATTGCCATATCATGCCAAATACCGGATCACTTCAATAGAAAGTTTTCATATAAAATATCCACAAATATCTTATACGAGCCCGGGAATGGTGTATTTTATTTATTTATTATTGTTATAAAGGCTGTGTGCCAACTTTGCAAATAAATTGCTTTGAAACAAAGCAGTTGATGGGCCGTTGCTAATGTTACAGGAATTTAGGTGTTATAATCTGGATTTAATTGACAGCTATTCATATCATTCTTTTTACTTCCTTATTACTTGATCTAATCTGGCTAAATACATATTGCATACATATATTTTATTTATATATATAATTCTTTATGTACTAATGTACATAGGCGTACATAATGCCTGAGGCATTTTTTGCCAGTCTACCTAAGGTGATGTGGAAACAGCTGTGGTAGGTGCGAAAAAAGTATTAAAATCAAGAAAGGGAATATTAAGAAAACAAATATAAATTACAGAGGAACTAAAAACGCAAAAGCAAAGAACTAGTAACGTAAAACGTAGAGATAGATAGATAGATAGATAGATAGATAGATAGATAGATAGGTAACCCTAGAAAGGGATAGATAGGGAAGAAAAGTAAAACCCTAGATGGGGACAGAGAATTGTACCTTGTGATTGGATAATAAGAACAATAAAGCTTGTTGCAAAGCCCGCTAGTTGTGACCCTATAAAATTGTACTTAAGCGCGCGCGACATCGCGCCGTGTACGTGCGAGTGACTAGGAACCCATATTTTTGAGAGACTGCGCGTCCGTCTGAAAATGGTCACAACTGGTGGGTGGAGCACTGTTTTAAGATTGTTTGGCTTTTCGTTTGAATCTTCCCTCGTGACGCACACTGGCCAGAATTGCAACAGTGTGCACGCCGTATTATATTCGTCCTGTTCAATATAATACATACATATACATACATACATAATTATACTATATATGAACCGGAAAGTTTGACATAATGATATCAAACTGGTAACATTTAGAAGAATCCGCCAACATTTGTCCCCTGTGGGACAAATATATATATAATAGGGCTATCTGTATAGCCCTGCACTATTTCTTTAAAAGAAAGACGATTGGTAGCCATCCTGAGTTCCTGAGGCAATGCATTCCATAAATAGTATAATAGTCGCGCACGCGCATCCTTTTGCTGCGGACGTGTGAAACTTCGGTTCACGACGCTCAACTGCGTTAATAGTAAAATGACGAATCTACTTAAGTGTAACGAGTGTAATATCGTTATTGACGAACTTCTGTCATATATTCAAAATAAAGTGTCAGTAATCGATGAAGAAACCCTCGTTCGATATGTACATCGTCTTTTTCACCGGAAGAAATTAAGAAATCGAAATCACTACTATTCGATTCGATTCCTACAGGCATTCGTAAAATCAATCGAAAGAATAAAGGAAAGGAAGAGAGAGATTTGGCAGACATTGTAAATCTGTTAAAATCAGTGGAACCAGACGTGATTCCTGTGTTTGTGGCCAGACAACTGGAGAAATTACCACCAATCACCTGGGATCATCTGGATTGTACGAAACTACTGAAAGACATACTTCAAACAAAAACCGAAATCTCGGAGTTTAAATCCACCTATGCAACATTTGACGAGTTGAATGAGTTAAAAAAGGAAATTTTAAAACTCAAGAACGTTTCTTTGCCACTTAGCTCAGACTTAAATGAGAATATGAAAAGTGGAGCATCAGTATCGGACGGTGGTACATTGAGTTCCTCATATTTGCATGAATCTGCAACAAACAGATCACCAAACAACATACAAGAATCAGAAAATAACGGAAGATCAAGTATCTCGACAAACAAATACATGTCGGTAGAAAGAAAAGAAATTGATAAATATCAACGGTAAATGTCAGCGACAGGCGATGACGCGGGTGCAAGCGCGGTAAACAAGTTGAGCGAAACCGGTACTATACACACGGTGCAGGTGGTCGGCGCGATGACGTCACCCATTATAGGATCAACTATGCAATGCGCCAAACAGCTGACTGATAAGAACGACTGTTATAAACGAAATTGCGAAACTGCATTGGCTGCTTCAACTGTAACGGGCCCAATGCAATCAAATGAGACTAATGGCTGGCAAACAGTGCTTAATCGCAAGAAAACTTTAAAATATCGCTATATAGGTAAATCAGGTGTGGCGCGTGATTCAGAATGTAATTTCAAGGCGGCTGAAAAGAAAGTTGCTATGTTTATAACAAATGTTCACTACGAAACAACGCAAGATGATATTGTGAAATATATACGTATGAAAACACAAGAGACTGTATACTTACAGAAGATAAATACTCAGAAACGAAAAGGGCATAATGCATATAAATTTTTTGTATCGCAAACGAAGTTATATATGTATTTAGATAAAAAACTATGGCCTGAAGGTATTATTTTCAGGCGGTTCATAAATCCGCACAGACCTATCTCTGTTACCGACTCAGATAAACAAAAGAATGGGTAAAAGTTTATATAGATTTGCCAGTTTTAATTGCAAAAGTGTAAAACGTTCCGTCGATAGTATAAGGGAGCTGTGTCGTACCTGTGACGTGATTGCTCTGCAAGAGACGTGGCTGTTACCGAATGAAATACCCTACCTAAGCACTATAGACAGTCAGTTCGGGTACACGGGATCTTCAGCGGTCGACATATCGGCGGGCATCCTGCGCGGGAGGCCCTACGGCGGCGTCGCGCTTTTGTGGAGGAACAGCATTTTCCAGGAAGTGTCTGTGCTGCGTTGTGAGAATTCTCGTGTATGTGCTAATAAAATCGCGACTAGTGATCGGCTCCTGATTGTAGTAAGTGTGTACATGCCAACGGACATGGCAGAGAATCTACCTGAATTTACGAACTGCCTGGGTACGGTGAGTGCTATCATAGAAGAGTCTGGTGTAGAATCTGTTTTTATGTTAGGCGATTATAATGCGAATCCTTGTGAACTCTTTTTTAGGGAACTTTTAAATTTTTGTAACGAGCAATTCTGGTCATGTATTGACGTGGATATACTAGGACTGGACTCCGATACCTACACGTTTATTAGTGAAGTGTATGGGACGTGCAGTTGGTTGGATCATTGTGTAGTGACTCAATCTGTAAGACACTGTGTCAAAAACGTGTACGTGTATTATGACGCCGTATGGTCTGACCATTTTCCTCTTATTATTGAATGTAACCTAAATATCTTAACACCGAAGTTACTTGAAAAAACTGTAAATAATAACGCGGTATTATGGGGGGAAAGAACTGAGGAAAAGATTGCGTCTTATACTCATGTATGTCATGAACGATTGCGAACCATTGACTTTCCAATTGAGTTTACTAATTGTGCAGATCATTACTGTAAAAACCAAGACCAAAGACATGTTCTGGATAGGTGACCGCTCTAACGACTGCAGCTAAGGACAGTCGGCAAAGCAGTCATACGCAGGGGAGAGGTATACGCATTGTAGGGTGGAACAGACACGTTAGCGGCGCCCATCGGGATGCTAGGACGAAGTTTAGAGAGTGGGTTATGTGCGGAAAACCAAAATACGGGTGTGTCTACGACGTAATGTGTCAAAGTCGTAAGGCATTCAAATCTAGGCTTAAATGGTGCCGAGACCATCAGGAGCAATTAAAAATGGATATACTGGCTGAAAAACATTTCAGTGGATACTTTCGACACTTTTGGAAATGCACCAAAAAAGTAAACATTAGGCCTGGCCACCCGATGAGTGTCGATGGGATGAATGACCCTAAAGACATCGCAAATACCTTTAAAAATCAATTTACTATACAGTCTCCGTTGGGCGCAGCGCGGGCGGGACTCGATGCTGAGATGCCATATGAGAACGTGGGAACAAAGTTTAGCGCCAAAGATGTGGCCAAAGCTATAAAATTAATCTCGCGAGGTAAATCCCCCGGCCACGATGGCCTCAGCATTGAGCACCTGCTTGACGCTGGCCCACATATTTCGAGAGTTTTAGCGATGTTTTATACGTTGTGCCTGAGTCATTCTTACCTTCCTTCAGATTTCATGAAGACTGTAGTAGTAAGTGCCTGTGGTGAAAGACAAAACCGGAGATTTATCTGACAAAAATAACTACAGGCCTATTTCTCTAGCCACTAGCATTGCCAAAGTATTTAACTGCATTCTTAATATACAACTGGATAAGTACATAGTACTGCACGATAACCAGTTTCGTTTTAGGCCACAACTGTCCACGGAGAGTGCAATACTGTCTCTTAAGAGTGCGGTTAGATACTATACTGCAAGAGGGACTCCTGTGTATGCTTGCTTTCTCGACTTGTCTAAGGCCTTTGACTTGGTGTCCTACGACGTCCTGTGGGAAAAGTTTAGGAGTATAAATCTACCATGCGAACTCTCAAATATTTTTAAATTTTGGTACAAGAACCAGGTTAACAGTGTCAGGTGGGCGAGCACAATGTCGGATTCGTATCGACTGGAGTGTGGGGTGAGGTAGGGAGGGTTAACCTCACCCACACTCTTTAATCTCTATGTGAACGATCTGATCGTCACGCTTAGCAGTCAGCGCGTCGGATGTCATATAAACGGAGTATGCGTCAATAATCTTAGTTACGCAGACGATATGGTGCTGCTGAGCGCATCGGTCTGTGGTTTGAGGAAGTTAATACGTATCTGTGAGGAATATGCTGTTAGCCACGGTCTTAAACACAATGTAAAAGTACATGTGTACTCTTTGAGGTCGATACAAAAGGTGGCCTAAGCGTGCCACCTGTTTGCATAAGCGGTGTTCCACTCAGTTGGGTAAACCAGTTTAAATACCTAGGCTACATAGTCACAAGCGACCTCAAGGACGACGCTGACATAGAACGGGAGCGGAGGGCTTTGTCTGTATGGGCAAACATGCTGGCCCGCAGGTTTGCGCGCTGTACGATGGAGGTAAAAGTAAAGCTGTTCCGAGCGTACTGCACCTCCCTCTACACGTGCAGCCTGTGGGCGAGATACACTCGTGCGTCATACAACGCACTCCGCGTTCAGTTTAATAACGCATTCAGGGCGTTGTTGGGGCTGCCTCGATACTGCAGCGCTTCTGGTATGTTCGCGGAGGCGCGCGTCGATTGCTTTTATGCGACTATGCGCAAGCGCAGTGCGTCGCTCGTGCGCAGGGTACGAGGCAGCGCCAACACCATCCTGAACATGATCGCTGAACAAGAGGACTAAAGTTACATACGACACTGCTGCGGCAGACATAACACTGTCATTGGCTGAACCGGTCGTTAAAGTACGGTCGACATACTATTACTATTATAAATGTTTATTTTTTAATATTTAAAATTTTTGTACCTAATACTTGTCACTTGAAATAAATGAATTTTATTTAATTTAATTTATTTATTATTTATAAAAGGATAGATTAGACAAAGAAAGAAGAGTGAATGGAATCAGTCCAATGAGAAAAGACACTGAAGAACGCAATTATACAAAATGTAGATATGTCTACATTTTACCGACCATTTTAGGTCCCAATTTTATAAAAATAATTAAAATTAAGCACCGTCACGCCTATATTCCACAAATGGGGATGGAAGAGGTGCACCGTGTATACCACTTTTAGATATAGGAGCTTATTGCCATATACCGGGCGCACTTCCAGACTCCGGACTGATATTGAGAATTTTTCGATAGAAATACATTTGTCCGACCTAGGATTTGAAACCAGGATCTCGTGATCGCAAAGTACATTATTCGCCACTTGACCAAGAAGGCAGTAAGTTTATTATAGGCAGGCATTTTATATGAAGTAAGCTAATTGCCATTAAACCGGGTAAAATTCAAGATCAATTGCTGATCAGAATTTCTCTGCAGAAAACCAACCAACCAACTAGTGTTAATGAAAACCATTATCCTACCGAAGATACTAATTCGAGTTGAGCGAGTTCAGGTCATACGCATATCGAATGCAAATTGTTAAAGATAAGTTTGTGGCCCCCTGCTGTTGAAACCCAGTAAGTCACCTATAAGGGCAAGACGGCTTAACGATTACCTTATTAAGTGGCAACTGTAACTGACAACTTAGCATGCTTTACGAAGCAGAGACGCTCAAAATAGAAATTCTAGTAGCGGTAACACACGTCAGACCGACGGAGCCAAACGCTGCTTAAATTAGGTGATCACCTAGAACATAAAGTTCCACAGGGCTACGGATGCCGCAACATAAAGGAAACATTAACCTATCTCAGCCTAAACGTCCCAAGTTTCTACAGCCTAATCTCTTCATTCGAATATTACCGTAAAACTATTCTAATAATCCTCACAACTCCAAATGATAAATGTTATACGTTACTTCTAAGAAACGATTACGATTACTAGTACTACCTAAAACTAACACAACCCTTATTCTACGGCCCGTTGAGTCAATTATTTAGGTGGTTAAGTCGCACGACGCTAATCTACGAATTACAAATAGAATAATATAGTAGTTGGCTCTAGTAGTTTCTAGTGTCAATTTAGTTTGATACGTAGTAAGCGCCGAGTGATGGCCGAGAATTCTTGGTTGCGGTCTGTTTGATAGTAGACATCATTTCTCATGTAATAATAACAATAGCCTTTCTTCAGACAAAAAACTTTTCCAATTTTACAAAGCAAAGTATCAAATGTTGTCAAGTCTGTGTGCCCATTGGCAAAGGCCTCCTCCAAATCCTTCCATTCTTGTCTGTACTTTTTTTCTTTTTTTTTTGACGCACGGAAACCCTTTATGGGTACCCGTCCGCGTTCGGGGGAACGCGGAGGGGTTATGTCAGAGTCCTTGGTGCATCGACGGCTGGAGTGACCCGGCCGTCGATGCACCAAGTATACCGACTAAAAACCCTGCGGTGACACGCCATACTCGCATAGTGTCGGGGCAACAGGAAACACGCTTGCACGACGACTGCAACCCCGACGCGACTGCCTGTTGAGGCCCCTCTGGGAGCTTTATCGTATTTGAACATCTTCGTGTTTCGGAAAGCACGTAAAGCCATCGATTCCAGTTACCACTTCATGTAGTAGTCGTTACACCAAGTTAGAAGCCTTATAGGTTTGGTAAGTTCCAACATCAGATGGCCAGAAATCTACTTCCACAAACCCGATTCGATCAAATTTTTGGTTTTTTTATTGGTGTGAAAGTGGTAGTGGTGGTGGTTACACCAAAGTCTAGTCAGCCACGGTGTCCTTAAGTTAAACCAACCGCAGCTGGCTGAACTGAAGTATATTATATAAAACTACTCTTTGGCTGCAGCTTGTTTAACTTAAGGCCATAATTTATATGCTACTTTTAACATCAGCGAGCGATGATTTGGCGAATAGGCGCGATTCATCTATTCGTTGCGTTCATTCGCGGTATCATGAGCTACTTAGCGAATTCTTCGATACTGCATAGCGTTTTAGTTACTTTACGTCCAATCACGGAAATATGATGAAAAATAGAAAGGAAATTAGATAAAAAAGCAGGCCTGCCGAGTTTCTCGCCGGATTTTCTCAGTGGAGGCCGCGTTTCGATCCGGTGATGGATTATTGATTAATTTTACGGCTAATACTAGGTATGATATAATCGTTTTGGTTAATTATAAAAAATCTACTTATACCTAGATATATAAGCTCTTTTAAGAAACGGTCCCCGTTGGGCACGGGCCTATTCTCTCAAACTGAGAGGGCTTACTTAGGCCATTGTCCACCACGCTGGCCCAGTGCGGGTTGACGAACTTCACACACCTTCGAGAAACTCTGAGGCGTGCAGGTTTCCTCACGATGTTTTCCTTCACCGTTAAAGCAAGTGATAGTTAATTTTTAATATGCACATGCTTTCGAAAAGGCAGAGATGCGCGCCTGGGTCTGAACCCGAAATCCCTGACTTTGCAGTCCAACGGTCTAACCACTAGGCTATCATTGCATTTTACTTTACACTACTTAAACTTTATCTACTTTTTAGATAATATTGCATCTGCCAATAACTTACTAAAACATACTTCAGCTTTTAGAAATTGAGTAGTTTAAAAATGTATCACATAAGTTGCCGGAAAGACGGATATACAAACATAGCAAATGAAATTAAAAATTGTAAACGAGAAATCATGTCTTCTAAGATTATCATACCAAATACTTAATTTAATTATATTAACTCGAGTAGCAATTTATGAAGGTCAGTTAACTCCATTATGTGTTTGCTTAAAACACTAGAGGGGTGTTCTAAGGAAATACTCTACCTATGGTATAAAAGCCGCGATAACACAAACAAAATTTTACCTGACCTAAACTTTGTTTAATTCCATTTTAATTATCGAAGATAGTTTGTGTTCGGTTCATTGAGTTTGTTTATCTTTGAGACGATAGTTTTTGATCGTTTATTAGAATAACTGAAAACGAAATTAATTTAATTGAAAGTGTCACATTTACTCTTATTGTTGTAATATATCAGAACGGAACACGCTCCATACAAAGAAAATGTGATAAGAAAGTGTTTTTTTTCTATCTATCTATCTATAACCTCACGCCAGATCCCTTGCAGGGTAGGCAGAGAGTATAGAGTTCCAACAGGTTCTTTCCTTACATACCTCTCTGGCTTCCTCGACTCTCATAGTGTTTTTTTTTCTCCTGTTTTATTAAAGTACTTGCATCAGTATATACTTGACAATAACATGACCTTGCGGTTAATCCCTGTACGTAACAATTTCTTGTGTGGCCCGTAAATATTTGTTCCAGCCTGGCTGTTTATGGATGTATATCTACATCGTATTTGGGGGCGCAACTACGATACGGGAATACTTTAGGAATTAGACGTAGTCCATGTACCGCAGGATCGATGGCCGTTGGGCAGACTGGTTCTTGAGTAGAGTCCGCGTGTCGGCAAATGTAGTGTAGGCCGCCCTGTAGCTGGGTGGGGCGACTATATTCGTAAGGCAGCGGGCAGAGGTTGGAGGAGGACAGCTAAAGATCAAGCTCAGTGGCGTGCCTACGTCCAACAGTGGACTGACACGGGCAGGTGACAATGATGATCTAGTACATGAGAGCGTGTGCCTACGTGGTTTTTTTTAAATTCATCTGATGTGAACGACCTTTTAAAACTATTATGAAATTTACTGATTAATCAAAATCAAAAGTTTTTTATTCATCTAGACCAAGAAATACAGTCAAGAAAGCAAAGTATGTGAATACTTAAGACTTTACAACCCGTTAGGAATGTCCATCATGTGGAGAAAAAGGGCAAGAAACACCACGGTTACTTTTTAAAAATGCGAGTTTTACGATGTTTTTACGTTGCGTATGGGACAGGCGTAGATTAAGCATAGATGTACTTACACACATGCTATCAACCAGTGCCTATACTATATATATATATATATATATATATATATATTATTTATTATATTTAGTTTTTGTTAATTGTGATTATTTAGTGATTATTATGTTTTCAATGTGGGTTTAAATCGCATCCGGTTAAAATAAGGAGTTATTACCTATTATTGTTTCGGACACCAGACTGTTGACTCATTATTGTTTAAATATTGATTGTAAAAATAATGAGTCAATGCTAAATTCATGTTGTGGTTTATAAACAATAATGAGTTAGTATGTAGATGTCTTTATTAACATTAAAACAATCACAACAATTGATTATTAAAATAATTAAAAGAGTCGAAAACGACTGGTGTTGTGGGCGTTTAAATGTTTTAAGCTGAATCAAAATATTTTAGTATTAGAAATAGCTTATTAAATTATCTAAAGAATAAATGTAAGCAAATAATTAATTATAGATTAAGTTTATTAAGAATTGTATTACAATTTTGAAAGTGTATTGAAATCACAACGCCATTTTGAAAACTTGTATTGTGGGTCGGTTGTGAAGACACATTATTGTGAGGACTTTGCTCGAGGAAGGCCGTTCCTTGGAGCACCGTTCCTTGGAGCACCGTGTGAGTTATCATAATTATCTTTAATATTAAAACTGTGACTAGGATGTTGCTGTTGTGCTATTAAAATAATTAGAAGTGCTTTATAAGTTGTTTCGTTATTCGCAAATGAGTGAGCCTGATAATAACGATAGTGGCGTCGGCTCTGCTGATGCCACTGTTTTTGCACGGCCAGCTGATCTTTATGCGCCGACATATATATATATATATATATATATATATATATATATATATATATATATATATATATATATATATATATATATATATATATATATATATATATATATATATATATACTCTTATTTACAAAATAAAGACCTTGTAAAGGTACAGAATAAAAAAAAAAAATTAAAAATAATAATATGAAAAATAACTGCTTACTATAAATAATATAATGAGTGCGAAAAAAATTCTTGGTTATAGCTCCAATGTGATGCCAAACGAGTCAAAGTTCAACAGAACTACAGGTTTAACCAGTCAAAAGATAGAGGACGGACCATCGCTCTTCCCGACCATATTGAAGGGAAGAGAGGGACCACTGAGTGACCCACTCCACAGAGCCGCCACTAGCAAAGACATTTTATTGAGCATAATAATAAATAAATATGTAGAAAATACTACTAGTAATAATGTTTTTTTTTTTAACGTAGCCCTCACTAGGATTTATTCCTGTGTCGTGGGTGCGATACCCAGACCGGAACAAATAATTGTGGATCACACTAAGATTTGTCCCTCGAACTCTCACCCGCGACTATTAGACGCAGTGGGCAGAGCGGCTTAAGCTCCTAACCACTGCGCTAAATCGTCCGTACCACATACCTACATAAGTGGACATTAAAATATTCAAGTATTGAGAATCCTGGCAAACTCTATAACTATAAAAAATACGCAATAAATTCACCAAAGAACATTCCAAATCTTTGAATATATTTTTCTAACAAGATTTTCCATAAAATTTAGCAAGTAGGTCGCGACTACTGAAATCTAGACTCGGGACTCGCAAGTTACAAACTGAGGTCGTTTGCTGAAACTGAAACGGTTTGACTAAAAGGAATCGATGCAACTTTGCTTCGCTCAAACTCTGTATCGTAAAATTCTTAGACAAACAATTTTAGGTTTCCTGTTAAAATAAAATCTTTGTAAATATGTTACTAAGAAAAGGTATAGTCTGATCTATTGGCACCACACTGTTACCAGAAAAAATGCACAAATATATATATATTTGAACGGTTTAACATTATTGGCATTATCATATAAACCGAGTCTTATCTGATGGAAAAGTCAAGAGTCTCCGTAACCGGCGAGCGTGTATGAGACGAACTATGAGAGTCGAGGAAGCCAGAGAGGTATGTAAGGAAAGAACCTGTTGGAACTCTGTACTCTCTGCCTACCCCGCAAGGGATCTGGCGTGAGGTTATAGATAGATAGATAGATAGATCATATGATAATGCCAATAATGTTAAACCGTAATATTCCGTAAAGTTCAAAATCAAGAAAAACAAAACATCTGAACACTAAAATGTTACAAAGTATTTGAGAAATTCTCTTTATTTTTTGTGAACTAAGCATAAAACTGACTGCTAGTCTTAATTGATTTCCATTTGCTAAAAGAACAGTATTATTTTCCAATGATTTCAAATGTAAAATTTCACAAGCAACGATTTTTATTGCAATGTCCGTAGGTCTGTCTATCTGTCTGTATTGTCGGCTTAAATCTAGTGACCATTTTTCAAGCTAGTTCTAAGCTTGGTGACAATGCAATAATATGGTACCATGGAGCTGATCTAATGATCGAACATGTGGCATATGCGATGTAAGCCCCTCGTGTTTAGGCTTGTTAGAATGGTATTAACAAGTACTATACAACCAGATAGTGTTCAGGGTCTGATGATGAAGCCGAAAGGTGGTCAATGGAACCACCCAACTACTCAATATAGCCCCGCCGTGTTTGGGCTCGTTGGAATTGCCTTCAAGAGTTCTCTATGCCCGGTTGGTGTGCAGGATCTGTTGTGATCATCAGACCCTGGACACCGTCCGAACGAAAAGAAGCCGTAGAAACTACTTAACTAAGCAACTATTTTCATTATGTTTTTGCTATAAAAGCTTGTTTTTAAGAAGGTCTTTTTAAAATGGTAATAAACACATGACATGACTAGACATAATATCTGCCGAGATGATTAAATATGGTGGAACTTGCGTCCGGGACGCTTTTTGGGTCCTCGCAAATCTTTGCTGGAGGACCGGTAGAGTCCCTACAGATTGGCGCCGCGCAGTCAGAGTACCCTTGTATAAAGGCAAGGGCTCACAATATGACTGCGCCAATTACAGGGCCATCAGTTTGATCAGCTTGGCAGCTAAGGTGTATGGTAAAATTATTGAACGGAGAATGCGCGAGAAGTCCGATGGAGTGTTGTGTGAGGCACAGGGAGGTTTTCTGCGGTTTTGTGGACCTGGAGAATGGACGATGTGCTGGAGCAAGTGAATGAGTTTGTATATCTTGGATGCGCCTTCAGTAAGGATGGGAAATACACCGCTGATATAGAGAGAAGAGTGAATGCAGGTAATAGAGTGAATGGTGCGATGGGAAGGCTACTTGGGAGCCGGCACTTAAGCCAAAAGGCGCAGCTGGCCATGCATAACGGAGTGCTTGTCCCAACGCTGTTATATGGCAGTGAGAGTTGGGTATGTAAGAAGGAGAACGAAAGCAGGATAAATGCGGTCGAAATGCGATCTCTGCGGAAGATGTGCGGAGTCATGCTGACCGACCGTATTCGCAACAGCGTAGTAAGAAAGCGAGTAGGTATGAAAGATAGTATCGGTGTAAAGATGAGAAAGGGTGAGCACACCCGAGCACCGTTGGTTCGGGCATATAGAAAGAATGCCAGAGGAAAGAATGACAAAACAGATATACAATGCGAAAGTGGAACAATGTAGGTGCCGGGGAAGACCTAGACTATCTTACCATGACCAAATAGACCGTGTCTTAGCTGAAGGGCAAGTCAAGAGTCTCCATAACCGGCGAGTGTGTATGAGACGAACTATGAGAGTGGAGGAAGCCAGAGAGGTATGTAAGGAAAGAACCTATTGGAACTCTGTACTCTCTGTCTACCCCGCGAGGGAGCTGGCGTGATGATATAGTAGTAGTAGTCTTTTTAAAATCAAATTATTAATTCACTAATGCTAATTAACCTGCTAAGCGATGAGATCTGAACAATACGCGATTTAAAATCAATTGTGATTTTAGTAACCATCACCATAGTGAAGAAGAATAGAGAATAAACGACGAATAAAGATAAATTTATTTGATTTTTTGCATGCTACCTGTTAAATGTAACAGGAATTGCAATAAAGATTTTGAAGTGAAGGTTGGGGATAGAAATACCACTGATTGCAGTATCTCAGGCCACTGATACGGTCCGGAGTTTCTATAAATACAAGTTTAATATCATTAACCAATTTCAATTAATGTACTGGTCAATAGCCATATAACAAACCGACTTCCACAAATCCTGTATTGTGCATAAATGGTGCTGAGTCGTAAACTGAAAACGCTCGTTATAAAGAAATATATATTACTCCTTCAGTTAAACCACTTAAGACTATCTATAATGCGACAAGGATCGTTTGGCCTATGGATTACATTGACAGGGGGACGTTGGTGTGAATTAGTGTCATATTTAGTAAAATTTTTCGCCTTCCAAGGAGATACCTCAACAGGTGGGTCCACACTAATTAAAAAAGAACTTGCGTAATTTTTAAAACAAACGGCAACCCTGCGACTGTCGTGTGACATTTCACTTGATGACAGCGTTAGTTCCGATTTTAGCCGCGGGCCAAAAGATCCTTGTTGCATTGTATTTATTTACAAGTGTGTTCCTGAATTTCTTCTTTAAACGAAGCCTCTCCCTAATATTTATTCCTGTGTCGTGGGTGCGTTTACAAACACGAAAATTCACATACACAAATACCCAGACCAAAACAAATAATTGTGAGACACTCAAAGATTTGTCCCGCGCGGGATCGAACCCGCGACAATTCGACTCAATAGGCGAAGCGGCTTAAGCTCTTAACCACTACGCCAAATCGTCCCTCAAATTAGGTTTTTTATTTAAAATTAGATTTATTATGAGTCTTATCTTACGGTCTTTGTATTTATCAATTGCATCCAGCTAATTGCTATCAAGAAAGCGTGCTGTCCTTTTAAAAAAGAAAGAAAAGTATTAGATTTTGAGGTTATAATTCAGTAGCCATCAATACATATGAGGTTATATTGTGTGTTGACATTCAGTAAAGAAGTCGATTTCGATATAAGTACTTACAATGCTTTGAAATATTCGTTTTAGATTGCAAATTGTCCGTTAGATACGGATTTTTGCCATTATATTAATAAAATAGATAAATAATGATGGCATGGGTCAAATTTTAGTTGGTTCTGGGGCACTTTTCGGCAATGTCCTTTGTAGTGTGATAAGAATGACATATCAATTCCCTAGCGTCACGTTAACGCAAACGATTTGTGCTAAGTGCTAAGCTGTGTCAGGTGACGTGTTGAAAACGAGTTACGATATTTTGTAGGCATTGCAATCTATTTACTTATACTCCTAAAGCTCCCTGGTAATATTAATGTATCAATCTTAATAACCCCATTCTAAGTAAACAAAGAGATTGTGTGCGAACACGATACATAGAAATCGTCTTGATAGTTTCTACATTAATCTACCAAATAGGTCCACGGACATTAAATGAATCGTATCAGATTGCCATATCATGCCAAATACCCGATCACTTCAATAAAAAGTTTCATATAAACTTTCCACAAATATCTTATACGAGCGTAGGAATGGTGTTTTTTATTTATTTATTATTGTTATAAAGGTCGTGTGCCAACTTCGCGAATAAATTGCTTTGAAACAAAGCTGTGGATGGGCCGTTGCTTATGTTTCAGGAATTTAGGTGTTATAATCTGGATCTAATTGACAGCTATTCATATCAATCTTTCTACATCCTTATTACTTGATCTAATCTCGCTTAATACATATTGCATACATATATTATACGAAATGTAGGCATGTCTACATTTTGCCGACAATTTTAGGCATCCCTACATTTTGCCAAGCGGGGTTGGCAGAGGTGCACTGTGTATACCCACTTTTCGCTGACGATGTTAGGTCTCATGTAATAGGGGGTGAGCCTATTGCCATATACTGGGCGCTATTCTAGACTCCGGACTGATATTGGGTATTTTTCGATAGAAATACATTTGTCCGACCTATTATTTTAACCCTAGACCTCGTGATCGCAAAGTACATTATACTCCACTAGACCAACGAGACAGTCAGTTTATTTTAGGCATTTTATATGAGGCAAGTTAATTGCCATTCTTCCGAGTAAAATTCAAGTCTATGAATTGCTAATGAAAATTTATCTATAGAAAACAAACCAACCAATCAGTGTTAATGGAAATCTTTGTCCAACCTAACATTTTAATTTGAGTTGAGCGTGTTTAGATCATATGAAACCACGCATAAAAAGTACGAATTGTTAAAGGTAAGTTTGTGACCCCCTGCTGTTGAAATTTATCAAGTCGCCTATTAGGTCAAGATGGCTTAACTACATTATTAAGTGGCAACTGTGACTGACAGCTTAGCATGCCTTCCGAAGCAGAGACGCTCAAAATGAAAATGCTAGTAACGGTAACCCTCATCAGACCAACGAAACCAAACGCAGCTTAAACTACGGATGCCGCAACACAAAGGAATTTAACCTATCTTAGTCCTTACCGTTTCAAGTTTCTACAGCCTAATCTCTCCATTCAAAAACGTCCCAAGTAACGTAATACTGTTCCACTAATCGCCACAGCTCCAAATGATAACAGTTCTATGTTACTTCTAAGAAACGCTATAACGATTACCCATACTACCGTTAAAACTAACACAGCCCGTATTCTGCGGCCCGTTGAGTGAATTATTCAGGTGGTTAAGTCGCACGACGCTGACCTACGAGTTACAAATAGAATATTATAGTAGTTGGCTCCTTTCTAGTCTTAATTTAGTTTGATACGTGGTAAGCGTCGAGTGTTAGCCATGAATTCTTGGTTGTGGTATTTTGGATAGTAGACATCATCTCTCATGTGATAATAATAATTGCCTTTATCCAGACAAAAATCTTTTCCAATTTTACAAAGCAAAGTATCAAATGTTGTTAAACGTCTGTGTGCCCTTTGGCAAAGGCCTCCTCCAAATCCTTCCATTCTGGTCGGTATTGTGCCAACCTGATCCACTTCTTCCCCACTGTATTGGTAAAGTCATCCTCCCATCTTTTGATTGTCTCCCTTTTAGGTACCAGGTAGTAATAGTCTTACTCAATTTTTCTTCTCCTCTCATTAAGTGGCCTTCCAATTTCATGCTCATATATAGTTCTATAGTTATTTCTGCTCTGTCACTTGTGCTTGCCACTGTGTTTTGTTGCTGGTTGCATTACTTGTGGCATGTGTCGTATTCGAACATCTTCTTGCTTCGGAAAGCACGTAAAGCCATCGCCAAGCCATTCCCGTTACCACTTCATGTAGTAGTCCTTACACCAAGTTAGAAGTCTTATAGGTTTGATACAAATCTACTTCCACTAACCCGATTCGATCAAATTTTTTGATTCATGACCTTATAAGTGATTAAAATAGAAGATTAGAACGCCTCGTCTAGTGGCAAATCGCTTGGTGATCATGAGGTCCTGGGTTCAAATCCTAGGTCGGACAAACAAAGTTTTTCTAAAGAAACTTCCCAATATGAGTCCGGAGTTTGGAATTGTGCCCAATATATGGCAATGCGTTCGCCCTATTACATGGGACTTAACATCGTCGGCGAAAAGTGGGTGTACTCAGTATACCTCTGCCACCCCCGCTTGGGGAATATAGGCGTGACGGTGTAAAACAGAAGGCTTAGTATGAACAAATAAACGTTAGTATAATGCTCAAATCGACCTGATATGCCATCCTTGTAAGACTGGAAACATACTGAATAAAGATGTATGTGACAGCACGATTTTTCAACAACGTTATTATTCGAAATAATGTGCAAATTGGTAAGCTTTTTTATTGGAATAGAATTAGAATTTAAAACCTTTTTTATTAGTTTCGAGTTGAGAACGTATCGAAACCACCTTTTTGTTTTTATTTAAGCCAATACCAAAGAAAACACAAATGCATTTTACTACAAAGAACAGGAACATAATGCATTTTTACATTAGAAACAATTCTAAACACCATTCTAGCCTCGGAGGTTAACAGCTTCAAGTGACACACTGCTGACAAAAATGGGCAACATTTTATTTTGTTTGACTTCACTTTCAATCCACGTTGCATTGATATTATTTACTATACAGCCTCATATTCGTTAAGAGACAATATTCACGTCGAGTGGTACATTGTTAAAGGTCATTAGACACGACATAATGACATGAGACATCTTATGTCTGGCAAGTGGCGACGTCGTCCGATGTTTCTGATGTATGTTATTATTACTTTTATTTTCTATATTCAGATAACTAGATCCACATATTACAAGACAAGTTTAATTAAATTAATGAAAATAAATAAATTTAAATACATAAAATGTTACAAAAATCCTTGTGTTCATATATGTGTGTATATATACATATATTTAGATATATATATATATATATATATATATATATATATATATTTAGATTATTCACACACACACATTGTGTGTGAGTGTGTGTGTAAATAATAAAAAAATAATCTACGTTGGCTGCGGGGCCTTCACAGTTTCATCGGACAAGAGGGCGAGCGTGCAACCATTACGCTCGAGCCAGAAGGGCAAGGCGGTAACTAGCTCAAGGGTGCCACAAGAAGAAACGGCCTCGGCCTCGGGAGTCGCTTGGAGAGAGGGCATATACTAGATGTCTCGCTGTGGTGCTCTCTCTCGGCGGGCAAAGGACTCTTTGACCTCGCCGGCGAGATCGGTGTGATCGGTGTGTTCGATCCAGTGTGCGGTATATCCGTATGCAAAAGAAGGGATGTAAAGGCATCGGGGTCAGTGAGAACATGTCGCAGACGGCGGTAGTGGCTGATAGGAGGTATTTCTGTACTATTGAATGCGTAGAAGAATGAATAATAATTTCCAAGTGGTCTAATGTTAACCCATATTTTTTTTAATTATTTGAAACGTATTAGTATATACAAAATAGATCTCTTCTATTGAGTTTACTTTTTTTTAACCTTATTTGTCCCACTGCTGGGCAAAAGTCTCCCCTTCTTTCGAGCAACGATCTCTATCCCCTGTCAATAATGGCCATTCTGTTCACGGAGATACGAGTATAATTCAAATAAAAATATACGTGACATACGTGTTGCACGAAGAGATACGTAAAATACTCAAACAAAGCATATTGTTTGACATTAGGCTAAAATTAGTAAGTAAATATTTCAAGACGTGACGTATCCTCCTCCTCCTTCCTCCTTTGTTTTTATCCAAGGGGCTGTGAATACTACTGCGATAACCTGTTTTTTTTACTTTGGCACAGGAAATAATTACACTGACAATTTCTATCGAACATTTACAACCAAGGAGTGCTTGCAAGAACCAATTCCATTATGCGTACAAATGACCCTTGATTTATATTTTATTTTAAAGTAGGAACTATGACTACTACCATATCGGACACCACATAACGAAAAATTACTTAATTGCCTGTCGTTCCGGTCGGTGTGTCCGCTTCACCCCGCTCAAGTCTGCAGCTGCAACCAAAAGGTTATTTCGTAAACGTATGTAATGTTGCTCACAATTAACACAAAAACAACAATATGATGTTTGATCAACATCTTAACTTTAAAGTCCTACACAAGAACTACTATATTCAATAAAATTATTATAAAGTTTAAATTAAAATAATAACCCGCTAATTCAGTACTCAGATTATGCTCAGTTGGGTCCGCTTATTGTAACGAGGTCTCATATCTAATCAAAATATGTAATGTATCGTAGTCGTTGCAAACTTTATTTTCTTTGCAAAATTACCCAGTTCTCCATCGTTCCGTTCCGTGTGTCCATTTTACCCCGCCCAAGTCTGCAGCTGCATTCAAAGGGTTATTTCTCAAACGCGTCGCGCTCGGCGTCGTAATAGCGGATCATTTATATCGGTGATCACTGCTGTCGTTTGCTACTGAAATTCCTATATTTTATGACGGAATACCTGTTAAGACGCTATTATGATGACATAAGCTACTTGACTTTGAATAAAACTCTGTACTGGAATGTTACTTTTTGGTTTTTTCATTGAATATTTCGCTACTATAAAGTCTTTCTTATGAGTATATGTTCTATTTATATATCTATCTATATCATAACGCCAGTTCCCTTGCGGGGTAGGCAGAGTACAGAGTTCCAACAGGTTCTTTACTTACATACCTCTCTGGCTTCCTCCACTCTCATAGTTCGTCTCATACACGCTCGCCGGTTACGGAGACACTTGACTGGTCCTTTAGATAAGACTCGGTCTATTTGGTCATGGTAAGATAGTCTAGGTCTTCCCCGGTACTCGCATCCTTCTACTTTCGCAGGTAGAGAGTACAAAGGTCCGACAGGTTCTTTACAGACGTCTTACCTGAAGGGTAAGTCAAGAGCCTCCGTAACCAGCGAGCACGGAGAAAGCAGGAGAGGTCTGTAAAGAACCTGTTGGAACTCTATACTCTCTGCCTTTCCCGCAAGGGATCTGAGGTAAAGATATAGATAAATAAAAAGAGCTTTTACTACGCTTGAAGAATGAAGCGCGCGATGATTTATCCTACCTATCCATTATTTGATTCCAAAGTTCTAATACACTTTTTTGACGATAAAGTGTAAAAGAAAACACAATCTCGAAATCTGCCGCCTCCCAACGTTTCATAAATTCATTTACAGATATACAATGCGAAAGTGGAAAGATTTAGGAACCAGGAAGACCTAGACAATCTTACCATGACCAAATAGACCATGTATTATATGAAGGGCATGTCAATTGTCTCCGTAACCGGCAAGTGTCTCTGCCCCTCAAGGGATCTGGTTTGATAATATCGGTAGATAAACCTCTCTTATCGGTAAGAAGAAAGAATGACAAAAAAACTATACAATGCGAAAGAGTAGGAATGTTGGTACCGGAGAAGACCTAAACTATCTTACCATGACCTAATAGACCGTGTCTTATCTTAAGGGCAAGTCAAGAGTCTCCGTAACCGGCGAGCGTGTAGGAGACGAACTATGAGAGTGGGGGAAGCCAGAGAGTTATGTAAGGAAAGAACCTGTTGGAATTCTGTACTCTCTGCCTACCCCGCAAGGGATCTGGGGTGATGATATAGATAGATAGATAGATAAACCTCTCTTACCAAGCCTGGAGAATTAAAGAGAGGCGATGTTATATGCTTCCTATTCATTATTTAATTCCAAATGCAACGCACTATTGCAACGCTAAAGTTTAAAAGCAAACAAATCATCACAAAATCTGGCATCACCCTACCTATTGTAACTTCATTTACAGATATACAATGTGAAAATGAAAAGATTTAGATTTAAAGAAGATCTAGACTATATTACCATGATCAAATAGACCAATAGGAAGGTCAAGTCAAGATCCCTCGTGACCAGTGAACGTGTATGCGGCGAACTATCAGAGTGGAGGAAACCAGGGAGGAAAGTGTAAAATATTTGGAACTTTGTAGTCTCTGACTATCCCACAAGAGATGTAGCGTGATGATATAGGTATATAGATAAACCTCTCTTACTACGCCTGAAGAATAAAAACGTGTCGATGATTTTATCCTACCTACCATTCATTTCATTTCAAAGGCAACGCACTATTTGGACGATAAAGTTTAAAAAGTAAACATATAATCTCGAAATCTGCCGTCTCCCAACGTTTTATAACTTCATTTTACGCTTGGAGTGTTCCGGTAATAACCTTGCTTCGCCCGAAACTTCCAAAACGCTGCTTTTTCCTTCGAGATATTTCTTATCAAGGACTTTATTAAACATGTTTATCTGATGTAGTGTACAATTTTGCGTTCTTTTATTTGGAGTGATGTGGAGTTCACTTTGTTTTTATTTGAAGTGTGATATGTAATACGTATAATCTTCTAAATAAGAAGAAGAAGTAGAAGGAGTTTTGGCGGAAAGTCGAAGAGTGATGTTGTCAATTTGTCTTAATTTCCAAAACTTGTGTTATTTCTAATAATAAAGTGTAATGTTGGTGGAATATTAACAATTATGTATTCTTATATATACATAAGGGAAGGTAATTGAAACAAAGTGATAAAACGTGCCTTTTCGATTTTTCTCAAAACGGCCGTCGTAATTGTTATGTAAAGTATTCATCGCTTTAATATCCAGGATGGGTTACTTCATTAATTTCATTGTCATGGTTGTCATCAGGTTCATCGGGGAGTTGAATTAAAGTAAACAAACACGATTATGTATCTCATTTGATTATGGACACTGGCAAAACGCACTTAAAATGAGTGTGAAACCATAACTTAAAGAATAGGAAGAAGTAGAAGAACGGATAGAACGGGGGGAATAGAACGAGTGGAAGTAGAATTGCTATAGTACAGCACAAAACCGGTCATCTTTGAGGAGGCTTTTGTCCTGCAGCGGACGTCCTTTGGGCTGAAGATAGATTATCTCATGAGGTGCTCGTGTGGTCATGCAACTTCGGTGTTCTTACCGATTACTAAGAATAAGAAGCGTTCGGCTTGGTCAGTCTAAGGTGTGTGATCGTTTTTGGCATTTTAATATTCAAACATCTTCGTGTTTGGGAAGGCAGGGTGTTGTTGATGCCTGTTACCACTTTGGTAGTCGTTAAGTCATGTTGTAAACCGGCCTCCACCAATCTCCACTGACACCGCGTGGTAGAGTATGACATATCTTCTTTCACCTCCATTTCTGAGAGAAAGCCAATAGGCAGCTATGGGACAGCATATGATTTATTATACGCAATATTTCGCAACCTGACGTCACTTTTTCATTTGACATTCACCTATGAAAAGCGATAATGTCGTGGAGACATCATGTGCCTAATGATTCCTCAGATCATTGATCCAACGTGGTTCAAATACTTTAGTGGTATCTTTTCTTATGGATAGATGCGACTTAAGTATTTGAACCACGTAGGAACCAAAATTGATGATGCTCTATAAAAAATATCATCAAGTTTAGTCAGCCGTCTAAGACCAATATTTAGAATAATGTTCTTAGCTTTCACTATACTTTTCCTTTTTTATAATATTATTACTAGATTTTTATACTAGATCCTTTCTTATAAATAGATGCGACTAAATTATTTGAGCCATGTATGAACCAAAATTGATGATACTTTATAAAAACACCATCAAGTTTGGTTAGTCGTCCAATATAATATTATATATAGGTTTATAGATAGTTATATATATTTATAGATCACAGAACACAATGTCTACGTTCCAACACAACGCATTACGTTTGCGTCTATGTTCAAACTAAAGACACCAGCAACAAAAAGCTGGAAATTAAAAGTAACTACACCCAACTTACAAAACCGATCCTTTTACTCAAGATTAATAGGATCAGAAAACAACACAATCTTCAAAAAACTCAACGTCAAACATAAACATAATAACTCTGAGGGCGACATAAAATCAAACAGTTAAGGCATAAATTCTCATAAACAACTTAGGGCGAACACAACATATGTTTATAGCCTTCACGCAGCCGCTGTAAAAAATGTATGAGAATCTTATAAAGTACTTTTACACGAGCGATTCTTGAGGCAATCAATCGTTTCAGTTGGGCAGGGTGAATGGCGCGCTGAATCAGAGAGCGTAGCACTTGTAACGATGAGTTGATATGCTATCCCTTTCTATCTATCCATCCATATTAATACGCCAGTTCCCTTGCCGGGTAGGCAGAAAGTACAGAGTTCCAACAGGTTTTTTCCTTACATACCTCTCTGGCTTCCTCCGCTCTCATAGTTCGTCTCACATACGCTCGCCGGTTACGGACACTCTTGACTTGCCCTTCAGATAAGACACGGTCGCTATCCCTTACACATAATAAATTTACTACATAAAAATAAAAGTGCTCTGATAGAGAACGTAAATTCAAGCGCGATATGTGGTATATAGACCTCGCGGACAGCGCATAAGGCGAACGGTGACATTGCGACATTCACTTGTTGACTGCCGCCATGAGCGGTCGTCTGTGAATTTAGTGCATTTATGGTGATTACCAAAAAAGACACCACACTAAGCAAAAACAGATTAACGTAGCTGTAGTTCTATCGAATTGGTATGCTCTCCTTTTCACACTACACACTGTCACGCCTATATTCCCCAAGCGAGGGTGGCAGAGGTATACTGTGTACACCCACGATGTTAGGTCCCATGTAATAGGGGCGAGCCTATTGCCTTATACCGGGCACAATTCCCGACTCCGCACTGATTTTTTTCGTTAGAAAAACACTACATACCCAATAGGTATAGTTGTACCCTCAAACTTTTTAATTATTTTTGTTGATCCTATCTACGCAGAATGAGCTTACGGTGTTTTGAGTTCTTGCAGTGTTATGCTTGGTTTTGGATTTCATTATATTAATTACTGTATCCCAAGTCAATGGAAATCCCAAAAATAGTTTTGTTATACGTGTTATATTTGCGTAAATCTAAGAACACAGTATAACATAATTCCAATAACTTTTATATCCACTTCAAACATGACCGTTAAAGAACATTCCCAACATAAACCAATCTGAATCGGCCGGTGTAAATCCGCTTTAAATCCAAACGATAAATTAGTAAGACGGGCAGTAAACGAAAGGAGTAAAGCGTACGTGATCTCGGGCCTTGCTCGCGCTCAATTATTCACTCCGAGTTACCCTTCGATGTCTTATTGCCGTACTTTACAACTGAGGGCTCACCACGAAAAGATTGACGGTAGCGTGACGATAGCGAGTTGATGTGTCCTTGTCATACTACAAGATTGCTAATTAAACATGAACGAGACCGAACGATTACTCGCTAGCGTCACGCGAACATCAAAATTTTCGTGCTAATCCTTCTGATGGCAGATACGTGTCGACAACGGATTATCAGAGGGAAGTGGAAATGTGGAAATAAACTGTTATACTTCTCTGTGCCAGTTTTATGGGTATGTACGTTATAAAATTGGGACTAATGTTTGTGAGGGTAGTATTTGGTTGTTGGATTTACAATATTCTTAAAAACAGTAGAGCAAAGAGTATTATTGATTTTCTTTAAGTTTTGACAATTTTTAATCTGTATCACGCCAAATTTCCCTAAGCATGCAAGCAAGCTAGATCGAGTGATGACATCATGCAGGTAGCCGGCAAATTGTGAAATAGACTTGCGTAGGACCGGAACGAATAGCGTAATAGAGAAGAATCTTACACTCAGCAGTAGATAGATACAGGCCGATTGATGATGATGTCCTTATAGACTTCTTTGACTTACTGCGACCTTATAATTCGTATCAGGTATGCTTACTCTCTTGAATTGAGAAATGAAATTCGCCACCTTTGAATGTTTTGGTCATATCATTTTTTTTTAAAACGTAGCCCACATTAGAGTTTATTGACATGACAATTCACATACACAAATACAAATAATTGTGGGTCACACAAAGATGTGTCCCGTGCGGGAATCGAACCCGCGACTATTGGATCTAGTGGGCGGAGCGGCTTAAGCTCTTAACCACTACGCCAAATCGTCCGTCAAATTAAGCGTACCATGGTGACTTTTTTTGTTTTCAATTTCACGAGAGTCTTAAAACTATACTTTAGTTTAATATTGTGGTTGCTTCATGACTTTGATACTTTTGATTTAGTATCATTATTATTTCTCAAGTCACCTAGTATGCATTGCTTTATTACAGAAAGAAGTTAGTTTGCTGTTTGCGTCACAATTAAGTAATAAATTAACACATAGGTTGCAGGAACGCGCAAAGTTAACTCAAAACGCCGTGCCGAAATGGCTGAGATTTTGTAATCAAAAATCATAACTTAAAGAGAGAGCTCACTACAAGCCAACACTTCTTCAGTTACTCGAGTTACATTGAGACGGACAATAAAGTCAGCATGAAGCTAATACCACATTTTAACGAGCAAAGATAACAAGTTTTAAAGAATTGCCGAAAGATATAAATTTCAGCTGATGAAGCATTTTACTGGTGCCATGAGTTATCGCTCCAAAGGTTACGAGTGTCTCTAATCTGTACTTTATAGCTGTAGTATACTTAATGAAGCTCTTCAAATACCTGAGGATATGGGTTTGAAGTTTGACCTACTTTTATGTTTTGGAAGTTAATTGTATTTTTGCCTAAATAGCTACCAAGAAATTGATAATTTTTATTTGCATGTACACGAATAAGTATTGGTTCACATGAAGCTGCTTGAAAAGCATAGAACAGTCCTTGTTTTTCACACATACTTTCGACTACTTGAACGTGAAAGAACTCCTGAACAGGACAACATAAAAAATGTAAATTTTAAAAATAATTCTATTTTCAATTACCCAAAACTCTATTTGAAATACAGCCGACTCTCATTAATTCGAAACTCGAGGGTCTCTTAAAATATTACGAATTAGCGAGTGTTTGAAATATCAAATGGTTCGAAATTTTTGAGAAAAAAGAAATAAAACTTTGAATTATTGAGTGTTGATAATCAATTATGTATTATTTATTAACTTCTATTCTTTAACAATGACAACAAATGACAAAAGTTAAGAAGTACATAGTGTACATATTCATCATGTGAATTAATTAATAAAGAAATCTATTATATTGGTTTGCTTCAAAGAACATGGCTGCTGCTCAGAAATACTCAACTCGATGGATTACTCGGGCTTGTTTATAAGAGGATCTGATCCTTTACGAATTATTGAGTGTTTGACGCGCATGAGTTCGAATTAACGCGTCGTTTTGTGACGTAGCGATGATTTTTTCGAATTACCAAGTGCATAAAAATATATTGCCTTAGTTCGAAATATAAAGAGATTTTCTGGGGAACTCATGATAACTTTGAATTATAGAGAGGTTCTAATTGTCGCAGGTTTGAATTAACGAGAGTCGACTGTATAACAATTTGCTCTGCTTATCGAGCCGGTTTATGTGAACACGCCCGTATCAAGTGTTCTGTTAAATATTATCTGCATAAGTCGAGCAAGTTTTAGTTGTGCGTACAACTATGTTATTTTCCGATGCCACCTTATGCAGGCCCTGTTTTGAACAGTCTGCTAAGTGTCTCATTCCTGAAAAAATGCCTACCCTTTACAGTTGGAAAAATCTGGTCCAGGAGTAGTACAAACATAGTTTTGTCACAAAAGTGCAAATATATCAGACTACTCGTTTACATCGAAAATTTCTGATATAATATTATTATTATTACGAGCCGTTGTTGTCTCACACTTTTTTTATAAAACCTAGCCCCACGCTAGGATTTATTCCTATGTCGTGGGTGCGTTAACAAACATGAAAATTCACATACATAAATACCCAGACCAGAACAAATAATTCTGGCTCACACAAAGCTTTGTCCCGTGCGAGAATCGAAACCGTGACTATTAGACACAGTGGGCGGAGTGGCTGAAGCTCTTAACCACTGCGCTTAATCGTCCGTCGCTATTGGGTAAAGGCTTTACACCTTTTTGTTTTACTCTCCTCTGTAAGTTGTTATGTTAGGCCAGTCTCTTAAAAAGGTGTTGAGTTTTATTTACAATGTACAAATTTCATAACAAAGCGACTTCATAAACGCATACTGACATTTATTAGTATACACTTCACATAATTCGTAAAAGTTCCAGACACAACATCCTTCATTACGTACACGTTAATAATAAAACATTAGTGTTAAATCTTTCACTTGAGCCACGGAGTACAATGCGTCCAATTGCATTAGACCGCTCACCAATACTGTAACCATTTGCAATTCTTTTCTGAGACTTGTTTAAAGTAATTATTGACACAATATGATTTACACGTTTTTATATATCTTTCTGCCTGTCTTTCCTGCTTATATATTGTGTTCTATTTTTATTATTCTCGTAAAAGTTGCATCCGATCGAACTGAAATTTGGCATACCTATGTCCATAACTTCAGGTGACCATGTAATAATACGATACCATTTTTGTATTTTATTTTATATATAGAACAAAAAAGCAGTTACATATTATTAATGCTACAAAATAATTATCTAAATGAGTTTATAAACATGTAACACCTTTAAAAAAAATCTTTAAAAAATGGTTCACCACTACTTTCTTCACCGTTAAAGCAAGTGATAATTAATTTTTAATACGCACATGCTTTCGAAAAGACAGAGGTGCGTGCCTGGGTTTGAACCCGAGACCTTTGACTTTGCAGTCCAACGGTCTAACCACTAAGCTATCACTGCATTGCAATGCATTGGTTGTCTGAGAGAAATTGCTTTTAGCAATAAGACCGCCAATTTTATTTAGCTGATGTTAATATTTTTGTATGTAATTAATTGTAACATCACTGGTGCACAATAAAGACTACTCTATCTATCTATCTATCCATCTAATCCATTGTTCATAGATTGACTGACATAAAAACAAATACTAAAAGTTAGACTATAGTCAAGAAGTTACATTTGGGTAAAAGGTTTCATAGGAAAAATTAATGTCATACTTGGATTACGTCTCAGCAGATAGTTGTTCAATGGCCCGATTCTTGAATTGTCGGTTAGTAAGAGCGGAGATGTCAACGTCGGTAAAGCGTCAGTTATAGGTATCCACAAGGTGGCGAAGAGGTGCGCGGATCCTTGCGTTAGTCCTGCAGGTACCTGTGTAGATTAGCCGAGGTACGCGCACCCCCCGTCAATAGACAGCTCTAGGTACTGTTAGACATAATTCATTAGTAATTTCTGTACAATCAAATCTGTTGTTACATAAACCATAAAGCAACGTTACATCTACGTGAACATTGTGATTCTAGACTTAAGATATTATATTGTTTTGACAACTCTGCATCAGAAATTTTAGGCTAATTGCTTTTATAATGTATGGTACGTAAACATTTTTTGTATTATCTCTAGTCTATGATTATACTTGGCATAGAGAGGATTCCAAATAATTAAATCGTATGCCAATTGAGTCCAATCCAATTACCATGGAACTGGCCTGACGATGGAGCCGGTCAATAGGAACTCCTCAACTAAACAAGGCAGCGCCCTCGTGTTTGGTCTCGTTAGATTTGCCTTGACACATGGTATATTCTTAAGTAGTGTCCAGGATCCAATAATGGAACCGAAAGATGGTCATAGGAACTCCTTAACCAAGCAAGATATATCCATTGTATTTTTACATTTTTTTTTTTTTTTAAACGATTTTTCAAGGTTACATTTATTTTGACTCATATGGATACAAGATAATAATATAATTTAGAAAAATTGGAAGTAAAAGAGACTATAGCTGAGTTAGCAAGAGAGCCTTCATCTTGCAAGATATTTATAAAATGTGCACTTAATATAAAAAGTTGCGACAGTCTTCTCAGTCTAGATCATAACTTTCATAGCAATAAAGTTATTTTTATAGTTTCGTACCTAATTGAAATGATGTTGCATGACCTGAGCGCATCCCGATAGTCTTACCACCAGCAATGAAAGCTTTACAATCTATACTTTTTCTATCTTTAGATATTAATAAATACTATTCTTTTTCTATCCAAGTTCACGAGGTCCTGGTTTCTTTTGCAGTACATTTGGTCCATCTACTCCCCACACATAAATTGTATCACACACTCGATCCCGCAACTCCGATTTATCTCGTCTTCCCGAGCCATCGGTTCACTGTGTCTTGAATTGAAAATCGTTTAAAATTTTATTTTCTTGAAGCTCCCTTGTGACCTAATTGTATTAGATGGGGGTTAACTGCGGTTTGTCTTCTCATTGCTGTCCAATTTAGTTAGTAGATTTATTTAGCAACTATCTGTACCCATTAATTCGTTCGTGTGATTTGCAGGCATTAATATGTAGACGACATTACCAAATACCAAAAGAATAAATATGAAATTCAATATCAAACAAAGTGTAGTTTATACAAACTTTTTTTTAACTTGCAATGTTCGTATGTCTGTCTGTCTTTCCGGTTCAAATCTTGTGATCCAGTTTTTAAGCCTTTTTGAGGTATCCGATTAAGCTAAAATTTGGCATACGTATGTAAATCTGATGACAATGCAATAATATATTACCATTGAGCTGGTCTGATGATGGAATCGGAAGGTGGCCATAGGAACATATAAATTATACAACATAACCCCTTCGTGTTTAGGCTCGTTAGATTAGTATTGAGAAGTACTATCAGAGTTATATATGTATATACAACCAGAGTTCAGGGTCTGATGATGAATCCGAAAGGTGGCGAAAAGAACCATACAAGTACTCAATATAACCCTGCCGTGTTCGGGCTCATTGGATTTGTCTTGAAAAGTTTTGTAGACATGGATGATGTCCAGGGTCTGATGATGAAGCCGGAAAGTGGCCAACGGAACGACCCAACTACTCAACATAACCCCGACGTGTTGGGGCTCGTTACGTTTGTCTTTACAAGTACCAAAGTATTTGTACTCCGTTGCGTTTTTGCTATAAAAGCTTGTTCTTAAAAAGATATTTTTAAATTAAAATTATTCTATCCAATCATTATTAGTCGTAGTCCAAAATTTGGGATTATGTCCAGTATGATGGCAATAGTTTTATTCTCAAATTACACGGTTCACCTATGCTACACTCGCTAATGCGAAATGAGAATACTGTACATAGTCTCTACTCTGCCACCCCTGCTTGAATAATGTATCGAATAATTACTAATCAATTTAATTAGTAATAATACACACCGTCACGCCTATATTCCCCAAGCGGTGGCGGGAGAGCTGTGCTAAGTACACCCACGTTTCGCCGACGATATTAGGTCCCATGTAATAAGGGGTGAGCCTATTACCATATACCGGGCACAATTCCAGTCACCGGACTCTTACTGGGAAGTTTTCGTTAGAAAAACTACACTTGTCCGACATAGGATTTGAACCCAGGACCTCGTGATCACAAAGCGATGCGATTTGCCACTAGACCGACGAGGCAGTCCTATAATATATCGAATTATTACTAAAAATAAAAACGAGCGAGCCTTACAGTAGACGCATATGATGTGTAACATCTGACATGTTATCCTACTATGAAATTGAGATGAAATATAGCGCGCACCTACCCGGTTCCGCAGCGCGCGCTCATTAGTCAAATCAAATAGCGCGCGCTTCCCCGGTTCCACCGCGCGCGTTTATTGGGCAAATCAAATAGCGCGCGCTTTCCGTCCCATTTCCAAAATCACTCCCACAAAAAAAATCCAGCAACCGAGGGGAAAGACGTTACACATCAAAAATATATGACCAACTTACCCAAACACGATTCATATGCAACTAAATGTATAACTCAAACGCTTCGGATTTCTCAAAAGACTTCAAACAGAAGCCTATTTAACGCGACACACTAAAAATCCGAAATGCCGTGTCTAACAGAATCCGGGCAGCATAACCGCTTCTGCCATTAGTTAGCTCAAACTACCCGCAACTATAAAACGGACGCAGAGATGTGCACTGAAAAATGTTTGGGATATCTGGATTTTATAGGGTACTGTATAGGAAGCCTCAAATACTCCCGAGCCCCGTAGCTACTTAAAAATAAAATAAACTTTGTTACACATATGTTCCGTGGCGTGGCAGTGGCAGAGGTTGACTCCCATATTTTGCCGATAATTTTATGTCTCATTGCCTCCTAGGCAAGCCGTTTCCCATTATATTGGGTACAATTCCAGACTCAGAACGGAGTCTGGAATGAAATGAAATGATGGTTTAAATAAGTAAGATTGTTCTACAAAAGCTACAAGATTGCTAACACATTAAAGCATAAATTAAAATAATCTGTCCTGTCCTGGTCGCACGGTCCATGTACGGTCCTGGTTCAACCAAAAAATCCCTGTACGAGTTCGGAGTCTGGAATTGTGACCGGTAAATGGCAATAGGCTCGCCCCCTGTAACTGGACCTAACATCGTCAACGAAAAGTAGGTGTACTCAGTACACCTCTGCCACCCTCGCTTGGGGAATACAGGTGTATGTTAAAAATCCTCCTTGTTTAATCCGTAGTCATCAAGTATGAATTATGCCCTGTGTCACTTTTACAAATAAGACGATAGTATCGTCTTATTTGTAAAAGTGACACAGGGCATTCATTAGTAATGAATAAAATCTTTCGATCAGTTTTTACCGAGCGTGTCAAAGAAATAGACAAACTCATATACATTCAAAAATCATTACTTAACACCTGGGGCATTCGGGTAAAAAATTAATAATTTTGTCGTTTTTAAATGCTGTTGTATTGACCTAAATATTTTTTGACTTTGAAAAACATTTTAATTAAAAATATTACAGGTCAAAATATCGATCGATAGAAGTGCACGTAGCACTGTGCAACTGCGCTGTTCTTACCGATTACCAATGTTAAGCAGCGTTCGACTCGATCAGCCTGAGATCGATTACCGTTTGTGGCATTTTCATATTCGAGCATCTCCATGCTTCGGAAAGTACGTTAGGCCGTTGGTCCCGGCTACCAGTTAATGTGGTGGTCGTTAAGCCAAGTTGGAAGCCTAAAAGACAGCTTGATAAGTTCCAACAGCAGATGGCCACAAACCTGCCTCCACCAATCCGCACCTCGATTTGTGAGAGAAGGCCTTTGCCGTGCAGTGGACAGTATAGGCTGATATTATTAAAATATCGACCATAAAAGACGTCACGTACAATTGTGACAAATTGGTGTATTGGTTTAAAATATTGGCTGGTTTGTTTGTCCAACTGTGACCGGCCTCAGAATTCCGAAACCTCTATATTGAATATTCAAATATACTCCGCTTGTATTAACATTCAGCTTTTTGTGTATCAGCACGAATCGTTATCCGTAACGTTTGTATCGGCTTCGATCTCGCTCACACTATAAGTTCGGTAAATTAGGAAGAATGTAATAACATTCTATCTCGACAGGAAAATGTTACGTGGATGATTCGTGCTAGCCCCTCTGATTAAGTTTTTTGGTGTTATTTGTATGCAGAAACAGCTGTGGTAGGTAAATTGGTTGAATGCTCGCCTTTTGAACAACCTTTGCTACTGGTATTGGTGTATGTACAATGAAGGACTATCTATTGAGAATCCTCTCAAAATGTGAAATAGATAGTTACCTTATCGATAGAATTCCAGATTTCTATCTATCTTATAGACGAGACTAATATAAAAGTTTTTAAAGAAGAAGAAGAAGACTGCCTCGTTCTTATAGCTAAGTGCATTGCTTTGTGATCATGAGGTCCTGGGTTCAAATCCTAGGTCAGACAAATGTTGTTTTCCTAACGAAAACTTCCCGGGAGTCTAGAATTGTGCTCGGTAAATATCAATAGCGATCAACTTCGGCGAAATGTGGGACTCAGTACATCTCTGCCACCCCTGCTTGGGAAATATAGGCGTGACGATGTTTATTTTTTTTTAAAGGTAACTGAAAAAGCTTTACCTAAGTTTGCTAAGTTAGTATACACAACTGATCCCACAGTCAAATTGGCTGCACAGTTTTGTGGGGCAATGATTTACTATTTTGCATTATGTTGTTTTCCTAAATAAATAAATGTATACAACAATATCAGCCTAGACTGTCCACTGCTTGGCAAAGGCCTTCTCTCACAAATCGAGGTGAGAGAGATCAGGTCATACTCCACCACGCCGACCCAGTGCGTTGCGGTGGAGGCAGGTTTGTAGCCACCTGCTGTTGGAACTTATCAAGCCGCCAATAAGGTTTCCAACTCGGCTTAATGACTACCACAATAAGTGGTAACCGGGACAAACGGCTTAACATGCCTTCCGAAGCACGGAGACGCTCGAATATGAAAATGTCACAACGGTCACCCATCTCAGGCCGACCGAGTCGAACGCTGCTTAACCTTGACGACCGGTAAGAACACCGCGGTCGCACAGCGCTACGAGTGCCTAATAAATCTATACTAATATTATTAAGAGGTAAAGTTTGTGAGTTCGGATGTTCGGGGTAATCTCCGGTACTACTGATCCGATTGTAATGATTCTTTCGCCATTGGAAAGCTACCCAGAAGTAACATAAGTTATATAACATAGACCCGGTAATGGCGCTGTTATCGACCGGATACGAAGTCAGGGGAAACTGCTATAATAAATATCTGCTGAAAGCCGTCACCAGCACCAAAGGCCACCCTCAAAGAACGCTGCGACGACCGGCCTTGTTCTGTATGCATCCAACATTTATCCGCGACCTTCATCAGGTCATCGGTCCATCTTGTCCAAAAGCCTGCCCACTCCACTTCTTCCGGTACGTGGTCACCACTTGAAAACCTGTCTAAACGGCCGTCAGTTCTACGAGCAATGTAAATACAACCTTGCACAAAATAACAAACCGTCACACCTTTATTACCCTAGATGGATGGCAGAGGTGTACAAAGTTCACCCACTTTTCGCCGACGATGTAAGATCCCATCTAATACGGGGCGAGTCTATTGCTATAAAACCACCCTTATAGACTCTGGAATGACACTGAAGCCCATATTACAGAACTAAAATCAGTCGTTAATCTATTTTTAAAACGAACTTTTTAGTTAAAAAACAGTTGTTAAAGTTAGATTCACGATTTTGTTAAACGTGTCTAAGTTTTTTTTTCTATCTATCTATAACCTCACGCCAGATTCCTTGCGGGATAGGCCTCTGCCTACAGAGAGTACAGAGTTCCAACAGGTTATTTCCTTACATACCTCTCTGGCTTCCTCGACTCTCATAGTTCGTCTCATACACGCTTGCCGGTTACGGAGACTCTAGACTTTTCTTATTTGGTCGTGGTAAGATAGTCTAGGTCTTCCCCGGTAAGGGCAGCTTCGTCCGCGGCCTTAGAATGGCTACACGGTCGGTAAAGGCGGCCGTTGACGAGCTGTCCCGTCGCGCTCCAATAGACCCACACGTAGACAAACTAGAGAGTGAAAATTTGGAGCTGCGTTCGCAGCTGGCCAGCTTGACGGAGGAGGTCAAAGTCCTCCGAGGGGCAAACCCGCAGGCTGGCGGACGCCAGCTGGAGCCGCAGAGTTCACTACCTCCGGCTCCTCAGGGACCGACGCCCCGGCCTACGGCTCTTCAGCCGCCTGCTGGATCATCTGGCACTCCACCGGTTCGTCCCCGGGCCTCGGAACCGACGGCAAACGAGTTGCTAGCAGCCTCAATAATCCGGCAGGTCGGCAACATGCTAGACGCCCGGTTCGCTGGAATCGAGGACCGACTCCTGCCGCCGTCCATAGTCCGGCCGTCGTTGGCTGCGGACCTGCGCAGATCCTCGGCTGCGCCTACTCCTGTCGCTTCGGGGTCTATGGCTTCAGCGCGGGCCACCAAGCCCAAACCTAAAAAGGCAAAGAACAGGGGGGCCCCAGAGCATGCACCGGTCCTGGAGTTGCCAGCGGTGCCCAGCCCTGTTCTTGGGGGCGCTGAGTCAACGGTAGCAGACGCGGGGACTTGGGTGGCAGTCGCCAAAAAGCCCAGGAAGGCCCCACAGCCAAAACCCGCCCAACCGGGGGCCACTGGCCGGCCCTCCGTGACAAACAAAAAAAAGAGGTCGCGAGGGAAAGGCAAAAAGAGACCGCCGAAAGTCCCAAAGACGGCAGCGGTCACAGTCACAGTTATCGAGGGGACAACGAATGCCGAGGTCATGGGCAGAGCTCGTAAGGAGCTTAACCTTGCCAACCTCAGCATTCAAGCGACTGACCTCGGTACACGGAGGACGATGACGGGGGGTCTGCTCCTGACAGTCGAAGGCCCCGACTGTCAGGAGAAGGCTGATCGCTTGGCGGGACGCATGCGGGAGGTCTTGAGTGACCTTAAAGTCCGCGTCACCCGGCCAAACAAGACCGGCGAGATAAGGTTGCGAGGCCTCGACGACGCTGTCACTGCCGAGGAGGTCGCATCTGCGGTTGCTGCAGCAGGTGGGTGTTTGGTCGCTGACATCAAATTCGGTCCAATTAACCGAGCACCCGCAGCCCTTGGGACCGCAAGGGTCAAGTGCCCACTTGCCGCCATGAATAAACTCGTGGTGGCGAAGAAGATCCATGTGGGCTGGGGGGCTACAAAGGTCGAGGCATTGGAGGCAAGAGCTTTATACTGCTTCTGATGCCTCGAAAAGGGTCATGTTGGGGCCATGTGCCCCAACAACGTCGACCGGGGAGCCAGATGCTTTTGGTGCGCTGACTCTAGTCATAGGGCTAGCGAGTGCCAGGCGCAAGCACTACGACGTCCCTTATGCGTGGACAAGGGATGTGCAACCAATCATCGGCTGCACGCCAAGAAGTGCAGCCCCCCTAAGGGAAAGAGGAAGCAGGCCTCTTCCCCTGCTGGCACCCAGGAGACCACCATGGCACCAAATGCCATGGCTGCGGGCACTACCAGCTCACCTGTCGCAATGGAGACGGCTTAAAATTTCCTCCCCAAAGAGTTCTCCAGGGTAACTTGAACCACTGCCGCAACGCTCAGGACCTGTTACTGCAGAGCGTTGCGGAGTGGTCAGTTGCCTTGGTGGTAGTGGCGGAGCCCTACCGTATCCCGGACCACCCTCGCTGGTTCGGAGATGATGCGGGCTCCGTCGCCGTTTACTGGGGAGGAGGGGAGGGCGCTCCGCCTGCTTCTCGCGTCGCGTCGTCCGCCAAAGCGACGAATGCGTGCCCGCGCTCGAAATTAGACGGCGGGAACGACAACGCGCTCTGGAGGAATGGCGCGCGAGGCTCAGCCAGGAGCACATCGCGCGCAAGCACGTCGTCCAAGCCATCCTGCCGTCCTTCGAAGCCTGGCAACAGCGGAGGAGTGGGCGAATCTCCTACAGGCTTGCTCAGATAATCCCCGGTCACGGCTGTTTCGGTGATTATCTAAGCAAGATCGGACGCGAGGCGACGGCGATCTGTCACCACTGTGGTGGGGACCGGGATTCCGCAGAGCACACGCTTGTCGAGTGCCCAGCGTGGGCCTCCGAGCGGCGGATCCTGGTCGACCGGATTGGACCGGACCTCTCCTTGCCAGCAATAGTAGCGGCTATGCTAGCAGGGGATTCGGCTTGGGGGGCCGTATCCTCCTTCTGCGAGACTGTGATGTCACAGAAGGAGGAGGCCGAGCGGGATCGGGAGAGGGCCGATCCCGCTCGCCGAAGGCGACGGCGCCGGGGCGGAGGCACAGCCCGCCCAGGCCCCCCAGCCCAATAGCCCGGGGCTTTATAATACGGGCTAACTTGTGTCTCCTGCCGCAACATCTGGTGGGAGACCCCCCCCCCTGCACCAACACCCGCAGGGGGCCCTTTGGGGTCGTGGGACGCTGGGGCGGGGGCCCTAAGCGTTCTTCACGCGAACCCGAGGAGGATGGCGGCGTGGTGTGGCCCACACCGCCGTGAGCACCGCGACGATGAAGGGGGGGAAGCAAGCTACAAGTTTCCCCTCCCGAGGCGGGCTCTTCGGAGCGCGGCACAAGGGGGGCACGGGCGCGTTCCATTCGGAGATCCCGGAGCCCCTCTGACACGTGCCAGTGCCGGCCACCGTGGGGTTTTAGTCGGCAAGAGTCCGACATGCCCCGCCAGCTTCTCCCGAGGTTGGCGGAAGTCCATGAGGATTTCCCCACGCAAAAAAAAAGGTCTTCCCCGGTACCTGCATCCTTCCACTTTCACATTGTATATCTGTTTTCTATATGCCCGATCCAACGGAGCATGCCCTTTCTCATCTTTACACCGACACTATCTTTCATACCTACTCGCTTTCTTACTACGCTGTTGCTAATGCGGTCGGTCAACTTCACTCGGCACATCTTCCGCAAGGCTCGCATTTCTACCGCATTTATCCTACTTTCATTCTCCTTCTTACATACCCAGCTCTCGCTACCATATAACAGCGTTGGGACAATAACTCCGTTACGTATGGCCAGCTGCGCCTTATGGCTTAAATGCCGGCTCCCAAGTAGCTTTCCCATCGCACCATTCACTCTGTTCCCTGCACTCACTCTTCTCTCTATGTCAGCGGTGTATTTCCCATCCTTGCTGAAGGCGCATCCAAGATATACAGGTTCTTTTTTTCAAAATAAAAACTACACTTAACCTACCAATCATCACAATATAAATATATAGAAATAGGTACCTCATATAGAAACGGTATATGAAACTCACAAGCTACAAAGTTGCAACGGAAAACATTTTAAGTTGTATACACGTGTATCCTCACTCAGCAAACTCTTTCACTTCGGAAAATTGAAACTCTAAAGCAAAATCCGACGCATTTCCGCTCGATCGTGGCTTAAGGTTAGCGTACACTTATATTGATTAGATTTTCATATGTTTTAAATCGCTACAAACTAGGGAGAAAGACCTCTTAGTCATAATGTTCTTTAATGTCCTAGAGGATCATTGTGGTGCATTGCAACATGATTGTGAACAAACATTAGGTTGCATTCAATTTATACAAGCTATATCGTAAATAACGCAAGACCTCAGACAGCTTGATAAGATAACTCCTTCACAAATTCAAGACGAAAAACAAATTTCCAAATATTTTTTTACCCCCTTCTCAAGCACATTTATACCCCAATTAACAATGAAACTTGTACGTGTATGTGTGTGTATTGAGAAATACGTTACAGAAATGCTTTGAAACTCCATATTGCTTTGAATCACGAATAAATATAATTTATTACAGCGCACTAAAGGAGTAACAGAATTTTTTGAAAATTAAAAAGAAAGTAAGATACAATAAATATTGTTGTATTTCAATTCAGTTATCGATTTAGTAGAAACTACTTTCAGGTCTTACGTTTATTATGTTACACATTGTAGTATTAAAATGGTGTGAAAATCGTTACCCTGAAGAGATAATAGAAACAGTATATTTCATTATTCTGTATTTTAGAAAATGTATTCAACTTTATGGCGTGAAATGAACGAGTAAGGGAATCGAAATACGAATGTGGTTCTTTATCCACACATTGGACAGTAAGACAGGCTAGTAAAACTTGGATATAAGATTGCGTAGACATACAATTCAGCTTATGTCCAAAGGTCAAATACTTCAATATGTAGTATCCAATTATTTGAAAATCACAGTTAATGGAATGACGACCAGTTATTTTCATTTTAGTAACCTTATACATACTCTATGCATTTAATGAGTGGGTTTAGTTGTGAAGCGATGACAGATGACATCTGTCAAACGATAAATCACCGATACTAAAAAACGATACTAAAATTTAATTTTTAAATATTATAAACAAGTATTTTTAGCTATTTCATCTCCCTATATATTTTTGTTCATCTGGATAAATAGTACTCACGTTTGTTGCATATTTAAGTAACATTGGCACCACTTTGCATCACCTGCCAGCACATTACTACACAAACTATTACACTTGTTCAACACTGACTGGTACTGCACCATGACTCAACTGGAAGAGATTATTTCTGCACAGAGAAGCCTCGAGGACAGCTTCATGAAAAAGATGGGTGAGCTTGAAGGGCAAATTCAAAGTGCTGGCCCCTCTAAAGACACTGTGGCTAAGGTTGCGGAAGAGTTCCGGACGTTCAGGGAGCTCATCTTCAACATGCTAGGGCTGCTCCGAAGACAAATTACTGAGTGCACCAAGCAGATAGACATGTTCGAGACCAGGCATCGCCGGAAAGCACTGATCTTTTTAGGAGTTGCTGAAGTGGATGATGAGAATGTCAGAGCTACCATCTTGGACACTCTTCACAAGAGACTGGGTCTCAAGAGTCTAACTGAATCATCTATAAATATCTGCCACAGACTTGGTACACCGAGCAAAGATCACCACAGGCCCATTCTTGTCAGATTTTCCAATTATGATGAAAAACACTTAGTCTGAAGAGCGAAGACTCGGCTGAAAGGTTCTTCCATTTCTGTCAGGGAGTTCTTGACAAAGACCAGGCAATCCATTTTCGGGAAGGCGCGTTTACATTTTGGTGTACGTTCCTGTTGGACCCAGGACGGGATCATTGTGTTGAAAGGTCCCGATGGAAGCCGACACCGAATCACATCACTGGACGAGCTGAACCCCTTGATATCGAAGTATCTAAAAGGGCTGGCGGGATCTTCTTCGAGCGGAGGCAGAGGTGAGGCCGGGGGAAATCTGTTAAAGAGTGCGACACGAAAATAATATTTTGTTTACTTAGAAATAGAACATAGCAAGCACGAACATTTTTAATATACCTTATTTACTTTTGTTTTGTTTGAATGTTGTCGCTGTTAAATCTGTTACATCTCCTTTTTCTTCTCTCTTTTTTACATCGTGCTTATTGTTACTTCTGTTTGTCTTATCGTTTTGCGCTGCCTTTCTTTATATAATTACATTAAGTTTTCTTTTTATTTAATCCTTGCCACCATTTATGAAACGCAGTGATTATGATAAATTATTATGCTTTTGCAATTCCGTAGGTACCGTCTTTTATTGTTATTATAGTTGCGGTCCGAATCGCGCTGGTATCGGTATTGGCATACCGAAGCGCACCAAGTTGTTGACGCACTCTCACGTCGTTTACTCGTGTATTATAAGGGCGTTAGTACCGGTCATATCACGGTTCGTCAAAATTGTCAATGGACGCTTCCAATTGAGTGCGTTCCAAAGGTGCGTTCCAAGTGTGTTCAGAATGCAAAATGACACTGTATTTTTTAATGTTTGTTTTGTTTTTTTTTCATATATTTTTTTAATTAAGCTTCCTTGCTAGGCTATGTAAGCCTTTTTTTGTTACCTTGTATTTTTTTTTTTTTGCTGTTGCGAGCTGGCGGGTGACGCAGTAACGTCATACTACCAATTAGTTTATAGATTTTAGATACCTACTTAGTATTTTTGTTAAGCGTTATGTATATATATATATATATTTATATATTCTTATGATATCGGATAATGATTCCTTCCTTTCTGCCAATGAATCTGTTTCTTCATGTGGCGGAAGTTTTCGCTCACTTGACGATAATCTTGAAAGTTTTTTACGCGATAAATTTGGACATTACTCAGGGCATTTGTTGAATATATGTCATATTAGCGCACAAAGTATACCCAGTCATCATAGTGAATTATATGACATATTCAATAACAGCAATGTTCATGTCATCCTGATTTCCGAGAGCTGGCTCAAGCCTCACCTCCCGTCAACCTCTTATGCACTCCCTGACTTTGTTCTTATCCGTAATGACAGAGTCGGTAAGGGTGGGGGTGGAGTTGCTATATACCTTCGCAGTGACCTTTCTTTTAAAATCGTAGCTAAGTCTCCCTCCGATTATTCAGCCTCCGCAGAGTTTCTTTACCTTGAGGTTTGGGTCAAAGGCACGAAAACCATTATTGGTGTTGTGTATTGTCCTCCCACCATTGACTACTTCACCGAATTCGAAGCGTTTCTAGAATCCTTGGGGTCTGACTATATGCATCACATCATCATGGGCGATTTTAACACTAATCTCCTAGCCGCCGCTTCTCCCCGTTCCTGCAAACTCCTGCACCTCATTGAGTCAGCCAGCTTACATATTCTGCCCCTTCAAGCCACACATCGTAATATCAATGGCGACGACACCTGGCTCGACTTAATACTGACATCTAACCCTTCACTTGTTTTCTCGCATGGGCAACATGATGCTTCAGATTTCTCTTATCATGACCTTATCTTTCTTTCTTATATCTTGAAATCCCCTAAACTCCAACCCAAGGTACTGCACAGGCGTTGTTTTGCACGTATAAACATAGGCAAATTAACAAAAGACGCTTCTAAAATAAACTGGGAACCCCTCATAGAAGCCGATACGATCGAAGAAAAGGTACGCCTGTTTAATGTAGAGGTGATTCAGCTGTACGACACCCATGCCCCGGTTAAGAAAGTAAGGCTGAAGCGACCACCTGCACAATGGATGACAAGGGGTATCTGTATGGCAATGAGGCGAAGGGATCGTGCATTTCGGAGTTTCAAGAAAGAGCGTACTGAAGACAAATGGTCCTGTTTTAAAATTGCAAGGAATCGATGCAATAAGATGATACGTGACGCTAAACGCCGCCATATCCTAACTAATATAACTACTTCTTCGCCTGCTGACATTTGGAGATTCCTCGGAACTCTAGGTGTGGGTAGAGCGCGTCACTTAGACCTCCCGAAAACCATAAATTTAGACGATCTGAACTGTCATTTCTCCACTGTCCCTCCGGTAAATCGTCTAACCATCGATCAAACCCTAGCTTACTTGGGTAGCCTCAAACGCCCTAACATTAACCTTTTTCATCTTTCTCCAGTTGACTCTCGTGAGATCAAGAAAATCATCAGTTCCATTAAATCCAAGGCCGTGGGTTGTGACAAAATATGTCGCTTCATGGTAATAACAGTCCTAAATAATCTCCTTCCCGTGATTTCACACATTATCAACTTTTCCTTAGAGTCCGGCACATTTCCATCTCTCTGGCGTAAAGCCTTTGTCCGCCCCCTTCCCAAAATCTCTAACCCATCCCTCCCTGGCCATTTTCGTCCTATTTCCATTCTTCCTTTTCTTTCAAAAGTGCTCGAGGTCTGTGTTCACAAGCAATTGTCCCATTTTATCTATTCCAATAATTTAATTAGCCCTTTTCAATCTGGTTTCAGGCCTGGCCATAGTACCGTCTCTGCTTTACTCAAAGTGACTGATGATATCTGAAAAGGCATGGAGGAAACTAAAGTGACTGTGCTTGTGTTAGTAGATTTCTCCAATGCTTTTAACACCATCAGTCATGATGTCCTACTTTCCATTCTTTCCTACCGTATGTGCTCGCGGGAGTCGCTGGAATGGTTTTCTTCCTATCTTCGTGAACGTCAGCTGGCTGTTTTGAGTGACACGTCCTCATCGTCGTGGACCTGCTTAGAAACTGGCGTTCCTCAAGGCGGCATACTTTCTCCTCTTCTGTTTTCCATTTTCATCGATCTGATAACCCATGAACTTCAGTGTACGTATCATCTTTATGCCGACGATTTGCAGCTTTACTCGCAAGACAGTGCTGATCGAATCTCTGACACTATTGACAAATTAAACCGAGATCTGGCGGCAATCAAGGACTGGTCTGATAGGTTCGGATTGGCGGTTAACCCGGCTAAGTGTCAAGCTATTCTTTTGGGTAGTTCTAGAACTATGGGCAAATTAAATATTGCAACTCTGCCGACACTTATGTTTGATGGTACTATTATACCCTTTAGTTCTATTTATTTATTTATTTATTGAAAAAACCAACAGCGTTACAATAGTAATAAAAAGAAACTAAAAATAAAATTAAGTAAGGCCAATAACAGGTTTTTCTAAATTAAATTAAATATAATGTAGCTAAAAGCTTAAATCACAAATCAAACATACCCTAATACACATATGTACGTAAATATATAGAGAGAATACTTATATATATATATATATATATATATATATATATATATATATATATATAGATATATAGAGAGAAATACACATACACAATTACTATTACTATACCCCGCTACTGATTCACATGGATTTGTACTGAGGTACCCATACCTAGTAGACTATCTACTTGTGATTTGTAATGGTTCTTATAACTTCCGTTTTAAATTTGTTTTTGGAATGTATAAAAGGATCGATATGACTGAAGCGCCTGTTATAGTCACGGGAGACACGAGCCAAGACAGCATTATCTACATATCTACTATGGTGGTGTGGTACGTGTAACATAGTAGTGTGTCGCGTCCGCGTAAACGGTGTCCTGAACCAAATCCCAGCTAGTAGTTCGGAACTATCCAAATTACCACTAAGAATATCATACAAAAGGCACATGTCCAACACAGTACGCCTGTTATCTAGACTTAATAAACCATGTTCCTCGCAGCCTTCCTCGTATGTTTTAATCGTTTTGTGGCTGCGGTAATTAAGATGTTTAACAAATAATTTTTGGACTCTTTCGATTCTTTCTTTATGATTAACGTAATGGTTAAAACGATTAACGTTCTAATGCTAAAGATCTTGGCTTGCATATTGTAACAATGTAATACGAACTTGAAATAAATTATTATTATTATTATTATTGATTCTACATTCAGCTGGCAAACCCAAATCGCGGCAGTCGCTCAAAAGGTCACCGGGATGTTACGATACTTGTACCGGTTTAAAAATTTGCTTCCCTCTAACACAAAAGCAATGCTCGTGCAGTCCTTAATCCTGCCTATTTTCGACTATGGTGATGTGTGCTACTACGACCTGAATGCAGATCACCTCAACAAACTCGACCGCCTTCTTAATAACTGCATTCGATTTATCTTTAATTTACGTAAATTTTACCACGTGTCTGAATATCGATCCCGCTTAAAGTGGTTGCCTATTCGCAAGCGCAGAGTTCTGAGGGCACTGACAATGCTATTTTCCATTCTTGACTCTCCTGCTTCGCCTGATTATCTTTCCTCTCATTTTCAATATCTATGTTCTAATCATGATAAACATCTTCGCTCCTCAAATAATCGTCTTCTTCAATGCCCTCCTCACCGTTCTAATTTTATTCACTCATCTTTCTCTGTCCAATCCATCTTACTCTGGAATGCACTACCTCAGGATATCAGGATGGCTACAAATCGCTGGTCTTTTAAAAGTAAAGTACAAGAGTATCTTCACGAAACTTTGGCAGAGTTATCTTAATAAAATTTCATTTTATTATTAATATGTATGTGTATATGTATGTATTTGTTGTGTGTATAAGTTTATATATATATATATATATATATATATATATATATATATATATATATATATATATATATATATATATATATATATATATAATTATTTGTTATATGTATATATTTAGTCAGATATATGTATGTATATAGTAAGGGTCTATGTGTTTTAATTTGATGATCTAATATATATTTGTTCCACTGACTTTTTACTTCCTGTGAATTTGCACCTGCTTCAATCGTTTCTGCATCACCCTAAGGTTGACTGCTAGAAAATGCCTCAGGCATTAAGTCCGCCTTTGTACCAATTGTGCAAAAAGTATTAAATAAATAAATAAATCACCGATGGCAGATAGTCGATGTAAGATGGCGGACGGCGCTGCGTTGTTATTCAGTTAGCAACGGGGCAAGCGGTCGGACGTATCGCGGAGCAGCTAAACTCACTGCATTCCATGTGACAATATTAATCTCCAACTATAGTGCGCATACACGGATATCAAGGAAGATCAGTGTACCGGACGAAACCCAGTGTTATTTCAAGATTTCCTTTATGTTCGGCCACCATGCGGACGACTATGAAAACGAAGATAAATCCACTTTTCACCGTTAACAGCATTGCAACGACCATCCAGTAAACCCTAGCGCCGATATCAGAAGTTAGATGTCAACCTACATACCTACATAATTAATCTACTTCTACAGACGGAGACGAAAAAAGGTCTAATAATCACCGTTACCTGCATTAAAACAGCCATCTAGAAAACCCAAACAAGCATCTTTAACCCAAAACTTCAATATCGACAGATCAAACTACGACCCATTGACCCATATTCACTTAACATCATTTCCAACCATTACCTTTATCTCTTCTTATCCTCAAAACTAGAACTATGAAAACTGAGTTTTAGAAAAGTTTGAAGTGAAATCTCAATGTACTCTCGGGCTAAACGTTCGCAATAAGGAACCATGCGAAGATACGGTGGAGGTGGATTCGAAGATGCGACCCAAGCCTATTCTACATATATCAATATGCTAGATCTCTTGCGTGGTAGACCGACAATACAGAGTTCCAATGCCAATACAAAGTGCCTTACGGACCTCTCTGGCTTCCACCACTCCACACTTGCACACTTCCACACTTGCATAAGAAAAGTTCGTGTCATATACACTCACCGGTGATGAAGGCTCTTGACTTATACTTCAGATAAGACACAAATTATTGGTAAGATAATCCATGCTCGTTCGTAAAACGCTTAGCCTCATAATTTATCATATTTATATACGTCTCAGTCAGTATAAGACGGGTGACTTCTAGCATTTTCAATTTCGCTTAGGGACTTCCACATGTAGTGGTAACCGGGGCTGCAGGCTTAAGTTGCATTCCGAAGCACGGAGACACTAAAAATCGAACTGCCACACGGTCGCCCATTTCAAACCAATCGAACTGTACGCCGCTTAACCGTGGTAATCGGAACACAGAAGTATCTGCACACATCTGGTCTACAAGCGCACCACACACGTATGCATCCGTAATTAAAATTTTCACAAACGGTCACCAATTTTATGGACTCTCCGGCAAGATGTTTGACTGGATAAAGTCATATATAAGTGACCGCAATTTTTATGTGGTTGTCAATGGATATCGGTCTGTAATTAGGAAAATTACTTCTGGCGTCTCACAGGGGTCACATTTAGGACCGATACTATTTAATATCTTCATCAATGATGTGACTACTGTCTTTAAAAACTCGTGCCCATTATTGTTTGCAGACGATCTTAAATTCAGTAGGGTTATTAATAGCAATGATGACGTGCAACTCCTTCAATCAGATTTGAATGCTCTGCAGGATTGGTGTGAAGCCAATTCTATGCATCTTAATGCTGCCAAGTGTACACACATGAAATGCACGAGGAAAGTAAACATTATTTTATCCTCATATCACATAGGGTTGCACGTACTGCAAGAGGTAAATGTTGTGAGGGATCTAGGAATAACATTTGATAGGCAATTAACCTTCATTCCACATATGGAGAACGTTGTAAAGAAGGCATCAAGATTATTGGGTTTTGTTATTCGCAACTGCAAAGACTTTCGAAAACCGTCTACAAAAATTCAACTTTACAACACTCTTGTTCGAAGCGGGCTGGAATATGGCAGTACAGTATGGCGTCCTCACTTTGCCACTCATTCCCTAAGAATAGAACGGATTCAAAAACGGTTCCTTTACCATCTAACGTTTGCCATTGGTAAAGCCAAACAAATAAAATCATACACGAATAGACTAGAATACTTTAAGATCAGCCCGTTATCTAAACGCAGAGATTATCTAGACCTAAAATTTCTATACAAGCTTATGCATAATAAAATTGACGCACCAATACTACTTAGTCTATTCAACTTTAGAATCCCAGCTAGATACCCGCGAGGCGTAATCACTCCGCTTGTTCCGCCCTTTCGACGTACCGTCCTAGGGACCAATTCACCAATTCCCAGAATCTGCCGACTTTACAATAGCGTCAGCTCATCATGCGACATACATCACCAGTCCTTGGTTCAATTTTGTGAGTGTATCAATTATACTTTTGAACCTGAACGCATGGACAGCACTCATGGTGGCTCCCATGGTATAAGTTAGGTATTTGATTTATTGTTATATCCTGTATTTACTTGGTTATGTCATTGAAAGTTTAGTTTGAAGTTTAGTTTTAAGTATTTTTGTGTCGTTTTTCTATTTTTATTGCAATTTACACTTCTTTTAATGCATGCGGTGTTCGCCTTTGAAAGGTTGCACATCATGTTATAACTTTAACTAGTTTGTTTGAATAAATGTACTGTTGTAGTAACCAATGGTGGACCTAAATAAATAAATAAATAAATAAATCTCAAACCGGCCAAACTATACCGCTGCTTAACTTTGGTTATAGAAACATCGCGGTCCCGCTGGTCTTCGAGCGTCCATACACAAGTTTTTTTTAATAACTTATTATAAACGTAGCCCCAACTCTAGGAATCATTCATATGTCGTGGATGCATTTATAAACACGAAATTCAAATACAAAAACACCCACCACACACCATTTCTCCCATGTGGGGACCCCTCCTATCACCGTCCGCGACATGGTCTCACCGACCCTCCCGATGCTCTTACATCCCTTCTTTAGGATACAAATACCGCACACAGGATCAGACACCGCCCTCTCCGGCGAGGCCGAAGAATCCTTTGCCCACCGGTCAGTGCAGAGCACCACGGCGAGACACTTAGTATATACCCTCCTCTATAGCGACTGTCAAGCGGAGGCCGTTTCTTATTGAGGCGCCCTTGAGCTAGTTGCCCAAGAGAAGGGCAAGGCTTCTGGCGCGAGCGTAGTGGTTGCACGCTCACCCTCTTGTCTGGTGAAGCTGTACCCCGCAGCCAACAGCGTAGATCAGTCACATAAACACACACTCACCCACACGCACGCACACACACACACACACACACACACACACACACAGGCACACACACGCAAATCCGCCGTCTGTCAAGCATATGAGTACGTCATTTGTAAAATATGTAGTAATAATGCATTATCGACACAAGATTCATTTTGTCTAAGAAAATAAAACATTTTTAAATCTGGGCGACAGCCAACAGTCCCGCATAACACTGTCGTTTAGACTGATAAAGCTTGGAACAATGGCGGCTAGGCGGGAACAGGGAAAGAGTAGAGATGCGGCAACTGTTGGAGCTCATTGTTGTATCGATTGTGACACAATACGATTATAAAGAATCTTTACAGGGCTTGAAATTTATTTTTGTATTTGTTATGTTTGGAAATGCAATTAAACCGCCTAGTGTAATGACTCGTTTATTACTGACTGAACAGCTGACGCTGTCGCATGCAAACGACCGCGTGCATCTATAGGTATGTATACATACATACCAGTATTTCTATTTGGACGTATGGGTCTTAGCAACCATTGGCTGTTTTTGATCTTAATGCAATTATTGATAAAGCTGTTACGTTGTTTATTTTAAATCTTTGAACAACGAATAAAGGAGTTAAAAATATTGAAAGAAAAACATATTTATATATGTGTATAAACTCAATATTTATTTTGATATAAATAAAAAAGAGAACACTAAATCTGAAGGCATTATAGTCTCTCTTATTAAGAGTTTAGAAGTTGCCTGGTGACAAAGTGTCTAACAAAAGATCAGATCAATTATCAAAAAAAATGCAACGACGCGGCAAATAATTGCGAATGCAAAATTTCAACTTGATAATCATTGTAGATCGGACCAACAAAAATAATTAAGAAAATAGAGGGTACCTCGGAACAACTTGCCTTTTGGACGTCTAACATCTCAGCCCTTACCGTGACTATGGGTGCTGCAAAGTACTCGAAACGTTGGGAACTCAAGAATCCAAACTAAACCGCGATAAAATTGGATAAATATAGTTTTATTTCATATATAATTAATTCGCGAATATCTAGGAACTCAATATTGATAATCATCATCACTTTCAGCTCTTGAGCCCATTGCAGGACATAAGCCTCCTCATTCTTACGCTACATATTCTTATCCTTTTTTTTTACTTAGGGAAAATCCTGCATAGGACTTCCGCGAGCCTCGGGGGACGCCCGCGGGGCGTGTCGAAGTCTTACCGACTAAAAACTCCAGAGTGGCCGACATCAGACCCTTGGAGGAGCTCCACGATTTCCGTATGGAACGCACCGGTGCCCCTCTTGTGCCACGCTCTGAAGAGCCCGCCTTCGGGGGGAGACTTATTGACACGCTCCCTCCCGCACCAACGCGGTGCTCAGGCGACGTGGGCCACACCACGCCGCCGTCCTCCCCGGGGTCGCTCGTGAAATACGCTCAAGGCCCCCGCCCCTTGCGTCTGCGACCACGAAGGCCCCCTCTGCTAATGTTGGTGCAGGGGGGTCCCCCGCCAAATATTACGGCGGGAGACGCGAGTTAGCCCACGTTAGCTTATTCTTAAGCCCTGGGCTAATGGGCTGGGCGGGCTGTGCCTCCGCCCCGCGCCGTCGCCCTCGTTGAGCAGGATCGGCCCTCTCCCGATCCCACTCGGCCTAATTCTAATTTAACTCGGAAAATTTGTTATTGATTTGGTAACTTACAGACATCATACTAATATACTTACAAGAAATATAAAAAATTTCAATAGCTGTTTAGTTATAGCACAGAGCACTCTGTGGTTTTAGTCTTGTGTATGCAAAATAGCAATACAAAACATCTGGAGGAGACTATGGCATAGGAAATTTAGCATGTAGCAATGTTCAGAAACAAGTTGCAAAATTTGTACCGAATAGACCAACAAACATTCAGACACGAAAGCGAGTTAATAAAAACAAGGTACATTCAATAATTTTTTTTTCTAATATCGACCCTTTGCTGTGCCCAGCTCTATCCGGCGAGACCCGTCTGACACTGGCCGCGTATCGAGATAATTGCGATTCGGTTCCGCAGTAGTTTTTAGGTTAGAGGGAGGTCATCCGTTACATCACGCTAGCGAATCAATCGTTAGGAAATTTTAAGTCTAACATGTCTAACATAGCAGTGATAGCCTAGTAGTTAGACCGTTGGACTGCAAAGTCAGCGATCTCGGGTTCAGACCCAAAAGTCAGTGGTAAACCACGCCCACCACGATGACGTCAATGCTTTGATGAAATCACAAGGCTCGTTAGCTTAGGCCATCTCTTCTTCGTATTTGCTTCATGGTTCAGACACTACTTTTGGCGAATTCATAAGTTTATCTGTACCCTGTGTTAATTAGTGTCAGTAATTAATCACTATATAGCTATCGAAGAAGCAGTGATAGCCTAGTGGTTTGACCGTTGGACTGCAAAGTCAAAGGTCTCGGGTTTAAACCCAGGCACGCACCTCTGTCTTTTCGAAAGCATATGCGTATTAAAAATTCACTATCACTTGATTTAATGGTGAAGGAGAACATCGTGAGGAAACCTGCATGCCTAAGAATTTCTCGAAGGTGTGTGGAGTTTGCCAACCCACACTGGGCCAGCGCGGTATACGATGGCCTAAGCTCTCTCAGTTTGAGGGGAGGCTCGTGCCCAAAAATGCAACAGTTTCTTAACAGGGCTAATATGATTTACATATCTGGAATGCCTCGTTGGTCAAATGACGAATAATGCGCTTTGGGATCACGAGGTCCTGAGTTCAAATTCTAGGTCAGACAAATGAAGTTTTTCAATCGAAAACTTACCAGTATCAGTCCGGAGTCTGGAAAAGTGGGTATACAAAGTATATTCCTGCTACCCCCGCTTGGAGAATATAGACGTGACGGTGAGATATCTCGATTTACAATGGATATTTGTTTTGTAAAAACACAACACAGACTCCTATATTTTTTTTCAAGCAGGGATGGCAAAACTGTACTGTGTACACAAGTCGGTACTGGTTATTTCTCCATATGCAATGAACGCCATATTGTATATAGAGCATTAAGCAGTGGTGTGCAAAGTGGTGTGATTGAATTCTTACGAGGTAACCATGCTTAATTGCGTGTTGGAATTCATACATTGACTTACTTACAACTTTGATTGTCAGTTTGTCTAATTCAGACCTCAGAAATTCAGAATGTATCAGACATAAGAGGCCCAAAGTCTAAACATGAACCCTGTCAGATGCACTAAAAGGTAGACAAATAGTAGTGTTTATATATTTAGGAGGTCTCTATCATCATATTCATACTCATTTATATCAACAACCTTAGTAATAGGTCACAAGTAAGCTGGCGGTTTGCGTCCGACCGGGATCATTAGTCAAAGTGGCTGGCCGCATAAATTATATGCCCAATTAGTTACATTGATGGCCGATACCGATTACAGATATGTGGATCAAGAGAAAGTAGAACATACGGCCCATTATTCGCTTAGAAACGCTGCGTTTTTACAAGCTTTTATTTAACTAGCAATGTTCGTTCGTCTGCCTGTCTATATATCTATCTGTCTCTCTGTCTTTCCGGTTCAAATCTTGTGATCTATTATTCAAGCACTTGCAGGTATCCAATTGAGCTCTGATTGTGACATACGTATGTAAGTTCGATGACAATGCAATAATATGGTACCAGGAACTGGTCTGATGATGGTGTCGTAAGGTAGCTATAGAAACATGGGAACTATACACTTTAATCCCCTGGTGTTTAAACTTCTTAGATTAGTATTGACAAGTATCAACCAGACAGTGTTTAGGGTCTGATGATGAAGCCGAAAGGTAGTCGATGGAACCACCCAAGTACTCAATATAACCCCGCCTTGTTTGGACTCGTTGGATTTATCTTAATGAGTACTTTAGGTCTGGATGGTGTGCAAGGTCTGATGATGGAGCAGGAAGGAAGCCACAGGAACTCCTCAACTAAGAAAGATATCATCGTTGTTTGTGCTATAAACGCTCGTTTTTAAAATTGTTTTTTTAAATTAAAATGTTTGTTATGTGGTTAAAGAACTTTATTTCTCATAAGAATTTACATTCACTTACTGAGAAACATAATTTAAAATTAAACTAAATTAAATTGCAGGTAGGCGTAGTACACAATAAGTACCAAGCTAGTATGTAGGAACACTGATATACTCACTTATGTAAACACAACAACAGTGGAATCTTGAATATATAGTCATCATCACCACTATTTGTACTTACATGAGTTTGTTTGTAAACTAAAATCTAACAAAATTAATTACAACAGTACAAAATAGAACAAAAATAAAATTGAATAACTAAAATAATGTGGGTAATTGTTTGAATAGGGTGGGTTGCGTTTGCATTGAGCCCGGTTGCAGGTAGCTAGTTTATTAAGGCCTATACCATATTGTGGAAAACACAAAAAAACGAAAACGACAAAACAATTATAAAAATTTGGAATTTGGAAAGTGATTAATTTATGTATTGGTTATTAATGAAAAGTCGCCTAAAATGTGTTTCTTTAGCAGATTTTTAAAACTACTTAGCGAACTTATTTCTTTAATGTCTTTTGGGAGCTTATTGTACAGTTTTGCTCCTTCAAACATTATGTTATTCTTTCCATAATTCGTTCTAGGTGATCTTAGGCAGATATTTAGTTATATATTTCAAACATATTATTCCTTTAGATGCTTAGATATTATTCCTTGACTGCTTCATTGGTAATGTGACAAGGCATTGGATTCGAATCCTAGACCAGAGTGTGGTTTTCCACGAAGAATCGATAACATTCATACTAAGTCTAAAATTGTGCTGGGTATAAATGGTATTAGGCTTACCCCCGGTCACATTGGGACACTGGTTCGGCTCTTAGAGAATATAAAAGTGACTTTGCTTTTTTAATTTTTAACCGCATTAGTCTTTATAACTTTGAACTGCACATCAAACTTTCTCGATAGAAAAACCTCATATTCAACCTAGAGTTGTCATGAATTCATAATGTACACTATCATGTACACATCACTACATCAACAAGGCATTTTTGAAAGAGAATTTCAATAATTATTACGTATTTTCACTAATATGCCAGTTTGCACCAAAATACCCTGTAATAAATAAAGTACTGCGAAATACAGTTTAATTATTGCCTGGAATGTTTTCAATATAAATACGTCAAAACATTTCACGAGTCCAGTTTGAATAGTTACTGGAAAACTGCAGTTAATTAATTCGTATATTATTAATTAATAACTCACTTTTGACTTTCAGAAACATAACAATGATTTGAATTTATCTATCTATCTATGTCATCCAGATCCCTTGCGGGGTAGGCAGAGAGTACAGAGTTCCAATAGGTTCTTACATACCTCTCTGGCTTTCTCCACTCTCATAGTTCGTCTCATACACGCTCGCCGGTTACGGAAACTCTTGACTTGTCCTTCAGATAAGACTCGGTCTATTTGGTCGTGGTAAGATAGTCTAGGTCTTCCCCCGTACTTACATCCTTTCACTATCGCATTGTATATCTGTTTTGTCATTCTTTCTTCTGGCATTCTTTCAATATGCCCGAACCAACGGAGCATACCCTCTCTCATCTTTACACCGATACTATCTTTCATACCTACTCGCTTTCCTACTACGCTGTTGCGAATACGGTCGGTCAGCTTCACTCCGCACATCTTGCATCCCGCATTTCCACCGCATTTATCCTACTTTCATTTTCCTTCTTACATACCCACCTCTCGCTACTATATAACAGCGTTGGGACAAGAACTCCGTTATGTGAGGCTAGCTGTGCCTTTTGGCTTAAGTGCCGGTCCCAAGTAGCTTTCCCATCGCACCATTTACTCTGTTCCCTGCACTCATTCTTCTCTCTATGTCAGCGGTGTTTTTCCCATCCTTACTGAAGGTGCATCCAAGATATACAAACTCATTTACTTGCTCCAGCACATCGTTACCAACTACAACCCTTGCATTCGTTCTAGTTTCTTTCCGTTCCAAAAACCATAATCTTGGTTTAAATATTACATTTTTGAAAACAGACTAAAAAGTATTTAACAATAATTAAAAATGAAGAGAAATTGTCCAAGACCCCTGAGCGGCCAGACTTACGTGATCTTATTAAAGCTAGTATCTTATAATTGAGTAGTCTGTATGTAGTGAAGAACGTATGTAGTACAATCGCATGCTCAAGCGGGGCCATTTTTGTCATGGTAGACACGAAAGATACGTAATAGTATGAAAGTTAGTTCTTAATTGCATGAAAGCTAGGATTTGCTTCAAAACCAATATATGATACTGTCAGACATTTAATGGACCCTAACTTGCTTGTACGTGTAGTGTGTGTAGGGGCGTCTTTGAAATACATTCCTATAACAAAACGTTCAAACAAAACGGCACACTCTCCCTTCGATCAATCTAGCATTGTTTGTAAAAACTTTATTTTAATAACACAAATCGTACAGTTACTCGTTCACCTCTCGAAGGATGAAAAAACACGATTAATTGTTTAAGTATTTTCATTAGAATTCGCGTCTCGTTCCGTTGAAATTCGTTATTTAATGGGCTGGCAATTTAAACGGTGCTAGAATATTTGGATCGATACATTACGAAGATAAGTTGCAGTTCGTTCGAGTTGGAGTCTTCGGGTGTTTTACTTACAGTTTAAAGTTTGTTTTTAAGTAGTCTATTACTACTATATCATCACACCAGATCCCTTGCGGGGTAGGCAGAGAATACAGAATTCCAACAGGTTTTTTCCTTACATACCGCATCTTCCGCAGAGCTCGCATTTCCACCGCATTTATCCTACTTCCATTCTCCTTCTTACATACCCAGCTCTCGCTACTATATAACAGCGTTGGGACAACTGTTGCGAATACGGTCGGTCAGCTTCGTTCCGCACATCTTCCGCAGAACTCGCATTTCCGCTGTCTATCTATCTATCTATAACCTCACGCCAGATCCCTTGCGGGGTAGGCAGAGAGTACAGAGTTCCAACAGGTTCTTTCCTTACATACCTCTCTGGCTTCCTCGACTCTCATAGTTCGTCTCATACACGCTCGCCGGTTACGGAGACTCTTGAATTTTCCATCAGATAACACTCGGTTTATTTGGTCGTGGTAAGATAGTCTAGGTCTTCCCCGGTACCTGCATCCTTCCACTTTCACATTGTATATCTGTTTTGTCATTCTTTCCTCTAGCATTCTTTCTATATGCCCGAACCAACGGAGCATGCCCTTTCTCATCTTTACACCGATACTATCTTTCATACCTACTCGCTGTCTTACTACGCTGTTGCTAATGCGGTCGGTTAGCTTCACCCCGCACATCTTCCGCAGAGCTCGCATTTCTACCGCATTTATCCTACTTTCATTCTCCTTCTTACATACCCAGCTCTCGCTACCATATAACAGCGTTGAGACAAGAACTCCGTTATGTATGGCCAGCTGCGCCTTATGGCTTAAGTGCCGGCTCCCGAGTAGCTTTCCCATCGCACCATTCACTCTGTTCCCTGCACTCACTCTTCTCTCTATGTCAGCGGTGTATTTCCCATCCTTACTGAAGGCGCATCCAAGATATACAAACTCATTCACTTGTTCCAGCACATCGTTACCAACCACAATCCTTACATTCGTTCTGGTTTCTTCCCTTTCAAAAACCATAATCTTGGTTTTCTTCACATTCAAGTGTAAGCCATTGATCATGCAGTCGTCTTTCATAACTATTTCCGCCGTATTTATTCTATTTTCATTCTCCTTCTTACATTCCTAGCTCTCGCTGCCATATAACAGAATTGGGACAAGCGCTCCGTCATACTATATGGCCAGCTGCGCCTTTTGGCTTAAGTAGCTTACCCATCGCACCATTTACTCTGTTCCCTGCACTCACTCTTCTCTCTAAGACAGCGGTGTATTTCCCATCCGTACTGAAACGATTTATGTAATGAACTTGTATATTCCTATTGCAGCTAAAGAATGCAACATTGTCTACAACTTGAAGATCAGTTCAAATATTTTAGTACAGTAAAAACGTAAACTCCATTATTTTAGTAAGAAAAAACGAAAACGATAAAATTATCCGTATAAAGTCAGAAAATGACATCAAATCGCTATGCGATGATACTATAAACAAGTAAACAGCGACCCATGATGCTGCGTATCCACACTACGTGATTTTGCTAACAACAAAATTCAACGAATCATTTTATTTGAACTCATGTGAAATTGAATATAATAAATATAAGGATTTACACACCTGGACGCAACATTTCATAAAGAATCACTTAAACATTATTCATTTAAATATAAGATCTCTCCGGAAACAGTTTAACCAGTTGCTTGTTTTACTTAACGACTGCATAGTCGAACAAAAAATAAGTGCTATTGTTCTCACCGAGGTGAATATAAAGAATGAGGAGCTGACACTTTATAATATACCTGGATATATAGCGTATCCTAATACTAGGGAATCAAGAAGAGGAGGTGGAATAGTGATATATGTGAAAGAATCTATACAGTTTAACATGGAAATACCACCGATACAACTAAAAGCAACAGAGTTAACATATGGAAAACTAAATATTGGTACGAGAACTATATATCTTGTTGCTATATACCGACCGCCCAATACGAATAAATTGTCATATATCACGGAATTGAACATTATCCTAACAAATATACCAAACTCAGAAGAAATTATACTGATAGGAGATACCAATATCGATATTTCACAGGAAACAAACTCCGTAGTAATTAAATATAAAAACATGCTGTGTGATAACGGCCTGCAATGTACTATTCCTGCGACAGAGATAACGCGCGAAACAGTTGTCGATGGACGACCGACGGCGTCTAATATCGACCACGTGTGGGCGCGCGCCGCCCGCGGCCGGCCACTCGCCGCGCGCGCACATCTGCTCAACTGCACCCTGTCGGACCATTACCTAGTGGGAATAAGTACCATAACGGATAAAGTATGCACGAATAGCCGAGTGCAAACGATTTTAAATGAAACGATTATAAAAAAAGAATTATCTACAATTAACTGGACTGAGCTGTTGCATATAAATTGCCCTATATTATTATTTGAAGAATTACAGAAAGTGTTTATTAACGCCTATGAGAAAAGCAGGGCGCATAGGATATTAGGAAAAAGCAGAATTACGCAACCATGGGTAAATAACGAGCTTAAGAAAAAGCTAGAACGCAGAGACATATTATTTAGAGCATGGAAATCGACCCCTAAGAATATAAACAAAAGGTTACAATACACAAAATACAGGAATAAAGTCAATAAACTCATAGATGTGGTGAGAAACAGATATAGACAAGAAGAAATAGAAAGATGTAATAACGATTTTAGAAAAATATGGTTAAACATAAATAAATGGTTGGGTAATCCAAAAACCAGTTTAGACAGTGTAATTCTAACACTGTCTAAACTGGCTAATATCTAGGCAAGACTAGTTCTACATATAACATTTGTAATACTTTTTCGAAAACTTTTACGGAAGAAATAATAAAGATAAAACATAATTGTAATAGAACTTTCTCAAGTGATGTCACTTTTTATTTTAAAAAAGTAGAAGCATGTACCGTCGAAAAATTTATTAATAATTTAGATTTTAACAAAGCGCCTGGATTAGATAGAATTAGAGTGCAAGATATAAAGATGGTGAAAAAGGAAATAAGTCCCATAATAGCAAAATTTATTAACATGTGTATATGTGAGGGAGTTTACCCGGATCTCTTAAAAAAATCGATAGTGCGACCCATTTTCAAGCAGGGTAACCACTTAGATTATAGTAACTATAGACCAATCGCGATTTTATCAGTGATAAATAAATTAGTGGAAAAAGTTATAGTTAATCAAGTGAGTAGCTTTCTGGAGCGGCACGGCATAATATCGGATTCACAACATGGATTCCGAAAGGGGCGAAGCACTGCCACGGCGCTTGCGCAGTTTACCGATTATGTCAATAATCATCTGAATGAGGGTAAGTTTGTAATAGCTATTTTTATTGACTTCAAAAAAGCATTCGACACCTTGAAACACGATGTATTACTGCAGGCAATGGATGAATGTGGTATTAGGGGGCCAGTCAACCGGTGGTTTAAAAACTATTTACAGAACAGAACCCTTCGTACGGCGATAGACGGAACCACCGGAGATGAAGTGAAAGTGAGACTAGGCGTGCCTACTGGATCCGTGTATGGTCCGGTTGGGTATATAATGCTCGTGAACAGTGTCATTAACGTAATACAACATAGCACAGCTTTTATGTACGCCGACGATATGTGCCTATTATATTGTTCCGACAATATTATAGATGCGCAAGATTGTTTACAATCAGATTTTGAGAATATAACTAAATGGGCCCATGATAATGGTATAATTATAAATTTTACCAAAACTAAAGCCATGCATATTAGTTCCCCGTACAGTAAGTACAGTAAAGCTGGGTTAAACAGTATAAACATTATAGGTCATACGTATGAGTGCCTGCACAATGATTAAGTTGGCTGTCTATGCTCAAGTATAGAGGAGGTGGATCGGTATAGGTACCTGGGTTTGTTAGTGGATCGTAACCTAAACTGGAAGTTACACGTAAATGACGTTTGTGGTAAACTAAGATCGATCCTGGGTAAATTCTTTCACCTTAGCTCTTTTGTAAGAAAAAACATACTGTATGTTCTCTATTATGCGCTTGCTGACTCATTGATAAGCTATGGTTTAAGCAGCTACGGGCTCACGTTTAAGACACAGTTGGATTATATAAAACAATTACAAATTAGAGTCTTAAAATACTTAGTTAATAAAAAGGTTAAACAACAATGCAAACCTGATTATGAAAACCTGTTTTGTAAACCTGTTTTGTATTTGTAAAATACTTCCAGTACATCTTAAAGTAGAATATCTCATTGCTATTGAACAATATTATAAAACAGATTATAGAGAATTGATAACGCAGAAGTACTATACCAGGCAGGTTAAACGAGGAAAATTCATAATACCATCAGTTAAAAATTATTATGGACAGAGAACACGGCGTTACTTAACACCTGTAATATATAATAACATAAGTTTGTTAAGATGCTTAAGAAAAGATACATCAATTGCAACATTAAAGAAAAAACTTAAAAATATGCTTCTACTACTTAAAAAGTGACAGTTGTTATTGTTTCGATAATAATTAAAAGTGTACTGTAGTGTAAGTGTTTTGTAGACAAACAGAGCGCCTCCTTCGCCAACAAACTGTGTCGTGCAGTTTGGCGAATTTGTATATCATTCTATTTGTAACTATTTATCGAAATTAAATAAATTAAAAAAAAAATAAAAAAATACCAGGTGGCTACGAACCCCCCTCCACCAATATGCAATAGGTTTGTATGGTGAAGTGTGTCGATTCTTTCTCACCTCGATTTGTGAGAGAAGGCCTTTCTTCAGCATATATTTTTGCACTTCTGTGTGCAAAAATATATGCTGAACCATTACTATATGAATTATTCCTGTGTCAGTGTAGTAACAAACACGAATCTCACATACAGAAACACATTATTGGGGTCCACACAAACGTTTGTCTTGAGACACCGAACTGGCGACTATTCAGGGAGCGAAACACGAATAGTGTGACGTTATCGTAACGCTGTCAAGTTAATATGCCATCCTGTTCCCACTAAAAATTTACTAAATAAAGATGGACAGCTTACGTTCTCAACAATTTACTATCACATCAATTGGTTTGCGCGCACGAAAAAGTTTGCGCTCAACGCTCAGAGGGCTTACCACGAACAGATTGACGTTAGCGCAATGCTATCGACTTAATAATCCATCCTCTTCACACTAGAAATTTACCAAATAAAGATGAATGAGACAGCACACTTTTTCGACAACGTCATTATAACAGCAAATCGTTCGTGCTTAGGACTCCGAGCTTAACACAAACTGATTGACGTTACCGGTAACGTTAACGAGAAAGGGTACTGTCACATTCATCTTTATTTATTAAATTTGCAGAGTAAAAAGGATGGCACATAAATTCGATATCATAACGCTAACGTTAATCTGTTCGTACCTAGATCTTAAACTAAGACAAAGCCGTCTTCAAGTAAATCTAGGCCAATCAACGCACATATGTCGAAATGCAGATTAATAATTCACGTAACGTTGTGCTGGTCATCTATTTGAATAGTGCTATGACACAAACGGCCAATATCGATGACGTCACAAGTTAAGATATAGCATACGTTTTGGGAACATACGGGATGGAATAGTCATCTTAAACGTCGCCCTACGTCGTCGTAATTATAGAAAAAATCACCTGCCTCATTATTCTAGTAGTAAATAATGCGCGTAGCAATCACGAGGGTTTGAATACTGGGTTGGATAATGGTAATTGATCGATATAAAAAAAATCAGTATCAATCGGGACTGATATTGATTTTTTTTTTCCGACTCCGGAGTCTGAAATTACATACGGTACAATGACAATAGGTTCGCCCACTAAATACATGGGACTTAACATCGTCGGCGAAAAGTAGGTGTATTCAGTGACACATCCGCTTGGAAACTACAGGCATTACGGTGTTATTTTTTACGCTTTCTGTAATTTATCATCATCGTCAATCAAAAGATGTCCGCTACAGAAAAAAGGACTCCTCAAAGATCGTTACGGCAACAGGCTTGGTACTATAAGCATCCAGGTTTTGCCCTCGACTTTCAAAAGGTCAATTCCAAAGGTAATTCTTCCAGTCATAAAAATTGTCGACTACCGACTGCCTCGTTGGTCTAGTGGAAAATAAAGGTACGGCCAAACCAACGCGTTCAGTCGCGTCCGCGGTAGTGTGCACTGTGGCGATTATGTGTGTCTGTGTGTGTGTGTGTGAATGATGTACGCTGTTGGCCGCGAGGCCTTTACAGCTTCACCGGACTTAAAGGCGAGCGTGCAACCACTACGCTCTAGCCAGCGAGAAGGGCAAGAGGCGCCCTCGGTTGGGACAGTCGCTGTAGGGGGACGGGTGCACTACTAAGTGCACCGGTCAACCGCCGGCTATGGAAGGGCTCCTGCAGAAATATTTGTATGGAAATGTTCCCACCAACGCGTCCTGCGTTGATGTGAACATAGATAGCGCGTGTAGCGCGCTATCTGGGCGGCGTCTGCACGCGTCATAGGGAACATAGGGATACTGATCGCCACCGTGATCGCCGCCGGGGACGCAACCGCGGCCGCATCTAAATGCATTGGTTTGACCGTACCTTAACACGCGTAACGAATCCTAATCGATTTGGCGCAGTGGTTAAGAACGTAAGCCGCTCCATCCACTAGGTCAAACAGTCGAGAGTTCGATTCCCGCATGGAACAAATCTTTGCGTGACCCACAATTATTTTTATCACAGGAACAAATTTTAGTCGAATCCTAAGTCTAACAAAAATGTATTTTTCCCGTAATAAAAAAAAATAAAGAAAAACACCGTCACGCCTATATTTTCCAGAGGGGGTGGCAGATGTGTACTGAGTACACCCACGTTTCGCCGACGATGTTCGGTCCCATGTAATAATAATTCCAATATCGGTTGGGAATTTGGAATTACACCCGGTAGGTATAATGATAATACGCTTACACCCTATTACGTGGGAACAAACATCATCGGCGAAAAGTAGGCGTATATAGTACACCTCTGCCACCCCCGCTTGGGTAACACAGGCGTGACGGTATTTGTTTACCCCTTCTGTAGGCCTGCAGGACAAATTTAAAAATCGTTAATGTGGCATCTGTTCCTTAAAAATTTCATAGCTGCTGCCAGAATACCAGCACTGTACTATAAAGGTTTCGCCACATAGCCTACGCAACGCGACGGGGGAGCAACGGAGGCGCGACGGTGGCACGACCAGAGGAGTTGTAATGTACTGAAATGTACTGGAGACGCCACACAGCGCAGCCACACTCGGCGCGACGGCAAATATCATCAGCCGCGGTCGCGCCCGACGCGCTTACAATCGCAGCACGATGGGAGCGAGACGCAAATACAAGTGCGAGCGGGACGCTAGTGTTGAGCGGCCGCTTGGCCGGCGCGGCGTCGCCCCTGCAGTGTGAAATGCACGCCACGCTGCCGCCCGCCGGCAAGGGTCAGCCGAACTCCTCCATCGCGCTCTTTTGCGCGCGCGCTGTTTGATTACACCTTAAGTTCTCTATGGTACAGCAACATGCTGAGGCAGTAGCCTGTTTACCCCCACACAATATCTGACATACAGCTACACGGATGTATTTTGTCATCTCTCCTTTTTGTTTATGTGTATGTGTGTGTCTTAAATAAATGTTTTTTCTTTCTTTCTTTCCATAGGAACATACTATTGCCATTCTTAAACAGCGTTTAGAACATTAAGTTTAAGGATGGGTGACCGTTTATAACATTTCCTTTCTAGAGCCTCTTAATTTATAAATCCGGCACTGTATTTATTTATATTTTCATAGATCAATTCTAGTAGTATATAATTACAAAACAGATATATAAGGCAAAAGTGGATGGACGTAGATACCGGGAAAGACCTAGACTATCTTAACATGACCAAATAGACCGTATCTTCTTATTTCAAGGGCAAGTTAGGAGTCTCCGTAACCGGCGAGCGTGTATGAGACGAACTGTGAAACTGTAGAAAGCCAGAGAGGTCTGTAAAGAAAGAACCTGTTGGAACTCTGTACTCTCTGTCTACCCCACAGGCGATCTGGGGATGATATAGATAGGTAGATAAGGATAACAGAATATTTAATTATAACTTAAACTAAAACGCCGCAAAGCTAACAATAATTGGTATAAAGATTAAAATGCAAACTTGAACCCAAAAAGGAGCGCATGATACAGCATTTAGTTGGAATCCAAATTAATTCCGCACCTAGTTTACTCTTTCGAGAGAGATTCTGAAATATTTAATTTTAATTATATAAAAGATACCTTGAGCTCGGACCAGTCCTCTCTAGCACTTTCCTATACATATCCATAATGACGTAGAAAAAGATTAGTTTATGTAGAAACCTTATAATATGTTTTTATAACAAATTCCACTGTTACACATACACACAAAATTACGTCCTATTAAACTAACAGTGAGTTATACCCAATGCCAGACAACAATTTGGGACCCCTTAAAGAGTTGTGCCCGTGCACGGGTTAAATTTTAGTATCAGCATAAAATAGACCTCCGGGTTCAAATTTACGGTGTGCTCATTAATTTTGCCAAGCAACCACAATGTAGACAGGGTCCTTATTCGCTATGACTAACTTAATACATAACGCAGCATGTTACGATCGGAGTCTGAAATTGTGCCCGGTATATGGAAATAGGCTTGCCCCCTATTAGATGGGACCTAACATCGTCGGGGAGAAGTGGGTGTACATAGTACACCTCTGCCACCCCCGCTTGGAGAATATAGGCGTGACGGTGTTTTTTTTTAATATTTTTTAACTTATCTATTACATCCAACTGCTGGGCAACGGTTTCCCCCCTCCTCTCTCCATACAAAAGTAAATATGTATACAAAACGTCGTGTCTATGCTGTTGACCGTTGACGAGTTCCTTTGTCTGGAGCCAATCCTGGGCGTTTCCACTAAGTTATGCTAAAAGGCGGAGGCGCGCGTAGCGCTGTGCGACCGCGGTATTTTTACCGATCACCAAGGTTAAGCAGCGTTCGACTCGGTCGGCCTGAGATGGGTGACCGTTTGTGGCATTTTCATATTCGAGCGTCTCCGTGCTTCGGAAGGCACGTTAAGCCGTTGGTTCCGGTTACCACTTGATGTGGTAGTCGTTAAGCCGAGTTGGAAGCCTTAAAGGCGGCTTGATAAGTTCCAACAGCAGGTGACCATAAACCTGCCTCCACCAATCCGCACTGGGTCCGCGTGGTGGAGTATGACCTAATCTCTCTCACCTCGATTTGTGAGAGAAGGCCCTTGCCCAGCAGTGGGCAGTATAGGCTGATATTATATGCTAAAAGGTACTGTAATCAAAACTAAACTAACTTGTGAACTCCGTAGGATAAAAGGAAGTGGTTTAACTCATCTCGCAAGATTTGACCTAAAGAAACTAACAAACATTGATAGTTAAAAAAAACATGTAATAAAAAATATTAACACAATTACGCCTATATTCCGTAAGTAGGTTGGCAGACGATTGACGAAGGATTTAGCGCAGCGGTTGAGAGCTGAGAGATGCAAGGGGGACACCTACCATCTACGCTCGTCCAGTCACTTGGGAGAAACCACTTGACAAGGTTGACTACAAAAGCGGGTACTGTCATGGCTTCTAAGTCGGAAATCCTCTTGGAAGTCAGGAATTTCTATAGCCAGCTCTACGCCTCACACGCACCTCGACCCGAATCTCTTAGAGGAGATCCCAGAGCCACCTTTACATGTCACTTCACGGAAGACTTGCCCGAGATCAGCCTGGATGAGATCGAGTTGGCCCTTAAACAGCTTAAAAATGGAAAAGCCCCGGTTGAGGACGGCGTCACGACTGAGCTTCTGAGGGCAGGAGGTACCCCAGTACTTAAGGAGCTTCGGATGTTGTTTAACACAGTCCTCTTCACTGGGAGAACTCCGCAGGCATGAAACAGAAGCGTGGTCGTCCTGTTTTTCAAGAAGGGTGACAAAACCCTTTTGAAAAACTATCGACCCATATCGCTTCTGAGCCATGTATACAAGCTGTTTTCAAGGGTCACCACGAACCGTCTTGCGCGAAGGCTCGACGAGTTTGAACCCCCGGAGCAGGCCGGGTTTCAAAGTGGTTACGGCACCATAGACTACATCCAAACAGTGCGGCAGATTATACAGAAGACTGCAGAGTATAATCTGCCCCTATGTCTAGCCTTCGTGGACTATGAGAAAGCCTTTGTCACTGTCGAAACCTGGTCAGTTCTGGACTCCTTACAACGATGCTAAGTTGATTGGCGATACATCGAGGTGATGAGATGCCTTTTTGAAGCCGCTACGATGACCGTCCAAGTACAGAACCAGCGGACTGAACATATCCACCTCCGCCGCGGAGTGCGCCAAGGTGATGTCATATCACCAAAACTGTTCACCAATGTACTGGAGGATATTTTCAAGACGCTGGACTAGAAAAGTTGCGGCATCAATATAAATCACGCATACATCTCTCACCTGCAATTTGCAGACGACATCGTCATCATGGCTGAAACGTTGGAAGACCTACAACAGATGCTGGACAGCCTTGCTAATTCGTCTCAGCCAATCGGTCTCCGGATGAACTTAGATAAAACTAAAGTTATGATCAACAAGCATGTTAACCCGGGACCGATCGCCGTAAACGGAGCCTCCCTCGAAGTTGTTTCTGAGTATTTATACCTAGGGCAGTTGCTCCAACTAGGTAGAAACAACTTCGACAAGGAAGTTAAGAGACGGATACAGCTGGGCTGGGCAGCATTTGGAAAACTCCGTCGAGTCTTCTTATCGCCCATACCCCAATGCCTACAAAAGAAAGTTTTTAATCAGTGCGTCCTACCTGTAATGACGTACGGAGCAGAAACGTGGCCACTCACTGTGCGGCTTGTCCACCAGTTCAAGGTCGCTCAGCGAATTATGGAAAGAGCTATGCTCGGCACGAAGTTATTCGTTAGAGAACCAAGGTTACCGACATAGCTCAGCGAATTAGCAAGCTGAAGTGGCAGTAGCAGGTCACATATGCCGCAGAACCGATGGCCGTTGGGGCAGACTGGTTCTTAAGTGGAGACCACGTGTCGGCAAACGTAGTGTAGGGCGCCCTGTAGATAGGTATGGCGACGATATTCGTAAGGCAGCTGGCAGGGATTGGAGAAAGAGAGCTGAAGATCGAGCTCAGTGGCGTGCCACGGGAGAGGCCTACGGCCAGCAGTGGACTGACACGGGCTGATGATGTTAAGAGCTTAAGCCGCTCCACCCACTGTGTCGAATAGTCGCGGGTTCGATTCCCGCACGGGACAAATGTTTGTGTGACCCACAATTATTTTTTTCGGTCTGTGTACATGTATTTTCATGTTTGTAAACGCACCTACGACACAGGAATAAATCCTAGTGTGAGGCTACGTTTTTTAATAAACAAAAAAAAGGAGGTATCATTGGGCCCGACCCTGCCCGACCAATGCCAAACTCTGGACTGATACTGGAGATTTGTACGATGCGTTCATCATTTCACTTGTCCACTGCTAAACATAGGCCTCCCCAATCCCTCTCCAGCATAGCTGGTCCCATGCCACCGGCCTCCAACGACTTCCTGCAATTTTCTCAAGATCGTCGGTCCATCTGGTTGGCGGCCGTCCCACCCAACGCGTACCAATACGTGGTCTTCATTCTAGAATCTTTCTGCCCCAACGCGCGTCCGAACTTGACGCTTTGTGGCCTATGTCGGCTATGCCGGTGATCTTGGTTTTTCAACGAACCTCCTCATTCCTCATTCGATAAGAAACGCCAAGCATAGCTCTTTGCATACCTCGCTGAGCAACGCTGAGCTTTTTTTAGAGACCTGTTGTAAATAAGTTTCTTACTGTGCGTTGGTGGGATGGATTTTTTTACCCAATGGAATTTTTTAAGCAATAGCATTACACCATCATTTCACAAAGTTACCCTAACACGACGCATTTGATTATAACGAATAAGGACCCAGAGGACAGCTGGATATATGAACGTATTCTTGAGATGGGACGTGTTCTCAAAATGAGGGTGACTGAATGAGTGTAATGATATTTATGGATTCCTATTCATCTTCAACTGGTTTTGATTGCCACGTTTGTCTACTGGAGTATAATTCGTGTAGAGACCTGTGTTCAAAACGGCCACAGTTTTAATGAAAACTCAATAACGATCCTTAGGCTGGACGATGAGTTGGTGTGTGACGATGAGCTGTAATGAGTTAAGTCCCGGGTATCTCGCTGAGATCCCGGGTCGTACCTACCTTTAAAATTCTTGCATGAGGGCATGGGTCCAACATGTCCTATGTGCCTTTTGCGAGAAATATCAATGTTTTCTAATTGCCTGCTGAGATCAATTACTGAAAATGAAGAAACATAAACAGCGAACTGACCCCGGCAGGTGCAAGGACTATGTGAATGACTATTGGCTTAAATTGGACGGATACTGGCCATATCTAGTGATACCTAACTACTTGTGGCCGGTAATGACTCGCTGCTCACTAAATGAGCCCTCGAACGGTCATCATATGACAACTGAGGTCAACAGACCAATTCCAGACCCCGGGCTCCGATTTAAAGTTTTTCGATAGAAAAACCCCAATTTTTGTGCGTGTATGAATGATCTACGCTGTTGGCCGCGGGACCTTACAGCTTCACCAGAAAAGATGGCGAGCGTGTAACCACTATGCTCTAGCCAAATGGACTCTGGAGCCATAAGAACAAGGGGGTAACTAGCTCAAGGGCGCCTGAAGGAGAAACGGCCTCAGCTTGGACAGGCGCTATGTAGGAGAGAATATACTAGGTGTCTCGGCGTGGTGCTCTGCACCGGCCGGCGGGCAAGGGATTCTTCGACCTCGCCGGCGAGGTCCGTGACTGATCCTGTGTGCGGTATTTGTATCCGAAAGAAGGGAGGTAAGGGCATCGGAAGTGTTGGCGAGAACATGCCGCGGACGGCGGTAGCGGCTGGTAGGAGGAAAGTTAGGTTCGTAGTTGGCGGTGGCTACGATTAGCGGATTCCTATGATTGGACGCGTTCAGGTTGTTAAATATCGGGTAGTCGCCTTTTTAATAAAGGTGCGAATAGGTTCCAGACTGAGATCGGAATGGAGATCGACATTCCGGATGAACCACGTGACTCCGACGGCTTAGCGGAGGAAACGGGATTAAACCGTTTGGAATCTATCGATGTGAGAGCGGGCGGCGTGCCCAAACACCTCACAAGCGTACGTCATGATTTATTTATTTTATTTTTATTTTATTATATTTGGGAAACTTACAGCTAGCATAACATACTACAAAATATAAAATTTAAACAAATGAAAGCCATTTACAAATTTCCACAGATAGCAAAAGAATAAGAGAAAAATATTACAGTCGGCATCCAGTGTAACACTTATGACTATTACCATAAATTCGCTCCCGCATCTTATGATAGACCGCAAGTGTTAGTCAACCTGGTATAAAACATATGATCTAGAGTTAAGAAAAGAATGCTCTAGCCAATAAGTTTCTAATTTGAGAAGCACTGGTATTGAATAAATCTAAGTCCATTTCAGCAGCGATAACATTGAAGGTCCTACACGCCCGTATCATGAAAGAATTTTGTCTATACGTAGTCCTGACTAGCGGCGTGTGGAGTAAGCTAGGGTTCCTTAAGATCCTAGGTCGTGTTACAAGCCCTAGATTACCTAGTAACTCCGGACAGTCGATAGTACCGTTCGCTAATTTGGAGAGGAAAGTCACATCTGCAATCTGCCTGCGCTTCTGTAAAGGTAAGATGTGAAACTTTTTACACCTTAATAAGTAGTTTGTTGTGTATTTCTGTGTCTTAAACTGTACAAAACGTAGGAAACGTTTTTGTATGCGCTCTATCCTATCAATATACATATTGTATACTGGATTCCACACTTGTGAAGCGTATTCTATGATGGGCTGAAAAACCCCAATAGCACTTTATCCCACTAGGATTTGAACCCAAGACCCAGTGATAGCCTTCTGCCTTATGCGCTAAAAGACCAACGAGACAATTAAGAAGAATACCTGAATATAGAATAGTTCTTTTTTGAATTAAGTAATAATAAACACCGTTACGCCCATATATCCAAAGGGTAGGACAGGAGGGTATACTATGTAATCTCACGTTTCGCCGATTATATTAGATCTCAATGTGTTCGGGGACGAGGCTACTGCTATTATATCGGACCCAATTTCAGACTACCAAGCATTTTGCGATCAAAAAGCTCTACTTTGCTCTACCTGTGGACCAAACCCAGAACCTTATGGCTGCTTAAAATTATTTACACTCCATTAACACATATTATAGCGACAAGAGCATCTAACGACTTTATCAATTTTTTTTTTTTTTTTAAAAACGTAGCCCCACAACTACATTACTTACAACTAATTCTCGAAGATCGTCATGTGACATATCGAGAGATAGAGGCTCTATTAGGCATCTCAGGGACAACCATTCAGAAGATCTTGCATGAAGCGCTTGGTGTGAGAAAGCTAGTTTGCCGTTGGATACCGCATCTGCTTTCCGACGATCACAAGGCGGCCCGCGTCAGATGGTGTAAGAAAACTCTGCAAACTCTGCAAGGAGGAGAGTCAAATCACGTCTACGACATCATCAATCAATCAATCAATCAGCCTATCGTAGTCCACTGCTGGACATAGGCCTCTCCTAACACGCGCCATTGCACACGGTCCTCCGCCTTCCGCATCCAGTCTGTCCCAGCGACCTTTTTGAGGTCGTCGGTCCATCTAGCTGGGGGCCGTCCCACCCTACGCCTACCAAGTCGCGGTCTCCACTCTAGGACACGTTTGCTCCATCGGTCGTCGGTCCTTCTGCAGATGTGACCAGCCCATTGCCACTTTAGCTTACTGAGTTTGCGAGCTATGTCGATAACTTTGGTTCTTTGTCGGATTACCTCGTTACGAATTTTATCCTTCAAAGAAACGCCGAGCATAGCTCGCTCCATAGCCCGTTGTGCGACTTTAAATTTGTGGACCAGTCCCACTGTGAGTGTCCACGTCTCGGCCCCGTAGGTCATAACAGGTAGGATGCATTGGTTGTACACTTTAGTCTTCAGGCATTGCGGAATAAGCGAAGAGAAAACGTGACGTAGTTTTCCAAATGCTGCCCAACCCAATTGGATCCTGCGGTTGATTTCTTTCTCGAAGTTGTTTCTACCAAATTGGACAACTTGTCCAAGGTAGACATACTCCCGAACAACTTCGAGCATCGAACCATCGACGTCAATCGGTCCCGGCGTGACATGTTCATTAAACATGATCTTGGTTTTATCCAAGTTCATGCCGAGACCGACACCTCGAGAGGCTCCATTTAGGCTATGCAGCATTTCGCGTAACTGTTCCAGTGACTCTGCCACGATGACGATATCATCGGCGAACCGAAGATGTGAGATGTATTCGCCGTTGATGTTAATGCCCCGCCCAGTCCAGTCCAGCGTCTTGAAGACGTCTTCGAGTGCATTGGTGAAGAGCTTGGGGGATATTACATCCCCTTGTCTTATACCTCGACGCAGCTCGATCGGGTTGGTCTTTTGGTCTTGGAGCTGGACGGTCATTGTGGCGGTATCATATAGACATCTCAGCACCTCGATATAGCGCCAATCGATGCCAGAACGCTGCAGAGCATCCAGAACCGCCCAGGTTTCGATGGAGTCGAAGGCTTTCTCGTAGTCCACGAAAGCCATACACAGCGGCTGATTGTACTCTTCGGTCTTCTGTACAATCTGCCGAACAGTATGGATGTGGTCCACGGTGCTGTAGCCTTTTTAATAAAGGTGCGAATAGGTTCCAGACTGAGATCGGAATGGAGATCGACATTCCGGATGAACCACGTGACTCCGACGGCTTAGCGGAGGAAACGGGATTAAACCGTTTGGAATCTATCGATGTGAGAGCGGGCGGCGTGCCCAAACACCTCACAAGCGTACGTCATGATTTATTTATTTTATTTTTATTTTATTATATTTGGGAAACTTACAGCTAGCATAACATACTACAAAATATAAAATTTAAACAAATGAAAGCCATTTACAAATTTCCACAGATAGCAAAAGAATAAGAGAAAAATATTACAGTCGGCATCCAGTGTAACACTTATGACTATTACCATAAATTCGCTCCCGCATCTTATGATAGACCGCAAGTGTTAGTCAACCTGGTATAAAACATATGATCTAGAGTTAAGAAAAGAATGCTCTAGCCAATAAGTTTCTAATTTGAGAAGCACTGGTATTGAATAAATCTAAGTCCATTTCAGCAGCGATAACATTGAAGGTCCTACACGCCCGTATCATGAAAGAATTTTGTCTATACGTAGTCCTGACTAGCGGCGTGTGGAGTAAGCTAGGGTTCCTTAAGATCCTAGGTCGTGTTACAAGCCCTAGATTACCTAGTAACTCCGGACAGTCGATAGTACCGTTCGCTAATTTGGAGAGGAAAGTCACATCTGCAATCTGCCTGCGCTTCTGTAAAGGTAAGATGTGAAACTTTTTACACCTTAATAAGTAGTTTGTTGTGTATTTCTGTGTCTTAAACTGTACAAAACGTAGGAAACGTTTTTGTATGCGCTCTATCCTATCAATATACATATTGTATACTGGATTCCACACTTGTGAAGCGTATTCTATGATGGGCTGAAAAACCCCAATAGCACTTTATCCCACTAGGATTTGAACCCAAGACCCAGTGATAGCCTTCTGCCTTATGCGCTAAAAGACCAACGAGACAATTAAGAAGAATACCTGAATATAGAATAGTTCTTTTTTGAATTAAGTAATAATAAACACCGTTACGCCCATATATCCAAAGGGTAGGACAGGAGGGTATACTATGTAATCTCACGTTTCGCCGATTATATTAGATCTCAATGTGTTCGGGGACGAGGCTACTGCTATTATATCGGACCCAATTTCAGACTACCAAGCATTTTGCGATCAAAAAGCTCTACTTTGCTCTACCTGTGGACCAAACCCAGAACCTTATGGCTGCTTAAAATTATTTACACTCCATTAACACATATTATAGCGACAAGAGCATCTAACGACTTTATCAATTTTTTTTTTTTTTTTAAAAACGTAGCCCCACAACTACATTACTTACAACTAATTCTCGAAGATCGTCATGTGACATATCGAGAGATAGAGGCTCTATTAGGCATCTCAGGGACAACCATTCAGAAGATCTTGCATGAAGCGCTTGGTGTGAGAAAGCTAGTTTGCCGTTGGATACCGCATCTGCTTTCCGACGATCACAAGGCGGCCCGCGTCAGATGGTGTAAGAAAACTCTGCAAACTCTGCAAGGAGGAGAGTCAAATCACGTCTACGACATCATCAATCAATCAATCAATCAGCCTATCGTAGTCCACTGCTGGACATAGGCCTCTCCTAACACGCGCCATTGCACACGGTCCTCCGCCTTCCGCATCCAGTCTGTCCCAGCGACCTTTTTGAGGTCGTCGGTCCATCTAGCTGGGGGCCGTCCCACCCTACGCCTACCAAGTCGCGGTCTCCACTCTAGGACACGTTTGCTCCATCGGTCGTCGGTCCTTCTGCAGATGTGACCAGCCCATTGCCACTTTAGCTTACTGAGTTTGCGAGCTATGTCGATAACTTTGGTTCTTTGTCGGATTACCTCGTTACGAATTTTATCCTTCAAAGAAACGCCGAGCATAGCTCGCTCCATAGCCCGTTGTGCGACTTTAAATTTGTGGACCAGTCCCACTGTGAGTGTCCACGTCTCGGCCCCGTAGGTCATAACAGGTAGGATGCATTGGTTGTACACTTTAGTCTTCAGGCATTGCGGAATAAGCGAAGAGAAAACGTGACGTAGTTTTCCAAATGCTGCCCAACCCAATTGGATCCTGCGGTTGATTTCTTTCTCGAAGTTGTTTCTACCAAATTGGACAACTTGTCCAAGGTAGACATACTCCCGAACAACTTCGAGCATCGAACCATCGACGTCAATCGGTCCCGGCGTGACATGTTCATTAAACATGATCTTGGTTTTATCCAAGTTCATGCCGAGACCGACACCTCGAGAGGCTCCATTTAGGCTATGCAGCATTTCGCGTAACTGTTCCAGTGACTCTGCCACGATGACGATATCATCGGCGAACCGAAGATGTGAGATGTATTCGCCGTTGATGTTAATGCCCCGCCCAGTCCAGTCCAGCGTCTTGAAGACGTCTTCGAGTGCATTGGTGAAGAGCTTGGGGGATATTACATCCCCTTGTCTTATACCTCGACGCAGCTCGATCGGGTTGGTCTTTTGGTCTTGGAGCTGGACGGTCATTGTGGCGGTATCATATAGACATCTCAGCACCTCGATATAGCGCCAATCGATGCCAGAACGCTGCAGAGCATCCAGAACCGCCCAGGTTTCGATGGAGTCGAAGGCTTTCTCGTAGTCCACGAAAGCCATACACAGCGGCTGATTGTACTCTTCGGTCTTCTGTACAATCTGCCGAACAGTATGGATGTGGTCCACGGTGCTGTAGCCTTTTCGAAACCCGGCTTGTTCCGGTGGCTGGAACTCGTCAAGTCTTCTGGCGAGGCGGTTTGTGAGTACTCTCGAGAACAACTTGTAGACGTGGCTCAGGAGTGAGATGGGTCTGTAGTTCTTCAGCAAGGTTTTGTCACCTTTTTTGAAGAACAGAACCACCGCACTCCCGCTTCACGCTTGAGGTGTTAAGCCCTGGTGGATGACGGAATTAAAGAGGCTCGCTAACTTTTTTTAGGATTGGAGTCCCGCCTGCTTTTAGGAGCTCAGTGGTGATTCCGTCATCGCCTGGCGACTTGTTGTTTTTGAGCTGCTCGAGAGCGTGCGAGTGGGGCTCTGTGGTCGTCAGCGCTGGGTCTCGTGGGTTTAGTCATCCGTAATGCGTACAGGTCTTTGTAGAAACTCTCAATCTCCTCGAGTATCTCGAACTTGGAGGTCACGGTTTTGCCATCTGCAGTATTAAGTTTCGTCAGATGGGATTTACCTAGCTGGCGAGCGAAGACTTTGGTGCCTCTGTTCTGTTCAATCGCAGCCGCGATGGCGCGGGTGTTGGAACATCGGAGGTCACGTCGCACCAGCTTCCGGATCTTCCGGTTGAGGTTCCTCCCATCCGGCGAAGACACCTGCGTGGATGACATTTCTAGTCTCTGCCTCATAAGTTCGAGAGTCTCGAGCGAGAGTTTAGACTCTCTGTTACCGCTTTTGCCGGGAAACACCCTTCGAGACACCTCCTGTAGCGTTTTGACCACCGTGTCGGTTTTTTCGTCAACATTGCCTTCAGTTTCCAGCAGGTCGAAACGATTCTGAAGCTCCAGTTGGAACTTTTCGAACCGGTGATCGCTGCCGGTATTAAACCTGTTGATCACGGAGACGTCTCTAAATATAGACTTCCTGTCAGTCATGATGAAGTCTATCTCGTTCCTCGTCACAGTGTCGGGGCTTCGCCATGTCGACTTTCTATGAGGCTTCTTCTTAAAGAACGAATTCATCAAGAAGAGCCCCTGCGACTCCAGAAAGTTCACCAGCATCTGCCCCCTGTGGTTTCGGCGACCCACGCCGTGGGGTCCGATTATCGTTTCGCCGCGATCCTGTACTCCCACTTTGGCATTGAAGTCCCCCATAACAACGCTGTAGTGAGCCTTGGTGGTGCCATGTAATGCCTTGGCTATGTCTTCATACATGGCTTCGACTATGTCGTCGCAGTATGTCGAGGTCGGCGCATATACCTGTACCACCTTCAGGGTGCACCTGTTGGTGATTTTAATTATGAGGTACGCTACCCGTGTCGACACACTGCTGACTTCTAAAACGTTGTTAGTGAGAGCTTTGTTGACCAGGAAACCGACACCACCCTGAGAGGGCCGATCACCTTCACGAAAGTAGAACAGGTGGCCTGACTCAAGGGTTATCGTGTCCTCGCCCTGTCTTCGGACTTCGGATAACCCCAATATGTGCCAGTTTATGCGACCTAGTTCTACCTCGAGTTCAGTGAGGTGTTGGTCCAGCCGTAGAGAGCGTCCATTGTACGTAGCCAGGGTCAGGTGTTTTTGGTAGCCTTGTGTCGTAGCCCGGAGATTCTTCGCACCCCCTGCCCCGCTGTTACCGCGACCGCTACCGTGGCAGCGGACAGCGGGACTACCGGGAACTGGGGGCCTTTGTTTTAGGTGCCTTACCATGTTAGGAGGTTTCGGCCTACTATACCACGCTGGCCAGACGGGTTGGTATAGGGTTTGTTTTAAATTTTCCTTTTTCCTTCACGACATCATCAGTAGTGACGAATCTTGGATCTATGCCTACGATCCTGATTCCAAGTAACAATCTACAATCTGGGTCTTTCAAGACGAGCCAAAGCCAACTAAAGCTGTTCGTTCTCGAAGCACTTCAAACAAGATGGTGGCCACGTTCGTTGAAAAAACCGGCCATGTTGCGACTATTGCACTTGAAGATCATAGAACGGTTAACGCAGAGTGGTATACCAGTTTGTTTACCACAAGTCATCGCCGAACTTCGAAAATCTAACTCATAGCGACGCATCATCCTGCACCACGACAACGCAAGCTCACACAGCGCTTGTCTAACGATTGAGTATTTGAAGCAGGAAAAAGTAGAAATTCTTGACCATCCTCCATACAGTCCTGACTTAAACCTTAACGATTTCTTTACATTTCCTAAAATTAAGAAAAGTCTTCGAGGTCAAAGGTTCCAGTCCGGTGAAGAAGCAGTCGACGCTTTCAAGTTAGCCATTTTGAACACCCCCACTTTAGAGTGGAATAAATGTTATAATAACTGGTTTGAGCGAATGGAAAAGTGTATTAAGCTACGTGGTGAATACTTTGAAAAAAACAATAAAAAGTACTATAAGGTTCTAGTTGTGTTTTTTTTCTTCAAACGACAAAACTTAAAAGGCATGCCTCGTACTATGGTAGTGCCGGCCTACCAAAATGTTGATGTCCAAGCTTTTGAGCAGAACTACGAAGATCTGGAACTACAAGACGAAAATTGTACCAGTGTGAAGGTTGGACAGTAACACTAAAAGAGAAAAACAAGCTACTTATGGCGGAAAGAAAGATTCTTCGAAAAATCTTGGGCCCCGTCCGAAACTCAGATGGAAGTTGGAGAGTCCGCAACAACGCTGAAATCAAAGAACTCATATCATAGGAGAGACCAAAGCATCCAGACTCCGATGGCTTGGCTCCACATTCAAAAAATGGGAGAAGATCGTAGTATAAAGAAGGTCGTCCCAGGTATCGCTGGAAGGAAGTGGTTGAGGCGGATCTGCATGAACTCCAAGCTGAAGACTGGCAGGGAATCGCGCAGAACCGTGAGAAGTCGCAAAATATCGTTTCGGAGGCCAAGATTCACTTTGGGTCGCTGGGCCAACGAATTAAGTAAAAGTTTATAAGGATGGATGCATAGATAAATAGGATGGATAGATAACACATAGGGTATATATAACCTATAAGGGTATTACAAAAACAAATACAAATATAGTACGCAGCCGCGCGTAAGAGCTAGTTTTATGTTTAAAGATGTATGTAATTCGCCACCGTCGCAACCAAAAACTCGCTCAACGATGAAAACGGAATTTATTAAAAGTAACTGACCAACCAAATTATTTTTAAACAAGCTTGAAAGTAAAATAAAAACCCTAACACAAGATAAACCATACAAGAGCAGGGCACACTCACATTTTAGTGTTTTAAACGCAAAAATACTGAGGGATTCTAATTAGTGAGAAAGGGCCTGGTAGCGAGTCAAGGCACACGTAAAAGACCAAATTATTCAAATTAAACAAAAACATTTACTGCGACAAATATAATCAACTAATAATTATAATTTAAAAAGACGCTGCTGTTTACGGAAGTAGCTAGGACCTAACTGTTCTACTCTCTCCGAAAATAACAGTTCGTATCAAATGTTTTATCTTGGTGCATCTTTAAGTACGAGAGTTTTCAGATTCCAGTTCATGCGTGGCAGCGTTGAGATATTTTAGACATAACAAGAAAACACAGGTGACATAAATATCCGTAAGTCCAAAGTTAGGAAGTTAATGTGAGTATTTTTGCAAGCGCTGTACTTCGCATAAATAAGAAGTTGATTGTTAATGTACGCAGTGTGCAGATTTACCACTAAGAAAATTCTCACTGGGACGAAAATAATATGTTAGAAAAATATGAGGTGTACAATGTATACCTCCATTTTTGGAAAAACCTGTAAGAGGTAGGTAAATGTATCACAGAAAAATAGAATTGGTTATACAGCAACAAATTTTAAACTTGGTTGTTAGTGCTATAAAGTAACTACCTATCATACTTAATATCGATACCATTTGAATCGAAATTGGGCTTTAGGAAAAAGCAAAGGTATAATTAGAATCTCCCTGACTCCATCCAACATAATCTTAGGTATTTATATATATGGGAAATTAACTTCTAAACTCCTTACATCATATTCCCTTCATTTGCACTTAAACCTAATACCCCTCATTTAAATCGGAATCATTAATTTCACAACATAAGTGATATACTGTAATTACCCAAGTTGGGAGAGGGGTATATATCTAGGGGTGCTGGGTCAGGTAACCTCCTCGTGTGTCCACCTTATCAGTTTCCCATGACATGTCTTCGGACTGGTCTGGTAAAGTGATGGGGCTGGGCCGGTGCACCCTGGGCATCGTCAATAACTTCTCTCTCGGGAGTTCTTGTTGGCGATGGCGAATAACCTAGCGCGGGGGGAAGGGGAGGCGTTGCGGTGTTGCTCCTTGTTCTCTCTGGCTTTCGGAGAGGGCTGGGAGCGGCGTGCGGACGACGCTTTTGCCCAAGAAAGGGGCGTGGTGGTTGCTCCTGGTACTGCTCCGTCTAGCGGAGTGGACCGTGGAGGGAGTGAATAGCGTAGGGAGGAGGGTGGTGAGGCTCGTTCACACACACACACACACACACACGCACTCATACTAACACACACAGACACACACACACACACACACGCACGCACATACATACACACTCATGCACACATACATACAAACACAGCCGGCGTTGATAGAGAGGCTGGTTCGGAGTGCCTAATACCGACGGTGGTTGTCGTGCCGAAGGTTGGAAGGTGGGGGGGCAAAGCCCCACCATTAGCGCAAAGCGACCTCACCCTTCAAAGGACCTTAAAAATCATGATGTCGTCCACTAAAAGTAATCTACCCCAGGAGGGTACCGACTGCTTTGCAGCCGGAGAATCCCTCACGAAGTCTCCGGACTTCGTCTGCCCCGCGTATTCTGGGGGGGCAATGAGCGCCATCCAAAAGAAAAAGGGAAAACATCCCGTCATTCAGAGAGGGTGGAGTTAGACTCCGCCGAGGCCACAAATGTGGTTAACAGTGAAAAGGAGGGAAGGGGAAACGAAGAGGAAAGTCCACGAGGCTCTCGTTGTTCGAGCGCAGAGCCTGGAGATTTCGACCGTGAAAGCTTTGTGCGGCCCTCCAAGCTTTGGAGAACCAACAAGCGTGACCGCACAGTTGAGAAAGGTGGTGGCGCAGGATCCAACTGGATGTCAAGCCAAGAGGATGTGTCGGGGCCGAAGACGATGCCAAAAGCTAAGAGGGGTCGAAGTGGCACAGAAGCAAATGTTGCTGCTCGACCTAAGCGCGACAGGCGAGGCCGGTTCCTTAAGAGGCCAGACACGCCGGTTGCCAGTGATGTAGTCGAGTCTGACTCGACGGCCTCCTCGCAACTGAGTTCTCGATTGGATTCTGCCAAGCAGAAAAAGGCGAGGGTTGAAACGGAGGTGGAAGCAAGACAGCTATCTGAAGAGGCCCACCTTAAACGAAGCAAGCTAGGCATCGACGTTAGTCAGGAGGGCCCTACTGCTGCTGCTCTGGGAGAGCGAGTACAAGAGGATACCGCAATCATCCTAAGAGTAGCCGCGAAATCTGGAAACCTTAAAGGGACATTCCAACGTGCTCTAAAGGACGCGGCAGCCTCCATTAAGGCGGCCACTGCCATGCTGCTGAGCAGGACAGCCAATGCAGAAACCGTCAAATTGCAGGCGGATAACCTACGCCTGCAATCAGAGTTGACGGAACTGAAAAAGGAGTTGGTTGAGCTGCGTAAGGAGCTCGCGCATACTCGTGAAGCTCACTCGCGGGAATCTCCGACGTCCCCAATGCCGGAGGAGGAGTGGGAACGGAGAACCCGGTCTATTATGTTGGAGGTCGGCAGGATGATAAATGCGCGGCTAGAGGTCGTTGAGGCGAGACTCCCGCCTGAGAAGCGTCTTCGTCCGCCTCTGGCTGCGGATGTCAGAGATGCCCCAGCAAATCCAAACACTCAAAAGGTGGCAGGGCCCTCCTATTCTAAGGTGGCAGGAGCCAAAAAGCCTAAGACCGCAACGAGTGAAGCCCAAAAGGTGGTTCAGCCTGCCACCCAAGGTAAGGAGAGGCAGACCCCATCTGCTACCCAGGCCGCCAGACCTACTGAGGGCTGGACAGTGGTCGAGGGTAGAAAGGAAAGAAAAAAGAGGCAACGGAAACAGAAGAAGGCTACTAAGAAGGAGATGGCCAAATCATCGAGGTTAAGTCCTCCCCGATCGGCGGCGGTGGTAATTACATTGCAGTCGGATGCGCAGCAGAGAGGCGTCAGCTATGCGGCTGTTCTTGCGCAGGCAAAGCAAAAGGTTGACCTTGCTGGCCTCGGTATCTCTGCTCTGCGCTGCCGGAGGGCGGCCACGGGTGCTCGCATTCTGGAGGTGGCAGGGGATGCAAGTGGAGAGAAGGCAGATGCGCTCGCAGAAAGTCTGAGACAGTCCCTGGGCGCCGGTAATGTCCGAGTCTCTAGACCCACAAAGTGTGTGGACTTGCGCATCACCGATCTGGAGGACTCGGTCACCACTGCAGAGGTTGTGACGGCAATAGCACGTGAGGGAAACTACCCGGAAGGATCAGTGACTGCGGGAATGATCCGTCAGGGGGACAGGAGCCTAGGGACCATTTGGGTCCGTTGTCCAGTAGCGGCTGGTAAAAAAGTTGTAAAGAGTGGTAGCATAGTTGTCGGATGGGTCACAGGCAGAGTGCAACTCCTGGAGACCAGACCTGTTCGCTGCTTCCGTTGCTTCCAGAGCGGACATATAGCGGTGAAGTACCTCGGAGGTGGATCGTAGCAGCTTATGTTACCGCTGCTCTCACCCTGGGCACAGGGTCGCTGAGTGTGGAGAAATCCCGCATTGTGCTCTCTGCGCTGCCAGAAATAAGCCGGCGTCCCATTTGGTAGGTGGTAAGGAGTGCACTACTGATCCGGCGGCCTCCAAGGGAACCGGCACTGGAAGAGGGAAAAAAGTAAAGAGGGCTCATCAGAAGAGCAAAATAGATAGCGGGGCTGCTACTTCCGAGCGCTGAGGAGAGGAGATGGTTACCGATAATGGACCTTAGCCGCCCACACAAGATACTGCAGGGCAATCTCAACCATTCCGCTCGCGCTCAAGATCTTCTTGTGCAATCAATGGCGGAGTGGTTGATAGATATCGCAGTGGTTGCGGAGCCCTATTTCGTCCCTAACCGGACTGACTGGGCGGGTGACCATCTGGGTTCTGTGGCGATTGTGGGTGCTACCGCCCTGAACACCGTGGAGCGGGGCCGGGGTTTTGTTGCGGTGAGATGGGGAGGGGCGACTCTCATAGGAGTGTACTTCTCCCCGAATCGGATCCTCGCGGATTTTGAGGCCTACCTGGACGAGGTTGGGGCTGCAGTAAGGAGAGCATCGCCACGGCCGGTATTCGTCCTGGGCGACTTGAACGCTAAGTCCACGGCGTGGGGAGGTGTTGCGACGGACGCCCGTGGGGAAACCTTGGAGGAGTGGCTGGTACAGGTCGGTCTCGTGATTCAGAACCGGGGATCTACCTTTACCTGTGTGCGGCAGCGAGGAGGGTCCATAGTGGATGTCACGCTCGCTTCCCCGGCTATCACGCCGCAGATCCGGGATTGGCAGCTCCTTGTGGGGGTTGAGACATTGTCGGACCATAGATACATCCGGTTCGATGTCTCCCCCAACTGGATGGCTGACGAAACGCGCCAAAGAGTCCATGGTGGTCCGTCACCGTTTCCCAGGTGGGCACTATCGCGCCTCGACCTGGACGCCCTTAAGGAGGCGTTGATTGTTCAGGCGTGGGTTTCAGGACCGGAAGGGAATGAAGAGGCGGTAGTGGAAGAAGAGGCAGTGTGGTTCTGCAGTGCAATGACCGCCATCTGTGACGCGGCAATGCCGCGAGCTCGTCGCAGACACCCCAGAAAAGCGGTCTATCGGTGGTCGGTGGAGATCGCGGAACTCCGCAGGGAGTGCGTGACTGCTCGACGGGCCTACACTAGGCGATTCAGGCGCCGTCCCCGGAGCGAGGCAGCTGAGGCCCAGCTGTACCAAGCCTATAGGGGGGCCAAGGAGGCATTGAGCTTGGCAATCGCGCGAGCAAAAGATGGAGCCCGGCAAGAGATGTTGGAGGGTATCGATCGGGATCCGTGGGGGCGTCCGTACCGGTTTGCGCGGAAGATACTACGCGGCCGAGCGCCTCCACTCACCGAGACTCTCCAGCCTGAAGTGTTGGAGAGAGTGATGGCGGCGCTTTTCCCGGAGGAAGAGGACCACGAGCCTCCCGCGATGGCTCAGCTAGGGCAGAACGAGGACGATGTCGCCGAACAAATCCCAGCGCTGACATCTGACGAGCTCGGCGAGGCGGTTCAAAGGCTTCGAGTTAAGAACAAAGCCCCGGGGCCAGACGGGATTCCGGGTCGGGTCTGGGTTCTAGCCCTAGACGACCTGGGGAACCGATTTCGGGCCCTGCTCGGGAAATGCCTGTTGACTGGATGCTTCCCGTCCGCATGGAAGCGCGGGAGGCTAGTCCTGCTGCAGAAAGAGGGGCGCTCGCAGGACTCACCGTCGGCCTACAGGCCAATCGTGCTGCTGGATGAGGCGGACAAGCTCTTCGAGCGGGTGCTTGCTGCCCGAATTATCCGACATCTGCGCAGGGTTGGTCCAAATCTGGACGACGCACAGTTCGGTTTCCGGGAAGGCCGGTCGACCGTGGACGCGGTACTGCGCGTCAAGGCTCTCTCGGAGGAAGCAATAGCAAACGGTGGGGTCATGTTGGCGGTATCTATTGATATCGCCAATGCGTTTAACACTCTGCCCTTCTCTTGCGTCCGGGAGGCACTGCACTACCATCAAGTGCCTCCCTACCTGCGGCGTGTCGTTGGTGACTACGTTCGTGGGAGAAGTGTTGTCTGCGTAGCCAGCGACGGGCGCCTATTGCGTCGAGGAGTAAGCTGCGGTGTTCCTCAGGGATCGGTGCTGGGGCCCCTCCTATGGAAAATCGGTTACGACTGGGTGCTCCGCGGCTCTCTACACCGCGGACTCCATGTCGTATGCTATGCAGACGACACGTTGGTGTGCGCTCAAGCAGGCGAATTTGGGGAGGCGGTTAGGCTGGTGACGGAAGGGTGCTCTGAAGTGATTGGAAAGGTCCGGCGGCTCGGTCTGTGGGTGGCCCTAGAAAAATCCGAGGCCATTTGTTTTCATGGGCCTCGACGACGCCCGCCCTCGGGAGCGCGGATCCAGGTCGGTGGTGCGGTTGTCGAGATTAGGGTCCACATGAAGTACTTGGGTCTAGTCCTCGACGGCCGCTGGAGGTTTGAGGAGCACTTCCGTCAACTAGCTCCAAAATGGGTGGCGGTGGCCGGGGCTCTGAGTTGGCTCCTGCCCAACGTTGGGGGTGCGAGCTGCCGCTTATTGTACTCTGGGGTAGTGCGGTCGATGGCCCTGTACGGCGCACCGGTGTGGGCGAGCGCCCTTAACGCCCGGACCCGGACCCTCCTGCGAAGGTCGCAGAGGGTCATGGCGATCAGGGTCATACGCGGCTACCGCACCGTGTCATGCGAGGCCGCATGCGCGTTGGCGGGGACCCCACCCTGGGATCTGGAGGCGGTCGTGTTGGCCTCAGTGTTTCGCCAAAGGGCCGAATTCGGAGGGCTGGGAGGAGCCCCACCTGATGAGGCAGCGAGGTGGCGGCGGCGGGCACAGAGGCGTGCCTTCTGTGAATGGCGGAGCCGGCTCGAGGAACCAAGCGCGGGTCACTGGACCATTCGGGCGGTGCATCCCGTGCTGAAGGAGTGGGTGTGCCGAAAGGCAGGCACGCTCACCTTCCGGCTTGTGCAGGTCCTGACGAATCACGGTTGCTTTGGAAGGTACCTGCACCGTGTGGCTGGGAGGGAGGCGGACCAGAGATGCCATGAGTGTGGTTGCGCCGAGGATACGGCGCAGCACACGCTCGAGGTTTGCCCTGCTTGGGCTGAACAGCGTGGCTCGCTAGCTGCGGTTGTGGGGACAGATCTCTCGCTGCCGGCGATCGTTCGCTCTACGGTCGGCAGCGAGAGGTCATGGGACGCGGTGGCCACCTTTGCTGAGGTGGTCATGGCACGCAAGGAGGCGGCGGAGCGAGCCAGAGAGGACGATCCCCTGGCTGACCCAAACCGCCGACGGAGACGCGGGCGCAGGAGGCGACGACATGCCGACCTCATGCCGCCGTAAAGAGGGCGCGCGGGTGACGGCATAGGGGGCCGTCGCCTGCTCGACACTGGCTCCTCGAAGTGAAGGGGCGTGCCTATGTTCCAGCACGTCCCCTACATAGGAGCGAATTGTGTGGCGTCGCGGCCACAACTAAGTGGCTCCAAACTATGGACAACCGCCAGAGAGGCTGCGGATGAAGTCCCCGTACCTGTAGCCTCTCCTTAAAGCGGAAAGCGGAACACGTGGAGGTTTTAGTCGGTATGCTGCCGCGGTCTCCACGCCGCGTAAGCGGGGCGGGGACTGCGGCAGAGAGTCCGACACTCCCCCGCCTGCCTATCCGAGGCAGGCGGGGGGCTAGTCTTTAAAAGGTTTCCTCCGCGGGACAAAAAAAAAAAATAAAAAAAGCGGTATATATCTACATAAAACATTTCAACTACGCGCCCCCCGAATGCCGAACTCCCAAATATTCCAATAACAGAGATAAAACTCCCAGCTCCCTATCTTAATCCTTTCTCCATCGGCACGGAAAATTTACTCAGCTAAGTTGCAGGCGAGGGCAGTTTTGTGAATTCGCTCGCATACAGTATCGGTAACAAGTTTGGATACAAATTATTTGGTTACGAGAGGTATAGAATAGTCACTACTTATATAGGTATTTCTAGAAGGAGCTAGCACTGTGTATAATAATATTAGCCAGTTAAGAAACTACCCATCATTGGGCACGGGCGTCCTCTGAAACTGAAAGGGTTTGGGCCATAGTCCACCATGCTGGCCTAGTGCCGGTTGGCCAACTTCACACACCTTCGAGAAACTCTTAAGCATGCAGGTTTCCTCACAATGTTTTCCGTCACCGATAAAGCAAGCGATTTTTTTTTAATACGCACATATTTAAAAAGACAGTACCCGTTAGATAGGAGTAAAGGGGAGCGTGCAATTATTTCTGTAAATGTGAAAACTTGCGAGCGCTGAAGAGTTTTAACCCTTGACGATTAGCAGTTCGGGGAGAAGTTTGTGAGATAATTGCCGATTCTCTAAGGTTCACTTTGTAGGTGCAAGGAATTTTTGAACTGTTGTTTTTTGAAGGAGGCTTAGTTTTTGAGAGTTATTTTGTTTTATTTGTAATTCGAGGTGGCCAAAGAATGTGATAACTATTAAAGAAAAAAATGACAACACTAAGATCGTCTTCATGACTAGGATATATTAGCAAATTGAATACCGATGGTGAATAAAGGTAACGTGACCTATGTACAAATTTAACAAATAAAGATGAATGAGAGAGCGCACTTTTTCAACCACGTCACTGTTACAGAAAATCGTTTGCGCTTAGCACGAACTGATTGACGTTATGGTAACGTTGACGATAAAAATTACTATCACATTCATCTAAATTTATTTAATTTGCAGAGTAAAAAGGATGGCATATCAATTCGATAGCATAAAAGCCAATATCGATGACTTTACAAGTTATGATATAGCATACGTTTTGGAAACGTACGGGATGGAATAGTTATCTTAAACGTCGCAGTACGTCGTCGTCAGTATAAAACAAAATCACCTGCCTCATTGGTGTAGTAGTGAATAATGCGCGTAGCGATCTCGAGGTCCTTGAGTTTGAATACTAGATCGCATAAAAATGAACTTTTTAACCGACTTCAAAAAGGAGGAGGTTTTATGTTCGGTTGTATGTACGCTTTTTTTTTATGTATGTTCAGCGATATTTCCGTCAATTTTTTTTTTTTTTATTTATTTATTTTTTTTTTTTAAAAACGTAGCCCCACACTAGGATTAATTCCTGTATCGTGGGTGCGTTTACAAACATGAAAATTCACAAACAAATACCCAGACCGGAACAAATAATTGTGGATCACACAAAGATTTGTCCCGTGCGGGAATCGAACCCGCGACTATTAGTCGCAGTTGGCGGAGCGACTTAAGCTCTTAACCACTGCGCTAAATCGTCCGTCAAACAAATTGTGGACCGATGTTGGTGATTTTTTTTTCATTGGATTCAGTATAGCTCCAAGGTGGTCCCATTTTAATTTCATTGGCATTGGACCTTGGACACTACTTTCAGGTCTTGCGTTTATTATGTTACAACTTGTATATCCAAAGGGTAGGACAGGAGGGTGTACTATGTAAACTCACATTTCGCCGATTATATTAGATCTCAATGTTTTCGGGGACGAGGCTACTGCCCTTATATCGGACCAAATTTCAGACTAAAGACGTACCGAGCATTTTGCGATCAGAAAACTCTACTTTGCTCTACCTGTAATCCAAACCCAGAACCTTATGGCACTACTCTGCCAATGATGTGACTCTGAAAATATTTTTTTTAATATATAGTTTTCTTTTTTTAAATAACAAACCTTAAAATTGTTTACAGACCATTAACACATATTATAGCGACAAGAGCATCTAACGAGTTGTTTAAACAATTTCGACCCAAACCAATATTTGAAAACATTAATTTTATAAAATTATAATAATTACCAGCAGTTTCCCGCGGTTTGCACTGGTTTGACAACAGCGCCACCTATCGGTGCCAAATAGCTGAGAACTATCCAAGTGACCCCATAAGTATAAAAAAATCATCAAAATCAGTCAGTCGTATAAGAGGTCTTAGTCGTATAATACACAAACACCAGAATTCTACTAATAATATAAACCAGTTTCTGCCTTGACTTTGTCCGCGTTGACTTTAAGTATCATATGTGTTTATCCAACGAATAAACTATCTGTGTGCCGAATTTCATGCATGGATATGCAGAAATTTTTTCGTGATTGAGTAACAAACATCTAAATATGCAAACCTTCACATTTATAATACTAGTAAGATGTAACATTTATTAATACTCGCTACGAAGAAATTGACATCCGCATACAAAACGCACTACGATGTAGCGCCGGCCTACACAAAGTGTTGGTGTCCAAGCTTCCGAGCAGAACTACGAAGATCCGGATCTACAAGATGATTATTGTACCCGTGTGAAACTTGGACAGTAACACTAAAAGAAGAAAACAGGCTACTTGTGGCGGAAAGAAAGATTCTTCGGTAAATCGTTGGCCCCGTCCGGAACTCAGATGGAAGTTGGAGAGTCCGCAATAACGCCGAAATCAAAGAACTCATGACTGCCCCTAATATCATAGGAGAGACCAAAACATCCAGACTCCGATGGCTTGGCTCCACATTCAAAAAATGGGAGAAGATCGTAGTATAAAGATGGTCGTCCCAGGTATCGCTGGAAGGACGTGGTTGAGGCGGATCTGCATGAACTCCAAGCTGAAGACTGGCAGGGTATCGCGCAGAACCGTGAGAAGTCGCGAAATATTGTTTCGGAGGCCAAGATTCACTTTGGGTCGCTGGGCCAACGAATTAAGTAAAAGTTTATTAGGATGAATGCGTAGATAAATAGGATGGATAGATAACACATAGGGTATATATAACCTATAAGGGTATTACAAAAACAAATACAAATATAGTACGCAGCCGCGCGTAAGAGCTAGTTTTATGTTTAAAGATGTATGTATTTCGCCACCGTCGCAACGAAAAACTCGCTCAACGATGAAAACGGAATTTATTAAAAGTACCTGACCAATTAAATTATTTTTATACAAGCTTGAAAGTAAAATCACATTTTAGTGTTTTAAACGCAAAAATACTGAGGGATTCTAATTAGTGAGAAATGGCCTGGTAGCGAGTCAAGGTAAGCCTAAAAGACCAATTTATTTAAATTAAACAAATAATCGACTGCGAGAAATATAATCAGCTAATAATTTTAATTTAAAAAGGCCTATTTAAGACAAGCTTTTATAGCAAAAACACAACGAAGTTGTTTTGTTTAGTTGAGTTCCTATGGCTTTCTTCCAGCTCTATTATCAGACCTTAGACACCAACCAGCTAGCGGCTGATAGGAGGGGAGTTAGGTTTGTAGTCGGCGGCGGCTACGATTAGCGGATTTCTATGATCGGCCGCGTTCGCGAAATATCAGGTTGTCAGCTTTTTTAACCTTGGTGATCACTAAGGACACCACGGTCGCCCAGCGTTACAAGCACCTCTGGGTAACTCGGGTAAAAATGCCCTTATGTTTATTTAGGATTATGGTAGGCATATATAAACGTATTATATTGTATTTTTTTCTGTTTGGTAAGCTCTGAGTGGGCGAACACTCTTGTAAAAGCTAGTGAATTTTAATCGTTCTTAATTGCTACGATGGAGCTGAAAGTAGCACGTTTGTTCAACATTGTCGTTATTTTTTTTGGGATATGTCCTTCAAATGGAAAATATTAAGCAAGCTCTCGCTATTGTCTTACCGTCTAAAAACCGTTACGAATGTGCAACCAAACGAAGATGAAAGAACTTCAAAGAAATGTTTACCGCTTTTGTAGCCAAGTTAACTTTAGATAGATAGAGTACTCTTTATTGTACACCAGTGATATTTACAATTAATTACATACAAGAAAAAAAAATAGGTACAATTGGCGGTCTTATCGCTTAAAGCAATTTCTTCCAGACAACCAATGTATTGGAAGAAGCAACATACGGAATAGGGCAGTTATGGTGGCGTACACTATAAACCTCAATAAAACATACTGTCATCATTTTACTTACATACATATCATAGTTATAATACAACATTATATACATACATATACAAGGTGTAACATAATAAACGCAAGACCTCAGACACCCCAATTAGAGAATTGCTTCATAAATTCAAAACGAAAACCAAATTTCCAAATTTAAAGGTTTTTACCCCTTTTTTAAGCAATTTTTTTACCCCAATTGACGTTACCCCATTGTTAAATGAAACTTGTACGTGTATGTATGCATTTTGAGACATAAGGGGTTAGGAATGCATTTGTAATCTCCTTATATATGAATCAAGAATAAATTTAGTTTTTTATAGCGCACTGAAGGAGTAAAAGCATTTTTTGCAAATTTAAAAAAAAATGTAAGATTCATTAAAAATAGTTCGAATCAATTCAGTTATCGATTTAGAACAAACTACTTTCAGGTCTTGCGTTTATTATGTTACAGCTTGTATACACATATAATACTATGCAAATATATAAATATACCTTACACACAATACAGAGAGTGTGCAATGAAGAGTTTATAAATGAAGAAAGTGGTGGTAAACCATATTTTACTTAACTTTCCATAATGGAAAACTGAAAAAATGTGTGGGAATTTTGTTTTGAAAAGTTACGTTTAGTATAAGGAGTTTCGAAAATGATTTCGTATATGGAAAGCATTCACATACAATATGATTGCCACTTAGACCTAATGCCTAATGTGTAGGAAAACAATATTAAAGCTTCCGCATCCAAGATATACAAACCGGCGCATCCAAGATATACAAACTCATTCACTTGCTCCAGCACATCGTTACCAACCACAATCCTTACATTCGTTCTGGTTTCTTCTCTTTCAAAAACTATAATCTTGGTTTTCTTCACATTCAAGTGTAAGCCATTGATAAATACACCGCTGACATAGAGAGAAGAGTGAGTGCAGGGAACAGAGTGAGTGGTGCGATGGGAAAGCTACTCGGGAGCCGGCAATTAAGCCATAAGGCGCAGCTGGCCATACATAACGGAATTCTCTATTGCCCAAGTGCCAATTGTCAGTAAATTTAACAGATTCGGGAAACAATTTATATTTCTTTAGAAGCGTGGGGTACGCTTCTCTTCTTCTATCGAATACAAGGTGTAACATAATAATCGCAAGACGCAAGTAGTTTGTTCAATAGCTGAATTGATTCCAACCATTTTAATTTTATCTAACATTTTTTTAATTTGCAAAAAATGCTGGTACTCCTTTAGTGCGCTATAATAAACTAAATTTATTCTTGATTCATATCAATACGGAGAATACATATGCATTTCTAAAACGTATTTCTCAATACACACACATACCAGTTATATTGTTAATTGGGGTATAAAAGTACTTAAAGAAGGTGTAAAAAAATTTGTACTTGGAAATTTAGTTTTAGTATTGAATTAACAAAGCAATTATCTAATCGAGGTGTCTTAGGTCTTGCGTTATTTACGATACACCTTGTATAATAATACATGAAATAAAATATGGATTAGAATTATGAAAACCATTTGAGATGACTGCCTCGTTGGTTTACTGGCGAATAATGTGAATTGCGATCACGCGGTTCTGGGTTCAAATCCTCGGACAAATGTAGTTTTTCCATCGAAAAACGCCCAGTATCAGTTCAGAGTCTGAAATTGTGCCCGGTATATGGCAATAGGCTCGCCCTCTTTTACATGGGACCTAACATCGACGGCGAAAAATGGATGTACACAGTACAACTCTGCTACCCCCGCTTGGAAAACATAGGCGTTACGGTTTTTATTTATATTTTATTTATTCATTTGAGATGAATCAATCATGTCGCCTAACATTACGGACCTATGTCCGTAATCAAATCATTGTAAATGGGTCTATACCCATCTCCAATGATTTTATCATGATTTTTTTTGCTTGTGCATGACTGTAATGTTATTTTAATATTCTACTTTCACTGCCCCCCCCCCCCTCGTATCATTTCAATCATTGAGAAAGTTACGTGTGTTCAATAAACAACTCACTCATCGATCGCGCAACCCAATTTCGACGATACATCGCTAAAGAATAATCCAATTGTGTCCTATCCAACCGCCCTGATTCCAATACTTATAGTAAGACAGGCTAAGCTAGCACCAACGCGGGTTATCGTCGGATTACAACTCGGCCTGGGAAAGCTGAGCCGACTCTGCAAGGCTTCATTTTTTTCTTTATTGGGTAGTACGATACTGAAGATATTTTTAGCATATTTGTTTCAATGTACTGTTGATCCGTATGAGTGCCTCGTTGGTCCAGTGGCAAAGCGCATCGCTTAGTAGTCAGGAGATCCTGGGTTAGAATCTTAGGTCGGGCAAATTCTTAATTCTTAATTCTTTATTGTACAAATAGTTACAAATTATAAAATTAAAATTAAAGAAAAGGTAAATGTACAAAGGCGAGCTTAACTCAAAGTCGAGTTCTCTACCAGCAAACCTTTGAGTGAAAGAGAAACAAATCATCAAAAGGAGGATAGTAATAAGTGTACAACACAGAAGATATTAGAGGTATAAACTACAGATATATATCCATAAATATACTACATACTATACAATACCATAAAATAATACACTACATAGACATATACAGACATACATACAAACAACTTACGTAGATAGGAAATGTTGTTTAATTCTTCTCCTGAAAATCTGTAGAGTAGGGCTATCACGTAAAGAGTGAGGGAGAGAGTTCCATAAACGCACAGCACGCACAGTAAATGAGCTATCATATCGACTTGAGGTATGTCGGGGTGTACTAAGTAAAAGAGAAGAGGTGGAGCGACAGGGTTTTCCCCTGGGGACAAGATACTCAAAGCGTTCACGAAGGTATACTGGGGAATTTGGATTATTAAGAACAGAGAAAAGCAAAGAGAGAATATGAGTATCCCGACGCTGCCGAATAGGCAACCACTTCAACCGCCTACGAAATTCTGACACATGGTCGAATTTCCGAAGGCCAAAAATGAAGCTGATACACAAATTCTGCAGCCGTTCGAGTTTATTCAGAAGTTCCTCACTTGCATCGAGAAAGCTGACATCGGCATAGTCAAGAAGTGGCAATAGAAGAGATTGAGCAAGAGTTACCTTGGTTTGAAATGGCAGGAACTTTTGGAGCCGTTTGAGAGATTGAAATGAGCAATAAACTTTCCTGCTTACTTCCGAAACGTGTACATTCCACGATAGATTGCTGTCTATGTAGATGCCCAAGTTTCTTGCGCTACTTGAAAAAGGGATCGGTATAGCATCATATACAACTTGCGGAAGAGACTGGCGATCTAAAAGGTTGTTAAAATATCTGCCACCAATAATTAGCGCTTGTGATTTTGCCGGGTTTATCAAAAGGCCAAAGCTTTTTGCCCAGTTATTAATATTTAGGAGATCATTATTGATGGCAGCGATGGCAGCGGTAAAATCATCGACTTTGAAATGCTGATAAATTTGCAAGTCGTCTGCATAGAGATGATAGTGTGAAGATATAACTTTAGTGATTGCGTTAATGAAAATTGAAAAAAGCAAAGGAGAGAGTACGCCACCTTGCGGAACCCCCGCAGCCAGATTACACCACTCAGAGGAGACTTCATCAGAACGAACCGACTGCGAGCGACCGCGAAGATACGAGTTGAACCAAGCAGTTACAGAAGGAGAGACATTTAGGGAGGAGAGAATTCCTAAGAGGATGTCAAAATCAACTGAATTAAAGGCACTGCTGAAGTCTAGTAGACCCAGTACAGTGAGAAGCTTATTTTCCATGGCCATACGTATGTCATCAGTTATCTTAACCAGTGCTGAAATGCTGCCAAATGAAGTTTTTCTAACGAAAACTTCCTAGTATAAGTCCGGAGTCTGGTATTGTGCCCGGTATACGGCAATAGGCTCGTCCCCTATTACATGGAACCTAACGTTGTCGGCGAAAAGTGAATGTACTCTGTACACCTCTGCCACCCTCGCTTAGGAAATATAGGCGTGACGGTGTGTATGTGTATAAACGGAGTACTTCATTGTTCTACATGTATAAAAACATACTATATCAGTTTTAAGCCCATATTTTTATTTTTACCAACACTCATTAGGCATTGAAACGGAATAAGTTTGTAGATAGCATTGTATGCTTTGCGCTGGACTGCACGGGCGGGCTCCTCACACCACAGGAGATATTTTTTAAGATAAATAAATAATAAACAGAAATAAATTCGCAAGAATTTGACTTCAGCAGTGCACTACTACAAATTCTAAAAATCACAACAACAAATACACAGTCTGTGAATACAATAACGCCAAATATATCATTACACAATCTTCAGACTTCTTTCAGTTATCCCTAATACTACCCAATTTCAGGGACAGCTAGTTCATCAGACAAAACATCTATCGATTTGATGAAAGTAAGATAACCTAAATCTTTCTATCACTTCACTTTCATATTTGTATGAGCATTCTGACCTTTAAATATTTCTTCATGTTTGAAGTACTGAAGCTTTTGTTTTTGCACCGTTATCGTGTTGGAACTCTGTACTCTCTGCCTACCCCGCAAGGGATCTGGCGTGAGGTTATAGATAGATAGATAGATCGTATAAAAATCCATATTACCCATATATTTGCGTGTAAAGGGGGTGATTCACTTTTAAGAAGTGTCAAAATGATTGTCACCTTATCGATAGCAAACCTTAATTCCATGAATGAGTCAATCCCAATTCTCTATTTTGAATTCGATCAAAATAAAAACCTTTACCTAAATAAACTTAAAATTAGAAATTTTGATAAGGTGTCGTTTTTGGTGTGCTGTCGTTTCTGTTTGCGTTGTACAATATGCTGTTTACGGAAGTAGCTAGGACCCAACTGTTCTACTGTCTCCGAAAACAACAGTTCGTATCAAATGTTTTATCTTGGTGCATCTTTAAGTACGAGAGTTTCCAGATTGTAGTTCATGCGTGGCTGCGTTCAGATATTTTGGACATAACAAGAAAATACAGGTGACATAAATATCCGTAAGTCCAAAGTTAGGAAGTAAATGTGAGTATTTTTGCAAGCGCTGTGTTCGCATAAATAAGAAGTTGATTGTAAATGTACGCAGTGTGCAGATTAACCGCTAAGAAAATTCTCACTGGGACGAAAATAATATGTTAGAAAAATATGAGGTGTACAATGTAGACCTCCATTTTTGGAAAAACCTGTAAGGGGTAGGTAAATATATTACAGAAAAATAGAATTGGTTATACAGCAACAAATTTTAAACTTGTATTAATTTGGTTGTTAGTGCTATAAAGTAACTACCTATCATACTTAATATCGATACCATTTGAATCGAAATTGGGCTTTAGGAAAAAGCAAAGGTATAATTAGAATCTCTCTGACTCCATCCAACATAATCTTAGGTATTTATATATATGGGAAATTAACTTCTAAACTACTTACATCATATTCCCTTCATTTGCCCTAAAACCTAATACCCCTCATTTAAACCGGAATCATTAATTTCACAACATAAGTGATATACTGTAATTACCCAAGTTGGGAGAGGGGTATATATCTACATAAAACATTTCAACTACGCTCCCCCCGAATGCCAAACTCCCAAATATTCCAATAACAGAGATAAAACTCCTAGCTCCCCATCTTAATCCTTTCTCCATCGGCACGGAAAATTTACTCAGCAAAGTTGCGGGCGAGGGCAGTTTTGTGAATTCGCTCGCATACAGTATCGGTAACAAGTTTGGATACAAATTATTTGGTTACGAGAGGTATAGAATAGTCACTACTTATATAGGTATTTCTAGAAGGAACTAGCATTGTGTATAATAATATTAGCCCAGTTAAGAAACTACCCCTCATTGGGCACGGGCCTCCTCTGAAACTGAGAGGGTTTGGGCCATAGTCCACCACGCTGGCCCAGTGCCGGTTGGCCAACTTCACACACCTTCGAGAAACTCTTAAGCATGCAGGTTTCCTCACAATGTTTTCCGTCACCGATAAAGCAAGTGATTTTTTTTTTAATACGCACACTATTTCAATAAGACAGAGGTGGATTTGAACCCGATACCTCTGACTTTGCAGTCCAATGGTGTAACCACTAGTTGCTGTCGTATTTTCAGAAATCATCAAATTTAGGCAGTATTTGGCTTTGTACGTCTGAGACACGTGTACGGCACTTCCATGTTCGAGCGTCTCCGTGTGTTTGAAGGCAGGCTTAGCCATTAGTCCCACAACTTCAAATCAGTTGGTTCAACAACCGGGGCGGCCTCCAACCTACCTACCTACTATACCGACTCGCACTGGCTTCGCGTGATTGAGTATGACTTATTGGCTCTCACCTCAATTTCTGAGAGAAGGCAAAGGCCTTCTGGGTACAGCCTATACTGCGTCTCGTTCTTATTAAATATGGCTACATAGAGCGAACGCTACGTCGCCGCGGGTAAGTAGCATTCGTCTTTGTTAATCTTAGATGGGTGACCGTTTGTAGCATTTCTATATTCCAGCACCTCCGTACTTTGGGGAGTCGGTTAAAAGCCTCCACTGATACCACACACTGTGGCCACAGTCTTTTTTTTACCAATCTGTCCTAGTGCCGAGTGGTCAAATATATCCCATTTTTTCTCACCTTGATGTATGAGAGACGGCTTTAGTACAGCCACAAACAAAACGAGTTCCAGAACCGAGGGCAACCAATCAAGAGGTAACAGCAATGTGTCCGAAAAGTTTTTTAATAAGAAGACAAAAGGTAAATAGAAGGGCATTCAAACAAGTACCCGTTAGATAGGAGTAAAGGGGAACGTGCAATTATTTCTGTAAATGTGAAAACTTGCGAGCGCTGAAGAGTTTTAACCCTTGGCGATTAGCAGTTCGGGGAGAAGTTTGTGAGATAATTGCCGATTCTCTAAGGTGTCACTTTGTAGGTGCAAGGAATTTTTGAACTGTTGTTTTTTGAAGGAGGCTTAGTTTTTGAGAGTTATTTTGTTTTATTTGTAATTCGAGGTGGCCAAAGAATGTGATAAATATTAAAGAAAAAAAATGGTAACACTAAGATCGTCTTCATGACTAGGATATATTAGCAAATTGAATACCGATGGTGAATAAATGTAACATGACCTATGTACAAATTTAACAAATAAAGATGAATGAGAGAGCACACTTTTTCAACAACGTCACCGTTACAGAAAATCTTTCGTGCTTAGCACGAACTGATTGACGTTATGGTAACGTTGACGATAAATATTACAGTCACATTCATCTAAATTTATTTAATTTGCAGAGTAAAAAGGATGGCATATCAATTCGATAGCATAGCGGCCAATATTGATGACTTTACAAGTTATGATATAGCATACGTTTTGGAAACGTACGGGATGGAATAGTTATCTTAAACGTCGCAGTACGTCGTCGTCAGTATAAAAAAAAATCACCTGCCACATTGGTGTAGTAGTGAATAATGCGCGTAGCGATCTCGAGGTCCTTGAGTTTGAATACTAGATCGCATAAAAATGAACTTTTTAACCGACTTCAAGAAGGAAGAGGTATTTTTTGTTTTGAGGTATTTGTATGTTCAGCGATATTTCCGTCAATTGTGGACCGATGTTGATGATTTTTTTTGCATTGGATTCAGTATAGCTCCAAGGTGGTCCCATTTTAATTTTATTGGCATTGAACCTTGGACACTACTTTCAGGTCTTGCGTTTATTATGTTACAACTTGTATATCCAAAGGGTAGGACAGGAGGGTGTACTATGTAAACTCACATTTCGCCGATTATATTAGATCTCAATGTTTTCGGGGACGAGGCTACTGCCATTATATCGGACCAAATTTCAGACTAAAGACGTACCGAGCATTTTGCGATCAGAAAACTCTACTTTGCTCTACCTGTAATCCAAACCCAGAACCTTATGGCACTACTCTGCCAATGATGTGACTCTGAAAATATTTTTTTTAATATATAGTTTACTTTTTTTAAATAACAAACCTTAAAATTGTTTACAGACCATTAACACATATTATAGCGACAAGAGCATCTAACGAGTTGTTTAAACAATTTCGACCCAAACCAATATTTGAAAACATTAATTTTATAAAATTATAATAATTACCAGCAGTTTCCCGCGGTTTGCACTGGTTTGACAACAGCGCCACCTATCAATGCCAAATAGCTGAGAACTATCCAAGTGACCCCATAAGTATAAAAAAATCATCAAAATCAGTCAGTCGTATAAGAGGTCTTAGTCGTATAATACACAAACACCAGAATTCTACTAATAATATAAACCAGTTTCTGCCTTGACTTTGTCCGCGTTGACTTTAAGTATCCTATGTGTTTATCCAACTAATAAACTATCTGTGTGCCGAATTTCATGTATGGATATGCAGAATTTTTTTCGTGATTGAGTAACAAACATCTAAATATGCAAACCTTCACATTTATAATACTAGTAAGATGTAAAATGTATTAATCTCGCTACGAAGAAATTGACATCCGCATACAAAACGCACTACGATGTAGCGCCGGCCTACACAAAGTGTTGGTGTCCAAGCTTCCGAGCAGAACTACGAAGATCCGGATCTGGAAGATGATTATTGTACCCGTGTGAAACTTGGACAGTAGCACTAAAAGAAGAAAACAGGCTACTTGTGGCGGAAAGAAAGATTCTTCGGAAAATCTTCGGCCCCGTCCGGAACTCAGATGGAAGTTGGAGAGTCCGCAATAACGCCGAAATCAAAGAACTCATGACTGCCCCTAATATCATAGGAGAGACCAAAACATCCAGACTCCGATGGCTTGGCTCCACATTCAAAAAATGGGAGAAGATCGTAGTATAAAGATGGTCGTCCCAGGTATCGCTGGAAGGACGTGGTTGAGGCGGATCTGCATGAACTCCAAGCTGAAGACTGGCAGGGAATCGCGCAGAACCGTGAGACGTCGCGAAATATTGTTTCGGAGGCCAAGGTTCACTTTGGGTCGCTGGTCCAACGAATTAAGTAAAAGTTTATTAGGATGAATGCGTAGATAAATAGGATGGATAGATAACACATAGGGTATATATAACCTATAAGGGTATTACAAAAATAAATACAAATATAGTATGCAGCCGCGCGTAAGAGCTAGTTTTATGTTTAAAGATGTATGTATTTCGCCACCGTCGCAACCAAAAACTCGCTCAACGATGAAAACGGAATTTATTTAAAGTAACTGACCAATTAAATTTTTTTTATACAAGCTTGAAAGTAAAATAAAAACCCTAACACAAGATAAACCGTACAAGAGCAGGGCACACTCACATTTTAGTGTTTTAAACGCAAAAATACTGAGGGATTCTAATTAGTGAGAAATCGCCTGGTAGCGAGTCAAGGTAAGCCTAAAAGACCAATTTATTTAAATTAAACAAAAAATCGACTGCGAGAAATATAATCAGCCAATAATTTTAATTTAAAAAGACCTATTTAAGACAAGCTTTTATAGCAAAAACACAATGAAGTTGTTTTGTTTAGTTGAGTTCCTATGGCTTTCTTCCAGCTCTATTATCATACCTTAGACACCAACCGGCTAGCGGCTGATAGGAGGGGAGTTAGGTTTGTAGTCGGCGGCGGCTACGATTGGCGGATTTCTATGATCGGCCGCGTTCGCGAAATATCAAGTTGTCAGCTTTTTTAACCTTGGTGATCACTAAGGACACCACGGTCGCACAGCGCTACAAGCACCTCTGGGTAACTCGGGTAAAAATGCCCTTATGTTTATTAAGGATTATGGTAGGCATATATAAACGTATTATATTGTATTTTTTTCTGTTTGGTAAGCTCTGAGTGGGCGAACACTCTTGTAAAAACTAGTGAATTTTAATCGTTCTTAATTGCTACGATGGAGCTGAAAGTAGCACGTTTGTTCAACATTGTCGTTATTTTTTTTTGGGATATGTCCTTCAAATGGAAAATATTAAGCATGCTCTCGCTATTGTCTTACCGTCTAAAAACCGTTACGAATGTGCAACCAAACGAAGATGAAAGAACTTCAAAGAAATGTTTACCGCTTTTGTAGCCAAGTTAACTTTAGATAGATAGAGTACTCTTTATTGTACACCAGTGATATTTACAATTAATTACATACAAGAAAAAAAAATAGGTACAATTGGCGGTCTTATCGCTTAAAGCAATTTCTTCCAGACAACCAATGTATTGGAAGAAGCAACATACGGAATAGGGCAGTTATGGTGGCGTACACTATAAACCTCAATAAAACATACTGTCATCATTTTACTTACATACATATCATAGTTATAATACAACATTATATACATACATATACAAGGTGTAACATAATAAACGCAAGACCTCAGACACCCCAATTAGAGAATTGCTTCATAAATTCAAAACGAAAACCAAATTTCCAAATTTAAAGGTTTTTACCCCTTTTTTAAGCAATTATTTACCCCAATTGACGTTACCCCATTGTTAAATGAAACTTGTACGTGTATGTATGCATTTTGAGACATAAGGGGTTAGGAATGCATTTGTAATCTCCTTATTGCGTTGAATCAAGAATAAATTTAGTTTTTTGTAGCGCACTGAAGGAGTAAAAGCATTTATAGCAAATTTAAAAAAAAAATGTAAGGTACATCAAAAATAGTTCGAATCAATTCAGTTATCGATTTAGAACAAACTACTTTCAGGTCTTGCGTTTATTATGTTACAGCTTGTATACACATATAATACTATGCAAATATATAAATATACCTTACACACAATACAGAGAGTGTGCAATGAAGAGTTTATAAATGAAGAAAGTGGTGGTAAACCTTATTTTACTTAACTTTCCATAATGGAAACTGAAAAAATGTGTGGGAATTTTGTTTTGAAAAGTCTCGTTTAGTATAAGGAGTTTCGAAAATGATTGCGTATATGGAAAGCATTTACATACAATATGATTGCCACTTGAACCCTTATGTGTAGGAAAACATTATTAAAGCTTAATAGTGCTAATCGTCAGTAAATTTAACAGATTAGGGAAACTATTTTTATATTTCTTTAGAAGCGTGGGGTACGCTTCTCTTAACATAATAAACGCAAGACGCAAGTAGTTTGTTCAATAGCTGAATTGATTCCAACCATTTTTATTTTATCTAACATTTTTTTAATTTGCAAAAAATGCTGTTACTCCTTTAGTGCGCTATAATGAACTAAATGTATTCTTGATTCATATCAATACGGAGAATACATATGCATTTCTAAAACGTATTTCTCAATACACACACATACCAGTTGTATTGTTAATTAGGGTATAAAAGTACTTAAAAAAGGTGTAAAAAAATTTGTCCTTGGAAATTTAGTTTTAGTATTGAATTAACAAAGCAATTATCTAATCGAGGTGTCTTGCGTTATTTACGATACACCTTGTATAATAATACATGAAATAAAATATGGATTAGAATTATGAAAACCATTTGAGATGACTGCCTCGTTGGTTTACTGGCGAATAATGTGAATTGCGATAACGCGGTTCTGGGTTCAAATCCTCGGACAAATGTAGTTTTTCCATCGAAACACTACCAGTATCAGTCCAGAGTCTGAAATTGTGCCCGGTATATGGCAATAGGCTCGCCCTCTTTTACATGGGACCTAACATCGACGGCGAAAAATGGATGTACACAGTACAACTCTGCTACCCCCGCTTGGAAGACATAGGCGTTACGGTTTTTATTTATTTATTCATTTGAGATGAATCAATCATGTCGCCTAACATTACGGACCTATGTCCGTAATCAAATCATTGTAAATGGGTCTATACCCATCTCCAATGATTTTATCATGATTTTTTTTGCTTGTGCATGACTGTAATGTTATTTTAATATTCTACTTTCACTGCCCCCCCCCCCCCCCGTTTCATTTCAATCATTGAGAAAGTTACGTGTGTTCAATAAACAACTCACTCATCGATCGCGCAACCCAATTTCGACGATACATCGCTAAAGAATAATCCAATTGTGTCCTATCCAACCGCCCTGATTCCAATACTTATAGTAAGACAGGCTAAGCTAGCACCAACGCGGGTTATCGTTGGATTACAACTCGGCCTGGGAAAGCTGAGCCGACTCTGCAAGGCTTCAGTTTTTTCTTTATTGGGTAGTACGATACTGGAGATATTTTTAGCATATTTGTTTCAATGTACTATTGATCCGTATGAGTGCCTCGTTGGTCCAGTGGCAAAGCGCATCGCTTAGTAGTCAGGAGATCCTGGGTTAGAATCTTAGGTCGGGCAAATGATGTTTTTCTAACGAAAACTTCCTAGTATAAATCCGGAGTCTGGTATTGTGCCCGGTATACGGCAATAGGCTCGTCCCCTATTACATGGAACCTAACGTTGTCGGCGAAAAGTGAATGTACTCAGTACACCTCTGCCACCCTCGCTTAGGAAATATAGGCGTGACGGTGTGTATGTGTATAAACGGAGTACTTCATTGTTCTACATGTATAAAAACATACTATATCAGTTTTAAGCCCATATTTTTATTTTTACCAACACTCATTAGGCATTGAAACGGAATAAGTTTGTAGATAGCATTGTATGCTTTGCGCTGGACTGCACGGGCGGGCTCCTCACACCACAGGAGATATTTTTTAAGATAAATAAATAATAAACAGAAATAAATTCGCAAGAATTTGACTTCAGCAGTGCACTACTACAAATTCTAAAAATCACAACAACAAATACACAGTCTGTGAATACAATAACGCCAAATATATCATTACACAATCTTCAGACTTCTTTCAGTTATCCCTAATACTACCCAATTTCAGGGACAGCTAGTTCATCAGACAAAACATCTATCGATTTGATGAAAGTAAGATAACCTAAATCTTTCTATCACTTCACTTTCATATTTGTATGAGCATTCTGACCTTTGAATATTTCTTCATGTTTGAAGTACTGAAGCTTTTGTTTTTGCACCGTTATCGTATAAAAATCCATATTACCCATATATTTGCGTGTAAAGGGGGTGATTCACTTTTAAGAAGTGTCGAAATGATTGTCACCTTATCGATAGCAAACCTTAATTCCATGAATGAGTCAATCCCAATTCTCTATTTTGAATTCGATCAAAATAAAAACCTTTACCTAAATAAACTTAAAATTAGAAATTTTGATAAGGTGTCGTTTTTGGTGTGCTGTCGTTTCTGTTTGCGTTGTACAATATGCTGTTTACGGAAGTAGCTAGGACCCAACTGTTTTACTGTCTCCGAAAACAACAGTTCGTATCAAATGTTTTATCTTGGTGCATCTTTAAGTACGAGAGTTTCCAGATTCCAGTTCGTGCGTGGCTGCGTTCAGATATTTTGGACATAACAAGAAAACACAGGTGACATAAATATCCGTAAGTCGAAAGTTAGGAAGTTAATGTGAGTATTTTTGCAAGCGCTGTACTTCGCATAAATAAAAAGTTGATTGTAAATGTACGCAGTGTGCAGATTTACCACTAAGAAAATTCTCACTGGGACGAAAATAATATGTTAGAGAAATATGAGGTGTACAATGTAGACCTCCATTTTTTGGAAAAACCTCTAAGAGGTAGGAAGATATATTACAGAAAAATAGAATTGGTTATAAAGCAGCAAATTTTAAACTTGTATTAATTTGGTTGTTAGTGCTATAAAGTAACTACCTATCATACTTAATATCGATACCATTTGAATCGAACTTGGGCTTTAGGAAAAAGCAAAGGTATAATTAGAATCTCTCTGACTCCATCCAACATAATCTTGGGTATTTATATATATGGGAAATTAACTTCTAAACTCCTTACATCAAATTCCCTTAATTTGCACTTAAACCTAATACCCCTCATTTAAACCGGAATTATTAATTTCACAACATAAGTGATATACTGTAATTACCCAAGTTGGGAGAGGGGTATATATCTACATAAAACATTTCAACTACGCGCCCCGCGAATGCCGAACTCCTAAATATTCCAATAACAGAGATAAAACTCCCGGCTCCCCATCTTAATCCTTTCTCCATCGGCACGGAAAATTTACTCAGCAAAGTTGCGGGCGAGGGCAGTTTTGTGAATCCGCTCGCATACAGTATCGGTAACAAGTTTAGATACAAATTATTTGGTTACGAGAGGTATAGAATAGTCACTACTTATATAGGTATTTCTAGAAGGAACTAGCACTGTGTATAATAATATTAGCCCAGTTAAGAAACTACCCATCATTGGGCACGGGCCTCCTCTGAAACAGAGGGTTTGGGCCATAGTCCACCACGCTGGCCCAGTGCCGGTTGGCCAACTTCACACACCTTCGAGAAACTCTTAAGCATACAGGTTTCCTCACAATGTTTTCCGTCACCGATAAAGCAAGTGATTTTTTTTAATACGCACATTATTTAAAAAGACAGAGGTGCATTTGAACCCGATACCTCTGACTTTGCAGTCCAATGGTGTAACCACTAGTTGCCGTCGTATTTTCAGCAATCATCAAAGTTAGGCAGTATTTGGCTTTGTACGTCTGAGACAGATGATGGTTTACGGCACTTCCATGTTCGAGCGTCTCCGTGTGTTTGAAGGCAGGCTAAGCCATTAGTCCCACAACTTCAAATCAGTTGGTTCAACAACCGGGGCGGCCTCCAACCTACCTACCTACTATACAGACTCGCACTGGCTTCGCGTGATTGAGTATGACTTATTCGCTCTCACCTCAATTTCTGAGAGAAGGCAAAGGCCTTCTGGGTAGAGCCTATACTGGGTCTCGTTCTTATTAAATATGGCTACATAGAGCTAACGCTACGTCGCCGCGGCTAAGTAGCATTCGTGTTCGTTAATCTTAGATGGGTGACCGTTTGTAGCATTTCTATATTCCAGCACCTCCGTACTTTGGGGAGTCGGTTAAAAGCCTCCACTGATACCACACACTGTAGCCACAGTCTTTCTTTTACCAATCTGTCCTAGCGCCGAGTGGTCAAATATATCCCATTTTTTCTCACCTTGATGTACGAGAGATGGCTTTAGTACAGCCACAAACAAAACGCCTACTCTAGAACCGAGGGCAACCAATCAAGAGGTAACAGCAATGTGTCCGAAAAGTTTTTTAATAAGAAGCCAAAAGGTAAATAGAAGGGCATTCAAACAAGTACCCGTTAGATAGGAGTAAAGGGGAGCGTGCAATTATTTCTGTAAATGTGAAAACTTGCGAGCGCTGAAGAGTATTAACCCTTGACGATTAGCAGTTCGGGGAGAAGTTTGTGAGATAATTGCCGATTCTCTAAGGTTCACTTTGTAGGTGCAAGGAATTTTCGTACTGTTGTTTTTTTAAAGGAGGCTTAGTTTTTGGGAGTTATTTGGTTTTGTTTGTAATTAGAGGTGGCTAAAGAATGTGATGGCTATTAAAACAAAAAATGGCAACACTAGGATCATCTTCGTCACTAGGATATATTAGCAAATTGAATACCGATGGTGAATGAAGGTAACGTGACCTATGTACAAATTTAACAAATAAAGATGAGTGAGATAGCACACTTTTTCAACAACGTCACTGTTACAGAAAATCGTTCGTGCTTAGCACTCTCAGCTTAGCACGAACTGATTGACGTTACGGTAACGTTGACGAGAAAACCTACTGTCACATTCATCTACATTTATTCAATTTGCAGAGTAAAAAGGATGGCATATCAATTCGATAGCATAACGCTAACGTCAATCAGTTCGTACCTAAGAACGTACACTAAGACAAAGCCATCTTGAAGTAAATCTAGGCCAGTCACCGTACATATGTTGAAATGCAGATTAATAATTTACGTAGCGTTGTGCTGATACATCTATGAAATAAAACAATTTTTTCGGATTTTATCGCGGTTTATTTTGATTTTTAAGTACCCGACGTTTCGAGTGCTTTGCAGCACCCATGGTCACGGGAAGGACTGAGGTGTTAGACGTCCAAAAGGCATAGTTGTTCCGGGGTACCCTCAAACTTCTTAATTATTTTTGTTTCTGTTGGTCCGATCTACGCAGAATGAGCTCACGGTGTCTTGAGGTCTTGCAGTGTTATGCTTGGTTTTAGATTTGATTATATTAATTACTGGATCCCAAGACGATGGAAGCACCCAGCCATCTTCTCTATTGAAATTAGGATGTTTTTTAATTTCAATAGCCTCGCGAACCATCCTTGGTAGGAATCGGTGTTCTTTCACGAGGATTTGTGGTCTATCAAATCTGATGTTATGGCGGGTGCGGTCAAGGACATGTTCACAGACTGCAGACTTCTTTGAGCGACGGTGTTTTAGGTCAGCTATGTGTTCTTTAACCCGAGTTTTTACTGGTCTTTTTGTTTGTCCTATGTAAGAGAGACCACATTCACAATCAAGCTTGTATACTCCTGCATCTTGAAGAGGGATGTGACACTTGACAGATGGTAAAAACTGACTGATCTTCTTTGGCGGCTTATAAAATGTTTTAATTGAAGCACGCTTCAAGATGTAGCCAATCTTGTCTGTGACTCCTCTTATGTAAGGTAGTACAGCAGGGAGACGCTCGACTGTGGCTGGTTTCGCTCGGTCACTGTGACGTTGGCGTGGGACTCGAAGCTTATTGTCGTGCAGGACTTGCTTGACATGTTAAAACTCAGCAGCCAGATGTTTCTTGTCACAGACCCCTTGTGCTCTCTGAAACAAAGATTTACCCACAGTAGCTAACTGTGATGGATGGTGGTGAGATTCACCGTTTAAGTACCTATCAGTATGGGTCTTTTTTCTATAAACCGTATGGCTTAAGGTGTTGTTGGGGTTACGGATTACTGAAACATCTAGGAAAGCTAGGGAATTGTTTGCCTCCAACTCCATTGTAAACTGAATTTTAGGGTTAATGGAGTTAAGATGATTAAGGAATACATTAATTTTGTCAGATGGTAATATTGTGAAAGTATCATCTACGTACCGCTTGTAGAAACTTGGCTTTACAGGTGAGGTACGAAGGGCTGTCTCCTCAAAGTCTTCCATGAATATATCGGCAACAATGGGAGATACAGGGGAGCCCATCGCCACACCATCTACTTGCTTGTAGAACTGCTCCTTCCACAGTAGGTAGCCAGATGTAAGGCAGTGTCTCAATAGTTCTGAGTATTCCGCTGGCATGTTGTTCTCCGCTAGTTTCCTTTCTACAATTTCGACACAGTCTTGTACAGGTAAGCATGTGAATAGAGACTGGACATCGAAACTGACCATAGTTTCATTGTCAGTGAGATGTAGATTTTTGATCTCACTAACAAAATGGTATGAATCCTTGTTCAATAGAGAAGATGGCTGGGTGCTTCCATCGTCTTGGGATCCAGTAATTAATATAATCAAATCTAAAACCAAGCATAACACTGCAAGACCTCAAGACACCGTGAGCTCATTCTGCGTAGATCGGACCAACAGAAACAAAAATAATTAAGAAGTTTGAGGGTACCCCGGAACAACTATGCCTTTTGGACGTCTAACACCTCAGTCCTTCCCGTGACCATGGGTGCTGCAAAGCACTCGAAACGTCGAGAACTTAAAAATCAAAATAAACCGCGATAAAATCCGAAAAAATTGTTTTATTTCATGTGTAATATTCGCGTAAATCTAAGAACTGATACATCTATTTGAATAGTGCTATGATACAAACGGCCATACCGATGACGTAACAAGTTAAGATATAACATACGTTTTGGGAACGTACGGGATGGAATAGTTATCTTAAACGTCGCAGTAAGTCGTCGTTATTATAAAAAAAAATCACCTGCCTCATTGGTGTAGTAGTAAATAATGATCGTAGCGGTCTCGAGGTCCTAGGGTTTGAATACTAGGTCGGATAAAAATGAACATTTTCGAGATGATTTTTTTATGTAAAATTTTCAAATTCAACAGAGATATAAATTCTAGTAGTAACTTTGTAAAATAATAATTCAATTTTAATATAATTACAAAACAAATTCGAATGTGAAAGGACTTAGGTGCCGGAGAAAACCTACACTATCTTACCATGACCGATGTCAATTCGACGGACGATTTAGCGCAGTGCTTAAAAGCTTAAGCCGCTCCGCCCACTGTGTCTAAAATTCTCGGGTTCGATTCCCACACGGGACAAATTTTTGTGTGACCCACAATTCTTGTTTGGTCTGGGTATGTGTGCATGTGAATTTTCATGTTTGTAAGCGCACCCACGAAACAGGAATAAATCCTAATGTGGGTCTACGTTTAAAAAAAATAGACCGAGTCTTATTTGAAGGGCAGCCAAGATTCCGTAACCGGCGAGCGTGTATGAGACGAACTATGAAACTGGAGGAAGCCAGAGAGGTCTGTAAAAAAGAACCTGTTTTAACTCTGTACTATCTGTCTACACCGTAAGGAATCTGACTTAGAGATACTAAAATATTAAATTAAAACATAAACTAAAACGCCGCAAAACTAACAATAAATTGGTATAAAGATTAAAATGAAAACTCCAACCCAAAGAGGAGCGCACTATACCGGATTTAGTTGGTAATACAAATTAATTCCGCACCTAGTTTACTCTTTTAGATTCTGAAATATTAAACTTTAATAATATAAAATATTAAGCAGCGATAACCTAGTGGTTAGACTGTTAGACTGCAAAGTCAAAGGCCTCGGGTTCAAATCCAGGCACGCACAGAGGTGCGGAAGGAAGAAGATAGAGGTCTACTCGAAAGCATGCGCATATTAAAAATTTACTATCACTTGATTTAACGGTAAAGGAAAACATCGTGAGGAAATCTTCATGCCTGAGAGTTTCTCGAAGGTGTGTGAAGTTCGCCAACCCGCACTGGGCCAGCGTGGTGGACTATGGTCTCAACCCACTCAGTCTGAGAGGAGGCCCGTGCCCAACGGTCGGAAAGTTTTTTAACAGGGCTAATATTATTATATAATCGGTTTGAATTGTACAAACATGTGTGGAATGGATCTACTTCCTAATGTACATTTATTTTACAACGATTACCACGTGCCTGCCTTGTTGGTCTAGGGGCAAAGCGCATCGCTTTGTGATCACGAGGTTTAAATCTTAGGTGGGACAACTGTAGTTTTTCTAACAAAACATTCCCATTGTGAGTCCGGAGTCTGGAATTATGCCCGGTATATGGCAATAGGCTTGCTACCTGTTCCTTGGGACCTAACATCGTCGGCGAAAAATGGGTGTACTCAGTACACCTCGGCTACACCCGCTTAGGGAATATGGGCATGACAGTGTTATTATCTCGAAAGGCGACCGCGGTGTTCGATCAATAAGGGTAAGTAGCTTTCGACTTGGTCGGTCTGAAATGGGTTACCCTTTGTAGTTTTTTCATATTAAGGCATCCCAGTTAACACGTAATCTGATAGTCGTAAAGCCGAGCTGAAAGTCTTTTAAGCGACTTGATAAATTCCGACAGTAGGTGGTCACAAACCAGCCTTCACCCATCCGCACTGGGTCCGTGTGATGGCATGACGTTGCTGGGAGGATGGCGACTAGGCACGGTCGTAGCCTACCACCTGTGAAGATGTTGCTAGATTAACACTGCCGACTTGAAACTCGAATCGATAGTAAATCCTACGCACGCAAGCAGCCGCGGTGAACAGGGCCCCAAGTCCGTTATTGCATTTTTAATAAAGTTGTTTTAGTAAAGTATTTGAGGCGCTCGTAGCGCGGTGCGACCGCGGTGTTCTTACCGATCACCAAGGTTAAGCAGCGTTCGACTCGGTCGGCCTGAGATGGGTGACCGTTTGTGGCATTTTCATATTCGAGCGTCTCCGTGCTTCGGAAGGCACGTTAAGCCGTTGGTCCCGGTTACGACTTAATGTGGTAGTCGTTAAGCCGAGTTGGAATCCTTAAATGCGGCTTGATAAGTTCCAACAGCAGGTGGCCACAAACCTGCCTCCACCAATCCGCACTGGGTCCGCGTGGTGGAGTATGACCTAATCTCTCTCACCTCAATTTGTGAGAGAAGGCCTTTGCTCAGCAGTGGGCAGTATAGGCTGATATTATTATTATCTATCTATCTATCTATCTATCTATAACCTCACGCCAGATCCCTTGCGGGGTAGGCAGAGAGTACAGAGTTCCAACAGGTTCTTTCCCTACATACCTCTCTGGCTTCCTCGACTCTCATAGTTCGTCTCATACACGCTCACGATGCATTATTATTATATATTAATAAAGTTGTTTATCATTGATATCATATATGTTAGTTATGACAGGTTTCAATCTACTAATTCAATGCTTTCCAGTTGTTATGGTACCTATCAATAATTGTAATGGCTTTCCATAGTCATACGTACCAGTTTAAACAATTGCCGACTTTTGGTTCCATTGTAATCAGACGATTTTTGTAGCAAGTCATAATTGCAAAACAAGTAAAAAATAGCAGAATTGGGGCACATACAGCCGGAGTAGTACAATTCTATTATCACATAATTACATTGGTTCTGGCACACTTTAGCAGTGTATTTCGCCAATGTCAAGTAATAATAGAATATAATAGAAGATTAAATAAATTGGTTCGTTGTCTCCATTATGGCAAAAAGAAAAGCCCACACCGTGTTTTCTATGTTGTAATGGTTTGTGTATTTGTTTGTTTCTTTGTGAGTTTTTGTTTTTTCTATTTCTGATTTACCCCACTTAGATTTATTTATGGTATTATTTGTTTTGTTGGCATCTGTGACATCACCAACCGGCCCAACGGAAGACCAGCGCTGGTTGCTTAACTGTTACGCTGAGGTGGGACCGTTTCTCCTTTTTTATTTTTATTAACATTTGTTAGTATAATATGTCATATACTTACTCGTTGCAAAAATAAACTTTATTTTCTTTTCTTTTTATTTCATGTTTATTTATTTATTTTATTCTTTCTGCACAGTTGGTCCAAAGGCGGACTTAATGCCTTAGGCATTTTTTACCAGTCTACCTTAGGCTGATACAGAAACAAGTGAAGCAGGTGCGGAAACGGCAATGAAGGCAATGAAGAGAAAAAAATGTGGTTGCAAAAAATAAATATAATATGCTAGCAGTTCCCGCGATTTCGTACCCAGTCGACAACAGCGCCACCTACCGGGTCTATGTTATATAGCCTATGTTACTTATGGATAAAGTAGCTTTCAAATGGCGAAAGAATCATTAAAAGCGGGCGAGTAGTACCAGAGATTACCCCGAACATCCAAATTCACAAAATTTACCTCTTCATAATATTAGTATAGATAAATCAATAACTAACACATAGATACATATATATAATGACGTAAAAAATATTAGTTAATATCAAACCCTAAAATTTCTTTTCATAACAAATGTCCACTGTTACACATACATACAAAATAATGTCCTATTAATTTAACGGTGTGTGATACCCAATGCCAGACGCAACAATTTGGGACCCAAAGATTAGTGCCCGTGTACGGGTTAAATTTTAGTATCGGCATAAAATAGACCTCCGGGTTCAAATTTACGGTGAGCTCATTAATTTTGCCAAGCAACCACAATGTAGACAGGGTCCTTATTCGCTATGACTAACTTAATACATAACGCAGCATGTTACGATCGGAGTCTGGAATTGTGCCCGGTATATAGCAATAGGCTCGCCTCCTATTACATGGGACCTAATATCGTCGGCGAAAAGTGGGTGTACTCAGTACAACTTTGCCAACTCCGCTTGGTGAAAATATGCGTGACGGTGTTTTTTTTTTTTTTTTTTTAACTAACCTATTGTGTCCCACTGCTGGGCAAAGGCCTCGCTCCTCCTCCTTTCATACAAAGTTAAATATGTATACAAAATCCCGGACATCAGCCTGTACGAGATTAGGATGGCTCTCTAACAACTTAAAAACAACAAAGCGCCGGGTGAAGACGGAATTACCGCAGAGCTTCTGAAAGCGGGCGGATCGCCGGTAAGTCCTTCAGAGGCTGTTTAATTCCGTCTTGCTCGAAGGAAAAACGCCGGAAGCGTAGAACAGGGGTGTGGTGGTACTCTTTTTCAAGAAAGGTGATAACACTTTACTGAAGAATTATAGGCCCATCACACTGCTGAGCCATGTTTATAAGTTGTTTTCGAGAGTCATCACGAATCGTCTCGAACGCAGGCTTGATGACTTCCAGCCTCCCGAACAAGCCGGTTTCCGGAAAGGCTTTCGTACCATAGACCACATACATACGCTGCGGCAGATTATACAGAAGACCGAGGAGTATAATCGGCCACTATGCTTGGCGTTTGTGGACTATGAGAAAGCCTTCGATTCGATCGAGACTTGGGCGGTTCTTAGATCTCTCCAGCGATGCCGCATTGACTATCGGTACATTGAAGTGTTGAAGTACTTGTATAATAACGCCACCATGTCAGTCCGAGTACAGGGGCAGTGCACGAAGGCGATCCCCATAAAAAGAGGAGTAAGGCAGGGAGACGTCATTTCTCCGAAACTGTTTACGGCCACCTTAGAGGACGCCTTCAAGCTCTTGGAATGGCAAGGACTTGGCATCAACATCAATGGCGAATACATCACTCACCTTCGGTTTGCCGACGACATTGTGGTCGTGGTGGAGTCGCTGGAAGATCTAGGACGAATGCTCGGTGACCTCAACAGAGTATCTCAAAAAGTGGGTCTTAAAATGAACATGGACAAAACGAAAATAATGTCTAACGTCCACGTCGTACCCACCGCACTCACCGCTGGGAACTCTACTCTTGAAGTTGTCGACGAATACATTTACCTGGGACAGGTAGTCCGGTTAGGTAGGTCCAACTTTGAGAGAGAGGTCAATCGTCGAATCCAACTCGGCTGGGCAGCGTTCGGGAAACTGCGCAACATCTTCTCATCCAAAATACCTCAGTGCCTTAAGACTAAAGTTTTTAGTCAATGTGTGTTACCAGTGATGATATATGGATCAGAGACGTGGTCTCTTACAATAGGTCTCATAAAAAAGCTCAGAGTTGCTCAGCGAGCTATGGAGAGAGCTATCCTCGGCGTTTCTCTACGCGATCGAATCAGGAATGTGGAGATTCGTAGAAGAACCAAGGTCACCGACATAGCCGTTAAGATTAGCAAGCTGAAGTGGCAATGGGCGGGCCACATAGAGCGTAGATCGGACGGGCGTTGGGGCAGAAAAATTTTAGAGTGGAGACCACGTATTGGCAAGCGCAGCGTGGGACGACCGCCTGCCAGATGGACCGACGATCTTGTGAAAATCGCAGGAAGTCGTTGGATGCAGGTGGCATCGGACCGGTTACGCTGGAAAGCGATTGGGGAGGCCTATGTTCAGCAGTGGACAAGTATAGGCTGAGATGATGATGATGATGATACAAAATGTCGTGTCTATGCTGTTGACCGTTGAGGAGTTCCTTCGTCTGGAGCCAATCCTGTGTATTTATACGAAGGCATGTTTTGCATATTGCATTGCCTCTCGAGGTGTCGGTCTCGGCATGAACTTGGATAAAACCAAGATCATGCTTAATGAACATGTCACGCCGGGACCGATCTACGTCGATGGTTCGATGCTCGAAGTTGTTCGGGAATATATCTATCTTGGACAAGTTGTTCAATTTGGTAGAAACAACTTCGAGAAAGAAATCAACCGCAGGATCCAATTAGGCTGGGCAGCATTTGGCAAACTACGTCACGTTTTCTCTTCGCCTATACCGCAATGCCTGAAGACTAAAGTCTATAACCAATGCGTCCTACCTGTTATGACTTACGGGGCCGAGACGTAGCCACTCACAGTAGGACTAGTCCACAAATTCAAAGTCGCACAGCGGGCTATGGAGCGAGCTATGCTCGGCGTTACTTTGGATAAAATTCGTAACGAGGTAATCCGACAAAGAACCAAAGTTACTGACATAGCTCGCAGACTCAGTAACACATAGTAACATATAACAGTAATACAACTAAAGGGGCAATGGGCTGGTCACATCTGCAGAAGGACCGACGGCCGATGGAGCAAGCGTGTCCTAAAGTGGTGACCGCGACTTGGTAAGCGTAAGGTAGGACGGCCCCCAGCTAGATGGACCGACGACCTCAAAAAGGTCGCTGGGACAGACTGGATGCGGAAGGCGGAGGACCGTGTGCAATGGCGCGTGTTAGGAGAGGCCTATGTCCAGCAGTGGACTGCGATAGGTTGATTGATTGATTAATTGATTGATTGATGTTTTGCATTGTCATCGAAACTCGAACCAACTTGTAAAATTTCAACTCCGTAGGATAAAAGGGAGTGGTTTTAATACATCTCGCAAGATTTGACCTAAAGAAACTAACAACGATTGCAAGCTAGAAAATATTTAATAAAAAATACAAACATAATTACGCCTATATTCCGTAAGTAGGATGGCAGACGATTGACGAAAGATTTAGCGCAGCGGTTAAAAGCTTACGCCGCTCAGCCGTACTGTGTCAAATAGTCGCGTGTTCGAGTCACGGGACAAATGTTTGTGTTACCCAAAATTATTTTTTTCGATCTGGGTATTTGTGTATGTGAATTCTCATGTTTGTAAACGCACCCACGAAACAGCAATTAATTCTAGTTTGGAGCTACATTTTTTAAAGAACAAAAAAAAAAGAGATGTTGTTAGGCCCGACCCTGCTACCCTTATATCGGGCGCAATGCCAAACTCTGGACTGATACTGGGGATTTGTACGGTGTGTTCATCATTTTACTTGTCCACTGCTTAACATAGGCGTCCCCAATAGCTCTCCCGCTCAGCCGGTCCGATGCCACCTGCATCAAACAACTGCTTGCAATTGTCACAAGATCGTCGGTCCATTTGGCTCGAGCGTAGAGGTTGCACGCTCGCCCTCTTTCCCGTAGAAGCTGTAAAGGCCCTCCGGCCAATAGCGTAAATCATTTATATATCATCATCATCTCAGCCTATACTTGTCCACTGCTGAACATATGCCTTCCGCATCGCATTCCAGCGTAGCCCGTCCGATGCCACTTGCATCCAACGACTTCCTGCAATTTTCAAAAGATTGTCGGCCCATCTGGCAGGCGGTCGTCCTACGCTGCGCTTTCCAATACGTGGTCTCCACTCGAGAATCTTTCTGCCCCAACGCCCGTCCGAACTTCGCACTATGTGGCCATCCCATTGCCATTTCAGCTTACTAATCCTATGGGCTATGGCGGTGATCCAGGTTCTTTTACGAATCATCCTCAATCCTCATGCCTATTTCGATCACGTTGAGAAACGCCGAGCATAGCTCTTTCCAGCTCGCTGAGCAACTCTGAGCTTTTTTATGAGACCTATTGTAAATAGGTCTCTTACTGTGCGTTGGTGGGGTGGAAATTTTTCTTTCGAAAAATTACATTTGGCCGATTCAAACTCAGGATCTAGTGGTACCAATAACAACGAGCATTTCACTAAGTTAAGCGAACACGCCGCGTTTGGTCATCACGAATAAGGACTCAGAGGACAGCTAAATATATGAACGTATTTTTGGGATGGGACGTGTTGTCAAAATGAGGGTGACTGAATGAGTGTGTAATGATGTTTATGGATGCCTATTCATCTTCACCTGGTTATGTCTGCCACGTTGATCTAGTGGAGCATAATGTGTATAGATACCTGTTTTCAAAACGGCCACAGTTTTTTGGAATTTCTACAATAACGATCTCAAGCCTGGATGATGAGTTGATGCAGTATTTGCGAAGACCGCTCTATACAATGAATCGAGCTGTCACGAGTTAAGTCCTGGGTATCTCGCTGAGATTCACAGGTCTTAGTCTAACCTTTGAAATTATTGCATGGGTGTGTGTGTGTGTGCGAATGATCCACGCTGTTGGCCACGGGGCCTTTACAGCTTCACCGGACAAGAGGGCGAGCATGCAACCACTACGCTCGAGCCAGAAGGACAAGGGGGCAACGAGCTCAAGGGCGCATCAAGGAAGAACGGCCTCGACTTGGGCTGTCGCTATGGTGGAGGGCCTATACTAGGTGTCTCGCCGTGGTGCTCAGCACCGCCCGGCGGGCAAGGGATTCTTCGACTTCGCCGGCGAGGTCGGTGTCTGATCCTGTTTGCGGTATCTGCATCCGAAAGAAGGGATGTAAGGGCAACGGGAGGGTTGGTGAGAACATGCCCCGGACAGCGGTAGCGGCTGATAGGAGGGGAGTTAAGTTCGTAGTCGGCGGTGGCTACGATTAGCGGATTTCTATAATTAGACGCGTTGGCCAAATATTGAGTTGTCGCCTTTTTAATAAAGCGCGAATAGGTTCATGACCGAGATCGTAATGGAAGTCGACATTCCGTATGAAACGGGATTGAACCGTTTGGAGTCTATCGATGTGAGAGCGGGCGGCGTGCCCGAACACCTCTCAAGCCTACGTCATGATGGGCCGTATACAAGTTTTGTAAAGTGTTACCTTATTCCTTAGGGACATTTTACTCTGCTTTCAGATCATCGGGTAAATACGGATAAGGACATGGGTCCAAAATGTCTCATGTGCCTTTTGCAAGAAATATTAATGTTTTGTATTACCTGTTGAGATCGATTGCTGAAAATAAAGAATCATAAACTGACCCCGGCAGGTGCAAGAATGTGAATGAGGTTTGATGGACAAAAACTGGCTTAAATTGGACGGATACTGTCCATATTTAGTGATACCTAACTAGCCGTGGCCGGTAATGACTCGCTGCTCAGCTCTCAAACGGTCATCATATGGCAACTGAAGACAACAGTGTGAGCGGCTCAGGGTTGTCGAGAGGTGTGCTGTGCTTTATCCGAAGTTACTCGCGGCGTTATGCTCTTTAACATTTCCATCCTTGGAGTTAGTCGACGATACGACGACGTCGATATAAACCTAGTGGCTCCTCTCTGGACGACCAAATTAGGGCGAGCCCGAGCCAAAAGTTTTGCGGGCACTATTCGGTTTCCACTCGACCGACGAAGACACGCCGAGATGGGAGCCCTGACCAATTCTCTGGAGCACTCAGGTTTGTGGTGTCGTATTCACTAAAAGCCCGCCACTAGCTGGTCTGCGAGTTAAAAAAATCATCACCTCAGGCGAGTTTTTTCTATTATTACTATACATATCAACTTCAGTAAAGAAATAAATCCACGTGCGAAACTAGTCTCAAATAATATCCATTCTCTTTAAAACTCAAATCCAAGTTATCACACACTTTACACTGCCATTTGCATAAACTCCGCCTGAAGAACGGTAAATAAAACTTTGCATTTCACACAAAAAATATTCTTCCCTCACGAAGCTGCAGTTTCTCGTTTTAAAAAGCTTTTGTTCAGCTGTACAAATGACTGAAAATGCCCACTGCTGATTATTTTGAAGGAAAACATTATTCAAATTCGCGAGTGGAGGATATAATGTTCTTTTTAAAGTTAGTAACAATTTATAACCATCGTTGAAAATAAAAAATACTTAGAGTTTAGCACGAAAAAAACGACGTAAGCGTGACATTAGCGAGTTGTTATACCATCCTTTCGACCCTACAAAGGACATTGTCAAAATTGCCTCACAAACAACAAACATTTGACCCATACCATCATTATTTATCTATTTTATTATAATAATGGCAAATATCCGTATCTAACGGACAATTTGCAATCTAAAACGAATATTTCAAAGTATTGTAAGTACTTATATCGAAGTCGCCGACGTCTTTACTGAATATCAACACACAATATAACGTCATGCGTATTAATGGCTACTAAATTATAACCTCAAAATCTAATACTTTTTGTGTAATATTGCGATTATTCCGCTTGTCCGTTAGATAATGAATGCCTTAAGAGAATTTATGGGTGATTTGAAATCATACAAGTATTTTTTCTAGGGCAAATCTTTATCTTTACTAAACAAATGTGGACATGACAGCACGCTGACTCGCTCCCGCTCCACCCACGATCGAGTTCGACTTCGATTCCCGCATAAGACAAATCTTTGTGTAACCCACAAATATTTGCTTCGGTCTGGGTGTTTGTGTACGTTTATTTCATGTTTGTAAACGCATCCACGACACAGGAATAATTCCTAGTGTAGTGTGCTAATGTGGCCCGTTTACAAAAATACTGTCATGCTTGCACTTCTCAAGTGGTATGGCAGTGGTGTGCTGTACACACACAATTCGCTGATGACTTTAGATCCCAGGCATATCTTCTGCCATTATACAAGCTGTAACATAGTAAACTCAAGACCTGAAGTCAAAGCAATAAAGAGATTACAATTCATTTCTAAAACAAATTTCCCAATACGCACACATACACGTACACGCTTCATTATACATGGCCCCACCATAAAAGTGCTTAAAAAAAGGATGCTTGGATAGGTGCTGTTCCAGCTCCATCAGAATGTGGATAACATGTTCAGCTATTATTATTTATTATTTCCTCTCTTCCATCTAGTAATTAAATAAAATTTATCATTTTTCTTCCTCATTTATTTATCTGTAAATGAGAGAACCATGTAGCCATTCACATGAATAGTTTAACTTGGTTAATTTAATTTAGACTCACCTGATACTAAATTGTTCTCCCATACCCCACAACAAAATGTAGATGGAAAAATTGAAAAATTACTATTTTAAAAGAGTAACCGTGGAGTTTCTTGCCCTTCTTCTCCACAGGAATGACATTCCGAAGTGGTGGTAGAGTCTTTGTTACTATTTTGACGATTCATAAATACTGTAATGGTTTACATGAATAAAAAATATTTTGATTCTGATTCTGAAAAGAGTAAAAAATTTGGAAGCTTGGTTGTCGTATTGAATTTGTGAAGCGATTATCTAAACGGGGTGTCTGAGGTCTTGCGTTATTTATAATACAGACACAATTCCAGACGCTGGACTTCAAGTTTTTCGATAGAATAACCCCAATATCACTTTACCCCACTTGGATTTGAACCCAAGATCCAGTGATAGCCTGCTGTCCTATGCGCTAAAAGACCAACGAGACAATCAAGTAGAATACCCGAAATGAGAATACTTCGTGTTTGATTTTTTTAATTAAGTAATAATAAACACCGTTAGGCGACATTTCCAAAGGGTAGGACAGGAGGGCGTGCTATGTACACTCACATTTCGCCGATTATATTAGATATCAATGGCTTGGGGAACAAGGCTACTGCATTTACATCGGACCCAATTTCAGACTAGAGACGTACCGGGAATTTTGCAATCAAAAAGCTCTACCTATGATCCAAATCCTGAACTTCATGGCGCTACGTTGCCAAAGTTTTTTTTTTAAAAAAGCACCTAATATTTACAGTCCATTAACACATTTTATAGCAAAAAAGCTATCTAACGACTTTTTAAAATAATTCAGACTCAAAACAGTATTTGCAAACATTAATTAGAAAAAAAATATAATAATTACTAGCTGGTTCCCGTGGCTTTGCACTGGTTCCACAACAGCGCCACCTACCGGGGCCAACTATAGCTGAAAACCATCCAAGTGATCTCATAAGTGCAAAAAAATCTTCAAAATCAGTCTGTCGTATAAGAGGAGAATAATTACAAATACACTCACACCAGATTTCTACAAATATTATAAACTAGTCTTTGCCCGCGACTTCGTCCGCGTTGACTTAGACAGGAACCTAACACTTCTCCGGGATAAAAAGTATTCTATCTGTGTGCCAAATTCAAAAATGCAAATCCGTTCAGCCGTATTTATTTATACTTTATGCACAGTTGGTACATGGGCGGACTTGATGCCTTAGGCATTTTCTGCCATATTCTATCTTTGTGCCAAATTTCATGCATATCCGTTCAGCCGTTCTATTGTGATTGACTAACAAACATATAAACATACAAACATACACATTCATATTATTAGTAGGATGTAAAAGTTTATAATACTCGCGTTGAAAAACTACTACGATGTAGCGCCGGCCTACACAAAGTGTTGGTATCCAAGATTCTGAGCAGAACTACGAAGATCCGGATTTACAAGAGTTATAAAACCAATATTATCGTACGGGTGTGTAGCTTGGACACTAACACTAAAAGAGCAAAACAAGCTACATATGGCGGAAAGAAAGATTCTTCGGAAATTCTTGGGCCCCGTCTGAAACTCAGATGGTAGTTGGAGAGTCCGCAATAACGCCGAAATCGAAGAACTCATGGCTAACCCTAATATCATAGGAGAGACCAAAGCATACAGGCTTGGCCACATTCAAGGAATGGGAGAAGATCGTAGTGTAAAGTAGGTAGTGATGGTATTAGCCTAGATATGCTTATGATGACATTTCCTTTTACGCTTAAACTTATAGGGGACCTTGTTAACCTGTCTATTACTACGTCTACTTTCCCTGAAGCTTGGAAACTTGCTGTTGTTCACCCTTTACCGTAATGTGTAAACCCTTGTACATTAAAAGATCTGAGAACAATCAGTATTCTTCCCTGTATCTCTAAAGTCATGGAAAAAGCAGTCTTCTTGCAAGTAACAGAATACCTGGAGAAAAATAACATTTTGCCTAATGTACAATCTGAGTTTAGAAAGGGTCGCAGCACTGTAACAGTCTTGCTTGATGTAACAGATAATATACTCTGTGCTCGGGACAAGGGAATGTGTACGGTACTCGTATTATTAGACTTTTCCCGAGCATTTGATTCCATTAATATCAATTTGATCATGAACCCATTCTCTGGTTTAACAGTTATTTTAGTAATCGGACCCAATGTGTCAAACTGGGTCATAATGATGGTTCTTCTTCTGTATCTGACATAATGGCAGTTAATCGAGGTGTGCCTCAGGGATCAATATTGGGACCAATAATGTTTATTTTATACCTTGCGGACATAACTGGACATTTTAAACATTGTAAATATCACATATATGCAGATGACATAAAAATATATTTCTCCTTCAGACCAACTGAAATTGACAGTGCAATCAATAAATGCAATGAGGACCTGGCAAGAATCTCTGCCTGGTCTACAAGCAACTGCCTGTTGCTAAATCCCAGTAAAACAAAATACTTAGTCTTTGGTAGTAGGCACCAGTTGTCAAGAATTATTACACTGTTAAGCGTCCAGCTCATGGACACACCAATTGAGCGTGTGTATGAAGCCCGCAATCTGGGTTTACTAATGGACTGCAAACTACGCTACGAAAAACACATTGCGAACTGTGTCAGGGATTGCTTCTACAGACTAAAAGTTTTGTACAAAATGAGACCATACATAAAAGAAGAGTTGCGAGTTCAGTTGGTTGAGCCCCTTATTTTATCTAAGCTGAATTATATGGACATAGTTACCGGCTCATGTCTGCTTGCTAAGACCCCTTAAATCATACAACGGCTTCAGAATGCTTGTGCTCGCTTTTGCTTTAACATCCCATTGAGGGCACATTGGACGCCTTATCTTAACAAACACTCTATTCTTAAAATGCGACATCGACGAAAGCTTCACTTATCATGCCTTATATTGGGAGTTATTAAATATAAATCGCCCACTTATCTCTACGAAAAATTGTCCTGGTTATCGAGCCAGAGGTCCACTGGATCTCGCTGGTGTACTGTGCAGCCGGCATCTCAGCGACATGGTTCTGCTGCTTTTGAAGGTAGTTTCCGCTACGCTGCCACCAAATGTTGGAATAATATTCCACCGCCATTAAGAAACCTGCAATATAGCATTCCTTATTATAGAAATAAAATATAAAAAAATCTACTTGACCATCGGAACAGCCAAGGAACTTCCTTGCATGACACTAGCGTAATATAGGGAGACTGTGATGGCTTATAGGCTTAAGATAGTATTATCCCTGCTTACTTTTATAGGTATTTTATAGGTTGTAGCTTTCTACTTACTGGTCAGTGTGTATCCCTCTTGCAATGGTGAAATAATTGTTTCCGCCATTTGAGATCGAACGATGGGCCTACTTCGGTACCACTTGTTATGATCACATACTCACAGTCAGCCCTTATTATGTACAAAATATAATTATTTCATTGGATTTTTGGTTGAATAGTGGATTAATTGTTATTTTATTTTAATGAAGGTATTGTTTGACACGTGCCTCATATTTGTTCACTTTTTATGCGTGCGCGGTACACAATTTCTACTTGACGCCGTAACTCGTATTAAGGTCACTAGATATTACCAAAAGTGCTTTCCAGTAGGCGACTGAAGCGCTCACTACAGTGTTGTATATGAAATTTAGTCATTCCAGAAGTCTATACTGGTTCAGCGGAAAGGGCACTTGGGCGTTTTTAATAGCAACTGGAGCGCACTGCAAATGTTTAACCCTACGCTCGCGATATCGCTCTTTCTCCGCGCGATGGCGAAGCGCTGGAGTGAAACAAACCGCATAAAGAACAACACAACACAGGAAAGCGCTTACTGTTTTCAGCCCGGCGTGTTGAGAGAGCGCTCGTTGTCTAGCATGGGATTTTTAGTATGTTTCATTTTGTTTTATTTTTCTAGCATTTTTTTTCATAGTCTCTCTGAGAGCAAAGACTTCTCTGCGTATTTTGGCATGTATCGTGCTGTCACATCAACGGTCCGCTAAAAGGTGCTAACGGAAGATCAGCACTTGCTGACTTAGGACCCTTTTTGTAATGCACGTCCTATTTTTATATAAAATTGTTACCTTAGGTCATGTCATCTTGTTACGTACACTATATAGTCATAAGCTTTCATGGAACTACTTGTGCGTTACAAAATAAACTTTTTATTATATTATGATTATTATAAAGAAGGTCTATCTGGGCCGACCAATCGGACCCCAACCGGTTGGTCATCCCAGGTATTGCTGGAAGGACATCGTTGAGGCGGATCTGCGTGAGCTCCAAGGCAAAGACTGGTAGGGAATCGCGCAGAACCGTAAAAAGCCGCGGAATCTCGTTTCGCTGGCCAAGATTCAATTTGAGTCACTGAGTCGACGGAGTAAGTAAAAGTTTGGAAGGATGCATGGATGTTTGTCACTCTTTACACAAAAACTTATACATCAAAATAACGCATAGGCTATAACCTATAAAGGTATTACAAAACCAAATACAATAAAAAACGAACGCACACGCGGGTAACAGCTAGTTTTTTATTTAAAGATGTATGTATTTCGCCGCTGTTATAACCAAAAACTCGCTCAACGTTAAAAACAGAATTTATTAAAGTAACAGACCAACCTAATTATTTCTATACAAGCTTTAAAGTGAAATAAAAACCCTAACACAAGAGAAACCGCACAAGAGCCGGGCACACTCACATTTTAGTCTTTTAAACGCAAAAATACTGAGGGATTCTAATTAGTGAGAAATAGCCTGGTAGCGACTCAAGCAAACGGAAAAGACCAAATTCTTTAAATTAAACAAAAACTCGACTGCGAGAAATATAATCAACTAATAATTTTAATTCTAAAAGAACCTTTTTATAACAAGCTTTTATAGCATAAACACAACGAAGATGTTTTGTTTAGTTGTGGAGTTCCTTCCTGCCAGCTCTATTATCAGAACTTAAACACCAACCGGATCTGAAGTATTCGTCAAAACAAACATTGCGGGGTTATATTGAATAGTTGGGTGGTTCCATGGGCGACCTTTCGGCTAATATTTGTCAATACAAATCTAACAAGACTAAATACGAGAGGTTTACGTTACATGGCCACCTCCACCAACTCCATGGTACCATATTATTACATTGTCACTGACTTTGCAAATATATGCCCAATTTCAGCTCAATCGGATACCCTCAAGTGATTGAAAAATGTATCACAAGATTTGAAACGGAAAGACAAATAGACATACGATACATTGCAAGTTTAATAAAAGCTTGTAACAAGACGTCGTTGGTTCAGTGGGTGGCACTTAACCAATGAGCACAGGACAAATCTTTATGTGACCCATAAATATTTGTTTCGGCCTGGGCGTCGTGCGTGCATGCGTGCGTGCTTGCGTGCGTGCGTGCGTGCTTGCGTGCTTGCGTGCGTGTGTGCGTGTGTGCGTGCGTGCGTGCGTGCGTGCGTGCGTGCGTGCGTGCTTGCGTGCGTGCGTGCGTGCGTGCGTGTGTATGTGTGTGTGTGTGTGTGTGTGAATGATCTACGCTGTTGGCCACGGAGCCTTTACAGCTTCACCACCACTATGCTCGAGCTAGAAGTACAAGCTCAAGGACGCTTCAAGGAGGAACAGCCTTGACTTGGGCAGTCGCTATGGGAGAGGGCATATACTAGGTGTCTCGCCGTGGTGCTCTGCACCGGCCGGCGGGCAAGGGATCGTCGGCGAGGTCGGTGTCTGATCCTGTGTGCAGTATCTGTATCCGAAAGAAGGAACCTAAGGGCATCGGGAGAGGCTAATAGGAGGGGAGTTTGGTTCGTAGTTAAATTCCTACCTTCCGAGGCACAGAGACGGTCAAATATGAAAACGCCACAAACGGTGGGCCAAACCTTGGTGATCACTAAGGACACCATGGTCGCACATCGCTTCACCTTGAACAGCTCTGGGTAATTCGGGTGAAAACAACAACGACTGCCCTTTTGTTTATTTAGGATTTTGGTAGGCATATATAAAACGTATTATATTATATTTTTTCTGTTTGGTAAGTTCTGAGTGGGCAAACACTCTGGTAAAAGCTGGTGAATTTTAATTGTTCTTAATTGCTACGATGGAGCTAAGAATAGCATGTTTGTTCAACATTGTCGTGAGGTTTTTTTGAGTTAAGTACTTCAAAAGGGAAATAATAAGAATACTCTTACCCTTAACTTACCGTTTAAAAACCCGGTACGAAATTGCAAAGAGAAGAAGATGAAAGGACTTTAATGAAATGTTTACCAGCTTTTGTAGCCAAGTTAACTTTCTATAATGGAAACTGAAAAAATGTGTGGGAATTATGTTTTGAGTAGTCGCCGCCTTATACTTTCAGTATAAGGCGTTTTTGAAATGATTTCTTTTATGAAAAGCATTCACATACAATATGATTGCCACGTGGCGATACCCTTATTTGTAGGAAAACATTATTAAAGCCTAATAGTGCTAATCGTCAGTCAATTTAAGAGAATACGGAAACTATTTTAATATTTTCTAGAAGCGTGGGGTACGCTTCTCTTCTTCTATCGTCTACGAGGTTTTGTTTGTTCAAAAGCTAAATTGATTCCAACCATTTTTATGTTACCTTATTTTTTTTTTATTTGCAGAAAATGCTATTACTCCTTTAGTGCGCTATAATAAACTTAATTTATTCTTGATTCATATTAATACGGAGATTCCAAATGCATTTCTAAAACGTATTTCTCAATGCGCATACATACACTTACATGTTTCATTGTTAATTGGGGTTAAAATTTGAAAATTTGGTTTTAGTATTGAATTAGGAAAGTAATTATCTAATGGGGGTGTCTAAGGTCTTGCGTTATTTACGATACAGCTTGTATAAATACATGAAATAGAATATGGATTAAAATAATGAATACCATTTGAGATAACTGTCTCGTTGCGATCACAAGGTGGCTTCAAATCCTCATAGAAATATAGTTTTTCTATCGAAAATCTCCCAGTATCAGTCCAGAGTCTGGAATTGTGCTCGGTATATGGCAATAGGCTCGCCCTCTATAACATCGGACTTAACATGGTCGCCAAAAAGTGGGTGTGCCCAGTACACCTCTGTGACCCCAGCTTGTGGAATATAGGCGTGACGGTGTTTATTTATTTTATATTTATTTATTTGAGACGAATCATTCATGTCGCCTAACATTACGGACCTATGTCCGTAATCAATTCATTAGAAATGGGTCTATACCCATCTCTAATGATTTTATCGTGATTTCTTTTTGAATTTACAGGACTGTAAATCTTTTTTTAATATTCTAATTTCACCGCACCCTCTTTTCAATCATTGAGAAAGTTACGTGTGTTGAATAAACAACTCGCTCATCGATCGCGCAACCCAATTTCGACGATACATCGCTAAAGAATAATCCAATTGTGTGCTATCCAACCGCCTTGATTCCAATACTTATAGTAAGACAGGCTAAGCTAGCTCCAACGCGGGTTATCGTCGGATTACAACTCGGTCTGGGAAAGCTGAGCCGACTCTGCAAGGCTTCAGTTTTTCTTTATTAGGTAGGACGATACTGGAGATATTTTTAGCATATTTGTTTCAATGTACAGACTGTTGATTCGTATTCTTGCGGAATTCATGGAGTAATAAATTGCCTTGTTGGTCTAGTGGTAAAGAACATCGCTTGGTGATCACGAGGTCGGGGTTAAAATCCTAGGTCGGGCAAATGTAGTTTTTCTAACGAAAAATTCCCAGTATGAGTCCGGAGTCTGAAATCGTGCCCGATATATGGCAATAGACTCGCCTCCTACTACATGGGACCTAACATCGTCGGCGAAAAGTGAGTGCACTCAGTACACCTCTGCCACCCCAACTTGGGTAATATAGGCACGACAGTGTGTATGTGTATAAACGGAGTACTTCATTATTATTCTACATGTATAAAAACATGCTATATCAGTTTTAAGCCGATATTTTTATTATTACCAACACTCATTAGCTAGGACTTGTTCATGTGTCCATCTGCAAAGGGCTACTAGCTTAACGTACCTAGGCTTATATTATAATTGATAGTACATTTAAATTTCATGGCCACATTAACGCCCTAAATAGTAGACTTCGTAAACTTATTTATGTTTTTAAAAGCCTAAGATACGTTGCGAACGAGAAGTTGCGAGTTTTTTCAGCACTTGTGCAATCACTACTTAGATACTGCATTACATCCTGGGGAGGTGCAAATAAGACAAATCTTCTTGAGTTGGAACGGACACAGACTATTCTTAAGGTCTCATTTTTCTTACCCTTTCAGTATCCCACTACACGCTTATACCAAAAATCCAAAGTACTAACGGTCAGATAACTTTTCATACTACACACAGTACTAAGACAACACTCACTGTTAGAGTATTCCCCATCATTGACTGCTAACAAAAGGAGGTATAACCCTGTTGAAATTCGTAATATTAGACTCTCGACCAAATTTTAAACTAGGTTCTTCTGTTATCTCGGGCGTTATATTTACAATAATATAAATAGAATACTAGCCATTTTTCCTCTCACTAGATATTGTTGTAAAAAGAAACTGAATGCATGGCTACAGACATTGAAGTATGAACAAACCGAAAAGCTGATTATTGCGGAAGTGTAAACTCCCACACAAATATACGCACACACAATCACACACACACACACACGCACACACGCACACACGCACACGCACACACGCACACGCACACACGCACACACACGCGCACACACACGCGCGCACGCACACGCGCGCACGCACACGCGCGCACGCACACGCGCGCACGCACACGCGCGCACGCACACGCGCGCACGACACGCACACGCACACGCACACGCACGCGCACACGCACACGCACACGCACACGCACACGCACACATATTAACATACTACTTTCTTTAGTGTGACACTGTTCGAGGGGTGGCGGCCTGGTGGCCTAAAATACAGGTTCTCACCTAGTTTAGGCACCAGACTCCCACAACTTTCATGTAAAACTAATGTTATTACTTGTTATCTCTGTGGTGAGTTAATAAAGCATTATTATTATTATTATTATTGTTGAATTAGAATCAGTTCGTAGATAGCATTGTATGCTTCACTCAACCGGACTGCACGGGCGTGCTCCTCACACTACAGCGGACATTTTTAAGATGTATAAATAATACGATTAAAATGAAAGAATTTAGTTTTTTATTTCTTTTTCAAGAACTTGAATTCAGCAGTGCACTACTATAAATTTTATAAGTCACAACAACATATTAAAAGTCTGTGAACATAATAATGCCAAATATCATTACACAATCTTCAGACTTCTTTCAGTTACCTCTAAAACTATCTAGTTTTGGGGACAGCTAGTTCATCAGACAAGACATCTATCGATTGGATCAACGTAAGATAGTCTGAATCTTTCTGTCGGTCCAATTTCATATTACCTATTAATTTGTTTCAGTATTCTGACCTTTAAAACTTTCTTCATATTTGAAGAACCGGAGCTTACGTTTTTGCACCACTATTATATAATTTTTGCGGTTCCCCACTTTTGAAATGTGTCGAAATGATTGTTACCTTATGAATAGCAAACCTTAACTCTATGAGACTGAGAAATGAATCAAACCCAATTCTCTATTTTGATCAAAATCAAAACATTTACCTAAAAAACCAAATCAAAATTGGTAATTTTAGTAAGGACAGGAAGGACAGGAAGTTTTGCGTCGTACAATATACTGTTTACGGAAGTAGCTAGGACCCAACTGTTCTACTCTCTCCGAAAACAACAGTTCGTATCAAATGGTTTATCTTGGTGCATCTTTAAGTACGAGAGTTTCCAAAGATTCCAGTTCATGCGTGGCACCGTTTAGAAATTTTTGGAAAAACAAGAAAACACAGGTGACATAAATATTCGTGAGTCCAAAGTTAGGAAGTTAATGTGAGTATTCTTGCGAGCGCTGTACTTCGCATAAATAAGAAGTTGATTGTAAATGTACGCAGTGTGCAGTCCTACAACTAAGAAAATTCTCATTGGGACGAAAAATACGTTAATATGTTAGAAAAATATGGGGTGTAAAATGTAGACTTCCATTTTTGGAAAAACGTGTAAGAGGTAGGTAACTATGTCATAAAAAAATTGGAATTGGTTATCAGCAACAATTTTTAAAATTGTATTAATTTGGTTGTTAGTGCTATAAGGTAACCCCTTAATATCGATAACATTTGAATAAAATTAGGCTTTAGGAAAAAACAAAGAATCTCTCTGACTCCATCCAACATAACTTTACGTATTTATATATATGGGAAATTAACTTCTAAACTTCTTACGTCATACTCCTCATTTGCATTAAAATTTAATATCCCTTATTTAACTCGGAATCATTAATTTCACAACATTAGTGATATACTGTAATTGCCCAAGTTGTGAGAGGGTATATATCAACATAAAACATTTCAACTACGCACCCCCCGAATGCCGAACTCCCCAATATTCCAATAACGGAGATAAAACTCCCAGCTCCCCATCTTAATCCTTTCTCCATCGGCACGGAAAATTTACTCAGCAAAGTTGCGGGCGAGGGCAGTTTTGCGAATTCGCTCGCATACAGTATCGGTAACAAGTTTGGATACAAATTATTTGGTTACGAGAGGTATAGAATAGTCACTACTTATATAGGTATTTCTAAAAGGAGCTAGCACTGTGTATAATAATATTAGCCCTGTTAAGAAACTGTTCCATCGTTGGGCACGGGCCTCCTCTCAAACTGAGAGGGTTTGGGCCATAGTCCATCACGCTGGCCCAGTGCCGGTTGGCCAACTTCACACACCTTCGAGAAACTCTTAAACATGCAGGTGTCCTCACAATGTTTTCCGTCACCGATAAAACAAGTGATATTTTTTTTTAATCGCACATGCTTTCCAAGAGACAGCTACCTCGGATTGAATCCGAGACCTCTGACTTTGCAGTCCAACGGTCTAGCCACTAAGCTATCACTGTGTGGCCGTGGTATTTTTAACAATCATCAAAGTTAGGCTTTGTAAGTCTGAGATAGATGATGGTTTGCGGTACTTCCATGTTTGAAGGTCTCCGTGAGTTTGAAGTCAAGCTAAGCCGTTGGTCCCACAACTTCAAATCAGTTGGTTCAACTACTACTAGGCTACTGTTAGGATATAGTGGTTAGTTTCGTATAAAGTTGATCAATTTTACTAATAAAATGTGCGGGTAGTTTCATGTAGGGTTGACATATTGATTTTGATAACTGCACCGCCATCTTGACATTTCGATATCAACACTGGTCGCTAGATGGCGACAGTGTTGCTATTAATATTATAGACGAATAATCGTTTTGGATAATCGATTTGAACAAGACGGCGATGCAAAACAAGAGACGTAAGTGTATGGATAAAATCTAAAATGATAACCAGTTTTGCTCGAAACTTCGTCGGTGACGGTTGTGAAATTAAAATATAAGAAAAAATTATAACCGCCAAGGCATTTTTATTTCACGATCTAACTACCTATACCGATTCGCACTGGCTCCGCGTGGTGGAGTATATATTATTGGCTCTCACCTCGATTACTGAGAGAAGGCAAAGGTCTTCTGGGTACAGCCTATACTGGGTCTTTACCCAGCAGTGGGACAGTATAGGCTGATTTATTATTAACTATGGCTACATAGAGCTGACGCTTTGTAGCCGCAGCTAAGCATACGTCTTCGTTAATCTTAGATGGGTGACCGTTCGTGGCATTTCTATATTCCAGCACCTCCGTTCTTTGGCAGGCATGCTAAGCCATTAGCTCAGTTTTTTTGAAAAATGAAAAAATGTTTATTCTCAAAATACAAATTTAAATTTACAACACAAGAACACAATTACACATTTAAAAATTTGTAAATTGGCGGTTCATTTATTATGTAATTCTTATACATGGTCCCCTCACTAGGCATGCCTGTATCGAGGGGTCCCAAACTAAAGAGATCATACAAATACGTCTACGACAATTGCACGCAAGTACAGGTAACGTGCTAAACATTAAATATTATGAAATCTGTTATTAAAATCCAAAAAAAAAACACCTAAAATAGAGGTAAAAAAGTAACAAAAATATAAACAAACCAAAAATCAGTCCAATTTTGACTCGTAATTTTTAAATTAAAAAAAAAAAAAAAGTTACTTCTTCATATGGTCGGTTGAAAGCCTCCACTGATACATTTCAACAGCAGGTGGCCAAAATCTTTGCTTTACCACGCTAGCGCCGAGTAGTTATATATAACCCATATTTTCACCTTGATTTACGAGAGACGGCTTCAATACAGCAACAAATAAAAAGGCCTACTCCAGAACCAAGGGCAACCAATCAAGAGGTAACAGCAATGTGTCCGAAAAATTTTTCAGTAAGAAGCCAAAAAGTAAATAGAAGGTTGGCATTCAAACAAGTACCCGTTAGATAGGGGTAAAGGGGAGCATGCAATTATTTCTGTAAATGTGAAAACTTGCGAGCGCTGAAGAGTTTTAACCCTTGACGATTAGCAGTTCGGGGAGAAGTTTGTGAGATAATTGCCGATTCTCTAAGGTTCACTTTGGAGGTGCACAAGGAATTTTTGGACTTTTGTTTTTTAAAGGAGGCTTAGTTTGTAGAAGCTATTTTATTTTGTTTGTAATTAGAAGTGGCTATAGCTATTAAAGCAAAAAAATGACGACATTAGGATCATGTTCGTGACTAGGATATGTTAGCAAATTAAATATCGATGGTGAATGCAGGTGGAATAGCCTAAGTGCATAACCATGGTTATACGAAAATGAATTTTATTTCATGTACGATTAAATTGTAAACTTGGTTTTAATTAAAGTTTTAGTATTGGAAATCTACACCGATCACGGTTCACATTTTTAGCAAGTTTTACCAACATTGTTTTTAAAGTTTGAAATTTTAATTTCAATTTTTTAATTTTAATTGATGGCTCCAGGTCGTTGGTTAATTAATAAGTTCTCGATTGGCAACCACGTACCGGAAAAAGAGGAGTGGGCAGAAAGATGAACCGACGGCCTGGTGAAAGTCGCGGGTGAAAGGTGAATAGACACAACTGAAAACGGGCCATCGCGTCGTGGCGGTCTTGGGGAGGCTTTTTTCTGCAGTGGACGTCTTGGTTAAAAATAGAATACATTAGTAGTAGTATATTTGTAGGCGCTCGTAGCGCTGTGCGACCGCAGTGTTCTTACCGATTACCAATGTTAAGCATCGTTCGTCTCGGTCGGCCTGAGATGGGCGACTGTTGTGGCATTTTCGTCTTCAAGCATCTCCGTGCTTTGGAAGGCGCGTGAAGCCGTTGGTCCCGGTTACCATTGAATGTGGTAGTCGTTAAGCCGAGTTGGAAGCCCATAGGCGGCTTGATAAGTTCCAACACCAGTTGGCCACAACCTGCCTCCACCAATCCGCACTGGGTCCGCGTGGTGGAGTATAACCTCTCTCACCTAGATATGTGAGAGAAGGCCTTTGCCCAGCAGTGGGCAGTATAGGCTGATATTATTGTTGTTGATGTATATTCATAATAGAAAATAGTTTCAAAAAATAATATAAAATTGTGCAAAAGTTGTCAAAGGGAGTAGAAGCTAGATCCTTATTTTTGTTTAAATATAACTAATCTATCTATGACGCAATATAACCAATTAACAATAACACCAACACATAACAATAGAAGATAGGAGACCTTAGAGGTGACAATTAGTATCTGAACCAATCTATACTAATTTTATAGAGAGGAAATATTTGTTAGTTTGTAATCGATAAACTCTGAAATTACCGATCCGATAATAATAATTATTTCATAATTAGCTACATTATCCAGAACTAACACCCGGTAGTTGGCACTGTCGTCGACCGAGCGCGAAACCGCGAAAAACTGCTAGTTACGTTATATTGCGTGGTGACTCGCCCCAGCAACAATTGGGTTAATACATGCCTGATCACGGGACTTTCACACCAAACGTCCATAAACACGATGCAAATAACCAACACTCCTTTACTCGCACCAGTTACTCACACAATGCACAGACACCATCCCTCATACTCATAAACATTGGATAGGGGCGGAATAGTAATACCATGCTTTGTTTTCTTCTTTCTAATGTCAAATGACATATGACAGGAAGAGAGAAATCATGGTAACTATTCACGCGCTATACCACGTTCATTAGTAAGGCTGGATTAGTTTCATAGAACTATGCCAATATCACACACCTTACTTACCTAACATTTAAATGCTTGTATCGCGTGTTAGAACATAGACTTAGAGAGAGTCTTCAAAGACTGATTCCCAAACATGTGGTCTTACATAGAAAAGGGGAAATAGAACATATAGCTCATCGGTAATGTCTTCTTCACATGATACCTGGTAATTTAGTCGCGACTAACCGTAATGATTATGTGAATTGTGTGGTTTGGGGTATAGTCTGATTGTTAGCGACAGTAAATATGCTCTGCTGAGAATTTTGGCTTTTAATATAGCGTATGTGTAGGATGAGTATGACGCTATGTTTTTTTAAAGCAGTGATAGCCTAGTGGTTCGACCATTGGACTGCAAAGTCAGAGGTCTCGGGTTCAAACCCAGGCACGCACTCCTGTCGTTTCGAAAACATGTGCGTGTTAACTATCACTTCCTTTAACGGTGAAAGCCAACATCGTGAGGAAACCTGCATGTCTAAGAGTTTATCGACAGGATGTGAAGTTCGCCAACCCGCACTGGACCAGCGGGGTGGACCTTGACCTAAACCCTCTCAGTTTGGGAGGAGGCCCGTGCCCAACGGTGGGACACTATCTTTACATTATAATAATAATAATAATGGTACACTTTATTGTACACCAGCAAAACATTAAATTACAAAGAATTTATAAACAGTACATAAGTACAAAGGGCGGCCTTATAGCTGAAAGCAATTTCTTCACCGCGACCGTTGGGAAAATAACAAATAACGATAGAAAGGGGCAGTTAGTGGCGTACATTATTAATGATATACGATACATACATATTATTATTATTATTTATTTATTTCAGATGTCCGTGAATGAACCATGTTGCAGTGGTTCAAGTACTGACCTATCCTCTCCGCCAATGCGTTAAGGATACTGTATAGTATATATATATAGAACACAATTATATACCTGATTATGTAAATATATAAAATGTAAATGTTTAAAAAATACAAACAGTTAAATTATTAATAAGTAGTGATGCTTAACCATTGCTTTAAACGAAACCAACGACTTTGCACGTCTAACTGACGAATGCATTCCACAAACAAACAGCTTGAATCGTAAAGGATTTGTCATAGAAATTTGTGGAGTGCATCGGTATTTTCAGCTTCAAATTCTCCGATGATCTTAGGAACCTTGAATGTGTCTCATGAAGAAACTTAAACCGATCTTTGAGGTAAGCTGGGGTTATCGGATTAAACAGAACACTGTATACAAGGTGTTACATAATAAACGCAAGACCTCAGACACCCGGATTAGAGAATTGCTTCATAAAGTCAAAACGAAAACCAAAATTTTCAAATTTAAAGATTTTACCCTTTTTTAAAGCACTTTTATACCCCAATTAACAATGAAACTTGTACGTATATGTGTGCGTTTTGAGAAATACGTTTCAGGAATGCGTTTGGAATCTTCTTCTTGCTGCCACCCTGTGGTACGCCGGCATTAGTGTTACACCAAGAAGAGTAAGTTTCTTCGATGCAAATGCGTTGCCGGCGACCAAACAGGTAGTTACGAAACCAGTCAATTGCCGTTGGAGATATGTTGATAGAGCATAGGACTCCAAGCAAAATGTCAAGATCTACAGTGTTAAAAGCATTGCTGAAGTCGAGCAGTGCTAATATAGTGAAATTGCTATTTTCCATCCCTAATCTTATATCGTCGGTGATTTTCACCAATGCAGTAACGGTACTGTGACCAGGACAAAAGCCAGACTGGAAAGGATTAAGGAGAGAGTTTATATTATTATGTGATAGCCGACACAAGTTACATATAATATAAGTTATTATAATAAAACACGTTTTAGATTATCTATCTATCTGTATCATCGCGCCAGATCCCTCGTAGGAAAACAGAGGTCTTAGGTCCTCGGTTTCAAGGTAATTTAAAATTTAAATGCCAAGTCTCGCTCGATTAAGCGAAGAATAGGTACCCCAAATTAGCAATAAGTAATAGTGGGAACGTGTAATAAGCTTAGTTCCAAAATAGGCCAGTCCAGCACATCCAACAGAGAGAAATGCGGAACTAAGCTGCGGTGGCATTGAGCATGTGGCGGCGCAGAAATGTCATCCCAATCCAGTCGTGAGGCATAGTTACCGTGGCGACATGTGTATTCTGTATTCCCTTTTTTCTAGAACATCTATCGCGTACACGTTTTGAACATTCCTTTATGTTTTCTTTTGTTATATTCAAACCATTGTAAATATATTATATTGTAAATACAATTAAGGCGGCTACGGCGATACTAGATCGCCAGCTGCGCAGGGTTACCTTTGATGTAGCACTAATACAGGAACCCTACATATATAGGGGACAGATACGGGGCTTAGATGGGGCGGGGGGTAACCTGTTTCATAACTGCTTAACCAAGGACATGAAGACTTGCATTTTTGTCAGAAATGGCATAAGTGCAATGCCTCTGTCCACTTTCTGCTACAGGGATCTCACCACGGTGAAATTAAAATTGGAAGGTAAAGGGGGCAGTCGGGATGTTATCTTCTCGGCTGCCTATCTGCCCTACGAATATGCAGACCCAGTTACAACACAACTACGTGACTTGGTCGACTATTCCAGCACAAACAACTTTGAGCTCATCATTGGTTTTGATGCCAACGCGCATCACATCGTCTGGGGCAGCTCGGACACTAATCAGAGAGGGGAAAAACTTCTGGAATTTCTGGTAAGTTCTCCTCTACAAATTCTTAACAAAGGCAATGAGCCCTCGTTTGTGAATAAACGAAGGGCGGAAGTTATCGACATCACAGTTGCCAGCAACAAAGCGAGTAAGAAAATTGGCAACTGGCATGTCTCCAATGAGATCTCATCCTCAGATCACAATTACATATGTTTTCGGTACGAAGCTGAAACGAATTACATAAATGTAAAAAGGCGCAATCCCAGGAACACTGATTGGACCGCGTATAAAAGAGACCTAAAGATAGAGCTTGGAAAGGTCAGAGGTAGGCTCAACTCCATATTAGATATAGAGTTTGAAGCAGACAACGTAGTTAGGGCGGTAAATAGCGCCTGGACTAACAACTGTCCGGAGAGTACAGTCCTAGCAAAGCGTGTACCGTGGTGGACGCCAGAACTAGCAAAGCTGAGAGTAGAGACCCGCCGGACATTTAATCTAGCAAAAGCAACTAAGAACTTCGGTGCTTACTCTATGATACTCACGAGGTTCAACACAGAAGTGCGGAAAGCAAAGAGAAGGGCCTGGAAAAGACACTGCCAAAGCATATGCAGCCTCCCAGAGGGTATGAGGCTAGCCAAGGCAATATCTACGGCCAAAATAAATCCACTTACTACGGTAAGGAATGAGAAAGGAGAACTCACAAACAATGGGAAAGAAACATTGAGAACGATGTTCAACGTGCATTTCCCGGGTTCAGTAGAAATACAGGAAGAGGACACCATTTATGATGTCAATATGGATGAGCTTAGCCTAAAAACAACCAGAGCTGACTGGGAAACGGCAGGGAAAGTCGTGGAACAGAATAAACTCAAATGGGCATTGAAGAGCTTTCAACCGTTTAAGGCCCCTGGACCGGATGGTGTTTATCCCATTCTTTTACAAGAGGGGGAACGACTACTCAACCAACACCTGTGTAGATTGTTCAGGGCGTGTGTGGCCTTTGGGCATACCCCTAGGATCTGGCGGCAGGTAACAGTGGCGTTCATCCCCAAACCGGGAAAACCGAATTATGAGGATACCAAATCCTATAGACCAATCAGCCTATCATCGTTCTTTTTAAAATGTCTTGAGAAAATGATGGATAGGCACATAAAGGATTGTCCATTAAAGGATCATCCTCTACATAAGATGCAATGCGCTTACCTACCCGGTAGGTCTACGGAGACCGCATAGCACTATGTGGTGACTCGCGCAGAGATGGCCTTGCAGCAAAAGGAAATCTGTGCTGCAGCTTTTCTGGATATTGAAGGTGCTTTCGATCGCACAACATTCTCATCCATTGAAACAGCTGCTACAGGGCATGGGATAGAACCAACTCTAATCAGATGGATCAAAAACATGCTAAAGAACAGGATAATCCAATCTACAATATTAGGAGAAAGTCTCTTCGTCAAAACGACTAAAGGATGCCCGCAAGGAGGTGTCTTATCGCCGACTTTGTGGAGCCTGGTAGTGAATTATCTTTTGAGAATAATCAACAAAGGTCCGTTCTACGGAGTTGGATATGCGGACGATATAGTGATAGCAGTCAATGGAAAGTTTCCAAATACAGTATCGACACTGATGCAGGAAGCTCTAGACAAAGTCACAAACTGGTGCACGACAAATAGTCTCTCGGTTAACCCAAAGAAAACTAACGTGATCCTATTCACACGAAAAAAGGTACTAACAGGTCTACAAGATCTACATATGTACGGTAATAAAATTAAATGGGCCACTGAAGTTAAATATCTAGGGGTTATACTGGATAAGCAACTGCGGTGGCATGCACATGTTGACCATACCATTGCTAAAGCATTGAGAGTACTGAATATGTGTAGGTCAGCATATGGAAAGACATGGGGCCTACAGCCCAAAATACTGGGTATACAAAATTATGGTAAAACCGATATTAATGTATGGATGCATCGTGTGGTGGCCCAGAACTAAAATACAAACCTGCAGGGACGATCTAATGAAACTACAAAGGACAGCCTGCCTGGCCATCACAGGTGCATTCAAACAACGACGGCAGCTATGGAGCGGTTACTTAAGCTCACTCCATTACACATCGTCATTGAGACTGAGGCGAGGAAGGCGCTCTATAGACTGGAGAAAACTGGACTATGGAGCGTAACAGCGCCAAGCCTTGAACACACCAAGCTAGCGCCACAAAAGGAACTAGATGACATTAGGAACATGAGATGTAACAAGATCTTGACCACGTACATGTTCAACAAAAGATTTAGCACCCAAATCCCTACCAGGGAACAATGGAAAAGTGGTCTAAACAAGCAAGGTAAAGAACAAATGATATGGTACACGGATGGATCCAAAACCAAGTCTGGAACAGGAGCCGGTGTATATACAGAAGGATACAATCTAAGCCAAAGCATGGGTAGATTTGCATCAATATTCCAAGCAGAGACCTATGCGATAAATGTTTGTGCAAAAGAGATATTGGACAGACGAATTACAGGCAAGAGAATCTACATTTGTAGTGACAGTCAGGCTGCCCTCAAAGCCATCAGCTCCTATGAGCTAAACTCGGCACTGGCCGTGGAGTGCGCATACCTTCTTGACAGATGTGGAGCGCGTAACACGATTAGATTAGTCTGGGTCCCTGGGCACACGGGGGTTGATGGCAATGAGTGTGCGGATGACTTAGCTAAAAAGGGAGCAATGGAGAAATTTGTTGGTCCAGAACCGTTCATAGGCATACCAGATGGTGCCTACAGAGGAGCGCTGTTCAAATATGCCCAAGAACAACACGGGAGAGAATGGGAAACTAGAACAGGGCTGAGACACTCCAAGGATTTCCTTTCCACATGGTGTGACAGCGACAGCGAGAGACTGCTAAAACATAGCAGACTACAATTAAGGCAACTAATCGGAGCTTATACTGGCCACTATGGCACAAAAGAACATCTACATAAGATGAACCTCTGCAGCGACGTGGCATGCAGGAACTGTGGGACAGAAGCTGAAACCATGAAGCACGTTTTATGCCACTGCGACGCTCTGGCGGCGCGGCGAATGAAGCTACTGGGAGTGGCCTATCCAAACCCAGAGGAATTTCGGCTCTTCCCCCCTGCTGGAATCTGCAGCCTGGTACAGGGAGTATTCGATTCTACAGATATGTAAGAGCGCTAGGGCAAGGACAGCACAAAAGATCCCAACGGGTCGAAGTGCGCCTGAGGTCTCCTCGGTCCGATAAGCCAATGACAAGATAAGATAAGATAAGATAAATACAATTAATGGTACGGGTTTCATTCCACCAAGAGAACAAGCACACTCGTGACATAAGCTTCTACAACCCCGCCTCAAGCAGGGCAGCAGAGAGTACCGGAAAGGAACAAAAGGAAGACTAAGTTCTTATTCCCCCTAGTAAGTACTCTCACTCTCAAACACATGAGAGGCATTGATATATATACCTTGTTGAGATTCTGGAATCCTTTGGACTAAAATCTTCACGATTGGCATGTCGATATTGATCGTGATGTTTAAGATGGTAAGAGTTCGACATCACCCACAAGCTTCCCTTGGGGTTTGTTGGTTCCTCTGACAGATTTTCCCTATTTAAAAACATCGCGGCATATTAGATTGAGTTGTTACAGATTTGATTTCCTTGTGGGGGTAATCTTTTCATGTTGCCCTCCGGATGTTGCCTAATTAGCATGAGTTTACTATAAAGCATAAAGTTAATAGAATTGGAATTTACTTACTAATATATTTTGTGCAATAAAAGTAAATGATTTATGACTTTCACTTCTCTTACAGACGTATCACTACATTAGGAAATATTCCTGTACCATGGGTGCGTTTACAATCTTGGAATTTACTTTCATTCACAACACCCAGACCGCAACAAATATTTCTAGGTCACAAAAAGAATTTTCCCATGCGGGGATCGTACCCAAGACTATTTGATCCATTGAATGAAGTGACTTAGGCTCTTAATCTCTAGACCTAACCGTCACTTGGCAAATTAACATTGTGTAGCTACCCTTTTCTTCATAATATTAAGAGTTCATCAAATTATTTTCCGCTCCAAATGATCCAAATTACTTTAGCAAATCCTTTCCGCTCACAATTAGACCCCTCCAGAACCCGCACCCACGCAGGTAGTGGGACATTAAACTATTATTACAATGTTCTATTATGAGCATCATTAATACATAATGGCTTTTAGTTCTTAGATAAATGGTTATGGTACTCTGTACTCTCTGCCTACCCCGCGCAGGAGCTGGCGTGATGATATAGATAGATAGATAGATAAATGGCAATTTGTGCATTGCAGAATATTTACGAACTGAATTTTTTTTGGCGAATTTTGATAATTAGTGTTTTAGTGATATGGTGTGTAGTTTGGCTTTATTTTTTATTTCAAAAATATTTCGTTATGTCCTATTTTCCAAGCACTATGAAATACCTTATTTTTCTATCCCTAAAATTAAAAATCTCCCTCGTTGATCTAGTAGCAAAGCGCATAGCTTTATAATCACGAGGTCCTGGGTTCAAATCCTAGGTTTTTCTACTGAAATATGCATGAGTCTGGAGTCTGAAATTGAGCCCGGTATATGGCAATAGGCTCGCCCCTTATTGCATGGGGCCTAACATCGTCGGCAAAAAGTCGGTGTACTCAGTATACTTCTGCCATTCCCATTTGAGGATTATAGGCGTGACGATGTTTAAAATTTGAAAATACTGCAACAAAAGTTGATATTTATGATGTTAGTAATTTACTGTTGCGAGGGTATTGGGGGTTTACAAGTTAATTTGTATAGTCGCATTTCAAACTTCTAAAGCCCTTCGAGAATAAAAATTAAATGAAAATACAATCAACACGAAACAAAGCCAACATTGTTTACTGTTTTCGGGTAATTCACGGAAACAATAATAAGCCAAAACCGAGACTAATTGGCAACCCGCCCACTCGACTTTAATTAGTCCGAGAATTTTCATATTACATCCTCTAAATCATGAATAGCCGAAAATCTGTTCACAGGCCTCCGGATTTTAAGTTTATTACAAGCTTTACGGAAAAAGGATGCTACTTTAAATTTGGGTTGTTTTTGAATGGGTTTCTTTGATTTTATTTTCGCAAGCGTTTGTGGATTTATCACTTGGTCATTGAAAGTGTTTTAGTGACTGGAATGTACGATTTGACTAAGCGCGTTGAAAATGTTATCAATATATAAAAAATAAATAAAATATTAGCCCTCTTAAGAAAATGTCCCACCGTTGGGCAAGAGTCTCCTTTCAAGCTGAGGGCGATAGTCCGCCACGCTGGCCCAGTGCGGGTTGGCGAACTTCATACACCTTCGAAAAACTCTTATTATTATTATTTTATTTCAGATGTCAAGATCCATTATACATTATTAACAGAAAGCATTAGTCAGTAAATGCATTCTATTAATATTAGGCATGCAGGTTTCCTCAGGATGTTTTCCTTCACCGTTAAAGCAAGTGTTAGTTAATTTTTAATACGCACATGCCTTTGAAAAGACAGGGGGTTGTGCTTGGGTTTGAACCGGAGACCTCTGACTTTGCAGTCCAACGGTCTTACCACTAGTTTTTCACGGCTTTTTTTTTAATTTGATGCTTTATAAAAATGTGATCAAACCAGAGTTCGACCTGTTTATGGTACCTGCTGGCATATAACGAAGAAATCAAACCATATCTCAGGTTTAGTCCAACTGATTATTATCAAAGATATCGTCGTCCTTGATTAAACTATAAATTATGCTTCCTTAATTCACGTAGAAGATTGTGCTTTTTGCATGACATCTTTTTTCATCCTTTGCAGGAAAGTTTCAAAAGTCTTAGTTCTCTGTGGGTAGGACTACTAATGAACAGTCAAACAGACATTTTTTAAAGAACACCCGTAACTTCGTTCGCCTTATTTTCAGGCGTGCATTTCACACCCTTCACCTTTGGAGACAAAAGCATCTGTCCTTCACCTGGATAAGATCTATGTCCTTGCCGAATTTGATTCAAATATGTTTAGCGGTTTGGGCATGAAAATGTAACACACAAACAGACTGACAGAGTTACTTTCGAATTTATAATATAAGAATAGATTGTTAATGAACAAATACACTCCTTTCCTCCATTCGCAGTAAAAAGTACGATTTTTGAGGGTTATTTTTTCTAACTACCGTCTGCATGTATGTTTTATTTGTAAAATATTTTTATTTATGTTACGTTCTTATAATGAGAATAAATGTCTATAAACCTTTATAATTGTGTAATCATATTTAATGGTAATTATGTCGCACCCATATTTGACTAACACTGTCTCGCCTATATTCCCAAGTGGGGGTGGCAGAGGTGTACTGAGTACACCCACTTTTCGCCGACGATGTTAAGTCCCATGTAGTAGGGGGCGAGGCTATTGCCATATATCGGGTACAAGTCTAGATAGGGAAGCTTCATACTGGGAAGTTTTCGTTAGGAAAACTTGATACGTCCGACCTAGGATGTAAACCCAGTACCTCGTGATAGACAAGTATAGGTTGAGATGATGATGATGATGACCTCGTGATTACCAGCGATGCGCTTTGCCACTAGACCAACGAGGCAGTCAAATTGCATATTTAACTAACAGGATCGAACGCCACTTATCCTTGGTTACTACCAAGAGAATTTTGATACAACAGTGCTGCGAGTGCCTTCTTCAAAACCCTACGACCTAAATAAATAAAAAAAGATACTTAGAGAATCCAAAAAAATATTGTCCAGGAAATGGTACCTCCAAAGGCTTGAGTAAGAACTCGAAGCCATAATAGACTAATTTCTCAATAATAATTGGATGGACTCTTAAGAAGATTACTTAGAAAAACGATCGCATCAAATAATAAAACATCAATTTGATTCTAATTTATTCTTCTATTAGGCTTACGTTACAGGAAAAGTTAGACTACCATTAGTTAGTTACATTGCTAGTCGCATAATCAACCTATAGATAGGTATCTACGCTTTCCACATCCAGTCCCTTCTAGCCAGCTTCACCAGTGTATGTGTGAATCTACGCTGTTGGCCGCGGGGCCTTTACAGCTTCACCGGACAAGAGGGCGAGCGTGCAACCACAGTCGAGCGAGAAGGGCAAGGGGGCAACTTGCTCAAGAGTGCCTTAAGGAGAAACGGCCTCGACTTGAGCAGTCGCAATGGGGGAGGGCGTATACTAGGTGTCTCGCCGTGGTGATCCGCACCGGCCGGCGGGCAAGGGATTCTTCGACCTCGCCGGCGTGGTCGGTGTCTGATCCTGTATGTGCATCTGTATCCGAAAGAAGGGATGTAAGGGCATCGGGAGGGTCGGTAAGAACATGCCGTGGACGGCGGTAGCGGCTGATAGGAGGGGAGTTAGATTCGTAGTCGGCGGCGGCTACAATTAGCGGATTTCTATGATTGGAAGCATCGGATCAGATCGTCGTCGATCGGAATGGAAGCTTCGCCAGGTCATCAGTCCACCTTGTGTGTCTCTCCATATTTAGATCACCAGTTTTAGGTTTCCATTCAAGCAAGTAAACTGTCAACAGATGGAGGTAAAGGGAATCTCCATCCGTTGACAGTTTACTTAATTTCCCATGCAAACACCCAGAAGGAACAAATAATTGCAGGTCACATAAATAATTGACTAGTATAGGGATCAAAGCTACGACTCCTTGATTCCGGGATCCCAGCTATGTTTCAACTAGGAGAGGTACCTACTAATCATTGTTCTGTGGCTTAAACCACTAAGCCAAGTAGCCGTTACGTAGACACCGCGTAAATGCCGGATATATGCAACATCATTGCAACAGAATTAATTACAATTGGTTGGTGAGAAGATCTGGCACGTCAACGAAGATAGCAGCTTAATAAAAGTAACGAACTGAGTCCAATTTTACTGACAATCTACGGCGTTGAGTGGATGAGAACATGATTAACTAGAATTCTAAAACATTTATTGGCGTTGGTTAAGATTCAGATTAGCAGAATATTTAGTGCGTTAGACTCGTCCAATAGTTTTACAGTACTGACATCAAAAGTCTGATATACGCTTTGAATTTCTCTTTGAGTCCGTTTAAAAGAACTCATAATAAAGTAACCGCGTAGCCGACTAATTGAAAGCTAACTGTCGGAAAATACACTAAACACTATCCTTAAAAGGATCGCAAAGCAGCACGGACTCGGAGGCAGACTGAATTTAAAAGTTTGAGAGAAATCAACAGAACTTGGCGAAACCTTTGCGGGTTGCTGTCAGAGCTTTAAGTTAATTAGTGTTTGGTTATATGGACACGAGAAACTGCCTCAGTTTGATTATTAAGTATTAGTAGAGGAAGCGAGAGGATAGGAAGTATAGACGATAACGATCATAACAGTGCCTAGCCATCACAAAGCCTTGTCTCACAAAACGAGACGAGTTTAGAGGAGGCAGGTTGCAGGCAATCTGCTGTGTGAACTTATCAAGCCAGCCAACTGAAATTACCTACTTATCTAAAAAAAAATTATACAATGTGAAAGTGGAACGATGTAGGTACCGGGAAGAAGAGCATGTCTTATCTGAAGGGCAAGTTAAGAGTCACAGTAACCGGGCAGCATGTATGGAACGAACTATGAGAGAAAAGAAGCCGTTGGAACACTGTACTCTCGGCCTACCTCGCAAGGGATCTGCCGTGATGATATAGATTGAAAAAAAAACCTGCGTCTTGTCGTGGCGTCGCCTTTGTTGAAGAACATTGGGTTCTAAACTTGAAAAGATTGAATTTGTTGTGACGCAAACGAAGCGTGCTGTCATAATAAAAACAAACAAACACCGTGACGCCTATATTCCACAAGCGGGGTTGGCATAGGTGTATTGAGTACATCCAGTTTTTGCCGCGATGTTAGGTCCCATCTAATAGGGGGCGAGACTATTGCCATATTACGACAGACGATTTAGCACACTGGTTAAGAGCTTAAGCTGTTTCACCCATTGTGTCTAATAGTCGCGTGTTCGATTCCAGCACGGGACAGATCTCTGTGTGATCCACAATTATTTGTTTCGGTCTGGGTATTTGCGTATGTAAAATTTCATGTTTGTAAACGCACCCACGACACAGAAATAAATCCAAGTGTGGGGCTACGTTTTAAAAAAAATTATATATCGGGTATGACTCCAGACTCCCGCCTCATACCGGAAATTTTTCGTTAGAAAAACTACATTTGCCCTACCTAGCATTTGAACCCGGACCTCACGATCACAAAGCGTTGCGCTTTGCCACTGGACCAAAAAAGCAGTGCTGTTATGTTTATGTTTATTTAGTAAATTTATTGTGTGACAAGGATGGCTTATGAAATCGCCAGAAACACGCTTACGTCAATATTTTCGTGCTGAGCCTTGTCCTTGTCGCCGCATCGCCTTTGTTGAAGAACAGATGATACAGAGTGTAGACGTATATTGCCCAACAATACGATCCTACAAGGATCTTTTGGCGCGCAGCCAAAATCGGAACTAACGCTGTCATCGAGTGAAATGTCACTCCATGACAGTCAGACTCGCCGTTAGCAAAAAAATAACATTGTCGAAAATTGCCCCAGAACCAACAAACATTTGACCCATGCCATCATTATTTATCTATTTTAATAAAATAATTGGCCAGGAACAGGCCCAGGAAGCGGTGGCGCGATGACCTCGACGCGTATCGAAAAGCATGGCCATTACTGACAGGGGATAGAGATCGTTGGAGAAAGGAGGGGGAGACCGTTGCCCTGCAGTGGGACACATTAGGGTAATAAACAAACATTAAAATAATTAGTGATTAAACGAACTTACTTGTAAGTGAAGTTAAGTAGTAGGTAAGTGAAATCGCCATTCTTTTAATTCTTTCGCAAATATTTTTAGAAAAAAAAACACCGTCACGCCTATATTCACCAGCGGGGGTGGCAGAGGTGTACTGAGTACACCCACGTTTCGCCGACGATGTTAGGTCACTTTGCCACCAGACCAACGAGGCAGTCAATATTTTTAGAGCTGTGATTAATTCCAAATAATTAATATGTTGATTTTTTTTGTCCTGAATCCAACTACTACTCACTGTTTTCCAACACTAGCTATACCCCATCCCATAGTAGAAGCATCCGAATAGATTTCTAGGATATTCATTAAATTGAATTTTTCCAGATTTTACACATCGAGTTTTATCAATGGAATCTATCCAACATTCAAAATCCGGATCTAAAGTCTTTTAGATTTACAAATTTACATCTATAAAACTCTTTGGTGTAATGTGGTATCCCAAATTGAGTCATATTTGTCTGAGCAAACAGATGTTAATAGTCCTAATAGTATAGCAAAATCTCTAATACTGCCTACATCTTTTCTAAATTTGAATAATTACGTTTTCTTACGTTTTCCTGATGGTAAGCTAATTTTCATTGTTCTTGAATTTATGATAAATCCCAAAAATACATACGAAGTACTTAGAATCTACAGCTTTTAGGTTCATCTATTATGAAAACAAGCGCACGAAGGAGTTTCTTTGTCATATCAATATTTTTGCACATTCAACGTAACTATTAGATATATGACATATATCAGCGAGATATATTGTAGACGGATTACCAGTACAACCTGATGCCTGGTCACATCATTTTTGTAAAAAATATAGGGTGGTACAAAACATTTAATTCTTCAAGTCTATTCTTCCAGTTGAACCTTAAATATCTTTTGGAGGTTTCATGTATTTTAATTAAAAAAATAAATAAACATCTTCGAGGGTAAGTGCTGACTATATATATATATATATATATATATATATATATATATATATATATATATATATATAATGTTTTAAATTTAGTTTACTCATAGTTCAAAAATCTTCGAGTTTGAAATGCTTAATATTTATAAATTTGTTCCTTTTTTAATTTAGAATTGATATATAATAGTGTTTTGCCGTTCAGTTTGGGCACTAAAAATATATTAGATAAGAATTGGTCATTACGAGGCATATATTACGACGCCATTGGTCATAACGAATTAGCCCTTATTGACAGTAAATCAAAATTAATTACTTCTGAACGGATATAATTTTGAGAATGCGAGAAATGCTGACTTCAGCTCGACTTTTGACTTATTTTACTAGCCTTTGTCATTTTAATGTATCTACAACCAAACAATAGGTTGTCAATTTATGTCAGTCAGGTTTTAACTCCTTTGTTCAGCGCAGCTAGGATAGAATTACTTCTCGTCATAGAATCACTATGCTAAGAGTCACATAGGATACGCCATCGATAATTTTAAAATAATTGGATCTTTTTATAGAAAATAAAGGTAATAGCTTTAGAGGGTGTTTTTGCATAATTATAACTTCTGTCACAGCTGCTTTTATCTCTGGGTTCAGCACTGGTCCATCTATCTATCAACAGTTGGCTTGCGCCAAATGTGACAATAAAAGTTCCTTACGGACATCCTTCGTCAGGCCAGAAGTGGCTAAAAATTCCAGACGTATGGCGAAGTCCATCTAAATACATATCTTTCTTAAAGACTGCCTTAGCAAAGGAATCTGCTGCCATTATCTCAAGAACCATCTCATTCTGTATCTGCTGATCTTTTTTCTCTACCGGTGCAGCTAGATACCGATCTGGGCACACGGTTGCCGTACCGTAGGTTGGGATATATTTATCGTATCGGGTACCTCTAATTCTGGCAGCGAGTCCAGCCTTGATGCACTTGTTGACAGTCCCGCCTGGCCTAAATCTATATAGAGGTCCGACATCCTCAGATTCAACATTCTCATATAAAAATGGTCTTTAATAGGTATAGATTTGGGATCTAACCCATAACATTTGTTTGTAATAAACAACAAAAATATCTATCTATCTATCTATATCATCACGCCAGCTCCCTCGCGGGGTAGGCAGAGAGTACAGAGTTCCAACAGGTTCTTTCCTTACATACCTCTCTGGCTTCCTCCACTCTCATAGTTCGTCTCATACACACTCGCCGGTTACGGAGACTCTTGACTTGCCCTTCAGCTAAGACACGGTCTATAATATCTACATATAATATAATAATTTTGGCGAGATATTCACTTATAAGCCATTATTAGAATTACCTAAACAGGTAACGAGGAAAAAATAAGTATATAAGGTAGCTACCGTACAAATACAGCGGGTAAGATGAACTCGAACGTTGCATCGGGAACAAGAGTTTGATAGACTAAATCATAGATAATATACTAATAAATTACACTTCGTGCGTTGTAATATTAATCCACAACAGCATCGATAAGTAACAACTCGAATCGTTAAAACGTAAACCGATAGTTGCGTTATAAATAACACAAATTTATCCTTATAACCTTTTAGATAATATTTGCTGTATTAGGTATCCGCACAAAGAAGTCAAAGGTGTCCTAAGGTACCCTACGGGGCTACAGCAGATAGCTCCTATGTAAAACAATTAATTATAAAGCGGTAGGTATTTACCTTCTGAAGGTTCGTTTGACAATGATCCAGAATGCGATGATGATGGTGATTTTTTCCGTTGTCCTTTTACTCCACTTTCTTTATTTCCCTTTTTGATATAACTTAAAGATTCCACTTGGAATCTTCGTCGACGACTTCGTCTTGTTTCATTTTGGGCATTTTATAATTGATAATATTTAAGTGCCTACAGAACAAGTTTTAAGTGCGAAGTGGCGGAGCACTGAAATGTGAATGACGAATCGAATAGCAGAACGATGGCGTGGGGAATTGCCCATCTACCCACTTTCAATTTTTATTTATTTGAACTGAGTGCATAGATGCCGACATTGTATGTGGAACTAAAACACCGTCACGCCTATATTCCCCAGAGGGGTGGCAGAGGTGTACTGAGTACACCCACGTTTCGCCGACGATGTAAGGTCCTATGTAAAAGGGGGCGAGCCTATTGCCATATACCGGGCACAATTCCAAACTCCGGACTCATACTGGGAATTTTTCGTTACAAAAACTACATTTGTCCGACCTAGGATTTGAACCCAGGACCTCGTGATCACAAAGCGATGCGCTTTTCCACCAGACCAACGAGGCAGTCAAAGGATGTATGTGGAACTACAGGTGTAATATATCTAATCTCGTGAACGAAACACTGAAGCATATTGACTAATATCCGTATCTAACGGATAATTTGCAATCTAAATCGAATATTTCAAAATATTGTGAGTACTTATATCGTAGTCGCCGACATCTTTACTGAAAGCCAACACACAATATAACCTCATACGTATTAATGGCTACTGAATTATAACCTCAAATCTAATCCTTTTGTGCAATATTGCGATACCCCCGCTTGTCCGTTTAATAATGAATGCCTTATAAGTATTTATTGGTGATTTGAAGTCCCAATCAATCAATCAATCAATCAGCCTATCGTAGTCCACTGCTGGACATAAGCCTCTCCTAACACGCGCCATTGCACACGGTCCTCCGCCTTCCGCATCCAGTCTGTCCCAGCGACCTTTTTGAGGTCGTCGGTCCATCTAGCTGGGGGCCGTCCTACCTTACGCTTACCAAGTCGCGGTCTCCACTCTAGGACACGCTTGCTCCATCGGCCGTCGGTCCTTCTGCAGATGTGACCAGCCCATTGCCACTTTAGCTTACTGAGTCTGCGAGCTATGTCGGTAACTTTGGTTCTTTGTCGGATTACCTCGTTACGAATTTTATCCTTCAAAGAGACGCCGAGCATAGCTCGCTCCATAGCCCGCTGTGCGACTTTGAATTTGTGGACTAGTCCCACTGTGAGTGTCCACGTCTCGGCCCCGTAAGTCATAACAGGTAGGACGCATTGGTTAAAGACTTTAGTCTTCAGGCATTGCGGTATAGGCGAAGCGAAAACGTGACGTAGTTTGCCAAATGCTGCCCAACCCAATTGGATCCTGCGGTTGATTTCTTTCTCGAAGTTGTTTCTACCAAATTGGACAACTTGTCCAAGGTAAACATACTCCCGAACAACTTCGAGCATCGAACCATCGATGTAGATCGGTCCCGGCGTGACATGCTCATTAAACATGATCTTGGTTTTATCCAAGTTCATGCCGAGACCGACACCTCGAGAGGCTTCATTTAGGCTATGCAGCATTTCGCTTAACTGTTCCAGTGACTCTGCCACGATGACGATATCATCGGCAAACCGAAGGTGTGAGATGTATTCGCCGTTGATGTTAATGCCCCGCCCAGTCCAGTCCAGCGTCTTGAAGACGTCTTCGAGTGCATTGGTGAAGAGCTTGGGGGATATTACAACCCCCTGTCTTACCCCACGATGCAGCTCGATCGGGTTGGTCTTTTGGTCCTGGAGCTGGACGGTCATTGTGGCGGTATCAAACAGACATCTCAACACCTCGATATAGCGCCAATCGATGCCACATCGCTGCAGAGCATCCAAAACCGCCCAGGTTTCGATGGAGTCGAAGGCTTTCTCGTAGTCCATACACAGCGGCTGATTGTACTCTTCGGTCTCCTGTACAATCTGCCGAACAGTATGGATGTGGTCTACGGTGCTGTAGCCTTTTCGAAACCCGGCTTGTTCCGGTGGCTGGAACTCGTCAAGTCTTCTGGCGAGGCGGTTTGTGAGTACTCTCGAGAACAACTTGTAGACGTGGCTCAGGAGTGAGATGGGTCTGTAGTTCTTCAGCAAGGTTTTGTCACCTTTTTTGAAGAACGGAACCACCGCACTCCCGCTCCACGCTTGAGGTGTTAAGCCCTGGTAGATGACGGAATTAAAGAGACTCGCTAGCTTTTTCAGGATTGGCGTCCCGCCTGTTTTTAGGAGATCAGTGGTGATTCCGTCATCGCCTGGCGACTTGTTATTTTTGAGCTGCTCGAAAGCCACTCTGACCTCGTCCTGGTTGACATCAGGGATGTCTTCCGTGTCGTGGCGTGCGAGTGGGGCTCTGTGGTCGTCAGCGCTGGGTCTCGAGGGTTTAGCCATCCGTGATGCGTACAGGTCTTTGTAGAAACTCTCAATTTCCTCGAGTATCTCGAACTTGGAGGTCACGGTTTTGCCATCCGCTGTATTAAGTTTCGTCAGATGGGATTTACCTAGCTGGCGAGCGAAGACTTTGGTGCCTCTATTCTGTTCAATCGCAGCCGCGATGGTGCGGGTGTTGGAACATCGGAGGTCACGTCGCATCAGCTTCCGGATCTTCCGGTTGTGGTTCCTCCCCTCCGGCGAAGACGCCTGCGTGGATGACATTTCCCGTCTCTGCCTCATAAGTTCGAGAGTCTCGAGCGAGAGTTTAGACTCTCTGTTACCGCTTTTGCCGGGAAACACCCTTCGAGACACATCCTGTAGCTTTTTGACCACTGTGTCGGTTTTGTCGTCAACATTGCCTTCGGTTTCCAGCAGGTCGAAACGATTTTAAAGCTCCAGTTGGAACTTTTCGGACCCTAAAGCTATTTGAGGCGCAGTAGATCTGAGAGTAGACCTCATCATGCGACGTCTTTCGGCCTTGAACTTTATATTTAGAGCGCCTCGGACAAGTCGGTGATCGCTGCCGGTATTAAACCTGTTGATCACGGAGACGTCTCTAAATATAGACTTCCTGTCAGTCATGATGAAGTCTATCTCGTTCCTCGTCACAGTGTCGGGGCTTCGCCATGTCCACTTTCTATGAGGCTTCTTCTTAAAGAACGAATTCATCAAGAAGAGCCCCTGCGACTCCAGAAAGTTGACCAGCATCTGCCCCCTGTGGTTTCGGCGCCCCACGCCGTGGGGTCCGATTATCGTTTCGCCGCGTTCTTGTACTCCCACTTTGGCATTGAAGTCCCCCATAACAACATTGTAGTGAGCCTTGGTGGTGCCATGTAATGCCTTGGCTATGTCTTCATACATGGCTTCGGCTATGTCGTCGCAGTATGTCGAGGTCGGCGCATATACCTGTACCACCTTCAGAGTGTACCTGTGGGTGATTTTAATTATGAGGTACGCTACCCGTGTCGCACACTGCTGACTTCCACAACGTTGTTAGTGAGAGCTTTGTTGACCAGGAAACCGACACCGCCCTGAGAGGGCCGGTCACCTTCCCCAAAGTAGAACAGGTGGCCTGACTCAAGGGTTATCGTGTCCTCGCCCTGTCTTCGGACTTCGGATAACCCCAATATGTGCCAGTTTATGCGGCCTAGTTCTACCTCGAGTACAGTGAGGTGTTGGTCCAGCCGTAGAGAGCGTCCATTGTACGTAGCCAGGGTCAGGTGTTTTTGGTAGCCTTGTGTCGTAGCCCGGAGATTCTTCGCACCCCCTGCCCCGCTGTTACCGCGACCGCTACCGTGGCAGCGGACAACGGGACTACCGGGAACTGGGGGCCTTTGCGTTTGGTGTCTTAACATGTTAGGAGGTTTTTGGCCTACTATACCACGCTGGCCAGACGGGTTGGTATAGGGTTTGTTTCAAATTTTCCTTTTCTGGTCGTTGATCAGATGACGTTACTACCTTTGGTGGGCTCTTACCACCAGCCTAGCAAAAGTATGGCTACTGGGGCATTCTAAGTTTTTCTTTCGCTCCCAGCCCAGTAAGGAAGAAGATTTGAAGTCCCACATGTATTTTTTCATTGTCGTTGGTTGTGGGGCAAATCATGTATGGGCGCAGAACAATATCCTTTACCTACGTTCTGTTTTTAATTAGTAACCGTGCGCACCTACCTGCCGAAATAAGAAAGTAGGAAAATTTTACTAAATGATAACCCTAAAGATGAGAAAGGGCATGCTCAGTTGGTATGCCCGAGCATATAGAAAGAATGCCAGATGAAAAAATGACAAAACAGATATACAATGTGAAAGTGGAAGGATGCAGGTACTGGGGAAGACCTAGACTATCTTACCACGACTAAATAAACCGAGTCTTATCTGAAGGCAAAGTCCAGAGTCTCCGTAACCGGCGAGCGTGTATGAGACGAGCTATGAGAGCGGAGGAAGCCAGAGAGGTATGTAAGGAAAGAACCTGTTGGAACTCTGTACTCTCTGCTTACCCCGCAAGGGATCTGGTGTGATGATATAGATAGATAGATAGATAACCCTAATTTGACACCAACGCACCCTGTCAATGTCAACCATGGACCAAAAGATCCTTGTGACACTATACGGACAAACAATGTATAAGATTTTGGACGACATAATGCAATTAACCAAACAAATGTGGACGATATAGGTCGGATGATAATTGTCGGGCGACGTCGATCGTTTCGCGGACTTTTCAAGAGACACTCATCGCGGAACACACTTTATATAGATACTGTGTACGTTTAACCCGACTTCAAAAAGGAGGAGGTTCTATGTTTGTCTGTATGTATACTTTTTTGGTTTTTTTTTATATGTATGTTTACCGATATTTTCGTCAATTGTAGACCGATTTTGATGGTTTTTTTTTTCATTGGGTTCTGCATAGCTTCAACATTGTCCTATTTTAATTTCATTGGTATTGGATCTTGGACTTTGAAGATACATCAGGAAACTCCTTAACGACAAACAATACGAATGCGTAGATTGAGATATTATGGCTATTACGTCAATCCTTTAGATACCCTACTATAGAACTAAGTAAAATATTAACCGACTTCAAAAGAGGAGGAGGTTCATAATTCGTCTGCGTTTTCTTATATAAACTATATAAAGGTATATAAATATACATAATTAATTCATTGATCACCTAAAATTGTAATATATTTTATTTTTAAAAAAGGTAATTCGACTTCAAAACGCAAAAAATAAATATTTGCAGACGGTGCCAAGTAATCGACTACACCAACCGGCACCGACTTCAAATATTTATTTTATGCTTTTTGAAGTCGGTTTTCCTCTTTACGTTTTTTTTTATATATTATGACACCACCATATAGTTAACCCCACAATACGCGGTTGAAATAAGTAATCGAGTGTTTAAGCCACGGTCGTAAGCCACAGTAAAGTTCTCTTCCCCAGCACAAACAGCAATGTATCTTGTTTAGCGAGTTTTAAACTTTTCCATCGCACCGGTATAGGGCTGTTAAAATTGTCAAACAACCGGACAACTAACGGCACAAGTTTGTAATGTAACATAACTTTGCCCGCGGTTCTACCGAACATAGTCAATTGAAAAACTTGAAGTGAGTGAAAAACTGCTATGCTAACAGCAGTATAATAACCATATAACTTGACCTCTCGCTAGTATACGCCTACGTATTACGAAGAGGTCAAGCTGTAATCACAGTTACATCCGATTTACACAGATTTCGATCAAACTTAAGGTTCCTTTTTAATCCCTTCAGACCTGGCCTCCACAATTGAGTACACAGTTTGAATAAATATTCATAAGCTATCCAAAAGCTAGGTACCGCCAAAAGCGTTCAGTGTTTTAAGTAATTCCAGAAAAAACTAAAAGCCATTTTTTTTAAATTATTTCATATTCAGGGACCTTTAAAGAATCGATCTCAGATGTATATTTTTTTCGCTTCAAGAATTGTTTCTCTGTTTTGGTGACTTTACAAATATAAAATTTAGAGTCAAATTATTCAGGCCGAACAAACATTATATTCGTGGGTCACATAAAAATGTATCCCCAGCGGTATCAAAACTGAGAATATTTGATCTAGTGAGCTGAGCGTTCCTCCCTCTGACCCTAGACAAAGCCATCGTTTAAATTATTTTAAAAAATTCGTGAATGTAACAATAGCTCCTTTATTATTTTTAACTGTACTAAAACATTTTCGCGGCTCCGTTTGAAAAACTATTGAAAAGACAATAAACTACTATAAATTATAGTGTACTTTACCCCCCCCCCCCCCCATAATTAAAATATTAGGGCAGACCAAGCCAGAAAATATACTTATTCTTCTGATGTGTGCGCTTAGCCCAAATTAGGTGATAAGGTCACCTGATTTTGAGTACCGTCCCCTGAGTAACGTTGTCAAAAAATTCTGCTAAAGCCTTCATCTGTAATAGTAAGTTTTTGGCGTGAAAAGGATGGTATATCAATTCGATAGCGGTACGCTAACGTCACTCTGTATGGCCTCAGGTAAAAATCCTGCTATCGTGTTCATCTGTATTTAGTAAATTTGTTGTGTGAAAAGGATGGCCTATCTACTTGAGAGGGTTACGCTAACTTCAATATGTATGGCCTCAGGTAGAAATTCTGCAGGATTTTCACTTAAGGCCATATAAAGGCCTTAAGTGAAAATCCTGCCGTCAAATTCATCTTTATTTAGTAAATGTATAGAAAAGTATACATAGTATACATATCAACTCTGTAGTCCAACGTCAAACCTTAAGCTGTATTTTTTATATACCGTAATGACGAAACCATATTTTTTTTTAATTTACCTTTACTCAAACTTTCAAAAGTAACTTTGTATATTGCATTTTCACGCCTAAACAGGCGAACAGTTTTTCATAAAACTCGGCGTGAAGATATCATGGATCCTTGAAAGGATATAGGCTACCTTTGTCTTAAAAAAATTAACGCCAACGAAGACGAGAGTAAAAACTAGTACTCATACTTTGGCGGAATGCGCTGTTAAATTGTGGGTCATTAAATAATAATAGAATATAATGTCTGAGGGCCATTATTTGCTATGGCCAAACACGGCACGTTACGATATCTTCGAGAAATGATCATGTAATGATATTTTGTATGGCCTTAACACTAGTGTCGTAAAAAAGCTTGAGCCGGCGCTTAAAACGCTCGCGTGTTCTACGTGGTTCAACGACCGTAAGCGTTGACTCGGCGCTAAACGCTTGACTTCGGCGCTTATTTTAACACGCCGCATTTCGTCTTCATAGGTCATAGCGTATAAGGACTCAGTTTGACGTTACGTAACGCTATTGAGTTGATATGTCATTCTTTTCACACTAATTATTTGTGTAACGATGAGAGTGACAGGACTCTTTCTCGATGGCGTCACGATAACGTCAAATGCTTTGTGCTTAGCCGTCACGCGCCGAGTCTGCAATTCCTGCCAAGAAAACACTGTGCTACCAAAATGTTATCTACTTATTTTACGAGACAACCCTACGGAATTTACGTTTCTCTGAAGTTATTGACTTATTGACTTTCAAAACTTGGGCAGTTCTGTACCGCAGTGGAGCTGGTTTCGGTCAGATTTATTTTAGGTGGGCCCACAATATAGCTTTAGACTGTAACTTATGAATCGGAGACTAAAATCAGATTGCCGTGATTTATAATCAGATACGCTGCGCAACATCTTATCATCCAAAATCTTTTATAAAAAAAGGTAAACCGACTTCAAAAAGCAAAAAAATAAAAATATTTGAAGTCGGTGCTGGTTGGTGCAGTCGGTTACTTGGCACCGACTTCAAATATTTTTATTTTTTTGCTTTTTGAAGTCGGTTTACCTTTTTTTATAAAAGATTTTTATTTTACAATTTTAAGTGACGAGTGAATTATTCTATAGTAGGGTACCTATAGGATTGACGTAATACCCATAATATCTCAATTTACACATGCCTATTGTTTGTCGTTAAGGAGTTCCCTGGTGTATCTTCTAAGTCCAAGGTCCAATGTCAATAAAATTAATATGGGACCACCTTGGATATATACTGAACCCAATGCAAAAAAAAATATCAAAATCGGTCCACAATTGACGGAAATATCGCTGAACATACATAAAAAAAAAAAAGCATACATACAACCGAACATATACCTCAGTGCCTCAAGACTAAAGTTATTATTCAATGTGTGTTGCCAGTAATGACATACGGATCAGAGACGTGGTCTCTTACAATAGGTCTTATAAAAAGGTTAGAGTAGCTCAGCGAGCTAAGGAAAGAGCTATGCTTGGCGTTTCTCTGCGTGATCGAATCAGGAATGAGGAAATTCGTAAACCGACATAGCCCTCATGATTAGCAAGCTGAAGTGGCAATGGGCGGGCCACATAGCGCGAACATTGGACGGGCGTTGGGGCAGAAAAATTCTAGGGTGGAGACCACGTATTGGCAAGCGCAGCGTAGCACGACTGCCTGCTAGATGGATTGACGATCTTGTGAAAATTGCAGGAAGTCGTTGGATGCAGGTGGCCTATGTTCAGCAGTGGACAAGTATAGGCTGAGATGATGATTAGATAATCTATATGGCGCATAATTCGCAACATACACCACTAAACCAAGAAGTAGGAATGGCCATGCAGATAAAAACATCAATGTTGTTTCGATGTAATACATCCAATCATTGCATCAATATTTAATACTAGACAGCGCTATCTTAATTTTTCATTGGATTTGAGGGAAAAAAAATATTTTTATATATTATAGTTTGCAGCAGTGATAGCCTAGTGGTTAGACCGTTAGACTGCGAAGTCAGAGGTCTCGAGTTCAAACCCAGGCACGCACTGCTGTATTTTCGAAAGCATGTGCGTATTAAAACTTAACTATCACTTGCTTTAACGGTGAAGGAAAACATTTCATTTCATTTATTCTTTATTGTACAAAGTTACATAAATTAGTAAGTACATTTACAGATATGATGTACAAAGGCGAACTTAACTCAATTTGAGTTGTCTACCAGTTAACCTTCGAGTGCAAAGAGAATATTTAACGTATACGTGAAGGCAATTGTACAACAAACTATTCAGTAAACTCTAAAAAAAACGAACAAAACAAAGATAATATTGAAAACAAATATCGAAGTCTCTGCATACATAAATTATACTAACATATACTAAATTAAAAACTATACAAATAAATACACCTATATACATAAGTTTATATACATAGATATCATCATCATCATCATCATCATCTCAGCCTATACTTGTCCACTGCTGAACATAGGCCTCCCCAATCGCTTTCCAGCGTAACCGGTCCGATGCCACCTGCATCCAACGACTTCCTGCGATTTTCACAAGATCGTCGGTCCATCTGGCAGGCGGTCGTCCCACGCTGCGCTTGCCAATACGTGGTCTCCACTCTAGAATCTTTCTGCCCCAACGCCCGTCCGATCTACGCGCTATGTGGCCCGCCCATTGCCACTTCAGCTTGCTAATCTTAACAGCTATGTCGGTGACCTTGGTTCTTCTACGAATCTCCTCATTCCTGAGTCGATCGCGTAGAGAAACGCCGAGCATAGCTCTCTCCATAGCTCGCTGAGCAACTCTGAGCTTTTTTATGAGACCTATTGTAAGAGACCACGTCTCTGATCCATATATCATCACTGGTAACACACATTGACTAAAAACTTTAGTCTTTAGGCACTGAGGTATTTTGGATGAGAAGATGTTGCGCAGTTTCCCGAACGCTACCCAGCCGAGTTGGATTCGTCGATTGACCTTTCTCTCAAAGTTGGACCTACCTAACCGGACTGCCTGTCCCAGGTAAATGTATTCGTCGACAACTTCAAGAGTGGAGTTCCCAACGGTGAGTGCGGTGGGTACGACATGGACATTAAACATTATTTTTGTTTTGTCCATATTCATTTTAAGACCCACTTGTTGGGATACTCTATTTAGGTCACCGAGCATTCGTCCTAGATCTTCCAGCGACTCCGCCATGACCACAATGTCGTCAGCAAATCGAAGGTAAGTGATGTATTCGCCATTGACGTTGATGCCAAGTCCTTGCCATTCCAAGAGCTTGAAGGCGTCCTCTAAGGTGGCCGTAAACAGTTTCGGAGAAATGACGTCTCCCTGTCTTACTCCTCTTTTTATGGGGATCACCTTCGTGCACTGCCCCTGTACTCGGACTGACATGGTGGCGTTATTATACAAGCACTTCAACACTTCGATGTACCGATAGTCAATGCGGCATCGCTGGAGAGATCTAAGAACCGCCCAAGTCTCGATCGAATCGAAGGCTTTTTCATAGTCCACAAACGCCAAGCATAGTGGCCGATTATACTCCTTGGTCTTCTGTATAATCTGCCGCAGCGTATGTATGTGGTCTATGGTACTAAAGCCTTTCCGGAAACCGGCTTGTTCGGGAGGCTGGAAGTCATCAAGCCTGCGTTCGAGACGATTCGTGATGACTCTCGAAAACAACTTATAAACATGGCTCAGCAGTGTGATGGGCCTATAATTCTTCAGTAAAGTGTTATCACCTTTCTTGAAAAAGAGTACCACCACACCCCTGTTCCACGCTTCCGGCGTTTTTCCTTCGAGCAAGACGGAATTAAACAGCCTCTGAAGGACTTTAAGTACCGGCGATCCGCCCGCTTTCAGAAGCTCTGCGGTAATTCCGTCTTCACCCGGCGCTTTGTTGTTTTTAAGGTGTTTGAGAGCCATCCCAATCTCGCACAGGCTGATGTCCGGGATATCTTCAGTGTAGTGTCGGGTTAGCTTAGCTCTTGGGTCTTTTACCAAGTCAACAACAGGTTCAGCTACTGAGGTATACAACTGCCCATAGAACCTCTCTATCTCCCTGAGCACCTCTGACCTATTCGACGTTACGTTTCCGTCCTCCGTCTTCAGCTTCGTCAACTGGCTTTGCCCAATAGACGCGTCTCTTGCAAACACTTTGGAGCCCTTGTTCTGCTCTATGGTCTCCTCAATACGTCTTGTATTGAAGGACCGTAAATCGTGTCGCAAGGACTTCAATATCTGTCCATTGAGCTGCCTATAGGACTTAGCATCATCGGAGGTTTGGAGCGTCATGGAACGTCGCTCAGCCATGAGGTTTCGGGTGTAGTTGGATAGTTTTTGAGGTCTATTTTTACGGTGGGGCTTAAAATACTTGGACCCGACCGTATGGACAGTCTCTACCAGCCTGTTGTTGATTTCGTCCACTGATGCGCTGCTGTCTAGCAATTCGAAGCGGTCTGCCAATTCGAGTTGAAAGTTCTCGGGGTTTTGGATATGTGCATAAGAAGGTCGGAGCGTAGACTTCATCAGACGCGATCTTTCCATTTTGACATTAATATTTAATGTGCCTCTGACCATTCGGTGATCACTGCCGGTTTTTACCCTGTGAATCACGGAGACATCATTAAATATTTGTCGCTTGGTGCTCATGATGAAGTCTATCTCATTTTTTGTGGAACCATCAGGGCTCATCCAGGTCCATTTCCTATGAGGCGGCTTCCGGAAGAAAGAGTTCATCATAAAGAGTCCCTCCTTCTCCAGATATTCGGCCAGCCTCTGACCCCTGGGGTTGCGTTGCCCATATCCAAATTGCCCCACTCTCAATTCATCATCGCCCCGTTTGCCCAGCCGCGCATTGAAGTCACCCATAACCACTGTAAAGTGTGCTTTGGAAGTATGTATGGCTCTACTAATGTCCTCATACATTATTTCGACGTCATCATCTGAGTATGCCGAGGTCGGTGCGTAGACCTGTATGACCTTCAGCGAATATCTTTTGGATATTCTGAGTATCAGGTACGCTACCCTGCTCGACACACTAGTGATGGACACAACGTTGTCTATGAGTGACTTGTGGACGATAAATCCGACACCACCTTGGGACTGCTGTTCGCCCTCCCGGTAGTAAAACAAGTTGCCGGATTTTAAGGTTATCGTGTCCTCGCCCTTTCTTCGGACCTCCGATAAACCAACAATATTCCACCGCAACTTGTTTATCTCTTCTTCCAGCTCAACAAGCTTCTCATCTGTCCTTAACGTGCGTGCGTTGTATGTCACCAGGGCCAAATTTCGGTGTTGGTTGTAGCCGAATCTCTGCCGGAGATTCTTAGCACCCCTTGTCCTGTCGTTACCATGGCTGCTACCGTGGCCAGGACGAACAGGACCGCCGGGGACTAGGGGCCTGGTTTTCTTACATTCTTCCATTATTGGGGGTGTTTGCCATACTCGCCACGCTTGGCAGGCGGGTTGGCGAGCGCAGTTATTGGTCGTCGAAGTGCTAAGGGAACGCTGCTGCCCATTCCCTAGTTTTCCCTTAGTCGCCTTGTACGACACCCGATGGGATGAGATGGGTTGGTCCTATTCTAAGCCGGGAACCACGCGGCAAGATATATACTTATATAAATATAAAATAATTAATAATATAATAAAATTTATATCAATTGCAAAGGAAATGCTCTTTTACTCTTTCCCTGAAAACATCCAGAGAACAGCTAACGCGTATGATATGTGGAAGGGAGTTCCATAGTTTCACCGCACGTACAGTGAAGGAGCCATCATAAAGGCTGGAAGTATGACGGGGAGAGAGAAGGAGAGAGGTAGCTGTACGACAAGTTTTGCCCCGAGGAATAAGAAATTCGAAGCGTTCGCGAAGATATTCAGGTGAGTTAGGGTTATAGAGAACAGAGAACAGAAGAGTGAGAATATGTAAATCCCGACGTCGCCGAACAGGTAGCCACTTCAGTTTCATTCGATACACAGAGATATGATCATACTTGCGTAGACCAAAAATGAAGCGGATACATAAATTCTGCAGGCGTTCGAGTTTATCAAGAAGTTCCTCTGTAGCGTCAAGAAAACAAACATCAGCATAGTCTAAAAGTGATAGAAGGAAGGAATGGGCAAGAATTATTCTCGTTTGAAAGGGCAGGAACTTCTGGAGACGTTTGAGCGATTGAAACGAGAAGTATACCCTCCTGCTGACTTCCGCAATGTGAGTGCTCCAGGAAAGATTGCAATCCAAATACACGCCTAAATTCTTCGTAGTGGTGGTATAAGGTATAGGGACAAAGTCATAAATTATTGGGGGGAGAGACTGATGGTCCAGGAGATTGTAGAAATGCCTGCCACCAATAATGAGAGCTTGCGATTTGGTTGGGTTGACTAAAAGTCCAAATCCCTTAGCCCATTGATTGATGTTTTTAAGATCATTATTGATGGCATTAATTGCTACCGACAATTCTTCGACCTTAAAATGACGGTACAGCTGCAAGTCATCTGCGTAGAGATGATAGTGTGAAGCTATAACTTTAGTGATCGCATCGATAAATACCGAGAAGAGAAGAGGAGAGAGTACGCCACCTTGCGGTACGCCCGCAGAAAGTTCACACCATCCTGAGGAGGCCTCGTTAGAGCGGACCATCTGCGAGCGACCGCGAAGATATGAATTAAACCAAGCAGTTACAGAGGAAGATACGTTAAGTGAGGATAGGATTCCCAAGAGAATGTCAAAATCGACAGAATTGAAGGCACTGCTAAAGTCCAGTAGAACCAGAGCTGTAAGTTGTTTGTTTTCCATGGCCAATCGAATGTCGTCAGTAATCTTGACCAGTGCAGTTACTGTACTATGGCCAGTACGGAATCCAGACTGGTAAGCACTAAGCAGGCTGTTAGAGGCAAGAAAGTAAGATAGTTGTTTCTGGACGGCACCTTCAAGAACTTTAGACAGGATGGGAAGTATAGAAATTGGACGGAATTGCGAGACTGAAGAGGGATTTGAAACTTTAGGAATCGGTAAAACATAGGCCTTCTTCCAGGCTGAGGGAAAGGAGCTAGATTCAAGTGAATAATTGATAATGTGGGCAATAACAGAAATAAGTTCATCCACGAGGGGGCGAAGCATTTGAATTTGAAGGCCATCATCACCGATAGCCTTGGTAGAAATCGATAAGATGGATTTTTTGACCTCTTCCTCTGTGACTTGCCGAAAAGAAAACTGAGGACATACAGGCAGAGGTTGGCAAGAAAGGTTGCAGAGTGTTGAAGTTTTAATATCATTGTCTAAAGTGACAGGAGATTTTGAAAAGTGCATATTAATAGCATTAAGGTCGATTGCATCCTAGATAGGATGCAATCGTTAGTAGATTTCCCGATACCTAGAGACTTAAGGAATTGCCATGCCTGAGCCGTATTGAAATTTTGAACTGAAGCGTTAATGTGGCGTCGCTTAGCATCCCTACACATACGACTGCAGCGATTTCGTAACTTTTTATACAGAGACCAATTCTCATCTGTAGGGAACTTCATATACCGTCTTTTAGCTTTGTCTCTTTTAGACATTTCTTTTTTGATGATGTCAGACAACCATGGTGCGGGAGAATGTTTCACTTTTATTTTTTTTATAGGAGCATGCACATCAATAAGGTCTAACAGCAGTTTATTAAAGGCGATCACTTTAGTGTTCAAGTCGGCGCAGTTGTATACAGAAGACCAGTCAATATTACCCGCGTCTTCTCTTAAACGATCCAGATCAATAGTTTTAAAACTACGAAGAAGAAGAATCTTAGACTTGCGTTTAGGTGTGCGAATTTTATATGAGAGGAAAACAAGATCGTGATAAGAAAAAGAGGCTGGAAGTTGCCCATGTACAGCCACCTTACTAGGGTCGGATACTAGGATTAGGTCTAGAAGTGAAGGAGGACAGTGGGGGGCATGGTGAGTAGCATAAAGTGGAAGAATATGCATGTTCACAGAAGAGACAAGAGATTGGAGTTTACGGCTGCGCGTATCACCCTTGAGCAGACAAGTGTTGAAGTCTCCGAGGATAATAGTGTTGTCATATAGTGATGAAAAATATTTAAGTTTAGATTCAAAAGAAAGGAAATAATCAATATGACAAGAAGGACTATAGTAAACACCTAAAAGAATTTTAGTGTGGTTAATCATGATTTCAATAAAAAGGTGTTCTGCAAAATTTGAATAGATACTCGGAGACTGATCAACAACTTTATAAGTAATGTCTCCACGGAGATAAACTGCAACCCCTCCACCTCCCTTGCCCGTTCTGTCATTGCGCACAAGTTTGTACCCGGGCAGAGGAAATTGTGTGGAAGGAACAGCGGGTTTGAGGAACGTCTCAGAGACAAGGACAGCGTGTATGAGTTCAGAGTCAAAAGATGATAACAAATCAGGATGATGGGCGGGAATGCTCTGAGCATTTATATGTACTACATTGAAGAATTTTCTGAAAGAAGAGAAATAAGAAGACAGCTGATCGCGCAGGTGAACGGAATCATCATTAAAAGCTGATGCGTAGCTATCATCCGATGCACAAGAAGAAGAGCAAGATATAAAACTATCATCTGACAAATTTAACATAAATATATAAAATAATAATTAATTAATATATATAAAATTACTAATAACTATAAATAAACAAGCGACTACTACTCCTCTTTACACTCGCCGATTTTTCACAAATTGAATAAAGGACTGATATCCAGATATCAGTCTATCCGAACATAGCACATAACTCGAAACTTGCGCGCAACATTTCCGAACGCGCGCAGCTAATGTCACTTGTAGTAAACACTAAACAATCAGAAAGTACTTAATATTATATAAGAAATTTTAGAAAGATAGATTATAATTATTTATATAGGAGAGACGACTGCATGATCAATGGCTTACACTTGAATGTGAAGAAAACCAAGATTATGGTTTTTGAAAGGGAACAAAACCAGAACGAATGTAAGGATTGTGGTTGGTAACGATGTGCTGGAGCAAGTGAATGAGTTTGTATATCTTGGATGCGCCTTCAGTAAGGATGGGAAATACACCGCTGACATAGAGAGAAGAGTGAGTGCAGGGACAGAGTGAATGGTGCGATGGGAAAGCTACTCGGGAGCCGGCACTTAAGCCATAAGGCGCAGCTGGCCATACATAACGGGGTTCTTGTCCCAACGCTGTTATATGGTAGCGAGAGCTGGGTTTGTAAGAAGGAGAATGAAAGTAGGATAAATGCGGTAGAAATGCGAGCTCTGCGGAAGATGTGCGGAGTGAAGCTGACCGACCGCATTAGCAACAGCGTAGTAAGACAGCGAGTAGGTATGAAAGATAGTATCGGTGTAAAGATGAGAAAGGGCATGCTCCGTTGGTTCGGGCATATAGAAAGAATGCCAGAGGAAAGAATGACAAAACAGATATACAATGTGAAAGTGGAAGGATGCAGGTACCGGGGAAGACCTAGACTATCTTACCACGACCAAATAAACCGAGTCTTATCTGATAGAAAAGTCAAGAGTCTCCGTAACCGGCGAGCGTGTATGAGACGAACTATGAGAGTCGAGGAAGCCAGAGAGGTATGTAAGGAAAGAACCTGTTGGAACTCTGTACTCTCTGCCTACCCTGCAAGGGATCTGGCGTGAGGTTATAGATAGATAGAGATAGATAGAGAGAATGATTTTAAAAATAGCATAAAGTAGTAAATTGCAAGTACCTAAGACTACTTCACTGCTTTGCGCGATTTCTTATCGGCCGGCTTCGGACACCCTGTACTCGAGCCAGACGCTGCACCTTGGGATTCCGCAGCAGCCTCCGACGTCGACGCCGCCACCGGAAATTGAGCTATTAGATGTCGCAGCTCAGCCGCAGATTCTATCTTGCTCCGGGCCTTATTTGGAAGCAGAATGACGATCTTCCCCTCGGAGGTCCAACACTGCCTTACTCCAAAGTGCTTACGCGCATTGAGGAATGTGTCATGCCTCGGTTTGGTCAAAAACTCCGAGAGCGTCAGCCCAGTGCCCTTTAATTCGGTCTTCTTGCGCCAGACCTCACCACGCCGATCGCGGCTTTGAAACCTCACGAGGAGGGGACGTGCCTTTCCCACGGCGGCTCCCAGGCGGTGACAAACCGCTATATCGGAAGCCTTGATGCTGTGAAATTGCCAGCAATTGTGCAATTTCACATTTAGTTTTTAATGTCTGGACTACCAAAGAAGTGATGTCCTCATCTTTCTTCTCTGGAAGACCATGGAGAAGGAGTACCTTGTTTCGGGAAGCCATTTCGTGACGATCTAAGCCCAACACCAACAGTTCCATCTGAGTTTTAATGGACGCCACTGTCTTCCACATCAAGCTCTTGAAATCCATGAAGTCCTTGGAGAGACTTGCTATAGATTTATGGGATGCTTCGCCGCCAGCAGCCTTCAGTTCATCTTCATAATGATCCATCCTTGCAGAGAATGTTGCAGAGAGATCTTCCATGCAGTTGGAGAGCTTTGTAAAAAGGTCCATTTTGTGAAGATTTAAATGAGTTTAAAAGAAGAAAGTGATAGTGAGAGTGAGTGTAATAGAGGATATAAAAACTTAGTACATAAGGAAGATAAAATGTGAGTAAATTACAACTTCTTTCAAACATCGTGAGGAAATCTCCAGCCTAAGAGTTTTTTGAAGGTGTATGAAGTTTGCCAACCTGCACTGGGCCTATAGCCTCTCAGTTTGAAAGAAGACCCGTGTCTAACGGTGGGACAGTTTCTTAACAGGGCTATTATTATATTGTTATGTTATAATTATAAAATAACGATTATCGGAGTTTTTCCTATACTTATACTTTAAATCCTTCCTTGTTGTCAAATTCCATGGTTCTAGGTCAACGGGAAGTTCCATATAATTTCTGATTAGTTTTGTTTAGGTTTACTTAGAACCTTAATTTTTTTTACACCGTAAACCTTCGTATTTGATATAATTTTCAACTTAATACCTCTAACTGTTCCTGAGAAAAAGAGTGCTAACCGTCGGACAGGCGTACAACGCAGTGATCCTATAAGGGTTCCCGGAACCCTAAAAATAAAAAGAATTAATCCGTTCATTACTAAGTTTCATTCTCTATAACAAAAATCTGACTCATTCAAAACAAATATGTCATTGAGCATATATTTGAATCACTAAATGAATCGTAAACAGGTTTTACTAGACTTAGCACTATAGACTGTTCTGATCTGAAGGGCACAACAAGATTCTCCGTAACTGGCGAGCGTGTATGAGACGAACTAAAACATTAAAGAAAGCCAGAGAGTTCTTCAAGGAAAGAACCTGTTGGACCTGTTTACTCTCTGCCTACCTTGCAAATGACCTGGCATGATGATATAGATAGATAGACATTATTCCGTTCTCAACCAACATACATTTGTATAAGATTTATAACTTATTCTAAGGTAATGAAAATATTCTGCTCATAGTTAAATACTAAAATAATCGCAAACACGTTTTAATAAATACTTAAAACTAATTCATATATGCCAACAGTTCACCCTTGAATCTGTGCAGGTAACGTCCAATTAAATATTTAAGCAAATCGACCGTACGTAGTTAATAATTTATTAGTCCAAAAACTTCATGCGACAGGAGTTGATCCATTTTAAACTATTTTAACTTTCAATTACACATGACAACAGTGCCTTTCTGTTCAAATTCGATCATTTGTATCTGAAACAGCACGAAGATTTTGATCCCAATATGCCTCATTTGAAAAATTTGAATCTTTGAACAATATCATATTATATAATATTTCTTTTTTCAATCCTCTAGTACGAATACTTCGGCAGTATAGTGATTTGGCCAAGTCTAATCCTAACCTTGATATTTTTGAAAATCAAATCTGTAAATACATTAAAAGTGTAAAAAATGTCCTCCATAGAACACAGTATTATATGTAATTCTATCTTCTGTTCTTGCAATTTCGTACGTTTTAATTTTAATTCTTAGCACTCACACGATAAGTTTATTATCGCCCTTTCGCTAAATACTGTTTATGCTGAACTGCATAATATGTACAATTATGGTTTGCAATCTAGATCTTTACTATAAATTGAATTGTTTAATATCCACTGATTGTTAAGTGTGTTGTATATCAACAAAAATAAAATAAATAAATATCAACCATCGGCTAAATTCAATCATTTAGCCCACGGTCAAAATCGGAACTAACGCTGTCATTGAGTGAAATGTTCTTCATGACAGTCGCATTGTTGTCGTTTATTATAAAATTTACCCAAGTTCTTTATTTAATTAGTAACTGTGCGGATACATTTAATATACATTAGGAAATTTTTACTAAATGTTAGCCCTGATTTGACACCAACGCCCCCCTGTCAATGTCATCCATGGACCAAAATATCCTTGTCGGACTACTCGTATAAGACAATAAGTTTAGTTAATGTACGGCCCGTACTCTAGAATATAAATCTAGTTTTAAAACTAACATTTTAGTCCAAAACTGATTTCTTTAAAACTTCACGACTAATTTACGTTCAGTAACACGGTCTTAGGGATCGTGATTCAGAATCAGATTAAAATGAGGCATTTTCTTTCAATATTAGGTATACTGACTGGTGAATGTAAAAGTCTAAAAACGTGAGCTTGTCCTCAGGAGTGACATCGAAGCTTTCCTTAATCTCGGAAGCGCCGTTATTCTGGTGGGCGACTTTGAGAGACGACTGTTAGCCCAAAAAGGCCTGCAGCACCGACGGCATTTCTAATCGTGTACTTAAATGCCCAACTCATCTACCAGCCGCTACCGCTACTCGCGATATATTCTCACTGATCCGATGTCCTTACTTCCCTTCTTTTTAATACAGATACCGCACTCCAGATCAGATACCGACCCCGCCGGCGAGTTTGAAGATTCTCTGGCCCGCCGGCCTAGTATATGCCCTACCCCATAGCGACTGCTCAAGCTGAGGCCGTACCTTTCGAGGCGATACGAGGCCCGAGGCACCCTTGAGCTAGTAGCCCCCTTGCCCTTCCTTGCTTGAGCGTAGTGGTTGCAAGTTCGCCCTCTAGTCCGGTGAAGTTGTAAAGGCCCGACGGCCAATTGACGTTGACCACTCAAACAACGACAACAAAAGATGAATGTTAGGTTGAGATTCGAATGCAAATGAAGCATTTGTTTTAGTACAACTGTTTCGTATCTTGTAGTTCTCATTTATGTTTCATATATCTCAATCATTTCAACAAAGATAGACACAGGTCTACTTTCGATACACGCTTCGACTAAACCTCTCAGAAGATAAACAATATTCTAGTTTACTATGTGAGAACATCAAGATTTTTTGTTTGAAAATTGATTTTTACAGAAATAAGAGTGAAGAGCATGGTCAAAGGCCCTAAACTGTAGATTTTTTCAAATAAGAGACGTCTTGGCATATTCTGATAAAGGTATTATAACATCACAAACCGTACTACCTATTTAGGTAAGACAGTCAGTGATTTCGAATAGGGCAACTTATGGAAGCATAATATACCAATCTGGTACAAAATAACATCTACACAAGATCCTTTCCAGCGACGTGGTATGTGGTATGGAAACTATGAAGCATGTCTTCTGCAAATGCGACGCTTTGCCGGTGCGGCGAATTATTCTACCGAGAGTAGCCTATCTCCAGAGGAATATAAGCTCTTCCCGCTGGTGGAGTCTACAACCTGATACAGGGAAAATTTGAATCACCAGGCACGTAAGAGCATTAGGGCGAATGGCAGCACTAAAAAATCACATGGGGTCGAAGTGCGCTTGAGGCAACTACTATTTATCTATTTATATTATAACGCTAGATCCCTTGCCGGTTAGGCACAGAGTACAGAGTTCCAACAGGTTCTTTCCTTACATAGCTCTCTGGCTTCCTCCACTCTCATAGTTCGTCTCATACACGCTCGCCGGTTACGGAGACTCTTGACTTGTCCTCAAGGCAACTTAACCCATAAAATGCCAATTAAGGTAAGATAGATAAGACAGATAAAATATAATCCCCATACATCAAATTAGTTATTTGAAACTATTTCATAATCAGATAATGAAAAATGTTCCTCGAACGAAAAATTTAATTCTCAAAGCGCGGGCACAGTTAATACGGCCAAACTTTTTTTTTTATAAAAACCCATTAAAATGAACGTTAACCCGAAAATAAAGTTATAATACAGCGTCCTAAACAGAGTGTTTACTCCGTAATAAGAGCAAGTTCCGAATCCAACATTCATTTACGGTAACGTATTTACTAACACACACGGAAGTGTAAATAGACCTAGAGATTACAACCGGGAATAGCTTTAAAGTCTTTTCTTTTTTATAACTGTGGTTTTGTTACTCGCCTTTTAGTTCTTTAGGAATGGGGTCCTTAATAAGGAACTCTTTTTATAGATGGCATAAAAAGAGAGTAACAAAGCAAACATCATGAAAAAAACTTCTAATTCAAAGCTAACTTCAAAGCTAATAACAGAAAAGATCACAGGCATATTTGCTGGGTTTACGATTGTGACAGTATACATATAATAATAATAATAAGCCCGCAGGGCAGCTTGTGGCGAGCTGTTGGTGAGTAACGACACCACGGATCCGAGTGTTTCAGAGAGTCGGTCAGGGCCCCCAACTCGGCGTGTCTTCGTCGGTCGAGTGGAAACCGAAGGGTGCCCGCAAGACTCTCGGCTCTGGCTAGCCTTAATTGGCCGTCCAGAGAGGAGCCGTGAGAGCTATATCGACGTAGGAAGATAATACGTTCCTACGTTGATGTACTCCAGGGGTGGAAGTGTTAAAGGGCATAACGCCGCGAGTAACTTCGGAGAAAGCGCAGCACACCTCTCTACACCCCTGAGCCGCTCACACCGGTGTTGCCCTCAGTTGTCCTAGGACGACCGTTTGAGGGCCTATCTAGTAAGCTGCGAGTCACCGCCGGCCACGGGTAATTAGGTATCACTAATTATGGCCGGTGTCTATCCCCTTTGAAATTGTCCAGTTTTTGTTCATCAAACCTCATTTACATAGCCCTTGTTTTCTTTCCATAATTTACAATAGTCCTTGCACCTGCCGGGTTCAGTTCGCTGGTTATGTTTCTTCATTTTCAGCAAGTGATCTCAGCAGGTGGCTTACATAACATTAACTTCTTGCAAAGGGCCTCTACGTGTTGGACCCATCTCCCCATGCAAGCCTTTCAAAGGTCCGGGTAAAGCCCGTGAATCTCAGCGAAATAATAATAATAAATAAATAGTCCAGTTTTTGTTCATCAAAGCTCATTTACATAGCCCTTGTTTTCTTTCCATAATTTACAATAGTCCTTGCACCTGCGGGAGTCAGTTCGCTGGTTATGTTTCTTTATTTTCAGCAAGTGATCTCAGCAGGTGGCTTACTAAACATTAACTTCTCGCAAAAGGCCTCTACGTGTTGAATCCATGTCCCCATGCAAGCCTTTCAAAGGTCTGGGTAAAGCCCGTGAATCTCAGCGAGATACATAATAATCATTTATTTCAGACATGCCCATAGTTAATAAATCATTAATATAAATTTACATTAGATTATAAAATGTCAAAAATATCAATAAATTTATCCAAAATTTTTACATTTATGTAGATGTAAGATCGTTAAAATCACAATTTTTCAATTCATGGAGACCTGTCCTGTCTTTTCCGTCCCATTCTTCTACATTGTTTAATAATTGTATAGAAGCGCACTTGCAAAATTGGCAGGGTGCAAGGACAAAGAGGCTTCTAATTTGCTTCTTAAGATTTATATAATTATCAAAATGCAGTTATAACATTTTTAATGCCTTTTAGCATTGTTTACAAAGCACTGCATACACCAGGCGTTTAAGATACCCGGGGATTAAACTTCTAGATGTTAGAACAGCTGTTACAATCTGTATTCTCTAAAAGCAAGAGTTACATGCATTGAATTAGAATATTTCCAAACATTTTCCTAACATATATCTAACCTAGAGGAACTAGGCAGGATGTCACAGGTTTATAGACAAGCTGTTCTATTAAGCTGTAGTTATATCAGCGGGGGAAGTTAAAAGTGCCGGGCCGCCGCCTCCGCGAGGATATGCAAAATATATTACACACACTAAATCAGTTTTGCAACAAAAAAACTGAGTTTCTCTGCAACTGGAATGAAGCTTCATGCATATGGAGGATTTTTCTAGAAATGCAAACGTAATAAAGTAAGGATATGAATCCAAATGCTGCGTTTTAAATAAATACTTCTTCTGATGATGTCGGTAGGGCGTACGTTTAACCGAGATATTTTTATTGCTGTATGACAGATTTTTTCATTAAATGTATAGAAGCTAAATGTATAAAATACTCAAACTCAAATCGTTTATTTTGCATAGATCCTGCGGGGGTGCTTATAAAGTGTCATATTTACATTTATGCCAGAGGAAAGAATGACAAAACAGATATACAATGTGAAAGTGGAAGGATGCAGGTACCGGGGAAGACCTAGACTATCTTACCACGACCAAATAAACCGAGTCTTATCTGATGGAAAAGTCAAGAGTCTCCGTAACCGGCGAGCGTGTATGAGACGAACTATGAGAGTCGTGGAAGCCAGAGAGGTATGTAAGGAAAGAACCTGTTAGAACTCTGTACTCTCTGCCTACCCCGCAAGGGATCTGGCGTGAGGTTATAGATAGATAGATAGATAGATATTTACATTTCTTTTTTTTTTTTAACTTACTAATCTACCACCGGATCGGAACGCAGCCTCCACTGAGAAAATCCGGGGAGAAACTCTTTATTATACGAGGCATGCCTTTTAAGTTTTGTCGTTTGAAGAAAAAAACACAACTAGAACCTTATAGTACTTTTTATTGTTTTTCAAAGTATTCACCACGTAGTTTAATACACTTTTCCATTCGCTCAAACCAGTTATTATAACATTTATTCCACTCTAAAGTGGGGGTGTTTAAAATGGCTGACTTGAAAGCGTCGACTGCTTCTTCACCGGACTGGAACCTTTGACCACGAAGACTTTTCTTAATTTTAGGAAATGGAAAGAAATCGTTAGGGCTTAGGTCAATACTGTATGGAGGATGGTCAAGAATTTCTACTTTTTCCTGCTTATATACTCAATCGTTTGACGAGCGCTGTGTGAGCTTGCGTTGTCGTGATGCAGGATGATGCGTCGCTTTGAGTTAGATTTTCAAAGTTCGGCGATGACTTGTGGTAAACAAACTGTGGTATACCACTCTGCGTTAACCGTTCTACAATCTTCAAGTGCAATAGTCGCAACATGGCCGGTTTTTCCAACGAACGTGGCCACCATCTTCTTTAAAGTGCTTCAAGAACAAACAACTTTAGTCGGCTTTGGCTCGTCTTGAAAGACCCAGATTGTAGATTGCTTTTTGGAATCAGGATCGTAGGCATAGATCCAAGATTCGTCGCCACTGATGATGTCGTAGACGTGATTTGACTCTCCTCGGTTGAACCTTTGCAGAGTTTTCTTACATCTGACGCGGGCCGCCTTGTGATCGTAGGAAAGCAGATGCGGTATCCAACGGCAAACTGGCTTTCTCACACCAAGCGCTTCATGCAAGATCTTCTGAATGGTTGTCCCTGAGATGCCTTATAGAGCCTCTATCTCTCGATACGTCACATGACGATCTTCGAGAATTAGTTGTCTCACAGCAATGATGTTATCTTCAGTGAAGGCGGATTTTGGGCGGCCTTCGCGAGATTTGTCACTAACACTAGTATGTCCACGCTGGAATTCTAAATATTAGCGTTCGACAGTCCGCAAACATGGGGCTTCATCACTGAATACAGATGTTAGCTCTTTAAAACACTGAAGCCATGTCAGGCCTCTTCTAAAGTTGTAGAAAATTATTGTACGAACATTTTCCTTAGAAAGATTCATTTTCGTACGTAACCTGACAGATTCCAATCGACGCTGTGACTAAACAATAGCATTAATCCTAATACTTTCAACTGTTTTGAGATTCAAAATTTAAACACATTCGAACATAGAACATTTCCAAATTCAAAATAGCCGGGAAATATGGAAACGACAGAACTTAAAAGGCATGCCTAGTACACCAAATAGCTATTTCTTCCAGACAACCTTCTTTTTCTAAGGTGGCGTACATTTATTAAGATTAAAGTGACTATAGGTATATAAAATATATATACACACATATACAAACATGATAATCATCATCATCATCATTTGTATAATGCATCGGTGTATTTAGTCTGAAATCTTAGATGACCTTAGGAACTTTAAATATATATGGTAGCCAAGGGTTATAGGGAGTTATAGACGGTTCGATGGTTCCCGGCTTAGAATAGGACCAACCCATCTCATCCCATCGGGTGTCGTACAAGGCGACTAAGGGAAAACTAGGGAATGGGCAGCAGCGTTCTCTTAACACTTCTGCGATCAAAAACTGCGCTCGCCAACCCGCCTGCCAAGCGTGGCGAGTATGGCAAATCCCCCCTTTGGGGAGGCCTATGTTCAACAGTGGACAAGTATGGGCTGAGTTGATGATGATGAGACGGTTCGATATGTTCCAACAGCAGGCGGCCACAAACCTGCCTCTTCCAACCGCATTGGATTCGCGTGGTGGAGTAAAACCTAATCTCTCTACAGTATACGGTGGTTTACAATAATACAAATAAATGATTTTGACTTAGATTTTCCATCGAGTGTAGTCCTATTTCAGACACCATTTAGCCCTAACAATTATATTTGGCAAACATTAAACTTTTTTTTTTTTCTGAGGCACAAACATATTGACCACAGCGTAACGCTATCGAATTAATATGTCATCCTTTTCACGCTACAAAGGACATTGTCAAAATTAAAAGAATGGCAAATATGGCAAGTATCTAACGGACAATTTGCAATTTAAAACGAATATTTCAAAGAACTGTAAGTACTTATATCGAAGTCGCCGACATCTTTATTGAATGTCAACACACAATATAACCTCATATGTATTAATGGCTTCTGAATTATAAACTCAAAATCTAATACTTTCTGTGCAATATTGCAATTCCCCCACTTGTCCGTTTAATAATAAATGCCTTAAGAGATTTTATAGGTGAATTGAAATCATACAAGTATTTTTTCATTGCTGTTGGTTCTAGGGCAAATCATGTATGGGAGCAGAACAATGTCCTTTTCTTAATAAAGATGAAAGTGGCTACACGCTTTCTCGTCAACGTTACGCCTACCTCAGTCTGTATGTGCTAAACCTTTTCGACCGGGTTTGTGTTAAATGAACAATTTTTGCATCTTAATTAACTTCTTTGTGAGAAATATTTATTTCACTATGAAGTGAAATTAGAAAGTTGCCAAGTTATTTTTTTTTATTTAAGGTTCTGTTTGCAGCGTACCGGGTCACTTATATCCGCCTATACCCGGAACTTCCGGCGAACCAATAGAGCGGAAGCGGTACTGAGGAAATAGTTTGTAACGGTTCACGACGAAATAATATTTAACTTCATCGTCAGATGTTTTCGTTGGATTGACTCGTTGGTTTAGTGGTATATAATATAGCTAGGAATAAAGAGGTCTTGACTTTGAATAGACAAAAATACACACAAACCGTCACGCCTATATTCCCCAGCGGGGGTAGCAGAGGTGTACTGAGTACACCCACGTTTCGCCGACGATGTTAGGTCCCATGTAATAGGGGGCGAGCCTATTGCCATATACTGGGCACAATTCCAGACACCGGACTCATACTGGGAATTTTTCGTTAAAAAACTACATTTGTCCGACGGTCTCTTTGCCACCAGACCAACGAGGCAGTCTAGCCTATAATATGCTGGAGTTTTTTACTCCATGCTAAAGGTACAGCCAAACTAACGCGTCCCGCATCTGCGATGGCGTGCACGGTGGCGATCAGCTCGTGCAGTAGTATTTGTATTTAAATTTTCACACCAACGCGTACTGCGTCCTGCACGCGCTATCTGGGCGGCGTCTGCACGCACAATCATAGGGAGATACTGATCACCACCTTGATCACCACCAGGGACTCCACCGCGGGCGCAGACGCGGCTGAACGCATTGGTTTTGCCGTACCATTATTGTATCTGCACTTTCTTTATTCTTTATTTGATCGTTATTGCCAATAATGTATGTAATAAGCTACCAGAGACGCTCCTAATGCTCCAGGACAGCGGTGCTTTAAGCGATTAGAATGTTAAGCCAGGTTCGGCACAAAGCTCGCGCCGTAAAAGCGCTGCGTCCGCGTAGCCTCCAAAAGGCGGCAGGGGGGAGACCGAACTCCCCTACACGTGTCGAGGTCCGTATACGGACCGAGCCCGCCGGTACCACAGAGGTCATGCCAGTAAAGATTCCTGTGGCCCGGCAAAAGGGCAGTAGGACGCGGAGGGGTTTTAGTGGGTTCAAGCTCCACATAATCACCCGGGCCGTACCCTCGGCCCGGGGGTATGCGTTAGGCATTTCCCCTCGAAAAAAAAAAGTTCGGCACAAACCTGTCTCCATCGATTCGCACTATGTGACCTATTCACTCTTACCTACATTTGTAAGAGAAGGGGGTACACACATGAGGGACAATAAAAGTTAATTTCTTATTATTATACAAGGTGTAACATCGCGCAAAGACCTGAAAGTAGTTTGTTCTAAATCGATAATAGAATTGATTCCAAAAATGTTAAGTCTATCTTACTTTTTTTTTTTAAATTTGCAAATTTGCTGTTACGCCTTAAGTGCGCTATATACTAAATTTAATATCTTTAATAAACTAAATTTAATTCTTGATTTGCAATATGGAGCTTTCAAATGCATTTCTAAAACGTATCTTAATATGCACACATACACGTCCAAGTTTTGTTGTTATAGGGTATAAAAGTGCTAAAAAAGGGCTAAAAAATAATTAAATTTGGAAATTTGATTTTCGTATAGAATTCATGAAGCAGTTATCTAATCGGGGTGTCTGAGGTATTGCGTTATTTACGAAACACCTTGTATATCTACAACTAACATTGTTTTAGTTACCTAAAAAGATACTTTCACTATTAGCATTTACTTTCTGCCAAAGTTATCTTACTTATTTGTCTTCCGTCCGGAGAATTTATATAATTTCAGTTGAAATGGCGGTCCTCTTTGAGCGTGCCGACTCATTGCAATCTCGACGATTCCTTTGAAACATTTCTTTACACCAAATAACTACGTGCTCTGCGTATAGAAGCTAGTAGGAAATGGACATAGGTACAAAGGATTCTTTATTTGTGTCCAATCAATTGAAAAATATTTGGCTGGTTAGCTTTTGAAGACGTTTTTTTTCTTATTGATATTCAGGTCTGATAAGTGGTTCGTGTAATGATGATATGGTTAATGTTTAATGCGTGGCGCTCAATAGATAAGTAAAATAACAAAAATTTACAGCAGATTTACGTCACACACAAATATTAAAAAGCTTTTAAAAAAATAATGATATAAAAAACGATATAATTTTTTAACATAATTGCTCTATCTTTTATCTATTTTCCAATATTTGGTGCGAAATTTAAAAATATATTCAGGAAATTGTTTTTCTATTTAAACACCGTCACGCCTATATTCTCCAAGCGGGGGTGACATAGGTGTACTGATACACCCACTTTTCGCTGACGATGTTGTTAGGTCCCATGTAAAAGGGGGCGACCCTATTGCCATATATCGGGCACAAGTTTAGACTCCGGTCTCATACTGGGAAGTTTTCGCTAGAAAAACTTCACCTGTCCGACCTAAGATTTGAACCCAGGACCTCGTGATCACCAAGCGATGCGCTTTGCCACTAGACCAACGAGGCAGTCAATTTTTTTTTTTATAATTTCTATTCTGTATGGTGACTTTTTATTTCCCAGTTTGACTGTTGGTGATCTTTGAAGGAGGTCAATATTCTATGGATCTGAAGAATCAGCCAATCAGACAGTTTCTCCTCAACATATTTGAAATAAGACTACCAATAAACGGTAATCTATGTTGAAAATATTAAAAGTTCCTTGTTATATTTCTCCCGACTTAACTTCCAAAAGCTTAAAGCTCAGTCCAAATGTTTTCCGTTGAAAATGACAAAGTTTCTTCTTTAGGTAAAATCCGTAGCACCTTGCGCCCTTGTTCAAATAGGGTACGTTATAAGCCTTGTTTTATGAACTAGGAGGTGGTAAAACTCCGTTTGAAACTGATTAATATTATATAATAATAATATAATATGAAGAGGGCTTGGGCCGTAGTCCGACGCTAGCCCAGTGCGGGTTGGCGAACTTTACACACCTTTGAAAAACTCTTAGGCGTGCAAGTTTCCTTGTGCAAGGAAAACATCTTAATGTTTTCGTTTACCCTTAAAGCGAGTGTTAGTTAATTTTTAATACGCACATTCCTTCTTTGCATTCCAACGGTCTAACCACTAGGCTATCTAACCACTGCTCTTATTCTTTAATTCGATAATATTAAGACTTAAAAAAAAGGTTTTTAAAATATACTATTTTTACAAGCATTAAGCTTTAAAAAAAATCAGTTATAGCCTAGTGGTTTCGAAAGCACGTGCGTATTAAAAATTAATTATCACTTGCTTTAATGATGAAGGAAAACATCGTGAGGAAACCTGCGTGGCCTAAGCCCTTTCAATTTTGAGAAGAGGCCCGTGCCCAACGTTGCGACAATTTCTTAACAGGGCTATTATTATCATTATATTATTATTATTACAAGCTTTTATTTAACTTGAAATGTTTATTTCTTTAGATCAAATCTTGCAGACTGAATTAGAACTGCTTCCTCCTCTTCCACAGACTTGAAATTTGACATATTGGTTGAGTTCTAATGACAATGCATTTTATGGTAAGCAAGACCCGATTCTACACCCAGTATTGGCTCCAGACGAAGGAACTCCTCAATACCCAACAACATAGATACGAAATTTTGTATACGCATTTACTTACTACTGCATAAAAGCGTGTTGTTAATAAAGCTTAGTTTTTGGTTAGCCATTACAAATTCCGCCACTACTTGCCCGTATACAAGCTTTTTTAAAAAATAGTTTGTACTATTAACTTAAGTGGGACTGAGCCGGGCATATCTGCCGCATGAAACATAACCAATGGGCCAAAATAATAACTGACTGGTCCCCACGAAATACTAAAAGACAACGCGGTAGACCCAGGCGGAGATGGCGGGACGAACTGGACAACTTTTTGAAAGACTGGCCTGACATAGCAACAAATAGAGAGGTTTGGAAAAAGTGGAGGGAGGCCTTTGCCCAACAGTTGGACACAAATGGCTCATAATAATAATAACTATTAACTTATTCGGATGCCCGTATATTTTTTTTATTTTCAAAAACGTAGTCCCACACTAGGAACAATTCCTGTATCGTGGTTTACTAACACGTAATTTACAAACACAAACACCCAGGCCGAAACAAGCATTTGTGGGTCACACAAAGCTTTGTCCCGTGTGGGAAACCGCAACTACTCGATCCAGTGAGGTGAACACCCGTTTAGATCTGAACCACTAGACCAAGCCGTCCAATAATACATAATGTTATAGAAACCAGAGTAGTATATGCACAAAATTTACGTGGGCCTAGCCAAGATGCAAGTCATTGCAAGCATTGTGTCTATTCTGTTTCTGCAATCGATATAGTCCGTAGGTCTACCATGAAAGTTTCAATCAGAAACTTCGGAGCCGACCGATACACGAACGTAATACGATGCATGTACCTACCATGAAATTGTATCGGATTAACTTCTTTCGGTCGGGCCCCATAGACTGTGTTCGTGAATGAATGACAGATGAGAAGTATGTTTCCTTTTACGAAAAAAGTTGGTAATAAATGATAAACCAACCTTATAAAAAGTGCATTCGTTTCTTTACAGATACATGGTAACTTATGAACATTCCAAGTGAGTCGTGTAAAATTGTTTAATTTCAATGTGGCATAATTGCAAAGGCGCGATCTATGTTTCAAAATTTCCCAACTTTTAGACAAGCTAAAGTAGTACATTTAATATTATCAAACTGGCAGCAGAAACCGGTGTGAGGTCGTTGTGTTTTTAAAATTTTTATACGTTGTTATTATGGGCATGGAAAGGATAACAAAGGCTATTTGGTTGTTTAAGAAAAGCAAATCGACTCGACAAGATTTATTATGAGAAACCAGCCACTGCAACCTAGTCGGATGCCCTTCTGCTTTTGATCTTTAAAAGCATTTTCAGAAAAATTGTGTTATTTTGTATGTTTGTACTCTATATTAAAAATAGCAATAATAATATTAAAACACCAAATAATTCCAGTTTGAACGCATTTATTGGTTTTAGATAACAACAAAATCACCATTAAACCACTCGGATTTAAATCAAAACACCCAAAATTATAATATTTTCAATTACGAAAGTAAAAAGTTATCTGTTTAGTTATCGTATAATTGAGGTTAAAATCGCGATAGAAGTGCTGTCAAGATGACGAAACTTCGTTTGTTCGGATCACTTCATGGTAGCGTTTTACGACGGACGAAACGTCTTTGGGACCGATTTCGGAACGATAGTACTTCGTGGTAGGAATCGCCCCAAATTTCGATCCGAAACTTCGAAATTACGTTACGTGGTAGACCTACTTACTGGTCCACTACCCTAATTTCATTTCCCTCCATTTTTCTATTTTCTAACCTTAACGACTGTAGAGAGTCAAGTTAGCTATAAGAGCTGGTTTTAAGATAACAGTGATAACCCTGGTAGTAACTACATTTCAGGATAAAAGATGGCCAAAATTATCTTTAAAATTATGGTTAGACCGCTCCAGTTTTTATTGCCATATTTGGTTAATAGGACTCATTATTCAAGATAGTACAACTTTCTTCCGATATTCTTTCAGTCGGATCCAAGAGATCACTCTTCCTCATCTTTAAATCAATAATTTCATACCTACACGCTCTTTTACTGTGCTGTCGCGAACGCGGTCAGCCAGCTTGACTGGGCAAACGTTCACTACTTTACAAGCTTTTATTTAACTTGTTTTGATCGTATATCTGTTTGTCTGTTCAATTAAAATCTTATGATGTAGTTTTTGAGTGCCCACTAGCATCTCATAGAGCTGGTATTTGCCATACCTATGTATCTTCAATGACGCTACACTACAGGCTACAGAAACTTCTTAATCAAACAAAATAACTCCGTTGTGTTTGGACTATAAAACTTGTCATCTTTTTTTAAGTTTTTCTGTTTATAATGTAATACATTCAGTTTAGTTTCTCCATTGTGCAGTATATCTACAGCTTTAGTTCGCTTCTGAGAATAGTTACTAAACTTTGACACGTGCTAACTGCGAACATTACAAGAGTTGAGTGACAACTTCGAGGGTCAGACCTTGACAACTCGGCAAAGTAATCTGAATATAATAATATTTGACAATTGAGTTTTTGGGATGGAGTTTAAATGGTGTAATTAATGTTGAAGCGTTTCATACGATGGCTGAAATTGTAGTTTCTGAAGTACCTAATGAACAATTATTTTACATGAATACCTTTAACTATAAGTAATTAAAAATTTAAAGCTTCGTTGGTCTAGTGGCGAATAATGTAAGTAGCGATAAGATGCAATTCTTTCTTTTCTTTTTTCTTCGTGAATATACACAATATACACACCCCCGCTTCGGGAATATAGGCATGACGATGTAAGTAACTAATTTAAAATTCAGTGAGATTCTCTTCTGAAAGTAATGCCGAAAAATCTTAATCACAATGATTTAAAAGTTATTATGAAATAAATTACGTTTGATCGTCTTCTAAGACCTTTCCTGAAAATAGTCTCGGCATTAGTACAAAACAGCGATGTTTAGAGACGTTTAAAATACTAATGAAATATAAGTTCCAAAGATCCAAATTTACCAATATTCTATTATCCGTGTTCAGTATCAAATATTTTTTGCTGAGTCGTAGTTAAGAGCATTTTGTAAAAAGTTAACGCGACGATATAAATGAGATTTAAAAAGATTGGCCCGAGATGGCCAATCATAGATCCACCTAAAATATTATAGCGGATACCCTTGCCCAGCAGTGAGACAACATTAATCATGCAAAAAGAAGTCCCAATTTATTATGTCCACCAAATGAACTGTAAGGCCTTCGGTGGATATTACATGATACTACCATGTGTGACTGTGAAACACAGAACCACTCGAAAATAGCTAAACTTACTAGTTCGTGGTCTTTATTACGACTTAATTTCTCTAACCACAATTTGTTAGAAAAGGCTTTTAAGTTTAAGGTTGTAAAAATGTTGCCCTCCCAAGATTGGAGTATATACAGTATCTGCATGCCTTTGCCAAGCAACAAATGGATGAGCGGGTAAGTTACAGTTTTAGGAATAGGAATTATCTTACAATCCTTCACGTATTAAGAATGTTTGCCTTTTCAAACTCAAACTCAAATAATTTATTTTGTATAAGCTTTGTGGGGGCTTACAAATAGTCAATTTACATTTTTTTTAAATCTAATTTAACTACTAATCTACAACCAAATTGGAACTCGGTCACTGAGAAGATCCGACGAAGAAAGCTTGTCTTTGCAAGCTCAGCGGGCTTGTCTTTTTTATTTACTTCTCTTTCTCTTTTTTCTTTTCTTTGTTTCAGTCTTATTGTGTAGATACAATGTTTAGGGCACCATTAAATAGTTTACGATCTAGCTTCAGTGTGATGCCTTACGATCGAGATATGAATCTAATGATGTTTTCTAAAAAAATATAGAGATAAAGAGCGTCTAAAGGATTCCGGATGGACCAGTCCCCACAAGCAGCACCCGTTCACGAGTCCTCGACCATATTGGAGGGATTTTTGATGATTATGGGAGAGAGGGACATTTTGAAATAGTATGTATGTAAGTTTATGAATGCCTAGTGATAGAAAACTTGTGTTTAAGGTATAAGGAGTTATGCCTGTGGATAAAAGGACGATGGCTATTTTTTTTTTTTTTTTTTTTTAAAAACGTAGCCCCACACTAGGATATATTCCTGTGTCGTGGGTGCGTTTACAAACATGAAAATTCACAAACAAATACCCAGACCGGAACAAATAATTGTGGATCACACAAAGATTTGTCCCGTGCGAGAATCGAACCCGCGACTATTCGACACAGTGAGCGGAGCAGCTCAAGCTCTTAACCACTGCGCTAAATCGTCCGTCTTAACTGTCTATACTTTCCAATGATCTTTAAGTTCTATCAGTAAATATTTGCTATTTTTTTCAGTGAACGTGGATGTAAGATTGTGTGGTTTAGGTATGGCTATGTCTATTAAATATACAATATTATTGTTTTTGTTATGGAATAAGATATCCGGTTTTTATAATGTATTGTTTTGTCAGTGATGATTGTGCGATCCCAGTACAATTTATAATTAGTGGATTCTAAGATAGTTTGAGCTAAGTACTTGTTTTAAGGCGTTGTGTTTGAGATAAGTGAGTGTTTGGATATTATTATAACAGTCATCATCAAAATCAACATAAGCCTGTGCATTGTTGGACTATGACATTAATAATACTCAACAGTAATCTCAGCGAGTAATTCAATTCACGAGAGTATTCATCTCCTAAATAAAATAACAAAAAGGGAAAAGTTACCAAAATTAAATTTAAAACAAACTTACCGCCCAAATCCGTCGACTCAAATGTCAAGAGCGTAGAGATTATTATTTTAATGCAATAAACCTTCCATTGGTATGCAAATCGCGGCTTGCAGCAGCCCTTTGTCTGACAGAATGAATTACAAGCCTTGGTTCTTGCATTACATAAATAGCTGGGAATTTTGTTGGGAACTCTAGACAAATGCCTGCTGATTGTGGAGAAAATGTTGGTTATTGAAATTGTTTATTTTAGACTGCCTCGTTGGTTTAGTGGCGAATATGCGCGCTACGATTATGGGGTCTTGTAAATCCTGGATTGGACAAATGTAGATTTTCTATCTTAAAATTCCCAGTATCAGTCTGGAGTCTGGGATGTGCCCGATATATGGCAATAGCTCGCTGCCTATTACATGGGACCTAATATCGTCAGTGAAGAATGAGTGTACACAGTACACCTCTGCCACCTCTGGGAATATGGCGTGACGATGTGTATTTTTATATACTTACCCGCCTTATGAGGCAATTAGAGAAAAAATATATTTAACAGCAATATAAACTAATCCGTTCTCTTTCTTTCTTTCTTCTTGCAGGTGATTAAAAAATTTAAAGTCAAAAACATTTAACTTTAAAGCATAAACGTCACCCAATACAAATTAAAACGTCGAGTCCTCTAGAATTCTTACTTATATTTCAATTAACATAAACTCCCTTAATAAAAACTGGACTGGCGTTATGCAAGCAAAAAAACCCTTCCCAGAGTACCTCGTTCATTATAAAATTTCCACTTAATTATTCTAATCTTAAGTCTTACTGAAATTAAAATAAAGTCCAAAAAATTTCGCCCTCACCCGCCATGAATATTTTAATATTATCATATTTATCTGACTGTGAATTTAATTTGAGGAGATAACGAACGCCTCTTTGAGTTCAAACTTTGTTCTGGTTTATTTTCAACTTGAAATAGTACATTTTGCCAGTATTTTTGAACTTTATACATTTACCTGAATAGTAAAATGTCAAATTATTTTACCATTGTTTTGTTTCATGGTTATTAAAATGCAATAAGGACTCTATACAGTATTTGAACAATGCAGGAGAACTTCGGGCTGGGTGTTATCGATAGCCAGACACCACTGTAAATGTCCCATCGATCAAATGACGCGTCGGTCAAATAGCTTATCGATGATTTGGCTTCGTAGAAATGACCTTCGATGAAATGTCTTCCGTAAAGGTGTAATAAACCCGTTTGTAATCGATAAATCAGCGATTTAAATTACATTCCTAAAACTCCTCTTTTTTCTTTTCCTCGAAATATACAGGTTTGTGGTTAATTTGGATATAAAAGTACCAACTAATAATAGAAGTAAAATCATCATCATCAGGCTAGCCTAGACATAGGCCTCTCCAATTGCAAGCCAATTTGTTCGATCCTCGGCTACTCTCATCCAATATCTACCAGATGCCGTTCGAAAGTCATCGCTCCACCTATCCTGAGGGCGTCCTGCACTACATTTGCCAATCCGAGGTCTCTATGAGTTCTAGTCTTAGGCTCGTATTAAAGAAGACTGCCTCATTGGTCTGACTGCCTCGTTGGTCTAGTGGCAAAGCACATCGCTTTGTGATCACGAGGCCCTGGGTTCAAATCCTAGGTTGGACAAATGTAGATTTTCTAACGAAAAATTCCCAGTATGAGTACGGAGTCTGGAATTGTGTCCGGTATATGGCTCGCCTCCGCTATTACATGGCCTCATATTACTCCTATCATCGTCTGCAAAACGTGGGTATACTCAGTACACCTCTGCCACCCCCGCTTGGGGAATAGCGTGACGATTTCTATAAAAAACATTAGTTATAAAATTAGATTCACGACTGATTTTTGTTGTGTAATACGTATCTAAGTGCGTATCGTATTAGTCTAAGTGCGTATCGTATTGAATTTGAAAATCGAAAACCCTAATTCAGAGAGAGCATGAAAAGATTGACGCAAGCGAGTGAGTTGACATGTCATCCTTGTAACACTACAAATTTACTAAATAAACATTAAATAAACATAATTGTGATAGCAAGATTATTCGCTAGTGTCAAAGTTTTTGCGTTAACCCCTCTGGTATCTGAGGTTTTGCAATATTTACATTGTAGGTACTTTATATATACATAAAGATTTAGGTTTAAGTAAATATATATGGAGATATAGCTACAAGTCTTACTTTTGATACCTCGCTACAATATTTTCGACCCTCACAACACGTTACCGTCGAAACCTTTTGACGCGTTTCAGCTTTGACGAATTGGCTTTGAGCCACAAAAAGAGACGTTTTTTGTTAAGCACAAAGCATTTTTACCAAAACATTTTTACGGTGATTGACATTTACACCTGGATTTTACTAGTTTATTGTGTAGCCCATGATTTTTCATCGGCGCGCGTTTGAAAGGGATATTTTGATTGATGGTGGAAATATGAGTCGAGTTTTTACATATTTTCATTGAAAATATTGGTAGGAAAATTCTTTTGCATTTGTTATTATTGGAGAGCGATTTCTTTGAATGATGTAAGGAAAGAACCTGTTGGAACTCTGTACTCTCTGCCTACCCCGCAAGGGATCTGGCGTGAGGTTATAGATAGATAGATAGATAGATCTCTTTGTTACATCGAAAATATTGATAATTACTAATAGAAACCTTTTTTTTAATGGGTCTAAGCCCGACACATATTTCCAGTATTGTAACTCCTGTAAACCAGGTTCCACAATGGTCTCCTTAGATGACACCAAGGTTTGAACCTTGAGGTGTCCCGGGAAATGCTTAAATTGTTTTGGAACCAGCAACAAATTTAATTAAAAGAAAACCGAAGGTGTAGGAAAAATAAAATTCGTTCACACTCCCAAAGAAAGTGGTGTGCTGATTGTTGATACTCGCTGTTAGACGTGAAACACTGACATAGCGGTGAAGGTACCAGTTTAAAAAAGAGCAATTTACTCTTAAATGTGCCATGTCCGGTGAGAAATTGAGCCACACCTCCAGCCATGTTCTCGTCACATGCTCACGTACGGATGGAAAGAACAGATAAAGGTGACGGCTCTTTGTTGTTGTATACCATCTTTCTTGCTATTCAGCCAGTTATAGATCATATAGAAAGCTTATAGAAATGTATTACTAGAAAAATTTATGCGCAAACTTTGTGACTTGAGAGCTGTCGAGCGGGACAATAAAGCAAGTAACAATTACTTGATAAACTAGCTGCAGCACAACCGATCAGACATCACGTAAGATGCAAGAAAGCTGTATACATATTCTTGACAGCTCAACCAAGAAGCTTTCGACCTTCTTTATGCCGTGCTTAACACAATCATAGAGTATTATTGTAGGTAATTTTATTTTGTTGTTAGAAAGAAATGTGGGTATGCGCAGTTTACAGCTTAGTCTCTTCCTCACCGCAAAATAAGAATACTATAATATAATAGGTCTCTTACAATAGGTCTCATAAAAAAGCTCAGAGTTGCTCAGCGAGCTATGGAAAGAGCTATGCTCGGCGTTTCTCTACGTGATCGAATCAGAAATGAGGAGATTCGTAAAAGAATATAGGTCACCGACATAGCCCATAGGATTAGTAAGCTGAAATGGCAATGGGCGGGCCACATAGCGCGAAGATCGGATGGGCGTTGGGGCAGAAAGATTCTAGAGTGGAAACCACGTATTGGCAAGCGCAGCGTGGGACGGCTACCTACCAGATGGACCGACGATCTTGTAAGGATCGCAGAAAGTCTTTGGATGCAGGTAGCATTAGACCGGTGCCGGAGAGCGATTAGGGAGACCTATGTTCAGCAGTGGACAAATATACGCTGATATGATGTTGATTATGAATATAATAGTATTAAATAAGTCTTAGTAACCCCTATGGTCGTATCACTATGTAGATGAAATATCTCCGAAAGTAATAATTTAAAAAGCGCTTAGTGCTGCAAGACTGCGGAGTTTAAGTTTAGCAGCGTTCAACTCGATCAATATGAAATGGTTGAAAGTTCATGGTATTTCCATTTTCAATCATCTCTGCACTTCGGAGGTACGTTAGGTCGTTGGCCTCTGTTACCACTTAATGCGATAAACGTCAAGGCAAATTGAAAGCCTTATTATATATATATATATATATATATATATATATATATATATATATATATATATATATGGGGGAAAGCCTTATTATATATATATATATATATATTATATATATATGGGGGTCTGTCCAAGAGCGTGCTCGTCGCGACCCCTGCCAGTCATTATGGCTGCAATCTTGGACCGAAGACGTACCGCAGTGCGGGCTAGGGCGTCTCCCCGAGGCGACGCGTACCGGCCCGCCCCCGTCGGTACGAATATAGGTGGAAGCGGCGATGGGGGCCGCCACCCATCACGCCGGGCCCGAACTGGCGAGTCGTGGGGTGCAGAGTTCTCTGTACTCTCTGCCTACCCCGCAAGGGATCTGGCGTGAGGTTATAGATAGATAGATTATATATGAGTTCCAACATCAGGTGGATACAAACCTGCCTCCACTGTTTCGCACTGAGTGCGCGTGGCGATGTATGTTTACCATACTTTTACTTTGATGAAGTGTGAGGGAAGGTCTTTCCTCAGCACATGGCCATTGTATGCTGATTCATTTTTTTTAATCGTGCCCCACACTTATATTTATTCATATGTCGTGTGTGCCTTCATAATCATGAAAAACACATACACAAATACCCAGGCCGAAACTAATAATTGTGGGGTCACACAAATGTTTGTCCCGTGCGGGAATCACAGTGGGCGAAGTGGCTCTTAACCACTGCGCTAAATCATCCGTAAACATAATACTTAATATAACTGTAATATTTGGGGACTGCGTTTTAATATTCTTAATATCATCTACGGAGTAATATACTAAGGCTGTATGTGTTACGGTACACCTGTATGGGCCGACAGGGCGGCACGGCGTAAACTGCTTCAGAGTCAACGCTTGGCACTGATATTTTTGTGTAAGGCATACAGGATGGTCAGAACAGACGCCCTACCGGTATTTGCGGGTGTACTTCCAGTCGATCTTGAGGTTTAGAGACGCGCGACAATGCACTATTCCACTCGAGAAAACTTGGACACCGAGTTTCTATTGCCTCGAGACCGTTGTAAAATTAATAGATTATTCAAAGCGCAACCAATCACCTATGAAGATCTCCTGACCGAATGGCAGGAAAGATGGGATACAACAACAAAGGGCCGTCACCTCTACCTGTTCTTTCCATCCGTACGTGAGCGTTTGGCGAGAATATGGCTGGAGGTGGACCACTGTGTGGCTCAAATTTTCACCGGACATGGCAACTTTCAGAGTAAATTATTCACTTTTAAACTGGTATCTTCACCGCTATGTCAGTGTTCCACGTTCTTTGGGAGTGCAATCTCTGGCACAAAGAGCGTATCATTATTTTAAACAGTCAGCGAAATACATCTGGTGTAGTCTACTACACGGATCTTGTAGACACGCGGGATAATTTCCGTGCGTTCAAGCGTATTTGCCATACCTATTACTGGAATCAAACATGAGGCTTACAAATAGGACCTATTAATATTTTTCTGTGACCGTGGTGCTTTACAACTGGGCTTATCCTAGTTGTAGTCTCCTTCTCTATGGCTGATCTGCCAACTTTTTTGTGTCTCCCGCTTTGCAAAGGAGGGAAATGGAATTTTTATTTTTCCTACTTCTCCTGTTTTTCTTTCTAATTAAATTTGTTGCGGGTTCCAAGACAATTAAAGTACTTTTTGGGACACCCCAAGGTTCAAACCTTGGCTTCATCTAAGGAGAACATTGTAGATCCTGGCTTACAGGAGTTACAATGGTGGGAACGCGTGACGGGCTTAGTCCCAAAAAAAACTGTAATATTTATTAACTTCGTCAAAATATTCATTTTGACGAAGTTATATAGCATAAGCATCAACAACGACCTTATTTATTCATCTCCTTTGCACTGGTGCGACAATACTTCCAACATTTTATTTTGAGTTCCAACAAAAAAACTTTTAAACTCAAATTTAATATTAAAATGGATTGTTATTAATTAAACAGGTCAAAATTATTTGGGATCATTCCCTTTATTTACTTGCAACAAATACCCCTTTTTGAAAGTTGAACAAAAGGTTGAGGGGTAAACAAAAGAATATTTGAGGTAGGATATTTTTGAATTTTATCGTTTGTACTAGAATTTGCCAGTGGGTTCGTCTGTCCAAAATACTTCCATATTTACCCTAACGATACTTGCGGGCGTGCTGCCAGCCGATTTTAAGGTTAAGAGACGCGCGTCAATGTTCTATTTCACTCGAGACAACTTGAACACCGAGTTTCTATTGCCTCGATACCGTTGTAAAATCACTAGATTATTCTAACCGCAATCAATCGCCTATGAAGATCTCCTGGCCGAATGGCAGGAAAGATACAACAACAAGCCTTTACCTTTTATTTCCGTCCGTACGTGAGGCGTGTTTGGCGAGAGCATGGCTAGAAGTTGACCACTATGTGGCTCAATTTCTCACCAGACATAGCAACTTTAAGAGTAAATTATTCTCTTTTAAACTGGTACCTTCATCGCTATGTCAGTGTTCCATGTCTAACTGCAAGTATGAACAATCAGCACACCACGTTGTTTGACGTCAATTTGTGGTCTATCACATCTGATGTTATGGTGGGTGCGGTCAAGGACATGTTCACAGACTGCAAACTTCGTTGAGTGTAAAACACTCTAGTGCTCTAGGTCAGCTATGTATTCTTTAACCCGAGTTTTTACTAGTCTTTTTGTTTGTCCTATATAAGAGAGACCAAATTCACAATCAAACTTGTATACTCTTGCATCATGTAGAGGGAGGTGTCACTTGACGGATGGTAAAAATTCACTGATCTTCTTTAGTGGCTTATAAAATGTTTTAATTGAAGCACGTTTCAAGATTTAGCCAATCTTGTCTGTGACTCCTGTCATGTAATGTAGTACAGCAGGGAGACGCTTGACTGTGGCTGGTTTCACTCAGTCACTGTGACGTTGGCGTGGGACTCGAAGCTTATTGTCGTGCAGGACTTGCTTGACATGTTAAAGCTCGGCAGCCAGATGTTTCTTGTCGCAGATCCCTTCTGCTCTCTGAAACAAAGATTTACCCTCTTCCGCAGAGCTCGCATTTTGACCGCATTTATCCTGCTTTCATTCTCCTTTTTACATACCCAACGCAATATATCTACATATATAATTTTTAGGTAAGCATATCCAGCTTGTTCTGCATTGCTCTCCTATACCCCGATTTAATCACATTCTATATAAAAAATTCTAAACTTAATATTTTTATAAGTAAACGTCAGAAGTAAACGTGGATTTTTTTCTTTCTTTTCTCTACAGGAATGATATTCCAGGGTATCTTTTTACTATTCATAATAAATTCTTTTTCCTCTAGGGGCTTAGCATGAAGACATTAGCGTTAGAGTGACGCTTTTGAATTGATGTGCCATCATTTTCACACGGCAAATTTACTAAATACAGATAAATGTGAAAGCATACTTTCTCGGTAGCATTAAGGTGACGATGATGTCTTTATCATAGACACTCTGAATTCTAAAATATTCCAGATTATAAAAACGATAAAGTAAAATGTGTGTGTGTTACCAGTGATGACATATGGATCAGAGACGTGGTCTCTTACAATAGGTCTCATAAAAAAGCTCAAAGTTGCTCAGCGAGCTATGGAAAGAGCTATGCTCGGCGTTTCTCTACGTGATCGAATCAGGAATGAGGAGATTCGTAGAAGAACCAAGGTCACCGACATAGCCCTCAGGATTAGCATGCTGAAGTGGCAATGGGCTGGCCACATAGCGCGAAGATCGGACGGGCGTTGGGGCAGAAAGATTCTAGAGTGGAGACCACGTATTGGCAAGCGCAGCGTAGGACGACCGCCTGCCAGATGGACTGACGATCTTGTGAAAATCGCAGGAAATCGTTGGATGCAGGTGGCATCGGACCGGGTACGCTGGAAAGCGATTGGGGAGGCCTATGTTCAGCAGTGGACAAGTATAGGCTGAAATGATGATGATGATGAAAGTAAAATATTGACGTCACGAAACCCTGTAAAAAAAATTACCTACAAAAACCCTGCTTTCTTTGGCCGTCAAAGATAAAATAAATAAGTTATTCATCCATCACATTCCGATTTATCTAAACAAGATGTCAAGCATCACATGATATTTCCCTAAGTGCCGCAAGAACCGTCAAAGGTAGCCAGCACGAATAACCCCCTACGTTTTGTTACCGACAAACCATTCTGTTTCTTCACACTTATTTATTAAACTTGTAGCGTGAGTGGGATGTAAAATTTAGATATCAGTATGTTATGTAAAACAATTCATTCTTGATACCCTAGTACGATCGTGACACCCAAAAAGACCTTTAGAGAAAATGTTGAAGGTTATAAATCTAAAGAAATCGTCCCCCAGTAGTGTGTGTATATCAAAGGAAGGGTAAAACAATCCACCAACTAGTAAACATGCCCGTAACGTATAGCTTCAGAACAGCTGGTTCTTATGCTATGCTGAATTACATCGTTGTGGTCAGTTTTAAAAGTCATACGTCTAGAATGTTTCTATTTATAAATTAATTCTGCGACGCCTATATTTCCCAAGTGGCGGTGGCAGAGGTGTGCTATGTACAGCAACTTTTTGCCAACGATATTAGGTCCCATGTAATCGGAGGCGAGCCTACTGCCACATACCGGGCACAATTCCAGAGTCCGAACTGATACTAGGAATTTTGAAAAACTACATTTGTCCGACCTGAAATTTGACGCCAGGACCTCGTGATCGCAAAGCACATTATTCACTACTAGACGTGTGACCATTTGTGATGATGTTTTTTTTTGTAGCAAATAAGACACTTAAAATAACTTTAGTAACATTGAAATAAATAGTTTTTATGTAATCTAAAATACCTTCCTTTAGATATTTTTTTTTATGATGATATGGGCAACTAATGGTTTCTTTTGAATATGACACTTCATTAAACAAGTTTTACGACATTCACAGAAATTAAAAGTGGCGCTAATAGATAAACATGGGTCTCGACTACAAACGAGAAAATCAACTAAAGGACTTATAATCATTTGACGTAGATCAAGCAGTCAATCATGGCAATAGCTTATTGGGTACTTAGGCTGTTTAAAATCATTTGTATTTGTAAAAGGGTTAGTATTCGGAATATGATCATCATCATTATCAACCAAAAGACGTCCACTGCGTTACATAAGCCTCCCCTAAAAACGATGACCGACGACAATAATGAAAACCAGCTGCTTTCATAAGCTGTGCCGTAACTCAGTAGAATCTTATCGGCTTTAGTACTTATAGACACGCCTCGACAATTTTAGAGTAGTTATCTCGAGAAAATTTATGTAAATGGACGTTGGTTGGAGGGTTTCATAGAATCAATTTTATTTTTCAAGTGACTTCAACAGGTCGGGATTTTCATAGTATTTTTGCTTAGTCAGGGACTTGAATGAGGCTTCCATTTTATTCATGTACATGTAAGCCCCCGTAATATAACTTAAAATGGTGGCAGACGTTTTTTGATCAATGAATTATGCGTTGAAGACGTTTGTGTATCCACAATAGTTAGCTTACTAAAATCACCTACACGCACGGCACGCACTAGGAGGTTTTTTGGCTTCCAACAAAATCTACATATATTATTCCGCAATATCAGGCCGCAATATCAGGTCAGATCCCTTGCAGAGTAGGCGCGTAGTACAGAGTTCAAACAGGTTATTTCCTTACAGACCTCTCGGGCTTCCTCCACTCGCATAGTTAAATTATCCTCTCCAAATTATATTATATACTTAAAAAAATAGAGTTCATCTTCTCAGACATCACTTACCACGAAACAGTGTATTAAACATGTTTTTGTCTGTTTCAAATACTAATATACAGCGTGTAATATAATTAACACAATGCTTGTAAATAGTTTATTTTAAAACGACAAGACAATCGATGCTAGTATTAAAAAAAAAATGAGTAACATTTTTAAATACTTACTATAGCAGCTAATGTTTCAGTAATTTATTCTAATCTCTCTTATTGCTAATCAAATTTAACCATACTTAAAATCAATACGACGATTTCAATTTTCTTCTCAACTTCTAATTTTTATTCCTCAGTACGGACAATTCCTTGACGGACGATTTAGCACAGTGGTTAAGAGCTTAAGCCACTCCGCCCACTGTGTCTAATAGTCGCGGGTTCGATTCCCGCTCGGGACAAATCTTTGTGTGATCCACAATTATTTGTCCCGGTCTGGGTATTTGTGTATGTGAATTTTCATGTTTGTAAACGCACTTACGATACAGGAATAAATCGTAGTGTGGGGCTACGTTTAAAAAAAACGCTAGGTTTGGTAGTAATTTAAGATATTCTTAAGTAAAACGTACTTAATTAACTCTACAAAACTATTATTTATGCGTTATTACGTTACATATTATATAGATTTTTTAAAAAGCAAGCTGTTTAAACCGAGTCGTTATAATAAAGATTTCGTTGAAAACGTTTGAACATTGAGATGATATATGTAGCTTCTCCAGCCAACCCACTCGATCTTATAGCGGACATAATACAAGGCGAACTTATTAAGCCAACCGCCCGCCATATATTTTCATCTGGTATAATAAAATTTACATACAGAATGCAGTTCACACAACCAACGGATTTCCATGTCACGCTGGCTGTATTTCGTTAGGAATGTTACAAATTCGCTTGATTTATATTACCAGTAAAAAGTTTTGGGATGTTGTGTTCTGGTAGAATTAACGGTTTGAGTAATTTGATTATGAATCCTAATTACAAAATTTATATTCCTAGTATGGGTACATTTACTAAGTGGAGAAATCAGAGGTGTACTATGTTCATGAGTATGTGTTCGAGGAAATGTTTACGCTTCAATATAATAGGGAGGAAACCTATTGTCATTCAAAGCGTACCTAAGTATGGGAGGGGCATCATACTAACGTATTTGTGTGGTTTTTTTTTGTCGGAAAAAATATTCAGAATGATGTTAGCCAGAAAGATCTGTAAAGCTAAAACCTGTTCAAATTTTATACTCTTTGCCTTCTCCGCAAGGGATCTGCGTGATGATATTAGATACAAAAAAATTTGCAATAGCAGTCAGTGCTAAGCCTATAATGGCCATAGACTCGCGCCCTGTTACATTGAGACCTAAAACCGCTTGAAATCAGTACACATAGTACATATCGGCCAGTAAAGAGTACCAGTTGTTTTGTACACTATCCATTGAACATAATTAATAAATTAGCTATATTCTGTCCCACTACACTCACATAAATCGGAGTGAGAGCGAATGCTTCATACTCCACCAGGCGAACCCAGCCCGCATATGTAGAGGCTGGTTTCGGCCACCTGCTGATGGAACTTATCAAGCTGTATATTAGGCTTTCAACTGGCTTAATGACCACCATTTTAAATAACTAAAGAATAAGTGTCATCTGAAGTACGCAAACGTTCGAAAATGAACATGTTACAAACGGTCACCCATCTCTGCCCAACCAACACGAACGCTGCTTACCCTTGGTAATCGCTTAGAATAACACACTTTCACTGCGCTACGGGCATCTCGGCGAACATAATCAAATAGTCAATCAATTGGGCATCCCATAAATTGATGCCATATAATCTCTCCATACATCATTGCTGATAGGCCATTTATTATAATTCTAAGTAACAGGGTGCTGATAAAATACATAAAGAATGGGAGTTAAAAATATATTAGGTAGGTGATTGATCGCCAGAGCTTAGTGGGGACAGGATAATGCAGAAAAAGAATGCTTCATCTTGACGCAGACCTGTTCCAATAAATAGACTTAAAATACAGTGTTCCCTTCAAAGTATTGTGGCTCATTTCCACCACGTTATCTTTTTTATAAGCTTTTATATTTGTCTGTCTGTCTTTCTTTGCGGTTCAAATCTTTTGATCCATTTTCAAGCACTTGAGAGTAACCGATTGAGCTGGAATTTCACATACGTATGGAAATCCAATGACAATGCAATACCATAGAGCAGGTCTGATGATGGAGTCAGAAGGTGGCTACAGGAACATGTAAACTATACAACGTAATCCCCTCGTGCTTAGGCTTGTTAGATTGGTATTGACAAATACTATACAATCAAATAGTGTTCAGGGTCAGATGATGAAGCTGAAAGGTAGCCAATGGGACCACACAAGTACTTAATTCAAGCTCGTCGTGTTGGGCTCGCTCGTCGTAAATTTGTCTTGACGAGAACTTTTAACCCGGATCCAGGATCAGGGAATCCAGGGTCTGGTGATGGAGCCAGAAGGAAGCCATAAGAACTCCTCAGCTAAGCAAGATATATTCTTTGTTTTTGCTATAAAAGCTTATGTTTAAAAAAATATATATAATGAAAAAACGTAGCCCCACATCAGGAATTATTACACTGTTGCAGGTGTGTTTCACATGCATAAACACCCCAACCGAAACAAAGACTTGTAGGTTAGACAAAGATTTGTCTCGTGGAGGATCAAATATATGACAACTCGATTCAGTGGGCAAAGGATCTTAAGCTTTTAACACATATAAGTTGAAAAATATCAACGTAAAATAAAATCGTATATATTATTTTTCATTGACTTATTCTAAAACACTGTCCTGAAAAATCAGCCAACTATGTCTGTGACTACATTACAAACGTGGGCAAAAACTTAGCAGATATGATTCTTGCTTCCAATTTCTCTCTCCCTTGTGATTTCTCTCCCCTCTCCGTAATAAACCCAAATAGATCATCATTTGCCATTTCAAACGTGACGGAAGCTGAAGTTGACTCTATTATACTCCAACTACGTTCGGACTGTACACCAGGTTGGGATGGTATCTCGTCCAATATTCTGAAACAATGCCGGCATATCTTGTGCGCACCTATTACATATATCTGTAACAGCGCCATTACGACTGGTGTTTTCCCAGATGTTTTTAAAAAAGCAGTAATTCACCCGATCTATAAGGGACGTGACAGGGACTGCATCAATAACTATAGACCTATCTCCATACTAACTGCATTATCAAAAATATTAGAAAAAATATTTAACTCGGCACTTAAAAACTATCTTAAGAAATTCAACATTATAGTGGATAATCAATATGGATTTCGCTCTGAGGTCTCCACCGAAGATGCCATACTTGATCTAACAAATGATATTGTTCAAAAATTTGATACTAGGAAAAGATGCATATGTATTTTGTTAGATCTTTCAAAAGCCTTTGATACAGTCTCTGTCCCTATCCTTCTTTCAAAATTGGAAAAGGTGGAGTTGCGGTTCAAAAACATGCTGAGTTCTCTTTAGCCAAAATCATGTACTGGCTTAAGAGGAATTTGCTCACGCTAAACCTTAACAAAACCCACTACATATCATTCTCCATTAGACAAAATACCTCCGCCTCGCCTAACTTTGCAATAAAAGCCCATTCTTGTCTCGATTCCGATAACTCCAATTGCAACTGTCAGACCCTCACACGAGTAAAGCAAGCTAGGTACCTAGGTGTAGTATTGGATGAGGGACTGAGATGGGATAAGCAAATCGACGCAGTCATCTCAACAACGAGACGGCGGATTGGTATTTTTAAAAGATTGAAAGATGCAGCTACACCAAAAATCATAAAAATGGTATATCTGTCACTTTGTCAGTCTGTTATCCAATATTGCATCACTGTATGGGGAGGAGCAGCAAAGACCAAACTTCTGGGACTTGAGCGAGCACAAAGAGCGGTGCTTAAAGTTATGATCAACAAGCCATATGGATATCCCACCGCCACACACAGTGCACCAACTCTATATGCTCAAACTAATTCTGAAAAAACAACCAGCTGTGCCCTTTCCTGTGCCTAATAAACGTAGAGCTGTATTAGCCTGTCCTAGTATCCCCTGCAAAACTAAATTTGCCAGGTGTCACTACAATAGTTGTAGTAGTAAAATATATAACACCCTCAACAAAAAACTAAATATTGTGGGACTCAACAGGTATAAAACCAAAACTGTAGTCACAGAATGGCTTCTTGAGCAGGATTACCAAAACACAGAAAGTCTACTTGCATACATTGTATAACAAATAAAATAATATAACACGTACATTTAATATTTACAAGAGTCACATACAGGCACACATATACACACGCATACATGCACGCATGCACACACACACACACACACACACACACACACACACACACACACACACACACACACACACACACACACACACACACACACGCAGACATACACACTTTTATTGATTTATTTTGCAACTTTTTATATATAAGCATATAATATTCTTTACTGGACTCTATTCCATTATAGCTAATAAAAAGCTCACACTTGTGCAGCGTCCACAGTATATTTTGGAGTGTACATGATATTTTATAATTTTTACTTAACTGACAAAATAATTTGATTTTCTTGGTTGCAATGGTGGATTATGAAAGTTTTCAGGTAGCGGTCCGTGTAAGGCACATGTGTAGAGCGCGCGCCTGCGTGCCTGATTTCTATTTGGACCACTTTTGTTAAGATGTTCTACTGTTCACATACGTCTGCTATATATAAATCCTACAGTCTACAACGCCATCTATACATAATTCAGAATTATGATCTTTTTCGGGCTATATATTTAGACTGGTCTGTGGTCTTAGTAAAAAATCCTAGGATACGTCTTTCATTACTGTGGACGGCATTCAGCTTTTTGAGTTCGAAGATTATGTTGAAAGAATTTTGTGCGGAGGGTATTGTTAGCTTATCAATGTACGTTTACAGAATTTTAGGAGCATGCGCAAAAACCTGAACAGATGATAGAATTTGTCAATACAAACAACTTTTGCGGTTTAAATTGTATTTTGAAATCGAAATAAATCGGTTGTTTCATAAACATGGTATTATTCAAGTCATCATGGAGCGAAAAGCCAGGTGATGTATCCAATGCCTACTATACACTGTAAAGAAAAAAAAAATTAGTTGAAAAGACCTTTTAAAAAACAAGCTTTTATAGCCAAAAACAACGAAGATGTCTTGCTTAGTTGAGGAGTTCCTATGGCTTCTTTCCGGCTCCATCATCAGACCCTGGGCACCATTCGGGTATATGTTAAGTACTCGTCAAGACAAATCCAATGAGCCCAAATACGGCGGGGTTATATTGAGCAGTTGGGTGATTTCACTGGCCACATTTCGGCTTCGTCATCAGACCCTGAACACTATCTGGTTGGATAGTATTTTCCAATACCAATCTAACAAGCTTAAACACGAGGGATCAAGTTGTATAGTTCACATGTTCCTATGGCCACCTTTCGTCTCCATCATCAGAGCTGCTCCACGGTACCATATCATTGTCACCAAACTTACATAAGTTTGCTAAATTTCAACTCAATCAGATAACCGTGCTTGAGCAATAGATCACAAGATTTGAACCGGAAGGACAGACAGACAGACATACGAACATTGCAAGTTAAATAAAAGCTTGCAATAAAATAAAACTTCAATAAGTAACTTCTCACTACTGTCCTATCCGAATCTAGGGTGACAATCCGCAACACCGAACCTATGAAAAAAAGTAGAATCTTATAAAAAAGATCTTGTAAAACTGAAATAAAAATTGGTGCATCCGTTTAGGTAATACGATGCTTCAGACATACACACAGGTATACACGATAAACTTATAACACTCCTATTTTTGCGTCGGGGGTTAAAAGATAGTCATCAACACGAAATAAATGGACGCCTAAAATATACCGAGTAACATTTTTTATCGGGCGCGGCGTCACAAAATCTACCTTTTGACGCGAGCGTCAATAGTTCCAATACCTATGTCAGAGGGCGTGTTTTCGCGGTCCGCGTATGTAAAGCGATTTTCTGCTCGACTGTACATAGTCCCTATTCGCTATGCTCATTTTTTTGTCAAAAAAGTAGCCTCACACTAGGAATTATTCTTGTGACGTGAATTCGTTTGAAATTTCATACAGAAACACTGAAATATAATTTTGAGTGACACAAATCGGTCTGGAAGGTAATATGGGAGACCTTTTCCCAGACATTTTTTTTTTCTTATGATATTTGTCCCGGTCGAACCTGTTGTTGTTGTTCTCACCGACCCTGCCGATGCCCTTAAATCCATTCTTTCGGATACAGATACCGCACACATGATCAAACACCGACCTCGCCGGCGGGTGCAGAGCACCACGGCAGGATACCTAGTATATCCCCTCTCCCATAACGACTGCCCAAGCCGAGGCCGGTTCTCCTTGAGGCGCCCTTGAGCTAGTTGTCCCCTTGCCCTTCTGGCTCGAACGTAGTTGTTTCATGCTCACCCTTTTTTCCGGTGAAGCTGTAAAGACCCCGCGGCCAACAGCATAGTCCACACAAGTTTTTTAACCCTTCTAGTGCATACAGGGACAATAAAGAAACATATTTCAATGTCCACATAATATAAGTAAGTGCATTAAAGTAAAAAAAGTTCACTTTTAACAATTTTTTTTTATTTTTATTCTTTATTGTACACGTTTAATTATAATAACAATAAGATAGGAAAGTTTATGTACAAAGGCGAGCTTAACTCAAAATTGAGTTTTCTTACAGCAAACCTAATAGGCATAGAGAGATGAAAATACAGAGGACAGTACCAAGTGTACAATCGAAGTAAAATGTGCAAATAACTAACTATATATAATTATACAATATATAACATATACATACAAACCTAACATAATAATATATACATAAACATTTATCGATATATAAAAAAAAAAATCATATATATCAATAATAATACATACATATTTACACATATAGATCATGATGAAAGGAAATGCTCTTTAATTTTCCTTTTAAAGACGTCTAGTGAGACACTATCGCGTATAGTGTGTGGGAGTGAATTCCAAAGCTGCACTGCACGAACAGTAAACGAACCACTATAAAGGCTAGAAGTGTCATGAACAAACAATAATATTAATATTATATCAATCACAATGACGTCATATTTTACTGAGATATATGAAGTTTGTTTTTGAACTATGCATGTTTAAACGCGTGTGATTGATTGTTAACAATGAGACAATGCTGCGACCCGGTATTTCATTTTCGTGGCCCGGTGCCGGGTCGCGATCCACCATATGGAAAACGCTGGCTTCAAGAATATTACTACGCCATCATTTCACGAAGTAACGCGTCGCATTTGGTCATAGAGTATAAAGGTTTGGTCAAATAGCCGATGGAGAGCGACGAGAACGCGACGGAATCGCTCGGCTACGTTCGGTCGTGACGTTTGCCGTCGCGCCGAGCGGGGCTGCGCTGTGTGGCGTCTCCCGTACATTTCAGTACATTACAACTCCCCAAGCCACGCCACTGTCGCGGTCCCGTCGCGCTGCGTCGGCTATGTGGCGAAACCTTAATGACCCAGTGGCATAAAGGCCTTAGCAAGAAAACTTTGACGGTAGCGTGACGCTAGCAAGTGCTGTTACGTTCATATTTATTTAGTAAGTGTGACAAGGATGGTATATCAGCTCGTAACGCGCCGTGTTAAGTCATATCGAATAAGGACCTGACAGGTGGTTTATCACTTCTGCGCGCGATTGTACCACTTGTATAACATTGTGTCGCGACTGTACCTACAGGTATATTGAAATGAGAAAAGCGCCTTCACGTGGGGTTTCAGATATTTTCTTTCAGGTTTTTTTTTATATTTCGAACGTAGAATATTTGTGTCGCAATATGAAATTGCCTTGTTTTAGGCACCAACTGGGATTTGTGATGTTAAATTTTTAGGTCATGTGGAAATCAGCTAAAAAATCAACGAAAATCTTTACAACAGGTGATTCAGAATCAGGGTATCGGCGAATTTGTAACATTTATACTTTCGTCTAAACAAGATTGTTTGTAAAACTTTTTTTCTAAGTTTTATTTAACTTGCAATGTATGTCGTGTGTCTGTCTGTTTTTCGGTTAAAATCTTGTGTTCAATTTTTTACGCACTTGCGAGTATCCGATTGATCTGAAATTTGGCATACATATATAAATTCGGTGGCAATGCAATAATGTGGTACCATGGAGCTGTTTAGCTTAAGCTTATTAGATTGGTATTGACAAGTAACATATAACCAGATAGGGTTCAGAGTCTGATGATGAACCCGAAAGGTAGCCATTGAAACCACCCAACTACTAAATATAACCCTGCCGTGTTTGGGCTTGTTGGATTTGTATTGACGAGAGCTTTAGAGCCAGATGGTGTTCAGGGTCTGATGATGGAGGTGAAAGAAAGCCATACTCTTCAACTACACAAAATATTTTCGTAGCGTTTTTCCTATAAAAGCTTGTTTTAAAAAGGTATTTTTAATTTAAAAATATTATTATTCGCGTTCTTTTTCACTATTCCGTACGAGTTCTTTCGATTAGCTGATACTATCGATTGTATCGACAGTGTTATAAATATACTCACTAATTTTCTGATAACAATAAAATCGATAGACCAATCCGTAGTTTAACATTTTTATATAATACTTTGCTAAATGCAATTATTATTCCTACTAATATCTGTCGTTACATTTTTGAGTACACACCTTTTCGTTGAAACCAAACGCCAGTCTAACAATACCCGTTCGTAAATTTGTTTGAACCTGAAAAAAACGTTACGTTAAAGCTAATTAAAGTGTTGTTTACAAATTCGGATTGAACCGCTTCGGAGCCATTTTATCCGGTGTTTGCGGAGTCGGTAATTACCGGTTCAATTTACTTAATAGGTTTGCGCTACGTGGTTTCATCAATGATAGAGGCAAAGCCCAATATAAGACTAGACTCAATCACTCAAAATGCTATAAAAACTTAAAAAAAGGAAGACCGACTTAACCGTACCGTGACCGGCGAGCGTGTATGAGACGAACTATGAGAGTGGAGGAAGCCAGAGAGGTATGTATTGAAAGAACCCGTTGGACCTCTGTACTCTCTGCTTACACCGAAAGGAATCTGGCGTGATGATATACATATATAGAATTTACTGCCGAGCAAAATCATTCTCTCTTAAAATGAAATATATAAGGTCTCCACCATTCGGACCCAGTGTAATGTGCTGGAGGCATATTTGTGGCCAACCGCTGCTGCAACTTATTAAGCCGCCTATAATGCACTTAAAGCATTGAGTTGTAACCTGGAAACAACAGCCAGAAGCACATATATGGAAATGCCATAAACGGTCACCTATCTCATAACAACTGAGCCGAACACTGTTTAACCTTAGTGATCGCTAAGAACCGCTCTCGCACAGCCCTACAAGTATTTAACGACAAATAAAATCCACAAACTTAATTTTATATATTTTTTTTATAATGACGATTTAGCGCAGTGGTTAAGAGCTTAAGCCGCTCCGCCCTCTGCGTCTAATCGTCGCGGGTTCGATTCCCGCACGGGACAAATCTTTGTGTGATCCACAGTTATTTGTTCCGGTCTGGGTATTTGTGTATGTGAATTTTCATGTTTGTAAACGCACCCACGACACAGGAATAAAAATATATATTTTTTTTTAATAGCCTATCCTGTATTCCACTGCTGGGCTAGTAGTATCCATGTCTTTCCCGCAAAAGTGTCCAAGTCGTCACGCCATCTTCGTCTCGGACACCTGTGACCGTATTCAGGGATTCATACTGTGACCATGTTTGTCCACCTTTGCGGGTCCATACGCAAAACATGTCCCGCCCAAACTTGGTCCCTGACTGAACAACGAAATTCCAGACTCAAGCACGCAACGCGCCATTTTAGGTGTTAAGTGAACGGATCGCGTCAGATACACCACGCTGCGGTCCATGACTCAGGTTAAAGATGTATGCTTAAATTCAGCAAAGCTGAAGTGGGATATAATACACACTTTAAAATACGACTCGTGTGTACTTGTCAATAGATTTTACTTAAGAAGTAATTTAAATATATTGGTGTCATAGTTTTTAATTCGCCTGTCTCAATTTTTTGTATGGCTGTTAACGCCTTAATTCTTTCACCAGTCCAGTCTTTTGATTTGAACTGGTCTGCGGTAGAAGCTATTAGTAAGTATATGTTAATAAATAAAATCCGACTTCAAGAGACACAGAAGTAACATACACAAGGTAACATAAATTTTAAAAGATAAATGTTTCATACATCAATTTAATACTTACTTATAAAGAAACTGTTCCACTGTTGGGCACGGGACTCCTCTCAAACTGAGAGGGCTTAGGCCATAGTCCACCATACTTACTTATTAGTCATTAAATGTAATTTATGAAATTATTGTTTATTATTGTTTGACTGCCTCGTTGGTCTTGTGGCAAAGCGTATTGCTTTGTAATCACGAGGTCCTGGGTTCAAATCCTAGGTCGGACAAGTGTAATTTTTCTAACGAAAACTTCCCAGTTCGAGTCCGGAGTCTGGAATTGTGCCCGGTATATGGCAATAGGCTCGGCCCCTATTACATGGGACCTAAAATCGTCGGCGAAACGTGGGTGTTCTCAGTACACCTCAGCCACCCCCGCTTGGGGAATATAGGCGTGACGGTGTGTAAATGTTTCATACAACAATTTAATACTTACTTATAATAATAATATTTGCCCTTTTAAGAAACTGTTCCACTGTTGGGCACGGGCCTCCTCTCAAACTGAGAGGGCTTAGGCTATAGTCCACCATACTTACTTATTAGTCATTAAATGTAATTTATGGAATTATTGTTTATTATGACGGCTTTTATTTTTTTCAATGTTAATTATATTACCGAAGTCGAAATTTCATTTTAATAATTATTGAATACATGTCCTCAATATGTCTATCCTACCCCGTATAATCGAAACTCAGCTTTACAGCCTATTTGCAGTCGCTTCCCTCATATCCCCCAATTTTCTCCCCACATTATTATTCACAAATTCATTTCTCCGGCATGTCAACATAATATAAACCCCGCACCTAATTCAGCGGCTGACACATCTCAGTCAATGACGGCACAGGGAGACTTTTCGTGATGTATTACAATAAGCTTCGCTATTTCTTCCTGCGACGTTGCTCTTATATTTTTATATAATTGCTCGTTCCCATGTACGAACGCAGTATTCTTAACGATCACCAAGGTGATCATCCGTCTCGGTAGGTCAGGGATGGGTGATGGTTTGTGGCATCATAATTGAGCGCGGTTAGGAAGACACGTAAAGACTTTGGTCCTGTCTACCATTTTTTGTAGTAGTCTTTAAGCCAATAAGCCTGAAATTAGCCAACAGCAGCTAGCCACAAACCTGCCTCCGCCAATCCATACTAGATCCGCGTAGTGGAGTATGATCTAATCTCTCTCATCTCGATTTGTGAGAGAAGGCTTTTGTTCAACTGGGATAGGTACACCGTCCGCCTGGCTTAAGGCCTTCTTTCATAAATCGAGGGAAGAGAGATTAGGTCATACTCCACACAGATACAGTGCGGGTTAAAGGCAGGTTTGTCGCCACCAGCTGTTGGAGCCTTTACGGTATTTGGCTTAACGACTACCACATTCAGTCGCAGCCAAAGGACTGAAGCTTGAAAATGGAATTCTCTTAGTCACCCATCTTAGATCTCAGAGTCGTTCCTGCAGCGCTACGAGAGAAATACATTTATTGAATTCTATATTCCTATTCAAGCGCTCAAGAAGCTACGTAACATCTTCTCGTCCCCAGTGCCGCAGTCTCAAAAGTCTTTCACTTGTGTTTTGCCAGTGATTATGAGTGTGATACTTTGTATACACTATTGTCAAAAGAAAATAGTGAAATTAGACAAAAACCCAAAATATTGCACTTAGCACACTATACCTCGGTCCGATATAAGATTTGGCCAAATTTAGCGCTACCCCTGTAAATGGGGTGTCTGCGGATAGGGGCTGACGAGGGCTGTGCAACGGTACTAAATTTGGAGTTTCGCTAGAGGAAAATTTTGAAAATTTTTGGGTTTAAAAATCCAAAAAACGGTCAACGTATGGAAAGTTTATAACTTTCCTTCGAAAAAATTTCGGCAATGGATCCAAATAGATAGCGCTCGATGAATCGAGTTGGAATATATATACTTTGTACCGAACGGCGTCATAAGAAGGCTCAAGATCACCCAAAGGGCGATGGAGAGAGCTATGGTCGGAGTCACCCTGCGGGATCGAATCAGAAACGAGGATCTCCCCGTGCGGATCTCCGCAGGAGGACATACGTAACTGATATAGCACTCAAAATTGCTATACTTAAGTGGTAGTGGGCGGGGCATATCGCTAGTTAAACTGACGGCCGTTAAGGCAGAAAGGTTCTCAAGTGGCGACCACGTACCGGAAGACGTGAAGTTTGCAGGCCCCCTACAAGATATTTTTTTATAATGATTGAAGATGGACCGTTGACCTTGTGAAGGTCGCAGGTAGAAGTTGTTTACAGCACAAAGCCGGTCGTTGTGGCCGTCTTTAGGGAAGTCCTTTGTCCAGCAGTGGACGTCTATTGGCATATGATAGTTTTTTTTTTTTTTTGAAAAAAACGTAGCCCCACACTAGGATTTATTCCTGTATCGTGGGTGCGTTTACAAACATGAAAATTCACAAACAAATACCTAGACCGGAACAAATAATTGTGGATCACACAAAGATTTGTACCGTGCGGGAATCGAACCCGCGGCTATTCGACACAGTGGGCGGAGCAGCTCAAGCTCTTAACCACTGCGCTAAATCGTCCGTCATCAAATTAAATTCAAATTAAAAAAAATCATATATAATCAATAAAGAAATCCAACTCAAACTGTTTATTTTACATAAACCCTGCGGGGGTATTTACTAAAAAAGAAACATACTCCAACTTCACATGAAAGAGATCTTTAAAAAAATGGCCGTAAATTCTATCTTCCTTTAAAAAAAACCTAATGATGGAAAATTTTAAAAAAGAAGCAAAGATTAACGTATAGACATAACAAACGATTCAACTCACAGTATACACGGCCCAGAATACTTCGGACGCCTAAATAAACAATGGTACCAACTGATAACTGTCTGCAAAAACTTTTTATTTTATTTATATTACAAGACTGTACCAACAAGGCCCCAAATAAATACAACTCCAGCGAAAATTTTCACGTATATCAAAGAAAAGCAACTTAAAGCAAAATATTAATTCTACCTGACGACGAAGTTGGTACGTTTGTTTGGAAAGTTTTAACACGGGTTTCTTCATTTGGTGGAGTTTCATCAAAATGTATGTTTGTGTAACACACTCTTTATTTGAATTATATTTATTTTAACTTGATCTGAGTTTTTTTTTATTGTTTTTTTTTTATTTAAAAACGTAGCCCCACACTAGGATTTATTCCTGTGTCGAGGGTGCGTTTACAAACATCAAAATTCACACACAAATACCCAGACCGGAACAAATAATTGTGGATCACATAAAGATTTGTCCCGTGCGGGAATCGAACCCGCGACTATTAAACACAGTAGGTGGAGCTACCTTAGCTCTTAACCACTGTGCTAAATCGTCCGTCGAATTCTAAGTTTCTTTAGTGTTCACGACTTTCTTCTAGTTTTCTAAAATGGATATGATAAGTCTATGGTTGTAGGAATGGGTACGGTATTATCTGACCCGCTGAAAATTTGGTCTGTGGAGTACAACAATTAAAAAAAACTTGTAACGTGTAGTAGGTGTGTTCACAAAGATGAAATTATCATCATTAGTAAGAAAGCGATTAGGTAGGAAGTGTGGTATGGGTGTAGAGATGAGAAAGGGTATGCTCCGTTGGTTCAGGCATATAGAAACAATGTCAGAAGAAAGATTGACACAACAGATATACAATGCCAAATTGGAAGGATGTAGGTACCGGGGAGGACCTTAATTTTACCTGGGGTAAATCCTGCATTGGGGACTTCCGCGAGCCTCGGGGGACGCTCGCGGGGTGTGTCGGATTTCTACCGATCAAAAACCCTAGGGTGGCCGACATCAGCACTTTGGAGGGGCTCCGGGATCTCTGTATGAAACGCATCGGTGCCCCTCTTGTGCCGCGCTCTAAAGAGCCCGCTATCAGGGGGAGACTTGATAAAATATGCTCCCCCCCCCCCCCACCAATGCGGTGCTCACGTGGGCCACACCACGCCGCCATCCTCCTCGGAGTCGCACGTGAAGGACGCTTAGGGCCCCCGCCCCAGCATCCCTCGACCTCAAGGGCCCTCCTGCGGATATTGGTGCACGGGGGGGTACCCCGCCAGATTACAGCGGAGGACACAAGTTAGCCCGTATTATAAAGCCCCGGGCTATTGGGCTGATACCGGTCAGACTACACCGGTCAGGGTCAGGTTAAACTGACTACAGGCATCCAACCAAACCGACTATTACAGACATGACTCATCATCATCTCAGCCTATACTCCCCAATCGCTTTCCATCGTAACCGGTCCGATGCCACCTGCATCCAACAACTTCCTGCGATTTTTACAAGATCGTCGGTCCATCTGGCAGGCGGTCGTCCTACGCTGCGTTTGCCAATACGTGGTCTCCACTGTAGAATCTTTCTGCCCTAATATCGATCCGATCTTCACGCTATGTGGCCCGCCCATTGCTAATCCTGAGGGGTATGTCGGTGACCTTGATTCTTCTACAAATATCCTCATTCTTGATTCGATCACGCAGAGAAACGCCAAGCATAGCTCTTTTCATAGCTCGCTGAGCAACTCTGAGCTTTTTTATGAGACCTACTGTAATAGACCACGTCTCTGATCCGTATGTCATCACTGGAAACACACATTGACTAAAATACAGTATAGACAGACATGACCATACCGAGTAAATCAGTCAGATCATACTTAGTATACCGGTTAGACTATTGTAGCTATACCAGCGAAACAAATACGTATCAAGCTAAACTGACTATTGCGTTCAGACCATATTGACTATACTGACATATAAAGTCCGTATACCATTTTAAGTCATGAGTTACCTCTATCCGTCCAATTTCAATCAAACGCGATCTGCGGTTTCTACAGTTCTGCTAACCATCCAAAAAATAAAAAGTTCACATTTATTATATTAGGTAATTAATAATATATCTGTTAAACGACAATAAACTCTTTACTAAAACGTCACAAGTACCATTATGCCAGAGCCGTCACAATTTTCCCGTAAACGGCAAACTTTCTGAATTGTCAAACAGTCGTCATTGTTTTAGAAATGCTTCGGTAACAAGTCTTCAATTGTGAATTTTGCCTTCACTCGCCCTTTCATAGTTAAATTGTTTTAGAAACACCAATGTTCTTAACGAAAAATGTTATTGTGAGCGATCAAAATTGTTGGAACGCTTTATATAATAATAATGAAAACTGAGAGAACACGTCATAAATATATTGGTCTTCCTCTGCTTAAATTAAATTGCCGTTGTTTAAAAGTTATGTGACGTAGATAGCATAGTGATAGAGCTGGATGAGTCATCTTTATCATCGCGCCAGATCCCTTGTGGGGTAGGCAGATAGTACAGAGTTCCTACAGCTTCTTTCATTACATACTTTTCTGGCTTTTTCCAACCTCATAGTTCGTCTCTTGACTTGTCCTGTTGATAAGACACGGTCTATTTGGTCATTCATTTATTTCATAACATCTATCTATCTATCAATATCATTATGCCAGATCCCTTGCCGGGTAGGCAGTATATAAATTAATATTTTTAATATAATTAAAGAGTCTCCCTAACCGGCGAGCGTGTATAAGACGAACTATGGGAGTGAAGGAAGTCAGAGAGGTATGTTAGGAAAGAACCTTTTGGAGCTCTGTACTCTCTGCCTACCCTGCAAGGGATCTGGCGTGATGATAAAGATACATAAAAATATATAAATTAATTAGAAGACTCATTCATAATTGTGACTTTAATTTGAAGACACTACTTGCCTCCTTCCTATAGATGTTGTAAAAGACATTTTAAGAAGAAAAATACATTTCACACTATATGAGCATATTGTTTCAGCATTCCTAATTTATGTACCCTATTTGATGTGATCTGTTTAAGTTTCTTATAGCCTATATCAGGATACAATGCTCTGCATGCTAGTCGCGACTCTCTGAGAGAAATGTTTACAGAAGCATATACATCTGTTTAATCAGCTAAGTAATAGGCATTGGCGACATAGAAGTAAATTAGATCAACCGCAATTTTGTCTGTCAAAAATTCACACTTCTTTCATAGGTTAGATTTCATAATAAAATTCCTCTTGACGTCACTAAACTTAGTGACAATAAATTCAAAGCTTGTATTCAACGTACGCTTAGTAAGCAAGCGTATGATACGCTAAATAATTATATAAAAGACAAAAATACTGTTCCAGCTCCACTTGATTAAATATGGATAACTTGTTTAGCTATTATTATTTAATATCCCTGTCTTCCTTCTATTAATTTTGATTTTTTTTTCTCATTTCTTTCTCTGAAAATAAGGGAACCATGTAGACCCATCTGATAGACCAGCCTACATTGTTCTCCCATACCCCACAACAAAATGTAGATGGAAAAAGAAAATGTAAAAATACTATTTTAAAAGAGTAACCGTGGAGTTTTTTGCCCTTCTTCTCCACAGGAATGTCTTTCGAAGTGGTGGTATAGTCTTTGTTACTTTTCTGACAATTCATGAAGATACATGAATAGAAAATATTCTGATGCTGATTCTGCAAGGCGTTGACTCCCATAGATTTATTTGTAATAGTTAAGAACTTTTTTCAAAAATATTAGTAATCAGATATTTTTTTATAAGAAAAATAGCTACTTTGGTACTTTCCAATAAAACATAATATAAACTACATTTCCGAAGAAAATTTCAATCTAAAACTAAATATCGCAAGGCAGAAAATCAAAACATTGTCTTCAGAAATTAACCTCAGCCCCGTCACCCTCGGAACGATTGTTACTTAATTCGTCTTCTTAATAAACTCCAATCATTTGGATTGCAAAAGTAAAGCAGACAGTAACGGTTAACGATCCAACGTTTAAAACTGCCTCAGGCCGTTATGAACAAGATCTGAATATTTTAATGACGTTAGATTTATCAGACTTAAAATTTAATTTCAGAGGATTTAACAGTTTGAATGTACACTAACGTATAGGGATTGAGAATGGGTTATATATAGCACCTTGATAATATTAAAATATAATAATATTTTCCCTGTTAAGAAACTGTTCCACTGTTGGGCACGGACCTCCTCTCAAACTGAGAACCTCCTCTCAACTTAGGCCATAGTCCACCATGCTGGCCCAGTGCGGGTTGGCGAACTTTACAGACCTTCGAGAAATTCTCAGGCATGCAGGTTTCCTCACGATGTTTTCCTTCACAGTTAAAGCAAGTGATAGTTAATTTCTAATACGCACATGCTTTCCAAAGGACAGAGGTGCCTAACCACTACGCTATCAAAAGTAAAATAAGTGTCTAGAAATATTCGAACATATTATTATTACTCGTATGTGCGGAACTGGCGCAAAAACTAGGGCAGTATTTCAGGGCCCCAATTCCCATTACCGTGTGCGTTAGAATGTAAGGCTACTTACTATTGTATATAGCATCTAGAACCTCCACGTCATCTGACAAGTCAGGCCGTAGGGATCTCCCTTGCTGAGTAGGGGAAAGTATAGAGAGTAGAGGTTCTTTTCTTAAAAGCTATCTCGCTTCCACTCTCATAGTTGGTCTACTTCCTGATAATAATATTATAAGTGCCAAAGTTTAACATTTTCCTATTGAATGATATAGAAACCACTGAAAACAGTTCTGGATAGTTTAGCAGAATGATAGAATAGCTTAAGTAGTAGCACTTAGAATATATACATGGATATGAGCTGGTTCTTTGTGTGGTGGTCTGGTGATTCAGTATAACTCCAAGGTTTTAATTTCATTGGCATTGGACCTTGGACTTAGAAGATACACCAGAGAACTCCTTAACGACAAACAATAGGCATGTGTAAATTGAGATATTATGGGTATTACGTCAATCCTATAGGTCAACCCTACTATAGAACTAAGCAGTATATTAGCCAACTTCAAAAAAGGAGGTTCATAATTCGTCCTTTTTTATCCTGTAGGTACCTTATTGTACAACTCAGCAAAATACTATAATATCGGGACATAAATAATACTCAATATTTTTTTTTTAAACGTAGCCCCACACTAGGATTTATCCCTGTATCGTGGGTGCGTTTACAAACATGAAAATTCACAAACCAATACCCAGACCGGAACAAATAAATGTGGATCACACAAAGATTTGTCCCGTGCGGGAATGAAACCCGCGACTATTAGACACAGTGGGCGGAGCGGCTTAAGCTCTTAACCACTGATCTAAATTGTCACTCGTCACTAAAAATTGTAAAATAAAAATCGTTTAAAAAATAAGGTAAACCGACTTCAAAAAGCAAAAAAGATTTTTTTTCGATGCAGACACCGACCTCACCGGCAAGGTTGAAAAATCCCTTTCCCGCCGGCCGGTGCAGAGCATTACGGCGAGTCACCTAGTATACGCCCTCCCCCATAGCGACTGGCCAAGCCGAGCCTCTTCCTCTTTGAGGCGCCCTTGAGCTAGATGCCCCCTTGCCCTTCTGACTCGAGCGTAGTGGTTGCACGCTCTCCCTCTTGTCCAGTGAAGCAGTAAAGGCTCCGCGGCCGACAGCGTAGATCATTCACATACACACACATACACAAAATTTTATGACAGAGTAAAGGATACATTGTTTAGCCTCTGGTGTCAGCTGAATTACCTAGTGAGGTACTCCTCCACGATGTGCTGGATTGTCTGCACTGAGTCTCCACAGTCACAGTAAGAAGATTCAGTAACGCGCCATATGTGCAGATGAAAATTGCACCTTGCGATTCCGGTTCTGATTCGGTTGATGGAGGACCACACCAGCTGTTGCTCTTGCTATTTCTTAAATAGGTATATAAGCAGTTACAACTAAAAAGAATAATAATAAAGTAGCTGACCGACCGTATTCGCAAGTGTATTAAGAAAGCGAGTGGGTATGAAGAATAGTATTGGTGTAAATATGAGAAAGGGTATGCTCCGTTGGTTGGGGCATATAGGAAGAATGTCAGAAGAAAGACAAGACAGATATACAATGCGAAAGTGGAAGGATGTAGGTTGTAGGTACCGGGGAAGATCTAGACTTACCATGACCAAATAGACCGACTCTTATCTAAAGGACAAGTCAAGAGTCTCCGTAACCGGCGAGCGTGTATTAGATAACTAAGAGAGTGAGGGAAATCAGAGAGGTATGTAAGGAAAGAACCCGTTGGAACTCTGTACACTCTGCCTACCCCGCAAGGGATCTAGCGTGATGATATAGGTATACTTAGTTTAATTACAATCAATAATAAAGTTTTTACTAAACAGACAAGGAAGCGAATCAATAAAAAAAGTGGCAAAAACAAGGGACGCTGTACGATAAGACACACGTGTCAATTCCAACAGAAAAATGTATGTAATCTCTTAAAAATGTAAGCATTAATCTCCCCTTTACCCTATACCGAAAAGGCTCTTAAAAGGCACGAAACGAAAAACTTGTCCAAAGTACACAAGTTATACCCGAACTATACCGAATGAGTATTTAGTTCCAACGCCGCCTCTATTCAATTGTGAGGTAGGCATAAGGATGTGGATATGGTGAGGTCGCGAATTTTAAATACAAGGACATTTTTAACTTGCAATGGTTGTTAGTTTGTTTAGGTCAATCTCTATTGTCTTTTTTTTTAAACGTAGCGCCACACTAGGATTTATTCCTGTGTCGTGGGTGCGTTTACAAACATGAAATTTCACATACACAAATACCCAGACCGAAACAAATAATTGTCGATCACACAAAGATTTGTCCCGTGCGGGAATCGAACCTGCGACTATTAGACAAGATTTGTCCCGTGCGGGAATCGAACCCGCGACTATTCGACACAGTGGGCTGAGCAGCTCAAGCTCTTAACCACTGCGCTAAATCGTCCGTCCGTAATAAATAATAACTCTAAATAAATAATTACATAATAATAAATTCAAATATATTTATAATAATATCCTCCTCTCTCCTACTTTGTATCTTTGGCTGTGCCCTGCTGGTCCACAACTGTCTCATTTGCAATGTAATTTACCATTTACTACGTACATATTGTGGAATGCAAATAAATGAATATGAATATGATATTTTTTTAATAAATAAAAACTCAATAACATTTCCTCCTGCGTAGGATTTGAAGCCAGGTCCTGGAGATTATGCGACACCAGACTACCTAGATATTGATAGATTCATCATCATCATCATCATATCAGCCTATATTTGTCCACTACTAAACATAGGCCTCCCCCAATCGCTCTTGAGCGCAGCCGGTCCGATGCCACCTGCATCCAACGACTTCCTTCCATTCCGTCGCACGCTGCGCCTGCCAATACGTGGTCTCCACTTAAGAATCTTTCTGCCCCAACGCCCGTCTGATCGTCGCGCTATGTGGCCCTCCCATTGCCACTTCAGCTTACTAATCCTATGATATTGATAGATTGAGATAAAACTAATTAAACTAGTATACCCCAATTTAAACATTTAAAAAAAACCTAACATCCCTCTCTCCCTGCACCGACATATGAGTATTCTAGTCTGCCTTACACGAACTCATAACTACTATAATCTCAAACCAATAAAAAAGTCGGTCATAAAAAAATCTTTATCTTTTAAAATCAAGCTTTTATAGTGAAAATACGAGGGGGCTATTTTGTAGTTGACATATTCCTTCCGTTATCAGATTAGGTTTAAGGTACCATTTTGTTGTATGCCAAATTTCAGCTTAAGCAGATTTGAGCAAGTACTTACTAGTATAAATAGATCATGGAATTTTAATCGGCAAGACATAGAAATGTGAACACTAAACAATGTGATCATAAACGCTAAATCTCCGCTAACAAATGTATGACCTTTACGAAAGATCTCACATAAATTGCACAGTGTCCGAGATCGGGGCCGGGATTCTCATTAATGTCGAATTGTTTAATTCTCGATGAAAACGAGATTCATTTTATTCGTTGCGCGTAATGTATAAAGATTTATGTAAATAAGAGCTTTCGCCTTTTAGCTTTAGGTTTTGTGCAATACCCAAAACGGAGTAGGTGCTTTTATAATATGTAATTGTTACTTTTATGTTTGTAATTTTTAAGTCAAGGCGGATTTTTAAAGCAGTATAAAGTCAAGCATCAAAATTTGATACAATGGTGTGAGACAGCGTAATATCAGCCTTTTTGATTAACAAAATAATTTTAAATTAATATAGTAATAAAAAGGATGTTATAGTCTACACCGTCGGTACGTTACCGTGGTACCTTAGGTAATGTAGGCCTGACGATATTTATTCTAATTACTCTTTTTCTTGACAAAGGCTTCACATTTTTTGGAACTTAAATTAATTGCCTGATACTTACTGTTATAAGTTTAATCGATTAGTATTTTAATACGCTATCAAGAAATTCGCCTTGACTATTTTTGAGGTATACTTTTGTCTTGCAGTCCTTTCAAAGCTTAGAAATAAACGAAATAAAATCAGAAGTTAGACAAGAGATATAAAATAAAGCTCTTACTTTTACCCACAGCTTTATTATCAACAAATATACACAAAAACTGAAACATAGCAAATTTAAGTTTAATTAAAACACAAACAAAATACAAACATGAAATAAATCAAGTTTTTTTTATCATACAACCTTCCTATTTCCAGTTTACCCTTTTTTCTTATAATACGAGTATATAGTACATTTGTGACAGCCCTAACTTACTATTTAATATTATAAGAAAAAATTGAACGAATCGTCATCACCGCGAATGCGTCAGTCGACACAGCACTGGACTCACAATTTGTCTTGCAATATAGTCTTTACTGCAACCAACTGGAATGGACAAGTTGGCTACAAAAGGAATCGTTCAGTTTCTCTTACAAGGAACTTTTTCTGCGATACTTGATAAAAATTCTGTGATAATAAAATACTGATAGAGTGATCTTGCAAGCTATAAATGCAGTACTTACACCTCATATATTAAATACTAAATCATCAACTTTTTTTTCTCTTTATTACTTTAAAAAATAACAGATACATTTGTAAAGTTACACTTTCCTCTTTTTAATGTTAGTCTAGATTACTTTAAGTTAATGATGGTATGTTAAGGGTTACTTCCCAAAACTAAATTAAGATACTTATGTTTTATTTATTATTATTGGTTGTAATCTGTTTATGTACCTATTCAATAAAATAAATAAAATAAAAAAATAAATAACAGAACACTCTAAAATCCACGGAGGTTTGTTCCGAGTGCCATATTAATTGTAGGAAAACAAAATAGTATGCAAAGCGACAAAAGTAATTAAGTACCCACTAACTAGTTATCACAAGAGTGCGACGATCGACTGAGCTACAATAACCAATATAATAGTTATTATACCAAATAGACCGTGTCTTAGCTGAAGGGCAAGTCAAGAGTCTCCGTAACCGGCGAGTGTGTATGAGACGAACTATGAGAGTGGGGGAAGCCAGAGAGGTATGTAAGGAAAGAACCTGTTGGAACTCTGTACTCTCTGCCCACCCCGCGAGGGAGCTGGCGTGATGATATAGATAGATAGAGATAGATAGATAGTTATTATAAATTAGTTGTGGGTATACCGGACCGGCCCGTAGATGCGTAGATTGTTCAAAATTGCGTTTTTAATTTATATTTAATGTTCTTGGCTGTGATGCATTGAATAAAAGATAGATCTCTAGATTAAGTAAACGAGGAAGGAACTATATATGGAATGTTTCTCTCACCGTAAGTATTTGTGGCTGCGATGGTGAAAAATTTTTTGTTAGCTTTTAGTCGTGCTTGGATCTTATGGGGTATTTCATTTCAAAGTTTTTACTGAAAGAATTGTTCTTTTAGGACACTATATGAAACTTTATTGTGAACGGGGAGTACCCTACAGTATCTGAATAATCCTAGCTCATAATCTCTAAATTTTTCTCTGATATTAGGTGAATCAATGAATTTTAGAATTCTAACTTCATACAGCGATAGCATTATACAGCAAGAGCCTAACCTTAAACGGAATTCTATCCTTAATAATGAATAAATTACCTAAAAAAAACCCTAAATTTTTGACATATTTGTGTACTTGAGGCAATCTGTTAATTTTTTTTATTTTTATTTAAGCCTAACCCCTCACTATGATTTATTCCTGTGGGTGCGTTTGCAAACATGAAAATTAACATACACAAACACCCAGACCGGAACAAATACTTGTGGATCACACAAAATTTTGTCCCGTGCGGGTATCGAACCCGCGACTATTAGACACAGTGGACGGAGCGGCTTAAGCTCTTAGCCAAATTTGATGTCAATTAATAGCCCTAGGTATGTGTGCTTGTCATGACAACACAAGATTTTATGACAACAACAAGGGTTTTTTGTGTAAACACAAATGGTCGTGGACTATCAGACTTCCACTGGTATTATAGTGTCCCCGGTTATACGGCGACCGAATCTGGACGAGTTTGGGTTTTTCAAGTTTCTTCCGCTGTTTACTTGGTTAACGGAATTCTTCCGATCCTTCTTGTATGTAAATTGTAAAAGTGAGGACGATTTTAGAAATTATTGAACCTTTTTAATATACCATGTTTTTAAAACGAAATAAAAATTATGAAATAAACTCTCTATGAAATAGACCGGGTCTTATCTGAAGGACAAGTCAGGAGTCTCCGTAACCGGCGAGCGTGTATGAGACGAACTATGAGAGTGAAGGAAGCCAGTGAGGTATGTAAGGAAAGAACCTGTTGGAACTCTGTACTCTCTGTTACCCCTACCCCGTAAGGGATCTGGCGTGATGATATAGATAAATAGATAGAAATAAACTCTCTATATCATCACGCCAGATCTGTTGCAGAGTAAACATCTGAAATAAAATAAAACGAAAAACACATTAATGTGAATTTATGGTGAACATGGGGTAAAATTTTCCTACTTTCAAGGTGATATTTTAAAAGGTGGATCCGCACGGTTACTAATTAAAAAAAGAACTTGGGTACATTTTATAGCAAATAGCAACTCCGAATGTTACGTAGTGACATTTCACTTGATTCCAGCGTTTTTTCCGATGTTGGACGCAGGCCACAAAATCCCTGTAGGACTGTATTTATTGTGTATAAAAATCTAGGCGCTCCTAGCGCTGTGGTGCCGTAGTAGGTAGTCATTTCGATCATCAAAGTAAAGCATCTTTGGCTCGTTTAGTCTGAAAAAGTTGACCGTTTGTGGCATATTTATCTTTGAACGTCTCCATGCTTTGGAAGGCATGTTAAGCTGTTGCTCCCGATTACTTCATGAGATAGTCGTTAAGATAAATTATGAATGGCTTGATTAGTTCCTTCAACAGGTTACCACAAACCTTCCTTCGTCAATCCGCACTGGATCTGCGTAGTCTCTCTCACCATTATTTTGGGAAGTCTGCTCAGCGTGTGATAGAACTATAGGGTTGCCACCCGCACTTTATAATAGAGTATTGTAAGTTATTTAGCGTAAGTATAGTTTATACTTAATGAGGACTATAAAGTACGCGAAAATACTTTATTTCGCATAGTTTGATTTTTCTAAGATTCATTTTGCATAAATTATTAAAAGTAATAAATATTGATCGCAATTTTACGTATATCGGCTGAGTGACTTAACTGGAGTATTCGCAATTATAGCAAATTGACTGATATGTACTGCTAAAATCCAAATGTAAGGTACTAAATATATAATAATTATATCCTATGATAACTAACAGTCTGTACTGTAAAGATGCTGTGAAGCTGTTTAGCAGTGACAAAAGTGAAAATTGCTAAAAGTTTAAAAAAAGATATGTTTTTAAACAGAATAGTACGGTGAAATAAATAATACTTTATTTTGATACAATGTACTTTTTTGCCTACCTTTAAAAACCAATGTACTTTATTTGCTTAAATAAAAGGTTGCAATCCTACAGTACTGTGACAGTATCTGAAAATCGTAACGATGACCCAAACCGCAAACGCCAACTGCTTAGACATACCAATAAACAAACAATCAAAAATCTTTAGAAAAACTGCATAAGTTAACGGTATCATTACCAAAAGTATTCAACAAACATTAGTACCAACTCGTCTATACATTCTCTGACCCGCAAAACTAAATCACTTCAATTCAGAAATAACGTACAGACAAAAATACTTCGGTGCCCGCCGCCCGATTGTATTGGCCTGCATCGGGAACAGTAAACTAAAAGTTGGGAAATAAATTTTGTCCAATGTCCGTGGCAAGTTTGGACTACCAAGATTTAGTTAGTGCAGCGTTTTATACTGATTGTAAAGTTTAGCAATTTCAAAATTGATTTGAGTTAGTATCAACAATAATAAGAAATGCACAATCATAAGTCGAAGATGACAAAGATGACACACTTCTGCGTTCAGCAACAACAACGACGCTTCTGTACTTGTCACAGCCATACCAGACATTACACCACTAAAGAAGTTGACATTGTGAAATATATCCGCAAAATACTTTGTACATACTGAGGATCAAGAAGCAGAACAATACGGCAATCATCTGCAAGATTCCGTTGCGACCGCAGCCGCAACAGTCCCCTAAAGATGTCGTATGGATATAAGGAGATCCGCAGAAGAACTAAATCTGATATAAAGCATTAGAAGAGCACAACGCTTATAGAACTGACGGCCGCTGAGACAGAAAGTTTCCCGAGTGACGACTATGCACCGGAAGAGTTGAGGGGGATTCCCATATGTTCCCAAATGGTATGTGTGTTCGATACAGGAATAAGTTCTAGTGTGAGACTTTGTTTTTTTTAATATCGCTTGTAGAACTGACGCCGACCAGAAAGACTTCAAGCGAAGTAGCCAGGTCAATTTGCAGATAAAAAGTATATTATCATAGCATACAACCGGTCGTCGTATCAAACATGAGAACTATTTTAAAATCATTACTCTCTCTAGCGATCTATAAACTTCATGACTGCAAATGATTGAGCAGTATACTCCTCAAAATTCTGCTTACTCAGTAAATTTAAACGTAACGACACATAAAACTTTATCATTTTATATGGATCGACCTGTCGCGTACCACGTATTCAAAAGAATCTTTACGAGTCATAAACCAGGGTCACTTAACATTATGAAACGAAATGGTCGAGGGTAAGCTCCATCTTTGATAATACACTTTATGAGAAATCTCTTTTATATTATATTAGGCTAGTGTTTATTATGAACTGTATATAACAATACAACTTTTATGTTATCTTCTAGGTCTTCTCCGGTACCTACGGGAGCCAAAGCTGTACGCGTCCGTAGGATTTACCCAAAATTCCCTACTCGTGGTCCCTAAGCAGTGCGTAACTCATCCGTAGTAAGATACAGCCTGTGTATGTCAGTGGCATTGTGTGTTACCAGTGATGATATATGGATCAGAGACGTGGTCTCTTACTATAGGTCTCATAAAAAAGCTCAGAGTTGCTCAGCGAGCTATGAAGAGAGCTATGCTCGGCGTTTCTCTACGTGATCGAATCAGGAATGAAGAGATTCGTAGAAGAACCAAGGTCACCGACATAGCCCTCAAGATTAGCAAGCTGAAGTTGCAATGGGCGGGCCACATAGCGCGAATATTGTCGGGCGTTGGGGCAGAAAGCTTCTAGAGTGGAGACCACGTATTGGCAAGCGCAGCGTGGGACGACCACCTCCCAGATGAACCGACGATCTTGTGAAAATCGCAGGAAATCGTTGAATGCAAGTGGCATCAGACCGGTTACGTTGAAAAGCGATTGGGGAGGCCTATGTTCAGCAGTGGACAAGAATAGGCTGAGATGATGATTTCAGTGGCATTATAAAAAGCTAGTTTGACAAATGCATCTGCATAGTATAATAACATGTATTACTAAGATAAACGGTTCAAAAATATAATAACACTAAATTTTGTTACACTATATTAAATGTGTATAAAGAGCTGTGATACCCTAGTGGCTAGACCATTGGACTGCAAAGTCAGAGGTTTCGGGTTCAAACCCAGGCATGCACCTCTGTCTTTTCGAAAGCATGTGCGTATTAAAAGTTAACTATCACTTGCTTTAACGGTGAAGGATAACATCAGGAAACCTACATGGCTAAGAGTATCTCAAAGGTATCTGAAGTTCGCCAACCCGCAGCATGGTAGACTCCGGCCTAAACCCTCTCAGTTCGAGAGGAGGCCCGTGCTCAACAGTGGGACAGTTTCTTAACAGGGATAATATTATTAATATTATATATATTAAATGTGATTTTTCTTAACCTCTAACATTTATCAAATTGGACTTCCTTGAGTTTAATGATAGTTATCATGACTTAAATAAAAGTACCGTATTAATAAACAAAGGTGCCCTACTTCAGGTTAGCTGTTTCGTCTTCATTTAATAATAAATAATAATAATATTAATAGCCCTGTTAAGAAACTGTCCCACTGCTGAGCACGGGCCTCCTCTCCAACTGAGAGGGTTTCGGCCATAGTCCACCACGCTGGCCCAGTGCGGGTTGGCGAACTTCACACACCTTCGAAAAACTCTTAGGTATGCAGGTTTCCTCACGATGTTTTCCTTCACCGTTAAAGCAAGTGATAATTAATTTTAAATACGCACATGCTTTCGAAAAGACAGAGGTGCGTGCCTGGGTTTGAACCCGAGACCTCTGACTTTGCAGTCCAACGGTCTAACTAACCTACCTAACTCAGACAAAATATTTCTCAGTTGCTAAGGAAACAGAACTTCCTTGGCCGTCTTAAATTAAAGCAATTGCTTTAAAACAAATTTCAGTTGGCATCTTAAATTGTTAGCTGTAATTTTATTTATAGTATTAAGGGTGAAATTAGCTTTAAGGAGTTCCTTTTATGTTTTTAAAAGTAGCTATTATTACTTATTACCTGAGGGGTTAGCACGGAATGATTGGCGTTAGCGTGTTGCCACCGGATGGGTATTCCGTCCCTTTTTCACTACAAATTTGCTGAATAAACAGGAGAGTGACAGCATGCTTTCTCGACAAGGTTATTTTTACGTCAATAGGTTCGTACTAAACCCTCTGTTTTCACCGGTTGTTTCCTCTCGAGAAGTTATTTTCACTATTTCTCTGTGAAAATTTCGCAGCTGTTTTAATTTGTTGAAGGGCCTCACTCATTTTGAGTTAATAAACTGTCGAACTGCTAAATTGTGAACAGGAAGTTACTGTCAAAATGGACATTTCATATTTTAGGATTGTTTTATTTTGTTGTGAAATTGATGTTGATTGTATTATATTAGAATTTATGAAATAAGTAATAGTCTTTGGAAAAGCTATTGACATAAACTGAAATACTTTTCTAGATCACAATCATCAACAGAAAGACGCAGAGAATGCAGAGCAAAGGCCTCTCCCAAAGTCAAAGTCAAAAATAGTTTCTTGCGTAAGTCAACAGGAGCTCATACAAATGTCAAAAATTCTAATATATTTTACAACTACCACCTGGAATGCAGTTTCACCCTGAGAAGATCCGGGGGGAAACTTAGCGGGCTAGTCTTTTACCTTAATTGTTTATTGGACTGTTTTTTTTGTTATCGTTCTTTTATTTAATAAAATTGATTTTTAACAAATGTTCTTTTTTATTAGCCTATTTTACTGTCCCACTCCTGAGCAAATGCCTCCCCTTTATATCTCCATAACTGTCGATCTCTTGCCATTTCGGGCCACAAAGTACCCGCTAAAGTGTCCAAATCATCGCGCCACCTTTTCCTAGGTCTACCTCGTTGTCTGCGGCCACTGCTGGGTATCCAGTTGGTGACAGCGTTCACCCACCTCTGCGAGTCCATGCGCGCCACGTGGCCAGCCCACTCCCACTTCAGCTTTGCTGCTTTCATACCTGCGTCCGTAATAATGGAGTCCGAGTAATGTAGCGCAAAGTGGTATTTCTGACATGGTCGATCCGTTTCACACCTAATATACTGCGCTCCAAAGCTCTTCGGCAAATCTTGAGTTTGGACTTCTGTTGTTCAGTTAATGATCATGTTTAAGCACCGTAGGTGCACTATACACACAATACACATGTCAACGAGTCTACGTTTTAGGGACATGGGAAGGTTGCCCTTTATAAAATCCTTCATGGACCGATAGCTCTTCCAGGAATTTTCAATCCGTCTGTTTACTTCTTTTTCTTGTCTGTTCTTAAGCGAGGCCCAGATACGTATACTCGTCGACATAATGAATGATATGCCCATCTACGTTTTTTGCTATTAGTCATCAACTGTGTTTTCGATCTATTCATAGAAAGTCCAACCTCAAGACTTGCTGTGCTCAGATCTTAGAGCATTTGCTAAAGTTCAGACGCTGATGATGAAAAAAGCACTGTCATCTGCAAAGGGAAGGTTTGAAAGCTGTTTGTTATTTATCGAAATGCCTCTTGAACGCCAAGATTCTGGCAGCTATTTAAATATTTCCTATAATGCGGCTGTAAATAGTTTTGGTGATAGTGGGTCGCCCTGCTTCACTCCTCGTTCTATTGGAAATTTTGGACCGGATATATGTAATTATAGGTTAACAAATGTATTTTACAAAAATGTATTTACAAGTTGCTGAATGAGGAGCTGCTCAAACCCAATCAGTTTTATAATCGATATATTCCGAAATTTCGTAATATCCTTTACTACATAGTAAAATTAAAAAAATAAACACTGTGGTGTACTGGGTACACCCACTTTTATCCGAAGATGTTAGGTCTCATGTAATACGAGGCCGAGCCTATTGCCATATACCGGGCACAATACCGGACTCCGGACTCATACTAGGAATTTTTCGTTAAAAAGCGGTTTAAGCTCTTAACCACTGCGGTAAATCGTCCGTCATTAATTGATTAAATTGATCCCCCTCAGCTACTCAAAAATAACAATGACTTTTGGTCGCCAAACGCCTCGGTCCGTTCCGTAATCATGGGTGCTGAAGAGCACTCGAAACGTCGAGCACTTTGAAGCTACAAATAAGCCTTGACGAAATTCGAAGTATTTTCATTGTAACTTAAGGTTTTCACAATAATTTTTTTATAAGCCAAGATTATAGTTTTTTAACGGGAAGAAACCAGAACGAAAGCGAGGATTGTAGTTGAGAGGAGGCGAGCAACTGAATAAGTTTGTGTATCTTGGATGCGCCTTCAGTAAGGATGATATGCTATGGCTGACATAGAGACAAGAGTGAGTGCAGGCAACAGAGTAAATGGTGCGATGGGAAAGCTAATTGGGAACATAAGTCAGAAGGCGCAGCTGGACATACATGACGGAGTACTTGTTCCAACGCTGTTACATAGTAGAGAGAGTCTGGTATGTAAGAAGGAGAATTAAACTAGGATAAATGCGGTGGAAATGCGAGCTCTTCAGAAGATGTGCGGAGTGAAGCTGACCGACCATATTCGCCACGGTATAGTAAGAAAGCAAGTACGTATGAAAGATAGTATCGGTGTTAAGATGAGGAAGGGTATGCTCCGTTGGTTCGGGCATATAGAAAGAAAGTCAGAAGAAAGAATGACACAACAGATATACAATGCGAAAGCGGAAGGATGTAGGTACAAGGGAAGACCTAGACTACTAGTATCTTACCACGACCAAATAGACATAAATCTTATCTGTAGGACAAGTCAAAAGTCTTTGTAACCGGCGAGCGTGTATGAGACAAACTATGAGAGTGGAGGAAGTCAGAGAGGCATGTAAGGAAAGAACCAGGTGGAACTCTGTACTCTCAGCCTACCTCACAAGGAATCTGGCGTGATGATATAGATAGATAGAGAAAGATATTTTTTCCCAACCTTTTTGGTTAAGACCAACTTTTTCACATTAGATTTTAAATAAGTGCAGAGTTGGTTGCGGAATGTCTTTTCCTATACATTTTTGTGTTTTAATTAGCGCTAAACGATCGCGGTAGCCATCGACCATTTATCGATCGAAAGAGTGACAGTGATGCTATTACTGTACATAAGAATAATAAGGGACGTATATATTGAGTGCGCCCTCGGAAATAAACGACGTATTTGCAAAAACAAATTTTATCATTTCTAAATAGACTACACTCTGAAATAAAACACTGCCTTACAAGAACTTTGCTACAATTATTTGCCATGTTTTCATCGACAAGTTCTAAATCGTTTCGCGTTGGAATCGAAAAATGTAAACCGATAGAGATGACTTTAGATTTTTTTTTCTATCGAGAAAGTTTGGTTTAATCATGTATTCCTTTTACCACATTCTAAAACATACAGTCACAAATCATATTTCTAAATAGTAAGTCTCTAATGCATATACTTCTTGAAATGCATGAAATACAAAAACACGTTTTTTTCGCGGTAACTCCTTAACTGTAGTAAAACCATTTAGTAACGAGCGTCTTCAATCAACTTCTACTTTGTAAGTAAAAAACCTCCCCAAAAAAAGATATTAGGCGTCCAATCACACGGTATATAAAACATGTCCCAGTATGTAATTTATACGCACGTGATATACCCCCCCACAATAAAGTATGAAGCACACCCTATCTGGGACTGTGATGTCACAAAGCCCCGAGCGCCATACTTCTACACTAGTACGGTAGCAAAGCTGTGGATGAATGAGGGATATGATATTACGTTATATTTTGCCAGGCGAATTTGAATCGTATGATACGAATTAAGCAACCTGTTTCTTTTTAGACTAATTTGAATCATATGATATGGCATTAGGTGACCTTTTCCTTTAGCCGCAATAGTCGCAGAAAGAACCTAAATGCTAACTTCACTTTTGCTTGCATTAAATTGTGAATACCAAATTCAGCATATACTCTGTCAAGTCTGTCTTCTCCAAGTGGGACAGGTAGAGCTGTAGTATAAATACGCACATTACTTGACATTGTTAGGTGTTACTATGAGAAGAATGAGTGTATAGCCATCGTACCGGGCGAAGCCCCAGACTCTGGAATGCTAGTGGGAATTTCCCAATAGAATTTTGAATAGAAAAGCCCTAATAACACCTTAGCCTTACCTTAGATTTGAATCTGCCACATCACTAACAAAGCAGTCTTTTTCAGCACAGATTAACGAAGAAAAGATATTTTTTCATGCCAAACTTCAAATGCGGCATCATTACAACACAACGAAGATATCTTGTTTAGTTGAAGAGTTCCTATGGCTTCCTTCCGGCTCCATCATCAGATCCTGGGCACCATCTGGGTCTAAAGTACTTGTCAAGACAAATTCAACGAGCCTAAGCACGGCCGGGTTATACTGAGTAATTAGGTAGTTCCATTGGCCACCTTTCGACACCATTATCAAACCAGCTCCATGGTATCAAATTAGTGCATTGTCACCAAATTTACATACGCATGCCGAATTTTAGCTCAATCGCATAACTGCAAGTGCTTGAAAAATGGATCACAAGATTTAAACCAGATTGAGAGACAGACTTATGAACATTGCAAGTTAAATAAAAGCTTGTAAAAATTGTTTACGAAATTCCGAACTAGAAGTTCTGAATTTAACCATTCCACTGAAACTGCAGTCGATAGAAATAAAAACATACGTTACTTAACGAATACTTCCAAAGCCAACAAAAAACACAGATAAATTATACACCAAACCTGGCTCTAAAAATCTGCCTACCAAATATACTATTTCCATTTGAGAATATCGAAGTGGTTACCCTATACCCTTCTGATATTACATCTGCTCAGAAATCCTTCACTATATTTCCTATCGACCGACAACTGTTCAGCAAATAGAATAAAACATAGCAATTTCCTTGGGACCATGCATGGTTCCGTACTTCCTACCTTCGCAACGTCCATTTGCTACCAGAAAACCGCGTCAACAAACGAAATGATATCTTATATTTCAGTATAGAAAGCTCAGTTCAATTTAGTTAAGTGCAATTTTTAATTTGTGAGAACACACATTCTTGCTTCTAAATAAATAAGAGCAATATTGCAACTAGTCTTTCTGTCTCCAATGTTTTTCTATTTCATTAGCTTGTTGCGAGTTGTCGACTTGAGTTTATTGTTCGGTTTGACTTAAAAAGGATTGAATTTTTCTCATTTTCACTGTCCATGTAAGGAGATTAATTTCTATTAGATGTACCCACGGTTCGTCGATGATGTTTCAATGTAATAGGATGCGAGATCAGGCAGAATTCTAGCCTCCAAAATGCTACTTAAAAATTTTCAACGGTGATAATTTCCGTTTCTCTACTATTATCGCTGTTTCATTTCTCGCGCTGATCAGTTTCATGTCCATTTCAGGCTCAGGCTGGTGAATGTTATGTCCATTTTCTACTCACTGTTGCTATTTACATTCTTACGCTGACCAGTTTCAAGTTGATTCCTCTGCTTGCTACCGAGGTTTACATTCTCACGCTGACGAATTTAATGTCCACTCAGAGGAGTGGACATTACGACATTACGATAGTGAGTAGAGACTCACTATCGTAGTTTCATGACAGTTTCTCCTCTAACTTTTTTTTAAATCAACGTAGCTCTACACCAGGATTTATTCCTGTGTCGTGGGTGCATTAACAAACATGAAAATTCACATGTACAAATACCCAGACCGAAACAAATAATTGTTGGTCACATAAAGATTTGTCCCGTGCGGGAATCGAATCTGCGACTATTAGACACAGTGGACTATTAGGTGGAGCGGCTTAAGCTTTTAACCACTGCGCTAAATCGTCCGTCAACTGCTGCGGATTACATTCTCACGCTGGCCAGTTTAATTTCCATTTCTCTGTCCTTTACCGCGGTTTACATTCTAGCGCTGGCTAATTTCATGTCCACTTCTCTCTTACTAACCTCGTTGGTCTTGTAACAAATAAAGTGCGTTGCGACCACAAGGTTGTGGGTTTACATTGAAGGTCGAACAAACTTGTAATTTCTCTATAAAAACATTTCCAGTATCATTCCGGAACCTGGCATTGTATCTTGTATAATAAGTCCTCCCCCATGGTCTCCTGGGGCAGGGTCATGGGACCTAATATTGTCGGGGAAAAGTGGATGGACATCGTACACCTCTGCCAGCCCCACTTGGGGAACGTAGGCGTGACGGTGTATATTTTTTTATTTTCCCTTGTTCACTTTCGAAGTTTTCATTTTAGTGCATGTCCATGTCTCCATTGACTAGGGCGTGAGGGGTTTTGTAATCCAAGGGTTGAACTCCCACCACTGCCCTTGTTTAAAACATTCACATTACGTCACATTATGCGAAGGTACGAATAGTTGGGAATTCTTACATTCCAACGACAACCGCTCACTTTGGGACGTAGACCGCTAATTTTAGACTCCGCATGGATAAACATTCTGGGCAACTAGTAAATGCACTGAGTGTTTTTATTTAATTATTAACTCTAACCGAAATTGCGTTCACTTGCTTTTCAGGTGTGTATTTTGTAGACGTCACTTTCAAGTCTTTCACGTTTGACGGACGATTCAGCGCAGTGGTTAAGAGCTTGAGCTGCTCCGCCCACTGTGTCGAATAGTCGCGAGTTCAATTCCCGCACGGGACAAATCTTTGTGTGATCCACAATTATTTGTTCCGGTCTGGGTAAATACTAACTGGGTAAATAAACAAATGTTTGTGAATTTTCATGTTTGTAAACGCACCCACGACACAGGAATAAATTATAGTGTGGGCCTGCATTTTATAAAAAATAAAAAAAATGGAAAAGACATATGTCATATCTTTGTCTAATTAGCTTCCATTAAACCAATTTTGAGTAAACTTGCCTACTTTTATATCCCTAACTTTAAGAATGGGTTCCTTATAAAATGTTTCAACGTAACCTCTATTTTATTTCTTTGGAGCATGGTATTTCAAAAACGCTAACACACTCAATTCTTTTGTCTTACTAAACAGCTAAATATTATTTTTCTTGGAACTAGAAAACTGTTAAATTTTCAATACAAACTATTATACCCTATTTCATGGGTTGGGCCACTTGAGGGATTATTTTAGGTTTTTCAATAAAAGATATACAGAATGTATGCATTATTCAGCGAGGATTACATATTTTATAATGTGTACTCCCTCAATTACAGTAAATTTCAGTCCTTTATCTCTTATTATACAACAAAATGTATGAACCAGCTGGAAACTTCATACGCACCTCTCAGTAGTGGTGTAGACAAACGATAGACGCGCAAGCCTGACTCCACCAACCCGCAGTGGATCTACATGGTAGAGAGAGCCCTTGTAGAATCACTGCAGACTGATGGAGCCAGGCTAGCGGCTGCTGTTGAAACTTATATGTCTGTCTATCCATATGGCTTCCAACTCAACTTAACAACTATCAAGTTAAGTGGGAGCCAGTACCAATGACTTGACGTGCCTTCCTGAGCACAGAAACGATCGAAAATGGAATTGCCACAAACGGTCACTCATTGATTGAAGCGCATGAGCGGAATGCTGCCATATCTTAATGATTTCTAAGAATACCACGATACCGCAGAATTGCAAGCATGTTCCTACACAATATTAGAATCAAGCGGTGTCTTTTCGCTTTAATGGTCTATGTCTTAGGATTATTTCGAGCAGAAAATGCGGTTAGATAGTGACCGGGTGAGGGTCCAGGAAATTTTAACCTTTTAAGGACGGATCGTTGAAAAGGGAAATAGGTATGTAGGTTATGGGGTCTAAACTTGTATGGGGGTGTTTAAGTTATACGTGGAGCGCTTTGGGTGAAATGGTAATCAGTTGTCATACTTACTCTCTTTTATGATGACACTTCAACTTGTGATGGTTGGCTATCAATTTTGGGTATCTGTCACTATACAGAGTGACCCGAAATTGGGGTAAAATGCCAAACTTTTTGCATCTATACGCCGGTCTTAACAACTTTTGTTCTACAACTTCTTATTTCCTTGTGTTTTTTTTTTCACTTTCTCAAACATGCACTCGATAAGTTGATTAATTTGTATCGAAAACTAATCGTCTTGTTAACTTAGCAACCCTAAGCAAGGTAGCGGGGTGTGTGGCTTCCCATTTAGGAGCGCCGTAAGGGTGTGGTGAGAGGGGTGCTTCCCGCTTGTATTCCCGTAACCTGTCTCCCGTAGCTAAGGAGATCACCACGGGTAATTCTTACCATGGCAAAAGTCCTACTTACCCTAGTCTTCTCCAAACTGGGGCTCTTTCAAATTTCTTTCCTGCGCAAACACACAAAAAAGAGGTGGAAAATTCGATTTTGCGGAGCCAAGACCTCCTTTTACAACCCATTCGCCTTTTGTTGACGACTATTCTCATCATAATAGGCTGCAAAAATTAATATACTCTCAGAGATACCGTATATAAGTACGTGGCTGTGATAAGGTGTTTCTCATCGTATTGTGATGGACATAAGTTCCAGTTTCTGTTTGCTAGTTGTAGAACTTATTGTTGAGGATTTTTTTCATATTTTACCCTAATTGACGCTTTTTATTCATAAAAGTTGAAAAGCCAATCAAATGCTTTCATTTCAAAAGCCATAGTAACTGACTTTTATTTTAAAAACTGAAATGTATGACTGTTTATATAAAGAAAACATATTTGAGGTGCCGCTGTGAGAAACCGGTTTGCACGTTTCCTACGTACACTTACAAGTCAGGACAAATAAAACTGGCCGAGCCAAGAACTTCTTTTTATCCTTTCCATCACATACATGTTGTATTTATATAGAAGCGCCTCAGAATGCAGCCACTTCGACTGCATTGTCGGTGATGCACACAGAGCACGATGTAAAGTGGGACATCGTTTGCGTTATACCGCATAAGTTGGTATTATTTGTGAGTCTCCACCTGAACATTTCAGTTTTCCTTGCTCCGACCTGAGTCCGAAGTCTATTTAAAACCAAGTACTATTTCATGGAAATTATTTAGTTTTTCGCTATTAAGTTGTAAAATATATTCCTCCACTATCAACCGTTTCTCACAATCACTATGATAGTGGAGGATACAAAAGAGATCTGTAAGGAAAATATCTGCTGGTGTCGGGTTCCAACAGGTTTCATCAGATAGGCGGGAAAAGCAGAATATACTCTGTCTATCGCGCAAGAGATCTAGCTTGATAACGTAGTGACCAAAGATATTCTTAGTCAAAGACCCATCAGTAATATTTCTACAAGTAAAAACTTGACTAACTAAAACAAGTTTCATTTAAATAAACCCACGACCCAAAAATAATTTCTTGGTGTGGGGCTACGATTCATAAAAATGTGAAAGTATTTCGAAATTATTGTAATATTTAATTTCCAATATCTTTCAAACGTGGGGTAGGTAGTGTTCAAAAAGTTAAGCAAAATAATATATTCGAAGAATAGCGATATGGCGAGCGTAACTTCCTAAAAGATGTGACATACTTGTTCATACTTTTTGGTATGTCTTTACTTTATCTACATACATTTTTCTCTTTAATCTATCTATATCATCAGATCCCTTGCAGGGTAGGCAGAGAGTACAGAGTACCAACAGGTTCTTTCCTTACATACCTCTCTGGCTGGCTCGACTCTTATAGTTCGTCTCATACCCGCTCGCCGGTTACGGAGACTCTTGACTTGTCCTTAAGATAAAACACGGTCTATTAGGTCATGGTAAGATAGTTTAGGTCTTCCCCGGTACCTACATTCCTCCACTTTCGCATTCTATATCTGTTTTGTCATTCTTTCTTCTGACATTCTTTCTATATGCCCGAACCAACCCTTTCTCATTTTTACACCGATACTATCTTTCATACCCACACTTTTTCTTACTACGTAGTTTCCAATACGGTTGGTCAGATTGATTCCGCACATATTCCGCAGAGCTCGCATTTCGACCGCATTTATCCTGCATTCATTCTTCTTCTTACATACCCAGCTCTCACATCCACACAACAGCGTTGGGACCATCAATCCGTTATGTATGGTCAGCTGCACCTTTTGGCTTAAGTGCCGGCTCCCAAGCCGCTTTCCCATCGCACCATTCACTCTGTTTTCTGCACTCACTCTTCTCTCCATGTCAGCGGTTTTCTTCCCATCCTTAATGTTTTGTGATTTATACATTTTAAAGTATATTACCCGAAATGTTAGCTATACTGAATATTTTGTACTTCATATGGAGTAAATTAAAGCTCTAACAAATAAAGAACCTGTTGGAACTCCATACACTCTGCATGTATCTCTCGTGATAACATAGATACAGAATATATGTTAATGCAGACAGAAAAAAACATCTTACTTTATAAATGTCCAATTTATTTTGTCTTCAAGTACCCCGTGTTTTTCTGTCGCCAGTAAAAGGAAATACACTATTTGGGGTTTCGAATGTCTTACCTTTGTGAGGCGCACCCTACATTTACTAACTTTATTACTTCTCAATAAAGTTTGTTAGGTAAATATATACGAGGGAACACGATTTCTATTCTATACTACTGGGCTATGTGGATTTTTATGAAAAAAGATGGTACAGTCACGAAATGTGAGAGCATTGAACCTAATCTAGATTTGACATTGTAGTAACTATATCGTCACGCCAGATCCCTTGCGGGGTAGGCAAAGAATACAGAATTTCAACAGGTTCTTTCTTTACATACCTCTCTAGCTGCCTCCACTCTCATAGTTTGTCTCAGATACGCTCGCCGGTTACGAAGACTCTTGACTTGTCCTTCAGATAAGACACGGCCTATTTGGTCACGGTAAGATAGTCTAGGTCTTCCCCGGTACCTATATCCTTCCACTTCCGCAATGTATATCTCTGACAGTCTTTAGAGTTGTAGAGAAACGTCCTGCCACGTTTGTCGTTATCTAGTAAATTTGTAGTAGGAAAGAAAGGCATATCAACTCAATAGCATTGCGTGCTGAACACTAAATTACGAGCTACATCACTAGCGATGCGCTGTGATTGGACGACGCCGCTCTTGCCGCATTCCGCCATTGAACGCCGCCGAAAAACCCAGCAAATCATATTGTGCAAGACAAGTTATTTAGTCTCAGTATTTATGTAGTAAACATTTTTTATGTATTTCTGGAGTTGGAGTTCGCAGCAAAATTTCACAAGAAAAGCATAAATTCTTTTCATTGCGCTAATGTGAGTCAGTGCGTGCCAAAGCCTTTAAGGGGGAACCTAACACAAACTCCCAAAAAAGGCACTATTTTATATCCCCTTTCTAATCTTTATACCGATACTATCTTTCATACCTACATGCTTTCTTACTACTTTGCTGCATATACGGTCGGTCAGCTTGACTCCACACATCTTTCGCAGAGCTCGCATTTAGACCGCATGTATCCTGTTTTGTAAAACAAAAATGTTATGTTAATATCCACCTCGTTAAGAGCCTGCTTCGTTAATGTGTGGCGTAGTGGTGCACAGTGCGGCTAGCGACCCCGAGGTCCTAGGTTCGAATCGTATTGTACAGGACGTGACGGTATCTTTATTTCCTTCTTTCTTTTCTTTTTACTAGCTTTTATTTACTGGCGCGCATTCGTCTATCATAGACCAAGATGTGCAGGATCTGATGATAGAGCCGAAAGGAGGCCATGGGAACTTCTAAACTAAGCAAGATATCTCGCCGTTGTGTTTTCTCTGTACATAGTATAAGTATATTTTTTTAAAAAGGTTTTTTAAAACCGTATTAGTTTATTTCTGTATCGTGGCTGCGTTTATAATTATAAAATTCTCATACACAAGCATCCGAACCGATCCACAAAAATATTTGTGGATCATACAGGTTTGTCACATGCGGAGATCGACCCTGCTGCTACCCGAATCGAAGGACCCCCATGAACATACGTAAACACGAATATATACAGACTGCTAAAAATATAACCTTTCCTTTTGGGTTTGCCATAGTCGGGTAAAAACAGCCACGATAGGTAACCAGTTTTTATTATCTAAAAACCCTTCAAAAACATAACCAACATTAAGCACACATGAAAATACAAATACCAACGTTCATTGAAACGTCATATTTATCTTTCTGTCAACAAATCATACGCCATTAATATCTTGGCTTCGTGAAGCAGCCATCACTCATTGAGGAGAGGCCATCCATCACATTGATTTAGGCGGAGACGCATCATTGAGACATTGAAGTCAACCAAGATATTTAAGGTTTCGCCGCATAGCAGACGGGGCGAGACGGCGACGAGACGCTCTCGGGACATGTGGTGTTGTAATTTATTAAAAACTAGCTGTTACCCGCGTGGAATTAACCAAAAAAAACTGTTCTCTAAAATAAAATTAAGTTACTCCTTATAACATCAGCTGTCAAAGTCGTGTCAAAATCGGTCCTGTCATTTCAGAAATTAGCCGAAACAAACAGACAGATAGACAGACTAACATTTTTAAAATTGTTTTTGTTGTTAGTCCTGTATGTACTTTCATATGAATTAATTATAAAGCTGTTCTTCTAACAGTCCAAACAGACACTTAAATTTTATTTTTTTGTATAAATCCATTTAAGGTAGTATAAAAAAAATAAAAAAAATGATTATCAGTTTGAAAGTTAAACAAAGAAAGCTTATTCATTCGAGTTCCTCGCAATAATATACAGCCACGTATTCAATCTTCAGCCAAATTCCAGATGTCAATTTGGACGGCCATTGCAGAATAAACTTTCCCCTAGAGACCGCCACCGCCACGCTGTGCTACGCGCATCCAACTTCTTCCCGCGACCATCACAAGGTCTTCGATCCATTTTGTAGGGGCCTGGCCATATTCAAATATGTCACTCGACAAGTCTGTCAAAATTCGGGGACTTGTTGTCACCGTATCGCTTCAGTCGAGAAACAATAGTCGCAAATTGTAGACTGTGTTGTGCATTAAAATGGATTAACGATGTATGGAACCTTGTCGGCGACATGCTGAGACTAACTAAATAGATGTAGACCACATAGGTCGATGAACGTTAGTCGGGCGACGTCGCGGGACTAATGTCCCTTAATGAATACGAATCCTACTGAAGTATACGGAAGATGCCACACAGCTTGGCGTGACGGCACCCGTCACGTCTTATCACCGCCATATGCCGTCCCGCCCGACGCAATTACAAACAAAGCACGGCGAGAACAAGACGTCAACACGGGTGCGAGCGGGACGTAGCGTTGTGTTGTTTAGCCGTCCACGTCACGCCGCCGTTCCGCACCGTCGGATATATGGTGAAATCTTTACTGAATCGCTCCAAATACATTACATATTTGTCTGACTAAATGTCATATAGACACAACTCAAAAATATCATTATTTAAATTAGAACTCTAATAACAAAACTATAAAGCTTAATTTCTCATGTTCTAGGTTTTGAGTTTTGCTCTAACACGATAGCGAATGATAAGTGATATATCGTTAGTTTTATATTGTGTCCTTGAAGAGATTTAATAGACTAATGGCTGATGGTATTTTCTCGTCTGAAATGTTTAACCCTTAATTTTTTTTTCTCATAAAAACGTAGCTAACTAAGATTTATTCCTGTATTGTGGGTGCGTTTACAAACATGAAAATTCACATACACAAATACCCAGAACGAAACATTTTATTGTGGGTCACACAAAGATTTGTCCCGTGCGGGAATCGAACCCGTAACAGTTCGACCCGGTGGGCGGAGCTGCTTAGCTCTTAACCACTGCTTCAAATCGTCCGTCAAATTAAGCTACATTTAAACTTTTTCGGGGATACATTTTTAATAATCTTTACCCACCGGCTTAAGCTATGCTTTGTCCGTCAGTCATTTAGTCAGTAGATTCGAATACTTATTTAAGTAAAATTATCGACTACAGAAGTTCAAAGATCTTTTGACCCGCAGCCAATATCGGGACTAACGCTGCCATCAAGTGAAATGTCATTTCAGACAGACATATCTTTTTGGAAGTAGGAAAGTATTACTAAATGTTAATTTTCCATTTCGCACAAATGCCCTCTGTCAATGTCATTCATGGATCAAAAGATCCTTGTCGCATTTTAATTTCATGTATTCATAGACACCTCCGATGAAGAGGTAAGTAGCAGAGCAGAAGAGAGAAGGTAAATGTATATCACTCGCATGGCACATAATTTCAGTCTTCTGATTTCTTTCATTTGTGTTTTTGGAATGTATAATAAGTATAGATGCTGTTAACTTTGCGTGGAAACGTTTTTAATCTCCGACGGAATAAAGGAATGTTTTAAGTTTAACGGGTGTAACTCCAGAAAAGCTGGGTATGTAAGAAGGAGAATGAAAGTAGGATAAATGCGGTAGAAATGCGAGCTCTGCGGAAGATGTGCGGAGTGAAGCTGACCGACCGCATTAGCAACAGCATAGTAAGGCAGCGAGTAGGTATGAAAGATAGTATCGGTGTAAAGATGAGAAAGGGCATGCTCCGTTGGTTCGAGCATATAGAAAGAATGCCAGAGGAAAGAATGACAAAACAGATATACAATGAGAAAGTGGAAGGATGCAGGTACCGGGGAAGACCTAGACTATCTTACCACGACCAAATAAACCGAGTCTTATCTGATGGAAAAGTCAAGAGTCTCCGTAACCGGCGAGCGTGTATGAGACGAACTATGAGAGTCGAGAAAGCCAGAGAGGTTTGTGTAACTCCATCTGTGTCTGTGATTTTGGTTCTAATTTTTTTGTTTGGAAGGTGACTAAAGCAAGAGAGTTCTCAGCCTCCTATCAGCCGCTACCGCCATCCGCGGCATGTTCTCACCGACTCTCCCGATGCCTTAACATCCCATCTTTCGGATACAAATACCGCACACAGGATCTGACACCGACCTCGAAGAATCCCTTGCCCGCCGGCCGGTGCAGAGCACCACGGCGAGTCACCTAGTATACGCCCTCCCCCATAGCGATTGCCCAAGCCGAGGCCGTTCCTCCTTGAGGCGCTCTTGAGCTAGTTGCCCCGTTGCCCTTCTGGCTCGAACGTAGTGCGTAGATAATTCACACACACACACACACTGTGATTCGTTCGAATCTGCAGTAATTTAAGTTTTATTTGTTAATGACAGTCGCAGATACTAGGTAGACAGAAGCAGATATCATAAAAATAGGTAGCCTAGAAATTCAATATAGAATTCGCTTTGCCCTGTTTTTTACCCTATTGCTAAAGAAGAAAGATTTGATTTTGTTCTTGTTTCGGACTTTATAACGCCATTTGGAGCGTTTTAACCCATGTAATAGTGTAGCCGAACAAAAACAAAGCAAATACGTATAAGCCTAATGAATTAATGCAATTGAGTTATTTGGCGCCGCTGTTCTTTGCCGCATGCCGCAGAGAGATTCCCTCGTGATGAAGCGTAGGGTTGACGCAGAGACAGAATTTACTCAACTAAACAAACACATTACAATAAGTTTAGGTAACTTGAAAATTAATATAGGGTGTTTAGCTCCTCAGTTATCCAAATAGTAATTTTGATGCCGGCGATGATTTTATGCTTGAGGGATGAACTGTGGGCAATGCTATACTAAAAATCCAATGGTTTTATTTTAAATTTTCGTTGAAACACAAAGTATATGTGTGCAAAGGCGCAACACCAACACTACAAGAAACTCATGTAGTGACGTTTACAGTGTTGTCAGGATTTCATAATTTTTAAATGGTCATGTAGCACAATTTTTTTTTCTTTTAGAACTAAAATTTACTTTTATTTAGTTTTTAATCTTTAGATAGATGTCAAAAAGATATCGATAATATTTCGTTCCGAATTCGTATTACTAAAAAATATTAAGTAGAATCATTATTTACTCTAATAATAAATGTATCTTCGAAACTATTGTTTAATTGCACACTGAATAAAATTCAAGCTTAATTTAATAAAAACGTTGAAGCGTTTTTAGGTCTGAAGTAATTCCTATGGTGCGTGATCTATTTAATTCAGATGTATATAAAACGTTATAAGCAAAATTATGTAATGCTTTGGTGATAATATAATATTTTCCAAATAAGTACCAACTTAAAACTAAAACCCTTGGTTCTGTTTATCTCGTCTTCCCACTAGTGAAACAACGGAGAGAATAATATTTGCTAGGGCAATATTAAACGATTACTTCGAACACGGACAGTTTCCATCGCAAGCTTCATTTTTAAACCTACGTAGCAGCCCTATGCAACACCACTTCATGCATATTGAGAGAGACGTAACAACCCCGGCTCTGTCATCAATTATCTCGAGTGTAATTGTCGACTTTCGAACGTTCTCTACCTGCGTTAACGCTGTCTCATCGTGGTTTCACCACAACGCTAAATACGATGTTCTCATGCAATCGAATCGTTTTTCGACTAGAATCGATTACAGATGAGTTCTTAGATTTACACAAATACTCTATATTATATCATATATAGAAGACACTCGCAGTGGTGGGGTACATCGGTATTCTTAACGATCATGAAAGTTAAGCAGTGTTCGGCGCGATCGGTCTGAAATGGGTGACCTTTTATGGCATTGTCATATTCAAGCGTCTCTGTGCTTTGACAGTGGATGCGTGCGTGCATGCATGCACGTGTGTGTGTATGTTTTAATGGGGTACGCTGTTTTCCGAGGGGCATTTACAGCTTTACTAGGACGAGCGAGAAACAACTACACGCTAGCCGAAAGGGCAAAGGGACAACTAGATTAAGGACGCATTAAGGCGAAACGGCAAGCAAAATCTGGTATTTTATAAAAAAATTACCCTTCTTGTTCAGTATTCGTAAAGTATTCCGTCGAAGAAATATTTTAACTGAAAAGATGAATGCCACCTAAATATTCTGAATTAATGCCAGTAATAGTTATACTTCCTATATTTCGGCCAAGCAAGAATTGGACTTACTTAATTATATTTCCGTATTACCAAGGGGTTTTTTTTACTCTATCACTCCTTTTTTACCTCGCTTTGTGTCTGTTTGGTACATATTTTGCAATCGATGGTAAACTAACTTCCGGATGAGCTAGAGACTTGAAATTTTTAACGTAGCTCAGAACTGCATAATAAAGTATAATTTAATCAATTAATATCATAGACTAAATAGCAAAAAGTGTCTGTTCAATAAATAAAATATTAGAAAGTAGAAAATAATACAAAACAAACAAATTCATATTGTTATATTCCAAAAATGTTTAATTATATTGATTTAAAAAAAAAACACTATCCTTCTATCTGTATCATCACGCCAGATCCCTTGCGGGGTTGGGAGTACAGGGTTCCAACAGGTTCTTTCCTTACATACCTCTCTGGCTTCCTCCAAACTCATAGTTCGTCTCATACACGCTCGCTGGTTACGGAGAATCTTAACTTGTCTTTTAGATAAGACTCGGTCTATTTGGTCGTGGTAAGATAGTCTAAGTCTTTCTCGGTACCTACATCCTTCCATTTTCGCATTGTATATCTGTTTTGTCATTCTTTCTTCTGACATTCTTTCTATATCCCCGAACCAACTGAGCATACCCTTTCTCATCCTCTCAACACTATCCTTATAGGTCATAAATAAGCTGATGCAATAATGCAAATCTAATTTTATGACATCAGTACGGACGGACGATTTAGCGCAGTGGTTAAGAGCTTGAGCTGCTCCGCCCACTATGTCGAATAGTCGCGGGTTCGATTCCCGCACGGGACAAATCTTTGTGTGATCCACAATTATTTGTTCCGGTCTGGGTATTTGTTTGTGAATTTTCATGTTTGTAAACGCACCCACGACACAGGAATAAATCCTAGTGTGGGGCTACGTTTTTAAAAAAAAAAAAAAAAAAGAAAAAAAATTATGCGTATACTAAGAACGATTTACTTAATACCATAAATACAGACTTCATTTCTCAATCCGTTAAAAAAACAACCAACTTACAGAAACCGTCGAGCAAATAACACCACCTCCACATTTCCAATATTATCTCAAACCCTTAAAAACAAAAAGGCAACAAAAGAATTCTGCAAAATGCCACCTCATGAAGAGAACGGCCAGTACCAATCCAAGATATATGAGAGTCTCACTTAAATATTCTATTTCCGACGGTTGGTTCACAAGATATGTAGTTGCCTTGAATTATTACTGAACTTAGTCTCTTTGTGTGAAATACACTGGAGGTAATAGTAACAGGTTTTTTATTCAATGTCTGATGTCGTTCGTCCTTCGGGAGTGGTGTTGAGATTAAATTAAGTTTATCGCTGTATCTGAGATTTAGTTTGAGATGTGGTCGTTTTGGGTAAGATCGAAATTGTGCTAAAAAGTTTTCTTCTACAGCCAGATATACTGTAAATACTTACTATAGAGGGTCCGCGAGTACTTTTTCATACATGAATAAAAACTGCTGGTTTAGAGTTATCTTTGTTTAAGTAAGTTCTTTACCTAAACTAATACTGGACTTAAAAACTGCACTGATTAGTCTATTTTAAATAAGATTACCGAAAATAGAATATTCTGTCTGAACCTAAAATAAACTTTACATTTGGAGTGATCTCTAGAGTAATGAATATTGGAGAATTTTTACTATTCGAAATAAATTTACCGATTTTCTTTACCTAAATTAATATTGCATTTAAAATTTGCATTGATCAGTCTTTTTAAGACTAAAGCCAATTATTAACGTAAGTTAATATAAAATAAGATTAACGGAAATTCTATATGGCAGCGAAACGTGGCCAGTGCTTGAACGGCACCAGCAAGAGCTGCGTGTCAGGGAAATGAAGATGCTGCACTGGATGTGGGGAGTGTCACGGAAAGATCGCATCAGGAACTCCCGCATCCACGGCAGCCTTCATGTCCGTGACATAGCAGATAGACTACAGGACAGCCGTCTGCGATAGTACGGCCAAGTCTTATGGAAAGTGCCTGGCCATACCGCCTCCGCCGGGTCCCGGAAGAAGGGGTAGACCCAAGTAATGTTGGCTTGACGTTGTCAGGAATAACATGCGTACCAATGGCCTCGCGACAAAGAATTCCGAAGACCGCGCAAAGTGAAAAAGAAGATGCAAGACAGCGGACCCCAGGTTTCGAAGCAGCAGCTAAGGATGCTACCGGGAACACACTCAGACGAAGAAGAAGAGGATCTTCTTTTTGAACCTAAAACAGCCTCAGGGAAATTAAAAAAAAACTCAAAAAAATAACACAATTACCAAACGATACTACATTCCTCAAGCCGGGGATGGCAGAGGTGTACTATATACTTGTATACATTGCCAACAATACTAAGTCACAAATTTCACTACATTATAAAACAAATTCCCCCGCAGCGTCCGTCTGTTCATGTGAATGCGATCAACTCAATAACTACCAAACGGATTTTCATAGTTTTCACCAACGGACGGAGTGATTTAAGAGGAAGGTTTATATGTATAATTCACCCGGGAAAGGTTTATATATACATTTCACTTGTAGGTGATAAGATAACCTTTTATACTAGGCCCTATTTAAGACTCCAGTCTGCTACTACTAAGATTTTTCGCAATAACACGTCCAATTATCGATAAAAAAAAATCAGTAACTTCTTGTTCCAACCAGAAAACAACCCTAGAACCTGATGAGCACCATACGCCACTGGACCAATGAGGCTCAACCTCGTTCAATCATAATATAATGTGAAGCTACATTTGTCACTGCCAGCGGTGGAAGTTACCACATGGGACGATCTATGAAATGTTTATCAGTAGTGCGACCCTTAATTATACGCCTTCGGCGACTCATTATTATATTCAGGGACCCAATTATAGGAACAAAGTTCCGCTAAAACAGAATCTACGCTACTGATAAACGGAGTTAAACTTGTTCAGCTATTATTGGTTAAGATTCCCTCTCTTCCTTCTATAAATTTACAATACTTTATGTTTTATTTATTTGACTTCCTTTTAATGAAGGAACCATGTAGCCAATTCCATGAAAAGTATAATTTGGTTAATTTAACTGCATCATCATCATCATCATCATGTCAAGCCGAAGTCACCCACTGTTGAATGTGGGTCTTCTCATTAACACGCCATTCTTGTTGATTTGTTTAACTTAGACCCACCTAAAAGAGCAGCTTACATTATTCTCCTATAACCCAGGATAAAATGTAGATGGAAAAAATATATTTAAAAGAGTAACCTTGGAGTTTCTTGCCCATCGTTTCCTCGGTAATAATATTCAGAAGTGCTGGTAAATTATTAATTACTTTTCTAGGCGATTCATAAACACTAGAATAATATACATGAATAAAAAAATGTTCTGATTTTAAACGTCTAGTAGAGTCTGTGTCTAAAATAGTGCACGAGGACTACTAAATTTTAGACATGACCCTGGAGTCTTATTCCTTATAACGCGGCGCGTTACGCTATAGTTGAAATGATCTTTAAATAGTACTTTCTACTTTAAAGAGAACCTTTCCATTATCATTAGCAAATACAATATTTCGACTGCCTCGTTGGTCTGGTGGCAAAGCGCATCGCTTTGTGATCACGAGGTCCTGGGTTCAAATCCTAGGTCGGACAAACGTAGTTCTTCTAACGAAAAACTCCCAGTATGAGTCCGGAGTCTGGAATTGTGCCCGGTATATGGCAATTGGCTCGCCCCCTATTACATGGGACCTAACATCATCGGCGAAACGTCGGTGTACATAGTCGTGACGGTGAAATACAATATTTATAAGTACCCTTTACTCAAAACTAGGGGGGTATCTACCAGAATAGAACATTAATGAGAGTTAGGTAGTGCTTCTCTAAAATTTAGTACGCAGGTACCTATCCCGGACCGTGCAAAGCAGCCGTCTAGGGATTAGTGGGGTAATCGAAGTCGCTTAAATAAAGCGACTTGGGTAAAGACAGAAAATAAATGAGAATGACGTGAGAGACGACGTGAGAACGTGTGACGAATGAGAAACAAATACATATTTTATTTAATACTAGCTGTTACCCGCGATTTCGTCCGCGTGTTAAAATATATTTCATGGGTTTTAATATTCTTACGGCTCGTTCCTATATTCTTATTATTGGCAGTAAAATTTAGACAGATTTTTTATACAAAATATGTCAAAATCTATTCGTAGTAGGCAAATCTACCCATAAGTTGAATATAGGAACTGGCTGTTAGTCACTCCTTATAACTTCAGCTATCTTACAGTGAAAGTACGATCAAAATCGATTCAGCCGTTTCGGTGATAAGCCGCAACAAACAGACAGACAGACAAATATTTTTTTTTTGTATGTTCCGCATATACTGTTACATGCATTTAGTAAAAATGTTATTTAGACGTTACAAACAGACACTTCAATTTTATTTATCTGTATAGACTGTAGACACATGTTGATTTAAACAAAGGTTTGTTGCATAAACTATGTTTTAGTTGCGGTGAAAACATTGCCGATTTTGCCATGTTATCAACTATGTACTCGCACTCAGCCTATACTATCCCGTTGAGATGCTAAGGCTTTATTATTACAAGTCGAAATGAGAGAGGTTAGGTATACTCCAGTACGAAGACTGCAGATTGGTGGAGGCAGGTTTGCGGCTGTTGCTACTTATCAAGTCGAATATAAGGCTTTCAACCTGACTTAACGTCTACCAGAAGTAGTAATCGGGACCAACTACTTAATGTGCCTTGAGAAATGTACAGACCCTTACCCATTTTACACTTACCGAGCTTAATGTAGCTTTACCTTGATGATCGTAAAAAGCGCCGCGGTCTCTCAGCTCTACGAGCGCCTCAGATTTATATAAAGCCATATTGTTTGGTTGAATTTCTCAAGTCAATATTTGATTGAGACGAGGTTCTCAAGACCCGTATTTTGTGTACAGACACTTCAAAACTCTGCAAAAAAACTTACTGGACGATCTCATAACGCTTGAGCCAAGAATCCCTATGTATTGTTCAAGTAGTAGTAGTTATCACAGGAATAAGATTACATTTTTATTAAGAACTGGTTAGCGATTGACCCTATCTGACCAGATGAAAAGTGACCCTATCCACTCTGAATATAAATACTACTTCTTTCTTGAGCTCTTTTGAATTTTGCTATTCCATAACGAATACAGACATTATCATCTTCAGTCAAAAAAAGTCCAGAACATAGGCCTGCCCCAAAAATAACTATGACTGACATGGAGTTGTATGCCTGCAGATTTTACCTGGGATCTTCACCAAGTTATCTGTTCACCTTATGGACTACCCACTCTACATCTTGCAGGTACAAACATGCCTGAATCTAAACCAATTTATATAGCGCTGTAGTCGTCATCTTCAAATTTCTTTAAGGGAAACTAGTCAAGAAGTATCGGCAATCTTGCCTATACCTATACAGGTATCAAGTATACAACGATGAAATAACGTATTACCAACCGGTATAGAACACGAAAAAGTACTCCCGGGAACGGAACCGCGTCATCTAATTAACGGGAACGCGCCCCGTGAGCGGGAAGTTGCCTCCGAAGTCGACGCCGAGCAAAAGTCTTGTATCAAGTTATGATTGCCCCAGGCGTACTGGTGCTGGTCTATTTTACTTCGTTTGGAGCCACTAAGTTAGGGTTATTTACTTCCACCAATCTACACAATGGTGGAGTATGACTTAAATCTCTTTCATCTCGATTTGTGAGAGAAGGGCTTTACTTAGGAGTAAGACAGTATAGGCTGATGTTATAAAGTTAGAGGATTTGGCATCATTTTAACTGCAAAATATTAATATTTTTTTGGAATGCTAATATAAGTAAGATATGTCTGCAGATCCAAAGCAACAGACAGAAAAAGGAAAAGATGCAATCTTATTAACTTCTGAGAGGATATTTGAGGATGAGTCATATCAATCCAAATAGAGAGAGCAGTTGCAGTTTTTTGAAAAATATAATAATCTCCGTCATGTTAATATTCTTAAGCGATGGTGGCAGAGGTGTACTCTATACACTAACATATCATCGCTGATATTTGATCTTAATGTATTGGAACGAGCCTATTACCCATACCAGGCATGATTCCAATAAACAAAAAAGCAGTGTCTGATCTTGGTTTTTAAACTACTCAACCTACCAATCTAAAATCGGACAGAATTTTGATCTCCACTAAGAAGATTTAGCAAGAAACTCAGTGGAATTATCTTATTTAATATTTACTTCTCTTTCTATACAATTTTTATCATGTTGTTTCACAAACCGCCCCGAAACTTATGTCGTGGCTCCGTATTTATAAATTAGAGCGTGTACCGCGAGTACATCTTGTGTTTGTTGTGCCTTTGTGTGCCGGGTAATGGCTTGTTAGGTTCCGAGCGTTCGGCGGAGACGATTGTTGGTATTCGCCACTTGGAGACGCAGTTTGGGACAAACCACAAACGATAAAAAGAATTACGTTGTTGTCTGTCTCTCTGTCTGTCTGTCCGAAAATTAAGACCCCTTTTTCTTAAGGAAAGGTTAAAGATATTCAGATATAATTTATGTCAAATACTAAAATCTACTGACCCTTGGTGGTGTAAGCAATGGGAGCTTTTAAGTCAATACAATTAAGATATACGGCCATTTAAACTTATTTATCAAAGCCTATAGGGTACTTACTACCCTTTGACCAAGAATCGTGAAATTTGGCAAGAACAAGGTTTCAGTAGAAAGAAAAACAATGACAATTTGTATTTTTTCCTCGAATTCGATGTAAATATTAATATAGTGACATCTAGTGGCACTTATACGAAATCTTTAGAGTTGCGAGTTCTTTTGTTTAATTTTGGTTAGCTTGTGTTCCAAAAACCGCACTGAAGCTAATCTCGTGGCTCCGTGTTTATAAATTAGAGCGTGTACCGCGAGTACATCAGTGCTTGTGTTTATTGTGCCTTTGTGTGCCGGGTAATGGCTTGTTAGGTTCCGACCGAACAGCGGAGACGATTGTTTGCCATTCGCTATTTGGAGACAGTTTGTGGCATAAATTTTGACGTTGGAACCTGGAAGGATTTTAGTGTTTATTCGTTGTAGACTATTCGAGTGTACACCAAGTTTGCATTTCTTTCTTTCTTTTTTATTGTTGACTGTAGCAATACCACAGTGGTAACTGTTAGCTAGTGAACTTAATGAATAAAATATATTTATAGTATAATATTTCATTCTCTTTCTTACATATCCAATTCTCACTGCCATATAAGAACGTTGGGTTAGCTTTGTATAAAATAAACCTCACTTAATATCAGTTATCACTTCCAATTACAGTTTTAGGCCCGTATTACAGGACATAAGTTACAGGATAAAAACTGATTTGTGTAATAGAACGTTCGTTTTAAAACTAGATTCACGACTGATTTTCGTTCTGTAATTCGGGCCTTAGTTTGCTCACCACAAATACAAATGTATACAATGTAGATTATTCACCTAATACGAGTACAAATGCTATGTTGTCAGAGGCATGTTTTGATCATTAAACTATGTCCCACTTCAGACATGCGTGAGTAATGAAATAATAATAATGTTGGTGACACACTGTGTATTTACGGCTCTTATTCGCTATGATCAATCAAAAATGTGAAACGGCGTGTTATAATGCCTTCATGATGTGATCTTGTAGTATGTTACAGAAATACTATTTAAAGATCATTTCATCATCTATGGCGTAACGCGCCGCGTTATAAGGAATATGACTCCAGGGTCATGTTTTGCTTAAAGTATGGTGTAGCTAAAGATATCAGTCTGTGTCTTAAATTAAGTGCACGAGGTCTACTAAATATCAGCGATGATATGTGAGTGTATAGAGTCTGCAACCATCGCTTGAGAATATAAAAATGACGGAATTTATTAAAATTTTAAAAATACTACAACTGCTCTCTCTGTTTGGATGATATGACTGACCCTCAAATATCCTCTCATAATTTAATAACATCCTTTCCTCTTTTTGTCCGTTTACTCCTAAATAAAGGCCTTCTCTCACAAATCGATATGAAAGAGATTTAAGTCATACTCCACCATACGGACATTGTGTAGATTGGTGGAAGTAAATAACCCTAACCCAGTGGCTCCAAACGAAGTAAAATAGACCAGAACCAGTACGCTTGGGGCAAGCATAACTTGATACAAGACTTTTGCTCGGCGTCGACTTCGGAGGGCAACTTCCCGCTCACGGGGCGCGTTCCCGTTAATTAGATGACGCGGTTCCGTTCCCGGGAGTACTTTTTCGTGTTCTATACCGGTTAGTAATACGTTATTTCATCGTTGTATACTTGATACCTGTATAGGTATAGGCAAGATTGCCGATACTTCTCGACTAGTTTCCCTTGAAGAAATTTGAAGATGCAGACTACAGCGCTATATATTTTGGTTTAGATTCAGGCATGTTTGTACCTGCAAGATGTAGAGTGGGTAGTCCATAAGGTGAACAGATAACTTGGTGAAGATCCCAGGTAAAATCTGCAGACATACAACTCCATGTCAGTCATAGTTATTTTTGGGGCAGGCCTATGTTCTGGACTTTTTTTGACTGCAGATGATAATGTCTGTATTCCTTATGGAATAGCAAAATTCCAAAGAGCTCAAGAAAGAAGTGGTCTTTATATTCAGAGTGGATAGGGTCACTTTTCATCTGGTCAGATAGGGGTCAATCGCTAACCAGTTCTCAATAAAAATGTAATCTTATTCCTGTGATAAGCTACTTGAACAATACATTGGGATTCTTGGCTCAAGCGTTATAAGATCGTCCAGTAAGTTTGTTTGCAGAGTTTTGAAGTGTCTGTAAACAACATACGGGTCTTGAGAACCTCGTCTTAATCAAATATTGACTTGAGAAATTCAACCAAACAATATGGCTTAATATAAATCTGAGGCGCTTATAGAGCTGAGAGACCGCGGCGCTCTTAACGTCATCAAGGTTAAACTACATTCAGCTCGATAAGTGTGAGATGAGTGAGGGTCTCTATACTTTTGAAGGCACGTAAAGTAGTTGGTCACGATTACCACTTCTGGTAGTCGTTAAGTCAGGTGAAAAGCTTTATAGTCAACTTGATAAATAGCAACAGCTACAAATCTGCCTCCACCAATATGCATTGGGCCCCCGTACTGAAGTATAATTTAAGCTCTCTCATTTCGACTTTTAAAAATAAAGGCTTAGCATCACAGCGGAATAGTGTAGGCTGAGTACGAATACATAGTTGGTAGTATGGCAAAACCGGCAATGTTTTCATCGCACCTGAACATAGTTTATCTATCTATATCATTACGCCAGATCCCTTGCGGGGTAGGCAGAGAGTACAGAGTTGCAACAGGTTCTTAAGTTCAACATAGTTTTTATTTTCAAATTCTTTATTGTACACACACCAATTTGTTTTGTACAAAGGCGAGCTTAACTCAAAGTCGAGTTTTTTACCAGCAAACCTTTGAGTGATACTTTTCTTTTACAAACCTCTGTCTAAATCTATACAGTCTATACAGATAAATAAAATTAAAGTGACTGTTTGTAACTTCTAAACAACAGCTTTTTACTAAATGCCTATAAAAGTATATGCGGTATTTACAACAAAAACAAATAAAACTTTTTTTTATTTTTTTTTATATAAAGTTACTACGGCTTTTTTTTATTTTATGAACAGAATTAGTGTTCCGCGTAAAAATATTAAAACCCATGAAATATAATTTTTTCCACGCGGACGAAGTCGCGGGTAACATTACTAGAATTAAATAAAATATGTAGCACATTCTCATTAATGTTGTGTCTTTACCCAAGTCGCTTAAATATTCGATTACCCCACTAATCCCTAGACGGCTGCGTTGGATTAACACGGTCCGGGTTAGGTACCTCCGTACAAAATTTTAGAGGAGTACTACCTAACACTCATTAATGTTCTATTCTGGTAGATACCCTCCTAGTTTCGAGTAAAGGGTACTTATAAATCTTGTATTTGATAATGATAATGGAAAGGTTCTGTTTATATACACCTGATATTAGTATTGTACTAATCATAGGCCAATGCCACTCGCAATTTTAGTTGAAATTACCAGAAGCATGATACAAATTTTATATTGGGAACTAAGCAAAGATTTTTCCAGTTGCCGTGGAAAAACCAGACTAAGTGTTTATGGCGATTTTAAAATCACAGTTAATGGGATGATGAGCAGTTATTTTCATTTTAGTTTACTTTCTTTTGATATTGTTATAGACATACTTTATGCCTTTAATGGTTGCTCGAGTGTGTTTAGTTGTGAAGCGATTACAGATGACATCTGTCAGACGACGAATCACCGATGACAGATAATCGATGTAAGATGGCGGACGGCGATGCGTTGTTATTCGATTGGCAACGGGGCAAGCGGGGCGGTTGGACGTATCGCGGATCAGCTACCCTCACTGCATTCCATGTGACAATATTAAACGCCAACTATTGTGCGCATACTCGCACATCAAGGAAGTGATCGTGCCGGACGAAGCCCCAGTGTTATTTCAAGATTTCCTTTATGTTCGGCTACCATGCGGAAAACTATAAAATCGACGATAAATCCACCTTGCACAGTTACTAGCATTGACACGGCCATCCAGAAAACTTAAGCACTGATATATAATCATGTCACATCCCTTACGGGATAGACAGAGAGTGATTGGTGATTGATATAGTGATTTTCTATTCAAAAATTATCAGCAATGGTTCGGAATCTGAAATTGTGCCCAGTTCTATTCTTGTTGCCATTTATTGATGATAGATCGCCACCTTACTTTGGGATTTAATATTTTCGGCGAAATTTCAGAGCATCTCTGCACCCGTTTGGGTAATGTAGAAACGGTGATACTGATTTTTTATTTGCGTAAAGTCCTAGTTTGTAAGTCAAATATATTATTAATAGATTCAATATAATATCATTAACATCAACATTTATCAACAGAATGGCGCTAACATATTCATACTAATATGAAGACATGAGGCATTCATAATTGAGGTACGCGATCAAATTTGTGAGGTATCCTCGCGCCAACTTTCCCAATTCCACAATTACGGTGTTTCTTCATGTATATTTAACAACTGCTAGTAGCTTGCAATTAGTTGCTAAAATACTTTAATGTTACTAGGCATGTTATTTTTCGTTTGATTACTAGCAACTACTAATTATGATTTCAGACTTGATAATTCCAGAATTTTTAAGTAACTTAAATCTGCGACTGTTTTTAATGGGACTAAGCCCGCCACAATCCCCACTATTGTAACTTCTGTAAACCAGAATTCACAATGATCTCCTTAGATGATACCAAGGTTTGAACCTTAGGGTGTCCCAGGAAGCGCTGTAATTGTCTTGGAACCCGCAACAAATTTAATTAGAAATAAAACAGGAGAAGTAGGTAAAATAAAATTCCACTTCCTTCTTTCTGCGACTGCAAAATTTTAATAACCAAAATCATCAAAACACATCAACATCGTTTAAGAGTCTCACATTTTGCCATATCAACTAATTACTAATTGCTGACCATAGCAAAGATAAAGTGAATGTAACTTGGTGGGTGTCTGCAACTGCTGTATTGTTATGAACGTTTTCACCTTTACGAAGACAATATAAGCAATCGCTACTAAAAAGTTGAGTTGCCTGAACAACTCCCGCAGTAACTAGTCTACGACTCTATGGATATCAATCAATCAATCAATCAGCCTATCGTAGTCCACTGCTGGACATAGGCCTCTCCTAACACGCGCCATTGCACACGGTCCTCCGCCTTCCGCATCCAGTCTGTCCCAGCGACCTTTTTGAGGTCGTCGGTCCATCTAGCTGGGGGCCGTCCTACCTTACGCTTACCAAGTGGCGGTCTCCACTCTAGGACATGCTTGCTCGATCGGCCGTCGGTCCTTATGCAGATGTGACCAGCCCATTGCCACTTTAGCTTACTGAGTCTGCGAAGTATGTCGATAACTTTGGTTCTTTGTCGGATTACCTCGTTATGAATTTTATCCTTCAAAGAGACGCCGACCATAGCTCGCTCCATAGCCCGCTGTGCGACTTTGAATTTGTGGACTAGTCCCACTGTGAGTGTCCACGTCTCGGCAATCGATGCCACATCGCTGCAGAGCATCCAAAACCGCCCAGGTTTCGATGGAGTCGAAGGCTTTCTCGTAGTCCACGAAAGCCATACACAGCGGCTGATTGTACTCTTCGGTCTTCTGTACAATCTGCCGAACAATATGGATGTGGTCTCCGGTGCTGTAGCCTTTTCGAAACCCGGCTTGTTCCGGTGGCTGGAACTCGTCAAGTCTTCTGGCGAGGCGGTTTGTGAGTACTCTCGAGAACAACTTGTAGACGTGGCTCAGGAGTGAGATGGGTCTGTAGTTCTTCAGCAAGGTTTTGTCACCTTTTTTGAAGAACAGAACTACCGCACTCCCGCTCCACGCTTGAGGTGTTAAGCCCTGGTGGATGACGGAATTAAAGAGACTCGCTAGCTTTTTCAGGATTGGAGTCCCGCCTGCTTTTAGGAGCTCAGTGGTGATTCCGTCATCGCCTGGCGACTTGTTATTTTTGAGCTGCTCGAGAGCCACTCTGATCTCGTCCTGGTTGACATCAGGGATGTCTTCCGTGTCGTGGCGTGCTAGTGGGGCTCTGTGGTCGTCAGCGCTGGGTCTCGAGGGTTTAGCCATCCGTGATGCGTACAGGTCTTTGTAGAAACTCTCAATTTCCTCGAGTATCTCGAACTTGGAGGTCACGGTTTTGCCATCCGCTGTATTAAGTTTCGTCAGATGGGATCTACCTAGCTGGCGAGCGAAGACTTTGGTGCCTCTGTTCTGTTCAATCGCAGCCGCGATGGTGCGGGTGTTGGAACATCGGAGGTCACGTCGCACCAGCTTCCGGATCTTCCGGTTGAGGTTCCTCCTATCCGGCGAAGACGCCTGCGTGGATGACATTTCCCGCCTCTGCCTCATACGTTCGAGAGTCTCGAGCGAGAGCTTAGACTCTCTGTTACCGCTTTTGCCGGGAAACACCCTTCGAGACACATCCTGTAGCGTTTTGACCACTGTGTCGGTTTTCTCGTCAACATTGCTTTCAGTTTCCAGCAGGTCGAAATGATTTTGAAGCTCCAGTTGGAACTTTTCGGACCCTAAAGCTATTTGAGGCGCGGTAGGTCTGAGAGTAGACCTCATCATGCGACGTCTTTCGGCCTTGAAGTTTATATTTAGAGCGCCTCGGACAAGTCGGTGATCGCTGCCGGTATTAAACCTATTGATCACGGAGACGTCTCTAAATATAGACTTCCTGTCAGTCATGATGAAGTCTATCTCGTTCCTCGTCACAGTGTCGGGGCTTCGCCATGTCCACTTTCTATGAGGCTTCTTCTTAAAGAACTAATTCATCAAGAAGAGCCCCTGCGACTCCAGAAAGTTGACCAGCATCTGCCTCCTGTGGTTTCGGCGCCCCACGCCGTGGGGTCCGATTATCGTTTCGCCGCGTTCTTGTACTCCCACTTTGGCATTGAAGTCCCCCATAACAACGTTGTAGTAAGCCTTGGTGGTGCCATGTAATACCTTGGCTATGTCTTCATACATGGCTTCGGCTATGTCGTCGCAGTATGTCGAGGTCGGCGCATATACCTGTACCACCTTCATGGTGTACCTGTTGGTGATTTTAATTATGAGGTACGCTACCCGTGTCGACACACTGCTGACTTCCACAACGTTGTTAGTAAGAGCTTTGTTGACTAGGAAACCGACACCGCCCTTAGAGAGCCTTCCCGAAAGTAGAACAGGTGGCCTGACTCAAGGGTTATCGTGTCCTCGCCCTGTCTTCGGACTTCGGATAACCCCAATATGTGCCAGTTTATGCGACCTAGTTCTACCTCGAGTTCAGTGAGGTGTTGGTCCAGCCGTAGAGAGCGTCCATTGTACGTAGCCAGGGTCAGGTGTTTTTGGTAGCCTTGTATCGTAGCCCGGAGATTCTTCGCAGCGGACAGCGGGACTACCGGGAACTGGGGGCCTTTGCGTTTGGTGTCTTAACATGTTAAGAGGTTTTTGGCCTACTATACCACGCTGGCCAGACGGGTTAGTATAGGGTTTGTTTCAAATTTTCCTTTTCTGGTCGTTGATCGGATGACGTTACTACCTTTGGTAGACTCTGACCACCAGCCTAGCAAAAGTATGGCTACTGGGGCATTCTAAGTTTTTCTTTCGAATGCCCCAGTAGCCCGAATTTGCTAGGCTGGTGGTAAGAGTCCACCAAAGGTAGTAACGTCAAAAAAATATTTAGTCTAGTAGCCCAAACAAAGAAACTGTTAAGTAAAAATAAAAACACAAATAAGTACCGTCACGCCGATATTCCCTGAGCGGAGGTGGCAGACGTGTACTGAGTACACCCACTTTTCGCCGACGATGTTAGGTCTCATGTAATAGGGGGCGAGCCTATTGCCATATACCGGGCCCAATTCCAGACTCCGAACTCATACTGGGAATTTTTCGTTAGAAAAACTACATTTGTCCGTCCTAGGATTTTCCAGGACTTCGTGATCACAAAGCAATGCGCTTTGCCATTAAACCATCGAGGCAGACTTTCGTTAATTTTCCCTAAAACAAAAAGACGTGATATAAGTTAAAATGATGTGCCGTCAAAGCAACTACAACCAAGCAACTGCTTGTTAACTGCAATTTACAAAATAAACCCGACTAATATGCGGAGCAAAGTTTTTATTAAATTCATCAGAACACTGAGTGTTGTAGATACTGCGGGTGCTTTGGTAGTATAAGTAATTTACCCACGTGCATGCGGAGTTCATATTCTCAACTAAAACATTTCGAAGTGCTAACTTGTGCAGTGTTGTGAGTTTTGGAGACTCTTTGATAGTAAGTGTTGCTTCTAAATATAGTTCAGATATTATTATTTATTTAACTGAGAGAGAGAGAGAACAGTCAAATAGGATTGGCAGCTTATACCGATTGTTCTATTTTGCCAAAATGTGTAATAACAAAATAGTTTCTTTAGATCCGTGATCCACCTTAAATGATTTTCTAGACTGAGTATATTTAGAAGAACCAGTAAAAACTCTGTACTGTCGACCTACCACGCGTGATGGCTACCTATGTTATAGCACTTTAAATTTTAAACTTTTCTTCTAAATGCAAATAGAAAAAAAGGATTGTTCTAATACACGGAAACTTTAAGATTCGATGATTTTGAGGCAAATCTGTGAGTGCTTATTTGTATGATATGTATATCCAAATGCAATTATCATACGATAGGCAGACAGAACGAATAACCAACAGATTCTTTCTCCATGTAGGCAACTTGAGCATATCTTTGCAAAGCACACAAATATTTAGCTGGTGATCTTTTTAAAGCATTCGAACAACCTGTATGAATACACAAACAGTGCCGTAATAAGGCCCTTTCCAATGCATGTCTTACAATAAGTTCAATACCAAAGTTTGTCTCGCGACTTATATGTCAAGTTATTGCTAGAGAAAATTGAACTTATACTCACAGACATAACACTGAATTTTACTATGATTTAAGTTTACTCGAAGTTATTCTCTCAATTTATTATACTTATTTAAAATGATCAGTTGTCCAAAGCTTCGTCTATCTATCTTTATCATCACGCCAGATACCTTGCAGGGTAGACAGAGAGTGCAGAGTTCCAACAGGTTCTTTCCTTACATTCCTTCCTCCACTCTTATAGTTCGTCTCATAGAGGCTCGCCGGTAACGGAGACTCTTGAATTGTCCTTCAGATAAGACTCGGTCTATTTGGTCATGGTAAGATAGTCTGGGTCTTCCCCGGTACCTACATCCTCCCACTTTCACATTGTATATCTGTTTTGTCATTCTTTCTTCTGGCATTCTTTTTATATGCTCGAACTAACAGAGTATACATACAAAGGGTATGCTCATCTTTACACCGATACTATCTTTCATACCTATTTGCTTTCTTACTACGCTATTGCGGTCAGCTTCACTCCGTTCATCTTTCGCAGAGCTCGCATTTCACCGCATTTATCCTACTTTCATTCTCCTTCGTACATACCCAGCTCTCGCTACCATATAACAGCGTTGGGACAGGCACACCGTTATGTATGGCCGCTTGCGTAGCTTCGTCGATATCGGTTAATGCCATAAAAAGTAGTAGATATGTTAATTTTGAACGTGTATAAGACTATACCGAATACATTGTAAGTAAAATTTTCTGATACCCTGCAAGGTGGATCAGATATGAATATAAAAACCCGGTTAGGTTCAAACAGCATTGTATTGAATCTTTTTACAGTATTCGACTATAATCGAAGAAACAGCGAGATGTTCACACGATACATTTTCGTATGTGTACAAGATCTAATTAAATTAAAAATTTCAAAAAACACCAACTCGTAATTAAATCCTGATCACCGCCGGAGCTCTTTATCTATCTAAAAACTATTTATTAAAACTATTTTAATGAGCCTAAGCACAATACCTCTGCTGTAAGTTGGTGCGGATTTGTCTCCTGTTGATTCCAGATGATCAGCTAAAGGTAACCTAGTAAAACGCTGGCCCAGTGCGGGTTGGCGAACTTTACACACCTTTGAGAAACTCTTAGGCATGCAGGTTTTGTCACGATGTTTTCCTTCACCGTTAAAACAAGTGATAGGTAATTTTTAATACGCACATGCTTTCGAAAAGCGGAGGTGCGTGCCTGGGTTTGAACCCGAGACCTCTGACTTTGCAGTCCAACGGTTTAACCACTAGGCTATTTCTGCTCTATCTCTCTCTCATAGGTACCGCCTATAGAATGGTTTAAAAATAGTAATATCAGCCTATACTGCCCACTGTTGGGCAAAGGCCTTCTCTCACAAATCGAGATAAGAGAGATTAGGTCATACTTAACCACGCGGACCTAGCGCGGATTGGTGGAGATAGAATGGTTTAAATAAACTATATTTTTTTAAGTCGTCTGTTACCTTATTTGCATGGTTACTCTCTATCAACCAAGCTTTTACGTCTTACTTGACAATGGTAATATTGAGCCATCTCCAAAAAGAACCGACGTAAATAAAACAAACCTTTTAATTTAGAGCCAAGTCCTATTTGCTGGGCGAATTTAGGATCAACAATATATTTTTGGGTAGAAAAAGTATTTACTTTATACAAGCCAGACAGATTTATATGGAGCATAAAGAATCCTTCAAAAGAAGGTAAGTGAAATATGTATATTCAGAAAAGAGGGAAAGTCGTGCGGCACGCCAAGTTCAATCGAAAAGGGATAGCCCTTTTCTTTTATTCTGTTCTTTTGTTTATGTTTCTGTTCCGTTGAACTTTTGAATAATGAAGTCACTAACTGTCCCATAAAAATCAATAATTCCGGAAATATGAACTTGGTTATGAGTTATGAGTTTATTGGTTCACATAGACAGTAAGATAAATTACACGGTAGCTTTTGTGTTGGTCTCTAATGCCTTAAAAGTTCTTAAAATTTACTCACTCATTCCTATTAACTCTCAAAACTCCCTTTATCTGAAGCTCATACTCTAAAACAAAAGTCTTAGGGTTTACTACAATTTAAAATCATTTGGTGCAATTGCAGCATTCCAAATAAGAGAAAGTGAAGATTTATAGATGCTGTTTTCTATACAAAAAAATCTCCTAAAAATATATCTCAAAAATCGTTCAAAGTAGATCGCAGCTAAACAGTTAGGAAACAACTGTTTAGCCGCAGTCTACCATCAAAAATTTTGTTAACATGCTTAAGAACTTGGTCCCATTCCTCAATAACATTTTTCCTTATACATACATAGTTTCTACCTTATACATACATAGGTAATATGGGACCTCAACCTGCTAAAAGAATTCTACGTCCCTTTCCACCGTTTATTTCTTAGACCTACTAATCACGGGACATATTACGTGAGAACTGGGCAAATCCGTAGGCCGACTTATTGAAATGACCCGGGCAATCATCAATTTCAATAATAATATCTCATAAGGTCCGTTTCCTAACCCGTGGACAATTTATGAAGTGATTTGTGCAGCACGAAACGTTGCGAACGAATTTTAGTGGTTTAGTATAGATACGAGTATATAGAGTTCTGTATGAAATAGATAAATTGGATTTATTAGATATGATGCGGACATAAGTTTGAAATCTTATTACTCTTTTCGAAGAAAGTGAAGTGTTTGAAGCTTTGTATCTCTATTTTGTATTTAATTCGATTTGAACAATTTAATACGGTGTGAGATTAATGAGTCAACGGCATTTTTAGATTGTATGCATATATGGCCTGTGCATTGAAATAGTGTCATAATAAAAACAAAGCAACCTTCGCATTAATTAGATTATTTTCATCGAAGTCTGAGCCAAAAACGTTCGTAAAGTGACCTGTCACAACACAAACATAATTTCCAATACTTCCACTAGTTTTTCGTTAAAATGTCAATAGGCAAACCAAATCATCCAAAATTTATTGACACTTTGGATGATTTGGTTTGCCGAGTACGCTTACATTGGTAAGCGTACTCTTAAATACACAAAAGGAACACTCAACAAGTCGAGTGGTTCTCCAGATCCGACAAATAACGACAACTTTGCTCCAAAGTTTGAATTCAGCATTGATGTTACAAGCGGGCATTGGCCGTTCACAAATTATAGAGGTATTAGATCAAATTAAGCCGGCCTTAATCCGTGCTGGTACTAACCACAAGCTAAACTCTCGTATTTGCATGTTGGAGCCGTTAAGATTGTTTATCTTTTGGAACTGTATGCGGAAATGTTTGTGCTAAACCAACATCTTTGTTTGTCTTGTTAAATAATATCTTGTAAGACGTTCTTGTGAAGACAAGGCTTTGAAAGTGGGTGATGATGACAATCAAACCAAAATATCTGTGTTGGAACTTGAGAACCTTCGTAACGGGAGTGTATGAAATTAAATAAAACTACTATAACGTCTATATTTCCCAAATGAAAGTGGCAGAGTGTACTTAACACACCCGCATTTCCCTGAGAAGTTAAGGTCGCAATGTCCCATAAATAAATCTTACAGCTGGTTAAAGAACCTTGTGAAGATGGGCATTGGCTGTTCACAGAGACGATCAAATTCCCTCAACCCAGTTGTCAACCATCACAGAACTAGAAGATGAAAAAGAACATTACCTTGTAAGCAGATTGTAAAAGGTTACTGGATTTATATAAAGCAGAAAATAAAGGCCTGCTTTATGTAGACGATGGTGTAAGAGGCGAAAGACAACAATTTTTTTCCAGATTAAAAACACAGTTGGGTTGCCAACAGAGAAGTAATTACAATTTCTCCCCAATTCCTCAAGATATGCCCATCTATAACTTCCATTCAACCAACGTTTTTCAGGCAACCTTTCCAAGCAATAATCCTGAACCGTCCATCTGTCTTAGACGTCTGGGTGTAAATTATATTCTCGACCAGAGGTCGGCTCCGCGATTGTCAAATGTCGTTGTGAGCGATTTATTGCCCGGTACTGACAAACATTTCACTAAGTTTTGGGCTCAACCTGTAAGGGTATGCAAAAAAAAAGTTTTTGGTAAAGGAGAGAAAGAAAACCGTGATTAGAGTTAGCCTACCTCCCATGCTTTTAAAAATTCAACACCTTATAAAAGAAAACCAGGTGTATAGTGCACACCCATCCTATCTGGGATAACAAGCAGAAAAGGTAGTTAACTTCTACAATTTTTTCTCTTTTCATTTTCGTGTAATCTGGCAATTTGGTAGGCTAACAAATCGTATTTCAACTTTCCTATTCCCTATGGTTTCCTTCAGAATAAAGAAAGGATTAATGAATTCCGAAGAAATTTAAAACAACGTTGCCATTTTGTATACCTACTGGAGCGAAATTTTTAGAATCTTCTTTTTTGCTTTTCAAAGAATTGTGACCTATTTCGTTTTGTGATTATTCCTAGAAAGTTTTCACATTTACATGAATAATATACCTGTTCGCCATCTGAGGGTTCGGAAACTTTTCTTTCTTAGATTTCCCTTATGTTGTTGATCTTGGATGTAAATAAAGTGATAGGTAAGTTACTGATCAGATAGCAATAGAGCATTGTTTTGCTTTGCACATATAGCCGGAGCTATCATCATCCACATCTGTCCTCTTCCAATGTGCGCTACCGATCCTCGGTCTTGTACATCCTATTATTGTAGTTCCAATTTATTATCTATTTTTCTCGCTACCGTGATAGGATATATCAAGGATCTAGAACCCTTAAGGTTTAGGCAGAGGATACAGAGTTCCAACGGGTTAATTTCATCATTCACAATTTCTCTTTTAGTCATTTTTTAATTAGTAATTTATTTGGAATAATTTAATTTTATATACTTTAAAATATCTTAAGCGCGTGTCTTCATCAACTGGACCTATGCTTCAACCTTATCTATGTCATGAACATACACGGCTACTTGCCTGTCTATTACTCGTTCTGTCATTGCCCTTCTCTACCTATCATCATTGCTTCTAGCAAATCCTTCAAAATTCATCATCAATTAGACTTAGATCCTAAACTTGTTTGTATATGTTAGTTTCTCCACATTTATTTTTTTATTTATTTATCAAATTCACCAACGCTATGTACAATAATTCATTTGCAAATGATACAAATTGTAAGTACACAACCAATTGCATGACTAATTACAAATGAATATAGCGTAAATTATTAGAATTGATTCTATACAAAACGACATATAATAAATTCTCGTAAAATGTACATCACAAACTTTCTACGAGCTCCTGCAACAATTCCCCTTTCACAGAACAAGCAATAACAACAATATTCATGCACATTTCCACCAGGGTTGCTCCGCAGCTTGATTCCGCAGAGCCGGCAGTCGGTCGAAACGCGCAAATCAAATCAGTCGGCCCGACAAGCAAACATTTTCCAATATACGAGTGCCACGTTGAAAATATTCCGTGAAATGCTCTGTGTGACACACGGCTTTCTAGATTATGTAATAGGGGATGCTATGGAGTTGTTACGGTAAGATTCGTACTAAGAAACTTTACGTTCGCTCGATCAAATGTATTTTGCCGATTAATAAATTAAGAATTGCATGGTAAATATTTCTCAAGTTTAAGGGATCAACCAATTAATTAGTCTACTGCAAGACATAAGCTTTCTTTTTACACCGTCACGACGAGGTCCCATGCCCAGAATCTCAGCGTTTTTACTTTGATACAGCGTAAATCCTGAACAATCCAAATGACCACGAGTATTTAGCAGTGTATATTAAATGTAAATCATCGGCCTTCATCCAGCCATCATCAGCCAAAAGGATTCTTAATAAAGAATTGAAACATTTTGAATTAATAATAATAATAATTTATTTTCTTTCACAAAGTTTGGTGTTACAATATTCCGTGGCTCAAGCCTCCTTTTAAGCAACTCATGCCTGTATTAGGAGACTTCGCTCTTCTTTTTCATTATATAACTTAGAATATAAATACATATGTATAACTATGTAGGGTATACAATTTCTATCATATTTTCACATCATAATGATTAGTTTTAAAATAGTTTTTCTTTATATCATTATAGAACTTGTATATTATCTTATATATCTTATCTTGTCTGCAAGCGCGCGTGCGCGCGCGCTTGTATGTGTGTGTGTGATAATATAAGATATATAATATACTATTTAATATAATGCTTACGATATGGCTTAATATATTTAGATATGTTGGCGGATTTCCTAGTATGTGTTATTGTTATTTTATTTGTTGCAAAAGGGCTTCTGTCTCTTGATAAGTAAGTAATTTAATCCATTTTATTAGGCAATTTTTACAATCATAGATTTGTTTGCTGTATAATTCTATCTTTTTATTTATTTTATTATATAATTCTGCTGAAAGTCTATTGTATTGTCTATTAGTAAACATAGTTTTAGTTTGAGGTACTGATGCTACTATATCTTTCCTTCTTTTTCCTGTTATATTTGCGTCATAAGGTAAAGTCTTATGTTTTTTTAGAACTGTTTGTGTTATATATAATTTTCTTACAGGTAGTAGATTACTAATTAGATACAGACTTTCTGTAGGGAACCTTCTATCTTTAAAGTACATAATTTTTATCAAAGCACGTTGCGCTCGCTCGATTTCAATGAATTTTGTTTTCACTGCTCCTCCCCAAAGTGGTATGCAGTACATCAAGACAGGTTGCACCAAGGCGATATATTTCTCATTAAGGAGATTCTTTGCTAAGTCTTGATTGTCTGTCATATTTCTTGGTACAATATGTCTCAAGGCTCTGAAAATCCAGCTTAGTTTTGCAAGCCTGTTTATGACCTGTTCCAAGTGGATATACCAAGATAATCTTTGGTTCACGATAACTCCTAAATATTTGGTTTGTGCAACTTTATTAATAATGGCGCAGTTACAATTTATATCCCTATTTTTGTTGCAAACATGTACTTTAATGTTAAAATCTTCGCTAGGTTGAGTGCGACTACTTATTGAGAAGCAAATATAATTCGTTTTAGAAGTATTTAATGTGAGGAGATTGTTTCTGAGCCATATAGCTATTTGGGTTATTCCTGTTTCAGGACTTGACTAAACAGACTGGCAGGAATTTTAATATAATAAATTAAGACTATTACCTTTTATCTATCTATTTATATCATCATGTCTGATCCTTTGCAGGGTAGGCAGCGAGTAAAGAGTTCCAACTGGCTTTTTCCTAACAGACTTCTCTGCACTCCTTCAATCTCCACTATTTGGCTATCCTCTTAATATTTCAATTATCATTAGCAGTCGAAAGATGTCCAATGCAGTCTTACAGTGGACGTACTTCACATGTCGATGCCTCCCCAAAATATCACTACAACCGGCTTTGCCGTATACGAGTTCATCAAGCTTTGAAATAATAAACAATTAGTACACTCCACTCATTTCCTTATTCTTAGTGGCAATCTTGTATGTGTACCTACTAGAGCGACACTTGAGTTACTTTTATTCGTTGCCTTCACCGCTCCTGTTTATCCTAAGGTAGATCGATGGCACTGATTTTAATAAAATATTGCAAAAAATTACCCCACGTTTGAGAGAAACTAAATCAGATATGCCATATCTCCTTGTTTTTTACCGATGCCTCTCACGTTGGATGTTGACTATAAATTTTTGGTACCCATCTTACGGAACGAGAATAGTATCAACTAGTCTCCATCCATCCTCGCGGACCGTGTTTTAATCTAATTAGTTTTCGAAACATGAACTGGTGCGAGAAAGGCGACCTCTCCTCCCTCTCTTTTCTTCTTAGACCAACCAAGCCGCTGCTTAGTCTTGATGATTGCTAAGAACAGCGCAGCTGCACAATACGAGCGCCGCCACGAATAATTACCTATGGTGACAACTAGTATGAAATAAAGCTAATGTGAACACCACTGCCACCCCCGCTTGAGGAATATAGGCGTGACAATGTTGTGAATAGAATATTTTAACAAGTTTTTTTTTAAATATAATTCGTATTTTGTCTCTCAACGGCGGAGTGGATATATAAAAAGTATACACGAAAAGAAAGCTTAATAATATTCGCAATAAATTGTTTAAATGACTTTTTTTAGGTTAATTGTTTTAATGTATTTCGTCCCACAGCTGGGCAAATATCTCTTCCATAACTCTCTACTTAACTCTCCTTCCAATTAAGTGGACATCTAAGTTATTTGATAAAAATCAGCAGCTTTGGTCCTTCGGGCAAACTTTACTCTCGTCAAGGTTAGTAGGGAATTCTTAAGATAATTTACTTTAGAAATCTTCTGCATGCAGAATGGCAATATGGAATCGTAGACAAGTAGCTCCACCACCATCTAATTCTTCTTTATTTAGTCATGGCACCGGACTACGTTTTTAGGCTACGTTCGATCGGATTTGCAAAACTGAGCAGGTAATGAACGCAGACGTGCTTTGTAACCACAAGCGACTGCCGCCACTTGTACGTATAAATAATATGGATTTTTCGCAAGAATTTTACACGTATATAGGCATACATTCTCGAGGAGATTGCCAGTAATCCAAGGTGTGGCAAGGTATATGAGATGATTCGGTTAAAAATTGTGGGTACATACCAATATATTCAGGTATATTTGTACCTGGGTTATAACCCTTAGATGTCCAGTTGAAAGCAATCGCCTGCGAAATATGGGTACATAATAGTCCTCTGTTACCCTCACTTGTGAAGTATAATCTGGCGATCCACCTCGAACCCGAAAAACTACGAGAAAACCCCACTGGAAAAGAAGATCCAAATTAATGCAGTTTTTCTGAAAAAGTAAGTCACCAAATTGTACATAAAAGATTGTTATTCAAACATTTCCTGAGATTTGTATTTTATAAAATAACAGACCACGCGCTATTCTCAACGAAAATGTCACTTAATTTAAAGTCTAGTTTTATTAAAAAGTTAAAAAAGTCCCTAAATTGACCGACTATCGTCACACCTATTTTTTCCGAGCGGGAGTGGCAGAGGTGTTCTATGTACACTTTTTGTTGACACTATTGTCGCAACGCAAACCTATTGTCATATACCGGGCTAAATTCAAGACTCCGGACTGATACTGGAAATTTTTAAGACAGATAAAGTAATTTTTCCGACATAGAATTTGAACTCGTGATCGCAAAGCACATTATTCGTCACTAAACCAACGAGGCAGCCTAAATTGACGGACCAATTTTAAGGATGGAAAAACAAATCTTCGTCAACAAATCTCACAATGGATTGAATTAAACTTCATGATGAGTGGTCTATCACTTATCATAAACTTTCATTCAATCCATCGTTCAATAAACCCATTCCTTTCAATTCATTCGGTCAGACCGGCCCTTACTCGCCACTTTAACTTTAAGTGGAATACCCGTGTTTGAAGTATGAAATTTTCCAGATAAGCCCAAAAGCTTATCTTCAGGGATTAGAACTAATCCGGACTCTGTATAAAGCTTGTTCTCAACTTGGACGCGAGTTTGGGCCCTTTTTTAGTATCTATACGCGTTTCTTATTTAAAAGGTTTATATATCTAAGGTGATTTATAATACTTGTCTGTAAACCTTCCGGTAAGGACTATTTTTTGGTAAATTGTTCTTTTAAATTGTGTATGGAATAGGTTAGAACTTTTACATAAGAACTTTTACAATTTTACGTAAGACCTATATTGACCTAAATATTAATGAGGATACAACTGTACCCCAATATCCAGGTAAGAACTATTATATTGTGCTAAAATTTAGATTTTTATGATAATGTCTGTGAAATTCCGGAAAGATATTTACTACTAATATTTGCTAAATATTATTCCAACGATCCCCTTTCTGGAACACTTGTATAGATATTATTTATTGTTCAATGGATGTCGTAAGAGATGATTAAAGTTATAAGCTTTGTTCATAAAACAAACACAATATAATTGTCACAACTGCATCCAAATATTTAGCTAAGCTAAATTTTAGGTGTTTATTATAATGACTGTAAACTTCAGGAAAAATTTGCTAGATATTCCCACGATCCTTTTTCTGGAGTATTTGGGCCAAAAGACATTACTATAGTTATAAGTTTTGTTTAATTATCAAGCAAAACATAATTATCACGTGCTCTGTCTAAATACTGAATGTGTCTGAATACTGTTGATATTCCAAATACTTGTCACCATTCTCGGAATAAGGTTGTGTTTGAATGTAAAATATACTACCACTTTAATCCAAGTATTCATGTTAATGTTAGGCATTATATCCATAGGCGAAATTCTCGCAACGTGTAATTGCAGACTAGTATTCAAATTAATTCCATTACAAAATTAATAAATCTACAATACAGTGTAAGTGAAAATTATAAAGCGAAAGTCTCCAAACCGACTTCCACCTCAGTGTTTTTCAAAATCTTTGAGCAATTGCCATCGGCATACGACGAAAGAAAACATCATGACAAAACCTGATAGGTATAAGAGTATTAAACAAAATCTTTAGTGATGTGTTCTATCTCTTTGTGGATAATCTATCTGCTGGCCCTATTCTCCTCCTATCCTTTGGGATTCTTGAGCTTTAGCTGATGTGTTACAGTGCAAGGCTAGGATTGACCTTGACCACGAGACAACTTAATCATTCACATGATATATTGACTTGACTTTTCGTTGAATGATGGCTTAACTCCTTCATTGAGTAAGTCTGGCAGACTACTCAAACGCCACCGAAACCGACGACTGTTATAATGTTACAGTTTAATTTATTATTATTATAGTTTCTATTAGATTTTTTTGGCTCTTTGACTTCGAGAAGGGCATATTGCGAAAGGGATATAATATGAATTAAAACAGTCACGATTATTTTAGCCATCTTTCTCTAGCGAGTTGCCCCGGTTCTGTGTGAATTTGGCAACTGATTCTACATCAATCATTGAAGGACTAGTCAAAAGTCTTTAAAACCGACTCCTGTATATATTTTGATGTGGCAGGAAAACGGTTCTATAAATAGTATTATCAACAATCATTATATAAAGTCAAGAGTCTCCGTAACCGGCGAGCGTGTATGAGACGAACTATGAGAGTCGAGGAAGCCAGAGAGGTATGTAAGGAAAGAACCTGTTGGAACTCTGTACTCTCTGCCTACCCCGCAAGGGATCTGGCGTGAGGTTATAGATAGATAGATAGAACAATCATGCTTTTTGCCTTCGTATAGGGATTGGTAAAAAATTATAGTATTCCTAGCTGTTCCCCGCGATAACACCCGCATTGTAAATTTAAAAAAAAAACACTTTTTTATAAAATAAAAGTAGCCTAAGTTACTCCGCATAACATCAGCTATTGGCCAGTTAAAGTCCAGTTAAAATTGGTCTACCGTTTTGGATATAAGCCAGAATAAACAGACAGACAAAGCCATTCTCTGCGAAGCCAAGTATGGAACAATAAGGCCGCCTTGAAAGGGTCCGGGCTAACTCTCTCAGAGTTCCTAACCAAACCCCGGCACGAGGTTTTTATGGAAGCCCGTAGAAGATACGGTATGAAGCAGTGCTGGACCACCGATGGTAAAATCGTCATCCAGCTGCCTGACAAATCGCGGAGAAAAATTGAGTCGGTGGCTGAACTTCGTCAAGTGCTGGTCCAATTTCCTCCTGCTGGCCACATTGTGAGCTCCAAAAAACAGCCGAGCGACGGGCCTGCTGCATCTTCATCGTTTGTTCCGGAGAAGAGAACACGAAAGCCTCCGAAGCGAGGTCGTAGTGTTTTTTCTGTTTACCAAACACGTCTTCCTAGTGCGTAATTCTAATACTATCTTGTAAACCTGTTTTGCGTGTTATATATATATATATATATTTTTTTTTTTTTTTTTTTTTTTTAAAGCTATCACAGTACTTCTTTTTTGTTTGTGTAATTTCACAGTGTGTGTTCAATTTGTTTATAATTAGTTTGTTTTCATTTTATCAAAATTCTAGTTATGCTCACCACAGATAAATAATATCTGTAGTGACAATTGATGTGATCGTCTAGAAATCGTCTTTTTTTTACGTGTTTGGATCATTGTACTTTTATCCGTTGTTCCACAACCAGCGAGTGCACCGAGGGTATGATTATTTCAATTTTTTTTTTATTATATAGTGTCTAGTTAGTATATAATATCTAGTTTTGATATTAAATATTATTATATTATTTATTTACTTACATATGGATATATTTGATAATAGTAATGATAGCTTTGTTTCTTGTTCTTCTTCTGAGATATTCGACGAACAGTACTCTAGTGCATTTAGTGATGATGACAGCAACGACTCAATTCATTTACGTGATCGACTTCTGTCCGTTTTCTTAAATCAGCGGAATTTTTTCAATGCTGTTCACATTAACGCCCAAAGCATTCCTTCCCACTACTCTGACCTTTTAGCATCCTTCGACTCTGATCTTATTCTTGCGGTTCTGGTTTCTGAAACCTTCCTTAAACCCACTCTTCCTTCTGTGCAGTTTGCGCTACCTGGATACAAGTTGTTACGCAGTGACAGAACAGGCAAGGGATTTGGAGGGGTTGCCATATATCTACGAGGTGATATCTCTTGCAAGGTGGTTGATCAGTCGCCAAGCGAGTATTCTATGTTTTCTGAACATCTCTTTCTCGAAATTAATTTTAATCATACAACATATCTTTTAGGAATTTACTACAGCCCATCATGTCAGATTGATTTCTTCTTCTCTTTTGATGCCAAAGTATCAGTGTTTAACAAACAGATACTTGATTTATATGATACTAATACGCCATTAAAAAAAGTGAGGGTGAAACATAGACCCGCGCCATGGCTATCAGATTCTATAAAAAATATGATGGCAAAACGGGACAAAGTGAAGAAACGGCATAGAAAGTTTCCTACAAAAGAAAACTGGTGTCTATATAAAAAGCTTAGAAACCGCTGCAGTCGTCTATGTAGGGATGCGAAGCGACGCCACATACACACTTGCATTCAAAACTTTAATACAGCACAAGTTTGGCAATTCCTTAAGACGTTTGGTATTGGCAAAATCTCTTTTGAAAATACTATCAACTTAGGCCTTAATGCACTTAATGTTCATTTCTCTAATCCTCCTGCTTCTCTAAAAGATGATATAAAATCTCTTACTCTCAAGCTTCTCTCAAACCTCCCTTTGCCTGAATGTGCTTCATTCTCTTTCAGCCCGCTTACGGAGCATGACATAAAGAAATCTATCCTGGCAATATCCACGAAAGCCCTGGGTGATGATGGTATTCAATTACAAATGCTTAATACCAATACTTGATGAACTTTTGCCAGTTATCACCCATATAGTGAATTGTTCCTTGGAAACTCCTACTTTTCCAAGTGCTTGGAAAAAGACATATATTCTCCCTTTACCCAAAATCCCAAATCCCCTTTTACTGTCCCATTTCAGACTCATATCTATCCTCCCTGTTCTCTCTTAGGTGCTTGAATGTGTTGTCCAAAATCAATTGTCTCTGTATCTCTCCTCTAACAGCCTGCTGACTCTATTTCAAGTTGGGTTCCGGCCAGGTCATAGTACAGTTAAGGCTCTGGTCAAAATAACTGACGATATTCGATTGGCCATGGAGAACAGATTACTAACAGTACTAGTTTTACTTGACTTCAGCAGTGCTTTTAATTCAGTCGATTTTGACATCCTCATAGGCACCTTGTCTTCTCTCAATATCTCTGCTCCTGTAATTGCGTGGTTTAACTCTTACCTTCGGGGGCGCTTGCAGGCGGTTCGCTCTGAAGATAACTTCTTTGCATGGCGTGATCTTGTCGCGAGTGTGCCTCAGGGTGGCGTCCTTTCTCCTCTTCTCTTCTCCACTTTTATAAACTCTATCACTAAAGTCATTACTTCTCATTATCATCTGTATGCAGACGACTTGCAGCTATATCGTCACTTTAAGGTTGGGGAAATCAATCATGTGATTGGCGCCATTAATGATGATCTTGAAATCAGTAAGTGGGCAAAATCGTTCGGTTTCTTGGTCAATCCTGCCAAATCTCAAGCTCTAATCATTGGTGGCACTACATGAACGCCCTTAATATAAATCTACAAACACTCCCTTCAGTTGTCCTTGATTCTATTCCTAGACCTTATAGTAATACTGTTAAGAATTTAGGTGTTCTTATAGACTCCAATCTTGCCTGGAGCTCTCACATAGCGGAAGTAAGCAGAAAGGTCTACGGCACTTTTCAATCTCTCAAGCGTCTACAAAAGTTTTTGCCTTATCAAACTAAAATAAGTCTTGCTCAGTCTCTCCTTCTCCCACTTTTAGACTATGGTGATGTTTGCTTCCTAGATGCTACTAAAGAACTAGTCAATAAGCTCGAACGTCTGCAGAATTTATGTATTCGTTTCATTTTCGGTTTACGTAAATTTGATCACATATCAGAATTCCGATCGAAACTGAAATGGCTACCTATCCGTCTGCGACGGGACTTGCACATTCTCTCTCTTCTCTACTCCATTCTGCATAATCCTAAATCCCCAGTTTACCTCCAAGAGCGTTTTGACTTCCTGATTCCAAGGGACAAACCCTGCCGTACAGCTACATCTCTCCTTCTTCGTACCCCTCTTCATTCTTCCAGTCGTTACGACGGGTGTTCTACCTTCACTGTGCGTGCTGTGCGTCTATGGAACTTACTTCCACATTCCATTCGTACAAGCTCTTCTCTGGATGTTTTTAGAAGAAGAATCAAAGAACATTTCCTATCTTGATTTCATTTAGATATTTATGTTTATGTTTATTAATATAATTCTATATATTAATATTTGTATCGTAAGTACTAAATATATGTATTGATTTGAAAATACAGTATTTATTTTATATTATTATTGTTATTTTCTCTAGACGTTATATTGTATAACTGTCCTCTTATTCTTCTCTTCATCTCTCAATACTCAAAGGTTCGCTGGAAGATAACTCATATTTGAGTTAAGCTCACCTTTTTGTTTACTGCCTAAATGTAAACTTTTTGTCACTTCCAACTGTATACAATAAAAGAATGAATAAATAAATAAAAATATTGTGTTTTTAATATAAGTACCGTATATACTTTGATATGCATTTAGTAAAAAGCTGTTATTTTGTCATTAAAAACAGACACCTCAATTATATTTATTTGTATAGATATAGTAGCCGCGATAATATAAGCCAATGGACACTTCACTTGACCCATTTGCCCCGGTCCCATGTGAAGTCGGCACGAAGCAACCAGGTCACTTGGAAACTGCGAGCAACAAGACAATAGTGATGTCACTTCACTTAATGTATTGCTGTCTTCTAGCGCTTTAGATACGGGCCACCTGATGTTAGTGCGCATTTAGTGTCAGACTTGAATCTCTTATTAAGTAGCCTTTGAAATTCCTAAACCTAAAAACAAGAAAAACAAACAAGTGGAATGTATAACTACATGAGGTCCTTGTAGCGTTGTGCCACCGCTGTGGTCCTGCTGATCACCATGGTTAAGCAGCGTTTGACTCGGTCGGCCTGAGATGAGCAACGGTTTGAGGCATTTTAATATTCGAGCATCTTCGTGCTTCAGAAGGCACGTTAAGCCGTTGGTCCTTGTTGTTGTTTGTCCATTAATGTGGTAGTCGTTGAGCCGAGTTGGAAGCCGAAGTGGAAGTGGTAAGTTCCAACAGTTGGTGGCCACAAAGCTGCCTCCACCAATGCACACTGGGTCCCCGTGGTGGAGTATGACCTAATCTCTCTCACCTCGATTTGTGACAGAAGGCCTTTGCCCAGCAGTGGGACTGTATAGGCTGGTATTAAATGGTAAATCCGAAAAATAGTTTTATTTTAAGTATTATATAGACACTAAGCAGCGATTGGGGAGGCCTATGTTCAGCAGTGGACAAGTATAGGCTGAAATGATGATGATGATGAAGCAGGGTTTGATGATAAAGCCGAAAGGAGGCCTAAGAACTCCTCAAATAAGCAAGATACCTCCGTTGTTTTTGCTTTAAAAGCTTGTATTTAAAAAGATCTTTTTAAATTAAAACTATGTAAAGGGAGAATGACACTGATTTTTTTATGATCTGAAGGAAAGCTTTTCGTTTCTTAGGTCAAATTTTATTATATAATAAAAGTTGGTTTATACTTCTATCTATCTATATCATCACGCCAGATCCCTTGCAGGGTAGGCAGAGAGTACAGAGTTCCAACAGGTTCTTTCCTTACATACCTCTCTGGCTTACTCCATTCTCATAGTTCGTTTCAAACACGCTCGCCGGTTACGGAGACTCTTGACTTTTCCTTCAGATAAGACTCGGTCTTATATCTTGGTTTATACTTGCTGATTTAAATGCACTTTTATTTTATTATTTGGGATTAATTTTGTTAAGAAATGCATAAGGACATCTTAAGTTGCTAATAGGCCTATCAGTAGTAATATGGGAATGTATTATTGCCCGTATAACTACTAGTAGTAATACGGGAAATAACGGGTAAAAAATTCTTGCCCGTATTACTACTGATAGTACCACGGGTAAAATGAGCTTCCCTTGGTACTACTGGGCCTGTCGGTAGTTCTATGGGCAAGAATTATTGCCCGTATTATTACTATTGCCCGTGGTACTACCAGCTTTTACTACTGGTAGTACCACGGGCAACAAACGGAATATAGATAGATTATTCGTTGGAAAAGGGTAACTTACGGAAATCCAGGAACCCAATAGTAATACCGATGTGTTATCATGTAAAATGTTTCTCTGTCCTTGTCTTCGGGCAAAAACGGGCGTGAGAAGTAAACGATTCATTATTTATTTTTTGATAAGTTCTTTTTATATATATTTAATTTGCATCAATATACATTGAAAAGGTTTGTGGGTATGAAAAAAGTATCGGTTCTGATGGTTCGGACATATAAAAAGAGTATTGGATATGACGAAATAGATATACAATGCGAAAGTGGCAGGTACCGAGGAAGACCTGGACTATTTTACCGTTTAAGACGAAGACTATTTTACCGTGACCAAATAGATCATGTCTTATCTGAATCACAAGTCAACAGCCTCTGTAAACAGAGAGCGTGCATGAGACGAACTATGAGAGTTGGGTAATTCAGGCCAGTGTGTAAGGAAAATTACCTGTTGTAACTTTTTATGCTCTGCCACGCAAGGGATTTGGTGTGATGACATGGATTGATAATTCATACATAATTTATTTCAATGTTAATGAGGTTAAAACTCATATAGTAAGTAGACAAAGCGAGCGAGCGTGTATGAGACGAACTATCGATCGTACTATAAGTAGAAGAAGCCAGAGAGGTATGTAAGGAAAGAACCTGTTGGAACTCTGTACTCTACTACTATATATATATAAATGGATACTAAGTAAACACTTCACCTTTTTTAGGTTTTATACACACACAAGTATGAGAAAAAGGGTTAATCGTCAACTTTAGCAAACAATACCGTAACAAGTAATACATACGAAGCCACTAACAAATAAATATCCCGAGGGCCCCTCATAAGAGTGGAGAAGGACGCGGCATGTGTAATGCTTCATGCGACCATTGATCTGTGGGCTATGGAAGAGACTGATAGGATAAAAATGACGAATCATCGTGAAGTTCATGTAATTTATAATATTAGCCCTGTTAAGAAACTGTCCCATCGTTGGGCATGGACCTCCTCTCAAACTGGCAAGGTTTAGGCCATAGTCCACCACACTGGCCCAGTGCGGGTTGGCGAACTTTACACACCTGTGAGAAACTCTTAGGCGTGCAGGTTTCCTCACGATGTTTTTCTACACCGTTAAAGCAAGTGATATTTTTTTTAATACGCACTTGCTTTCAAAAAGACAAAGGTGCGTGCCTGGGTTTGAACCCGAGACCTCTGACTTCGCAGTCCAACGGTCTTACCACTACGTTATCATGTAATGTAATGTGTGTCATGGGAATATTGGCTTGTGTGTTCACAGAGAGTTCACGAGGGATGGTAGGCGGGATTTGTTTTTGTGTGTGTGAATGATCTACGCTGTTGGCCGAAGGGGCCTTTACAACTTCTCAGGCAAGAAGGTGAGTGTGTAACAATTTCGCTTCAGCCGATAGGGAACAAGGTGGAACAGACTCGGCTTGGGCTGTCACTATGAACGAGAGCAGAGCGAGAGATTGCTAGGTGTCTCGCCGTGGTACAGACCGGCCGGCGGAAAAGGGATTCTACGACCTCCCCAGCGAGGGTGGTGTTTGAACCTGTATCTGAAAAGAAAGAGGTTAGTGGCACCGGAAGGGGTGTTAGACGAGAATGGGTGTTGCTACAAGCAACATTTAGGCAATGCTGTCCCAGTGATATTTCCTAGAATAACTGAAGGAGCATATGCGATTTTTTAGCCTTGCAAAAATTATGAGTAGTTATTTATTTATTTTAGTTATGATTTTTAGACGTTGAAGTTAAGTGCCGCTTAAGGTAATCTGTAAAGTAATCTGGAAAATATATGCAGCCATTTCGTTTTTCTTTTTTATTAAATAAACAATCTTACAAACATGAAAATTTACATACACAAATACCCAGACCGAAACAAATAATTGTCGGTCACGCAAAGATTTGTCTCGTGCGGGAATCGAACTCGCGAACTATTGGACCCAGTAGGCGGAGATCCTTAAGCTCTTAACCACTGCGCCAAATCGTCTGTCAATCAACACACCCCCTATACTCGATCAGTCTGAATAGAGAACGTAAAAAAAGGAATTTAACACACTCGTACGCCTTCGTTCCTAAACCCGAGGTGGCAAATATGTGTTGTGTGCATCCATATTTGCTGACGATGTTAAGCTTATTGCCATTATACTGGACGCAATTTTACACATTTAAATTCCGCTCTGCTATAGAGAATGTTTTCCGATCGAAAAAATCTCAATAGCTTTGTAAGACTTAAGATTCCAATCCAGAAGAAAAATAAATAGGCGCGGACTGTATAAATAAGGTGTATTTCAAATCTATATCTATACAAATAAATAAAATGTAAGTGTCTGTTTGTAATGTCAAAATAACAGCTTTTTACTAAATGCATATGAAAGTATACTGTACGATACATATAACAAAAAATAAACAAATTTTCAAATTTTTGTCTGTTTGTTTCTTCCGGCTAATCTTCGAAATGGCTGGACTTATTTTGAAGAAACTTTCACTGGCAGATAGCTGATGTTATAAGGTTACCTTTATTTAAGAACAAAAATTACGCAGGCGATGTCGCTGGTAACCACTGGTATACAATTACAGTGTCCGTTGGCGCCGGTGGATACAAGTGGAGTGGGCCGCCGGAGTAATGGTAGGGATTATTGACGAACGCTTGCGTCTGCCTTTAAATCATGCGTGACCAACCATCATGCACTGTTAGACCAATTAAGCAGTATGTAAAAATAAAAACTAAAACTTAAATAAATAAAGTCAATCACCAAACAACAAAAAACCTGGAACAAAATTCATAAACCAATAAACGGTGACGCTATCATTCATAATAAAATATAAATTTATTACGAAAACACTATCCTATTCAAAAATTCAAGAGCGCGGTGTAAAATATGTGGGCACGTGACAACATTGCCGTTCTGGGATCCTCACTGTTGCGTAAACTCGAATATATCACAAAAAATACGCTAAACCTTTAAAGAATAGTTGCTTGGTTTTGAGCATGTTTATTATTATGTATTTGATAAGCCTAGAGTGCCTCTTGTTAAGTGCAGAATTATACAGTTATAATTTTATAACACTGCGAAATACTTGTTTTAGTTTGACTCAATGCTCGCACGTCACTTTGGGCCCTCATTGAAAATCAGCGCTGTAGCACGGTTACGACCGTGTTACAGCTTTTAGCTGAATGGGGGACCCATTTGGATGACAACATGTGTCCATATCCATACAGAATTAAATAATAGTTATTGTTGTTGCTTTATTTTTGGACAGCGTGTGTTTATCAAAATAAATACATTTTCTTTCTTTCTTCTTCTTTCTTTCTATTTGGTTTGCAGTAGCTCATGGTATTGCACCGTCTCTTTCACTCGGCAGCAGGCTACACTTTTTATTAATGGATATCTCCTGAGGGTTGCTGTTCATCTTTGTAACCCTTGACGCAAAAAGAGCGGAGTTATAAGTTTAACGTATGTCTCTGTGTGTCTGCCTGTGGCATCGCTATCATTAGCTATGATTTAAAAAAAAATCTGTTCAGCCATTTGAAGATCATTAGCTCCTTTCTAGTTGTTGAAGGGATGTGAGCAATTTCTACCGGTCTGATTGATTTTAAATTTAGTATCTTGTGACTTCAATGATATTACAATTACTAGGTTACCTTGAGCTGATCATCTGGAATAAATAGGAGACAACTCCCCACCAACTTACAGCAGAGGTGTTGTGCTTAGGCTCATTAAAATAGTCTTAATAAATAGTTCCTAGATAGATAAAAATATCCGGCGGTGATGAGGATTTAATTACGAGTTGATGTTATTTGTAATTTTTTATTTAATTAGATCTTGTACACATATGAAAATGTATCGTGTGAACGAGTCGAATACTGTAAAAAGATTCAATACAATGCTGTTTGAACCTAACCGGGTTAAATGACAAGTACGCTGAATTTTCCCATAAATGTCGCTTCCATTGAATCTTACAACATATTAAGAGGCATTGTTGGGTGAATATGTAGAGGAATGCGGTTAATCAAAATACTAATGTCGTGTTTAAGCTCTTTATTAATATTTCTTCGTATTGCGAACTAATCTTGCGAAGACATGTCTGCAGAAAATATAATTTTATGTACATAGTTAATACACAACGTATTATGTCATTCTTTCTATATGCCCGAGCCAACAGAGCATACCCTTTCTCATCTTTACGCCGATACTATCTTTCATACTTACACGCTTACTTACTACGCTGTTGCGAATACGGTCGGTCAGCTTCACTCCGCACATCTTCCGCAGAGCTCGCATTTCCACCGCATTTATCCTACTTTCATTCTTCTTCTTACATACCCAGTTCTCGTTGCCATTTAACAGCGTTGCACTCCGTTATGTATGGCCAGCTGCGCTTGTTTCTTACGTATGATAAAAAATACCCATAGAATTGAACAAAGAAAGCCAAGAGGTACGAGTTAACCGCAGGACCTTCTTTGTGGAAGCCTCATTCCAATTTAGTGGTAGACTTAACAGAAATAGGGATATAAATATTGTATCATAACTTTATCTGCACTTTATAATGTTAAGATCTCATATTATTGTACACTTACGGCTGGTTTCAATATTTAACTCAAGGCTAGATTTGCCTACTACGGATAGAATTTTGACATATTTTGTATGGAAAATCTGTCGAAATTCTACTGACAGTAAACAGATCTGTCCTTGAGTTGAATATTGAAACCGGCCGTTAGTCATCAAATAAAAATTTGAGTTTGAGCTATTTTTTACGGGTCTTGGCATTCTTCTGAGACTTTTGGACCCTGGTAGGTCAAACAAGGTTACCTGGAAGAGACTGCTTTTTAGCGATAAGGCCACCCTTTGTGTTATGTTTAGTCTTTTTTTTATTTGTAATTATTTTGTCTTGTTTGTTATAGGTGCACAATCAAGAGTTATCTATCTATAACTGATTATACACGTTGTTATGTTAGTCCTGGATCGAAAGCCCAGTTGATGTAGCCAATGCCTACTGATCACTGGTACTAAAAAAAAGAAAATTTCAATAGGTAATTTCTCCATTACAATACTAATTACATTTTTTTTCTACCACCACTCGGGCACAAACTTGTCATAATTTTGTATATAAATATATTTAACACTGTCATCATAATTTTAGCAAGTTTACAACAAAGGTTTCAAAAATTATTATTGAAATATAATATTGTTTTATAGGGGGCTTGGTCATCTGTGTGACAGCGTTTCTTAATGTAGATACCACACTCCCTCAAAGGATTAAATTTAAGTCATATTGTAAGCATTTATTTTACTACAACAAAGGCGAATTACAGTCACCTTTGTTGAAGTGAAATAAATGATTATTATTATTAAGAAAAAATAAAAGTGCATTAAAATACCTATACCCAGCGCAAAATGACATTGAGGGGAGCAGCTCGACAGCTGGCCGCTAGATGCCTTCGGTGTTGCGGATTTTCACACTAGCTATGATATTCGGATAGGTCAGTAGGCAGATGTTACTTATTGAAGTGTTATCCATTTTTAATTACAAGCAAACAATATGTATTGGATACATTAGCTGGGCTTTCACTTCACGACGACGAAAATTACACCGTGTATACTTGAGAAAGAGGAATATATGTACTAAAGCGGGACAATAATTAAACGACAATTGGGATCATATACTATATATATAACTCAATTAGCAACTCTAAAAGGGTCTACTCCAAACTGTCAACTCAAACATGACGAACGTGAAATTACAAAGAGAACGCTCAACTCATTATGGATTCACCTTCGAGCTTTGTTCGGAGCGTTCAATATTGATATTGAGTTATGAGCGTTGATCAAACGTGATCAGTATTACTAGTTTGAATACTTGTGTATACATTCGTATACACATACCATTCAGCTACCACAACTAGCAAAAGTGTAAAGTTATTGGATCCCAAGTTTTGATCCCCTAGGGGCTTAGTTTTATTTAAAATTATTTTATATTCCGATCTGATCCACCTCGCAGGGTATCAGAAAATCTCACTTACAATGTATGTGGTACAGTCAGTAACGAAACATGTTTGCTAATTTTATTTTTATACTCGTTCAAAATTAGTATATCTACAATATCTAAATATTTTATCGCAGTAATCGACATCGACAAAGCTGATGACAAATGATAATTTTAAATAAGTTTATTAGAAATTGAGAGATAATAACCTGTAAGAGAGGAGGCGAAAAAGTTATGGCGGCCAGATAGGTAACGACGAACTTGCGCAAGTATGTACACATGACATTATTAAGCAGTAAAATAATGTTTTCACAGTGACACATACAGAGAACATATTGACATTGACATTAACGTAACGCTATCGAGAAGGTGAGCTGTCATGTTCATCTGTATTTAGTCAGTTTGTTGTGTGAGAAGGATAGCGCATCAACCTGAAAGCTTCACATTTACGTCAATGTCTTCATGCTAAGACCTGTGGTTGCGAAGTTGATGCATATAAGTCGCCAGACAAACTTTTATATTGATCTTTTGTGAGAAATGAATTGGTGCTGGCCTTGTAACGGCACTCTTTGTGTATGTATGCAGGTTGTTCGATTGCTTTATAAAAATCACCTGCTAATTATTTGTGTACTTCATTTATTTATTTATTCAGAAAACCAACAGCGATATAAAATTATTGCATACTTAGATTATGTATTCAAGTATAGCCAATAACAAGTTTCCCTTACTGTATATGCAAGTAATGGCATTGTTGGGTGAACAAAATAAATTTAAAAAAGAAAAGATGACATTTAGATTAATAAAAGAGTATTAGAAAATTTAATATTTAAGCCATCGTTGATTTAAAACATACGGTTTGGTGAAAAATAATATTAATAATAATTATATACAAGTACTTTATTCCTTTAGTTTTAATTTATACGAGTATTACTAGCCGCGATAGTGCTAATGACGTGATTTTTAAGTTTGGAGCAAGTAAAGAGATCGATATGACTAAATAAAGTATTATAAATGCGAGTAAGATGCGATAATATAGTGTTTTTAGCGTAGTTAGTACAATGGAAGGGTACGCCAAGTAGAGATGTGTGTCGTGTGCTATACAAAGGTACACGGAAAGCAATTTTTGATACTAGGTCGGAACAATCTATATTACCATGAACTATGTCAAACAATAAGCACATATCTAAGATAATGCGAGGCTTTACGGTAATTTAAATGGTTAATAAAGATTTTCTGAATTCTCTCCAGGCAGTCTTTATATATAATGTACTGAGGAGACCACACGGGGCTCGCATGCTTCTCACATATGCAATGTAAACTGTTTTTATAACGGCTATATCAGAGAATGGTTTACATACCGTCAAAACAAAGCCAAGGTTCCGAAAAGCTTTACTAATAAAGCTTTTCGGAACCTAACCTATGTAGCTAACTACATAGTGTGTGTGTTCAGACATCAGCATTTTGCTATCGAGATATACTCCTAAGTCGCGTACTATTTTGGATCTGTCTATTGGTCAACTCTCAAAAGCGTATAACTATACGTAATTGGCTTTGCTTTGCGTGAAAATGTAATACATACACATTTCTGAATGTTGACCGTTTTCCTATTTTGCGCATAATATGTGTACAAGTAATCAAGATCTTTTTGCATTTGTAAACAAATAATTATATTATTAATTTTACAAAAGAAAATTGTATCATTCGCGTACATGAGATATTCCGAATGCTTTAAACAAGAACCTATGTCGTATAGATAAGAACTGTAAAAAAGGGGACCTAAATGACCTGACCCCTGTGGGACACCCGTGGGTATATCTACAAAGTCGGATCGATACCTGCCTATGACTACCGCCTGAGAGCGACATGTTAGGTATGATTGGACCCAATGGTACAAATCTCCGTGTATACCGAGTGATTGTAGTTTATTTAGTAAGATAATGTGATCCAGACGATTGAAAGCTTTTTCAAAATCCTTGTAAATCACATCAACATGACCACCATTATCCATATTCGAGAGAAGATAATTCGTAAAACAATTTAGATTTGTAGTGGTGGAGCATGCTTATTTTCCTGAGCACAATAGAGAGTGCCAATCCTGACCAATAATGAAATTATTTATGGCTTCGTAATCGGCTTTCCTAAAGTTTGGTCTTGGAGTTGTAAACTTTCGGAGGGACCGTACCGCCAAGTATACGTATTATATATATGTATTGAAATGGTGGGTAAGCCATGTCCTCTTAAGAAGTGGAACAGAACAACGAACTATTTTGAATGGGAGATAAGAAAAAGCTAAATCTAATGTATTAACGGAAATATTTTTTAAAGAATTATTTTGTGACAGACCATCAAATTCAAATTCTTCGATAATTTTTATACCAGCATTTCGAATTTCAATTGATTCTTTTCCTCAAAAAAGTTGGCAAGCCATCGTCCCATATGATACAATAGATTATGAATAGATAAATCAAAAGATAATTATCTTTCGGATTCAGTTGTAGAACATTCTTGGTCGCTAGGGTTATCATGTCAATATTGTGAGGTTGACGATGATGGTCTGGCGCCACATATATAGCGCACAAATGCAAGTCAGCCGTAGCAGAGCATGCACTTGCCGGCACCGTCACCCCTAACATCTCTACCGATCACAGTTCTTCGACCTTACGGCGTTCAGCGTAGAGCGTGCGGCGTGTCATGATCAACACTCCGCCTTCTGTCGCTTTGCCGGTTGTAGTTAAATTGCGGTCTACTCGGAACACGTCATATTCGTCATCGCATAGTTCTCCATCAAAAATTCTGTCATGTAGCCACGATTCTGTCAATATTAATATGTCGTGTTCGTAACTGAGTAAGCTTTGTCGACGTTCCAAACATTTGGTCCGCAGACCACGAACATTCTGGTAGTAAATTTTAATTTCATTATTCATAGTCAATAAAAAAAACAATCTAGCGTAACTAACTGATAATTTATTAAATATTGACAGTATGTGAGAATATACTTAATATACCACGTAAATAGAAACAGGGGTCTTGTGGACTTTATAATGTCTGTTATGATAACAATTAATAATACGAGTATTTCAAATAGGCAATAAATAATTATAGAGAAAATCCAAAACAATATTCGGTTGAATAAAAATTTCGATAAATATACCTTTTGAATTGATAGAATAAAATACAATGTGATATAAAACGATTGGAGGTACTTCAACATCATTAAAACGACAAATAAATGCGTCGATTTTTTGGCGTACTGCATCTACTACGGTTGATTGTCCGAACGTTAACATATTGAAACTAATACTCGCGCTACAATTACTATGTTTTCCATAAGATGAGACTTTGCACAGATTTGCCCAAGTTGCCTACATGGAGAAAGAATCGTATGAGATTATGCATTCATATACATACCATACAACTAAACACTCACAGATTTTCCCCAAAATCATCGGTTCACTTAAAGTTTCCGGGTATTAAAACAGTCCTACTTCTCTATCTGCATTTAGAAAAGTTTAAAAGTTAAAGTAATATGACTATATTTGTCTATATATATCATCTAGCCAGCAGTGATAGCCTAGTGGTTAGACCGTTGGACTGCAAAGTCAGAGGTCTCGGGTTCAGACCCAGGCCCGCACCGCTATCTTTTCGAAAGCATGTGCGTACTAAAAACTAACTATCACTTGCTTTACCGGTGAAGGAAAACATCGTGAGGAAACCTGCATGCCTAAGAGTTTCTCAAAGGTGTATGAAGTTCGCCACCCCGCACTGGGCCCGCGTGGTGGACTATGGACTAAACCCTCTCAATTTGAGAGGAGGCCCGTGCCCAACAGCGGGATAGATTTCTTAACTGGGCTAATATCATATATCATCACGCCGGATTCCTTGCGAGCTAGGCAAAGAGTACAGAGTTCTTATTGGTTCTTGTAAATATAGTCAGTCTAGAAACTCATTTAATGTAGATCACGGATTTAAAGGAACTATTTAGTTGTTACACATTTTGGCAAAATAGAATAATCTGTACAAACTGCCAATCTTATTTGACTACTTTCTCACTCGGGTCGTGAACAAATCTCCCCAACTCAAATGTAGTAAACTAATTATATCTGACCTATATTAAAACCAACACTTACTATCAAAGAGTCTCCAAAACTCACAACAGTGCGTTACAAGTTGGTACTTCAAAATGTTTAAGTTGAGAATATGAACTCCGTATGCACGTGGGTAAATTAATTAAACTGCGAAAGCACCCGTAGTATCTACAGCACTCAGTGTTCTGATGAATTTAATAATAACTTTGCTCCGTACATTAGTTGGGTTTATTTTGTAAATTGCGTTAACAAGCCGTTGCTTGGTCGTAGTTGTTTTGACGTTATTGTTTTGACTGATTTTACGTCTTTTTGTTTTAGGGAAAATACCGGTACCTATTATCAGAATGGAATATTTTTTTAAACAACTCTTAACAGTTTCATTGTTTGGGCTACCAGACTAAATATTTTATGCATAGCGTGGTAGACTAGTTATTGCGGGAGTCGTTCAGGCAACTCAACTTGTTTAGTAGCGATTGCTTATATTGTCTTTGTAAAGGCGAAGACGTTCATAACAATAGAGCAGTTGCAGTTACCCACCAAGTTATATCCCGTTACTTTTTTGCTATGTTCAGCAATTAGTCGATATGGCAAAATGTTAGCCTCTCAAGCGAAGTTAATTTGTTTTGACGATTTTGGTTACTAAGATTTTGCAGTCGCAGCAGGGAAATTGAATTTTATTTTTCTACTCTTTTTGTTACCCTTTATAAGTAAATCTGTTGCGGGTTCCAATGAAAGCGCTTTCCGGGACACCCCAAGGTTAAAACCTTGGTGTCATGCGAGATCGAGATGCGAGAGATCATTGCGGCTTCTGGCTTACATGAGTTATTAAAAGGACGCAGAATTAAGTTACTTTTAAAATTCTGGCATTATCAATTCTGAAATCATAATTGGTAGTTGCGTAATCAAACAAAAAATAAGATGCCTTGTAACATTAAAATATTTTTAGCAAGTGATTGCAAGGTACTAGTTGTTAAATGTACATAAAGAAACACACGCAATTGTAGTATTGGGAAACTTGGCGCGAAGATACCTCACAAATTTGATCGCGTACCTCAATTATGAATGCCTCATGTCTTCACATTAGTATGAATGTGTTAGCTCCATTCTGTTAATAAATGTTTATGATATTATATGGAATCTATTAATAATATATTTAACTTATAAACGAAAATATTAGATCCCAATGTAAGGTAGCGAATTAATAGCCAATTAATGGCAACAACAATGGAACTAGGCACAATTTCAGATTTCGAACCATGGCTGATAATTGTTGAATAGAAAATCACTATATCAATCACCAATTACTCTCTGCCTATCTGACATGAGGATATATATATCGGCGCTTAAGTTTTCAGGATGGCCGTTTCAATGCTAGTAACGGTCAAAGGTAGATTTATCTTCGTTGTCATAGTCGTCCGCATGGTAGCTGAACATAGAGGAAATCTTAAAATAACACTGGGGCCTCGTCCGGCACGCTGGATGGAATATCAGCATATTCCTTGATATGCGAGTATGAGCACAATAGTCGGCGATTAATATTGTCACATGGAATGCAGTGAGGGTAGTTGCTCCGCGATACGTCCAACCGCTTGCCCTGTTGCCAATCGAATAACAACGCATCGCCGTCCGCCATCTTACATCGACTATCTGTCATCGGTGATTCGTCATCTGACAACTAAACAACTAAAATTCGTCAACTAAACACACTCGAGCAAACATTAAAGGCATAAAGTTTGTCTATGACAATATTAAAAGAAAATGAACTAAAATGAAAATAACTGCTCGTCATCCTATTAACTGTGATTCTAAAAAAATAGGAAACGACATATATAAATAGAATGAGAATCGCTATAAACACTTAGTCTGGTTTTTCCACGGCAACTGGAAAAATCTTTGCTTAGTTCCCAATATAAAATTTGTATCATGCTTCTGGTAATTTCATGTTAACTAAAATTGCGAGTGGCATTGGCCTATGATTAGTACAATACTAATATTATGTGTATATAAACAGAACCTTTCCATTATCATTATCAAATACAAGATTTATAAGTACCCTTTACTCGAAACTAGGAGGGTATCTACCAGAATAGAACATTAATGAGTGTTAGGTATAGTTTTGGCCAAGCAAATTATGACCACATAAATACTAACTTGTTCAATATTGATTGGGTAGATAGCTTCCAGGACAAATCACTTGATGACTGTATTGAATTCTTTTATCAAGTTCTGAATACGTTACGAGAAAAGTATGTTCCTAAGAGGATTATTAAACATAATTATTATCCCCCATGGTATACACCTGCTCTTAAAAAAGTCCTCAAAGAGAAGTTTAAGTATCATAAAAAATTTAAGCGCTACGGTATGCTATGTGATGCAAGTACACTAAATTTTCTTCGTAGAAGAGCAAAGTTGCTGGAAGAAAATTGTTATCGTACATATTTGGCTAAGTTAGAAGTTTCTATTAAAGATAATCCCAAATTATTTTGGTCCCACTTAAAGTCACTATCTAGATCTACCACTATTCCTAGCAATATGTATTATGAAGGCGTCCTGGCAACTTCTGGGAATGAAATCTGCACACTCTTTGCCAATTACTTTCACTCTTCATTTTCTCAGCCCCAAAACGCCTGTAACCGTAAGGATTTGACGTTTGATTTAAACCTTGATGCAAATATGGCAACAGTTCATATAACACCAGCACTTGTTCGGTCCAAGTTGAAAAAACTAGATCCTTGTAAATCAGCTGGCCCAGATAACTTCCCCCCTCTATTCTTTATTAAATGTGCTAATACACTATCTTTTCCTCTTACCTACCTTATGTGCAAGTCCATTCAGACTGGTAATATGCCAACGATTTGGAAAAGTGCCTTTATAACACCAGTACATAAAAAAGGATCCAAACATCAGGTATCTAACTACCGCCCAATTTCTAAACTGTGTATTATAGCCAAGGTATTTGAGAAAATTATTTATGAGCAACTGTACGACGCCTTAAAAAATTATTTCCCAAATTCGCAACATGGTTTCTTAAAAGGTAAATCAACTACCAGCAATCTTATACTTTTTAATGAATTTATTACCGACTCAATGAATCATGGTCATCAAGCTGACGTAATATATACGGATTATAGTAAAGCATTCGATCGTATAGATCACAAAATTTTAATTTGTAAACTCGAATGCGCTGGTATAAGGGGTGATCTTTTGAGATGGTTTAGTTCTTATATTGATAATAGGAGTCAAACAGTCGTTCTAGGAAATTATATGTCTGGGTGGATGCGTATTCCAAGTGGTGTGCCACAGGGTTCACTTTTAGGCCCACTCTTATTTCTCATTTCCATTTCGGATATTGATAGCTGCTTCCGTAACTCACTTATTCTAAATTTTGCTGATGATATGAAAATATTTAAGTCAATAACGTGTGTCGAAGATGCTGAAGCCTTGCAAACTGATCTAGCGCGTTTAGACTCTTTCTGTATGAAAAACAAACTAGATCTTAATGTCAGCAAGTGCACAAGTATTACTTTTACAAGAAAACAAAATCCCATAGCATTTAAATATTCGCTCAAAAATAATGAACTTTTACATGTGGAGAAAGTTAAGGATCTAGGAGTTGTACATGACTCGAAATTAATATTTGAAAACCATATTACTGCTATTGTCAATAAAGCTTCTAGAGCTCTTGGTTTCATTATGCGTTCATCCAAAGATTTTCAGCAAGCCAAAACCCTCAAAATATTGTATTCTACTTATGTGCGCTGCCATTTGGAGTACGCATCACAAATTTGGAACCCTAGATATGACATTTATATCTCTCGCTTAGAAAATGTTCAGATGAAGTTTATGAGATATTTAAACTATCGTACCAAAATGATTTCACACAACTACAATGCAACCTGTAAGCACCATCATTTTCTACCACTTCATGCGCGTCGGGATATCGCTGATTTATTATTTCTTGCACGTATTGTTGGGTCCGCTATAGACTGTCCAGGGCTACTCAGTAAAATTGACTTCTATGTGTCCAAGCATACTTTACGTCGTAGTCCATTTTTTGCTCTTCCATTCGCAGCCTCTAATTATCGCCAAAACAGTTTTCTGTACCGTGCTTGTGCGGCGTATAACAGAATTTCTAACATAAGTGATCTTGATATTACTGGTACAAGTCTATCAATATTCAGGAGTAAGCTTGTATCGGTATTTTTTGACGAGAAGATTAACACCAAACTGAAGTAGTTCGACTAGTTGAGCAGTTAATATTCATTGAATGATTTTCTTTTTCTTTTTCTTTATATTTTGTTTTGTAACTATATATAGGTATATTTTTTTTTTGTTACACTGGTATTTCTGTCGGATCGATTAATTATACTCTATTTCTATTAGTGGAGACTTGTAAATGGCTGTCTATCTCTATTTTATATCATATTCATACCATAATAGCTGATAGTCTTCCAAAAATTGTAAAAATAAAATAAAATAAAAATAAAAATAGGTAGTACTTCTCTAAAATGTTGTACGCAGGTACCTACCCGGACCGTGTTAATCCAAAGCAGCCGTCTAGGGATTAGTGGGGTAATCGAATATTTAAGCGACTTGGGTAAAGACACAAAATAAATGAGAATGTGCTACATATTTTATTTAATACTAGTTATGTTACCCGCGACTTCGTCCGCGTGGAAAAAATATATTTCATAGGTTTTAATATTTTTACGCGAAATACTAATTCTGTTCTTAAAATAAAATAAGCCTTAGTCACTTTAAATAAAAAATATCAAAAAAATGTTTTTTTTGTTTTATTGAAAATACTGCATATACTTTTATAGGCATTTAGTAAAGCTGTTGTTTAGAAGTTACAAACAGGCACTAATTTTATTTATCTGTATAGACTGTATAGATGTAGACAAAGGTTTGTAAAAAAAAGTATCACTCAAAGGTTTGCTGGTAAAAAACTCGACTTTGAGTTAAGCTTGCCTTTGTACATTAATTTACTTTGTATTTTCAATCATTTGTAACAGTTTGTGTGTGTACAATAAAGACTTTAAAAAATAAATAAACTATGTTGAACTTAAGAACCTGTGGAACTCTGTACTCTCTGCCTACCCCGCAAGGGATCTGGCGTGATGATATAGATAGATAAACTATGTTCAGGTGCGATGAAAACATTGACGATTTTGCCAAACTACCAGCTATGTATTCGTACACAGCCTACACTATTCCGCTGTGACGGTAAGCCTTTATTTTTACAGGTCGAAATGAGAGAGCTTAGATGATACTTCAGTACGGGGGCCCAATGCAGATTGGTGGAGGCAAGTTTGTGACTGTTGCTATTAATCAAGTCGACTATAAGGCTTTCAACCTGACTGAACGACCACCAAAAGTACTAATCGGGACCAACTACTTAACGTACCTTTAAAAGTATAGAGACGCTAACCCAACTCACACTTGCCGAGTAGAATTTAGTTTAACTTTAATGATCGTAAGGAGCATCGCGGTCTCTCTGCTCTACAAGCGCCTCAGATTTATATTAACCTATATTGTTTGGTTGAATTTCTCAAGTCAATATTTGATTAAGACGAGGTTCTCAAGACCCGTATGTTGTTTACAGACACTTCAAAACTCTGCAAACAAACTTACTGGACGATCTCATAACGCTTGAGCCAAGAATCCCTATGTATTAAGAAGCCCTAAAGATTACCTTTTTATTGAAGACTAGTTAGCGATGGCCCCTATCTGACCGGATAAAAATTGACCGTATCCACTCTGAATATAAAGACTAGTTCTTTCTTGAGCTCTTTTGAATTTTGACTATTCCTTAACAAATACAGACATTATCATCTTCAGTAAAAAAAAGTCCAAAACATAGGCCTGCCCCAAAAATAACTGTGACTGACTTTGTGCTGTATGCCTGCAGATTTTACTTGAGACCTTCCCCAGGCCAGTCTATCAGTTCACCTTATGAACTACCCACTCCGCATTTTGCAGTTACAAACATGCCCAAACGTAAACAGAATTATATAGAGCTGTAGACGGCATCTTCAAATTTCTTCAAGGAAAACCAGTCGAGAAGTATCCGCAATCTTACCTATACAGGTATCAAGTATACAACAACAAAATAACGTATTACCAACCGGTATAGAACACGAAAAAGTACTCCCGGGAACGGAACCGCGTCATCTAATTAACGGAAACGCGCCCCGTGAGCGGGAAGTTGCCCTCCAAAGTCGACGCCGAGCAAAAGTCTTGTATCAAGTTATGATTGCCCCAAGCGTACTGGTGCTGGTCTATTGTGCTTCGTTTGGAGCCACTAAGTTAGGGATTTACTTCCAGCGATCTACGTAAGGTCCGTATGGCGGAGTATTAAATCTCTTTCATCTCGATTTGTGAGAGAGGATTTGGTATCACTTTAACTGCAAAACATTGATCTATCTACTTAAAAGATCATGTCAGATCCCTTGTGGGCGAGGCAGAGAGTACAGAGTTCCAACAGGTTATTTCCTTACATACCGCTCTGGCTTCCTCCACTCTCATACTTGGTCTCATACACGCTCGCTGGTTACGGAGACTCTTGACTTGTCTTTCAGATGATACTCGATCTATTTGGTCGTGATAAGATAGTCTAGGTCTTCCCCGGTACCTACATCCTACTTTCGCAACGAACGTAAAACATTGATGTTTTTTGAAAAGCTAATATACGTAAGATTTGTTTGCAGATCCAAAGTAACAGACAGAAAAAAGGAAAGCTTGCAATCTTATTAAATTCTGAGAGCATATTTGAGGGTGAGTCATATCATCCAAATAGAGACGGCAGTTGTAGTTTTTTGAAATATATAATAAATTCCGTCATGTTTAAATTCTCAAGAGATGGTGGCAGAGTGTACTCTATAAACTCACATATCATATTTTGGTCTCAATGTATTACCTATACATTTAGACATGTTATGACTATGTACAACCTATACCAGGCACGATTCCAATCAACAAAAACTACTTAACCTACCAATCTAAAATCGGACAGGATTTTAATGTCCACTAAGAAGATTGAGCAAGAAACTCAGTGGAATTATCTTATTTAATATTTATTCCTTTTTCTATACCATGTTTATCATGTTGTTCTACAAACCGCCCCGAAACTTATCTCGTGGCTCCGTGATTATAAATTAGAGCGTGTACCGCGAGTACATCAGTGCTTGTGTTTGTTGTACCTTTGTGTGCCGGTTAATGGCTTGTTAGGTTCCGAGCGAACGGTGGAGACGATTGTATGCCATTCGCAATTTGGAGACAGTTTGTGGCTTAAATTTTGACGTTGGAATCTGGAAGGATGTTAGTGTTTATTTGTTGTAGATTATTTGAGTGTGCATCGAGGTTGCATTTCTTTCTTTCTTTTTTATTGTTGACTGTACCAATACCACAGTGGTAGCTGTTAGCTAGTGAACTTAATGAATAAAATATATTTATAGTATAATATTTCATTCACTTTCTTACATATCCAATTCTCACTGCCATATAAGAACGTTGGGTTATCTTTGTATAAAATAAACCTCACTTAATATTAGTTATCATTTCCAATTGCAGTTTTAGGCTCGTATTACAGAACATAAATTAGTCCAGAATATAATTAATTATTGAAATTTTTCTATCGATAATTGGACATGTTATTGAGAATCTCAGTAGCAGACCGGAGTCTGAAATAGGGCCTAGTATAAAAGGTTATCTTATCACCTACAAGCGACCCGCCCCGGCTTTGCTCAGGTAAATTATACACATAAACTTTCCTCTTAAATCACTCCGTCTATTGGTGAAAACTGTATGAAAATCCGTTTGCTAGTTAGTTAGTTCAGACAGACGGACGGACGCGGCGGGGATTTTGTTTTATAATATGTAGTGAAATTACGTTGGGACTATTTACATGTATATAGTACCCCTCTGCCAGTCCCAGCTTGAGGAATGTAGGCGTAATATTGTCTGGTTACTTTGTTATTTATTTAAGGTGTTTTATTTTTTTTCAATTTCACTTAGGCTGTTTAAGATTAAAAAAGAAGATCGTAATGGCTTATAATCTTAAAAAGACTAATCAATGCAGACTTTAAATGGAGTTTTAATTTAGGTAAAAAAAATACGGTGAATATTTTCCGAATGATAAAAATTCTCTTATATTCATTATTACCCTAAAGATTATATCAAATAAAAAAAAATTTTAGGTTCAAAAGAGAGATTCTATTTCTAGATAGACTAATTAGTGCAGTTTTGAAGTCCAGTATTAATTAAGGTAAAGAACTTACTTAAACAAAGATAACTCTAAACCAACAGTTTTTATTCATGAATGTAAAAGTACTCACGAATACTCTATAGTAAGTATTTATAGTATATCTGCCTGTAATAGAACACTTTCTGGCACCATTTCGATCTTACCCAAAACGAACACATCTCAAACTCAGATACAAATACAAATCTCAGATAAACTTAATTTAATCTCGACACCACTCCCGAAGGACGAACGACATCAGACACTGAATAAAAAACCTATTACTATTACCTTTAGTGTATTTCACACAAAGAGACTGAGTTCAGTAATAATTCAAGGCAACTACATATCTTGTGAACCAACCGTCGGAAATAGAATATTAGTCCCCACAAGCAGCACCCGCTCACGAGTATGGCTACTGGAACAGCCATCACGCCCCTCAACCATATTGGAGCGACCGGAGTGACCCGCGCCAGATAGCGGCGATATATGGATGTAAATGATACACCTCTGATACTCTTGCATAGAGAATATAAGGAACACGATGCAATGTTTTTCATTTTTCTTGAATAGATTTACAACCTCTATCCTAACTCTATAGTACTTTAATTGGAGCATTTTAATACTGCCCACCTCACCCGATGAAGCTCTAAAACTCTATTCGCTGCCACAGTTAGGTATATACTCAAGTGTAACCATAAGAAGAACAATTAGTCACTAAAATGATTTTGACGCCATTAGCCGTCCATTTTATACTACTGACCATTCTGTATTTAGAACAGCTCGTAGTTGTAGGATAATAATGTTTCCATACTTTGTAAGATGCATTAAATCCATACATCTATTAGATAATAAAATTATTACAATGATGCCATTTCCAAAGCGGAGATTCCGCAAACTTCGTAACAAATACTTCTTAGTAGAACATGAAACAACAACCATGTCGTCGACATACATAAATATGACTCCTATAAAATATCTGAACGTATTATTAAAACAGTCAGTTTTATAGCATCTATAGAATAATAACTTCGAAATAATGGAATAGCATTAATAAAATGGGGATAAATTTACACAGTTTTCACCGGGCGAAGACGACACCCGCCGAGAAAAATCTGATTGAATCCCAAATTGCAGTCGAGAGTCGAGTTTATGCCCGGCGATCGGGCGCCAATGGTAAAAGCCAAACGGGTAGTACTAAATCGGATCGTTTGACGACGGCCATTGATAGATGGCGGTCAGTTAGACTCAATTTTTTGAAATCAGAACATAAGATAGTGATTTATGTGTAAATTTAGAACGCGGAAGAATAATATTGCCATCGCCACTTTGTATAAATTGTTATTTAAAATGAAAGTAGGCACAAATGTTAATAAATCTTTAGCTAAGTACAGAAATTCTTTTTCATAGGTTGCATAGAATTGTTGCCTTTCTTGTAAAAAATTGTTTCTTTATTACTGCGGAGTCGGTGGTAAAGAAATAATCAAAACGTTTTACTTGTTATGATGTTTACTTTATAAACATGTTAAGTTAACATTAATTTAGTAATTAAACTGACTTGTACATAATATTCGCTGGGCTTTTTGGTGGTGTTCAATGGCGGTGAGGAGTGGGAGCGGCGCTCGGGCCGACCAATCCCCGCGCGTTGCTAGTGATGTGCTCGCTGTTTAGTGTGGTGCCTTAACATATGTAATAGTAAAATGTCACTTGTATTGCTTGTTAGATCATTTGACTAAATACTTTACTCCTAAAGTATTTAGTTAAAAAATCTAACAAGCAGTACACCATAACAAATTCTACATACATAGCCTGTCTCGTTAGTAGAGTAGCATAACACAGCAATAGCAGTCGGGAGCCTGGAATTGGGCCCAGTATAAAACCAATCTATATGATGATGGCTTTGCCCTGTGGCTAAGAGTTAAAGCCACTCCACTCAGTGGATGGACTAGCTACGATTTCGAACTCTAAACTAGATAAATCTTCCTATTACCTACAAATGTATTTTTCGGTCGGGATGTTTGTGAATCTGAATCTCATGTTCGTTAAAGCACCCACGACACAGAACTGATTTCTGGTGAGTATGCTAAATTTTATGTTTGAATAAATTGACGTACTAAATTTGACGGATGTAAAACATCAAACGCAGCGGTTAAGAGTTTAAGTCGCTCAGCCCACTCGGTCTAATAGTAGCGGAGTCAATTCCCGCACGGGAGAAATCTTTGTGAGACCCACAAGTATTTGTTTCGGTTTGAGTATTTGTGTATGTCATTTTTTTATGTTTGTAAACGCACACACGACAGGAATAAATACCAGTGTGGGGATACGATTTAAAAAAAATACATTGGGACCTAACATCGTCGACAAAACGTGATACAGAGGACACCTCTGTCACCCACGTTTGGGAAATATAGATTCATATCTATTGACTAGAACAAAATACTGACACCAATATCGGATACTATAAAAAGCGTCAAACTGAGTAAGAAGTAAAGTACGTTAGAGTGACGCAATTTGCATCTCCCCAAGACCGGCGGAGTCCCGAAGGATCTGTAGCCACATCGGAAGCCGTCCAGCCCTGGTTATTTTTTTTTTAAACGTAGCCCCACACTATGATTTATTCCTGTGACGTGGGTGCGTTTACAAACATGAAAATTGACATACACAAATACCCAGACCGAAACAAATAATTGTGGATCACACAAAGATTTGTCCCGTGCGGGAATCGAACCCGCGACTATTAGACACAGTGGGCGGAGCGGTTTAAGCTCTTAACCAATGCGCTAAATCGTCTGTCATTAACATTAGATGGTGATTCGAGTTGCTAGTATACATAAAATGGGTTATTTTAAACTCGCTACAAAGTAAATTCGTCAAAATTTTATCAGTTCCATACAATGAAATTAAATTCGTCACAACCATAAAAAAAGCTAGATAACTGTTACTGTAACATAATTAAAATAGAAGTGTGATGAGTTTGCGTGTCTTTTTTCGTTACCTTGCAGTGTAAACTGAAAAAAATACATGTCACGGCTATGTTCCCTTATCGATGGAAGAGGTGCACTTAATATTTTATACGGAAATAGGCTCCCCTCTTATAACATTGGGTCGTAGTGTGGGTGTACATAGTACACTACTGCCACCCTGATCGGGAAATGCAGGCATAGCGGTGTTTATTGTTTCAATGTTATTTTCCGTTCGTCATCATATTGATAGAGTTCCCGGACATTTAAATTTCAAATAATTTTCATTTTAAGAAAATGGAATATCTCGGTCATGGTTTAAATTATTTCCGATAAAATCTAAAAAAGACAATAAGCCAATGTTCTATTTTTATAAAATCACAAGAATTATTAAAGAAAAAGTTTTCTATAAAAGCCGCTGTTTCTTAAGAGCAAAAAATCCCTTGGTCCAATTAATCAAAATTAAAAATCAAAGCTCGCCTTTATTAGGTGCCATTCTATTGATCTTTTTCATTAATTATTCCCCTATTTACGTCTGTCTTACAATTTTTAATTAAAATGCCGTATTTAGTACAAAATTGGCGGGATTTCATTGAGGTCGCCGATTTTGGCTTTTTTCACTTTTTGCTGTGTTGTATCGGATCAAATAAATTAAAACCCCGAACAGCATGGCCCTTGTTCTTTAATTTATTTGACGTGTTTCAATAAATAGGGATTTGTTTTGTGTTTTTTTTTATTTATCGACGGCTTATTGCGAAGCGCTGTTCGGATTTATTGATTTTTTGAATTGAACGGGAGAGTTGAAATTGTGTATTGCGTTGTTTGTTTAATTCATGTACGGAACCGGAGCTGCTTGCGTCCGAAAGATTTACTTTCGATTCCCTGCACATGGTCCCTGGGTAGCGAAATCAAGAAACACCTTTCATCGGTGGTAGGATGAGGCCGTTGTTGGTCACCACCTTTCCAGAAAAGTCCGCCAAGCGACCCTGTCGTGTTCCGGCAAGTTGCCCAGAGTTGCCTTAAAAGGAGGCGGGCGTAACCCGAACATACCGATTTAAAACCGACACATACTTAAGCATAGGCTATTAAAGGAAGCCACACCTTTAACCTCATTGTTACTTTCCGTCAGGAAAGATAGGGAGCAATCGGACCAGTCCTTTATATTAATAAGGGATAAAAAATGTAATGATGATATATCACATAGAAACTTTTTTACTCAATCTATTTGATAATGGAACTACTGGTAAGGCAAGATGGAATATGGATACGTAATTCATATAATGTAGGAACTAAACTTTACTGCTAACAAGTTTCTAAACATGCAGTGTTCAAAGCTGTGTGATCAGACATTATTCCACAAGTTAGACAAGATGGTATCAGATCAGATAATAATGAACGTGCTGTATTAATATGACAGTCAATTGGTGGCTTGACTTGCCCTTATGCATAAGGGTCTATTAATATAGACCATACCATAGAATGGAGGAGAATTAAAGTATATGTCTGTCTGTCCATCTATCGTCACAGTTAAAATTTTGTCATTCATTTGTCATGCGCTTGCTAGTACTGGCCCTGTTGCGTTAAAATTTCGCATCCGTGTATAACTTCGGTGACAATGCAATAATATGGTACCATGAAGCTAATTAGATGCAAGCGAGTCCGTAACCGAGCAGCCTTTGTGCTCGGACGTCTTTACCCGATGATCTGCAAGCGGAGTAAAATGTCCCTTAGGAATAAGGTGACACTTTATAAAACTTGTATACGGCCCGTCATAATGTACGCTTGTGAGGTGTTCGGGCACGCCGCCCGCTCTTACATCGATAGACTCCAAACGGTTCAATCCCGTTTCCTTCGTAAAACCGTCGGAGCCCGGTTCATACGGAATGTCGATCTCCATTCCGATCTCGGTCTCGAACCTATTCGCGCCTTTATTAAAAAGGCGACAACCAATATTTCGCGAACGCGTCCAATCATAGAAATCCGCTAATCGTAGCCGCCGCCAACTACAAACCTAACTCCCCTCCTATCAGCCGCTACCGACGTCCGCGGCATATTCTCACCGACCCTCCCGATGCCCTTTTATCCTTTCTTTCGGGTACAGATACCGCACACTGGATCAGGTACCGACCTCGCCGGCGAGGTCGAAGAATCCCTTGCCCGCCGGCCGATGCAGAGCACCACGGCGAGTCACCTAGTATACACCCTCCCCCATAGCGACTGCCCAAGCCGAGGCCGTTCCTTCTTGAGGCGCCCTTGAGCTAGTTACCTCCTTGCCCTTCTTCCTCGAGCGTCGTGATTGCACGCTCGCCCTCTTGTCCGGGCAAGCTGTAAAGGCCCCGCAGCCAAAGCGTAGATCATTCACACACACACACACACACACAGACACATGTTAGTTTTATAATTAGACCAGAAAGTGGCCATGAGAACTGCTCACCTAAAAAAGATAGTTCTATTATGTTTGGACTATAATAGCTTGTTTTTAAAATATATTTTTTTATTTCATGAAATGTAAGAAAATAACCTGTTGGAACTCTGTACTCTCTGCCTACCCCGCAAGGACTCTGGCGTGAGGTTATAGATAGATTTTTTTAGTTCATAATTATATCGCATGCACCAGAAGCGAAGATCCATCGCAAGCGGGGTCGAATGCTTAAAAGAGTACGGGATCACGTTGGTAGCAATTGAACCAACATGTCATATATCCACTCTGTATCATAAGAGAAAATGGTTCTTATTTTGCTTAAAAGATTAGACCTCAACAACGGACGATTTAGCGCAGTGGTTAAAAGCTTAAGCCGCTCTGCCCACTGCGTCTAATAGTTGCGGGTTCGAGTCCCGCACGGGGCAAATCTTTGTGTAATCCACAATTATTTGTTCCGGTCTGGGTATTTGTGTATGTGAATTTTCATGTTTGTAAACGCACCCACGACACAGGAATAAATCCTAATGTGGGGCTACGTTGGTCTATGGTGGTATAAATAAGAGATTTTTAACAAGCTTTTTATTTAACTAACAATGTTTTTTAACTTTTTTTTTTTTTTTTTAAACGTAGCCCCACATTAGGATTTATTCCTGTGTCGTGGGTGCGTTTACAAACATGAAAATTCACATAAACTCAAACATGAAAAGTCAATCCGTGACATGTCTATCGAATAATTTTCTCTGGCTATCAGAAAATTGTCATAATCAGTCCGGAGTTTAGACTTCTGCCGGGTACAAAAATGGCAATAGGTCTAACTTCGTGGACGATAAGTTTTATATTTTTATGTAAACGTATCCCCACACTTGGATTTTTTCCCGTGTCCTGGTAGCGTTTACAAACACGAAAATGTACATATACAAATTCCTAGACCAAAGCAATTAATTGGGGGTCACACAAAGATTTGTTCCGTGCGGGAATCGAACCCGCGACTATTAGACACAGTGGGCGAAACGGCTTAAGCACTTGTCCACTGCGCTTAATCGTCTGTCTTTGGATATACACAGCACACTGTTGTTACCCCTGCTTGGGTAATAAACGATACGAATTTTTTTTCTAAATCTTACTTCAATGTTCTAAAAGACTATTTTGAATGCGATCAAAATTTGCACTGCCCTCGAAACCGATTTATGTGAATGGACCCTTAGGACTTAAAACGTATATAGTTATGTATTGATATTGCTTTCCATATAATTAAATTAACCATGTAATTACATATTATTCCGCCTTTGTATTGAAATGTGTTAAGGGGCTACCTCGGCCATAGAGCCAGCGATTTAATTAAAGGAAAAATTACAGTAAATTATGTTAAATATTATTTATTTCATTAATAGATTTCTCAAACAATATTTGTGTGTGTTATACTGGGCGATCTAACTCACATTTTTTTCGTCGAAATGAATTTCGAACTACTAAATTGATTGCAATATTTCAATGCGAAGGAATACATCAAAATTAAATATAGTACTCCTTCTAATGATGATGCTAGATCATCATCCACGGAACAAAGCATAATTCTTTATATTTGGCCAATATAAACAGCCAAAACCTATCTCATTTTATTTGTTAACTAAGTCATCACGCCAGATCTCTTGCGGGGTCGGCAGAGAGTTCAAAATACCGACAGGAACTTGGTACTCTATGTTCCAGTTTTATTTACATGGTTATTTTAATCAGGCCAGAGAGGTTTGTAAGGAAATAACCTATTGAAACTCTGTGCTCTCTGCCTGCCCCGCAAAGATATCTGGCGTGATCATATAGATAGATTATTTTAATTGGTAAATTTCGTAACGGCCAACTTCATGGCTCAACGAATACGTCAAGATGGAGAAATAGAGACGGCTAGACGATTATCGTGTGCGTATCTTGACAGATCCCTTAACGGGATCCGAGGGGGCACCACTCAATTATCTAGGAGGGGTTATTGCCAATACACCCACGATCCTATATAAGTATACCTTGAGAGATTGGGTTGGAGAGATTTCTCATAACATGATGATTGCGCTGGCTGAATGAAATAGACGCAACGAAATGAAATCAGGAAATGAAACTTTATTCTTTTGTAATTAGTTTAAAAAAAAACACCGTCACGCCTATATTCCCCAGAGGGGGTGGCAGAGGTGTACTGAGTACACCCACGTTTCGCCGACGATGTAAGGTTCCATGTAATAGGGGGCGAGCCTATTGCCGTATACCTTTTTCGTTAGTAAAACTACATTTGTCCGACCTAGGATTTGAACCCAGGACCTCGTGATCACAAAGCGATGCGCTTTGCCACCAGACCAACGAGGCAGTCAAAGAGTTTAAGTTAAATGATTTTATTTAGCGCCTTTATTAAACAGATTTTTTTTAAATGTGAGTGAGTAATTGTTGTAATCGCTAGGAGACCGGAAAGCGAGAGGTCAATAATAATTTAATTTAAAAAATACTTTTTAAAAACAAGCTTTTGGTGCAGCCCGATAAGGGTGCAATTTAAAACGAATCAATATTAAATTTGTATACGAAATTTCGTGTCCCTGCTGTTGTCCGTTGAGGAGTTCCTTCGTCTGGAGCTAATCTTGAGTGCTCTTGAGTTTTATGCTCACCATAAAAATTCATTGTCATTGGAACAGAGCCAACGTGTCAAATTTCAACTTCGTAGTGGATCTACTTTTGACGGACGATTTAGCGCAGTGTTTAAGAGCTTAAGCCCCTCCGACCACTGTGTATAATAGTTGCGGGTTCGATTCCCGCTCGGGACAAATCTTTGTGTGCTTCATAAATATTTGTTTTGGTCTGGGTATTTGTGTATATGAATTTTCATGTTTGTAAACGACACAGGAATAAATCCTGGTGTGAGATTTGACCTAAACCAATAACTAACAAACATTGCAAGCTAAATAAAAGCTTGTGAAAATAGATAGAAAAATACAGAATATAGGAAGTTTTAAATTATACCTAATGGTTAAGAGTTCGGATTCTTCCTTCACGGTTTTGCGAAATTGTAATGGTAATTGATTTGAAGTTGACTTGTTCTAGTAGGTAATGTAAGCTGACTGAACTACGTATTCAGTGATGCAGATTCTACCCTAATCCTGGCATTTTTCATTTCTTCCAGTTGTGAGAGATACCTTAGTAGGTTAGCATAGCAGCAGATCGAGGACGGACGATGAGATTTTTCTTGCGCGGAATAAATTTTTTTATGGGCCTTTGATTTACAATTCTTGAAATAAGTTTTCTCATGTCAAATTTTATCACGGCATGTCATGCCGACACGCGGTATCCATTCAAGACTCAGTCTACTTTAACGGCCATCAAACACGCTGAAGATTGATCTCAGTGGCGTGCTATGGAAGGCCTACGTCCAGCAGTGGACTGACACGGGCTGATGATGGTGATGCCATGCACGTAAGAGAAAATAGTTATCCCACAGATAAAAGCGCTGCTAGCTCTGCTGATTTATTAAATAATAGCCACTTCTTTGGAGATAAAACTGTGATATTGTGTCTCTCGACACCTGTCCAATATCTTTCAATAAAGAACTGAAATAAGCAATTATTTTCATTGATCACACAATAAATTCCTGTCACAGACGCCAACCATCGAACAACGAATATATTCGTCCAATTAGGACAGCCACCCGTGATTGGTCAACAGAGATTTAAGTCTCGGACCAATCATGACGATGGTATAGTGTGGATATTCCTGCAAGAATTACACTCAGAGCTAAGCGATCTATTTGTTCTGTGACTAAGCACGATTAGTTGTCAAGAAAACGTGTCATCACGTTCATTATTATACTTATACAGGAATCTTGTTGCGCGCGGCCCAAATCAGAACTAACGCTGTCATCACGTGAAATGTGACTTCTTGACAGTTGCAAGTTACCGTTTGCTATGAAATTTACCCAAGATCTGTTTTTAATTGTAGCCTGACCCACCTATTGAAATATTATTTTATACCCTAGAAGTAAGAAAATGATGGGAAAGCTACTTGGGAGCCGGCATTTAAGCCGAAAGGCACAGCTGGCCATACATAATGGAGTGCTTGTCCCAACGCTGTTATATGGCAGCGAGAGCTGGGTATGTAAGAAGGAGAATGAAAGTAGGATAAATGCGGTGGAAATGCGAGCTCTGCGGAAGATGTGCGGAGTGAAGCTGACCGACCGTATTCGCAACAGCGTAGTAAGAAAGCAAATAAGTATGAAAGAGAGTATCGGTGTAAAGATGAGAAAGGGTATGCTCCGTTGCTTCGGGCATATAGAAAGAATGTCTGAAGAAAGAATGACAAAACAGATATACAATGCGAAAGTGAAGGGATGTTGGTACCGGGGAAGACCTAGACTATATTACCATGACTAAATAGACCGGGTCTTATCTGAAGGACAAGTCAGGAGTCTCCGTAACCGGCGAGCGTGTATGAGACGGACTATAAGAGTAGAGGAAGCCAGAGAGGTATGTAAGGAAAGAGCCTGTTGGAACTCTGTACTCTCTGCCTAGCCCGTAAGGGATCTGGCGTGATGATATAGATAGATAGAAGAAAGAAAATTTTACTAAATGCATGAACGTATAAAAAAGGCGGACAGAACTCGCTAAACGAAAAGTGAAGCACCGCAATGGCAGCGGCGCAAGTATGTGTGAGTGAATGAAAGGGCTGCCATGTGTAACAAAATTTACTCATTTTTATGGGGTTATTACACTACCTAATCTGATTCCAATTTCAAGTAACTTAATTAGCATCCAAGTTAACGATTACACTATCTCGAATTGCATTCAATCTCGGACAAATATTGATGCAATTGTCTTTATGTATATCAATGTATCGAAACATCGATGTTTTTAAATGTTTAATGTGAGTAAAAGTATTCACATGAAACATCGTTCAAAATAACATTCACACGTCGATGATTTGCAATGCGAAAGATTGATATATTGTTTTCATCGGTAGTGTTGAATTGCACATTGAAAAAATTAAAAAAAAACATCTATATCGAAATCGATTATTTTATGGATTAAATCGAGTAATAATAATCAATAGTTTACTTTATTTAAATAAAAAATAAATAAAGACTGGCACGCCTATATTTCTCAAGCGGGGGTGGCAGAGGTGTACTAAGTACACCCACTTTTCACCGACGATGTTAGGTCTCATGTAATAGGGAGCGAGCCCATTGCCATATTTGTTTACTAAATTTTATTACTCAATTATTTAATAGTTACCTATAATACTGCGTTAATTGGCTAACTCGGTACCAGCCCACCGCATCTAATCTCAGGCGGATTTTCATTGATTGGTCAATTTACCTACCTGAGTGTATTGGGGTGCCCGCAACCATTGTACTGCACATACCTCCTCCGAGCTCATTGTTTCCTAGTATCCCTAAATATAAGAATGAACAAATCACCTTCTGAATCGAACCTTAGCGAATATGAGATCACGCCGCCGAACTTTGTATCGCAAAGACACAAACGCCTTAGAGAACCAGATTATGAATCAGACTTTAATGCCTTCAAAGAGGAAATGAAGACCCTAATCTCGTCTTTAATGGCTGCACAATATGATAAAATAAATAAAATATCCACTACACTGAAGGAAATAAAAGATACAAATAGCAATATAGAAAAATCAATTGTCTTCTTAACAGAACAAAACGATGAGCTAAGGAAAAAGATAGAACAGCTAGAGGTACAGGCTAAAAAGGACAAAGACCACGTGGTAATACTAGAAGAAAAAATTGAAGACATGCAACGTGGTAGTCGTAAAACAAATTTTGAAATTAAGAATGCGCCAAAGTTACCCCATGAATCTAAAGAGGACTTGGTAAAAATGGTCACAAGTCTCTCCCACGCTGTGGGCTGCAGCATTAGTAAACCAGAAATAAAAGACATTTACCGCGTAAAAGCACAAAGCAAGAAAAACATAGCAAACTCTCCAATAATAGTGGAACTGGCTTCAGCTATACAAAAAACAAATTATCTCTACAAGATACAGGAATTTAATGTTAAACAAAAGGAAAAATTGTGTGCAAAACATTTAGGCCTTACTAAGGATGAATACACTCCAATATACATATCCGAACAGTTAACTGCAAAAGGTGCACGCTTGCATTTTCTTGCACGGGATCTCGTCAAGACCAAGAAATATAAGTTCTGCTGGACCGCATATGGCAAAGTTTATGTTAGGCGTGATGAGAACTCCCCTGTCATAACAATAAAGTCGGAGTGTCAAGTAAACAGTCTCATACAGGCGGCGTGACTAGATTATTACTTGTCTGACGCGATTGCAGTTAACTCTTATATTGTTGGCTACTTTTTCTCAAACACTTTTCTCATGTGTAAGAAAATCAAATTACTAGTTTTAAGTGCGCAAACACAAACAACACACTCACAAACACCTACAAAACATTTCACAATTTCCACCATTCTGTCACTAATGCTCCTTTCCACACGATGCACACACTTATATCAAACCTGCAATCATATAAATTTACAGTCTAACCTTCTAGCTCTAACTAGTAGACTTTCTTACCATGTGAAATATGGATAATTTGTTAAATATTATTAATGTGGATTATTTGTTTACTAAATTTTATTACTCAATTATTTAATAGTTACCTATAATTACCTAATAGTTTTTTTATATATTAATTTTTGATAGCACATAACATCGTATACAAATCCAGAATCCGATACTTGGTAAACGTGTGTCAAACTAATTCTTTTACATTTTTGGCCCGGAATTTCATAATATATTTCGCGATTAAATAATAAAAAAAAGAATTCAAATTAAAGTTTCGATAAAATGATTATTATATTTTAATTAAAGTTGATTATGTTGCTTAATAAGTATTGTTTAATTGTCTTAATTAAAATTGACTAAAGAGAAATCCTACTTCCTAATTTACTTCTACAAAAACCAAAAAAATAGATTATTTTAAAAATAAATCGATTATAATAAAGACGTTTATTGGACAATGTAAAAAACGATTTTTAATCCCTCCTGTCACATTCCTAGTGATGTATCGAATCAATATATGTATATAATTCCGTCCACCTTTTTAATACGTCCATGACTAAATGATAACCCTAATTTCACACCAACGCCCCTCTGTCAATGTCATCCACGAGCCAACATATCCTTGTCGAACTATATTTACTAAATGTGTAGTGTGGAAAGGTTGACATACCAACTTGAGCTAACGTCAATCAGTTTAGTTGAGCCTTCTGGATCAACCGTAGATTCAAAGAAATATTGTGGTTCATAAATTCACCGTCATAAGTTTACTGAATTCACTGCTTCGGTGGTCTAATGGCACTTATTGCAACTGGTGATCACGAGGTCCTGGCTCGAATCCTAAGTCGGATAAAACGTGCTTTTTCTTTCGAAAAAATCTTGGTCGCTGTTTGGAGAACAGTCTTACCCCCTTATACATTAGGTCCTAACATCGTGGCGATAAGTAAGCGGTGTCGCTTTGTCTAGTGAAGTTGCCGCAGCTGTTGCACAGTATGGGTATAGGTAGAAAAATGGAAAAGACAAGAGATCGTCACCATCACCATCAGCCGAAAGACATCCACAGCAAGACAAAGGCCTCCCCAAAGTTCGTCATGACGACCGGCTTTGTGCTGTATGCATCCAGCTTTTACCCGCGACTATAGCCTTTTAGCACAACGGATGTTAGTTTATTATGACAATCTATACTACTATAAAATTGATTTGTTTAAAAAATCAGTTATCAACCCTTTCCAGAAAAAAAAGAACTTTATCAGAACAAATATGATTTTTTTTTCTTTTTTTAAAAACTTAGCCCCACACTAGGATTTATTCCTGTGTTTACAAACATGAAAATTCACATACACAAATACCCAGACCGAAACAAATAATTGTGGATCACACAAAGAATTGTCCCGTGCGGGACTCGAACCCGCGACTTTTAGACGCAGTGGGCAGAGCGGCTTAAGCTCTTAACCACAGCGCTAAATCGTTACAATCGCTACAAAAATCCATGCATTTACTGCACGGTACAACAAATATAAATAAACTCAATACGCCTATTAAACCGGCAGTCCACACTATTCCCGTCCCATCTTCGGGCCATTACACACATTCGCGTAATCCTTACGTGACACCCAATGCATTGTAATGCGACATTATTCGCTCTAGCAGTTTTATCTTCAACAGTCAGTGTAAACGTGGCCTTGGGGACTCATTGCGGTTGTGTTGGAACTTGCTTTGAAGATGAAGGAGGATTGAATTGATGAACCAACAGATTCATCATCAGCCTATGGTAGACCACTGCTGAACATAGGCATCCCCAGTTGCACGCCATTAAGTACAATTTTTCTTAGCTCTGTGTATCGCGGTGTTCCAGCGATCAAGTTGCGTTTTTCAAAGTTAAAAGAGGCGTTCGGTTCAGTCAGTCTGAGATTGTGGAAATTCAATTTTTTATATACTACTTTAACTAGAATATAATAACTTCTGCTGTGAATTTGCAGCAGAGGAAGCAGGCGGCAGTGTATATACTATGGATACATAAATTTTGGCGACATTGTTGGGTCTGAATGTAATAGTAGTAATGACCATTACTATTTATACCAATATTATTATACCGGACACAATTCCTGACTCGAAACTGCTTATAAGGTTTTTGCAGCACATAACTTCTAATATCACTTAGTCAGATTTAAGATTCGAACGCAGGACTTGTAACCGTGACGCTAGATCAACGAAAGAAGCTGGATTGAGATTTGGAATGGAGCTTTTTATGCAGTAAAAAACATGAAATTCTTTACTTTTCATGTCGTAAGTAATGCTTGCATTATTGTAATTTACAATCGAAAGTCAATTTTCAATGTTTAAAATAGATAGGTAAATCTTGCCACTTTAGTCTTAGATCAAAGAAATACGACATTTAATTTCCTATATCGAAATTCATTCTGAACGTAGATTGAATTACAATCTGACAAAATACAGTAAGCATTTTGTCAGATTGTAATAATTATGATCGTCGGCGAATTAGTGAATTATGGTAGTCGTTCGCCTCTTTGTTCCCGAACACAAAAGCAGCATTTGGTAGAAACTTGCAGATAACCATTTTTGCATACATGAGAAATCTTAAGAAAACACTCAAAATATTCTGTAACAGCGTAGAATATCTGCTGACTGCAAATCAAGAATTAATAATATTTTCCTCATCACTGGCATGCCTCAGCAAGAATTTTAGGAGCAAGCCCAAATTTCTATGTCCCTTGATCATTCCACCGTATCCAAAGATTTCTATTCAAGCGGAAAAAATAAGAAGAGGTGCGCAATTTTTCCGCTTACATATCTCCGTCCGTTTTCAATGAAAGCAATCCCAACGATATAACAATAATTAGGAAGCGGTCTGTCGGTTGCATTGTTAAAGGGAATAATGGCGACGGTTTCCCGACCATTTGTCAATCTTGCTTCCTTATTGGCTTCGTTAACGTTTTTTCTCTGCTCGATCGATCAAAACAATTCCATAAGACCCAAAAGGCGATGGTGATATCTTCATTTTAAGAGATAATACCGAACATATCTAAAATGTTGGTTTTTCATTAACAAAGCAAATATCGTACATCAAGACCAGACACTTAACATAGAAGATAATATGCCCGTGGGATATAGATCTTATTTGCGATCGTACCCACAATTAGTTACACACAAATTATTTGTACCCTCAATTAACAACGGAATCTATTGATATTGTGTGTGGTTTAGTATGCGTAATAAAGGCCTTAATTTTGTATAAGGTCTAACTTAAACACAAGAGAGAACCAAGGCAAGGCCACTTTCAAAAAATTTACAAGTTGTTTGGCAAAATTTTATGATCTTCTTGGGTTTGTTGACTTTCACGATGAAAGGTACAATGTAGTTGAATAAGTGAGTCGGATATCGAACTAAGTATTATAGAACTGTGAATATTTATCATCTAGCTATCTATATTATCATGCCAGATCTCTTGCGGGGTAGGCAGAGGTTTTAGAGTTCCAACATTTAACATTTTATCCTAATACTGAAGCTTGGTCAAAACATAGTTTAAAAATACAATCTATGACATAATTATTAGCTTTTAGTGCCCAACTGCTAAACAGTTTTTCATTATTAAGGATTATCATTATACAGTTCAAGAATCGATGTCTTATTTGGCTGTTTGATTAGCCATGTCAAACAATCGACAATAAAACTTTGATACGATAGTATCAATAACTTTGTATTATCGAAATAAGTGGGATTTAAGACTGGATAGCCTAGCAGTCGAAATGTATCAACAATCTCCTATCAAGCAGCATCACCAATTTCACAAGCTCATTGTATGATAATAGTTCAATGCCCCATATTCCCTAAGTGACAGTGAATGGAATCACCCTAATCGCACAACCCTTTTTTACTACACGTGTCCCAAACACTCAAAAAGACGTCAAACAAAACATTCATATAGTGAACCAATCAACTATTTTCTATTGCCCTTAGCAAATAAAGTGAACGTGTCCATTCACGTTTGTCAACGATTTTTTGGGCCCAAAATCGGGGTCTTCGAGGGTCGACTGCCTCAATGCTCCAACATAATGAGCCTTCAAAAATACCGTGTGGAGATGGAAAAACGTGCTCCAAATCTCTTGGGACACTTCTGATATCGGTGAAGATATTTATTTTCGAATTGGGCAGGTCTGGTTCATCTCAGTTAATCGACCTGAGAAAATAGGGGTAGGGTTTATTGGAGAAGGGTCTTCAGTATGATTTGGAAGCGGTCAACTAAATTGCTAGCTTGCGTGGAAACCAATCACAGTTGGTAACAATATGGATATGCGATTTTGGTTTGATTGCTGAAATACGTAAAATATCTTTACTTAGAAAATGTTGGGTTCAAAGTAAGTAAGTTAGATAAAGTTGGATGCAGTCAAAAAAAACTACACCTATTTTGAGATTACTTGGAACGCTTTGCTATTTTGAGCCGTGTAGTTTGAGTTGGAGAGGTACATACATACCTCGATATAGTGGCAAAACCATAGAGATACAATCTTTTTAAACACAATTTAGCAAATATAAGCTTAAAAGAATCATCACCTAAGTACCTATATATTATGTACATAGCTACTTAGGTGATAGTTTAATAGTAACTAGTTTCTGCCTGCGACTTCTTCCGCGTTGACTTTAGTCAAGAACCTAACATTTTTCGGGGATAAAAAGTATTCTATGTCTTAATCCAGGTAATAAACTATCTGTGTGCCAAATTTTATCTAAATCCGTTCAACTGTGTTTGTGTGATTAAGTAACAAACATTTAAACATACAAACTTTCACATTTAGAATATTAGTAGGATAGTTTATTTTAAAACACCCTATCACTGGATTTGCATGGGCGTCTGGAATTACGCCTTAATAGTTTACCCTTGGCCCTTTTATAGTAACCCTTTTTTTCTCTTATTATACTTTTTATTATATACCCCTACAACATCTCTATTTTGTAAATGAGAGGAATATGTAGGCATCGACCATGAATCTAAGTGCACTTCTGATTAATCTATACTTAAACACATCTATTTAGCTCGTTCTGTATTGTTCTCTTATATCCGAATGCACTGTATACAAAAAGAATTGTAAAGCTCTCATTTTTAAAAAGAGGAACCGTGGAGTTTCTTTCCCTTTTTCTCCACAGGAATGACTTTCCGAACGGGTGGTGCCTGGTTCATAAGTGCCTTTTGGTCTACATGTAGAAAACAACTTTTGATTTGATTTGAATACCCGAATCCAATATTTTTTGGACTGGCAAATACCACAAGAACATGCCGGCTTTGTCAGGGGCAAGGATACCCGCGAGCAAATTCTAAATATCCAGCAAGTCATCGAGAAATTCTACGAGTTTAATACACCAGCAATATTATGCTTCGTCGATTACAGCAAAGCAATTGATTGTATCGACTGGAACTGTTTATGGCATATACTGTGAGAACTCGGTGTACCATTACATCTCACGGCTCTTATTCAGTCCCTGTATCATAACACGAATTAATACGAATTGACAAAACCCTGTCGAGATTCTTCAATTTCGAGTAGGGTGTACATTTTGTCACCCATTCTGTTCAACATATACGGAGAATACATCATATGCAAGACTCTCGAAAACCGAAACGGAAGTGTTGAAGAAGATGGCGCATGTAAGCGCAGAATTGGGCCTTGCTATAAACAGGACAAAGACTAAAGTCATGACAGTTGACCGGTCAAGGAAGTTCTAAATTACGGGAGCACCCAATCTGGAAACAGTGGACAACTTTATTTACCTGCGGTCCAACATAAATAACACCGGCTCTAATGAACCAGAAATACGGAGGCGCATTGGAAATAGCAAAGATTGCAATGGGCCAACTGCATAAATCTGGAGATCGAAACACCACCCAAACAACAAAAATAAAACTCGTACATACTTTGATCTTCTCCATTTTCTTGTATGAATCGGAGACATGGACTCTTAAAGCATCAGATCGTAGGCGAGTTGATGCTTTCGAAACGTGGTGCTGGAGAAAAATGCTACAGATCCCTTGGACTGCGAAAAGGACAAACTTATCTATATTGTGGCAACTGAAAATCAAGACAAGCCTCGATCTGTTTTCGCCGCACGAGTACTTCGGCATCGCACGTAATATCCCAGACAGTATAAAAATACTTTTGGTCACAGGGAAGTTCGAAAGAAAGAGACTGAGGCCGCAGCCCGACACGCTGAATGTACCAGATCCGCTCAACACTTGAAACTCAAGTAGCTCTATACACTGCCGGAAATCGCACAAGATGGAAAGACGTCGTGCATAAGGGAATATTGTCTGCATCCTGCATCGATGGTCACGACCCTCAGCACTGAGGAAATGATGCAAGGAGGAGGAGAGCGCCGGCAAACTAATTAGAAGGTATAGTATGGCTCTCAAAGTCAATCTTACATACATTGAATCTGCCGTTATTCACCGAGCACGTATATAAAATTTGCTTAATTGGTACTTACATAAATAGATTGGTTTAACGGTCCGTTTTGTCAGTGCAGGTTGAATTGTAACGGTGCAGGTCAACCAAAAATGTATGAATGCCATTTGGTCCAGGTAGCCGGTACCGAAAAGCTTCAACCTGCTTCTTTATATCTAAGTGCTTAAGATCTCTGCGTAAGTGCATATGGCCTCTTTGTTAAAGACTTGTCTATATCATGCAACCGTTTTTTATAAAAGCAAATAATGTCTTCTCCATTGAGGTAAATAAATAGAGAAGCAAACGTCACTTCGGAGCGTCGAAAAAAGTGTAACGACTTAAAAGTATGCCGACGTAGCTTTGAATCCAACAAATAATTTGGAGTAAACATATATCCATCTCTTTTACTCTTGTTCCCCACCATACCGACATTACGTCGATCCGATAGAGGTAGCAATATTACTAGTAGTAGGAGGCTCAGTGTTGCTTAATATATGATTATTTCCCACAATTTAAATGCAAAATGAATATAAATGTTTAATGATGTTATGAATATAATTTTTTTTAATTAACTTCGTTACATTTCAGATAGAATCCAATACATGAATTAATAAAATAAATTATTATAATACCTAATTCATTTTATTCTATACGAAATTAGAATTGTTATACAGATTATTTGGATATTAGTTAATAGTGTCTATGAGGGTATGTGGTAAAACTATGATAATATTATTGAATGAGTAATAAACAAAACACACCTAATGTTATCTATTGCATTATTATCAAAATATTCAGGTTGATAGTTGCAGTCTATTTAGAGCGGGTAAAATATATACAAATTTACAAAATGCGTATCTCTTAAACAAACTCAGTAAAACGCTGTTGCCTATTTCCTGTCTCCACTGACGACTTCTTTGTCCAGACGTTAAGAGCGGTAAGCCGCTCCGGTTACTAGACTGAATAGTTGCGGGTTCGATTCCCACATAGTACAAATTTTTGTGTGACTCACACATTTTGTTTAAGTCTGGGTATTTATATGTGTGATTTTCATGTTTGTAAACAACGCATGACATTGAATAATTACCAGTGTGGGGCTTTTTAAACAAAAAAGGAGAGTAAAAGTCTTGGTTAATTCCCCAATTGCTTTCTACGACATGCGTGAGAACAAATGGGATTTACCGGACCCATTAGGCAATTATGTAACAAAGAATTGTGTACAATATTCGCTTTGAGCAAATAGCTTATTTATTTTCATAATGTTCTAATGAAATTTTTGGTACTCTGTACTTTCTGTCTACCCCGCAAGGGATCTGGCGTGATACAAATTGCACCCTTTGGATCCAAAAAATTTAACAAAATAGGTATTCGTATAGTACATAATTATAAGTATCACAATCATCCAACATTTTCGCATAAAGACGGGAACACCAAATGGTGTTTTAATTGGCAACACTGCATCTCAAATTTATTTTTGTAACTTGAATTCGGTTTTTTATTTTATTTACTAGTAAATATATGAAAAAACAATAAACTTATGTATGGAAAGTAGTTCCGCTTGCGGTATAGTGATTTTGTGACCTCAAATCGCGTTCTTACACCACGCATTCACATATTTTGTGATTTGTTATTAATACGTGTTACTCGAGAGACGTCAGGGAGGCCAATGAATGACAGAAGCTTGAAACTTGGGTGCGGGCTTATTCTTAGCCGACATACATTTACGCCGTTACTGCTGATCTAGTGTCATGTATATCAATGGTCTTCTCTGGTTCCCACATACTTCATAAATTTCGTCGAGCATACATTTTATTTATTTATTTATTTATTTAATAGGTTTGTCGACAGTTGTTACAATGATTTAAAGATACAGTTTGGTCAGCAAGAGAGGTACTAAACTAACTGTACAACCAGTTATAGACAAACACAACATGCGCAAAAAAAAAATGCTTTAACAAAAAGAAAATAAACAATTATCTAAATAAGAAGTGACACCTACGAAGCCAGTTATTATTGAAGTACAGCTTTGCGTATTTTAAAGAGAGAATCAGTAAAATCGACACTACTGCTGAATCTGTTGTAAAGGTTGCAAAGACGTGGCACTGGCGAATTACGGCCCATGATAGTCCTACGCGGAGGCGGCGAAAAAAGGTTTACGATCCTCTTTCGAGGGTAATGGTAAGGAATCCGAAAGCGTATGTGCGTGAGGAGTTGTGGACAGTCAATCTTGCTGGATAGTATTTTAACAAAGAACGTTAGGTCTAGAAGATCGCGACGCTTATCGAGATGAACCATTTTAAATCTTTTGAGCCTTTCCTCATATGACCTAATGCTCCTTGCCTCACCCATACTAAAAGCCAAGTGATACATAAATATTTTCTGTAACCTCTCGATTCTCAACATGTGAGTTCCGTAATGGGGTCGCCAAACTACAGCGCCATATTCGAGTATGCTTCGCACTAAACTGTTATAAAGCGCTATTTTAGTTTTGGGTTTTTTGAAGGCTTTGATGTTGCGAAGTACGAACCCAAGTGTTTTTGAAGCTTTATTAACAACATTCTCTATTTGTGGAATAAAAGTGAGTTTATTGTCAAGCATGATACCTAGATCCCTGATTGTTTCCACTTCGGAGATTAATGCGTCGTCAACTTTGTAGGTATTAGTTATTGTTTTTCTAGTTTTGCGGGAGAAGTTAATAAAAAAGCATTTATCAGTGTTAATGCACATGCGGTTCGATTTGCACCATGACTCAAGACCATTTATGTCCCTTTGCAATACTTCCACATCATGTTTGGACTTTATGACTTTTAAGATTTTTAAGTCATCAGCATACATGAAAGGCATGGAGCCTTTAATGAAGCTGGGAATGTCGTTAACGTATATATTGAACAGGACTGGACCTAGGTGAGATCCTTGTGGAACTCCGGAGGTGATGGTGTATAATGATGATTTAAATCCATTGACCACTACAAAAAAGGACCTACCAGTGAGGTACGACTTAAGCCATTTTAGTAAAGGACCAGTAAAACCATAACGGGATAGTTTCAGCGTCAAAATTTCGTGAGAAACTCTATCGAAGGCTTTGCTAAAGTCAGTGTATATAACATGAGCTTGATTACCCTCGTCAACTGCCTCTACAACGTTTTCCAAAAAGCTAGCCAGGTTAGTGGAAATTGACCTAGACTGAACAAAACCGTGCTGGTGTTCTGTTAAGTATTGCTTGAAGTATTCTTTAATTGCTGAACAAACGAAAGACTCTAATAATTTACCAAAGGCGCTGAGAATAGAGATTGGCCGATAGTTCTTTACGGCTTGGTTGTCATCGGATTTATATATGGGCACAACTTTGGCCGATTTCCATTGGTCAGGAAATACGCCCAGACTTAATGACTTATTAAATATATATAATAAGGGCTGAACCAAACTCTTTGCACAACGCTTTATAAAGAGAGGCGGAATGCCATCAGGGCCAGAACCTTTATTCGCATTGAGAGATTGTAGCTTTTGAAGTAACTCATCATAGCCTATTTGTACCAAGGAGTAACATTCAGATGTTGTCGAGTCTTGTGAAGTAGCACTTGCCGAGATGGAGTGTAAATTTACTGTATCATGGACAGAGGAAAAATAGGAGGCAATTTTCTTAGCTTTTAAAACTGGCATGGTGACAGATGTACATTAAGCTTATAAGCCAAGATTACTGCGACTCCGTCTCCCACATTTTGTACGCTAGCCTTAACGTATTGGGCTCTACCAGACATTTCAATTTCGACCCATTCGCGAATAGATGCGCTATTTTTCACACAACATCCAATTTCTCGAGTCGGAAAGTCGAATTTATTACGCGCTGCCTGGTACTCGAATGCGGGAAATTATTTCGAACGTCGATACAAAATTTTAAATCGGCTAATGCGTACAAATTGTCGATGATGTATGCTTGAGGATATTAGGAAGATAATCGTGTGGCAAACATACCAATATTATAATGCCAAAACTACGTTACAATATATATAAAATATTTTTACATTTTGAGTGAAACTTCCATAAAAGTTCCTTATGCACTTACTAGCTTCTACACACACATCTACTATCAGTTCAAATGAATCTCAGCCTTTGTTTTGATTAAACATATCATAATAATATCTGCACCTTAAAAATACGTAGCAAGACCTTTGCTTTTTATAAGCTGTTATTTAACTTGCAATGTTCGTATTTCTGTCTGTTTCCGGTCTTTCCGGTTGAGATCTTGTATTTCGTTTTTCAAGCACTGGCGGATATCCGATTGAGCTGAAATTTGGCATGCGCATGTAAATTCGGTGACAATGCAATATTATGGTACCATGGAGCTGGTCTGATGATGGAGTCGGAAGGAAGCCGTAGGAACATGTGAAATACACAACGTAACCCCTCGTTTTTAGGCTTCTTAGATCCAAGGTCTGATGATAAAGCCGGAAGGTAGCTAATGGAATCACCCAACTACTCAATATAACCCTGCCGTGTCTGAACTCGTTGGATTTGTCTTGACTTTGAGTACTTTAGACCCAGATGGTATTTAAGATCTGATAATGGAGCTGGAAAGAAGCCATAGGAACTTCTCAAGTTAGCAAGATATCTGCGTTGCGTTTTTGCTATAAAAACTTTTTTGTAAAAAGGTATTTTTAAATTAAAAGTATGGGTTATCCTTAATGGTTGGATAATTACTTATTGAACTTTGCGCCTTACCATGAGTGCAAACGAAAGGACAATAATATTATCTATATAATTTCTGGTACGGAATATAAAAGTACTTTTCTGGTATTGTTATTTAGGTAGTGAATCGCAAGTGGCACTGCTTAGTCCTTCTAAAATGGGTACCAAAAAAACTTAAAAGCATCAAAACTATGCGTCAGTAACTATCCCTCACCCAAAAGCTATTGTAACATGACATAATGACGTAGCCCGGAACGTGCCGGAACGCGGAAGTTGGTGAAATATCAAAAATACGAGCAAAGGAAAGCGTGTCCACGATACATTGCCTCTATTATCGACTAAAAAACTGCTATGTCAGCCTTTCAAATGAAATTTTAGCGGACAATTTCTCTTTTGAGTTTGCGGAACAAAGCAGGGAAAGTTCCGTCATTATATATTTCGGTGATGCATCGACCGATGTTAAAATATACAGGTACATATAGTAAATTGTGAGAACTGAACTCATGCTGGACCCCTTGGTAAGATTATAGGTTAATAAAACGCATACATTACAAAAACTAATTTGAACATAAATTAATGGTAAAAAAAAATATTTTTGAAAACAAGCGTTTATGCAGCCAGGTACTGGTACGTTGGTACGTTGAGGAGTTTATTCGTTTAGAGGCAATCCGGGGTACAGACCAGGTCATGCTTAGCATAAAAATGCATCGTCATCGGAACTGAACCAACATGTCAAATCTCAAATCCGTAGGATAAGAGAAAGTAGTTCTAATGCAGGTTGCAAGATTTGACCTGAAAAAGTAAACATTTAAAGTTTAATAAAAGCTTGGAAAAATGCATCCGGTTCTACAACTGTGGCTCGAGTACAAATTATAATTTACCTAGTGGTTCTTCCCGGCTTCGCACGGGTAAATTATACACATAAAACTTCCCCTTGAATCACTCCGTCCATTGGTGAACCGAATGAAAATCCGTTAGGCACGTATTGAGTTTATCGCGTTTAGACAGACAGACAGACGCGACGACGAGGTTTTTTTACAATATGTAGGGATAGTGACGTAGGTTACGAAGATGTAGCAACTTTATGAAGTTGACGATTAACGTTGGCGTTCGTAAACGATGCAAGTAACTGGTGCAAAGTAGCACGATCTAATAGCACACGCATGTAAGTGTGCGAATCCAGGGGGAGAGTCGCTATCGAGCTAATATGCCATCCTTTTTACACTTGTTTAGTAAATTAAGACGAACGCGACAGCAAGGTTTCTCGACAACGTTCCGCTCGTCGTCAATCTTTTCATTTTAAGACCTCAGTTGTGACTGTATATATGTATGTATCCCTATATATATTTACATTATGTTTCAGTGCTAGTGCTTAGGCATGTTATTATATAATAATACTATTACCAGCCGATATAGAAACAGGAGTGGGTTTTGAAGACTTTTTAAATAGTCCTTCAATGATTGATGCAGGAGCAGTTGCCAGCTTCACACAGAACCGGGGCAACTCGTTAGCGTGGCTGTTTTAATCCATATTATATCCCTTTCGCATTTTACTCTTCTCGGAGTCAAAGAGCCAAAAATTCTTATACAAACTACACTTTTTTAAAACTTTATTTAGGAGTCTCAGTCACCGAAATTTAAACTATACTTAAAGACTACTTGTGTCTGTAACATTATAACAGTCGTCGGTTTCAGAGGCATTTGAGTAGTCTACCAGACTTATTCAATGGAGGAGTTAAGCCATCATTCAACGAAAAGTCGAGTCATTCTATCATATGAATGATTTATTTGTCACGTGGTCTACGTCAATTCTAGCCTTGCACTGTAAAACATCAGAACAACTTAAGAATCCCAAGGATTGATAATAGGACCAGCAGATAGATTATCCACGAAGAGATAGAACACATCGCTAAAAGTTTTGTTGAATACTCTTATACCGATCAGGGTTTGTCATGATGTTTTCTTTCATCGAAAGCCGGTGGCAATTGCTCAAAGATTTTGAAAAACACTGAGGTGGAAATTGGTGTGGCGACTTTCACTTCATAATTTTCACTTTTAGTTTATAGTAGATTTGCCAATTTTGTAGTGGAATTAAGTTGAATACTAGTCTGAAATTACACGTTGCGAGAATTTCGCCTATGGATATAATGTCTCACAATAACATGAGTACTTGTATTAAAGTGATAGTATATTTTACATTCAAACAACCTTATTCCCGGAATGGTGACAAGTATTTGGAATATCACCAGTATTCAGACAGATTCAGTATTGAGACAGAGCACGTGATAATTATATTTTGCTTGATTAGTAAACAAAGCTTATAACTATAGTAATGTCTTTTGGTCCGGATGCTCCAAAAGAAGGATCCTGGGAATAATATCCAGCAAATTTTTCCTACAGTTCACAGACATTCGAATAAAAACCTAGAATCAGTTTTAGCTAAAGATTTGGGTGCAGTTGGACAATTATATTGTGTTGTTTTATGAACAAAGCTTATAACTTTAATCATCTCTTACGACATCCATTGAACAATAAATTATTATTATCCAAGTGCTCCAAAAGGAGGATCGTTGGAATAGTATTCAGCAAATATTAGTAGTAAATACCTTTTCTGAATTTGACAGATATTATTATAAAAATAATATATTAATTTTGGCACAAAATAATAGTTCTTACCTGAATATTGGGGTACAGTTGTATCCAAAACAATATTTAGGTCAATATAGGTCCTACGTAAAATTGCAGATTTAAAGGTGGTCGGGAAGTTATATAAAACATAAATCATGGAAAAATCCATGAAAATTCATTAATTTGCTGTGTTGCATAAGCGTGGATTTATATAGGCAGTATTAACACAGACAGCTGAGTTATAATCCTATAACTTTTTAGCACAAAAAGTTCTTTCCTATTTCATACGCAACTTAAAACAACAAGTTACGAAATTAAAATTGTAAAATAAAAATCTTAAAAAAAAAACCGACTTCAAAAAGCAAGAAATAAATATTTGAAGTTGGTACCGGTTAGTGCAGTCGTTTACTTGGCACCGATTACAAATATTTATTTGTTGCTTTCTGAAGACGGTTTTTTTTAAGATTTTTATCACCGTCACGCCTATATTCCCCAGAGGAGGTGGCAGAGGTGTACTGAGTACACCCACGTTTCGCCGACGATGTTAGGTCCCATGTAATAGGGGGCGTGCGTATTGCCATATACCGGGCACAATTCCAGACTCCGGACTCGTACTGGGAATTCTTCGTTAGAAAAACTAGGATTGTCCGACCTAGGATTTGAACCCAGGACCTCGTGATCATAAAGCGATTCGCTTTGCCACCAGACCAACGAGGCAGACACACAGCGCTTATATTTAGCTTTCTTTGCGTGTATATTTTATACATATTCGCTCGGCCGTTAAATATCCAATTTACGATTTATATTTGAAAAAGAGTTAATTAGAGGTTTTTTTTTGGAAAATCGAATAGGTACGTTATATTAAATTTTATTCAATACATTGCATTCAATTATTCATTGACCGCAGAGTTCTTAGCGATCACCAAGCTAAAGCAGCATTCAGCGGTTGGTTTGAGATGGCGTTAAAATCAAATTTCCCTTCCCACTAAACAGTTACGTATTTTCCTGAACCAAATTAATGCAATTTTTTCGAATAAGAAAGTCAGGAATTGTACAAAAAAGATTGTTACTAAAACATTTCCTGAGACGTTTATTTTGCACAAGAACAGACCACGCACTATTCTCAATAAAAACGTCGCTTAATTTAAAGTCATGCAGTTAATTGGATAACCCATAATTTTAATTTGAAGATACCTTTTAAAAACAAGTTTCTATAGCAAAAACACAACGCAGCTATCTTGCTAACTTGAGGAGTTCCTATGGCTTCTTTCCAGCTCCATCATCAGACCCTGGGCACCATCCGGGTCTAAAGTACTCGTCAAGACAAATCCAACGAATTCAGACACGGCAGGGTTATATTAAGTAGTTAGGTGTACCCATTGGCTACCTTCCGGCTTTATCCTCAGACCTTGGATCTAACAAGCCTAAAAACGAGGGGGTTACGATGTATATTTCATATGTTCTACGGCTTCCTTCTGACTTCATCATCAACTTAATGGTACCATAATATTGCATTGTCACCGAATTTACATCCGTATTCCAAATTTTAGCTCAATCGGATACCCGCCAGTGCTTGAAAAATGGAACACGATATTTGAACCGGGCAGACAAACAGACAGAAATACGAGCATTGCAAGTAAAATAAAAGTTTGTACAAAGCAAAGGTCTTGCTGCGTATTTTTAAGGTGCAGATATTATTATGATATGTTTAATCAAAACAAAGGCTGAGATTCATTTGAACTGATAGTAGATGTGTGTGTAGAAGCTAGTAAGTGCATAAGGAACTTTTATGGAAGTTTGACTCAAAATGTAAAAATATTTTATATATATTGTAACGTAGTTTTGGCATTATAATATTGGTATATTTGCCACACGATTATCTTCCTAATATCTTCAAGCATACATCATCGACAATTTGTACGAAATAGTCGATTTTAAATTTTGTATCGACGTTCGAAATAATTTCCCGCATTCGAGTACCAGGCAGCGCGTAATAAATTCGACTTTCCGACTCGAGAAATTGGATGTTGTGTGAAAAATAGCGCACCTATTCGCGAATGGGTCGAAATTAAAATGGCTGGTAGAGCCCAATACGTTAAGGCTAGCGTACAAAATGTGGGAGACGGAGTCGAAGTAATCTTGAAATAAGCCTAATATACATTTGTCGCCATGCCAGGTTTTAAAGCTAAGAAAATGTATGCTCGACGAAATTTACGAAGTATGTGGGAAACAGAGAAGACATTAGTTGCTTTTATAAAAAAACGGTTGCTTGATATAGACAAGTCTTAAACAAAGAGGCCTTATACACTTACGCAGATATCTTATGCACTTAAATATAAAGAAGCAGGTTGAAACTTTTCGGTATTTTTCGGCTACGTGGACCAAATGACATTCATACATTTTTGGTTGAACTGCACCGATACAATTCAACCTGCACCGACAAAACAGACCGTTAAACCAATCTCTTTATGCAAGTGCCCACCAATTGAGCAAATTCTATATACGTACTCGGTGAATAACAGCAGATTCAATGTATGTAAGATTGACTTTGAGAGCCATACCATACCTTATAATTAATTTACCGGCGCCCTCCTCCTCCTTTCATCGATTCCTCAGTACTGAGGGTGGTGACCTTCGATGCAGGATGCAGACAATATTCCCTTATGCACGACGTCTTTCCATCTTGTGCGATTTCCGGCAGTATGTAGAGCTACATGTACTTGAGTTTCAAGTGTTGAGCAGATCTAGTCTAGTAGTCAGAGTGTCGGGCTGCGGCCTCAAAGTCTCTTTCTTTCGATCTTCCCTGTGACCAAAAGTCTTTCTAGACTGTCTGGGATTTTACGTGCGATGTTACCGAAGTACTCGTACGCCTGCGGTCTGATGCTTAAAGAGTCAATGTTTCCGATCCATACAAGAAAATGGAGAAGATCAAAGTATGTACAAGTTTTATTTTAGTTGTTTGGGTGATGTTTCGATCTCCAGATTCATGCAGTTGGCCCACGGCAATGTTTGCTATTTCCAATGCGCCTCCGTATTTCTGGTTCCCATATGTTGGACCCCAGGTAAATAAAGTTGTCCACTGTTTCCAGATTGAGTGCTCCCGTAAGTTCCTTGACGGGTCAACTGTCATGACTTTAGTCTTTGTCCTGTTTATAGCAAGGCCCAATTCTGCGCTTACATGCTCCATCTTGTTCAACAGTTCCATCATTTCGTTCTTAGTTGCCGACAATAGTGTTGTGTCGACAGCATAACGCAAGTTAGTCAGTTTAGTTTCACCAATTGAGACACCTCCGTTCCGGTTTTTGAGAGTCTTGCGTGTGATGTATTCTCCGTATATGTTGAACAGGATGGGTGACAAAATGCACCTCTGACGAACAACCTTTTCTAAATTGAAGGATCCCGATGGGGTTTTGTCAATTCGTATTGATTCGTGTTATGATACAGGGACTGAATAAGAGCTGTGAGATGTGATGGTACACCGACTTCTCCCAGTAACAGTTCCAGTCGACACAATCAATTGCCTTGCTGTAATCGACGAAGCATAATATTGCTGGTGTATTCAACTCATAGCATTTCTCGATGACTTGCTGGATATTTAGAATTTGCTCGTGGTGTACCCCTGCCCCTGACAAAGCTGGCATGTTCTTGTGGTATTTGCCAGTCCAAAAAATATCGCATTTAGGTATTCAAATCAAATCAAAAGTTTTTTTATTCATGTAGACCAAAATTATTGATTACTTGAGACTCTACCACCCACTCGTAAAGTCATTCCTGTAGATAAAAAGGGCAATGGGAAAGTTCCTCTTTTTAGAAATGAGAGTTTTACAATTCTTTTTGTATACAGTGCATTGGAATATAGGAGAACAATGCAGAACGAGATAGATGTGCTTAAGTATAGATTAATCAGAAGTGTAATGCCTACATAGTCCTCTCATTTACAAAATAGAGATGTTGTAGGGGTATATAATAAAAAGTATAATAAGAGAAAAAAAGGGTTACTATAAAAGGGCCAAGGCTATTAAGGCGTAATTCCAGACGCCCATGCAAATCCAGTGGTAGGGTGTTTTAAAATAAACTATCCTACTAATATTCTAAATGTGAAAGTTTGTATGTTTAAATGTTTGTTACTTAATCACACAAAAACAGCCGAACGGATTTAGATGTAATTTGGCACACAGATAGTTTATTACCTGGATTAACACATAAAATACCTTTTATCCCTGAAAAATGTTAGGTTCTTGACTAAAGTCAACGCGGAAGAAGTCGCAAGCAGAAACTAGTTACTATTAAACTATCACCTAAGTAGCTATGTACATAATATATAGGAACTTAGGTGATGATTCTTTTAAGCTTATATTTGCTAAATTTTGTTTAAAAAGATTGTATCTCTATGGTTTTGCCACTATATCGAGGTATATATATACCTCTTCATCTCGAACTAAATAACTCAAAACAGCAAGGCGTTTCAAGAAATCTCAATACAGGTGTAATTTTTTTTAGACTACATAATCACTTTGAACCCAACATTTTCTAAGTAAAGATATTTTACGTATTTCAGCAATCTAACCAAAATATTATACTATAATATAATAATATCCATATTGTTATCAACTGTGATTGGTTTCCACGCACGCCAGCGATTTAGTTGACCGCTTCCAAATCATGCTGAAGACCCTTCTCCAATAAACCTTACCCCTATTTTCTCAGGTCAATTAACTAAGATGAACCTACCTGCCCAATTCGAAAATAAATATCTTCACCGATATCAAAAGTGTCCCAAGAGATTTGGAGTACATTTTTCCATCTCCACGCAGTATTTTTGAAGGCTCATTATGTTGGAGCATTTAGGCAGTTGACCCTCGAAGACCCAGATTTTGGGCCCAAAGAATCGTTGACAAACGTGAATGGACACATTCACTTTATTTGCTAAGGGCAATAGAAAATAGTTGATTGGTTCACTATATGAATGTTTTGTTTGACGTCCTTTTGAGTGTTTGGGACAGGTGTAGTAAATAAGGGTTGTGCGATTAGGGTGATTTCATTCACTGTCACTTAGGGAATATGGGGCAATTAACTATTATCATACTATGAGCTTGTGAAATTGGTGATGCTGCTTGATAGGAGATTCTTGATACTGAACTGTATCAACAATCTGCTGAGCTTTCCAGTCTCAAATCCCACTTTTTTCGATAACATCAAAGTTATTGATACTATCGTATCAAAATTTTATTGTCGATTGTTTGACATGGCTGCAGACAGCCAAATAATACATCGTTTCTTGAATTTTCTAATGATAATCCTTAATAATGAAAAACTGTTCAGCAGTTGGGCACTAAAAGCTAATAATTATGTCATAGATTGTATTTTTAAACTACGTTTTGACCAAGCTTCAGTATTAGGATAAAAATGTTAAATGTTGGAACTCTAAAATCTCTGCCTACCCCGCAAGAGATCTGGCATGATAAAATAGATAGATAGCAGTTAAATATTCACAGTGCTATAATACTTAGTTCGATATCCGACTCACTTTTTCAACTACATTGTACCTTTCATCGTGAAAGTCAACAAACCCAAGAAGATCATAAAATTTTGCCAAACAACTTATAAATTTCTTCAACGTAGCCTTGCCTTGGATCTCTCTAGTGTTTAAGTTAGACCTTATACAAAATTAAGGCATTTGTTACGCATACTAAACCACACACAATATCAATAGATTCCGTTGTTACTTGAGGGCACAAATAATTTGTGTGTAACTAATTGTAGGTACGATCACAAATAAGATCTATATCCCACGGGCATATTATCTTCTATGTTAAGTGTCTGGTCTTGATGTACGATGTTTGCTTTGTTAATGCAAAACCAACATTTGAGATATGTTCGGTATTATCTGTTAAGATGAAGATATCACTATCGCCTTTTGGGACTTATGGTATTGTTTCTGATGAGGGTTGTATAATTTGAGTTTTAGCAATCTGCCAAATACTTACACGCTACAGCGTGTCGGCACTGCCTTGCCATCAAACAGTTGTGGCAGGAACGTTGTGGCCGGTTTTTCAAATTTATTCTATAATGAGTACAAGGTTGAATTGCGGATCATCTTGATATCTTCAAATCAATAATCTCCACCAGAAAAAAAATCACCAATTTTGATTGTACTACAAATTCGTTAAACCGTTACACTAGTTACCGCAATCGAGCAGAGAAAAAACGTTAACGAAGCCAATAAGGAAGCAAGATTGACAAATGGTCGGGAAACCGTCGCCATTATTCCCTTTAACAATGCAACAGACAGACCGCTTCCTAATTATTGTTATATCGTTGGGATTGCTTTCATTGGGTACGGACGGAGTTAGGTAAGCGGAAAAATTGCGAACCTCTTGTTATTTTTTCCGCCTGAATAGAAATCTTTGGAGACGGTGGAATGATCACGGGACATAGAAATTTGGGCTTCCTCCTAAAATTCTTGCTGAGGCATGCCAATGATTAGGAAAATATTATCAATTCTCGATTTGCAGTCAGACAAATATTCTGTACTAGCGTAGAATATCTGCTATATTCTACGCTGTTACAGAATATTTGGAGTGTTTTCTTAAGATTCATCATTTATGCAAATATGGTTATCTGCATGTTTCTACCAAATGCTGCTTTTGTGTTCGGGAACAAAGAGGCGAACGACTACCATAATTCACTAATTCGCCGACGATCATAATTATTACAATCTGACAAAATGCTTACTATATTTTGTCAGATTGTAATTCAATCTACTTTCAGAATGAATTTCAAAATAGGAAAAAATATCGTATTTCTTTGATCTAAGACTAAAGTGGCAAGATTTACCTATCTATTTTAAACATTGAAAATTGACTTTCGGTTGTAAATCACAATAATACAAGCATTACTTAAGCATTACATGAATAGTAAAGAATTTCATGTTTTTTACTGTATAAAAAGCTCCACTCCAAATCTCAATCCAGCTTCTTTCGTTGATCTAGCGCCATCAAATTATTATTGTTCTCTTGCTTTCCGGTCTCCTAGCGATGACAATTACTAACTCACTTTTTCAAAAATACTATTCGAATTTAATAAAGGTGAAACTCAAAAATATAATTAATTAACTTAAAACTCTAATTACAAAATAATAAAATTTCATTACCTGATCTCTTTTTCCTTTCGTCTATTTCATTCAGCCAGCGCAGTCATCATGATATTAGAAATCTCTCCAGCCCAATACCTCAAGGTATAAGTATACCAAGGTATAAGGTATACTTATATGGTGTTGTGGGTGTTTTGGCAATAACCCCTCGTGGATAATTGAGTGGTGCTCCCTCGGATCCCATTAAGGGATCTGTCAAGATACGCACACGATAATCGTCTAGCCGTATCTATTTCTCCGTCTTGACGTATTCGTTGAGCCATGAAGTTGACGGCTGCGAAATTTACCAATTAAAATAATCCATCTATATGATCACGCCAGATATCCTTGCGGGGCAGGCAGAAAGCACAGAGTTCCAATAGGTTCTTTCCTTACAAACCTCTCTGGCCCGATTAAAATAATCTTGAAAAAACTGGAACAGAGAGTACCAAGTCCTGTCGGTATTTTGCACTCTCTGCCGACCCCGCAAGAGATCTGGCGTGATGACTTAGTTAATAAATAAAATGGGATTGGTACTGGCCGTTTATATTGGCCAAATATAAAGAATTATGGTTTGTTCCGTAAATGATGATATAGCATCATCATTAGAAGAAGTACTGTATTTAATTTTGATGTATTCCTTCGCATTGAAAAATTGCAAACAATTTAGTAGTACGATATTTATTTCGCCGAAATAAGCATGTAAGTTGCCCAGTATAACACCCACAGATATCTTTTCACTATCGTAGAAATCTATTATTGAAATAAATAATATTTAACATCATCATCATCATCATCTCAGCCTATACTTGTCCACTGCTGAACATAGGCCTCCCCAATCGCTTTCCAGCTTAACCGGTCCGATGCCACCTGCATCCAACGACTTCCTGCGATTTTCACAAGATCGTCGGTCCATCTGGCAGGCGGTCGTCCCACGCTGCGCTTGCCAATACGTGGTCTCCACTCTAGAATCTTTCTGCCTCTGAATATTTAACATAATTTACCGTAATTTTTCCTGTCATTAAATCCTAATCCAATAGTGCTAATTTTGATCGTATTCAAAATTTATTTTAGGACATTGAAGTAAGATTTGGATAAAAATATTGTATCGTTTATTTCCCAAGCAGAGACGACAACAGTGTGCTCTGTGCACCCAAAGACAGACGATTTAGCGCAGTGGCTAAGAGCTTAAGCTGTTCCGCCCACTGTGTCTAATAGTCGCAAGTTCGATTCCCGCACGGGACAAACCTTTGTGTGACTCACAATTATTTGCTTCGGTCTAGGAATTTGTGTATGTATATTTTCATATGTGTAAACACCCACGACACAGTAATAAATCCAAGTTTGGGGCTACGTTTATATCAGAAAAAAAACTTATCGCTGCCGAAGTTAGACGTATTGCTATTTTTGTACCGGTTGAATTCCAGACTCCGGACTGATACTGAGAATCCGATATCCAGAGAGAATCATTCTATAGACATGTCACGGATTTAATAGACTAAGGTGGTGTAAATAAGATTTATTTTTACAAGCCTTAATTTAACTTGCAACAACGAGCAAGGGAGCGTAGCTTTCTTGGAGTAAAGCTTACAGATTGTGTTAGAAATTCGGTTCTGCGCTCCAAAACACAAATCACTGACGTAGGCCACTCAGCTGCAAGACTGAAATGGAGCTGGGCCGGACATATCTGCTGCATATCGGGTGAGATTTGGGCTAAAACAACCACACAGCGGGTGCCACCAAGCAGGCCCAGAAAGAGGTGGCGAGACGAGCTGGACTCCTACGACAAGGACTGGCATCGGCTTGCACTGAACCGGGACAGGTGGAAGAAGGGAGGGGAGGCCTTCGCCTTGTACAGTATCGACTTATAATAATAATAATAATTTATTAACTTGCAATGTTTGTTTGTTTCTTCTAATCTTGCAAGCGGAATTAGAACCATTTTCTTTTATCAGACATAGTACACGGACGCAAGCAGACCCAGCCCCGTCCATGAATTAAACTAAAAGAACTCAATACACAATTGCGACTTTCCTGTCCAATTCAAAAAATCAGTAAACCTATTACACGAACAGCGCTTCGCAATAAGTCGTCGATAAATAAAAATAAATAAAACAACTGCCTCTTTATTGAAACAGGTCAAATAAATTAAAGAACAAGGGCCATGCTATTCGGGGTTTTAATTTATTTCATCCGATACGACACAGCGAAAAGTGAAAAAAGCCAAAATTGGCGACCTCAATGGAATCCCGACAATTTTGTACTAAATGCGGCATTTTAATTAAAAATTGTGAGACAGACGTAAATAAGGGAATAATTAATGAAACAGATCAATAGAACGGCACCTAATAAAGGCGAGCTTTGATTTTTAATTTTGATTAATTGGACAAAGGGATTTTTTTGCTCTTAAGAAGTGGCGGCTTTTATAGAAAACTTTTTCTTTAATAATTCTTGTGCTTTTATAAAAGTAGAACATTGGCTTATTGTCTTATTTAGATTTTATAGGAAATAATTAAAACCCTGTCGTAGGTATTCCATTATATTAAAATGAAAATTATATAGAATTTAAAAGTCCGAGAACTCTATCAAAACGATGACGAACGGAAAATTTATATTGAAACAATCAACACCGCTATGCCTACATTTCCCGATCGGGGGTGGCAGTAGTCTACTATGTACACCCACACTACGATGCTAGATCCCAATGTTATAAGAGGCGAGTCTATTTCCGTATAAAATATTAAGTGCACCTCTTCCATCGATAAGGGCAAATAGCCGTGACATGCATTTTTTTTAGTTTTCACTGCGAGGTAACGAAAAAAGACACGCAAACTAATCACACTTCTATTTAAATTCAGCAAATTTGCCTCATATATGTTACAGTAAACCTTATCTAGATTTTTTATGCTTGTGGCGAATTTAGTTTCATTATATGGAACTGATAAAATTTTGACGAATTTACTTTGTAGCGAGTTTACAATAACCCATTTTATGTATACTAGCCACTCGAATCACCATCTAATGTTAATAACCAGAGCTGGACGGCTTCCAATGTGGCTACAGATCCTTCGGGACTCCGCCGGTCTTGGAGAGATGCAAATTGCGTCACGCTAAAGTATTTTACTTCTTATTCAGTTTGAAGCTTTTTATAGTATCCGATATTGGTGTTAATATTTTGTTCAAGTGAATACCTACATTATTATAAACACCACCATATCAATATTCCCCAATCAGGTTACAGAGGTGCATCCACGTTTCGTCGACGATATTAGCGATACTAGCTGTATTAGCAGCTGACGAGCCGCCTAATTTATGCAAACATGAAAATTAGCCTCCTCGCCAGTAATTATTTCTGTTTCGTGGGCGTGTTTATAAACATGAAATTCAGTCACAAACATCCAGACCGAAACATACATTCGTGGATCCGCGGCTACCCAACCCTGTGCGTGGAGTCACTTCAGAGGTTAAGACCACTGGAAAAGCCGTCGTCATATTCCTTCCGCTTCCGCTGTTGACAAGTACACATTGAAAGTTTGAGCTCCCCAAAGTTTATTGGTTTGTGTAGGTTTTGAGTTGATTGTCACCACAAATATATCAATCTTCTTGTGACATAACCTCAATTGTGAAGAAAATCCATCATACACGATCCTGACGCTGATATTTGGGAAGATTACACTCGAGGTGAGAAAATTTTTTTGGCAGTTATCTTCAAAAATCATTTGGCTATATAACCAAATATAAATAAGGATTCCTATTTTTAATTAAGACAACTTCCGCACAATATTATTGAATCAGCTGATTGGTCAACATTTGACAGTCAAAAGTCAAAAGTGACAAGTCAAGAACCTCGCAGTGTTGCCATTGCTTTAATATTGGGCAGAGACTAAATATAGAAATTGGGTAACATAGACTAAAGTTACTCTGTGGGGCGCGTTCTACTTGTACACTTGTGGAAAAGATTCTGAAGAGCGCGTTCCAGTCGTGCGGGACAACTGACGAATTACAAGCATACATCGTCCTCCGTGCGCATCGGCTCAGTGCGGACGTGTTTAGTAGGTTGAATTGAGTACGAGTTAATTGTAAGTACTACGAGTGTAATATAATAATATCTTACGGAGTATATTAACTATTTGAACACTGCAGTCTCTTCACTGTACCGGGTTTTTCAAGGAAGTGATAACTGCCTAAAAATATTCCTAATATGCAACGGACCCCGCCTAATTCTCCCGATAAGAAGTCGAAACAGGCTCAATCTCACTCAATACCTATGCCAGGCCCTTCTACCAAAAATACTGGTCGCAGCAAGCGACAACGACCAGCCGATTCACCTAATAAATTGGTCGTCTCACAATCCTCTACCTGCGCTTGCTTAGATCTAAAGGATGAAGTACTTCAGCTTCTTTACTCTTGAAAGGCAGACCAAGACAAAATGCTAACATCATGGAAGGCTGACCAAGATGTTTTGCTGACTACCTTGGTCAAAGATGTCGCCGAACTTAAAAACCAATATGAGGAAATTCGAAAAACCAACCTTGAATTGGATAGGGGCATGGCTTTTATCAACAAAGATTATGAGGAAATGAAAAGTAAATTATATATCCTTGAGAACCGAAAGATGGAGTACGACGTATCAGTTGTTCATATAGAAAAGCAAATCCAGGATATACAGCTCCATTCCCGCTCCGCAACTATTGAATTGCGCAACGTCCCAACTGCTGACAATGAAAAACGGGAAGATCTTCTGTCTATAGTGTCAAAAGTTGGGAAGGCTGTTGATTTGGAAATTCATGAATCTTATTTGCGCGATATTTACCGCCTCCCTGGAAAATCAGGAGCTCCTCGTTCAATTGTCGCAGAGTTCACCTCTGTCTCCCGTAAACATGACTTCCTCTTTAATGTACGTCGATTTAATAAAGAGCGCGCTACTAGCGATAAATTGAACACTCATACAATCGGATTACCTGGTGAAAAGAAACCTATATACGCCGACGAACACCTGACACCCACCATGAGAAAGCTCTTTGACGAATCTCGTCTATTTGCTAAGACCCACGGGCTATCATGCTGGTGTGTGAATGGACAGATCTTCATGCGTAAAAATTCGGCAGACAAGCCGACCCAGATAAAATCCGAACGCTGTCTGAAGATATTTATTGGCAAGGATTGACTATGTTCCACTACTGTATTTTTAATTTACTTGCATGTTATACCCGGGAATAAACCTCGGTATGTGTCTTTTATTTTTTTATGTTAAAGTATGATAATTACTGCAACATTATTATTTTATAGTACGATTTTCTCGAACGTAACAGCCACATTAAATACATTCAATTTTAATTCTCCCCATAATTTTATATATTACACGACATATAATCTGCAACCCATCCTCGCTATGTTCTACCCAATTTGTTTTGGTTCCCATACCCTGTCTCACTACTCTAATTATCCAGGTAAAAAAAAAAGTGCGATTTTCGTCAGTGGCGACGACACCACCATATTCCTTGATCAACCGATGCTAAATAAACAAACTGTAACTAATGGCCCATATTAATGATGTAAATAATGACATTGACCGTATCACTATAGCTAGCACTTGCCGATGCCCTCCTGAACGATGCTCTGAATATATTAAAGACCCTTTCTTACATCTAAAAATCGTTCACATTAATATCAGCAGCATTAATAGAAATTTCTATCAATTTATCGCAATGCTAACTACGTCTAATATTGATTTTGATATAATGGTTTTTACTGAGTGCTGGCTAAAAGTAACAGGATCGCTTCCTATTCTTCAGGGCTACTCGAGTCATGCGACTCAAAATAACCTTACACAAAATGAAGGTGTCGTAATTTACACAAAAAGTTCAATGCAATGCATTGTTGAGAAACTTCCTATTCGGGATGCAAATTGCTTGGTGTGTTATAACGGCAATACGGCTGTCATCTGTATATACCGTTCACCAGCAATTGCAGATCTCGAAAATTTTTACAATAGTTTAGATAGCTTAGTACGATCACTAAAAACCTTCATAAATATAATACTAGTCGGAGACATAAATATTGATATTAAACCTAATAACCACGACAACCACTCAGATACCTATCTCACCCTTACTGCCTCTCTAGGATTATTACCGGCTCATTTGCTTCCGACTAGATCTGGTAATTGCCTAAACCATGTTTTATTAAAAACTAAAGCTTGCACTTACATAATCATACTTGAAACCTACATAACAGACCACCTTCCTATTATCCTATGCTTAAAAATTAATAAAAGAACCATCAAAACACCTAATACTAATATTATTCATTATAATTACTTAGAAATTAAAAACGAAGTAGATAGTACTGATTTCAGCACCATATTAAATGAGCCGGACCCCAACCGAGCTGCTAACTCACTTGTAGCCTTAATTCAGCAAAGTATCACTAAGTATAGCCGAACGTTAAGAGTTTCAAACAGAACAAGAGTTCTCAAACCGTGGATGACAACGGGGCTTGTTCGTTGCATCCACAACCGTGACAAGCTACATCAAAAATCAAAACGCTCACCTGAGAACCAAATATTAAAAATAACATATACGCGATATCGCAACTTTCTTAATAATTTAATGACTAAGCTAAAACGGGCATACGACAAAACCGAGTTGCTGAAAGCTAAAAATAATACTAAAGCTACGTGGAAAGCTATCACTAATTCCAATTTTCAGCCGCAATCACCGAATGAACTCATCCCAGACTTCGCTATTGCTAAAACATCTATCAATCAAATTAATAGCTACTTTGTCAATGTAGGTAAAAATCTGGCCTCCACAATTAAGCAACCCAGTTTCCCGCTAATTACAACCCAGCCACCCTTATCTAACTCACTTGTAATTATGCCAGTCGATGAATCTCAAGTTTGTGCACTAATAAATAGTCTACGCTCTAATTGCGCCACCGGACATGACAATATCCCTGTAAAAATTCTTAAGCAATCATGCCTTACTCTTTCCCCTCCTATTAAGCACATCTGTAATCGCGCCATTGACACAGGTATATTTCCCAAAGTTTTTAAAAAAGCAGTAGTCTATCCGATCTATAAGAGCGGGGACAAAAGCAATGTTTCCAACTACAGACCAATTTCTGTATTGAGTTCCTTATCCAAAACTCTCGAAAAAGTTTTGAACAATTCTTTGATGTCATTTCTTTCCAAATTTCAAATCGTATCCAATAATCAATACGGGTTTCGACAGGGAATCTCTACTGAAGATGCCATCCTAGATCTTACCAACAGCGTTGCTACCAAACTGGATAATAAGCTTAAATGTTACGGTATATTCCTGGACTTGTGCAAAGCATTCGATTCTCTTCTCTGTCCCTACCTTATTAGCGAAGATGGAAAACGTAGGAATCCGTGGCGCAGCGCTTAAAATATTTACCGACTATTTATCTGAAAGACGGCAATGTGTAAAAATTAATTCTGCTATTAGCGAAGATGAGCTCACTAGTTTTGGAGTCCCCCAGGGAAGTATATTAGGACCAACCTTATTCCTAATTTACATAAATGATCTGTGTAAAATGTCAATTCCAAACTGCGAAATATTTACTTATGCAGATGACACCGCAATAATATCACATAATGTTAATTGGGAAAAGGCCAAGCAAACAACGGAAAACTGTCTCTGTCTCGTCATGAAGTGGCTTTCAGCAAACTCGTTAACTCTCAACTTACAGAAGACCATATTTATACGTTTTTCCTTGCCCAATTCTCCCTCCTTACCTCCTGAGTCCAATGTTATTAGAGCCCACAACTGTCCAGATCATGATACAAACTGTCAATGTCCTATGCTCACCCTGGCTTCTAATATCAAATATCTCGGGGTGTACATAGACGAAAAACTAAACTGGCGCGCCCATATAGAGGCATTATGTACGCGGACGAGGAAACTAATTTATATATTCAAAGAACTCCGAAATTTAGCAGACCCCGAAACTCTAGCTTTGGTTTACCAAAGCTTATGTGCATCAATAATCACCTATTGCATTCCGGTATGGGGAGGTACACATAAAAGTCTACTACTTCTAGCTGAACGAGCACAAAGAGCAATTCTAAAGGTTATGCATTTTAAGCGTAGAGACTATCCTACTTCCCTGTTGTATTCTGAATCCCAGGTACTTACTGTGCGACAACTTTTCATATTGCGTATTATCTTACGTCGACATTCTACGCTCCCCCTCGATTCAAGCATCCTTCAGAGGCGCCGCGGTCGGCCGGTTTGTGATACCGTTCAATTTCGCACCGCATTTGCAAGTCGCCAGTACCCAATCCTAAGTGCACGCCTTTATAATACAATTAATCGATTGATATGTATATACACACTAACCAAATTCAACATAAAAATCAAGCTTACTGAATGGTTGCAGAAATTGTCATACGATTATACGGAAAGCATTTTAAACACTCCATCATAAATGCTCCAAACACTGTTACGTACATTAAGCTACAAGAATCGTAAAGTTGTCATATTTTTCTCATGGGAGGAACAATGGCTCCTGAGATACAAGTATTTTTTACTTAGTTCAGGAGTCAGTTGTTTTAGTATTATGATTACTGTTTTGTACAACTTAGGTTCTATATGTTTGACTTATGTAACATGATAATTGTACAATAAATAAATATAATTATCATTATTATTATATGGTAATCCATATGTCGACGGCTCCAGCCTGACTAGTATAAAGGTAATCCTTTCTACTAGTCAGGCTCCCGACTGCTATTGCTGCATCAAGCGCTACTAAACTAACGAGACAGTCAGACTATATATGTAGATCTTGTTATAGTGTATCGCTTGTTAGATCTTTATCTATATCTTCTAAACAGATTTACTCCTAAAGTGACATTTTATCTATTCAAAAGAAATTCTGTACTTAGCTAACGATTTATTAACAATTGCACCTACTTTTCATTTTGAATTTCTGTTTATACAGAGTGGCGACCGGCAAATTATTCTAGCGCATTCTAGATTTGCATGAAAATCACTATCATATGTTGTGATTTCAAAAAAAATCACTTACTTTTCGCCATCTATCAATGGTCGCGCACATATTTGTTGCAAACGGCCCGATTCAGAACTAACCGTTTGGTTTTTACGATTGGCGCCCGATCGCCGGGCATAAACTCGACTCTCGACTGCAATTTGGGATTCAATCAGGATTTTCTCGGTGGGTGTCGTCTTCGCCCGGTAAAAACTGTGTAAATTTATCCCCATTTTATTAATGCTTTTCCATTATTTCGAAGTTATTATTCTATAGATGCTATAAAACTGTCTGTTTTAATAATACTTTCAGATATTTTATAGGAGTCATATTTATGTATGTTGACGACATGGTTGTTGTTTCACGTGCTACTAAGAAGAGGTTTGTTGCAAAGTTTGGGAAATGATCGCTTTGAAAATGGTATCATTGAAATAATTTTGTTACCTCTTAGATTAATGGATTTAATGCATCTTACGAAGTATGGGAATAACTTCATCCTATAACTACGAGGTGATCTAACAAACTACAGAATGGTCAATGCAACAAAATGGACGGCTAATGGTGTCAAGATCATTTCAGTGACTAACTGTTCGTCGTTACACTTGGTTATGTAACTGTGACAACAAATGGAGTTTAAGAGCTTTACCGGACGAGGTGGGCATACCTAAAAATGCTCCAATTAATGTTCTATAGAGTTTGGATAGAAAATGTAAATATATTCAAGAAAAATAGAAAAAAAAAACAACGTCTTCCCTATATTACCCATGCAAGGGTATCGGAGGTGTATCATGTACACCCACATATCGCCGCTGTCAGGCGCGCGTCACTCCGCTCCCACCAATATGGTCGACGGGAGTGATGGCTGTGGGATGGCATATTGCCAATCTACCGGGCACAACCACAGACATAAAATTCTTCGATAAAACAATCACACTTCATCCGACTTAGGATCGAACCCAAGATCTCGTGATCGCCAACCGAACTATAAGTCACCGGACCAACGAGGCAAATATATTCAAGAATGGTTGCTTGCGATGTGATTTTGTTCCGACGGAATTTGGAATATCATGTATTTGTAGTTTAAACACATACAATTTACAATAAAAATCGATTTACTAATCCAACATGTAATTTATAATGTTTGCGTTCGTGTTGTTGCGTGATAAAACAAATAAATAAAAGAAACTTAAGAACTTCTATGTACGATTAAAAATGGACTTTAGAGTAGTTTAGTAAACATCCAATATTTGGTATCTCTCCGTCGACAAACAATTCCTCAGTACTGGCGTACAATTAGCGTCAATCATAAAGAGCTTGTCTAACGATCAGGGTGCTTATTCAAGACCAATTAAATACGTAACGCGGCGTGTCACGATACTGCCTCGTCTTGACTTACTTTGATGTAAGATCCTAAGTGCTCTAGATGGGGCAGAGGGCGTTAACAGTGCGCCGCCATCCCGATCGATCTTGAGCTTCGCGCTTCAGCTCGCTCCAGCTCTTCCCTATAGCCTCCGCTTCTGGAATAATTGTCTGCCGGCAGGTCTACTTAGAACGGCCACGTTTACGCTTTCCTTGGGGGTTCCAGTCTAGGGCTGGCCTCGGTATGTGATCAGGGCCTCTTCGGAGCGGGTGGCCAGTCCAGGTTCATTTCCGGCGTTTTATCTGCTGGTCGATCGGAGTCTCATTGCAGCGCTCCCATAGATGTGCGTTGGAGATTTTCTTGTGCCAATATATACCAAGAATCCGGCGTAGGCATCGGTTGACGCAAGTCTGGAGTCGACGCAGATATTCCTATTAACCTTCCACGTCTCACATCCATACTTACAGTCAATTTCCGTGATAGCCATAAAGGACGGAGCTGTGCAAAGGTTACATTTTGCCTACATATGAATTCCTCCAAGAACTTATATTAGACTCAGATTCGTCTACTCATAAGAAATCTTCGGTGGTTAAAAGCACTCACACGAAATTGTGCTGACACGTTAGATTTTAACACTCAAACAGGATTTCGTGCATGAACCGATGATGGATTCAGGATTGTTTCTTCTCGAGATACATCTTTAACATCGATCTCTAACGACAAATGGTACCTGGATACGAAACCTTGCATATTCATTAATTTAACAAGACAAGATTTTATTATATATATATATATATATATATATATATATATATATATATATATATATATATATATATATATATATATATATATATATATATATATATATATATATATATATATATATATATATATACATATATGTTAATATGATTTTGATCATGAACATGAACTATAATATCTTACGAGAAGACTAACTTTCTTAAAAACTAAAAAAAATGGGACATTGACTTCAAAAAGCAAAAGTCGGTGCCGGTTGGTGCAGTCTGTTACTTGGCGCCGACTACAAATATTAATTTTTTTGCGTTTTTAAGTCAGTTTCCCTTTTTTAAGTTTTTTATTTTACAATTTTAAGTGATGAGTGAATTAACCGATATTATATACCGATATTATATTATTGAACTTAGTTCTACAGTAAGATACCTGTAGGATTGACGTAATACCCATAATATTACAATCTACACATTCGTATTGTTTGTCGTTAAGGAGTTCCCTGGTGTATGTTCAAAGTCCAAGGTCCAATACCAATAAAACTAAAATAGGACAACCTTGGAGCTATACTGAATCCAATGCAAAAAAAATATATCAAAATCAAACCACAATTGACGGAAATATCGGTGAACATACTTTTTAAAGTCGGTTAAAAAGAAAGGTATTGTATATGTTTTTATTTTATGAGACAGCGTTAGTGTTGTGTGTTGCATAAGATCGCGCCAGTTTAGTTATATTTTATAAAGACCACCTGTATGGGCTAAGTGGGGCTAAGGCTGATAGAGATAGTTGATAAAGAAACAGGTCTGGTGGAAATTGACAAACTATACAATATATTCACTACTATGTTCTGGCAGATAGCTGCAGTTATAATGAGTGACTAAGGCCACTTTTATTTTAAGAACACAATTAGGGTTCCGCGCAAAAATATTAAAACCCATGAAATATATTTTGTCCACGCGGACAAAGTAGCAGGTAACATTACTTGTATTAAATAAAATATGTAGTACATTCTCATTTATTTTGTGTCTTTACCCAAGTCACTTAAATATTCGATTATCCCACTAATCCCTAGACGGCTGCGTTGGATTAACACGGTCCGGGTTAGGTACCTGCGTACAAAATTTTAGAGGAACACTACCTAATACTCATTAATGTTCTATTCTGGTACCCTCCTAGTTTTGAATAAAGGGTACTTATAAATCTTGTTTTTGATAAGGGTAATGGAAAGGTTCTCGGTTATATAAACCTAATATTAATATTGTAGTAATCATAGGTCAGTGCCACACGCGGCTTTATATAACACAAAATTACCAGAACCGACCATATGTTATATTGGGAACTAAGCAAAGATTTTTGAAAACCAGAATAAGTGTTTATGGTGATTCTCAATCTATTTATATATGTCGTTTCCAATTATTTGAAAATCACAGTTAATGGAATGACGAGCATTTATTTTCATTTTAATAACCTTTTAATATTGTCATAGATATACTTTATGCCTTTAATGGTTGATCGAGTGTGTTTAGTAATAAAGAGATGACAGATGGCATCTGTCAGATGCCGAATCACCGATGACAGATGGTCGATGTAAGATGGCGGATGGCGAATCGTTGTTATTCGATTGGCAAAGGGGCAAGCGGTTGGACGTATCGCGGAACAGCTACACTCACAGCATTCCATGAGACAATATTAATCGCCAACTATTGTGCATACTCGCATATCAAGGAAGATCAGCGTGCCGGACGAGGCCCCAGTGTAATTTAAGATTTCCTTTATGTTCAGCCACCATGCGGACTACTATGAAAACGAAGATAAATCCACCTTTCTTCGTTACTAGAATTGAAATGGCCATCCAGAAAATTTAAGCGTCGATATATAATAATAAATCATTTATTTCGACCATCTAGGATCATAGGTTGTTAGTTACATAGCACTTAATCTAAGTTAGTACACGAATACATCTAAGCAGGGACGCACATCGTTTTCTTATGATGGCGGCGAAACCATCAACCGTTGTCTGTGTAAACATCCCCGAAGCACTGCAACGCCATGACCTCCCTAACAGTACCCTGAGCGCGTTATTGTATTGAACACGCAGATCACTGTATGCCCGCTGCGTGTAATTGACCCACAGGCTGCACGTGTAGAAGGACTGACAGTATGCTTTAAACAGCGTAATTTTTACTGCCACGGATAGCCAGCGACCTGCGTTCTCTGACTATGTCACAATTGTCATGTAAGTCTTCGGTGACCCAGTGACCCAAATATTTAAATTTGTTCACCCTGTTCAGAGGCGTCCCGCCCAGTGATATATCAGGAAATATTGGATAGGTTTTAGTACCCGATTTGAAAAGCATTAATTCGCTCTTTTTAACATTATATTTGAGTCCATGAGTCATCACTCACATTTCGAGATCAATTGTCTCAATGGGCTCAGCAGCAGCATATATAATAAACTATCAGCCATGGTTTGAAATTGTACCCAGTTCCATTATTGTTGCTATTAATTGGCGATAGATTCGCTACCTTACATTGGGATTTCATATTTTCGTTCATAAGTCAAATATTTTATTAATAAATTCCATATAATATCATAAATATTAACATTTATCAACAGAATGGAGCTAACACATTCATACTAAAGTGAAAACATGAGGCATTCATAATTGAGGTACGCGATCAAATTTGTGAGGTATCCTCGCGCCAAGTTTCCCAATTCCACAATTGCGGTGTTTCTTCGTGTACATTTAACAACTAGTACATTTCAATCAGTTGCTAAAAATACTTTAATTTTACTGGGCGTCTTATTTTTCGTTTGATTACTAGCAACTACCAATTATGATTTCAGAATTGATAATGCCAGAATTTTAAACTTGTGCTTTTAATAACTCATGTAAGCCAGGATCCACAATGATCTCCTTACATGATACCGAGGTTTTAACCTTGGGGTGTTCTAGGAAGCGCTTTCATTGGAACCCGCTACAGATTTAATTAGAAAGGGTAACAAGAGGAGTAGGAAAGATAAAATTTCATTTCCCTCCTGCGACTGAAAAAACTTTATAACCAAAATCATCAGAACAAATCAACATCGCTTGAGAGGCTCACATTTAGTTATATCGACTAATTACTAATTGCTGAACATAGCAAAGATAAAGTGAATATAACTTGGTGGGTGACTGCAACTGCTGTATTGTTGTGAATATCTCCCCCCTTACGAAGACACTATAAGCAATCTCCACTAAAATTTTGAAGTTGCCTGAACTTCTCCCTCAGTAACTAGTCTACCACTCTATGCATTTAGAAAAAAATATTATACTAGTAACCCAAACAAAGAAACTGTAAAGAGTTGTTTGCATAGTATTCCAGTCTGTTATTTTAAGATACGCGAAAACTTTAAGATTCGACGATTTTGAGGCAAATCTGTGAGTGTTTATGTGTATGGTATGTGTAGGAATGCAAAATCTCATACGATAGGCAGATAGTTCAAAGTGCCAACAGATTCTTTCTCCATGTACAAAGTGCCAACTTGGGCAAATCTTTGCAAAGTACACAAATAATTAGCAGGTGATCTTATTAAAGCAATCGAACAACCTGTAAGAATCACGAATGCATTTCTCACAAATGTTCAATACCAAAGTGTGTCTCGCGACTTATATGCATCAATTTAGCAACCACAGGTCTTAGCATGAAGACATTGACTTAAATGTGAAGCTTTCGGGTTGATATACTTCTACACAATAATTTGACTAAGTACAGATGAACGTGACCGCTCGCCTTCTCGATAGCGTTACGCTAACGCCAATGTCTTCATGTTATCTTCATGCATAGTTTTCTGTATATGGCATTGTACAAACATTATTATTTTACAGCTTAATAATGTAGTGTGTACAGACTTGCGGAAGTTCATCGTTACCTATCTAGCCTACAGACATTTTTCGCCTCCTCCACTCTCACAGGTCACTGTTACTTAATTATTAATTCTTATTTAAAATTATCAGGTGTTGGTTACTGCGATAAAATATCATACATCGCACCTCTACTGAAATAGCTTTATAACTCAAAAATCGTATTCTGTTGTTTTTGAATATTAGGACCCTCGCTAAAAAACTATCTTTTACAAACGGTTTTTTTATTTCTATAAAAAGGCGTATTATACTCTCGGCCATCTAGTTACGGTGTTTTGAGGCGATTTCGCGTTTCCGTAACTTGCAACCTGCAAGTAACTTGAAATCATTAAAAAAGGAACAATTTTAAGTTTCACAACTTATAATAATTTCACTATATGAGCGGAGGTGCGATGCGTTAATTTTTAACATGTATAAGAATAGAACCACCAAACATGTTTCGTTGCTGACTGTATTAAATATATTGTAAGTTCGATTTTCTGATACCCGAATATAAAATAATTTCAAATAAAACTGAGTCCCTAAAGGATCAAAACTTGGGATCCAATAACTCTACACTTGCTAGTTGTGGTAGCTGGATGGTATGTACATACGAATGTGTGCACAAGTATTAAAACTAGTAATACTGATCACGTTTGATCAACGCTCATAACTCAATATCAATATTGAACGTATAAACCGAGTCTTATCTGATGGAAAAGTCAAGAGTTTCCGTAACCGGCGAGAGTGTATGAGACGAACTATGAGAGTCGAGGAAGCCAGAGAGGTATGTAAGGAAAGAACCTGTTGGAACTCTGTACTCTCTGCCTACCCCGCAAGGGATCTGGCGTGAGGTTATAGATAGATAGATAGAATATTGAACGTCCCGAACAAAGCTGGAAGGTGAATCCATAATGAGTTGAGCGTTCTCTCTGTAATTTCACGTTCGTCTTGTTTGAGTCGCCAACAGTTTGGAGTAGACCCCTTTTGAGTTGCTTATTGAGCGGTCATTCATGGATATGGTCCTAATTCTCGTATAATTACTGTCCCGCTTCAATACATATATCCCTCTTTCTCAAGTAGGTATACACGGTGTAATTTTCGTCATCCTGAAGCGAAAGCCCAGCTAATGTGGATACAATACATATTGTTTACTTGTAATTAACAAAAGGATAACACTTCAATGTGTAACATCTACCTACGGACCTGTCCGAAAATTGTTGCTAGGGTGAAAATCGGCAACACCGACGTCATCTGCCGGCTGGCTGACTAGCCGCGCCACCCCTCAATGTCATTTTGCGCTTGATAAAGGTATTTTTAATGCACTCATAATTTTTTAAATAATAATTTCCATTGATTTCACTTCCACAAAGGAGACTTAAATTTAATCTAAAATATATAATAAAAATTATAAACAAATGCCGCCCGGTCGCGGAAGTCAGTCGCACCTCTTTAATCGCTGCGCCTACACACACGTCGCGACTACGGTATATTAATATCCTTGTTTTTCGTATTTTTATTTGCATCCATCACACCCCCACATAAAACAATATTATATTCTAATAACAACTTTTAAAACCTTTGTGAACTTGCTAAAATTATTATTACAATGGTAAATATATTTATATACAAAAGTATGAGAAATATGTGCCCGAGTGGTCGTACAAAAAAATGTAGTTTGTATTGTAATGAAGAAATTACCCATTGAAGTATTTTTTTTCAATGAAGAGTACCAGTGGGTACTGAAAAAAATTAAAAATGTAGGCATTGGCTACATCAAACACACTTTCGCTCCAGGACTAACATCACACCGTGTATAGTCAGTTATAGATAGATAACTCTTTATTTTGTACCAATAACATACAATTCGAGTAAAAAACATAAAGGGTAGCCTTATCACTAAAAAGCAATCTCTTCCAGGCAACCTTGATTATATCTACTAGGGCCCAAAATTCTCAGAAGAATGTCAAAGCCCGTAGAAAATAACTCAAATTCAAATTTTTTTTTTTTTTTTTTTAAAAACGTAGCTCCACACTAGGATTTATTCCTGTGTCGTGGGTGCGTTTACAAACATGAAAATTTACAAACAAATACCCAGACCGGAACAAATAATTGTGGATCACACAAAGATTTGTCCCGTGCGGGAATCGAACCCGCGACTATTCGACACAGTGGGCGGAGCAGCTCAAGCTCTTAACTTACCACTGCGCTAAATTTTCGAAGAAAGTGTACAATAATATGAGATCCTTATATTATAAAGTGCTTATGACTTAGTGGCCATTTACGGGTATTACATAATAAAATATTTATAACCCCTTATTGTTAAGTCTACCACTAGATTGGAATGAAGCCTCTACAAAGGAGTTCCTGCGAGTAACTCGTACGTCTTGGCTTTCTTTATTAAATTGTATTGGTATTTTTTATATCTATATCATCACGCCAGATATTGCATGCCACGCCACGCCTTGCAAGGTAGGCAGAGAGTACAGAGTTCTAACAGGCTCTTTCCTTACATACCTCTCTGGCTTCCTCCACTCTGATACTTCGTTTCATACACACTCGCCGGTTACTTGGGACTCGGTATATTTGGTCATGGTAAGATGATCTACGTATTCTCCGGTACCTACATCCTTCCACTTTCGCATTGTATATCTGTTTTGTCATTCCAGCTTCTGACATTCTTTCTATATGCCCGAACCAACGGAGCATACCCTTTCTAATCTATCTGTTCTATCTCTATTTCTTATAATACGTAAAAAAGAAGAAAATATGCGTTGTATTGGACAAATCATATAAAGAAACCAAGAATAAGAAACCGAGCAACTATAAAAAAAAAAACAGCATACAGTGGAAAATATATATCATTACACAAAAATATGATTGCAAGTATCCCGTATATTGTATTAGCTAAATACGTACGATTATATTCTCTGCGGACATATATTCGAAAGATTAGTTCGCAATACGAAGAAGTATTAATAAAGAGCTTAAACACGACATTAGTATTTTGATTAACCGCATTCCTCTACACATTCACCCAACAATGCCTCTTAATATGTTGTAAGATTCAATGGAAGCGACATGTATAAGAAAATTGAGAGTAGTAATTGTCTACTACGCATAGGTAGGGGTAAATATGAAATTCACATACACAAACACTTAGATTGGAACTATTATTTGTGGGTTTTATTCCAACGAACCGAACGGATCAACTAATTTTTTTCTCAAGGATTCTATTCATACTAACTACGAACCATTTAGTTGATTTGTTACTATTAGTTTTAACCGTCCTCAAATTAATGATATCGATCAAAGGGTACTAAGCTTATTAGATATATAATAATAAACTTCCCTAAAACCGAGTAACTATTCTTCAAAGGTGTAGTGTATTTCTTGTGATATATTCGAGTTTACGCAACAGTGTATGATCCCAGTACGGCAATATTGTCACGGGCACACATATTTTACACCGCGCTCCTGAATTTCGGAATAGGATTGTAATATTCTAATAAATTTATGTTTTACTATGAATGAAAGCGTCACCTTTTATTGGTTTATGAAATTTGTACGATGTTTTTTGTTAATTGATTGACTTTTATTATTTAAGTTTTCGGTTTTAATGTCACTTACTTCTCAATTAATTTAGTAGTGCATGATGGTTGTTCACGCGTGAACTAAATGCAGGCGCAAGCGATCGTCGACAACCCCCACCACCAGCGCCAGTGAACATTATCAACCGTGGTCATTGATTTATATATTTTAAATACACTTTTTTTATACAGTCCCCGCCTATTTATTGTTTTGAGCTAGGGATTAACAATGGCGTCGATCATGAGATCCTCGATTCGAATTTAAAGTCTTATAAAGTTATTGAGATTTTTCTTAACGAAAACATTCTATGTAGCAGAGCAGAATGTAAATGAGTAAAATTGTGTCCAGTATAATGGCAATAAGCTTAACATCATCGGCAAAAAGTGGATGCACACAACACGGCTTTGCTACCTCGGCTTTAGGAACGAAGGCGTACGACTGTGTTTATTTCCTTTTTTTTTGTTAAGTGGTTAAGAACTTAAGGCGTTCCGCCTACTGGGTCGAATAGTCGCGGGTTCGATGCCCGCACGAGATAAATCTTTGGGTGACCGACAATTATTCGTTACGGTCTGGGTATTTGTGTATGTGAACTTTCATGTTTGTTTGTTTGTAAAGGCACCCACGATATAGGAATAAATCCTAGTTTAAAAAAGATATGGCTGCATATATTTTCCAGATTACTACTTTAGCGGCACTCAACTTTAATTTAGCAAATCCCATAATTTTGGTAGGGCTTAAAAATCGCATATTCTCCTTCATTTAGAAAATATCACTGGGACAGCATTGTCTAAATATTGCTACAACCGAATATGCAGACGAGAATTCGTCTAACACCCCTTCCGATGACACTAGCCTCTTTCTTTTCAGATACAGACACAGGATCAGACACCAGCCTTGCTGGCAAGGTCGCACAATCGAGCAGTGCGAGACACCTAGCGCTCTCTCGCACTGCTCTCGTTCATAGCGACAGCCCAAGTCAAGTCTATTCAACCTTGTTACCTACCGGCTAAAGCAAAATTGTTGCACACTCATCTTCTTGCCTGAGAAGTTGTCAAGGCTCCTTCGGCTAACAGCGTAGATCATTCACACACACAAAACAAATTTTACCTACCAGCTCTCGTGAACTCTCTGTGAACATACAAGCAAATGTTTCCATGACATACATTACATGAACTTCACAATGATTCGTCATTCTTATCCCATCAGACTCTTCCATTGCCCATAGATCAAGGGTCGCATGAAGCATTACACATGCCGCGTCCTTCTCCTCTCTTATGAGAGGAATATTAAGCGCCCTCGGGATATTTACACGGAAATAAAAATGTTGTGACGCCCTTTTTATTGTAAATGCTCGGTTTGAATGTATAAGGAGGGCTTAAATAGGCTTGCGTGTGAACTTTTAGTGGCTTCGTATATATTACTTGTTGTGGTATTGTTTGCGCAAGTAGACGATTAACCCTTTTTTCTTATACTTGTATGTCTATATATAAAACCTCAAAAAGGTTTAGTGTATACTTACTATCCATCTATCTATATATCATCGCGCCAGATCCCTTGCAGGGTAGGCAGAGTTTCAAAAGGTTTTTTTCCTTACATACCTCCACTCTCATAGTTCGTCTCATACACGCTCGCTCGCTTTGTTTACTTACTATGCGAGATGTAACCTCATTAACATTTAAATAAATTATGTATGAATTATCTATCCATGTTGTCACGCCGTATCCCTTACGTGGCAGAGTATACAAAGTTACAAGCGACAACAAGCTAAAGCGCTTCACATAAGTAAAAAAATTAAATCTGCAGATGATAAAATAAAGACCACCTGGAAAATTATTAATAATGAAACCGGGAGGTCTAAACGACGCAGTACAGACTTCACCCTTGAGACTCCGCGCGGTCTCTTTAACACAGACAGAGAAGTAGCTCTCGAAATTGAAAGATTTTTTACTAATATTCCAATAGAGACGACTAAATATTTAAAATCCTCTTCAAGCCTTGCGGTTTCATTTGTTAAAAAAAACATTGGTGCTTGTCCTGTAGAGTTTAGGTTCAAATATACTAGTCCACAGTCTGTTATTAAAGTATTCAATAATCTAAAATAAAAATAACAGAAGACCTATGGGGCATGTCTGTTAAAGTATGTAAATCAATTATTCATACAATCGCGCCTCACTTAGCTTTAATTTTTAATATGTGTGTAGATCAGGGAGTGTTCCCCGATTTAATGAAGTTTAGTAAGTAAAGTAATACCACTGTTTAAATCTGGCAATAGTAATGATCCTAACAACTATAGGTCTGTATCTGTTTTGCCAGTGCTCAGCAAAGTGTTTGAAAAGATCACTTCAACGTTAATAACATCCTTCATGACCAACAATATGGCTTCACCAAAGGAGGTTGTACTACCGACGCCGGTGTGACCTTAATAAAGCATATCTTTGATGCTTGGAAGAACTCTCAGGACGCCATTGGCATCTTTTGCGACCTGTCAAAGGCATTTGATTGTATTGAAGATGAAACGCTGTTGCTTAAACTAGAGCATTATGGAATCCGAGGTAAAGCACTAAATCTACTAAAATCTTACTTAGGAGGAGATAGACATCAGTGTGTTCAAATAAATGAAATTAAATCTCTAGGAGCTTTAGTTAAAATGGGCGTTCTTCAGGGATCGATACTGGGTCCGTTTCTATTTTTGGTATATAAAAATGACCTGCTTCGAGCAGTTGAGGGGCGGGCGAAGGTAGTGTTGTTTGCTGATGATACCTCTTTGATCTTTAAAGTAGGTAGACATGTAAATAACTTAGACGAGGTAAATGACGCTATTCTTCAAGTACATAATTGGTTCACATGCAACAATTTAGTGCTTAATAACAAGAAAACTAAATGTATACGGTTTTCTTTACCAAATGTGAAAAGTACTGCATGTGATATTATACTTAATAACGAGAAACTTGAGTTTATAAATGATACAGCTTTCTTAGGGATTACGCTTGACTCTAAGTTGCAATGGGGCCCTCATATTAAGACTTTAGGTTAACGACTCAGTTCCGCTGCCTATGCCGTAAGAAAAATCAGACAGCTTACTGATGTGGACACCGCGCGGTTGGTCTACTTCAGTTACTTTCATAGTGTCATGTCTTACGGTATATTATTGTGGGGTAGGGCAGCTGACATTGACTCTATTTTTATCTTACAAAAAAGGGCTATTAGGTATCTATAACTTTGGTAGACGCGACTCTTTCAGAGAATTGTTTAAAGAAGCCAATATTATGACGCTCCCATGTCAGTATATTTATGAAAACATAATGTACACACGGAAAAATTTGGATCTATTTAATCAGCTAGGTGATAGGCATTGCTATAACACGCGGCATAGAAATAAATTAGATCAACCTCAATTTCGTCTTTCTAAAATTCACACGTCTTTCATGGGGTACTGTGTTAGATTTTATAATAAAATTCCACTTGACGTCACTCAACTTAGTGAAAATAAATTCAAAGCCTGTATTAAACGTACGCTCTGCAAGCGAGCTTACTATACTCTAGATAATTATTTAAAAGATAAAAATGCTTGGATAGGTGTTGTTCCAGCTCCACCAGAATGTGGATAACATGTTCAGCTATAATTATTTATTATTCCCTCTCTTCCTTCTAGTAGTTAAGTAAAATTTATCATTTTTCTTCCTCATTTCTTTATCTGTAAATGAGAGAACCATGTAGCCATTCACATGAATAGTTTAACTTGGTTAATTTAATTTAGACTCACCTGATACTACATTGTTCTCCCATACCCCATAACAAAATGTAGAAGGAAAAATTGTAAAAATACTATTTTAAAAGAGTAACCGTGGCGTTTCTTGCCCTTCTTCTCCACAGGAATGACATTCTGAAGTGGTGGTAGAGTCTTTGTTACTATTTTGACGATTCATAAATACTGTAATGGTTTACATGAATAAAAAATATTCTGATTCTGATACAACAGGTAATTTTTCTTACATATTGGCCTGGTTACGGAGGCTGTTGACTTGCGATTTAAATAAGACATGGCCTATTTGATCACGGTAAAATAGTCTACGTCTTAAACGGTAAAATAGTTTAGGTCTTCCTCGATACCTGCCGCTTGCGCATTGTATATCTATTATGTCATATCTAATATTCTTTTTATATGTCCGAACTACCGGAGCCGATACTTTTTTCATACCCAAAAATTTTTTCAGTGCGCTGATGCGAATAAAAAAAACATTAATTAAATTATCAATAAATATTAAGCTGTTTACCTCTCACGCCGGTTATTGCCTGAAGACAAGGGCAGAGACATATTTTTCATCATATCACATCGATAGTACTATTGAGTTCCAGGACTTCTCTAAGTTATCCTTTTCCAACGAATAATCTATGTATATTCTTATACTATGAAATATTTATTTATCAGTGATAACATTGAGGCACTAGCACTGTCCGACCGCGGTGTTCTTATCGGTGGCTAAGATTCAGCAACGTTCGGTTTGATCGGTGACCGGTTGTGACATTTTCATACTCGAGCGTCTGTGTACTTCGGAAGTAACGCCAAACTGTTGGTCCCGGCTACCACTCAAAGCGGTATTCTTTAAGCCAAATTGGAAGCTTTGTAGGCGGCTTGATTCGATTTATGAGAGGAGGTAGTGCGGCTGTAGGTACCTATAATATTAGCCTTATTAAGAAACTGTTCCAGCGTTGGGCACAGGCCTCCTCTCAATCTGAGAGGGTTTAGGCCATAGTCCACTACGCTTGCCCAGTGCTGGTTGGCGAACTTCACATACCTTCGACAAACTCTTAGGCAAGCAGGTTTCGTCACGATGTTTTCCTACACCGTTAAAGCAAGTGATAGTTAGTCCCTCCCGTGACCATGGGTGCTGCAAAGCACTCGAAACGTCGGGAACTAAAAATCAATAATAAACCGCGATAAAATCCGTAAAATAGTTTTATTTCATGTGTAATATTCGCGTAAATCTAAGAACTTAGTAAGTGATAGTTAATTTTTAATACGCACATGCTTTCAAAACGCGGAGGTGCGTGCTTGGGTTTGAACCTGTGACCTCTGACTTTTCAGTCCAACGGTCTAACCACTAGGCTATCACTGCTCTCTGTCTTATAGGTACCACCTATGAAATGGTTTAAATAAACTATATCTTATTAAGTCGTCTATTATTTTATTTGCATGGTTACTCTCTATCAACCAAGCTTTTACGTCTTACTTGACAATAGTAATATTGAGCCATCTTCAAAAAGAACCGACGTAAATAAAACAAACCCTTAATTTGGAGCCAAGTCCTATTTGCTGGGCGGATTTACATAATTTAGGATCAACAATATATTTTTGGGTGGAAAAAATATTTACTTTATACAAGCCAGACAGATTTATATGGAGCATAAAGAATCCTTCAAGAGAAGGTAAGTGAAATATGTATATTCAGAAAAGAGGTAAAGTCGTGCGCAACGCCAAGTTCAGTTGAAAAGGGATCGCCCTTTTCGACTGACATTCGCCATTACATGCCTATTCTTTTGTATATGTTTCTCTTAAGTTAAATACAACTCTTAAGTTGCAACTATTGAATAATGAAGTCCCTAACCGATCCATTCAAAATCAATAATTCCGGAAATATCAACTTCATTTATTAGTTCCTTGGTTGATATAGAAAATAAGATAAATTACACGGTAGCTTTTGTGTTGCTCTTTTATGCCTTGAAATTTGGGCAGTTCATAGAATTTACTTACCTATTTCTATTAACTCTCAAAACTCTTTATATCTGAAGCTCATACTCTAAACCAAAAGTCTCAGGTTTTACTACAATTTAAAATCATCATTTGGTCCAATCGCAGCATTCCAAATAGGACAAAGTGAAGATTTATAGATGCTGTTTTCTATACAAAAAATCTCCTAGAAATTTGTGCCACAAATCGTTCAAGGTAGATAGCAAGCTAATCAGTTAGGAAACCACTGTTGATCCGCGATCTACCATTCAAATTTTTGTTAACATGCAAAAGAACTTGGTCCCATTCCTCAACAACATTTTTCCTTATACATACATGTACACACATGTTACAGGTAATATGGATCCTCAACCTGCTAAAAGAATTCTGCGTACCTTTCCACCGTTTCCTTCTTAGATCTACTAAATCACGGGACATATTACGTGAGGACTCGGCAAATCCGTTGGCTGACTTATGGAAATCAGGCAATCATCAATTTCAATAATAATATCTCATAAGCTCCGTTTCCTAGCCCGTGGACAATTTATGAAGTGATTTGTGCAGCAGGAAACGTTGCAAACGAATTTTAGTGGATCAGTATTGACATATAGAGTTCTGTGTAAAATAGATAAAATGGATGTATTAGATATGATACGGACATAGGTTATATTCAAGTTTGAAATCTTATTACCCTTTTCGAAAAAAAGTGAAGGGTTAAAGTTTGAAGCTTTGTATATCTTTGTATTTGACTCGATTTGAACAACTTATTTTGGTGTGCTTATGGCTTGTGCGTTGAAATAATGCAATAAGTTAAACAAAGACAATCAAACAAAAATATCTGTGTTGGAACTTAAGACTCTTCGTAACGGGAGTGTATGAAATTAAATAAAACTACTTTAACGTCTATATTTCCCAAATTAAAGTGGCAGAGTGTACTTAACACACCCACATTTCGCTGAGAAGTTAAGGTCGCAATGCCACATAAATAAATCTTACAGCTGGTTAAATAACCTTGTGAAGATGGGCATTAGCTGGTTACAGTGACGATCAAATTCCCCTCAACACAGTTGTCAACCAACACAGAACTAGAAGATGAAAAAGAACATTAACTTGTAAGCAGATTGTAAAAGGTTACTGGATTTCTATAAAGTTGGAAATAAAGACCTGCTATATGTACACGATGGTGTTAGAGGCGAGAAACAATTCTTTCCAGATTAAAAAACACAGTTGGGTTGCCAAAAGAGAAGTAATTGCAATTTCTCCCCAATTCCTCAAGATATGCCCATCTATAACTTCCATTCAACCAACGTTTTTCAGGCAACCTTTCCAAGCAATAATCCTAAACCGTCCATCTGTCTTAGACGTCTGGGTGTGAATTATATTCTCGACCAGAGGTCGGCTCCGCGATTGTCAAATGGCGTTGTGAGCGATTTATTGCCCGGTACTGCCCAACATTTCACTAAGTTTTGGGCTCAACCTGTAAGAGTATGCAAAAAAAAGTTTTTGGTAAAGGAGAGAAAGAAAACCGTGATTAGAGTTAGCCTACCTCCCGTGCTATTAAAAATTCAACACCTTATTAAAAGAATCAGGTGTATGATGTTCACCCATCGTATCGGGGGTAAAAAGCAGAAAAGGTAGTTAAAACTTGTACAATTTTTTCTCTTTTCATTTTCGTGTAATCTCGCAATTTGGTAGGCTAACAAATCGTATTTCAACTTTTCTATTCCCTATGGTTTCCTTCAGAATAGAGAAAGGATTAATGAATTCCGAGGAAATTGAAAACAAAGTTGCCATTTTGTATACCTACAGGAGCAACATTTTTCGAATCTTCTTTTTTACTTTTCAAAGAATTGTGACCTATTACGTGATTATTCCTAGAAAGTTTTCACATTTACATGAATAATATACCTGTTCGCCATCTTAGGGTTGGGAAACTTTTCTTTCTTAGATTTCCCTTATGTTGTTGATCTTGGATGTAAATAAAGTGTTAGGTAAGTTACTGATTAGGTAGTTATAGAGCATTGTTTTGCTTGGCACATATAGCCAGAGCTATCATCATCAACATTTGTCGTCTTCCAAAGTGCGGTACCGATCATCGGCTTTGTACATCCACTTATCATTGTAGTTTCAATTTACTATCTATTTTTCTTGCTACCCTGATAGGATAGAACAAGACCTGCTATATGTAACCCTTAAGACTTAGGCAGAGGATACAGAGTTCCAACAGGCTAATTTCATAAAGGCTTCTCTCTTTTAGACATTGTTGAATTACTAATTTATTTGGAATTATTGATTTTCTATATTTTAAAATATCTTAAGCGTGTCTTCATCAACTGGACCTATGCTTGAACCTTATCTATGTCATTAACATACACTGCTACTCACCTGTCTATTACTCGTTCTGTCATTGCTCTTCTCTACCTATCATCGTTGCTTCTACCAAATCCTTCAAAATTAAGCATCTATTAGGCTTAGATCCTAAACTTGTTTGTATATGTTAGTTTCTCCACATTATTTCTTTTTATTTATTTATCAAATTCACCAACAGCTATGTACAATAATTCATATGCAAATGATACAAATTTTAAGTACACAACCAATTGCATGACTAATTACAAATGAATGTAGCGTGAATTATTAGAATTGATTCTATACAAAACGACAATAATACATATAATAAATTCTCGTAAAATGTTTATCACAAACTTTCTACGAGCTCCTGCAAGAATTCCCCTTTCTACAATATTCATGCACATTTCCACCAGGGTTGCTCCGCAGCTTGATTCCGCAGAGCCGGCAGTCGGTCGAAACGCGCAAATCAAATCAATCGGCCCGACAAGCAAACATTTTCCAATATACGAGTGCCACGTTGAAAATATTCCGTGAGATGCTCAGTGTGTCACACGGCTTTCTAGATTATGGAATAGGGGACGCTATGGAGTTGTTACGGTAAGATTCGTACTAATAAACTTTACGATCGCTCAATCAAATGTTATTTTGCCGATTAATAGATTAAGAATTTCATGGTAAATATTTCTGAAGTTTTAGGGACCAACCAATTAATTAGTCTACTGCAAGACATAAGCTTCCTTTTTAAGCCGTCACGACGAGGTCCCATGCCCAGAATCTCAGCGTTTTACTTTGATAAATCTTAAATTCTCAACAATCCAAATGACCACTAGTAGTTAGCAGTGTATATTATATGTAAATCATCGGCCTTCATTCAGCCATCATCAGCCAAAAGGATTCTTAATAAAGAATTGAAATATTTTAAATTAAGACTATTACTTTTTATCTATCTATTTATATTATCACGTCCGATCCTTTGCAGGGTAGGCAGCGCGTAAAGAACTGGCTTTTTTCTAACTGGCTTTTTCCTAAGAGACTTCTCTACACTCCTTCAATCTCCACTATTTGGCTATCGTCTTAATATTTCAATTATCATTAGCAGTCGAAAGATATCTAATGCAGCCTTACAGTGGACGTCTTTTACATGTCCATGCCTCCCCAAAATGTCACTACAACCGGCTTCGCCGTATACGAATACATCAAGCTTTGAAATATTAAACAACTAGTTCACTCCACTCATTTCCTTGTTCTTACTGGCAGTCATGTATGTGTGCCTACTAGTGTGACACTTGAGTTACTTTTATTCATTACCTTCACCGCGCCTGTTTATCCTAAGATAGATAGTTGGCACTGATTTCAAAAAAATGTTGCAATAAATTACCCCACACTTGAGAGAAACTAAAGTTACCTATTTTTCGAAGAACTAAATCAGATATGCCGTATCTTCTTGTTTTTTTACCGATGCCTGTCGCGTTGGATGTTGGCTATCAATTTTGGTACCCATCTTACGGGAACGAGAATAGTATCAACGAGTCCCCATCCATCCTCGTGGACCGTGTTTTAATCTAACCAGTTTTCAAAACATGAACTTATCGTCACACAAATGAGAACATTATCAGAAAAACCTTTAGAACTGCGTTGACCAAAGAATATGATGCAATGTCTGTATCAAAGTCTTCTAAAACTTATGACTTTACTGATAAGGTTATAATAAGGTAATAAAAAACCAAGCTGGAAGCCTTAAAGGCGGCTTTATAAGTTCCAAAAAGGTGGCTACAAACCTGCCTCCACCAATCCGCAATAGGTCTTCGTGGTGGATTATGACTTAATCTCTCTTACCTCGATTTGTAAGAGAAGGCCTTTTGCCCAGCAGTGGGCAGTATACTGCCCACTGCTCAGCAAAGGCCTTCTCTATAGCCTATAGGCTGATCTATCTATCTAAATCACCACGCCGTATCCCTTGCGGTGTAGACAGAGAGAACACAGTTCCAACAGATATTTTCCTTACATACCTCTCTGGCTTCCTTCACTCTCATAGGTAGCCACATACACGCTCGCCGGTTACGGAGACTCTTGACTTGTTCTTCTTGACTTCAGATAAGACTCGGATTATTTGGTCGTGGTAAGATAGTCTAGATTTTCTCCGGTACCTACATCCTTCCACTTTCGCGTTGTATATCTGTTTTGTCATTCTTTCTTCTGACATTCTTTCTATATGCCCGAACCAACGGAGCATACCCTTTCTCATCTTTACACCGATACTATCTTTCATACATACTCGCTTTCTTACTACGCTGTTGCGAATACGGTCGGTTAGCTACACTCCGCACATCTTCCGCAGAGCTCGCATTTCCACCGCATTTATCCTACTTTCATTCTCCTTCTTACATACCCAGCTCACGCTGCCATATAACAAAGTTGGGACAAGCACTTCGTTACGTATAGCCAGTTGCGCTTTTGCTTTGATTTAAGAAATGTGTGCCCGAAATAACACATGAACACAAGAACATACTCTTTCTCATATTTACACCGATACAATCCATCGAAAAATATTTTTTACGGCAATAAAATGAGTTTATGTGACTCTGTCTATTTTTTTTTCAGAATTCGTACTATCTTAATGACTTCTTTTACTATCCTCGAATAAAGTCTGAATGAGACTCATCGACAATTAAAGTTATAAGTAACTCTCTGCGTAGCCTTATCCGACCTTTAAACTAGCCGGTTTAAATTGCCAAATATCGCTTAGTAGTAGCTAATCAGCACTTAACTTGAGGTTGAAGAAAGAAACTCTAAACATAAAATGTAACTACATTAAACCCTTAATGTAGTTACATAATAATAAAATGTGGATTAGTTCAAACATAACGCAACGATTATTGAAATTAGTTTGAAATTTCCAAAACTAACTTCGCTAAACCGAATTGAATTATTAAGTTAACAGATAACATTCGCATGTAATAGTTTATTTCGAGGGATATTAATTAACATAACTCCTATTTATTATTTATTTATTATGAGGCCGATAACTATATGAATTGATTCAATAACGGACGGACGATTTAGCGCAGTGGTTAAGAGTTTAAGCCGCTCCGCCCGGTCGAATAGTTGCGGGTTCGATTCCCGCACGGGACAAATCTTTGTATGACCTACAATTATTTGTTTAGGTCTTAGTATTTGTGTATGTGAATGTTCACGTGTGTATACACCCACGACACAGAAATAAATACTAGTGCGGGGCTACGTTTGCAAAATAACTATCCCACTGCTGGGCAAAGGCTTTCCCACAAGTGAGAGAGTACTCAAAATCAAAAATCAAAATCAAAAGTTTTTTATTCATGTAGACCAAAAGGCACTTATGAATAGTCAAAAAGAGAAAATTATTATTACTTAAGACTCTACCACCCGTTCAGAAAGTCATTCCTGTGGAGAAGAAGGGCAAGAAACTCCACGGTTACTCTTTTTTAAAAAATGAGGTTTACAATTCTTTTTGTATACATTGCATTTATGGAGTATGGGAGAACAATGCAGAACGAGCTAAATAGATGTGCTTAAGTATAGATTAATCATAAGTGTACTTAGATTCATGATATTGGTCAGTGTCTACATAGTCCTCTCATTTACAAAATAGAGATGTTGTAGAGGTATATAATAAAAAGCATAATAATAATAGTAAGAGAAAGCGTTACTATAAAATATGTAAAGAGCGCGTACAAAACAACTGGTCATAGCTTCAGTGTGATGCCGAACGAGACAAAATTCAACAGCATTATGGTACACGTTCAGTCAGACAAAGGGCAGGGGACGGACCAGTCCCCACCAGCAGCACCCGTTCACGAGTATGACCTGAGAAGCAGCCATCACTCTCCTCAACCATTTTAGAGGGAAAAGAATGACCCGCTCCACAGAGCCGCCACTAGCAAAGACATTTTAGTGAGCATGACCAATCCACGACCCTGTCAACATCGTTCGAGAATAATATTTAAAATCAATGAACGCTCGCTAGGCAGGACACGCTGCACTTAACATTAAATTCTTCTAGATTTCAGTTAATTTGTGTAAAGGCATTTTTATCATTTAAAAAATCATTTAGTGTATAATATCCTTTACTCATTAGTGAAGATTTAATATACTTTTTAAATCTGTCAAGTGGCAACTCTAACATGGGCTTTGGTATCTTATTGAAGCAGCGAATACCGACTCCTACGAAGGAAGTAAATACTTTTTTAAGCCTAACAATTGGTAATACCAGTTTATGTTTATTTCTAGTATTTAATTTATGAACGTCACTCACTTTATTAAATAAATGGATATTCCTACGTATGTACACTATGTTGTCGTATATATACTGTGAAGCGACCGTGAGAATGTTGATCTCTTTAAAAAGTTCTCTGAGGGAAGCCCTAGGTCCAAGATCATAAATGGCACGGATAGCTCTTTTTTGCAGTATGAATACATTTTCCACGTCAGCAGCGTTACCCCACAGTAGGATACCATAAGACATAATGCTATGGAAGTAACTAAAATAAACTAGACGTGCTGTATCCACATCCGTAAGTTGCCGTACTTTCCACACTGCATAAGCAGCGGAGCTAAGTTTACCCGCAAGTGATGAGATATGGGCCCCCCATTGGAGTTTGGAGTCTAGGGTAATGCCTAGAAAGACAGTGGAGTTCACGAGGTCCAGCTTTGTGCCATTAATAAGAATATTCGTAGCATTAACTTTTACATTGGGCATAGTAAATTTAATACACTTTGTCTTGAGTGAATTAAGCAATAGATTGTTTATTTCGAACCAATTTGATATCCGTGAAAGAGCACCATTCACATCGTCAAAATTAAGCTTAGCTCTGTCAACTTTGAAGATCAATGAGGTATCATCTGCGAATAGTACAATGTCACAGACATCACGGACAAAGTTCGGCAGGTCATTAATATATACTAAAAAGAGAAAGGGTCCTAAGATGGAGCCCTGTGGAACACCAATTGAAATATTAACTTCCTGAGACTTGACCCCGTTAATCTCAACTCTACTGTAAAGAGTACAGAGTTTCAACAAGTTCTTTTGCCTACGGACCTCCCCCGCTTCTTCTAGTCACATAAACTCAAACTCAAATAACAAATAGTCAATTTACATTTTTTTAATCTAATTTAACAACTAGTCTAGCACCGGATCGGCGGCCTAGGATCTGGCGAAAAAATTTAGCGGGCTTGCTTTTTTATTTACTTCACTTTCTCTTTTTTCTCTTCTTTTCAATCATATTGTGGAGATACAATGTTTAGGTTACAATTAAATAGTTTACGATCTAGCTCCAGTGTGATGCCTTACGATCGAGATATGAATCTAATGATGTTATCTGTTAAGGGCATCTAAAGGATTCCAAATGGACCAGTCCTCACATGCAGCACCCGTTCACGAGTATGACTGCTGGAACATCCATCACTCCCCTCGACCATATTGGAGGGAAGGAAGTGACCCGCGCCAGACAGCCACCACAAGCAAAGACATTATAGTGAGCATGACCAAACCATATTGAAGTGAGAGAGATTAGGTCATACCACGCGGACCCAATGCGGATTGGTGAAGGCAGGTTTGTGGCATGCTGCTGGAACTGATCAGGCTTATAAGGCTTCCAACTTGGCTTAACGAGTGTCACAATAAGAAATAAAGCGTCTTCGTGCTTCAGAAAGCATCTGAAGCACGAAGACGCTTAAATACGAAATTGCCACAAAAGGTCTAACATCTCAAACCAACCACTGAATGCTGCTTTAGCTTGGTGATCGCTAAGAACACTACAGTCAACGAATAATTGAATACAATGTATTGAATAAAATTTAATATAATGTACCTATACGAATTTCCAAAAAAAACTTCTAACAAACTCTTTTTCGAATATAAATCGTTAATTGGCTATTCAACGGCCGAGCGAATATGTATAAAATATACACGCAAAGAAAGCTAAATATAAGCACTGTAAAAATTGATGACTTTTCTGTTTGGATAAATATCATCCAAATTATTTGCAGTTACGGTCCTCTAGTCGTTCTCTTATCAAGGTCAACAGGAAAAGTAAATTTCCAATCAAAATTCTCAAGGTCATTCACGTTATTAATCACCTTCATTCAGAATGCTAATTATGAATCAGAGACTTCTAGCTTCACCACCATCTACTTCTTCTTTATTTTGTCATGGCATCGCACCACCTTTTTAGGCAACGTTCGATCCGATTTGCAAAACCGAGCAGGTAATGGACGCAGACGTGCGTTGTACCCACAAGCGACTGCCGCCACTTGTACGTATAAATAATATGGATATTTCGCGAGAATTTTACACGTATACAAGGTATAACATAATAAACGCAAGACCTCAGACACCCCGATTAGAGAATTGCTTCATAAAGTCAAAACGAAAACCAAATTTACAAATTTAAAGGTTTTTACCCTTTTTTAAAGCACTTTTATACCCCAATTAACAATGAAACTAGTACCTGTATGTGTGCGTTTTGAGAAATACGTTTTAGGAATGCGTTTAGAATCTTCTTCTTGCTATGAATCAAGAATAAATTTAATGTTTTATAGCGCACTGAAGGAATAAAAGCGTTTTTTGCAAATTTAAAAAAATACATATATTAAAAATTGTTGCAATCGATTCAGTTACCGATTTAGAACAAACTACTTTCAGGTCTTGCGTTTATTATGTTACAGCTTGTATAGGCTTATATTCTTGAAGAGATTGCCAGGAATCCAAGGTGTGGCAAAGTATATGAAATGATTTTAAAAATTGGCATCCCTGTTCTCCGTATAAGTATTGTGGGTACAAACCAGTATGTGCAGCTATATTGGTAAACAAGTGGGTTGTGGGCCCCAAGGTCCAGTTCAAAACAATCACCTACGAAATTGGGTGTACACACAAGTCCTCTGCTACCCTCGCTTGTGTAGTATAATGTGGCGATCTACCTCGAACCCGAAAAAGTACGAGAAAACCCCATTGGAAAAGAAGAATGGCGTTAAAATCAAATTTCCTTTCCCACTAAACAGTTACGCATTTTCCTGAACCAAATTAATGCAATTTTTTCGAATAAGTAATTCAACAATTGTACAAAAAAGATTGTTACTCAAAACATTTCCTGAGATTTATTTTGCACAAGAACAGACCACGCACTATTCTCAATAAAAACTTCGCTTAATTTAAATTCATGCAATTGGCTGTCTAATTATTAAAAAGTTTCTTGCCTAGTTTTATTAAAAAGTTACCTGACTCTAAAAGGTGATATATTGACCAAACATCGTCACGCCTATATTTCCCAAGCGGTAGGGGCAGAGGTGTTCTGTGTCACATCCAACCACTTTTCGCTGACACTGTTCGGCCCCATGTAATAACGGGCGAGCCAATTTTCATATACCTAGCTCAATTCTAGACGCCGAATTGTTGTTGAGTGCTGTATATATAAGATCTGTATTATTTCATGTTATCCGACGTCGGATTTGAACTCGTGGTCGCAAATTACATGATTCGTCATTAGACCAACGAGGCAGTCTAAATTGAGGATTCAATTTAGACTGCCTCAACCAATTTCAAAGATGGAACAACAAATCTTCCTCAATAAATCTCACAATAGATTGAATTAAACTTTATGATGAGTGGTCTACCACTTATCATACACTTTCATTTAATCCATCGTTCAACTAACCCATTCCTTCCAATTCATTCGTTCAGACCAGCCAGCCCTTATCTTGCCACTTTAACATTAAGTAGAATACCCGTGTTTTATGTACGAAATTTTCCAGATAAGCCCAAAAGCTTATCTTTAGGGATTGGTACTAATCCGGACTCTGTATAAAGCTTGTTATCAACTTGGGCGCGAGTTAGGAGCTTTTTTTAGTATCTATACACGTTTGTTATTTAAAAGATTTATATATTTAAGGTGATTTATAATACCTGTCCGTAAACTTTCGGGTAAAAACTATTATTTCGTAACTTGTTGTTTTTAAGTTGTGTATAAAATAGGTAAGAACTTTTTGTGCTAAAAAGTTATAGGATTATAACTCAGCTGTCTGTGTTAATACTGACTATATATATTCACGCTTATGCAACACAGCAAATTAATGTATTTTCATGGATTTTTCCATGATTTATATTTTATATAACTTCCCGACCACGTTTCAATCTGCAATTTTACGTAAGACCTATATTGACCTAAATATTCTTTTGGATACAACTGTACCCCAATATTCAGGTAAGAACTGTTATGTTGTGCCAAAATTAATATAATATTTTTATAATAATATCTGTGAAATTCAGGAAAGGTATTTACTACAAATATTTGCTGAATATTATTCCAACGATCCACCTTCTGGAGCACTTGGATAATAATAATTTATCGTTGAATGGATGTCGTAAGAGATGATTAAAGTTATAAGCTTTGTTCATAAATCAACACAATATAATTGTCCAACTGCACCCAAATCTTTAGCTAAAACTGATTCTAGGTTTTTATTCGAATGTCTGTGAACCGTGGGAAAAAAATTCTGGAGATTATTTCCACGCTCCTTCTTCTGGAGCATCCGGGCCAAAAGACATTACCTATAGTTATAAGCTTTGTTTACAAATCAAGCAAAATATAATTATCACGTGCTCAGTCTAAATACTGAATCTGTCTGAATACTGTTGATATTCCAAATACTTGTCACCATTCGGGGATAGGTTCTTTGAATGTAATACTATCACTTTAATACAAGTATTCATGTTATTGTTAGACATTATATCCATAGGCGAAATTCTCGCAACGTGTAATTTCAGACTAGTATTTAACTTAATTCCACTACAAAATTGACAAATCTACTATAAACTAAAAGTGAAAATTATAAAGTGAAAGTCTCCACACCAATTTCCACCTCAGTGTTTTTCAAAATCTTTGACCAGTTGCCACCGGTTTACGACGAAAGAAAACATCATGACAAACCCTGATAGGTATAAGAGTATTAAACAAAAATTTTAGCGATGTGTTCTATCTCTTCGTGGATAATCTATCTGCTGGTCCTATTATCAATCCTTGGGATTCTTAAGTTTTAGCTGACTACTCAAATGCCTCTGAAACCGACGATTGTTATAATGTTACAGAAACAAGTAGTCTTTAAGTATAGTTTAATTTTCGGTGACTAAGACTCCTAAATAAAGTTAAAAAAAGTGTAGTTTCTATTAGAATTTTGGCTCTTTGACTCCGAGAAGAGTATAATGCGAAAAGGGTATAATATCAATTACAATAGCCACAATCATTTTAGCCAATGGATACCTCCCTCTAACGAGTTGCCCCGGTTATGTGTGAAGCTAGCAACTGCTCCTACATCAATCATTGAAGGACTATTTAAAAGTCTTCAAAACCGACTCCTGTTTCTATTTTAATGTAGCAGGAAAACGGGTCTATAAATAGTCTTATTAACAATAATCCTTTTTACCTTCGTATAGGAAATGGTAAAAATTTATAGTATTGCTAGCTGTTCCCCGCGATTTCGCCTGCATTGCAAATTTAACAAAACATTTTTTTTTTCTAAAATAATAGTAGACTAAGTTAATCTTTATAACATCAGCTATCTGCCAGTGAAAGTCCCGTCAAAATCAGTACAGCCGTTTCGGAGATTAGCCAGTACAAAAGGACAGACAAAAATGTAAAAATATTGTGTTTTTCATGTAAGTACCGTACATAGGTTCATATGCATTTAGTAAAAAGCTGTTATTTTGACATTACTAACAGATACTTTTATATATTTGTATAGATATGGTAGCCGCGATTATATAAGCCAATGGACACCTCACTCGACCCATTTGCCCCGGTCCCATGTGAAGTCGGCACGAAGCAACCAGGTCACTCGGAAACTGCGAGCAACTAAACAATACCGATGACACTTCACTTAATGTATTGCTGTCTTCTAGCGCTTTAGAAACAGGCCACCTGATGTTAATGCGCATTGAGTGTCCGACTTGAGTCCCTTATTAAGTAGCATTTGAAATTCCCAAGCCTAAGAACGAGAAAAGAAAACAAGTGGAATATATAATTACATGAGGCGCTCGTAGCGCTGTGCGACTGCGGTGTTCTTACCGATCACATGATTAAGCAGCGTTTGACTCGGTCGGCCTGAGATGAGCAACGGTTTGCAGTATTTTAATGTTCGAGTATCTCCCTGCTTCGGAAGGCACGTTAAGCCGTTGGTCCTGGTTCCCTTAATGTGGTAGTCGTTAAGCTGAGTTGGATGCCCTTTAGGTGGCGGTAAGTGCCTACAGCAGGTGGCCACAAACCTGCCTTCACCAATCCGCACTGGGTCCGCGTGGTGGAGTGTGACCTAATCTCTCTCACCTAGATTTGTGAGAGAAGGCCTTTACACAGCAGTGGGAAAGTATAGGCTGGTATTATTATTTTTATATAATTACATGCCTAAGCACTAGCACTGAAACACAATGTAAATGTATAGAGAAATACATACATATCCACTGTCACAACTGAGGTCTTAACATGAACCGATTGACGTTAGCGGAACGTTGTCGAGAAACCTTGTTGTCACGTTCATCTTCATCTACTCAACAAGTGTAAAAAGGATGGGATATCAGCTCAATACCAACTATCCTCTGGATTCGCACACTTATATGCTTGATCGTGTGCAATTAAATCGTGCAACCCATCGCCAACGTCGATCTTCAACTTCATAAATCGCTTCATCTTCGTAACCTACGTCACTATTCCTATATATTATTAAACCAAGCCCTCGCCATCGCGTCTGTCTGTCTGTCTGAATGCGATAAACTCAATACCTACCGAACGGATTTTCGTACGGTTTTCACCAATGGACGGAGTGATTCAAGAGGAAGGTTTATGCGTATAATTCACCCGTGCGAAGCCGGGCATGGTCACTAGGTAAATTATAATTTGTACTCAAGCCACAGTTGTAGAACTGCATGCATTTTTACAAGCTTTTATTAAACTTTCAATGTTTATTTGTTAAGGTCAAATCTTGCAACCTGAATCAGAACCACTTTCTCTTATCCTACGGAGTTAAGATTTGACATGTTGGTTCAGTTCCGATGGCAATGCGTTTTTATGGTTAGCGTGGCCTCATTCTATACGCAGAATTGTCTCCAAACGAATGAACTCCTCAACGTCCAACAGTAAACACATGAAATTGTGATTGGACACTATTACCTGGATGCAAAAAAGCTTGTTTTACGAAAATGTTTTTTTTACTACTAATTTATGTTTAAAATAGTTTTCAAGACGAAAACATGCGTTTTGCATGCAGCATGATTCAGCTCTCCCAATCTGCTATATGTACCTGTATATTTTAAAGTCGGTCGATGCATCACCGAAATATATAATGACAGAACTTTCCCTGCTTTGTTCCGCAAACCTAAAAGAGAAATTGTCCCCTGAAATTTCATTTGAAAGGCTGACATAGCAGTTTTTTAGTCGATAATAGAGGCAATGTATCGGGGCCACGCTTTCCTTTGCTCGTATTTTTGATATTTCACTCCACGTTCCGGCACGTTCCGAGTTACGTCATTGTATCATGTTAAAATAGCTTTTGGATGAGGGATATTTATTGACTACGCATAGTTTGATGCTTCAAAATTTTTTTGGTACACATTTTAGAAGAACTAAGCATTGTTACTTGCGATCCACTACCTAAACAACAACGCCAGAAACTTCTATATTCATTGCCAGAAATGATAAAGATAATATTATTGCCCTTTCGTTCGCACAAGGGCGCCAAGTTCAATTGTACATGCTTTACCCTTTAAGGAATTTATCATTTTAATTTAAAAACAGGCTTTTATAGCAAAAACACAACGAAGATATCTAGCAAGATGGTTTAAGTTCAAGTTAGCAAACTTGAGGAGTTCCTATGGCTTCTTTCTAGCTCCATCATCAGACCCTGGACACAACCCGGGTCTAAAGTACTCGTTAAGACAAATCCAACAAGTTCAGACACGGCAGGGTTATATTGAATAGTTGGGTGATTCCATTGGCTACCTTTCGGTTTTATTGTCAAAACCTGGACACTATCTGGTTGTATAATACTTTTTTTGTATGGGAATAAGCCCACACACATTCCTACCATTGTAATTTCTGTAAGCCAGGATCCTCATAGGTCTTCTTAGATGACGCGAAGGTTTGAACCTTGGGGTGTCCCGGTAAGAGCTTTGGTGGTTAAACAGGAAGAGTAGGAAAAATAAAAATTCCACTTCCCTCCTTTGCAAAGCGGGAGGCACAAAATAAAAAGGCAGATACTACACTAGCACACAAGATTTCAACCGGAAAGACAAACAGACAGACGAACATTGCAAGTTAAATAAAAGCTTGTAAAAATCAAAGGTCTTGTTACGTATTTTTAAGATGCAGATATTATTATAATACGTTTAATCAAAATAAAGGCTGAGATTCATTTGAACTGATGAAGCTAGCAAGTGCATAAGGAACTTTGAAAGTTTCATTCAAAATGTAAAAACTATATATTTTTGTAGGTAACATAGTTTTGGCATTATAATACTGATATATTTGCCACACAATTATTTTCCTAATATCCTTAAGCATAGAACATCGACGATTTGTACGCATTAGCCGATTTAAAATTTTGTATCGACGTTCGAAATAATTTCTCGCATTCGAGTACCAGGCAGCGCGTAATAAATTCAACTTTTTGACTCGAGAAATTGGATGTTGTGTGAAAACTAGCGCACCTACTCGCGAATGGGTCGAAATTGAAATGTCTGGTAGAGCTCAATACGTTAAGGCTAGCGTGCAAAATGTGGGAGATGGAATAAAAGTAATCTTGGCTTATAAGCTTAATATACATCTCGATGAAACTATGAAGTATGTGGGAATCAGAGAAGACATTAATTGTTTTCATAAAAAACGGGTTCTTGACGCAGACACGTCTTCAAGAAAGAAGTCAGATTCACTTACGCAGATATCTTATGCACTTACATATAAAGAAGGAGGTTCTTCTCGGTTTCGGCTACCTGGACCGAATGACATTCAGGTTGAGTGCTCCCGTCATTTTCAACTTCCTTGATCGGTCAACTATCATGACTTTAGTCTTTGTCCTGCTTATAGCAAGGCCCAATTTGCGCTTATATGCTCCATCCTGTTCAACAGTTCTATCATTTCGTCTTCAATTGCCGCCAGTAGTGTTGTATCGACAGCATAACGCAAGTTAGTCGGTTTTGTTTCACCAATTAAGACGCCTCTGTCCCTGTTTTTGAGAGTCTTGCCTATGATGTATTCTCCGTATATGTTGAACAGGATGGGTGACAAAATGCACCCCTGACGCACACCCTCCTCGAAATTGAAGGATGTCGACGGGGTTTAATCAATCCGTTTTGCGTCCTTACTGTTATGATACAGGTACTGAATAAGAGCCGTGTAGTATATTGTACACCAAGTTCTCCCAGTATATGCCATAAACTGTTCCAGTCGACACAATGAAACGCTGTAATCGATCCTTGCTCTAATCGACGAAGCACAAGATTGCTGGCGTATCAAAGTCGTAGCATTTCTCGATGACATGCCGAATTTATATAGTATCTGCTCGCGGGTACCCCTGCCCCTGACAAAGCGGCGTTCATGTGGCATTTGCCAGTCCAAGAAATATCGGATTCGGGTATGAAGGCGTAATTGCCGGCGCCGATGCACTCCAGTGTTTCGAAATAAACTAAAAAAATTATCACCTATGTACATAATATATAAGGTGATAATACTTAGGTGATGATTTTTTTAAGCTTATATTTGCTGAATTGTGTTTAAAAAGATTGTTCCTTTATGGGTATGCCACTATATCTAGGTATTTATTGCTTATTTACCACTCAAACTTTACGGGTCAAAACGGACCAAGGGGTTCCAAGCAATCGCAAAATAGGTGTAAATTTATTGACTACAAAATCTCTTTTCTAAATAAAGATATTTTACGTATTTCAGCAATCCAACCAAAATCGCATATCCATATTATTACCAACTGTGATTGGTTTCCACGCAAGCCAGCGATTTAGTTGACCGCTTCCAAATCATACTGAAGACCCTTCTCCAATAAACCCTACCCCTAGCCTATTTTCTCAGGTCGATTAACTAATATGAACCAGACCTGCCCAATTCGAAAATAAATATCTTCATCGATAATAGAAGTGTCCCAAGAGATTTTGAGCACGTTTTTCCATCTCCACACGGTATTTTTGAAGGCTCATTATGTTGGAGCATTGAGGCAGTCGACCCTCGAAGACCCCGATTTTGGGCCCAAAGAATCGTTGACAAACGTGAATGGACACGTTCACTTTATTTGCTAAGGGCAATAGAAAATAGTTGATTGGTTCACTATATGAATGTTTTATTGGACGTCCTTTTGAGTGTTTGGGACAGGTGTAGTAGAAAGGGGTTGAGCGATTAGAGTGATTCCATACACTGTCACTTAGGAAATATAGGGCATTTCAACATTATACCATTTGCTTGGGAAATTGGTGATACCGTATGAAATTATTGAGAGATTATTGATAAAATATCGATTGCTGGGCTATCCAGTCTTAAAATCCCACTTGTTTTGATAATATCAAAGTTATTGATGGTATCGTATTAAAGTTTTACTGTCGCTTGTTTGACATGGCTAACTAGAAAGCCAAATAATATATCGATTCTTAAAATGTATAATGATAATCCTTGATAATAAAAAAACTATTCAGCAGTTGGATACTAAAATTTATTTTTAAATGATGTTTTGAACAAGTTTCAGTATTAGGATAAAATATGTTAAATGTTGAAACTCTATAATCTCTGCCTACTCCGCAAGAGATCTGGCGTGATAATATGGATAGATAGATGTTAAATATTCATATTTCTATAATATTCGAAACAATAATGAAGGGTGTTCTTATTTCGATATCCGACTCAGTTTTTCAACTACATTGTACCTTCCATCGTCCAAGTCAACAAACCCAAGAAGATCACAAAATTTTGCCAAACAACTTATAAATTTCTTTAAAGTGGCCTTGTTTTGAATCCCTCTAGTGTTTAAGTTAGACCTTATACAAAATTAAGGCATTTGTTACGCATACTAAACCACACACAATATCACTAGATTCCGTTGTTAATTGAGGGCACAAATAATTTCTGTGTAACTAATTGTGGGTACGATTGCAAATAAGATCTATATCCTACGGGCATATTATCTTTGATGTTAGGTGTCTGGTATTGATGTACGATGTTTGCTTTGTTAATGCAAAACCAACCTTTTAGATATGTTCGGTATTATCTGTTAAGATGAAGATATCACTATCGTCTTTTGGGATTTATAGTCTGTTTCTGATGAGGGTTGTATAATTTGAGTATTAACAATCTGACAAATATTTATACACTAGAATCTGATACTTCAATGCTTTTTCTATACTTAAGGCTATCGGCATACAGCATATTGGCACTGCCTTGCCGTCAAACAGTCGTCAATGCAATATCCACATTAGTCACATCACACATCTGGTATACACAAAGACCAGCGTCGTGGCACTCCCACATAAACGTAATACCAAAGCCTCGTATTAATTAAGTGACAGTGCCACACGTGTCGCTTGAGATATCGAAGGACGACGCCCGACAAATATTCCGCATCCTACGCCGTCAATATTTGTTTAGTTCGCAGCATATCGGCCGAAGAGTTTTCATATATCGTTCTTTTATATTGTTGCATATCATACGTTTTCACTCTATGACTTTTGTTCCTCAACACAAGCAACACAGCTACGAGAACCAGGTCACGCGATGTCGCCAAACTTGTCAAGCAACATTGTTCGACTACATCTAACGTCCTCGGGGACACTGTCGCCGGGCATTTATCCTATAATCAATACGAGGTTTAAATTGCGAATTATGTTAATAAAAAATCTCCAGCAAAAAGAAATCACCAATTTTGATCATACTACAAATTCGTTAAACCGTTACACCAGTAACCGCAATCGAACAGAGAAAAAACGTTAGCGAAGCCTATCAGGAAGCAAGATTGACAAATGGTCGGGAAACAGTCGCCATTATTCCCTTTAACAATGCAACAGATAGACCGCTTCCTAATTATTGTTATATCGTTGGGATTGCTTTCATTGGAAACGGACGGAGTTATGTAAGCGGAAAAATTGCGAACCTTTCGTTATTTTTTCCGCCTGAAAAGAAATCTTTGGAGACGGTGGTATGTCCCTTGCTTGATGCATAGAAACTCGGGCTTGCTCCTAAAATTCTTGCTAAGGCATGCCAATGATTAGGAAAATATTATTAATTCTTGATTTGCAGCCTGCAGATATTCTACGCTGTTACAGAATATTTTGAGTGTTTTCTTAAGATTCCCCATTTATGCAAATATGGTAATCTGTAAGTTTACCAAATGCTGCTTTTGTGTTCGGGAACAGAGAGGTCGACTACTATAATTATGATCGTCGGCAAATTAGTGTGCTTACTGCATTTAGGTAGATTGTAATTCAATCTACGTTCGAGCGAATTTCGGAATAGGAAATTAAATGTCACATTTCTTTAATCTAAGACTAAAGTGGCATGATGTACCTATCTATTTTAAACATTGAAAATTAATCTTCGATTGTACAAGCTCCATTCCAAATCTCAATCCATCTGATTTCGTTGATCTAGCGTCACGGTTACAAGTTCTGCGTTTGAATCTTAAATTTTACTAAGTGTTATTAGAAGTTACCTGTCGCAAAAACCTCATCGGCAGTATCGAGTCTTGAATTGTGTCCGGTCTAATGGTAATGGTAATTATTACTATTACATTTGGACCTAACAATGTCGGCAAAATTAAAGTATAAATAGTGTATACACTTCTGCCGTCCCAAATTTTCAACAGAAGATATTAATACTATTTAAAGTAGTATATAAGAAAATGGAATTTCCACAAAGGTTTACCAATCTCAGACTGACTGAGCCGAACGCCCTTTTAACTTTACTAGTGGTCGCCCATAGGTCGATATTCGACCTACTCTTTCATCGTTTGCTGGTTATGTTTGACATTCAGTAAGACTATAGACAAATAATATTAAAGACAAACATCAATTTGACGTGTATTGTGTCAAGTACATGGTAGGGTGTGTAATGTTTTTCTTCTTCTTTTTTGCACTCCTTCTCTATATAAACTATAAGTGTGGGAAATTTCATACTCCTCCGTCCGCGCAATTTTCGTAAAAATGTGTACAAAGTTTTTGCTTCATGTATTAATATAAAGATTAATATATAGATGAAACGTAACTTGATAGCTAGAACACCGCGATACATAGCGCTAAGAAAAATCGTACTTAATAGCGTGCAACTGGAGATTCCTATGTTCAGCCGTGGTCTTCTATAGGCTGATGATGAATCAACACACAACCCTCCTTCATCTTCAAAGCAAGTTCCAACACAACCGTAATGGGTCCCCAAGGCCACGTTTACACTGACTGTCGCAGATAAATCTGCTAGAGCGAATAATGTCGCATTACAATGCATTGGGTGTCACGTAAGGATTACGCGAATGTGTGTAATGACCCGAAGATGGGACGGGAATAGTGTGGACTACTGGTTTAATAGGCGTATTCTGTTTATTTATATTTCTTGTACCGTGCAGTAAATGTATGGATTTTTTGTAGCGATTAGAAGTGTAATTATATTTGTTCTGATAAAGTTCTTCCTCTTTTTAACCGACTCAAAAAAGGAGGAGGTTCTATGTTCGTCTGTATGTATTCTTTTTTTTTGTTTTTAGGGTTTCGTACCTAAAATGAAACCCTTATAGAATCACTTCGTTGTCGTCCGTCGTATCGTGTTCGTTCGTTTGTCCGACAGTTATAACATTTTTAGGGTTTTTTTCTCAGGAACGGCTATAGCGTTGAGTCAAGTTGAACTTTATAATAAATACGTAAGTCTACGGTCCCCTACTAGTGTAAAAAGTTGAAGGTTCTAAGTAAACCCAAACAAAATATATGGCCATTTAAAGTCCCTCATTAGAAATTATATAGCACTTCCCGTTGACCTATAATCGTGGAATTTAGCAAGAAGAAAGGTTTTAAAATACAAGTAAATGAAAAAGTCCGATTTTTTTCAATTTATATCTATAACATATAAAAAAATTATTATTTTCCCTCAAATCTGATAAAAAATTAAAATAGCGCTGTCTAGTGACTACTTCACACACTACAACAATAGTTCTTTGTCTATGTGTAAATTCGTAAATTATTTTATATTAGATGGCATGGATTGTAATTGTAGAAAATTATCTGGAACTGACTAACACGAGACGGGGACGTGATAGAGGAGAGGCTTACAGCCAGCAGTGGGTAGATACAGGCTGGTAGATAATGATATGGTGATGATAATGATAATGACAGAGAGGCGCTTCAGTGGCGTCCATGTACCAAAAGACGTGGAGTGGGCAGGCCACCCACCAGGTCAACTGATGATCTAGTGACGGTCACCGTTAAAAGCTGGATGCGTACAAAGAATAGCTGGTCGTTGTGTTATCAAAACCATCGGCTATCTACTGTAAGCATCTTTGGGAAGGCTTTTGTGCTACAGTGGACTAATCTTCAATATAACAGGCACAACCAGACCAAATTCCAACAGCAGGTGGCCACAAATATCTAGATTTTGTAAAGATACAAAAATGGAATCTTACTTTCTATCAGAACCAAGACCTATTAAATACGGTGTACCACAAGGGGGTGTGCTAAGTCCATTGTTATTTTTGATTTACATAAATGATATTCCAAAAATGGTACAACAACAAATGATTTTCCTCGCAGATGACAGCACTGCTAATGTTAAATGCGACAATTCAGATGAATATGTAAATGACATTAATAACACGCTTTTAGGCATTATAAACTGGCTTAATAATAATAATTTACTAATTAATCTAAATAAAACAAAAATTGTGCATTTCTATCAAAGAATAACTCATCCGGACTGTAATATTAACTGCAAAGGCTTTAATGTAGAACAGATAAATACTACAAAGTTCTTAGGATCGTTTATAGATAGTAAGTTAACATGGAAAACACATATAGAAGAGACATGCAAGAAACTAAATAAATCGGCATATGCCTTGTTTCAACTTTCAAAGAAAATTAACAGATAATCTTTATTAATTGCATACCATGGTCTAGTGGGATCAATTTTAAGATACGGTATAATGTATTGGGGTCACTCGACCGATCGAGAATCAATATTTAAATCCCAAAAAAGGTGTATAAGATCGATGTGTGGTCTGAATACGCGAGAGAGTTGTGTATCAGCTTTCAAAGAACTTGGAATTCTAACTGTGCCGTCCTTATATATTCTACAAGTTGCGTTGTTTGTAAAAGAAAACATTCAACAATTTGAAACCGTGTCTACTTTGCGCACAGTCCCAATTCGAAATCAGTACAAAAATTATATCTGTACCCGTAAATGTAAAACCGCATTGGTACGGAAGAGTATTCTAGGCATGGCAGCAGTTATTTATAATAAATTACCAAATCGGATTAAGATCATGGATATAAATAATTTTAAAAAGACCTTCACATTGCTATTTATCAATAAATGCTATTACTCAGTAGATGATTTTATAAATGACAAATGTATAAAGTGAACTATTAGCTAATTAATATATATTATTGATGATGACATAACACCGATTAACAAGGAATATTTGTGACATTATAATTGTAACTACAGTTAATTATCTTATCCACTGACATTTGTACGCCTCACAGGCAAAGTATAGAGATCTTTATAGTATATATATAACAACAAAATGTATTGTACCTATACTTGACAAATAAAATATTGATTGATTGATTGATTGATTGAATCCTACCTACACTATGGGCTGGGTTCACAAGCCAGAGTAAAACTAAACTCTCTCACTACTATTTTTGATAGAAGGTTTTTGTACAGCAATTAGACATTATAGGTTAATTTATTATTTCTACCAAAATATATACACGCTTTCAACGCTTTCCAAGTACAATATAATAATCCCTTTAGAGTGCTGTTGGGGCTCCCTTATATGGGGATGATTTCCACATGGTTATGCGCAAACGGATCGCGTCGGGAATACACAGAGTGCGAGGAAGCACCAACACCATTCTTGATCATTAGAGATCATTAGTGTTTCGCCGGGCTGCCCCATACTGAGACACTGGGTTCACACACATGTGCATGTAGCCGGTGCGTCGGGCAGTCCTGGTTAATTCCTGGTACTAACATAGCCCTAAGTTTTTGTAATACTAACAAAATATGGACAAACGTCTGAAATACACTTCTTTTTTATTGGAACTAAGCCCGCCACACATTACCAACATTCTAACTCCTGTAAGCCAGTATCCACGATAGTCTTCTTAGATGACGCCAAGGTGTGAACTTTGGGGTGTCCCGAGAAGCGCTTTAATTGTCTTGGAACCCACAACAAATTTAATTAGAAAAAAAAAAACAGGAGGAGTCGGAAAAGTGAAATTAACTTATTTTATTTATTATTATTATAGACTAAAAAGACTATAGAGGTTGAAGAGTAATCCAGAATAATTCCGAAAGGAATATCCACACTACACCATCGTCATGATTGGCCCGAGACTGAAATCTCTGTTGACCAATCACGGCGGCTGTCCTAATTGGACGAATAATATATTCGTTGTTGTATCGTTGACGTCTGTGACCGGAATTTATTGTGTGATCAATGGAAATAATTGCTTATTTCAGTTCTTTATTGAAAGATATTGGACAGGTGTCGAGAGACACAATATCACAGTTTTATCTCCAAAGGTGTGGCTATTGTATAAAAAATAGCTGAGCTAGTACGAGTTTTATCCGTGGGATAACTATTTCCTCTTAAGTGCATGGCATCATCATCATCAGCCTGTGTCAGTCCACTGCTGGACGTAGGCCTCTCCCATAGCACGCCTCTGAGCTCGATCTTCAGCAACTTCAATGGCCGTGAAAGCAGACTGGTTCTTGAGTTGATACCACGTGTCGGCATGACATGCCGTGATAAAATTTGGCATGAGAAATCTATTTCAAGAATTGTAATTCACAGGCCGACAGAATTTCGTTCCGAGCAAGAAAATCTTATCGCTCGTCGTAACTTGCTGACTATGCTGTCCTTATTGCTAGGCAAAGGTATCTCTCACAATTGCAAGAAATGAGAAAAGCCAGGATTAGGGTAAGATCTACATCACTGAATAGGTACTTCAGTCAGCTTACATTACCTACTAGAACAAGTCGACGACAAATAAATTACAATTATGCGTGGATTTCGCAAAACCCCAAAGGAAGAACTGGAATCTGAACCCTTAACCATCGGGTATAATCTAAAACTTTCTATATCCTGTATTTTTCTATCTATTTTCACAAGCTTTTATTTAGCTTGCAATGTTTGTTAGTTATTATAGTGGTTTAGATAAAATCTTCTATCTATCTATCTATCTATAACCTCACGCCAGATCCCTTGCGGGGTAGGCAGAGAGTACAGAGTTCCAACAGGTTCTTTCCTTACATACCTCTCTGGCTTCCTCGACTCTCATAGTTTGTCTCATACACGCTCGCCGGTTATGGAGACTCTTGACTTTTCCATCAGATAAGACTCGGTTTATTTGGTCGTGGTAAGATAGTCTAGGTCTTCCCCGGTACCTGCATCATAAAATCTTCTAATGTGATTTTTTATACGTATCCCCACACTCGGATTTATTCCTTTGTCGTGGATGCGTTTACAAACATGAAAATTCATACCCAGACCAAAACAAATATTTATGGAGCATACAAAGATTTGTGCCGTGCGGCAATCGAACCCGCGACTATTATACACAGTGGGCGGAACGGCTTAAGCTCTCTCTGAACGGCGGAACGCTAAATCGTCAGTCCAAATTAGAACCACTACGGAGTTGAAATTTGACACGTTGGTTCAGTTCCGATGACGATGGATTTTTATGGTAAGCATGACCTGATCCTTATCTGGCTGCACCAAAAGATTGTTCTAAAAAGTATTTTTAAAATTAAATTATTATTGATCCCTCGCTTCCCGGTCTCCTAACGATGACAAATACTCACTTACATTTTAAAAAAAATCTGTTCGAGTTTCATAAAGGCGCAAATTAAAAATATAATTATTTAACTTAAAACTCTAATTACAAAAGAATAAAGTAAAGAATAAATAAAGCCAGCGCAATCATCATGATATGAGAAATCTCTCTAACCCAATCTCTCAAGGTATACTTATATGGGATCGTGGGTGTATTGGCAATAACCCCTCGTGGATAATTGAGTGGTGCTCCCTCGGATCCCATTAAGGGATCTGTCAAGATACGCACACGATAATCGTCTAGCCGTCTCTATTTCTCCTTCTTGACGTATTCGTTGAGCCATGAAGTTGGCCGTTGCGAAATTTACCAGTTAAAATAATCCATCTATATGATCACGCCAGATATCTTTGCGGGGCAGGCAGAGAGCCCAGAGTTCCAATAGGTTATTTCCTTACAAACCTCTCTGGCCTGATTAAAATAATCTTGTAAATACAATTGGAATATAGAGTACCATGGTCCTGTCGGTATTTTGCACTCTCTGCCGACCCCTCAAGAGATCTGGCGTGATGACTTAGTTAACAAATAAAATGAGATAGGTTTTGGCCGTTTATATTGGCCAAATCTTTATACATCACCATAAGAAGTAGTACCTTATTTAATTTTGATGTATTTCTTCGCATTGAAATATTGCAATCAATTTAGTAGTGCGAAATTCATTTCGACGAAATAAAAATGTGAGTTAGATCGTCCAGTATAACAGACACAAATATTGTTTGAGAAATCTATTAATGAAATAAATAATATTTAACATAATTTACTGTAATTTTTCCTTTAATTAAATCGCTGGCTCTATGGCCGAGGTAGCCCCTTAACACATTTCAATACAAAGACGCAATAATATGTAATTACATAGTTAATTTAATTATATAAGACGCAGCTGTTTTATTCGATTCATATCTGAATAATCGAATGTTTTCACGATTTTAATAATAGACCCCTTGCTAAGTTATCAAAAGAGCGCTCGCCCCCTTGTCCGGTGAAGCTGTAGAGGCCCTGCGGCCAACAGCGTAGATCATTCACACACACAGACACACACACACACACACAGACACACACACACAGACACACACACACAGACACACACACACATACACACACACACACAAAGTTATCAAAAAAGCTTGATGTGAGAATTTGGCGGAAATATTACTTTTGTTTTTTTTGTCGAAGGCGTATATGAAGACAAAGCTTAGAAAAGAAATTGATTTAAGCAATATTTTTTAGACATGACATTTAGAAGAGACTCAACAATTTGTTGAGGAGGTGTTGAAACCCCTCCCGGGTTTCAACAGTATGTACGAAAACGTATTTATTCAGAACAAAGTACAAAATATTAGGAAACGTACTGGGAACATGTATAATAAAAAATCCATCGGAAAATATCCTATCCAAGCCAACAATATGAATACATAACTATATAAGTTTTAAGTCCTAAGGTCCTTTCATGTTTGTAAACGCTACCAGGACAGGAAAAATCCTAGTGTGGGGATACGTTTACATAAAACTAAAAACTTATCACCCACGAAGTTAGACCTATTGCCATTTTTGTACCCGGCAGAAGTCTAGACTCCGGACTGATACTGTCAATTTTCTGATAGCCAGAGAAAATTATTCGATAGACATGTCGCGGATTGAATAGACCAAGGTGGTATAAATAAGATATTTTTTAACAAACTTTTTATTTAACCTCCAATGTTTATTTGTTTAGGTCTAATCTTGCAAGCAGAATTAGAACCATTCTCGCTTATGATACAAAATGGATATATGACATGATTCTACGCCCAAGATTGGCTACAGATTAATGAACATGTAATTGTATGCATATTTAATGGTGATTGGCCGTTTTAAATTGTTAAATTACCTCCATAACGGCTTGTTTTTAAAAATGTTTTATACTAAACTTATTCCCATGTCCAGTTATGCGAAGATGACCAATGCACTCAGTGTAGAACTATAAAAGCAGTCGCCGACTGCCGACGTGATCGCGTACTCTTTTAAGCATTCGACCCCGTTTGCGATGGATCTTCGCTTCTGGTGTATACGATATAATTGTGAACTAAAAAAAAATATATTTTAAATACAAGCTATTATAGTCCGAACTATCTTCTTTAGGTAAGCAGTTCTCATGGCCACTTTCCGGTCTCATTATCAAACTAACGTTTGTGTGTGTGTGTGTGTGTGTGTGTGTGTGTGTGTGAATGATCTACGCTGTTGGCTGCGGGGCCTTTACAGCTTGCCCGGACAAAAGGGAGAGCGTGCAACCACGACGGTCGAGGAAGAAGGTCGAGGGGATAACTAGCTCAAGGGCGCCTCAAGAAGGAACGGCATCGGCTTGGGCAGACGCTATTATTAGTTATTGTTACGGACTCGCTTGCATCGAACTAGCTTCATGGTACCATATTATTGCCACCGAAGCTATACAAGTATGTGAAATTTTAACTCAACAGGGCGAGTACTATCAAGCGCTTAACAAATAAATGACAAAATTTTAACTGTGACGATAGATAGACAGACATACAAACAAAGCAAATAAGAGATTGATAAGTATTCGAGCTCTCTCTAATTCTTCTCCAGTCTATGGTAGGGTATATTAATGGACTGTCATACTAATACAGCACGTTCATTATTATCTGATCTGATACTATCTTGTCTAACTTGTGGAATAATATCTGATCACACAGCTTTGAACACTGCATGTTCAGAAACTTGTTAGCACTAGAGTTTAGTTCCTACATTATATGAATTGCATATCCATATTCCATCTTGCCTTACCAGTAGTTCCATTATCAAACAGATTGAGTAAAAAAGTTTCAATGTGATATATCATCATTACATTTTTATCCGTTATAATATAAATTACTGGTCCGATTGCTCCCTATCTTTCCTGACGGAAAGTAACAATGAGGTTAAAAGCGTGGCTTCCATTAATAGCCTATGCTTAAGTATGTGTCGGTTTTAAATCGGTATATTCGGGTTAGGCCCGGCTCCTTTTAAGGCAACTCTGGGCAACTTGCCGGAACACGACAGGGTCGCTTGGCGGACTTTTCTGGGAAGGTGGTGACCAACAACGGCCTCAGCCTATCACCGATGAAAGGTGCTTCTCGCTTTTCGCTACCCAGGGACCACGTGCAGGGAATCGAAAGTAAATCTTATGGACGCAAGCAGCTCCGGCCCCGTACATGAATTAAACAAACAACGCAATATACAAATTTCAACTTTTCCGTCCAATTCAAAAAATCAATAAATCCATTACTGGAACAGCGCTTCGCAATAAGCCGTCGATAAATAAAAAATACACAAAACAACTCCCTATTTATTGAAACAGGTCAAATAAATTAAAGAACAAGGGCCATGCTGTTCGGAGTTTTAATTTATTTGATCCGATACGACACAGCGAAAAGTGAAAAAAGCCAAAATTGGCGACCTCAATGGAATCCCGACAATTTTGTACTAAATACGGCATTTTAATTAAAAATTGTAAGACAGACGTAAATAAGGGAATAATTAATGACAAAGATCAATAGAAAGGCACCTAATAAAGGCGAGCTTTGATTTTTAATTTTGATTAATTGGATAAAGCGATTTTTTTGCTCTTAAGAAACGGCGGCTTTTATAGAAAACTTTTTCATTAATAATTATTGTGCTTTTATAAAAGTAGAACATTGGCTTATTGTCTTTTTTGGATTTTATCTAAAATACATAAAACCCTGTCTGAGGTATCCCATTATATTAAAATGAAGATTATTTGGAATTTCAAAGTCCGGGAACTCTATCAAAATGATGACGACCGGAAAATTTATATTGAAACAATAAACACCGCTACGCCTGATAAAAATAAAGAATACCTTTTTTTTTTATTGTAACAAAAACTATGCGATAAAGAAAATGCTGTCCATTAAACTTGACATATATATTTCGATAATTTAATTAATGATACAAAACTTCTTTGGAAGCGATGTTTTTTGTAAAACCTCTTACATCGTTTGCTGGTTATGTTTGACATTCAGTAAGACTATAGACAAATAATTTGAAGTGTATTGTGTCAAATACATGGTAGTGTTTGTAATGCTTTTTTTATTGATTAAATGTATGTTTTATGCATAATTTTAATAAAATATTAGTATATTCTTTCTGCACTCCTTCTCTATATAAACTCTAAGTGTGGGAAATTTCATACTCCTCCGTCCGCGCAATTTTCGTAAAAAGGGGTACAACGTTGTTGCTTCACGTATTAATATAATGATTAAGTAAATATGCCTTAACTTTTTTTTGCTTGTGTCCAATTTAGTTTCATTTTATGGAACTGATAAAATTTTAACGAATTTAGTTTGTAGCGCGTTTAAAATAACCCATTTTATGTATACTAGCAACTCGAATCACCATCTAATGTTAATAACCAGAGCTGGACGCCTTCCAATGTGGTTACAGATCCTTCGGGACTCCGCCTGTCTTGGAGAGATGCAAATTTCGTCACGCTAACGTACTTTACTTCTTACTCAGTTTGAAGCTTTTTATAGTTTCCGATTTTGGTGTTAACATTTTGTTCAAGTGAATGCCTACATTATTATAAACACCACCATATCTAGATTCCCAATTCGGTTACAGAGGTGCATCCACGTTTCGTCGACGATATTAGCTAGTGACGAGCCGTCTAATTTATTCAAACATTGAAATTAGCCTCCTCGCCAGTAATTATTTCTGTTTCGTGGGTGTGTTTATAAATATGAAATCACAGTCACAAAAATCCAGACCGAAACATACATTGGAAATTTTTCCAGTGCGGCCGCCCGCGGCTACTCGATCTAGTGCGTGGAGTTCAGAGGTTAAGACCACTGGAAAAGCTGTCGTCATATGGATTACCTTTACACTAGTCAGGCTCCCGACTGCTATTGCTGCATCAAACGCTACTTGACTAACGAGACAGTCAGACTATATATGTAGATTTTGTTATAGCGTATCGCTTGTTAGAGCTTTTTACTAAACATATATACTCCTACAGTGACATTTTATCTATTTAAAAGAAAGTCTGTACTTAGCTAACGATTTATTAACAATTGTACCTACTTCCTTTAATTTTGAATATCTGTTTATACAGAGTGGTATTCAGAAAATTATTCTAGCGCATTCTAGATTTGCACGAAAATTACTATCATATGTTCTGATTTCAAAAAAACTCACTGACTTATCGCCATCTATCAATGGTCGTGCACATTTTTGTAGCAAACGACCCGATTTAGAGCTTCCCGTTTGGTTTTTACGATTGGCGTCTGATCGCCGGGCATAAACTCGACTCTCGACTGCAATTTGGGATTCAATCAGGTTTTTCTCGGCGGGTGTCGTCTTCGCCCGGTAAAAACTGTGTAAATTTATCCCCATTTTATTAATGCTATTCCATTATTTCGAAGTTATTATTCTATAGATGCTATAAAACTGTCTGTTTTAATAATACGTTCAGATATTTTATAGGAGTCATATTTATGTATGTCGACGACATGGTTGTTGTTTAATGTGCTACTAAGAACAGGTTTGTTGCAAAGTTTGTAAAAGTTCGCTCTGAAAATGGTATCATTGAAATAATTTTATTATCTCATATATTTATGGATCTAATGCATCTTGCGAATTATGGGAAAATTATGTCCTATAACTGCTGTTCTAAATACAGAATAGTCAGTGTCACAAAATGGACGGCTAATGGCGTCAAGATCATTTCAGTGACTAACTGTTCGTTATGGTTACACTTGGGTATATACTTACCTGTGACAGCAAATGAGGCTTTAGAGCTGCATTGGGTGAGGTGGGCAGTACTAAAATGCTCTAATTAAAGTACTATACAGTTAGGATAGAGGTTGTAAATCTATTCAAGAAAAATAGATAAAATTCGTCTTCCCTATATTCCCCATGCAAGGATATCAGAGGTGTATCATGTCGCCGCTGTCTGGCGCGGATCACTCCACTGGCTCTAATATGGTTGAGGGGAGTGATGGCTGTTCCAGTAGTTATACTCGTGAACGGGTACTGCTTGTGGATATTGGTCCATCTGTAATCCTATAGACACTAAATAACATCATTAATCTCATATGTCGGTTATAAGGCATTACACCGGAGCTAGATGGTAAACTATTTAATTGTAACCTAAACATTGTATCCACACAATATGATTGAAAATAACTGGACAAGTGCAAGAAGGACTCGCGCTCTGAGGGTTTCGTACCGGTTTCAGTTTCGGCCAGTTTGAGCGCCAAATTGTAGTTTCGTTGAGTCTACAGAACTCGTCATGACAAATCCAATTAGCCCATACACGGCGGGGCTATGTTAAGTAGTTGGGTAGTTTCGTTGGCCACCTCCTGGCTCCATCATCAGACACTGGACAGCTTCTGGATTTATAAAACTTGTGAAGACAAATCCAAGGAGCTCTAACCCGGCGGGGGTATGTTTAGTAGTTGGGTAGGTCCGTTAGTCACCTTACCACTTCATCATCAGACCCTAAACACTATCTGGTTGTATAGTACTTGTCAATACCAATCTAACAAGCCTAAACACGAGTGGTTATGCTTTGTAGTTGACATGTTCCCTGGCTACCTTTCGACCTCATCAAAAGACTGTTCTGGAGCTGGGTCCATGGTATATTATTCCATTGTCACCGAACTTACATACGTATGCTAAATTTCAGCTCAGTCGGATACATGCTTTCTATTGTCAAACGCTATTGGATATCTTAATAAAATAAAATAAAACTAATAAATAAAATTCCCGAAGTGCTTGAAAATGGATAACAAGATTTGAACCAGAAAGACAAATAGACATACGAACACAAAAGCTTCTAAAAAGTTACCTATATACTTCGTTGGTCTATTGGAAAATAATGCGCGTAGCGATCCTGGGGCCCTGAGTGTATGTAATTTTTCGATAGAAATAATTATACATTAACTGCCTCGTTGGTCTTGTGGAAAAGCGGATCGCTTTGTGATCACGAGGTCCTGGGTTCAAATCCTAGATCGGACAAATGTAGTTTTTCTAACGAAAAATTCCCAGCATGAGTCCGGAGTCTGGAATTGTGCCCGGTATATGGCAATAGGCTCGCCCCCTATTACATGGGACCTAACATCGTTGGCGAAAACCTCTGCAACCCCTGCTTTGAGAATATAGGCGTGACGGTGTAAATATTTCCACTGTCAACTGAGTTTATTTCCAGGGGCATTGTGCCTGATATAATGGCATTAGGCTTGCCCCCTATTGCATGAGACTTAACATCCGACCTAGGGGAATACATATGTGATGATGATTATTTTTATATATTATGCAATATAAATGAACAACGTTGATATTCAATATATCTATATATTTCTATATATTTCTGTATAAAAAATTCACACACACCAGGACGCCTACATTCCCCAAGCGGGAGTGGCTAAGAGGTGTACTGTGTGCGCACACCAACTTATTGCTGAGAATGTAAGGTGCCAATGTAATAGGGGCGAGGCTATTGCTATTATACCGGGAACAACTTTGCACTCCGGATGGATACTGGGAAATTCTCTATAGAAAAATTACATTTTGCTCGCCCTACAATTGTACGAGATCCTCAGCGATCTCTAAACGCATTATAGGGTTTCATTTAAACTATATAAAAAAAAGAATATATCGACAATCTGATCCAATTTACGTCCTATACTGTACACAGATGACGCCACAGATCTGAGGGATCTGTGGCGCCATCTCTGCGTGTGTATGAATAAATATTTATTCACCACAAATCACAACAGTTCCACAAAATGTCCCTGATAGCACATAGACAAAGAAGTAGTGTTGAAGTGTGTCAAGTAGTCACTGGACAGCGCTATTTTAATTTTTCATCAGATTTGAGGGAAAATATTTCTTTTTTATATATTACAGTTATAAGTTAACAAACATCCGGTTTCTTTCTTTACTTGTACTTTTAAACCTTGCTTCTTGCCAAATTAGACGATTCTAGGTCAACGGGAAATGCTATATAATTTCTAATGAGTGACTTTAAATGATCATATCTTTTGTTTGGGTTTACTTAGAACCTTAAGTCTTTTTAACACTGGTAAGGGACCGTAGACCTTCGTATTTGGTATAAATTTCAAATTAATATCTCTAGCCGTTTCTGAGAAAAAAAAACCTAAAATGGTGATAACCGTCGGACAGACGGACAACGAAGTAATCCTATAAGGGGAGGAGGAACTAAAAATCAAAAATAAACAGCGATAAAATCCGTAAAATAGTTTTATTTTAAATCCTATAAGGGTTTCGTACGAAACCCTTAAAATAGAAAGGAAAAAAGAGAAAGAGAATTAAATAAAAAAGACAAGCCCGCTGAGTTTCTTCGCCGGATCTTCCCAGTGAAGGCAGCGTTCCGTACTAGTAGTTAAATAAGATTTAAAAAAATGTAAGTTGACTATTTCTAACTATCAACCCTGCGGGGGCACCGCAGGGTTGATACAAAATAAATTATTTTAGTTCGAGTTTAACAATGGTTGGTCATAATTTTAAAGGGCGTAAACATACATATTGCCATTATACCAGGCACAATCGCAGACATAAATTTCAACTTCAAAAATCACACTTCGTCCGACTTAGGATCGAACCAAAAAACTCGTGTGTGTCTCAACAGGCATAGTTCGTCGGCATAATCTAGATCCTCTATGATGCTAGATAGTCGCCACTCTATGCCGCAGCGCTTATTGGAGGTCGTGTGATACATCACACTATCAAGAACGACGAGAAAGAGGAGAGGTGAGAGAAGACACTCTTGTCGCACACCCGCATGTACCGGTATGTTGTCCGAGACGAGGCCATTGTGCGTCACTCTACAAGAATATTTGTTGTCTTCTTTATTTAATTCTCTTTCTCTTTTTTCTATCTATCTATATCATCAAGCCAGATCCCTTGTGGGGTAGGCAGAGAGTACAGAGTTCCAACAGGTTCTTTTCTTACATACCTCTCTGGCTTCCTCCACTCTCATAGTTTGTCCCATACACGCTCGCCGGTTACGGAGACTATTGACTTGTCCTTCAGATAAGTCTATTGGTCAAGATAAGATAGTCTAGATAGCTTTTCTCTTTTTTTCTTTCTATTTATTCAATCAGGTTGTGTGGATACAATGGTTAGGTTAGAATTAAATAGTTTACGATCTAGCTCCAGTGTGATGACTTACGACCGGGATATATGGTATACACAGTACACCACTACCAGCCCCGCTTGGGAAATATAGGCGTGACGGTATGTGTGGTACCTCAGCGGCATACAGAATAAATACCATTACGCGTTTATTCCACGAAGATATCATAACGAGCCGTGTTTTGGTCATAGTGAATTAAGGCCCAGGACGCGATCCGTGAGTATGTAACATGACTAGTTAAGATGCGGTACTAGGCATTTAATAAATAAGTGTAAGAACTCACTTCTCCTTCAAGTGGAACGTAGAGTGGCATTAAATATAGGTATATATTTATATACCTATATTTAATGCCACTTTTAATTAGTGCGTCCTACCTGTAATGACATACGGAGCCGAAACGTGGTCACTCACTGTGCGGCTTGTCCACCAGTTCAAGGTCGCTCAGCGAGCTATGGAAAGAGCTATGCTCGGAGTTTCTCTTAGGAATCGAATCCGGAATGACGTTATTCGTCAGAGAACCAAGGTTACCGACATAGCTCAGCGAATTAGCAAGCTGAAGTGGCAGTGGGCAGGTCGCATATGCCGCAGAACCGATGGCCTTGGCAGACTGGTTCTTGAGTGGAGACCGCGTGTCGGCAAACGTAGTATAGGGCGCTCTGTAGCTAGGTGGGGCGGCGATATTCGTAAGGCAGCGGGCAGGGATTGGAGAAGGAGAGCTGAAGATCGAGCTCAGTGGCGTGCCATGGGAGAGGCCTACGTCTAGCAGTGGACTGACACGGGCTGGTGATGATATATTTATATATTTCTATCAATTTATCTTTAGCCGAAAGCCGTCCACTGCAGGACCAAAGTATATATATAGAAAAAATAGCAAGATACAGGTCACAAGGTAGTGAGCATTGAGCGGGCTCATCACTAATAGTAATTTCCAACGGGTAATCTGAGAATGAAAAGGACCTAAGGAAGTCGCAAGATGTACGGGTGCGTTAAAAAACATTTCATAAGATATTATATACTTAATTTTATGTACGCTGTTGTTACCAGCATTTACAGCTTCACGAGTATAACATAAACTCTATATAAGTTTGAACTCTTTCATCATTAAGGTTTGAAAAAGCAAAGCCACGCTATGCCTTATTTAATTTGAAGCTTTAAAAGCAAATGTTTTTAATTACCAATAAAATTGTATTGTCAATTGAAATAAAAAAGTCATAATACCTATGACGAATGAAAGATATCTACATCATCGCGCTAGATCCCCTGCGGGGGTCCACCGGAACCAGCAAAAATTTGAAAGTGGTCTATGAGAAAAAAAGTCTGGGAACCTCTGGTCTATATTATCACACTAGTGACCTTGCGGCAGAGAGGACAGAGTTTCAACAGATTCTTTTCTTACATACCTTTCTGGCTTCCTCCACTCTCATAGTTCATCTCATACACGCTCGCCGGTTACGGAGTCTCTTGACTTACCCTTCGGATAAGACACTGTCTATTTGGTCACGGTCTGTGAAAGATATATTATATTTTTAATCGTATTTCAAAATTTGATACAACAATTCTATTTAAGTGTAATTAAAAGTAAAAGGCATTCCAAGAATAATAACAAGCAAACCGAAATTGGCCAATTAGTGGAATATTTCGGAAGAATAGAACCAAGCACGATTCACAGACGAATAACGCTCGCTAATAGAGGCAAATAGACCCGGCGGCTTAACCTGCTTTCTGGGGCGTGGATTAGTGAAAACCGACAAATTAAGTTCTATACTCACTAGACCGAATCCTTAAAGGAGCGTGATAACGTTCTATAAGGATTCGGTCTATAATCTATCAAAATTTTCTGGTCTATTTTTTTCATGCTGTTAATTTGTATTATCTCTCATTATTCCGTATTAAAATTTCCTAAATTCTTTTGGTATTTATATGTACTGAAATGATAATTCCTGAGAATTAATCAAAAAAGGTAATCTTGCTGAGTTTCTCGTAAAATCTTCTCAGTTGAGACCACGTTCCGATCTGGTGAGAGATTAATGAATTCCAAAAATATATGAACTTGTTAATTAATAAGTTTTAACACAATTTAAAACGTTGTGCAATGTTAAAAATAATTCTTAAGTCGTTAGGAGTCAATGAGCCAAGTGACCCACACTCAAACCACTAGACAAAACTATTATCGAATGAAAAGAAATTCTTAGAATATACTCGTAAAAGCAATGAGGACGTATATGATACTCACGAATTATCCTAAAAGGTGTGCAGATTATCCAAATGCTTGATAGATACATGTTCTGATTTTTACATAGATTCTTGTAAAAATCTTTGTTCAGGATTGTGAATTGTCTTGTTACGTCCCGGAACCGCAATGAAAGTATGTATCAGAAGCCTTTTAGCTTACTGTATAAGCTTCACATGCTTGCTTACAAAGAGCTTGGGATCTTATATCTTCGCTTAACAAAAAGACTATTTTATAATACCTTGCACTGCTACGACTACTGCCTAACAGTATTCAGATGCTCATAAACTTTGACACTGTTTATCGAGCTTATTCGAAGTCGGGACACCCAAGTTACGTTATAGTTGACTTATATCTTTAGGATCGTGAAGTTGTGCAGCCGGGCATCAACCGCCATGTTTTACGTCAAAATGGCTTTCCAAACAACTGCATTCCGCAGATTAAGTGTGGTGGAAGACAGGAATACTTGGTCGTTTTGTAAGACAAATCCCTTTTGGACAGATGTCGAGGTAAATGCAACGGCGTTTTAACTTTAGAGATATACTGATCGTAGATTACGATAATTTTGTAACCATCATTGTAGTAGCTTTAGATCGCTAAACACAAACCATTTGATTACCGTAAAGTTGTTGAGAAAGCATGTTGTCTCTTTCATCTCAATTTTGTAAATTTGCAGTGTGAAAAGAATGGCATATCAACTCTATAGAACGTCAACCTACTCGTGCATAAGACCTCTGGTCAAGATGCGAGAATCCAGATCTAAACATCTTCAATATTGTTAGTGAGCGATATATTACTAGATGTAAAAAACAGGGCCACACCTATATTCTTCAAGTACTGTTTACTTACTCCTACATTTTACTGACAATTTATCTCTTACTACAATAAGCAAAAGGGCGAATTTATCGCTACTATACAATTTCAGACTCCGAACTGATACTGAAAATTTTGCGATATATAAATCGCAATAACACTGCCGAAGTAGACGTTGAACCAAAGACCTCGTGATTTTTAACTTCACCATACACCAGTAGTCCAACAAGGTAATGATAATGTTGTTCAATATCCCACTTAAAGTGTCTAGAGGGATCTTCGGCCGATCGGAAGACGGGCAACTAGTTTGTTCAACACATAAGCATTGCCATTTTCAATCAATCAATCAGCCTATCGCAGTCCACTGCTGGACATAGGCCTCTCCTAACGCGCGCCATTGCACACGGTCCTTCGCCTTCCGCATCCAGTCTGTCCCAGCGACCTTTTTGAGGTCGTCGGTCCATCTAGCTGGGGGCCGTCCTACCTTACGCTTACCAAGTCGCGGTCTCCACTCTAGGACACACTTGCTCCATCGGCCGTCGGTCCTTCTGCAGATGTGACCAGCCCATTGGCACTTTAGCTTACTGAGTCTGCGAGCCGTTTGCCATTTTGCGTGGCAATATTGGACGCCACTCTTTGGATATCTTATTCCAGATGAAATAAAAATATCTTTCCACCTATATTATCATATATATCCCTTGCGCGATATAAAGTACAGGTTTCTAACTGATTCTTTACTTACAGACATGTACATCTTTGCCATCCCGTACTCTCATACTTTATTCTATAATAAATTTTAACCATAATATTCCACTAAGACAAATATTACGCGCTCAAATCGATGTTGCAAATTAATACAAGTGGCCTGTCTCATAAATTATGTCATCAAACGCCGCAACATAACCGCGGCGCCACGGTAACGATACACGGTGTTACCAGCAATTAAATATCAATTTTGTTAACATTAATCATTCGACGAATTGTTATAAATGTACGTTAGGAAAGCTATATCTTGGTGTAAATACTTGAGTGTGACATACGGATTATCAGCACAGCAAAATTGAAGTTAGTTAGGCTTAGAAAAGGTGACTTTTTGCGTCGTTACCACTTATAGAAAACGGAAAAATGTTCGCTTTAGGTGCGCTATGAGTACTTATCAAAATAAGGATACATATTACAGTCAGACGTCAGCTAGAGTAACGTGTAACATTTTTTTAAATATGAGGTGTATATAAAATTAATACTATAAAAACTTGTTGAAACTATACTTTTTACCTTCCCCGCAAGGGATCTGGCGTGATGATATAGATAGATAGAATACTATGACATACAACGGAAAGTCACAAGTAGGACACTAGCGTTAATTACTATATAAAGTCAACGTGACCGAAGACTATCAATAGGCCTACCTGGCCAAGTTTTAAGCATTTTGTATCTATTCTCTATCTGCAAACTCTCTTCTGACCACGTGACTTTCGTTGTAAAATATCCTGTACATTTTCACGTTTTCTTCTAGCTTTAACGGCTTCAGAAAGTCAACTTGTCTACAGACCCCGTGCCGTAATAAAAATCTTTGTTTCTATTTATCTATCTATATCATCACGCCAAATCCCTTACGAGGTAGGCAGAGAGTACAGAGTTCCAACAGGTTCTTTCCTTACATACCTCTCTGTTACCATCATACATACATACCATCTTTGTTTCTCTATTGTTTTATGTGCAAAAACTTTTCGATGTAAATAATACATACTCGACACAAAAGACTAGCTAAGTGGCAAATGGTTTGTTTCTTGGTAATGGGTTGTTATCTTGTCGCAGTTGACATCGTATTGTTCTGACGACGTGACTTTTAGTAGTAAAATGTCATAGTATTAATTTCATATAAGCCATATATTTAAAACAAAGGCCAAAGATAACTCTCCCTTATTCAATTCTGCTACAACTGGACTGACTGTAATTTTTAATCCCATTTTGGGAAATCCTCTTTAAAAAGTACCCGTAGTTAAAAGTACCTGTAGTGCATCTGAAGGGCACTCTTTTTCTTTCCTATTAGAGTTAACACCGTCACGCCTATATTCCCTAGCGGGGGTGGCAGAGGTGTCCTGAGTACACCCACGTTTCGCCGACGATGTTAGGTCCCATTTCATTTTATACACCGGGAACTCGTACTGGGAAGTTTTTGTTAAAATCTACACTTGTCCGACCTAGGATTTGAACCCAAGACCTCGTGATCACCAAGCGATGCGCTTTGTCACTAGACCAACGAGGCAGTCTCTATTAGAGTTAATGAGTGTAGAAAATCCACTAACAGACTCTACAGAACAATTCCACGTGAAGACTAGACGAAACGTGAATTTCCTATAACGCCCGTATGTCACCTCGTATCCTTGAATCGCTCGGTGTTTTAAGCACTAATTTTGATTGATGTTATTTGCTAACGTTACATACTAAGACGTTATCCTTGTCTTAATTAATATACGGTTTTAACGGTACGTTGCGAAGGTAATAAAAACTTTCTCAAATATATGAGGCTACTAACGGCCGCTCGTGACTTTGTCTGCATATGTATCTTCATAAATTGTAGCCTATATGTTAGCTTGTAAAGTTTGTGAAAATTCCTTATGCGGTTTTTGCGTGAAAAAGGTAAAACAGATCTATACATCCTCATAAGCAGTGATAGCCTATTTGGTTAGACCGTTGGACTGCAAAGTCAGAGGTCTCAGGTTCAAACCCAGGCACGCACCTCTGTCTATTCGAAAGCATGTGCGTATTAAAAATTAATTATCACTTTCTTTAACGGTGAAAGAAAACATCGTGAGGAAACCTGCATGCTCTAAAAGTTTCTCGAAGGTGTGCGAAGTTCGCCAACAAGCACTGGGCCAGCGTGCCTGGCTCAGTGCCCTAAACATGGCCTAAAACCCTCTCAGCTTAAGAGGAAGCCCGTGCCCAACGGTAAGACAGTTTCTTAACAGGGCTAATATTATTTTTTATACATCCTCATAAACTTTCGCGTTTATACAAGAACTAGATGTCTCTGAGTTTTATTGCCTAATCAATGCGTTCTTATTTCTAGTTTAAAACACTTACTTGCCTATATTATCCAAGTGGAGATGCCCAAGGTACATTTTGCCTCACGCAAAATCATAATGTAATTGTGAAAAGCAATTTTTGTCGCAGCGTAATAAGGGCGACAATGTTAAATCCTAATGTGTATGTTACCAGAAATGAATGTAATCCGACATTATATACATTATCTAAGGAATCTATCTATCTATAACATCATGATCCCTTGCGGGGTAGGCAGAGAGTACAGAGTTCCAATAGGTTCTTTCCTTACATACCTCTATGGCTTCCTCCACTCTCATAGTTCGTCTTACACACGCTCGCGGGTTACGGAGACTCTTGACTTGTCCTTCAGATAAGACTCTAGTCTAGGTCTTCCCCGGTACCTACATCCTTCCACTTTTGCATTGTATATCTGTTTTGTCATTCTTTCTTCTGACATTCTAGGAAAATAATTGTAATAATTAGGAAATGTATAAAATGCCTAAAATCAACAATAAATGTAGGAAATAAATATTGTTATACACGTTACCTAAAAATTCTACACATTTCTTAAACAACAACCGAAATTTGTTAAATTAGATATGACGGTAGATTACAGCAAGTTAAAGTGTCGTGGGGTATGCTAACCTAGATTTTCTGTATTTTGGATGTTGTAGGCTACCTCAGACCTGGCGCTCGCGCGGCTCGCGCGTTAAGGTCACGGTTCTATCCTCGCCTAACCCATCCTACATTTTATGGCATTCATAGTAAAATGTAGTATGGGTTAGGTTAGAACTGTAACCAAAACGCGCAAGCCGAGCGAGCGTGCCGCGGCAGAGGCTGGCGAGCGCCAAGTCCGAGGTGGCCGCGGTTTTGTTTGGATGATTATCACAAGTGTTTTTTTCCTGGGGAAAATCCTGCATAGGACTTCCGCGAGCCTCGGGAGAAGCTCGCGGGGCGTGTCGGATTCCTACCGACTCAAAACCCCAGGGTGGCCGGCAGCAGAACTGGGAGGGGCTCCGGCATCTTCGTATGGAACACACCGATGCCCCTCTTATGCCACGCTCCGAAGAGCCTGCCATCGCGGGGAGTCTTGATGACACGCTTTCCGATTATCACAAGTCTAATCTAACCCAATTTATGACGATTATTAGTACATTTCCTAGTACCGTTTTGAAATTGTATACAGTGCCTAGAAAATATATATCCTTCCTAGGCAATGTATGATTTTAACTTTTGACAATTTATTTTATACATTTCCTAAATAGGTTCAGCGTTGTTTACATTTCCTAGGAATTCTATACAATTTCTAAATATCATACATTTCCGGTAACATACATATAAACATATTTATATGTATAATATCGTTATATATCATTTATATTTGTTATGTGTTATGAATAGTTAGTTGCTTGTTATTTAAATTGGTTTTCTTAATTTTTTTCAAAAAACATGTATAATTTCGCACCTACCGCACTTGACTGACTGGCGACAATTCTGCCTATGTGCATGAAGAGTAAATAAATAAATAAATTATGTAGCAGTGTGCGGGGCTATTTTCATTATAATTGTCACGGTTTTAGGCTGCTATTTAATAATCGTTTTGATAGAAACTTAAACCTTAAACATAGCTCAGAATTGGATGGCAATGTAAAAAAAATCAAAGCCTTCAAGGAAAATGTAAATTATCATTTAAACAACAAAAATGGATAACGCGCCTCGCGTTTATTTGTTTTAGTCCGTTCTAAAATCGAGTTCAAAAAAAAATCTCTACATACTGTGTTTGCTCTCAGTTCATTTGATCAGACAAGGCATGAGTTGTAATTAAAAAATATGCATTACAGCTGGAACAGTTACAACTGTCGGGTTTTATCGCATCCGCTGTGATAACCGTTCTCGCTTCCTACACCTACGGGAAGCTGGGACCTGGGTATTATTGTTTTATTCAACGGAATATACCCGAAGGTCATTGGACTAACTGAGATATTTCTGTTGTACAGTCTGATCTGGAACGATCAATGATGGTAAGCAACGTCCAGTGAGGCCAAATTTTAGATAGGTGACCGCTAGTGATATTTTTTAAGAGCGAAAATGCTTGAGAGTGGTGGAAGCCAGAGAGGAATGTAAGGAAAGAACATGTTGGAACTCTGTACTCTCTGCCTACCCCGCAAGGGATCTGGCGTGATGGTATAGATAGAAAATTCGGAGGAAAACTAAGGAAAATCTAGGGAATGGGTAGCAACTACTTTTAGAAACCACCAACAAGCAGCGCTCACCAACCCGGCTAGCAAGCGTGGCGAGTACGGCACATCCCCCCCTTTTGGGGAGGCCTATATTCAGCAGTAGACGGGTGTAGGCTGAGATTGAGAGAAACAGAGAGACAAATTGCAAAATAAACGCATGCGAAACCGCAGGCAACAGCTAGTAAAAATATTTTTATTACTTAACATTTACAGCTTTTCATCTATCACGAGACTCACCATCATCATTATTCCTGCTCATTGCACCCACTGCGGGGCATAGGCGACATATTCATATCCTGACCCTATCTTGGACAGGTCATACCTACGCACTTAACCACATCATCGACCTATCTTTGTACTGGCCTTCCACGATTGCGACATCCCTTCCGTGGCCACCATTCTCTCAGGGCTCTACTTTACCTGCCATCACCACACCTTGTGACGTGTCCTGCCCACGAAACTACGAGGCAAATATATCATCTATTTACTCAACACAATATGAGCTATGTATCTATATCATCACGCCAGCTCCCTCGCGGGGTAGGCAGAGAGTACAGAGTTCCAACAGGTTCTTTCCTTACATACCTCTCTGGCTTCCTCCACTCTCATAGTTCGTCTCATACACACTCGCCGGTTACGAAGACTCTTGACTTGCCCTTCAGCTAAGACACGGTCTATTTGGTCATGGTAAGATAGTCTAGGTCTTCCCCGGCACCTACATCCTTCCACTTTCGCATTGTATATCTGTTTTGTCATTCTTTCTTCTGGCATTCTTTCTATATGCCCGAACCAACGGAGCATACCCTTTCTCATCTTTACACCGATACTATCTTTCATACCTACTCGCTTTCTTACTACGCTGTTGCGAATACGGTCGGTCAGCGTGACTCCGCACATCTTCCGCAGAGATCGCATTTCGACCGCATGAGCTATCTAATGCGTTATAAAGCTTAGCATATGATGTTATATTTTAAAACTCATTTATCGTTCAGGAAACTACATGATAATAACAAAATGATATTACCACAGACCAGTTTAAATATATAAACCGTCAATCGCCACACAATAACTTTAATAAATCGATCACCGCACGGGACAAATCTTTGTGTGACCCACAAATATTTGTTTCGGTCTGGATGTGTGTGTCTGTAAATTTCATGTATGTAAACGCACCCACCACACAGTAATAATTCCAAGCATGGGGCTAGGTTCAAAAAATCTTAACCCGTAATTGTAAGTTAAAAATCCTGTATAACGCACAGGTGGCGCTGACTCATACCTGAAAACTTTCCTAATCAGCCATTGAAACTAAGATTTTTCAATTATTTCTTCAATAAAAAAAGTTTGTATATCAGCCTACTGACCCACTGCCTGGCACAAGCCCTATCTCAGAAATCGACGTAAGATCAGGTCATACTCCACCATACGCAGACCCAGTGCGGATTGGTGGGGACAGGTTTATGGCCGTCTGCTGTTATTAAGCCGACATAAGGCTTCCAACTTGGCACAATGACTGGCATGAAATTATAACCGGAACCAACGACTTAACGTGTCTTCCGGGGCACGGAAGAATGATCTTTTTATTATGGTAGTTCTAGCACGCTGTAGAATTTTAAAGCGTCCTCACGTTGGCAATGATTGCAACTAATTCAAAACAAGACCACGCCCACACTTGTGGCTCTTATTTTTCGGTCCATTTTTTAGGCTGTCACCTTTAATTCGTAGCACTGTGCGACCGCGGTGTTCTTACCGATAACCAAGGTTAAGCAGCGTTTGACTCGGTCGGCCTGAGATGGGTGACCGTTTCTGGCATTTTCATATTCGAGCGTCTCCTTGCTTCGGAAGGCACGTTAAGCCATTGGTCCCGGTTACCACTTAATGTGGTAGTCGTTAAGCCTAGTTGGAAGCCTTAGGGCGGCTTGTTAAGTTCCAACAGCAGGTAGCCACAAACCTGCCCTACCAATCCGCACTGAGTCCGCGTGGTGGAGTGTAACCTAATCTCTCTCACCTCGATTTGTGAGAGAAGGCCTTTGCCCAGCAGTGGGCAGTATAGGCTGATAAATGATATACCTTTAATTTAGTAGAAATAATAATCGATGCACGGTGAAACCGAGCCACGATATTTTGTCGGAAATTTAAGTCTATTTATTTTAAGTGGTCTGTGATAATACTTCCAACAACTGTTGGGCAATGGTATTTATCAAACGCATTGTGTACTTACAGAAATACAGTTCTATTACTGTATTACTTTAATAAATTTCAAGTAATAAAATTAAAATAAATACCGTTTTTAGTGAAAATGATGTGGATGCTACTGTGTGTTGTGGTGTGCTTTATAAAGTTTTGTGGAGCTGAAAATCATTCGTTTGTTATGACGAAGGCAAGTAAGTAATTATATGTAATTCTTTACAAATCTATTTTGAACACAATACGCCCTAAACACGACTTAAAAATACTCGGTGTAATAACTTTAGATTTATATTATTTATTCAAATTACAATGAACTGAAACCAATAATTGTGGGTAGCGCAAACATATGCCCCTTGCAGGAATCTAATACACGACTACTCGATCTACTACGACTACTGAACCATTGGACAAAGTCATCGTAAAACGTCATTACACAAGAGGCAGCCTTTAAAAAATCGTATACTATTCCTTGCCCTTTGTACAAGCTTTTATTTACCTTGTAATGTTGGTTTGTCCAAATCTTGCGAGATGAATTAGAACCACAATCTCTTATCCTATGGAATTGATTTCTTAATGGACGTACCGAACCTTAATGTAAGAAACATTATTGAAAACTGCCGTGATGTTTCTTACAATAGCAACTACATCAATATTAAAGAATTCTCTAATGACGATGTCATATTTGGCATAGATACTTTAAAGCTAAGCAGCTCCATCGGTCCCGATAGTCTTCCGCCAAACGTTTTCAAGCAAGCAAAAAAGCACCTATGCTGTCCCTTGCGTCACATTTTTAATCTTTCCCTAAAAACTGGAGTTTACCCCCCAACGCGGAAGATATCCAGAGTAACCCCTATACCTAAAACTCGAACTAAGACTGATGTTGTAGACTACCGCCCAATTGCTATACTATCAACGCCTGCCAAGGTATTTGAAGCTGTTTTGCATAAATTTATTTACGCTGAAGTCGAAAAGTTTTTATGCAATGAACAACATGGATTTCGTACAAAGCGTTCAGTTAACGCCAATCTTCTCATTTTAGTGAATGATATTTCTATCAGTCTTGATGTAGGAGGCCAAATGGACGTCCTCTATTTTGACTTCCGGAGGGCGTTCGATAGAGTCAACAATGACATATTGCTGGAAAAGCTGTGTGCTTTAGGATTTGTTCCTAGCCTACTCAGTCTTTGCGCTGACTACCTTCGTGATCGCCAGCAGTTTGTCAGGCTCGGCCTATATGAGTCTAGGCCTTATCACACGCGTTCTGGAGTTAGTCAGGGGTCAATACTTGGTCTCTGCTTTTCAACTTAATGGTTAATGATTTGCCATCTGTTGTCCGTCATGCAAAATGTCTATTATATGCCGATGACCTAAAACTGTATAAAGAAATAAAATCGGTAAAGGTCTGCTTGATGCTTAAGCGTGATATTGACTTAATAAACGAGTGGAGCATCAAGAACAAAATGGAATTTAATGAAAATAAAATAAATGTTATGTGATGTCGTTTGGTCGAATGCGACAGCCGATTGAATTTTATTATAAGTTGGGGGACAATATTATAGCCAGATCTACAACTATAAAAGACTTAGGTGTTGTATTTGATCGAAAATTGACTTTTCACGATCATTTAAACTCGGTTGTCCGGGAATCTTATCGGCGGCTTGGCTTTGTGCTGAGAAATTCTCGAGACTTTTGCAATCATCGGGTCATTAAGTTTCTTTACAGTACTTAAGTTCGTACTCAGGCATTTATATAAACGCATTTCTGGCAACTATCCTTTTATGTATCCTACCAAGTTCTTGTTGGGGTGTCTAGGATACAATTCTTTGCAAGTAAGAAGAAGCATGGATCAAATTGTCACCTCAATGAAAATTCTTCGGGGCAAAATTGATGCCCCTAACCTGCATAATGAGTTGTGTCGACTCTGCGCTCCTATTAACTAGTGTCGGAACAGGAGGCATAGATTGTTTTCTGTTCCAACATGTAGAACAGTAGCGCGTGCTCGTTCGCGAATCCCGCGCACCCTCGCCGCACTGAACGCTCTTCTTGACGGCAGTCCGGGATGTGATCTGTTTGCGGATGCATGAAGTGATATTTTGTCTGAGTGTCTGAGGTATTGTGAGGGACTGGAATGAATGAGCTTGTATCTTGCACTTCCATACTTTTAATTATTCAATTTTTTTTATATATATATATATATATAAATATATAAAAATATAATATAAATATATATATTTATATTTCTTTGTGCTAACGTAAATGGTGTATCTGCCGTGTTAGTATGTAAATAAATAAATGACCTAATTCTACACCTAGGTTGGCTCCAGATTAGTGTTGTAAAAACGCTCGAATCGGCGCTTGAAACGCTTGCGTCTTCTACGTGTTTCAACGCTTGTGAGCGTCGATTCAGCGCTAAACGTTCGACTTAAGCGCTCATTTTTACAACACTACTCCAGATGCGGTTCGCGATTGTACCTTTTATGCATAAAAGCCTATTTTTAAAAAGTCTTTTTAAAATAAAATTATCATTGTAAACATGACCTGATTCTATACCTGGCCGAAGATGCGAAATTTTGTAAACACGTATAATTTTGACTGGCCGTTTTAATTCGCATTACTTTGCTGCGTGAAAGTTTGTTTTTTGGTTATAAATGTTTTTTTTTCTCTCGTTCTCAGTGACAGAATTGTGTAAAGAACACACCTGTCGAGATGGTTATGGCTACAGAACCTATTACAGAGTGGACAGTGAAGACCTGAAGCAGATTAAGAAGGATTCGGATATCGCATTTGAGATGCACATCGGTATACAGGGAAGCAGCAACGGGCATATACTATTGTCACCCGTTTTGAATCCAGGGGACAATGATCCTGTATACGAAATTGGTATGTATCAAAATGTTGTGTGTCCGACCTATGCTTCGGAAGGCAAGTTAAGCTGTTGGTTATGGCTACCATTTCATGTAGTAGTCGTTTAGACGTGTTGAAAGCCTTGTGTGCGGCTTAATAAGTACCAATACGAAGTATCCACAAAACTTGAATTTACTCCAATGACTACCGACTTATCTATATTTCCCAAGGAGTGGCGAAGTGTGATGTGTACACCCTTATGATGACGATTTTAGGCCCCAAAGTAAAAATACCACAATTCCAGACTGTGGTTCTTCATCCGAAACACAGATATATTATAATATAATATATTATATTATAATATACGACCGACGATCTTGTGAAAATAGCAGGAAGTCGTTGGATGCAGGTGGCATCGGACCGGTTACGCTGGAAAGCGATTGGGGAGGCATATGTTCAGCAGTGGACAAGTATAGGCTGAGATGATGATGATATTATAACTGTGGTCCAGACAAAGAATTACACTATCCGACCTGGGTTTTAAATTGTAGTGATTGCCGTATACACGATACCCCACTAGACTAACTAGGCCTAATGGCCTAGGATGGAGATAATTTCAGACTAGATTTTTTCTCTAATGAAATTATTTTAATATGCTCCAGTGATCGGAGGTGGCGCGAACCAATTTACGGAAATACGAAGAAACGTCAAGAAGAATTCCAAAACGTCAAAACTGACTCCAAACATTCTGAGCCCCTTCGAGATGAGAGGCTTCTATATTAGGATATCCCAAGGTAAACTATTTCTTCTTTACTTAGTTTTATAGTTCAAAGCTTTGAGCAAAGATGGCCACTAGCTAGAGCCTAAACTGCACTTGATCAGTGCAATTTAGAAGGAGAACTTTTCGAAATTTATCTCACTGATTATCAAAAATTCTTTTTCTCCAATTTAAATAGAATAGTACTCGTTAACTCACTCTTACATGATTCTATATTACTAGCCTGTATTATAGAAGAGGGGCTTGCAATAAGTTTAAGAAACCCTAAAGATCTAAAGGGTTTTTCGGCTTGAATGAAAACATCTTGAATGCAATATTTCCGAATCATCCCACTCAACATCGCCAATATTATTAGCTAGTATGGCTAAAATACCATTTACCTTGACATGAGTCCAATACAATTTGCCATCTTAAAAGTCATTCGAAAAGAAAACATCCGACGTATGACGTTAAGCAACAGGAACTACTCATCATAAATATTTATCTATATCATCACTCCAGATCCTTTGTAGTTTTGGGAAAAAAAATCTAAAAGATTCTTTCCATACAAACCTCTTTAGCTTACTCTACTCTGTTCATCGCGTACACGCTTGCTGGTTACGGAGACTCCTGCTCATCGATGGACGCCATTTTGGATCTAAGCTTATAGGAGTGAGAGTGGTGGGAATGAATTGCAGGCTTAGGTAATTTAAAAAAAACTTATCCAAAAGATGTCTACTGCAGGACAAATACCGCCACAACGACTGGCCTTGTGGTATACCGAACAATCTTTTACCAGTGACCTTCACCAGGTTAGCACAAAGAAATTGAAAATATCGTGACGCGAGCGAGTAAATGTGCTATCACGTTCATGTTTATGTAGTCAATTTTGTAATGTGACAAGGATGGCATATCAACTCGCTAGCATCACTCTAATATCAAAGTGGTCGCTGGTCTTCGAACAAAAAATATAACGGTTTTCAATTTCAGATGGTTTGATTGAATTTGGAAACGAAGGTGAACTGTTACCTCTAATGGCATACAACGACTTCTCTCCACTGGATATTAAGTTCTTTAGCTTCTCAGCCTGGTATGGTGTCGTAGTCAAATTCTTATACGATTGCCCTGGCAAAAATATTAGTGAACGTAAGTAATTTTTTCTATCTATCTATCTATAACCTCACGCCAGATCCCTTGCGGGGTAGGCAGAGAGTACAGAGTTCCAACAGGTTCTTTCCTTACATACCTCTCTGGCTTCCTCTTGTAATTTTTTCTTTGCTGTTATTATCTATCTGTTTATATCATCACGCCAGATCCCTTGCTTTCTTTTGAGATTCTTTCCTTACAGACCTCTCTGGCTTCCTTCACTTTCATAGTAGTCTCATCATATTAACATAACAATGTGCACTTGGGAATTCAGATATCCAAATTTCCTGAATTCAGTTCAGAGTTGCTGTTATTATACTCTAAGAAACATACCAGTATTCTGAAGATAACTACGGGCTAACAACATAGGTCTATGTTTCATCTCTAAAGTTGCTATAAATATGACCCATATCTCAGAAAAACAAGGTGTCCAATATTTCTTACTTTTAACTTTGGAATAGAGTAATATGTACTTATTATGTACATATAGTAAATAGATATGCAAATGATTTGAGTTTGACAAACATTGACACTTATTATTTTGTTACGACATCTTAGTCTAGTGCTATGTTGGATCATTGGGCTCTCTAAATGGAGTAATCGCCGGTTAGATCCTTGCACAGAACAATTCTTGATGTAGTGGAAGCCTCATATTCACTTGGAGACAAATGTGCCACAACACGTGCCTCTTGAAATCTTGAGGTCGACAGGCCAAATCCAAGCGAGGTTCGGCCTCGTCTCTCGGCATTTTTCTCGGGACCTACTTCGTCCGCATTTGATAAACGTCAGCAAGTCATAATAATTCGTATCTTTAATACAATTTTGTTTAACTTTAGCAACTATGAACTCTGAAGAAGAACCACCACCGCCAATGTCACCTTCTGAACAGCTAAAACAGATGCAACTGATGTACCGACTGCCGTGGGTGCCTCCAAATCCTGATATGTTAGTGACTCTGGGAATTAAAATCACTAGTGTGGAATACAATGTTTTCGACTCGAAACTGTCTACTGGAATGTCTGCTGTTATTGTAAGTTTATACCATCAATCCCAAAATATAACCAGTCCAAAAATAATTCACGACTTGTAATACAAAAAGTTGCCAATCCGCCATCGCCGGAATGCTAACATACTATCGCTTTTATACAATATTCTATATAATCCGACAACTCCCTCTTACCTCAAAAAACGGTTTGATACCTCAAAAAATTCCTTCATAACACGCATTCGAGGTTCCTAAGGTCATCGGAGAATCTGAGGCTAAAAACTCCAATGCATTCCACAAACTTCTTTCATAAATCCTTCACTAGTCAAGCTGTACGCTTGTGGAATGCATTGCCTGTTACGGTCCGACGTGCAAAGACGTTGCATTCTTTTAAAAGAATGGTTAAAGATCACATTTTCCTGGTTGGATAACGTAATAAATTGCTGTCATAATTGGTTAAATTGATTATATTTATATGTTTTGTATATCAAGTCTTGTGTATCAATATGTATGTAATAGTATTGTATAACATATATATCTTTATAGTGTACGCCACCAACTGCCTTCTATTTTTATCTGTTGCTTCTTCCAACGTACTGGTTGTCTGGAAGAAATTGCTCTTAGCAATAAGGCCGCCAATTGTCCCTCTATTTTAAGATATCACATTGTATTTCTCTGTTGTATTTTCGCTGGTGTCTAAAACAGAATACTCTATCCATCTATCTATCTACAAAAACTATTTAGTTGAGTTAGACACTACCTAATTGAACTGTCCAATTTCGTTTCCTAAATATGCAATAGTTATGTACCTATTTTATCGCAATCATCAGACCTTTTAGTTTTGTTTGGTAGGTACGATACATTACCAGTGACAAAGTTGTGTGTAAATTGTCTAAGACAGCTTGTAAGTTTTGTAGTTCTAGCGGTTTATGACCGTTAAGTTTATGATACCTACGTCAACAAATATATTTCGGTCTAATAATTCTGATTCCGTAATTGTTTTTTCAGAGTTGGAAAGACGAGAGCTTAGGCTGGTATCCTCCGAAATTTAATGGCACAACCAACCTCAAATTTCGTCCAGGACAGATATGGAGACCTAAATTTTTCATCTTCAAGTAAGTGGAGTACTTCTTGTAGGGACAAAAATATGCCTCGATAGTATAGTTACCCGTAGTGAGGCTGGCGTTAGCGAGATCTTACGTCGGACAGTGTGTTTTTGCTTTCAAGGAAATCTTGTTGCGATTCGGAGTTTGGAATTGTGCGCGGTATAATGGCATTTATGTCGCTCCCCATTACATGAGGATCTAACATCATCGGCAAATCGTGACCGTTTTGTGGTGTAATTACCTACTCATTTACCACATTACTACCTCAGTACCACCACCGAAAACCTCCCAGACGCCGTGTAGACCGCGCGTCTGTGTACGTAACTGTGATTCGGACCGTAAAAACTAAGCTATTTCACTCTATTACACTGTGCTAACATCGTTAACACAATATGGATCTATCTATCAATCTATCTATATCATCACGCCAGCTCCCTCGCGGGGTAGGCAGAGAGTACAGAGTTCCAACAGGTTCTTTGCTTACATACCTCTCTGGCTTCCTCCACTCTCATAGTTCGTCTCATACACACTCGCCGGTTACGGAGACTCTTGACTTGCCCTTCAGATAAGACACGGACAATATGGATGTTCCTTTTAATACACCTTATATTAAATTAAATCCCAGTAATGCATGACACAGTTCCTTAATCGCATCATCATGTTCAGTCCTAACTTTTAACCTCTCCAGCTCTGACGCAGGCGTATTTGATTCCAAGAAAACCAGTTTAATAACTGTGGAGTCCACCGGAGAAGCAACCTTCCACTTCCAGACGAAAGTCAACACTTGGTGCTACGATACCCCGATCGGATACAGCAAGTAAGATTCAACAATATCTGTGGTTTCGCTCTTTCATAGGTGTTGCCAGAATACCAGCCTAAGTTTTCTATGGTGCAGAAACAAGCTGAGGCAACAGCCTATTTATCCCCACAAAATCTTTGACATACAGCTCCACAGCTGTATATTGTCATCGTTTCTTTTTGTTTATGTGTAGGCGAGTATGTGGGTTATGAAATAAATGTTTTTCTTTCTTTCTTTACATAAACTACCTTTTTGAACTAAGGTAAACTCTTTTTTTCTATATTGTGAGTGTAAAAAAGAAAGACCAAAAAAATAATATAGTTGAAGCGCCTTAGTCATCATACAGGATGTTGTTTTGCATCCTCGGAATTTGCAAAAATAGTCAGACAATAAACACATATTTAAAAAAACGTCACATGAAAAAAAAATTACGATTTGTAAATTTAACAGTACAAACTTTGTACTATTAGGTACCCCATGTTTGTAGTAACTAGCCCATACGGTCCAGCCAAAGAAAGCATACAATACTAAGTACACGTCAACCTGGTGGCCCCTACCACTATTTTATTATTCCTAGCTTCAACAAAAGTTATTCCGATTAATGTCAAATAAGTATTAGTAATTAAACGGCAGGCCCATCTTCGTCTGGTCTGAAGATGTTGGGACGAGCTGGGCTCATTCCTGGAAGACTGACATTTAAAAGCCTAAAACAGAACCGAATGGAAGCAGTAGAGGGAGGCCTTTGCCGAACAATGGGACGATGAATCGAAAACATGAATTAAAGACAAACACAGCCAGTTTTGGGTACTGCGAAATTATTAAACACTGCGTCTCTTATGTATTCCATGAATTCCTAGAGAATACTAAACAAAAACCTGTATATTACTGTTTAAAAATATAGATATACGATTTAGCGCAGTGGTTAAGAGCTTGAGCTGCTCCGCCCACTGTGTCTAGTCGCGGGTTCGATTCCCGCATCTTTGTGTGATCCACAATTATTTGTTCCGGTCTGGGTATTTGTGTTTGTAAATGTTTGTAAACGCACCCAAGACACAGGAATAAATCCTAGTGTGGGGTTAAGTTTAAAAAAAAAAAAGACGTCTGAATGACCAGCCTGTAACTATGACCAATTAAAATATAATTCTGTCCAGATGGCCACATGATGAATACGTTTGCTCAGTGGTAATTCAACCTTGGGAGGCACACGATAAGATTTCAATCAAGTTGATGGACCCAACAGACGAAAAGATGAAAGTTGTAAGTACTTATATAAGTAATACCTAGTTATCGGTTTCGATGACTGCAACCCAAATATTTAATATTATTTTCTATCTTGATCCTTATATGGCTTTTTATAATAATAATATTAGCCCTCTTAAGAAACTTTCCCACTGTTGGGCACGGACCTCCTCTTAAACTGAGAGGGCTTAGGCCATAGTCCACCAGGCTGGCCCAGTGCGGGTTGGTGAACTTCACACACCTTCGAGAAACTCTTAGCCAAAAAGCCAGCAGTGAAAGCCTAGTGATTAGACCGTTGGACTGCAAAGTCAGAGGTCTCGAGTTCAAACCAAGGCACGCACCTCTGTCTTTTCGAAAGCATGTGCGTATTAAAAATTAATGATCACTTGCTTTAACGGTGAAGGAAATCGTCGTGAAGAAACCTGCCTGCCTAAGAGTTTCTCGAAGGCGTGTGAAGTTCGCCAACCCGCACTGGGCCAGCGTGGTGGACTATGGCCTAAACCCTCTCAGTTTGAGAGGAGGACCGTGCCCAACGGTGGGACAGTTTCTTAACAGGGCCAACATTATTATTACATGCTTGCATATAAAATGCTTAGCTTCACACAAAATGTACTGCAATAGGGCTTATTTGGAAGTCTTCTTTTCCGGTGAAGCTTCAAAGACCTCGCAACCTCAACGACGTAGATCATTTACATACACAAAATTTAAAATTTTTGCAATACAGTTATTCAATGATAAAATTTTGACATTGCAGTATGCAGACATTGATAAAGTGATAGAAAACCAATGGGAGGAGTCAGTGAAACAATTCGTCGTTGAGCCAGAGTTTTGGAATCAACAGGTAACTATTTTGCTATCACGATCATCTAAAACTGAATTAAATTTCAAGGTATTCACAAAATTATAAATCTATAGTTGAGCCTATACTATCCCGCTTCAAAGGATTTTTCTCACAAATCATGGTGAAAGAAAATACGACAAACTCCGCCATACGAACCCAGCGGAGATTGCTGAAGGCAGGTTGCAACCTGCTGTAAAAATTTATCAAGCCGTAAATACGGCTTATTTCCTTAAAAACAATAAGTAAAGACATGTAAAAATTAAAGACATAGGTTCCGGGGAAGACCTAGACTATCTTACCGTGACCAAATAGACCGCGTTTTATCTAAAGGGCAAGTCAAGAGTCTCCGTAACCGGCGAGCGTGAATAAGATGAACTGTAAGAGTGGAGGAAGCCAGAGAGGTCTGTAAGAAAAGAACCTGTTGGAACTTTGTATAGATAGATAGAAGACATAGACCCAAGAATGCCTGATGTAGGAGAAAAATGGAAGTGAGAGATGTTTAAAAATCACGCCTATCTTCCCCAAGCAGGAGTGGTAAAAGTGTAATGTGTACACCCACCGACGTGTGGCCGACGATGTAAAGTCCCAACGTAATAGTGAGCGAGCCTATTTCCATTATGTCAGCAACAATTCCAGACTCCGGAAAGGAATTTTTCTATAGAAAAACTATACTTCGTCCAACTCAAACCCAGAACCTCGTTTTCGCTACGCGCGTTATGTGCCAATAGACCAACGAAGCAGTCAAACCAACCAAAAGTCTATCGTATCCAATGTCTTCAGTTTTTGATGAAAAGAACGGATTTTGTCTCGTTGGTCTAGTAGCAAAGCGCATCGTGATCACGAGGTCCTGGGTTGTCGACAAATGTAGTTGTTCTAACGAAAAACTCCCAGTATGGGTCTGGATTCTGGAATAGTGCCCGGTATATGGCAATAGGCCCCTATTACATGGGACCTAACACCCAACGCCTGGGGAATATAGGCGTAGTGTGTAAAAAGGATTCTCCTTATTGCGATACATGTAGTGTAGAAGAAAATGTGCAACATATATTGATGGACTGACTTAAGAATAAACAGGGGAGAGAAACACTGATCGGAACACTGAAGCTTGGTTGAAACAGGTTTGATGTAGGAACCGCGCAAACTATCCTTTCAATTCCAAACTCTATAGAAGCGAGGATGCTATGTCGCTTGGCTGCAATATATAGTACATACAGTGACTCTTCCTCCCTCGAGGAGACTACAAGTGCTCCAATATCCAATAATGGATAAAAACCTCCAAAATAAATTTAAGAATTAAAAAAAATGTCTTTGGTTTAGTATCGAAAAGGTGTAAATTGATTTGCAGGTGTATGAGAGTTCTGACAACCAAACGCATCAAAGCGACAGGCTGTTTATCAGGCTCACGCTTGCAAGGCGTCCTACTTCTTATAATATTGTGTTCTATACTCCATTGCTGGGTAAGTAGGTATATAAATTAGCAAGCACTGGTAGTTATTATATTAAACTTATTTATTTTGCGTTCTACAATGTGACGGATATGACGGACAATTTAGCAGTGGTAAAGAGCTTAAGCAACTCTGCCCACTGCGTCTAATAGTCGCGGGTTCGATTCCCGTACGGGACAAATATTTGTGTCACCCACAATTATTTGTTTCAGTCAGGCATTTGTGTATGTGAATTCTCATGTTTGTCAACGCACCCACGACACAGGAATAAATCCTAATGGCTAGGTATAAAAAAAATGTGCCTCGGATTATAAATTAAGATCCCGATAAGTTAAAGACATGAATCCTAAGACATAATTTAGAACTGAATAACAATCCAACACTTTGCATAAGAATAAAAAATTAACCATCGGATAGCTATACAGACATAGCAAAATTCGCACAAAGACTTACTTTCGACTTTAGTCGTCAATTAATCTACTTCAGACTTTACCCGAGAGTGGTATAGGAAGCCTTAATGTAATAATTCTATCTATTCCAGTACTGACAATGTTTATTTTAATGTCATTTTGGGCCGATCCACTGAAAATGGAAAGAGTTTGGTTCTACACTGGCTGCGTCATTGTGATCGTTATGGGTTTCTGCTATATGGATTCTATCATTCCTTGTCACACAATGCCTTCTATATGTAAGTATAACAATGTCATACAGGGTCTAAGACACCGCAAAGTATGTGTGTGTAATAACCTACTGTTGGCCAATAGGCCTTTACAGCTTAACACGGCAAAAGGTACTTTGCAACGGCCGAAAGGGCAATGGAGCAACTAGCTCAAAGGTGCCTCAAGGAGGAACAGCCTCGATTTAGGCTATCACTCTAAGAGAGGTCTTACACTAGTTGTCTCATTGTGGTGCTTTGCACCGGCGAGCGAAATTCTTCGACCTCGCCGACGAGGTCTGATTATGGTGCGGTATCTATAGCCATAAGGAGGAAAGTAAAGACAGAGCAAAGTCTAAAACAAGGAATGAAAGTTATAAAGGTGATCAACCATTAAGCTACCTATTCGCCCCACCCTAACCTATTATAGTCTTATTTCAATATTCAAGTCAATAGTATTTTGACAGATTCTCCACATAAATTATATCAAAATTCTACTGGTAGTAGGTAAATGTATCGTCGAGTTGGATATTGAAATCGGTCATAAGTCTTCAATGTTCATAATACTTAAAAATCAGTATTTTCAGTGGTACTCTACATAACGGTGTTAGCTGGTGTACTGCTAGCGTTACTGATCCAAGTTATTCTAATGTCGCCTGCAACGGAGAAGATTTGTAATACAAACGCAATGCAAAAGATACTAAATATGCACTTATTTAGGGTCATATTCTGCTTGCCTGCGGGGAAGGTAAGTTTAGAAGTATTTAGTTAGGATAAGGCGAGGTCTTCCCTGAAGTAGTAACAGCTAATATTATATAATAATAAATTTAACTTGTACTTTACTACTCTGAACAAAGGCCTTCACTCACAAACCGAGATGAGAGAGATTTAGTCATACTCCACCACGCAAACCCTCTGAGAGTTGGTGAGAGAAATTTTACGGCCACATGCTGTTAGAAGTCATCGAGCCGCCCATAAGGCTTCCAACTCGGCTTAACCACTACCACATGAAGTGGTAAACGGGACCAATACCTTCTAAAGTACGAAGACGCGCGATAATGGGAATGCTACACACAATTACTCATCTCAGACTGACTAAGCCGAACATTGCTTTACCTTGGTGATCGCTAAAACACCGCTTCATAGCACTACGAGCGGCTCATTGAGTATATATAATATCAGCCTATACTGTATACAGCCTATACACTGCTGGGCAAAGGCCTTCTCTCACAAATCGAGGTGAGAGAGGTTAGGTCTCCACTACGCTGACCCATTGGTGGAGGCAGGTTTGTGGCCACCTGCTGTTGGAACTTATCAAGCCGCCTTTAAGGCTTCCCACTCGGCTTAACGAATACCACATTAAGTGGTAACCGTGACGAATGGCTTAACGTGCCTATGAAGCACGGAGCTCAAATATGTAAATGCCACAAACGGTTACCCATCTCAGACCGACGGAGTCGAACGCTGCTTAATCTTGGTGATCGGTAAGAACACCGCGGTCGCACAGCGCTACGAGCGCCTCTCCGTGAGTGGCAGCTAATAATGTACACATACCGTCACACCTATAATCCCCAAGCGGGAGTGGGAGAGGTGTACTTTGTACACCCACTATTCGCCGACGATGTGGGGTCCCGTGTTATAGGGGGCGAGTCTAATGCCATATACCGGGCACAATTCCAGACTCCGGACTGATAATGGGAATTTTTCGATAAAAAAGCTACATTTGTCCGACCTAGGATTTGAACTCGGGACCTCGTGATCGCGAAGTGCATTATTCGCCATTGAATCAACAAGGTAGCCTGATAATGTAATATTATTTTCACAGACATACTCCGTCAACGGTGGTTACATGATTCAAGATGACGAAGACACAGAATGTGTCGCTCCTAAGGATAACACAGTTGAAGAAATGGAGAAAGAGAACGATCAAACACAGAACAATACGAGAGAATTCGCTGAAGTCATCGATAGAATTATGTTCTTTGTGTATTCTCTAACTTTTGGTATTTTGTTGGCTTTACATTTCTAAAACTGATTACCTAAATATAACTATACAAGGTGTAACATAATAAACGCAAGACCTCAGACACTCCAATTAGAGAATGGCTTCATAAATTCAAAACGAAAACAAAATTTCCAAATTTAAAGGGTTTGACCCCTTTTTAAAGCACTTTTATACTCCACTTAACAATGAAACTACTACGTGTATGTGTGCGTTTTGAGAAATATGTTTAAAGAATGCATTCGAAATCTCCTTATTGCTATGAATCAAGAATAAATTATTTTTTTTATAGCGCACAAAAGTAAGTTACATTAAAAATAGTTGAAATCAATTCAGTTACCGATTTAGAACAAACTACTTTCAGGTCTTGCGTTTATTATGTTACAGCTTATATAAGTAAAGATTAAAGTGCGAAAGGGGATATGAGACTCGACAATTTTGAAATTCCTGTGACGTGGGTGCGTTTAAAAACATGAAATCCACAAACACAAATACCTTAAAGATGCGCGACTGTGAATCTGACTATTCAAATTATCTACAAGTGCTAATTTTCTGATTCGACTTGAACATTAGTAATATACTAATTTTTATACTATATTATATTTTAAGGATGTATGTGTGTAACACAAATTATTGCACAACTTGCCTGTCTCAGCATCGGTAGGCTGAGATATTATATTTGGAATATTTCCACAATTCTGTTGCTTGTCAGTTATAACAGGCATTGTTATAAGTAGAGATTACTTTGGCTCATCTGTTTATAAACCCTGTTCAGGGATAAATATTGCAAGGTTTACCTTTTTTAATACAAGTGCTCATAATATTGCACAATTCTTTGTGTAATAAGCTCCACTTTGGGCTATTTTAGGATTATTATACAAGTATGTCTAATAATGAAATCAATGCAAAACATTATGTTTTGTGCAAATGAGTGGCTTATGTTATTAATAATGTATTGTTATTCATAAATTCATAAACAATGTCCCTTTAATTACCCTTTTAGAAAGTCTCCTTTAGGAGATATAATATCATAAATTGCTTATGGTTTATAGCAATAGTCTTTGTATTTACTGTTTAAGGTATATATGTTGGGTAATATTTTAGATTCTTACCATTGTAGAAATGTGAACTGCACAGGAGCACCTCATGGGTGCAACCTATGAGTAGAATGACCTTCAGCACATATCTCGTATGGGCCCCAAGTCTTGCGGATCACGCTGATGCATCTCGTACACCACTCGTGTCCTTGAATTACCGTTAAGTATTGCGGACCACGTCGATGCATCTCTTACATCGCCCGTGTCCTTAAATTGGCATCGATCCTTAACAATCATCATTATTGATTAATGTCCCCCCTAATTTCTCTCATTAGAGGTATTACATTGCCAATTTATAGACGGTTAATAATTGTTTGCAGGTATATTGCGTGTTAAACTGCTTTTACACGAAGAGGGACATGAGACTTTGTAAGTTTACTTTTCGAGTGAAGACTTTACAAGTCTTAATATGACAAAACTCACGTCTCCAAATATTCGATATTATATACATAAACAAGTTAAGCTGAAAACGCCACAAATAAACAACTATTAGTTGATCTTTTTAGAATGTACTTTTTTGTCAAGACGTAAAATATTTCTGAATTTGCCTAAACGATGTTTTAAATTTATTTCACAACATCACTTGAGTATATAAATCCTTTTGTTATATAATTTTACTGCTATGACTATATGATTAAATTAAATGTCGACCAAAACTTTATTACAAGGTACCGGCTGCCGCGCTAAAAGAAAGAATGGTCGCAGAGGTTATGTCCACAGATACCATAGAGGAGGCGTTGACATTTCTAAAGTTAGCGGACTGCCAAGCGAGTAGAGAGAGCTGCATGTTTATATCTTCGAACGAAGGACTTCGTATAATAATGATCGAACTTCACTTCAGGTAAGTTCGTTTGATCACTTATTATATTCGAATGACGACTACTAATTAGTAACTACTAATGGTGATTCGATTAAACTATCTGTGACTCTCACCCGATTATGAATGAATTATTCGAAAGATTCGTCGCTTCTCGCGCCATTTCCGCGCCAAAACCAATTACGTGTGCGATTGATTAGCAATAACTGAACTAAATAATTACGCTCCTGCTGGTTTGTGTTTAGAAGTGCGTTTTAATAAAGTTTCTAGTTAAGAATTTAAATATAATCCGTGAAACTAACGGCTAATAGTGCATTTTTTAAAAGCCCTTACAGTGCTTCAGCACAAAAAGCGCCCGTGCGAATGTGGTGGTAAGCTGCGGTCCGAATGATGCTAACTTATTTTCCTTTGTACTCTGTGGTACGACCGATAGGTAAATTCGTTATTCGTTCGCCGAACTTTGTATTAATTATTCGTTCATTCGGTCCAGCAAATCGAATGGGAGGCAGTTAGTAACTAATTTTCGTGAATCATTCGAATTATTCGAATGATTTATAAAGTCGAATGATTCGAATGTAATCATTCGCAGTCGCGCATCGCTATCCAGACTAAAACAAATATTTGTGTGTCCCACAAAGATTTTTTCCCGTGTGGAGACGTAACGCGTGACTACTCAGTCCAGTGAGTGGAATAAGCTCTTAACTACTGGACCAAATTGTCGTCAAATTGCATGGCTCTTATGTCTGTTAGCTTTTCAACCGTAAAGTCGCTTACCTCTTTTGTCTTTAAAGCATTAAAGTACATTCTGTGTCCAATACTTGTGCTTATAAGTACTTTCTGTGTCCAGCGTGTATCGTAGCAGACACGGCGCTGACACAAATTTTGCTTTGACAGAAATTGTGGGACATAACAAAAAAGCCACAGAAATATACTTTCTCGAAAAAATTTATGATAACCACATCAAATAGCTATATTTAGTTAGTCGTCGTAGTAATTTTAGCGTAATAGAACTAATTGTAGTATTTAATTGCGCTTCTATACCTAATTATATTAATCACACTATAAATTATAATTAAAAACAGTCGGCTTTCTGTACGGGACGTGATACTAAAATTCTTAATAATATCGATGCCGACATAAATGGTATTTTTTTTTGTGTCTAACACAAACTGTGTCTCACAATGTGAGCAAAGCTCAAATTATTATCCAAAATGTAAGTAAATTAAAATTAACTGTACTGAATCGGATCCTAGGTCGGTCAAAAATGTAATTTTTCGATAGCAAAATTTCCAATATTAGTCCGGAGTCTGACGTTGTGCCGGGTACATTGAGAATATGCTTGCCCCCCATTACCTACATCGGGACCTAACATCGTCGACAAAAACTGTGTCTATCTCTACCGTCCCGCTGCTTGCGGAATATGGACGGGACAGTGTGTTTAAGCTGTATAATACCGCTATAATTTATTTACCAAATTACTTATTGTTTCTATCTATCTATAACCTCACGCCAGATCCCTTGCGGGGTAGGCAGAGAGTACAGAGTTCCAACAGGTTCCTTCCTTACATACCTCTCTGGCTTCCGCTCGCCGGTTACGGAGACTCTTGACTTTTCCTTCAGATAAGACTCGGTTTATTTGGTCGTGGTAAGATAGTCTGGGTCTTCCCCGGTACCTGCATCCTTCCACTTTCACATTGTATATCTGTTTTGTCATTCTTTCCTCTGGCATTCTTTCTATATGCCCGAACCAACTGAGCATGCCCTTTCTCATCTTTCCACCGATACTATCTATCATACCTACTTACTTTCTTACTACGCTGTTGCTAATGCAGTCGGTCAGCTTCACTCCGCACATCTTCCGCAGAGCTCGCATTTCTACCGCATTTATCCTACTTTCGTCCTCCTTCTTACATACCCAGCTCTCGCTACCATATAACAGCGTTGGGACAAGAACTCCCTTATGTATGGCCAGCTGCGCCTTATGGCTTAAGTGCCGGCTCCCAAGTAGCTTTCCCATCGCACCATTCACTCTGTTCCCTGCACTCACTCTTCTCTCTATGTCAGCGTTGTATTTCCCATCCTTACTGAAGGCGCATCCAAGATATACAAACTCATTCACTTGCTCCAGCACATCGTTACCAACCACAATCCTTACATTCGTTAACTTACTTATTGTTTCTAAGACATAAGAGCCATTAGTACCCTAGAAAGCTTTAAATATATTACATATTCCAAGAATTATAATATATAGTGAAGCTCTAATTGCAACGTGCATTTAAAATTATTTGTATGTGTCCTGTGTAAGTTAATATGTAAATAAAGAGTGCTTTAATTTTGTATTTTATTTTATCTCATATTATTTGAAACGTATACTTAAGTGCGTTATTTAGTCTAAAGCAACGGAAATTCAAGGGGAGATGCATAACTTTAGACGAAGCAAAAGACGTGTGTCAAAATGTAGCATTTGGTTAGAGTATAATTAGTGTCTATCTAGTAGTAACCTTTGATCTATCTACTAGACAGATCAATATTGTGACGTTGCGTGGTAAATAAATGCCGAATAATGTGGGAAGTACTTTATTAGGCGCTGTACGCACAAAACAGTACGTCGAGTACACACAAGTACTATACACACACTAGTACTACTCTCGCTAGTACCCAATTACGGCTTCCATGTTGTTAAGCCATTCATTGAATCCGTATGTTGTTGCTAAGGTCGCTGGTGTAATCCACTTGGATCGCTTGTTCTCGATTTAATCGCTGTCGTATACAAAGAGAGACTGTATCTGTCGCCGCGCTGAGTGTCCCTTTTACACTCGTATGAATGTTCTAGAACGGTTCCCAAATACAGTAGAATCCGTTTATTATGACTCCGCCTATATTGACCAACCGATTATTATGACGTAATTACACTACGAAGTTTGGTTTTCATATAAAATTCTTTATAAAAAAAGTCGGATATAATGACTTCCCTTACAGTGACATGTCGCTTATTATGACCCATTTTTAATAAATTATGTCCGGTTATAATGACCGACATGATTCTTTACAGGTAATGTTCGTTTTTTCCCGACGACGTACGGCACGTGGCTCGTTTTTGTTTTGAATCTCAGTGAGTAATTGACTCTTAAAGGTCACGCATAGTTTTTCGTTTGTGTTTTTCATTGTATGTACATATTGTGAAAAAAAAATCATCTAAACGCCGTAAAGCATTTACGATTGCGGAAAAAGGTGCAATAATATGCAGATTAGAAAATGGAGAATCAAACTCATCTCTCGCAAAGGAATTTGGCGTGGGTCATTCGACAATCTCAATGATTTTTAAAAACAAGAACCGCATTAAGCAAACGTTCAATTCAAATGTTTTGAAACCGAAGAGATTTCGAAAATTGCGGCAAGAAAATGTTGATGAAGCATTAATTCAGTGGTTTAAAATCATGAGAAACAAAGGAATACTTGTCAGCGGCCCTATGCTACAGGAAAAGGCAAATGTTTTTGCCGCGCGTTTTGGTATTCTCGACTTCAATTGTTCTGCAAGCTGGATCAGTCGTTTTAAAGTTCGACATAACATTGTGGCGGGAAAAATTGTCGGTGAATCTTTGTATGTTGATCAAAATTCAACAACAAACTGGTTGAGATCTCTGTGGCCAAGACAACAACAACCAAGATGTTTTAGAAGTGTCAAATCATTACCTGTCGATTATGCTAACAATCGTAGAGCTTGGATGACGTCAGAACTTTTTGAAAAATGGCTTCGAGATTGGGATTGTGATTTGGTAAAGAAAAAGAAAAAGATTTTATTGCTGGTTGATAATTGCCCGGCGCATCCAAATGTTACTGATTTAAAGTCTATAACACTTGCTTTCCTTCCACTGAATACAATATCAGTACTACAGCCAATGGATTAGGGAATCGAATCACTCTAAACGAATTTTAGAAAGAACCTTGTGCTCAAAATGATTAATTGTCTTGAAGCATTGTCTTAATGAAAACAGCTCTTCTACAAAAATAACGATGCTAGATGCAATTCTGATGGTTAATGATCTTCTCAGGTAAATGCGGCTAATGGGATCACATTTAAACCAAAAAGACACTTAAGGACTTTAGACAACTATTTATTTTTCACTTAAACATTTTTGACTTTATTTATGACAAAACCTAATCATTATAAAATCCATATAAAAATACAAAAGCTATGTCAGTTAACTAGACATGTTACTCCTTCAAGTGATTTCTACGAAGTGCAAAATATGACACTTCAATCTGAACAAATAACTGACATTCCAAATTTGAAGTAATTCAAACATAATACATAAACCAAACAGATCAGAGTTGACATCAAAAGAGTATGTATAATCTGAGATTACCAATCAACACACTCCCTTAATCTCAGATATACATCATAACGCACTCACGCTTCCTCTGCGCGAATCTCTATTATTAACACCCCCTTACACTAGCACTACCTACACAAAGGTTTAGAATTAATATACCTAAAAGTCTTAATAACGTCTATCACAAGACAATAACACCAATCACTTTAAAACCCTAGTCACTACTAATCTAGCTTTATATCCCTGCTTGTCAAAAGTTTTCTCCCTTCAGCTTCTTTTTCATTAACCAACTCCCATGTGCCACTCTTCTCTAAAGAAAACTTCTCTTCCTCTACAGCCCTCAAACATTCCTCACTTTCACTGGAGTTAACTGTTCAAACGCCAAAAAATGCACACTCAGCCAAAAAATCCATAACACAATCCTTACACTTCTCAGGCAAAGATCCACCTCTCGGTGGATTCCTCCTTGGACCAACACTTTCCGCAACAACCTCTATCTCCTCCTCACCCGTCTTATCAGCATCACTAAAAACATCAACAACCTTCTCCACTGTCTCCTCACCCGCAGCATCGGCATCACTAAAAAACATCCACAACCTTCTCCACTGTCTACTCCTCACCCGTCTCATCAGCATCACTAAAAAATATCAACAACCTTCTCCACTCTATCCTCACTTGCATCCAAAAAACATCAAAATCTCCTTTATTTTCTATAACTTATACATTTAGATTATCAACAAAATTCACATTCCTCACATCTTCAATTGTTTCTTCACAAACTACTTCATTTGTTTCATCAGCATCATTTTCAACACCGTCAATTGTCACTTCTTCAACCGTTTCCCTTTTAATTGTTCCCCTTTCAATCGCTTCTTCTTCATCACCAGAAAATCCCCTTCTTCACAACAACCTTTAGGAACTTGCATAAAAATTTTCTCTTCTAGATTCCCATGTAAAAATGCTGTCTTAATTTCAAATTCTTCTGAGCTGCTATCGATAAAATAATTCTAAGCGAAGTACTGTTCACCACAGGACTATAGGTTTCTTCATAGTCCACTTTATATTTCTGTTGAAAACCTCTGACTACTAATCTCTTGTTTCCAGCTATGGCAGTTAGCCAATCCTTTGCCAACAACGGCGTGATGGGTCCATGACCTCTAGGATGGTCGATGTGGCGCAGTGGAATCATATTTAAACCAAAAAGACACAAGTACTTCAGACAACTATTTATTTTCCACTTAAACATTTTTGACTATATTTATGACGAAACCAAATCATTATGAAATCCATATAAAGAATATAAAAGCTATGTCAGATAACTAGACATGTTACTCCTTCAAGTGATTTCTACGAAGTGCAAAATATGACACACTTCAATCTGAACAAATAACTGACATTCCAAATTTGAAGTAATTCAAACATAATACATAAACCAAACAGATCAGAGTTGACATCAAAAGAGTATGTATAATCTGAGATTACCAATCAACAAATGATGCCTGGAATAAAATGTCACAAAGTACCATTCACAACTGTTTCAAACGTGCAGGATTCATTAAAAACCACGACGGTTTACCTATTCAAATATCAGAACATGAATTTGATGAAGAAGATGACGTCCCTTTATCTTTGCGATCACGAAACCTAAATTCAGATTCTTTAGCAGCACCGGAAATGTGGGAAGATTATGTTGACATCGATAGCGCTCTCCTCACATCCGAAGAACCCACCGATGAAAATATCGTACAGAACGTGCAATTTTTATTTTGATTTAATATGTATGTACACATACTATGTTTCTCTATTAAAATTCTTAAGTACATACTTACATAAAAAAGGTTTTTATTCACAAAACGTTTTGTATGACGTCCGCTTTTTATGACGTGTTTGTCAATGCCTTTCGATGTCATAATAAAAGGATTCTACTGTACATCGATAGAAAGGCCCATGTATATTGAACAATAGCCGGCGGTATTGTTCAATATACATACACAATAACAATATTCCACAAAGCGGTATTATTATTAAGTACCTACTTGTAAATAAACAAGTAGTTATTGATTAACCGCGACCGCGCGCTGGCGATAACATAAACTGGGGGAACCTTATAGACGGTTTAGCACTCAAACGCGGATACTAGATCTTTCTTGATGGATCGATAAGAGTCTTAAGAGTGAGTAATGCGTTTAAAATTAATATTCCCGATAAAGGGTTTACGAGATATCGGGGTGTATTGAAATCGTATCAATATTAGGCGGCAGAAATTTATATCGTAGTTTCAGTTAGTGTCACGCAGTAGTTCTGCGCTATTGTTGTATTCAAAAAGTCAAGGTAGCCAAGCTTTCCATTTAAATATGTAATAAACTTTGTAAAATTCTTTCTCAGTACCCACCTAGGTTAGACACATAATGAACTCCTGTGTAAAACATGATTCTAGACTCACCATTGTATGTCAGTCAGTGAGTTTTGAAATCTACAAATATATTTTAACGGGTTTTATACTACCTGTTTGTTCAATCAATACCAAACAGAAAAAAAAATCAATTAGTATCTTGGATATGGAAATGCTGTGAAACAATTATTTGCCGAGGCGAAAGTAAATAAAGGCTTAAACATGCCCTGCGGCGCTGGCAACTGCGGGATTTGCACAATCAAAACAACGCCAGCGCCGCATTGGTAAACAAATGTGCTATACTATATGTTATCGACGACTTTGCCCCTAGAGCACGAAATAAATCCTATCTATCTATATCTTCACGCTAGATCCCTTGCGGGGTAGGCAGACAATACAGAGTTTCAAAAGGTTCCTTCCTTACATACCTCTATGGCTTCCATCACTCTCATAATTCGTCTCATACCCGCTCGCCGGTTACGGAGACTCTTACGAAATAAATTACTAGTAAAAAAAGACATATTTAAAAACAAGCTTTTATGCAGCCAGGTATTTGCGCATACAAATTTCCGTATCTATGCTTGGCCGTTGAAGAGTTCCTTCGTCTGGAGCCAATCCTGAGTGTAGCATCAGCTCATATATACTATAAAATTGTATAGCCGTCGGAACTAAACCAACATGTCAAATTTCATATCTGTAGGATGAGAGAAACTGGTATTAATTCAGCTAACAAGATTAACCTAAACAAACAAATATTCCATTAAAGCAAAAGCTTAGAAAACCATAACATCTGTCTTCAAAATTGCTGTATAATATAATATAGTATACTATACCACCCCACTGCTAGGTTTAAGGGCTTGCAAAGTGAAAGATTTCATTTTCTACATAATATCCTAGGACCCAATACGAATGGGTTAAGGCATCTTCAACTAACATAAATAATTAGGAAGTTTGAAGGTCCAAGGAATAACTTGACTTTTGGACGTCAAACACCTCAGACCCTTCCGTGATAATGAGCGTGATAAATGGTTTGTTTCTCCGTCGATTGTACACGATGTACACGCAGTCCGAGGACGAAACCATTTTTACAAGCTTTTATTTAGTTTGCATTGTTTGTTAGTTTATTGGTTTAGGTCAAATCTTGCACCGCCCTGCACCAACATCCGCAGGGGGGCCTTTGGGATCGTGGGACGCTGGGACGGGGGCCATAAGCGTCCTTTACGCGCGACCCCGAGGAAGACGGCGGTGTGGTCTGGCTCACGCCACCGTGGCGGGGGGGGGGGGGGGTGAAACAAGCTACAAATTTCCGTTCCCGAGACAGGCTCTTCGGAGCGTGGCACAAGGGGGCACCGATGCGCAATTCCTCAACAGTCGACAGAATAGACCCAAAATTTTGTATACATATTTAATTTTGATTGGTCGTTTTAAATTGGGCCCTTATATGAACGGTATACCCAGGATTGGCTCCCGATAGTGGAATTCTAAACGGTTATCATCTCAAACCCGAAATTTTGTATACGCATTCATTTATGATAGCCGGTTGTAACTTCCACCATGTCATGACTGCTCCACTCAGGGTTGACTTTAGTCGAAGGAACTCCTCAACGGCCAATATCTTAGATACGTAATTTTGTAAACACATTTAATTTTGATTGGCCGTTTAAAATTGCACCATTACCTCCCTACATATAAGCTTGTTCTTAAGAAGTATTTTTAAAATAATTAATTCGCCATCCACTGTCAGTAGGTGCAGGGTACTTTTGTAGTAGTGGACAGCATTTCTGTACACCGCAGTTGTATGAAGCTTTCTCTGTAGCTATGTTAAATATCCTAACAGGGACAAGGCTTCGAAAAGGGACTGAGAATTCAGTAACTTTAGATTTGTTATCAGAGCTTAGTTTCTGCGGCGGCACAGGAGTAAATTTTACTCGCGTGCCATCGAGGACCACTGGCCTAAAGGTTCGGTTACATTTTCTACAACAAGTTCAAATGAATTAAGACAGGTAATGTACCCTGAAATATTTTACCAACCGAAGTGAACCAATCGTAAGCCTCATATACAGTTTTACTTAAGCGTTTCCAAAGAAACAATTTCACACGCCTTCTGTTTCTGAGTAATGAATTAATAATTGTTTTCGAAACTCGACGTGAAGCGCCCTCGTATTTATTTTGCTAAGCATTTGTGTTTTATTCGCAGAGTTTTAGATTTAAATTGTTTGACTCGAGCTTAATTCATTGTTTAAACAACGATTCAGACCAGACGGTGCGCTTTGACATCCAAAAATGAAATACATCGTTGGTAAGGTTTTATCTTTTACCTTCAACAATCCGATATCTATAACTAAGTTGTCTAAGGTTGTGTCTAGTATTAAACGTAGCACAAAGAAATAATCTCCTTCTCTTGCTACCTTCCTTACCCTTACTAGTGCTCTCGCCAATCTTCATGGCCGGTCTGAATGTACCGATACCGATACGAGGTACCAATGCGCAAAATGTAAAGGTGTAAATTTTTAGTCCTTAGGACAAGTTGGAAGCCTTATGGATAGCTTGATTAGGTCCAACAGCAGGTAACAACAAATCTACCTCTATCAATCCGCACTGCATCCGCCAGGTGGAATATGACCTAATTTCTCTCATCTCGATATGTGAAAGAAGACTTTCCTCGACCGTAAGCCAGTATAGGCTCATTTTATTCCACTTAAGTGTATGTGAATATAACAATAGTACACAAGCTAAAATCATTATTATTATCACTTCATAAATCAGTACAGACGTGGATAACTCGAATCGCTTTAAACTCAACATCGAAGTGGAAACAAAATAAAAATATACGCTTCAGATAAATTCGAACGTTGCTCGTTAGTGCGTTCGCCGACCAAAACAATTTCAATGTCCAGTGGACTACTATTGTCCCTCGAATTGTTCGACTAAACAAGATAATGAATATCGCTTAAAATTTCACCCCAGTGCATTACAATTTGTCTACGACTGCGTAAAAGACTGTCAGCTGAAAAGAGCGAAAAAAACGTTATATCTACTGCAGTTTGTGTCAATATGGTAGAATAAGTGTTATAGTTTGGTCATAGGATGATAGCCTAGATCATCCCCAGAACTTTTGGCATTGTATATCTGTTTGTCATTCTTTCTTTATGCCCTAACAACCACTAGTTCTGCAAACGGGAACCCATTTATACTATCTACATATCCCTTGCGAAGTAGTACAACGTTCCAACCAACAGGTTCTTCCTTACCGTCCTCTCTGACTTCCTCCACGTAAAGCTCGTCTCATACTCGCTTGCCGGTAATGGAGAGTCTTAACCCACCCATGAGATATGACATGATCTACCTTGACCGTGAAGGACGATTTAGCGCAGTGGTTAAGAGCTTAAGCCGCTCCACCCACTGTGTCTAAGGCCTCGGACACGATGTTAGCGGGAGAGGGGCGGCGGCGGCGGTGGCGTGGGGAGTGGCGCGGCAACGCAGTACCCGGTCTCGAAGCCAGCGGGCAGACCGCACGGCGCTAGAGCGGCGTAGTGTTATTACGAGAAATTAGTATCTTTGTTCTATCAAAAATCATTGTAATAATTTGCTCCAAACGTCGGCGGGCATTTTAAAACTTGGGTCGTTAAAAAGCAAAAAAGAATACTACAACTCAACACTACGGCAATGCAGACGCGCGGGCACCGCTAGATTGGTACGCACCGCTCGTACGCCGCTCGCCGCCCGCTCCCCGCGCCCCTGCCTTCGAAGCCAGTTCCATATAAATGTATGCATTGAAACGCGCCGCTCCCCGCGCCGTCGCCGCCACCGCCGCGCTCCCTCTGACTTCGTGTCCGCGGCCTAATAGTCGCGGGTTCGATTCACGCGCGGGCCAAATCTTTGTATGTGTATGTGTAATGTCATGCATTTTTTATTCCAGCAATAAATCCTAGTACAGCAACGTAAGTCGCATAACATTCTCAATTCTTAAAATGGATAGTACTCTTTATTTTACAAACTTTGGGGAACATGCTGGTAATGGAGAGTCTTAACTTACCCAAGACACGATGTACCTATTTGGTCATTTTTGAATTTATCTCGATCTTCCCCGGTACATACACCCTTTCCCTTTCGTATGCAAATTTCTTAAACTTTGAACTCTTTGATAGAGTCAAGACCGAAGTAACAGTAGTTTGCTATGACAAAGAATATTTAATCTCTCCAGCTAGAAAATGACTTAACTTCGAAAACTAGTGGTAAAGCCATGGTTTGTTAGCATCAGTTGAGGTGTAGCGAGCATAAAATATCTAACGATTTTTTACAGATCACCGCCGGCGTGTGATTTCATACATTTTAAACTAGAACCCTGCGATACGGTCGACTGCCCGCACCGTTACAATTTGTGTTATTTTTTAACTTACATATAGAAAGAAAGTTATATTGTCATGACTATATCGCCGTAAGGGATGACAGGAGATTATTTCGCTGAAGGTTTTATCACCTACATTTTGCCGAAGGCCATAGGACGTAAGGGTAATATGTAATCGGAGGTGAGGCGACTTATAGTGCCACATGTATCTTTGGTGCTCGTAGCGCTGTGCGACCGCGGTGTTCTTACCGATCCGCAAGGTTAAGCAGCGTTGGACTCGGTCAGCCTGAGATGGGTGACAGTTTGTGGCATTTTCATATACGAGCGTCTCCGTGCTTCGGAAGGCACGTTAAGTCGTTGGTCCCGGTTACCTATTAATGTGGTAGTCGTTAAGCCGAGTTGGAAGCCTTAAAGGCGGCTTGATAAGTTCCAACAGCAGGTGGCCTCAAACCTGCCTCCACCAATCCGCACTGGGTACGCGTGGTGGAGTATGACCTAATCTCTCTCACCTCGATTTGTGAGAGAAGGCCTTTGCCCAGCAGTGGGCAGTATAAGCTGATATTATTATTATAGCCATGAAAATGTACAGACGTACAAAGATCTCCGGCGATATCGCCGTTAAGGATGACAGAAGTTTATTTCGCTGAAGGTTTTATCACCTACATTTTGCCAAAGGCCATAAGACCATAGGGTCATATGCGAGGCGACTTATACGGAACGGATTTACGTATACCGTTTCGATAAATTTGCTTTCTATATCCATACGTTTGTAAAACAAGACACGAACCTCAATAGATTCACTCAAAACTTTCAATACTACAGAAACCTTAACATTTTTGCCAAAATTCCCCTACAAAAATAACAAAGAAGAAAAACACTTCAAAGTCAATATTGGGACAAAGAACTTTGAAATCCACACGAAATCCATTTTGCTGTTACCACAGGCTCTATATAGGGAAAAAATACATGCGACGGGCACTACACATAGGCGCATATGGGTTGTAGACATTTTTTTATTTTTTTTTTAACGGAATGGCCGGCGTACTCGCTAAATTATTACCGCAATGTTTTCGCAAATAAAACTAGAGTAGACCCAATGTAAGCCGTGTGTGGATTTAAAAAATCAATTTTCCTCTCTTTGTTGAGTATCGGGGTTTGTATTTATCAGTCACATAAAATAGAAGACATTTGGTATTAGTATTTACATATAACATAAATATTGATTCTTAATTAAATAAATATCATATAGCTGCGCATGAAAATCGGTATCTTTGTCGGTTTTTCTTTTTACTTATTCTTTACTAGCGGCCCGTCCCGGCTTCGTACGGGTGGACAAAATCTTTTGAAAAAAGTTTTAGTAGGGATCCCTAATTTTTTCTCGTAATAAATATAGCCTATGCTACTCAGGGATAATGTAGCATTATAATCATCATCATCTCAGCCTATACTTGTCCACTGCTGAACATAGGCCTCCCCATACGCTTTCCAGCGTAACCGGTCCGAAGCCACCTGCATCCAACGACTTCCTGCGATTTTTACAAGATCGTCGGTCCATTAGGTCTAATGGTGAAAGAATTTTTGTAATCGGTCCAGTAGGTTGTGAGTTTATTCGTAACAAAACATACAAAACTACAAATCTTTCCTCTTTATGATATTACGGTAGATAAAAAAACTAGCTGTGCCCGCAACTTCATACGCGTTATTTTCAGGCGTGTATTTCACACCCTTAAAGTTTTATTTTTGAGATGAACGGTTACCTATTACTTTTCCCTAGATAAAATCCTTGCCAAATAAGATCAGAATCTGTTCAGCGGTTTGGGCGTAAAAAGGTTACAGACAAACAGACAGACAGAGTTACTTTCAAATTTTTTAGTATAATATTAGTATTGATTAGTATGGACTAGCGGTTTCCCTCGGCTTCACACCCGGTCGAGATCAACGCCACTTACCACGTCCAACTATAACTAAAAATCATCCATGTGATCCTATAAGTAAGAACATCCCAAAAAAAAACATTAAAATCACGAAAAAAAAAATACCAACACACGCAGATCGGAATTTTATATACACGGTGTAATTTTAGTCGGCCTGGAGCAAAAGCCCCGCGATGCATTCAATGCCTACTGTTCACTCAAACTCAGAACACTCAGATATCCAAATTTAACAGCCTACGACTGTGGTGCGACCTCACAGACTATGTCGCACCTGCTAGTCTGCCCTTTATGCCCCACCAACTGCACAAGGGAAGAGCTGAGCGCGGCCACAGACGGCGAAATCAAACTAGCCACTCACTTAGTGGGACAAATATAAACCATTGACACGAAAAGAAGAAGAAGACTGTTCACTGGTAATAAAAAAAATAATAATAGTATAAGTCGCATCTACCTACTGACCAATTTGAACATCATAGCTAGGATGATAGTCCAGAACGACGAAGATAAATAAGGCTGGCTGTCGAACCGCGCCGATTCTTTATGTTATTATACGCTTGCTATAGGTGTTTTTAAGGCACTAAATTAGTATTGTTATGGAGATGTTACTTATTCGAATGTTCTTTATTTTGCGTTTTTAGGACCAATAAAGATCATTATATACATCACCTGAAGTTTCGCTCCAGGACGACTAAAATTACACCGTGTATATGTATATATGTATATGTCAATTAAATTAAAAAACATAGAGCTTTTCTTGGCGTTACCATGCGCTTAGAATTGTCAAACTTAAGTGACAGAGGGTGGGAAACATCACTACTAACTGAGCAGCTACAAAACTGAGCAGCGACCAGCCACTGGAATCATCAGGTTTTGCGCCGGTGGTAGGCCGCGACCGTGGCTGGTCACCATCCTCCCAGCAAAGGCATGCCGCCAATCGACCCAGTCGTGTTCCGGCATATTGCCCAAAGTTGCCTTACGAGGGGGCGGGTCTAGACCGATATTTATATATACCCATAATGTTAGGATATAAGTTGCGCTGCTAGCTCGTTTGGGTGCTTAGCTAGGCAATGATGTGTTACAACCACAAGGATCAGCGGGACGCAATGCATAATACCTTTTCATCATCATCATCATCTCAGCCTATACTTGTCCACTGCTGAACATAGGCCTCCCCAATCGCTTTCCAGCGTAACCGGTCCGATGCCACCTGCATCCAACGACTTCCTGCGATTTTCACAAGATCGTCGGTCCATCTGGCAGGCGGTCGTCCCACGCTGCGCTTGCCAATACGTGGTCTCCACTCTAGAATCTTTCTGCCCCAACGCCCGTCCGATCTACGCGCTATGTGGCCCGCCCATTGCCACTTCAGCTTGCTAATCTTAACGGCTATGTCGGTGACCTTGGTTCTTCTACGAATCTCCTCATTCCTGATTCGATCGCGTAGAGAAACGCCGAGCATAGCTCTCTCCATAGCTCGCTGAGCAACTCTGAGCTTTTTTATGAGACCTATAGTAAGAGTCCACGTCTCTGATCCATATATCATCACTGGTAACACATACCTTTTAATTATTGTTATTTCAATGGCATTCATTGATTTATTTTGCTTCATAATTAATAGTCGATTATGTAATATTTTGATTTTAGTGTATGTTTAATTGATAATTAAATGTTGGCAACACTGATTTTAAAATTTTAAATTACCAGTAACGGATATTTTGAGCCCTTCTTAGCTGGAACAGCGAATAAAAAACATCTGGAATCAGCGTGTCTTCTTACTCCATCACTGCACCCAACGCTCCGCAGCTGCTCTGCTAAAACCATGAGGAAATAACCCTATCACGCATAATCTTCGTAATAGATGGTAATTTTTGGATAGAGCCTTGACTGTTGCCATGTTTAGGTTTTCGTGGATTTCGTTATTAGTTACAAACCATGGCGCGTTGCATATAGTATGTAAGATTAGAGTCACTAGCACTTCTCCTCGTAAGGCAACTGATCGGTCTAGACCGATCATACCGATTCGGTACTCGGTCTAACTTCTTCCGCAGCTTATGTCAGAGTGAATAGGCTCAGATTATGTCAGTCAAATCAAATCAAAAGTTTTTTTATTCATGTAGACCAAAAGGCACTTGTGAATAGTAAAAAGAGAAAACTATTGATTACACCCGTTCGGAAAGGCATTCCTGTGGAGAAGAAGGGCAAGAAACTCCTCAGTCACTCTTTTTTAAAATGAGAGTTTTACAATTATTTTTGTATACATTGCATTAGTGGGGTATGGGAGAACAATGCAGGACGAGCTAAATAGATGTGCGAAGTAAGTAAAGATTAACCATAAGTATACTTCGTGTTCATGGTATCGGTCAGTGTTGACATAGTCTTCTCATTTACAAAATAGAGATGTTGCAAAGGTATATAATAAAAAGTACAATAAGAGAAAAAAAGGGTTACGATAAAATATGTACAGAGTGCGTACCAAATAATAGGTTATAGCTCCAGTGTGATGCCGAACGAGACAAAATTTAACAGTACTACGGTACACGTTTACTCAGTTTAGAGGACGGACCAGTCCCCACCAGCAGCACCCGTTCACGAGTATGACATGAGAAGCAGCCATCACTTTTTTTTTTTAAAACGTAGCCCCACACTAGGATTTATTCCTGTGTCGTGGGTGCGTTTACAAACATGAAAATTCACATACACAAATACCCAAACCGGAACAAATAACTGTGGATCACACAAAGATTTGTCCCGTGCGGGAATCGAACCGGCGACTATTAAACGCAGTGGGCGGAGCGGCTTAAGCTCTTCATCATCATCATCATCTGTCAGTGATTGATCTCTATCTCATATCAGGTGAGATAAAGGTAAATCACTGACCAGTCCTTAATAAAAGAAGGTCGTCGTGGTGATCTTTCAAGAAGGCTTTCATGAAGGTAACCTTATCAAGAAAAAAATCTATTTTTAGCTCAAAATATTTACAAATAGCCGTAATTCACCAATGAAATCGTAATGCGCTTGAAGTTAGCGCTGTGTAGTAATGAGAATTTAAAAATGTAGTTGGATTCTTCTGGATACAGGCGAAAAACATGAATATATGAGTAATTTGCGCTTTGTTATTTATTGGGTAATAGAGAATGAATATTTTGTTGTTTTTTTTAATAATCTTTGAAAGTTAGTCCATCATTACTTGATGTTGTATTTTCAATGTATACTTATCTATACAATAATCACTAGCGTGATTATTGGTACATTGGTTCCTAGATTCCTTGTAGGATAGGTAGAGAGTAAAAATTTCTAACAGGTCCTTTCCTTACAGACCTCTCTGGTTTCTTCCACTCTCATAGTTCGTCTCATACACGTTTGGCGGTTACGGAGACTCTTGACTTGCCCTTCAGATAAGACACTGTCTATTAGGGTTGTAAAAAGCTGATAATGAAAAAATAAACCGTTTTTTAAAGTTGATTCGTTCTACAGACTCAATGGATGTCGTTAAAAACGAGGAAAACAACATTTCAATTGGTAGTAGTTTATCATTATTTATTAATATCTAGAATTATTCATGATTCAACAGCTGACTCAAGTAATACGAATAATCTTGTAATACCCCTTCTGAAGTGGTTGATAAAATGCCACCGATTGAAAAGGTAGACCGACAGTATAGCAATTAAGACTTCTGTTACAATGCTCTAGTATTAAAATCCTACCACTACAATGAACGCATAAGTTGATGAGGATGTATTTTTAGATGTGTTTCATTCTTTCATGCAAAAATTACTGAATGGATTTTGATAAAAATTTACAGTAATACAGCCAGAGTGATTTGTAAGGAAAGAACCTGTTGGAACTCTGCACTCTCTTCTTACTTCACAAGGGTCTGATGTAATGATATAGATAGATAGATAGATTTACAATAATGATGATGATTGATCCGACCGATTTCGGCCATGGCGACCACTTAGACCCCTAGTCGGAGTAATGGCGCTGGTGAGCTCGAAGATGGCTTATGTAGCCTATCTTCGCGGCGAAATTCCGTGCACACCGAGGGCACGTAAGTACGCCGTTTTCATAACTGTATGTTATGGCAGCAGATGGCGAGCCTTTAACTGATGGCGTTTGGCAGCAATGTCAGCTTTACGCTCGAACTCGCGTACTTGGCTGTTCACCATTTTGCGCCATTCTGGCCGCTGTGCTGCCCAACGTTCCCAACGAGAGGGTTCTATGTTCCATCTCTTCATGTGTGGCCTTTGGATATCCTTGTACAAGAGGAGGAGACTAATATTATAAATGTGAAAGTTTGTATGTTTGGTTGTTGTTACTCAAGGACTAACGACGAAACCGCGGACGAAGTCGCGGGCAAAGACGCATACGCAAAAGAAGTCACGGGGCGGCCACTAATATCTGTAAATAGGTACCTTTACGTCAAATCTCTTACAGGCACATAGTATGTACAGAGTTCCAACAGATTCTTTCCCTACAGGTCTCTCGCCTCCTTCATTCTCATAGTTCGTCTTACACGCTCGTCGGTTACAGAAACTCTTGTCTTGCCTCTCAGATAAGATGTAGTCAATTTGGTCATGGTTAAATAGTCTAGATCTTCCCGGAACTCATATCCTTCCACTTCCACATTTTGCGTCTATTCCGTGATTCTTTCCTCCGATATTATTTCTATATTTCTGAACCATTAAAGCATACTCTTTCTTATCGTCATACCTATAAAGTCTCACCAACACCAATCAGAAATTGATTTGTAATGTTCTTTCGTATTATTTTATAAGAAGTCTGAATCAATTTTCAAACTCTTACTCTTACGGGAAAACGATACATAATACAGTCGAAATGATACAAAATATATGAGATGTTAATAAACCATCACCTTCCATTATCAAAAGTAATACCGCACTTGAGATAAGAGTGCCTTTATATAAACTGTCTTAACACAATCATTTATAGTTAAAATGTTACTAACAAACATGAAATGTTTCCTGTGTGTGTTTCTTGCAATAGCTGTTAATTATGCAGTGAATTGTGATAGTGAGTAGGACATTTCCTTTTTATCGTGAAAACGTTGCCCCCATTTTAATAATAAGTTTGGTTTTATGGGTGCATTTTACAAAGACAAACACTCAAACCAAAATAAGTACTCAATTAACAAAAACGAATACTGTGAATCACACAATATTGCTACCGTAACATGTTGAAACCCATTTCTCGGCCAGTAAAGCCGCCATTCTTCTTTTATTTGAGGGGAAAAATCTTCAGAAGATTCTCAGTTCTCTATGGGGAATAATAAATTAAATGAAACATCTAGCGCACTACAACTCCCCCGTCATGTTCTCCAACAAATCGTAGGGCTTCGAAATTACTGAATGAAACTCTCCAGTGCCACTTTTTCACCTACAGAGCACATTTTCATAGTAATAAAATCGTGTTCCCATCTTTTATACAGTGCTTACGGCAACCAGATGCCCACCCCTTATCTCAAGATGTCCACAAGACAACTAACGTAACACACACACACACACATATTGATTTTACAGGCTGCTTTCACAAAATAAATATGACTAAAAACGCATACAGCCTTAAATGATCAACCCAAAAATTTGATGGCTCTATTCAGTTATTCATAGCTTACACTGATATTTATTTGCGAAATCGGTGTGCATCCTTGGTACGCACAGTACGGGCCAGCTCCAAATATGATATTCAGTTTTAAATATGATATTCAGTAGATTCAACTGCAATTATGTTAGTCGCTGCTGCTCTCACATGAGAAAGAGCTGTAATGGTAATTAAGAATAGGTAATACTAACACGAGTCTTAAGTCAACTAACCCATGTATGTGACTTAAATAAATCTATTCTATTTGCAGAAGCAGTGTTTTGTTATTACGGAAGCTGGGCCACCTATAGATATGGTCTTGGCAAGTTCGACGTAGAGAACATTAACCCGGATCTTTGTACTCACCTGGTCTACACCTTCGCAGGAATAAACAATGAAGGAACAGTTATATCTCTGGATCCTTACCTTGACCTACCTGATAATTGGGGCAGAGGTTAGCTATTGGTTTTCTTACTGTTTTCTTCTTTTTATGCCAATGGCCCATATCTGTTTCGCTAAATAAGTAGCTAGGCCGTTTAGCTCTTTCTTTATACAGGTGGTTGAGTACAAGGGGCGGACCATCGCAAGCTGTTCATTTTGGATCTCTAAACACTCATGTGCACAAATTTTGCCTGCATCTATCGACTTGAGTGCGGAGCCGATTTTCCCTATGACCACGTGATTCGAGTGCTTAAAGACAATTAGATGAGTGGATGAACTTTTCTTTCCTATGCTCTTAGAGAGCATGTGCATTTTTTTCAATTGGAATATTTGTCTAGTACTTAGATGAAATAAAACTATTTTTTCGGATTTTATCGCGGTTTATTTTTTGATTTTTAAGTTCCCGTCGTTTCGAGTGCTTTGCAGGACCCATGGTCACGGGAAGGACTGAGATGGTAGACGTCCAAAAGGTATAGTTGTTCCGGGGTACCCTCAAACTTCTTAATTATTTTTGTTGGTCCGATCTACGCAGAATGAGCTCACGGTGTCTTGAGGTCTTGCAGTGTTATGCTTGGTTTTGGATTTGATTATATTAATTACTGGATCCCAAGTCAATGGAAGCACCCAGCCATCTTCTCTATTGAAATTAGGATGTTTTTTAATTTCAATAGCCTCGCGAACCATCCTTGGTAGGAATCGGTGTTCTTTCACGAGGATTTGTGGTCTATCAAATCTGATGTTATGGCGGGCCGCCTTTTTTCTGATCAGAATAACAACATTTTTATAAAGAAAAGGTCAATCGTGCTGAATAAATGGGAGGAAGTTAGTGCATCCTCTAGGTATTTTTTTATTTATACCTATATAATTTTCATGTTAACAAACATCTAGACCAAATATTTGTATCTACAAATCGTCTAATATCTAAAGTCTTATACAATCTCTCGTTCTTTTTTGTCGTAACGTAGGAGTTCGCTCTGGCACAGACCATACGGACGTACTTCAGAGTTATACAGACAGCCTTACAATTAAAGCTTTTCACATGCATGTATATTTTACCCGTATAATTATGACTTTATATCAGAGCTGTACTCTCTGCCTACTCCGTAAGGGATCTGGCGTGATGATATAGATAGATAGTAAGAATATATGACGCCTTACGAGCGCAATGTTTTTCCAGATAACTTCGCTAAATTCAACGCGTTGAAACAGAGTTATTCTCATTTAAAAACACTCCTAGCTGTTGGAGGCTGGAATGAAGGATCTGCTAAGTATTCTGTTGTAAGTAATAGCTTGATGCATTCATGGCGCTATGGAACCACAGTGTTTATTGCAATCACGAGTGTTAAGTAGAATTCGGCTCAGTTAGTCTGAGTTAGGTGACCGTTTGTGGCAATCCATTTTTGAGCGTCTCCTTGCTTCCTAAAGCACATCAAGCCGTTGGTCCTGGCTACAACCTAATGTGGTAGTTGTAAAGCTTAGTTGGGTTCCTTAACAGTGGGCCACAAACCTGCATATTTCAATCTGCGCTGGATCCGCGTGTATTACCTTTCTTTCTCACCTCTATTAGTGAGACAAAATATTAACCAGCAACAGAACATTACAGGCTAATTTATATATATATTAATTTCATTCCAGACTGACACGTTGGTCTAGTAGCATATTACACGGCTGGCGATCACAAGGGTTGATTAGAATTCTAGGTCGAACAGTGTGGTTTTTCTATCGAATAAATCTCAATACCAGTTCTATGTCTGAAATTGTGCTCGGTATAATGGCAATAGCCTTGCTTCCAGGAACGCAACGAAAGTACACCGCAAAGGTGTACGGTCACCACCCCTAAAATATAGGCATGACAGTGTTTATTTTTATTTCTTACATTCCAGATGGCAGCAAGCCCAGCACTCAGAAAGAACTTCATCGACAGTGCTCTGAAGATGATCAAAGACCATGGTTTTGATGGCATTGACCTTGACTGGGAGTACCCGAACCGTAGAGACACAGTTCATGGAGAAGCTGATATTGATAACTACACCCAACTAGTGAAGGAACTGAGAGAGAAGTTTGATAATTACGGATTACTGGTAGCATCAGCTGTTGCTGCAGTTAAAGATGCCGCTTTATTGTCTTATGATATTCCTGCTATATCTAGGTGAGTAAGCTCTGTATTAAACATAATTGTTATGCTTGTGGCGATAACTGAATCTCTTTCCTCTCTTCTGTAAAATACTAGCTCCTACTAAAATTTCAAGTGCTGGACCCTAGAAGCCTTCAGAAACTTGAAATTTACATACACTAAGCTAGACTTCAATTCAATTCAACGTATTTTTCGTTTTAATAAATCAGTCCCAGTACCTTACATAATTCGTTTTGAACTTAAAAAAAAGCATGGGATCATAATTTGAACTTTTGTCTATGTTTTCTATTATAAGTAATAATATCATAAACATTGGTGTGTCTGCTTCTCTAAAGATGATCGTAAGAGAACATCATAAATCAAATTAATGGCGACTTTCTAATTGATTAATTATTTATATATTTTCCCCACTCTAATCATTGTCTTTATAATGGATCTGGTTAAAGTATAAACTGATTTAATCTTAAAAATTGAAAATTCTAAGTGAGTCCGATAAATTAACAAGATTAATAAAGTATAAACTTAGGTATAACACTGATAACTAATTGATAATATTAAATAATCTACGACAATGACGAGCGAAATCAATTCGTGTAATTCCCTGTGGTGAGTCATGATTGGTTAGTTAATTTCCTTTTCGAAATATATAACCGTAGCATTGATACTACGGTCCAAGTAACAATTACACTAAGGATAACTGTACCATTAACCTTATACTCAGATTCTTAGTTAAAGGTTCACGATAAATTACACATAAATATGGAATTTGATGTGGTGACCGTTAATTTTTTGCCTGAAACTATTTTGCGTTAAAGTTCAAGCTTTTAATTTAAGCCAATAAATTAACAATCACTGTTTAATCCATATTTATGGTCAAAGCTAATGACTCAAAATATTTTTATTATTAGCGACTCAAACGCAATATGGCGCTTCTGAAATTCTGCTTATCGTCGTTACTGAAAATAGTGTATGCTTTAAAGATCCTTGACAGCTAAAGTGACACTTAAGATAAGCGCCAATTGCTCAAATCAGAAACCTGAGTTTGATATATCCATTTAGCGGTAATATACCTATACCATTGTCTACCTATATCTTCACTCCAGATCCCTTGCGTGGTAGGCAGAGAGTACCGAGTTCCAGCAGGTTCTTTCCTTACATACTTCTCTGGCTTCCTCCACTTTCATAGTTCGTCTCATACGAGTACACGCTCACCGGTTACGGGACTTTTGACTTGTCCTTCAGATAAGACTCGATGTATTTGGTCATGCTAAGATAGTATAGGTCTTACCCGGTACCTACATCCTTCCACTTTCACATTGTATAGCTGTTTTGTCATTCTTTCTTCTGTCATTCTTTTTCATTGCATTTATTATCATCTCAACCAAATCCCTATTGAAATGGTTTTTATCACTTATAGATGTTTGGATCACTTTATAGTGGTTCAAATATTCCAAATGTGCTTCAACTAAACGATCTACATGATCAATGAATTAAATTACAATTTCCCTTGTACCCATGGTCCATCTCGGATATACTATGCAATCACAAGGAACCCGAATTTTGATATTACTATGGTAGGATACCTAATTATTACTACTAGTGGTCGCCCATTGGTCGAAATTCGACCATAATTAATTTAAATTATAAGTTTGAACATTATTAAGGTTCTATTGACAAATATACTATACTTCTATAACACAGATTTCGCCAAGGCTACACTGTTAATTTGCCTTTTTTTTTAAACAAATTATATGAAATTAAATATTAAAATAAAGAACACCTCTTTTTTTAATTTTTTTTATTGAAACAAAAAACTAAAAAGAAATTGCTGTCCTTTGAACTTGACATACATATTTCGATAATTTAATTAATGATACAAAACTTCTCTGTAAACGATGTTTTTTGTAAAAACTCTTTCATCGTTTGACATTCAGTAAGACCATAGACAAATAATATTAAAGACAAACAATATTAATCTATTCTCAATTTGAAGTGTATTGTGTCAAATACATGGTAGTGTGTGTAATAGTTTTTTTAATAATTTAATGTATTTTTTATGCATAATTTAAAAAAATATTAGCATTCTGCACTCCTTCTCTATATAAGCTATAAGTGTGAGAAATTTCATACTCCACCGTCCGCGCAATTTTCGTAAAAAGGGGTACAAAGTTTTTGCTTCACGTATTAATATAATGATGATTATCTGACTATATGGAATTTTGGTTCCTTAATTATCTTTTCAGATATCTGCATTCAGTAAACATAATGACGTATGATTTCCATGGCTCATGGGACCCCGTGACTGGACATAACTCGGGACTGCATCAAGGAGAAGGAGACGAGGGTACAGCTCCAGAGAGTCTGTACACTGTGGACCAAGCGCTAGATTATTGGATTTCAGAAGGTATATACTACGATTTAGGTTTGACAGCTAAACCTTTAGTTTAACGTAAGACGCACTGAAAAGGTTGATTTGTATTCAAGGTAAATGTAAAATGTTATTTACATATTTCGCTCTGGCCTGCTATTTATCATCAGTTTATAGTGGTATCTGACTAATTTTGTGGCAATTGCATTTTTCAACTATTTATATGAATAAAAAATTTCTATTTATTGGATTTGATTCTTTCATTTAGTATACATATGAAGGCAGGTAGGTAGTGTTTTTAAATTTAGACCGTTTTATTGGCAACTATGCTGGCGATTCTTAATAAGATGAGTAGACGTGAAGTCTAGAAAGTAAGAATACAGAAATCCAGAAAGGTCTGTTAGGAAAGCACCTGTTAGAACTCTGTACTCCCTGCGTACCCAGCAAGAGATCTGACATGATAATGTAGACAGAAGACTAGAAAATCGTTTTCAGAACTAAACGCTTTAAATACTTACCTTCATCTATATCTATTTCCAGGATGTCCACCAGAGAAAATAACAATGGGAATACCATTCTACGGAAGAACGTTTACCTTATCAGACGCCAACGTCCACTCAGTCGGGGCTCCAGCAATAGGCGCCGGTATTTCTGGGCCTTACACTGCTACTAGTGGTTATGTTGGTTATAATGAGGTAAGGATAAGAAATTAATAGTGTAATAGTCTCGAAATTTAGAATTTTTGATATTGCAAAGCCCAAGTTATGCGGCAGTCACTGACGTCCTCATACATTGTATTCAGTTATTTAACTTTAGGTTAACATACGGCACTATGACTACATGCGACACTATAATGACATAGTACTCACCTAATATACATTTAGTAATAAAGCTCCAACTGGTGCTTAATATGGAAGCTAATTATATCTGAAGGGCAAGTCAAGAGGCTCCGAAACACCAGAGACATCTGTTAGAAAAGGACGTATTGGAACTCTGTACTCTCTGCCTTCTCCGCAAGGGATCTGGTGTGATCCGGTACATCATCATATACTGGATATAGGGAAGCTTAATGATTAACTACAGTTCAGCAAGCTCCGACTTTTTAAATTTATAACAAAAGGGACTCACCTATAAGTACTTTAAGTAACTAATTCCAAAGTAACTAAATAATAACTATTAACAAATTTGTCCAACTTTTATCTAACTTTATTAAGAGATCCTTTTAAAGCTACAACTAAATGAATATTAATTTAAGTTTAATAAGCCACGTTCCCACCTCGACAATGTGATTCCACATTAGTGAACAAAGAGGGAAACTCGTGAGCCAACACACCCAAGTTATATTTAACTTATCCTTTATAAGAGAAACTGACACTAGAGTTCCCGAGTGAAAACTTCGCCTTGAGAGTTCGGCGCTGCAGATGTCTTAAATTAAATTTTGGTATCTCGTGTTAGGAACAAGAAAATATAATATTTCTGGGACCTAAATCTAATATTTTACTAGTCAAAATTTATTGCATCGTTGGTCTACTAGCAAATAATGCGCGTAGCGTTCATGACGTCAAGGAGCAAATTTTGGATCGGACATAATTAAATATTTCTACAGTAAACTAGTACAGAGTCTGGAATTGTGGCCGGTAAAATGGTAATAGACTTGACCTTATTACGAGGAACATCGTCGGTGAAAAGTGGGTGTACACAGTATACCCCTGTCACCCCTGCTTGGGAAATATAAGCGTTCTGGTGTTTTTACTTTTAGTGAAAATTGACAACTGTTCGGGATGAGAAAAAATCTTTTGGTGTCTTGTTTATTGCTTCATGCGTTATATTATTTTTCTTTATATACAGATATTGAAAAACGATTTGATCACTTCATTCAAAACGTAAAGAATAATTGATTGGCAAAAGTTTGACTTACGCTTAATTAGAATTAAATCGCCCATTTGGAACTGGGATAGTGTTTTCTTCTCGAGTAGACGTAACTGTCTTAATAAACCAAATTTCTATCTATTTGGATCAACGTTCTAACAGGTTTTTCCCTACAAACCAAAGTTATACATTCCTTAAATAAAAGTTACTTACCTTCTTTCTTTTTATCCTGAATTCGCATTTGAAACAGAACCAAAACATGTGCTCGAACATGAGATATAACACCGGCGACGAGTAAAAACCTTGTAAGCGTCTCAAACGAAACGCTCTGACAGTCTTGCAGATTTTTTCATTTCAAAATGGCAGACTTCATAGATAGATTCACGATTCACGACAGTCTTAGATGACCTTGAGAACTATCATATCGCATTTGAGTACATTCAAGTTTTGTGACGTATCGCAAAACTTGAATGCACCCAAATTCTTTTCTAACTACAAGTATTGAAAAAATAATCCTATTTCAGTAATCCACCAATCCGTACTGGGTCCGCGTGGTGGAGTATAACCTAATCTCTCTCACCTCGATTTGTGAGAGAAGGCCTTTGCCCAGCCGTGGGACATTATAGGTTGATATACTCATTATTATATTTCGGTAACCATTTCAATTTATGAGCGATGCGTGCTGACATTAAGCAACAAAGATGTGCTAATACTATTATTATTTTATTTCAGTTCTGCAATATGCTAGAAACAGAATCATGGACACAACATTACGATAGCCTCGCCAAAGTACCTTACGCATATAAAGACAACAATTGGGTGTCTTACGAAAACGTACAATCAGTCATTGCAAAAGTCGAATACGCTAAAAAACTGGGACTTGCAGGCGTTATGGTTTGGAGTATAGAAACTGATGATTTTAGCAATGTTTGTGGTGAAGGATCTTATCCTTTGTTAAGAGCCATTAACAGAACTTTGAATGAAGAGACAGTAAGTACAGAAAGTCCGGTTAATGACAGTACAGTATCATCAACTACTGTTGGATTTGAGTCTGCCACAGAAGCAGTTACGACTTCGAACTCACCAGCTTCGACAGCAAATGTAGGAACTAGTACTGAAGGTTCGGTTACTGATGGTACAACGTCATCAACAACAGCCAATTTTCTGTCTACTACTACCGAAATTACAACTACTTCAGAATCAAACACTAGTACAACAACAAGTCCTTCATTGCCTGGTGTGTTTTTAGTATTACTAATAATCGCAAGACAAACATATCAAGATAGTATTAACTAAGTAACGTGTGTATTATAGTTAGCCATACCAAAGGTTGGAGACAATCCTAGAAACAATAAAATCAAGAGAAAGAAGGACACATGAAATTTTTCTAAAAACCTTATTTTAAGGACCTACGTCGACCCCAGATATAAATAAACCAGAAGTAATCATAATCAACTACCTAAGTTTATTCTTAGAAAACAGACTTTAATATATATATATATTAAAGTCTATAAATGAATTGGAGGCGATTCAAGTAACAAACCATTCAGAAGATATTACAAAAAATTACTCCCGAAATTTTCTAGAATCCACGACAATCTTCAGACCGCTAAATTACGTGGTTGCCAATATCATATTTTTACGTTGAAGGTAAGTAAATCTAAACTGAAATTTTCTTTTCAAGTAGGTAGTTCAAAATAAGATACTGGAACATGTTAAATAGATCTGGTGAAGTTAGTCGCTGAGACATCTTTAGAGGAGGAGACTGTTCATTCAATCAGATAAATTATTAACAGCTGCAGGCTTAATTTTTTAAACAACTGCACCCGTCTTCAGATATTTATATAAATCCTGTTTTATTGTCTTTTTTCTTTCATATAGCCCAAAGATTGACGATCTTTCTTCTTCTTCTTCAAGTGCCTCTCCATTACTGGAGGTTGGTCGTCAGCTCTGCGAATGTGCTTCGTTCTTGAGTTATACTGAACAACTGCTCAACGCTGGCAATTCCGGTCTACTCCCTAATGTGCCGCACGATCTTTGGAAGGTCTTTATTCTACAGTAGACGTTGCTGCTGTTGTCTGCTGCTTTCAGCTGATGATCTTCGTCTTATCCTCTTGATAATTATAGATGATGATGATAATAATAATGTGATGATTTTTTGAATTTCCAGATTCACCAGTACAGATCTGCAAGCAAGAAGGATTTGCGCCGAACCTTAAAGACTGCTCAACGTTTTACATGTGTGTAAGAAACGCTAAAGGCGATTTGGATCCTGTCCTCTTCTCCTGCCCCCTGACTTTGTATTGGGATCAAAAGAACTTGAATTGTAACTACGCTTACTTAGTAGATTGCAGTACTAATTAAATAACGTTTATACTGTTATGTTCTTGTAAAAACGTTTATATAATTATCTTCTTGTAATAAATCCTCATTTAGATATTTATTACTCAATCGCGTCAAAATAGCTAAATAGATTTAAGTGAAATTTGCCATAGGGGTATAATAAAAGCTAGAATAACATAATAATATAGGTTTTACAGATTTAGTAAAAATCACGAAGTCAGAGTCGTAGGTAAAACTAATACTATATAGGATGTATGGATCAGATGTATAAAATCTGATACAGGTGAAAGAACATTAGTAAAACTTGTTGGTGTGTAATAGAAATATAAATGATATTAAAGCTGCGTGTTGGGTCACTCAAAGATTAGGTGACGGACATAATCAATATAAAAACCTTAATTTGTATTTTATCATCCATATATTATTTATTTTATAGATACAAATATTTGCAACTGAATTCAAAGAAATTTTGGCATCCTCATAACGATGTTGTTTAAAAATATAAAAGAAACTTATTAGAGGTAAAGACGAACATCGACAATACAAGTTATTAAAATGGTGAAAGAAAAAGGTTTGTTATCAAAACAGAGAGAATAATACCAAGACTAGATGGAGTTATTACGGAAGACATGGTCGCATACCACAAATTCTATTATTATTGTAATCATACTTTCCCGTAAGAAAAAATGCAAGGATATTTCTAGCATGGATATATTACAATGGATTGAGCACTCTGCGAAAAAAATGTGATGACAAGGATAATCACTTAGAGCCCTACGTCTCTTTCTAAGTAGGGTGACCAAACATTGGTACGATTATGGACTTGTATACACATATAATTAACGCGTAAAATTCTCGGGCGTTGTTTATTGCCGTAATTCTTTCTTTCTACGCATATGCCACATCTTAAATGAGTAGTAGTCAACGTTTTTGATTAAATTGCCCATTTTCTTGCTGACTGTACATTTTTTCAGAATATATTCAGCTCCAGAATGGTTTCCAGCGTATTTCAACCACATCATAAATAGGTATAGTCCGTATTAGTTCTACCTTATGGTCACCGTACTGCATCGTAATGGGTGCGAGCATGACACCGGACTCCAGGTTATTGCTCTGACTCATCATGGTTCCTCGAGTTGTTTAAATCATAAAAAATTCAATGTTGTGTCTGTGAGTAAGAGTTTAATTTTCTTGAGCAATATTTTAACAGTACTCAATGATTTCTAGTTCTTCGTCTATTCCTCACGCTAGACTAAGATTAAAAAGTCGTGGTAATGCTCCTGAGGTAGACATAAACCGTGACGTGATAGTAACGTTGTTGAAAACGTGCTCTCACACTCATCCTGTTTAGTTTTGCAGTGTTGAAAGGATGTCATCAACTCAATAGCCTTACGATTAAATCAATCTGTTCGTGCTAAGCCCTAGTTTTGTACTCCTACATGTAACATACATATAATAATTGTAATCTATTTAGTATGGTAATAAAGTATATAAATAAATGTCTACGTAACAATATTTTATCTTATAATCTCCCGTTTTAGTAAGTAGCTGATTAGTAATATTAAAGGAAAATCAATATTATAATCTAATCCAACGCAATGCGGAAAGAACAAACGCCACACACGTAGATAGTATCAATAACAATCATACTATTAATTCCACTAAAATAATCAGTAGTAAGTAAAGTGTATAAGTGAATCCAATATAACAACTTAGTTTGAACTTTTATTATTAGAAGCATAAAGTTTAATATTGATAACTTCAAGAGTGGTCAATAATACGTTTTAGTTTCTGCATTTAAATAATATGGAAATACAAGCAAAACATAGATCAGAAATAATATATGCACTTTAGATAACAATTGGTTTATATATTGCCTTAATACTATCAATAGTTTATTTGGCAAAAATATTAGTAAGAAGTATGAAAAGTTTGGTGTTAGTGTTACTTGCAGTGGCTGTCAACCATGCAGAGATTGCTTGTAGTGAAAGTAAGTACATAAATGAAATTAACACTTATAGTGAGTATGATTCCAGAGCCACCCGACCTTTGTCATTTTAGTTAGAATATTTTATAATGTTTATCTATATCATCACATCAGATCCTTTACAGGGGCGCAGAGAGTACAGACCTTAAACAAACTCTTTCCTTACAGACCTCTTTGACTTCCTCCATCATCCTCATAGTTCGTCTCATACACGCTCGCCGGTTACGGAGACCCTTGATTTGCTTTTCAGATAAGATACGGTGTACGTATTTGGTCATGGTAAGATAGTATAGGTCTTCCCCGATACCTAAATCCTTCCACTTTCATATTGTATATCTGTTTTGTAATTATTTTTCCGACATCCTCTCTAAACAAACGGAACTACCGGAACATACCCTTTTTCATCTTTACATCGTTTGAAAGTGTATATTTTTATGAATATAAGGTACTTTAATAAAAAAGTATCATAAAAGTCGGTATATTTGGAATCGAATATTTACCAGCTTTTATTTGATACCAATATTATTATAGTAACCCATTTTTTATTACGCCCTCATTTTTTTTTTGATTCATTGATGCCATATTTAATGTTATACCCTACATCAGTCCTATGTTTAAAATGAATCTATCCTCACACGTTAAAATCCATCAAGCTGTACAGGGGGGTGTCGTAGATAAACATGACATCGAAAAACATCATCCCGTCCTCTGCACTCGGGTAACAAGAATTTGCTTGGTTACTGTCTAGCACTATCTCACCATGACCATATAGGCCGTGTCTTATCTGAAGGGCAAGTCAAGAGGGGCCGTAACTGGTGAGAGTGTATGAGACGAATTATGAGACTGGAGGAACCTAGAGAGGTCTGTATGAAAAGAATCTGTTGGACCTCAGTACTCTCTGCCTATCCCTCAAGGGATCCGGCGTGACGAAGTAGATAGACTATCTAGTAAAATATCAGAAATTCTTGTTAAAAATGTTACTAAAGAAAGTCCAGATAATATTGAATCAGCTGGAGCATATTTGTTTTCAATCAATCAACGGATCTCAGCTCTCGTAGTACCTACAAGGGGACTAGTTTCAACATTTATGTCTCGTGTCAGTCATTTATTCTTACGGCCACCTTAAGAAGTGCCGTTGTATCGAATAAACAATTTTTCCAAGGGGCGTAACTTCAGACGTTAATTTTCTGCAGAAAAAGCAATAACTTTGCTACAATAAGATAAAACACCTCTTTAATTGGAGAATTCAGGCGCTAAAGCCAATTCAGGGTCCTTAATAAAAATTAAACTCGATTAAAAGTAAGCTAAATAATATGCACTTTAACCCAGATAGGACAACTTCAACAATATATCTCTTCAATTAATTTTCAAAATAGAATCTAATCAAGAAGCTCCTTGTTTTTGGAAGGAATAAGAATATGGCTAAAATTTATGCACCTCTGTTTTTTTTTTATTTAAAGAAGATATATAAACCAGTTTATTTTCACAGAGATAGTAGTCTGCTACCATGGGAGCTGGTCCACCTACCGTCACGGTCTCGGCAAGTTTGATGTAGAAGATATCAACCCAGACCTCTGCACCCATGTAATATACACGTTCGTGGGAATCAATAACCAAGGAACTGTTATATCTTTGGATCCTTGGCTTGATTTGCCAGACAATTGGGGAAGAAGTGAGTAATTGAGATATAATTAGCTAGAGACAGACATATCCGCCATGTATCCGCACTGGGCCCGTGAGTTGGAGTAAGCTTCTGACATCGATTTTTGACGATAAGGGATAGATCAGTGGGACAGCATATGTTGATTTAATTCGGAATTAACGTGAGAAAATGTAGAATTTTCTATAAAATATTTGTAAATTGGATTGTAACACTACTATCCAGATACATTATTTGAATCCTAGAAATAACTTACGTAATATAAGCACTTCATGAAAGAAAGAATTTATACACAAAACAACAGACTATCTGCTAAAGTTGAACCTAATGGATGGAATGGGTTTTTGCACTTGTGATTCCACTCGATTATTTTTTAGTCTAAAAACAAAATTTACGACTTCAACACAACGTTTCAGATAATTTCGCCAAGTTCAACGCTTTGAAACAGAGAAATCCAAATTTGAAAACACTTTTGGCTGTTGGAGGTTACAATGAAGGTTCTGCCAAATACTCTATTGTAAGTAACTCGATAACGACCACTCAGACTGTATCATAATATAACTAGCTTTAGCCCAATCATAGAACTCCGTTGCCATACATAAGGTGCTCCAAAGTGCTAAGTACATAGGTACCTTATCGAGCTGTCACCAAAGCAACTGGCAGAGACTGTCGCCGTCTCAGGCAATTTGATATTCTCTTACGACATCTATAGTTACGACTATGGTAGTATGGGAGCATTTCTTAATGCATAGACTGCATGGATTGCAGCAACATCCAGATTTTTATAATAAATCAGCCATTTGATTTTACTTATGCTCTACCACTGCTAGGCAAAAGCTTTCTCTAACAAATCGAGATGAGAGAAATTAGGTCATACTCCACCACGCAGATCCTGTACGGATTGGTAGAGGCAGGTTTATGGCCACCTGCTGTTGGAACTTATCAAGCTTATAAGGCTTTCAACTTGGCTTGACGACTACCATATTAAGTGATAACCGGGACCAACAGCTTGACATGCCACCTGAAGTATGGAGACGCTCGACATGAAAATGCCACAAACGATTACCTATCTCAGACTGTTTGAGCCAAACGCTGCCTAATCTTGGTGATTGCTAAGAGCACCGCGGTCGTATAGTACTATGATCGCCAGATTTTAAGCTTGGTTCTTTTTCCAGATGGCAGCAAGCACGTCTCTCCGTAAAAACTTCATCGATAGTGCTCTAAAGATGGTCACCGACCATGGTTTCGATGGCCTCGACGTCGACTGGGAGTACCCAAATCGTAGAGACACAGTACATGGGTGGGCCGATGTCGATAACTTCACACAATTACTAAAGGAACTGAGAGAAGAGTTTGATAAGCATGGTTTGCTGGTAACCGCGGCTGTTGCCTCTGTTAAAGACTCTGCTTCCCTATCTTATGATATACCTGCTATATCCAAGTAAGTTGAATTGGCAGTTAATGTATCAATCAATGACAGTGGCTTGGGGTAGTTGTTAGAGAGGAGACACTTTAGTTCGATCCCCGCATGGGACAAATCATAGCGTGACCTAAATTGGTCTGAATGTTTGTCTAGTGGGGACTACGTAATTTCCAAATTCCGAGCGCTACTCGTTTCTTCTAATCACAAATATACAAATAATATATCAACAGAAATCAGAAAAAAAAACAAGTATATCGTACCTATACTAAAAAGTATTTGGTCTATAGTGTGGGAGCTTTAGTAATGCATCAATGTGGATTGAACCTTCGCCAATAGAAACTACAAGTGTGTGCTAAAACTTATCCTGGAAGCCGTCATATACAAAATTGTGTTATATTTAACAGGAACAAAGTACGATTTGCTTTGTGAAAGTTGAATACTCGTCAATTGCTTTGCGTTAGTATTATTATTCCTAAATGTTGATAATCTTTTCGATAAGTATCAAAAATCACTAAGTAGTCATAATATTGATATTATCATGATATTAATCTCTTACTGTCAAACAAAAAATATCTCTGAGAATTACATACGTTAATCATGATAAATTGATATCTTTTCGATTTGGTACAATTAACTTTTTATGTTTAGACTTAACTGTGACGTTAATTAACACTTAATATTTGTAAATCTGGTAAAAAACATTGCTTATCTTGATAACAACAATTTTTAATAATGCTGATTTAACATACACGAGTGCTCAAGCCGCAATGAATGCCTGTAAAGAAGTATAGGCAAACCTTCTTTTAAAAATCAAGGTGAGAGAAATTAAGCCATACTACGCCACACAAATCCAGTGCGGCTAAACATAGACAGGTTTGTGGCGGCCTGATATTGGAAATTATCGAGCTTACGACCTTTAGTGGCAGGCAAGATATTTTTATTTTTTATATTTTTAACTTTTCTACCCATCCTGCCAAGGATCGTCATCTGGCGTAATAATATTTAAAAAAGGTACATTGCGAGCTAATCACGTACTTATTGTACTGATTATACTGACAAAACTCTGTGACATAACAAAGTTCTGTCAGTACATGTCGTGTCTTCTTGCAAGAATATACAGTTTATTTTCATGATTAAAATTATGTTTAGATTAGGTAAATGAATAGACAAAACACCATAGTCCCTCAGGGCTACAAATGACCCGACTATACTTGTGAATAACACAAAATACGTTTTAGTACTCGTATATGACTAGAGGAGACTTATGATCTGAAGTGCCTGGAATAATAATGAAAAAATTATCATAAAATCGCACTAAGTTAACTGCTCGCTTTTACCATAACTGAGCGGTGAATATTTGTGACACATTGTGTGTGTGTTAACACAGTACTAAACTTTATCACACCTATGCCAGCTGCATCTAATTCTTTCCTTTTCCTTTCTAATATCTTTGACCCATTTCACTACCAAGTGCTTCATTATCCTATTGGATGTCGTAAGGTACCATACCAAGGCGAATCCTTAATTACCTTTTTAGGTACCTGGACTTAGTAAACATTATGACGTATGATTTGTATGGTGCGTGGGATCCCGTGACTGGTCACAACTCCGGGTTGCATAAAGGAGAAGGCGACGAAGGTGTAGCACCAGAAAGTCTGTACACTGTAGACCAAGCGTTGGACTATTGGATTTCCGAAGGTAGGTAGTACTGAAACAAGGTTTAGCTGCGCGTTTTTTAGTTTTACGAACTATCGCTTAATTAGGCTGGTCTGAAAAATATCTAGGTGAGTGATGCATCTTCCTCTTCTACCCATTACGTAATTTATAACAGCATACATTTAAACAACGTCAACATGGATTTAGATTCTGTCCTAGGCTTATTAAGTTCAATACCCAAGCCAGTAACATTGTATCTGCAGAGAACACCTAACATTCAAGCCACGTACGGAATTATTCTTTAACTAGCATCTGCCCACGACTTCGTCCGCATTGACTTTAGACATGAACCTAACATTTTTTCGGGATAAGAAGTATCCTATGTCATAATCCATGTTTTTGCATCCAAATATCTAAACATACAAACTTTCACTTTTATAATATTGATAAGATAAAACTTATCCTTACGTTGTACTTTGCCTACTTTCAGGATGCCCACCAGAGAAAATTACGGTTGGGATACCATTTTACGGTAGAACATACATCTTAGCCAATCCGAATGTAAACGGAGTGAGGGCACCATCATGGGGTGCTGGTATTAACGGGCCATTCACTGCCACTCGAGGTTTCCTCGGCTATAATGAGGTAATCTACCTTAGATAAAGAAAAACATAGACAGCTATTAAGTTGAACTCTTTCCTTGTAACCACGAGCTTCTGCCCAAATGTATCTTGGGCTCTACCTAACTAAACTGGACCAAACGTAGCATTTTTCTAGTAAGGCAATAATAAGCTTTTAGATATAAAGTTTCTATTAAAATGGATTCTTTGGTTATGCGTGTGTGTGGGTGGTTTTTGTATATTGTTACAATTTTTTTCTCATCATGGCGGACTTTGGAGAAGACTTGTGTCCTGAAATACAGTCTTTCGACTAATGATAATGATGACGGACAGTCCCTTTGCAATTTGTGAATAGTAAAAATATAAATTAACATGCTAAATAAATATGCTTCCAGTTCATCGACATGCTACAGAAAGAATCATGGACACAACGCTGGGATGATCTCGCTAAAGTACCATATGCATTCAGAGGTACCGACTGGGTATCTTTCGACAACGTTCAATCAATTATAGAAAAAGTTAAATACTTTAAGAAACTAGGTGTCGCTGGTGCTATGATTTGGAGTATAGAAACTGACGATTTTAACAATGTTTCTGGACAAGGAGCGTATCCGCTATTAAGAGCTATTAATGAAGTATTAGACGAAGAAATGGTAGTGACTACTGAAAGCCCGGTAACTGAAACTACAGTTCCTCCAATCACTGAAGGGATTGAATTTACTACTGTGTCAGGTAAATCTTTTAAATCTGTTATAATCAGTACTACTCTTGTATCATTGACTACTCTTGTTTCATTTACAACAGGTGTGTCATTATTTGTCTAAATTTATGGATAAACGTTTGGATGTGTTTCAACTAATGTATTGGTGATGAACATTATCGTACGAAATCCAGTTATTTGGTTAATTGCTTTTGTACAACGTTGTTATAAAAAAATTAATGATTGGTAACATTATACGTAACGAAACTGAATAATCCAATTGATTAAAGGTTGCACCTTTCAAATTCTTTGGACTTACATGTTTGGACTTACCCTATAGTCAAATAAAATAAAAAATTCAGTATAGATAATATTCTGATGGTATTTTATAAACTATTTACATCCCTATATCCTCATACATATAATAATTTGTAATCAATCATTTTTTGTCATTGTACTGATAAATATTAACCTAAATACCTAGTTAATTTATGTCAATGAATAAATGTGCTCCTATAAGTTAATAAAGTAAAGCACGGTCTGGTTAAAAACTATTAACTTGTAGCTATTTCACGTCTATTTACTAACTCGCTACCTTTTAATAAATAATTCGGCAATAAGTATGACCGTCATTTGCTAATAGTTTACAAGTATGCCCACCAATTCATAGCTTATCAGTTCGACTGCGTCATAATCTGGCCAATGTTTCTTAGCTCTTTCAATTCCCTTTCAGAACCACCGAATGTGATTTGCGAGCGAGAAGGCTACATGATGAATCCGCAAAGCTGCACATCATTTTACATGTGTGTTAGAAACCCTATTGGCAAGCTGAATCCTATACGCTACTCGTGTCCATACCCACAATATTGCAACTACGCTAATTCGGTACAATGTTAAGTTCTGAACTTTGATGAAATAAATTCTTATTGCGATATCTTGCTCGACTTTGACCAAAACCATTGATAGCTGGTTTATCTAATATGCGTTGTTATTATTCTCAACCCTGGATTGATTGTAATCCAAAGTGATATAAGTGGTCTAACATCTATATCTACTACTGGTCAAGACGAATCTAACAAGCCTATAGTTGAGGAATTCTTCCTTCTGGTTCCATCATCAAAACAGCTACATGGCACTATTATTGCAAAATTATACCAAATTTTAGTATGATCAGATGCCAACAGCTGCTTGACAAATGGGTCACAAATGAACCGGAAAGTTAAACAGACATAACCAAAACAAGTAAAATAAAATTGTAATAAAGCAGTTGCTACGTTCAATTTTTGATTAACTCTAACTCAAAATTAGTAGCTATCATAGTGCGGATTTCACTAACTCGGTAGGGCCGCTATCAAATTTTGCAAACAAGCTGACAACGGTTGGGTCTATTATTTGGAGTATAGAATTCTCTGCTCACTGGATTAAGTAGTAGCGGGATCGATCCCTACGGAAGGAATCTAGTGTGACTAACGTCTGGGTATTTGGCATCTAAAACTTAGACCTGTAAACGCACCCACGACAGAAGCCTGAATAAGGAGCAAAATTATATAAAAAATATATGTAACAGATGAAGTGACTCCTTGCTAGATCTATTTTCCCTTTCAGGTAGGTGGCTTAAAAAGAATAAATATTAAAAATGTTAGCTTTGTAACTGATGATAATCTAATCTTAGTATTGATATAAATTTTCAAAAACTTGAAATTAAAGAATAGAGAACGGTTTAACAACAATCGGAACAAAAAGAACAGCTAATCAACAATAGCCATATTCTCATACAGCCTTCACTTACAAACGTGAGAAAAATATAAGGACAATCGCATTCCAACAAAACGGTATGCATTATGAAATATACCCGCGAAATATAACCGAGGCAATATTGTGGTGCAAATGTGTTGTGGCCTCGTAAAGTCGTCATTTTCACGCCTTAGGGCGACGGGAAAAAAGACGGAATGCGACCCCACATCTTTTGTCATGGTAAACATCGGATTGTTAAGAGACAAGTTGGGGATCGCAATGCGCAACCCGTCTACATATTAGCTTTGTAGCATTCAATCTTTTCATTCTACTTAGTATAACAAATGTCAAAAGTTTGTTTCAGTTTGTTACTCAATTCAGGGTACAATTTGTCAGGCAGATAGATCTCTTGGATGCATACTAGTAGGTATAATAAATTTAGATGTTTGTTCATGAAAAAAAATATTGCGATCTGTTTGTTCGGATGTTCGGGGTAATTTTCGGTACTACTGATCCGATTATAATTATTCTTTCACCATTGGAAAGCTACTTTATCCAGAAGTAACATAGGCTATATAGCATAGACCCGGTAAGTGGCGCTGTTGTCGACCGGGTACGAAGTCGCAGGAAACTGCTTATAAAACCCTAAGTGATTCGCGTGGGGACGAACGAGTTGAAGGTCGCAGATAAAAGCGAAATGCGTTCAGCACAAAGTTGGTCGTCATAGTGATCTTTGGGAGAGACCTGTTTTCTGCAATGGACGTCTTTTGGCTGCTGATGAAATAAATGACGATGTGGACTTACAGCGAATTGTAAGTAGTAACTAGTGCTAGAAATACTTCAGAAAAGCGGTAGTCCATTATAGGTAGTACTTTATCTTTAAATTAAAGGAGGGCTCATTTGGGCTGGGTATTGTCTTGGAAGCAGGACAACACTCTTGGGATTTACGGTATCTATGGTACCCAAAGCCCTGTTTAGTTATATTATGTCCTAAAAGTGTGTAAGAAAACATCCATCTACCCTATGGGAGATGGTAAAGAAATACAAGATGGAAAAGGTGAAAATGTGAAGACCAAAATCTAAAGAAATTCCCGTTAAAAACAGCACTTAAATCACCAGACAAATGTAACAATAGATATGTGTGTATCTAGTAACTTTCCAAATATAGCTTTTGAAGTACATCCTACCTCATTGTAGCTTCCTTTTGTACAGATCGTTTTTTGTGTAGCCAAACATGCCATGCCATCGCCATATATACATACGTTACGCGGGAATAGATTTGGGCTCATATAAATATCTTTCATAGAGAAATCGTAGCCCATTTTTATTTCCAAGGATTTCGGATCATATTTTTCCTATATCGCAAACCTACGAGGAGTCAGCAGTGATAATGAAAAATAGATAAGTAGGTAAACCTTTTTGTATGTATATGAATGATCTACCCCGTTGACGTTGATGACAAGACAGCGAGCGAGCAACAACTATTCTATATAGCCAGAAGGGTAATGGGCGACTAGCTCAAGGAGGAACAACCTCGCCTTGGGCTGTCGCTATGGGGGAAGGGATATACTAAGCTTCTCGCCGTAGTGCTCTGCACCGGCCGGGGCGCAAAAGATTCTTAGACGTCTCCTCATGTGTATACACTGGTAACCTATAGATAATTTTGCCTCGTTGTTCTCATGATACATACGACTGGTGATCGGAAGATACTATTATTAAAAATGTTGTCTATCTAAAAATTCCCAGTAGCAGTCCAGACTCTGGAATTGTGGCTAGTAAAATAGACTAGTCACCTATTACATTAGGCCTTGTAGTACATAGTACACTTTTGCCACCCTCGCTTGGAAAATATAGTCGTAAAAGTGTTCATTTCTCCTTTTTTCAATCCCAAGTCTGGAATTGTATCCAGTGTAACGGAAAAATGCTCACTTCTATTTCATTGAAACCTAACATCGTTAGTAAAATCTGTATATTACTATACTTTTGCCATTCTATCTTAAGGCAAAGCTGCTGTTTTGTTTTTTTAACATTCAAAACTGTCAGTCTTCAAAACAAAGTAATCTGTGTACTTATTAGGGTTGGCACTTAATCATGGAGACGTCAGAACAACAAGACAGCAGCCTAACTCCATCATGACGAACTCTTCAAAACTCACTCACTGATACATAACTTGTCACAACTCTGTGAAAGCCTCCTACTAGTGGTTTCAAGTGAAGTCACTCACGTGAAGTCTGTGTTAAAGTATTTTATACGATACAGGGCCCTCATTTGCTATGACCAATTAAATCGTAATAATAGAGCACTAGAAGTGAAAAAGCGCACGATTTCTTTCGAAACCTTTGTGTGTGTGTGTATGTGTGTGTGAATGATCTACGCTGTTGGCCGCGGGGCCTTTACAGATTCACCGGACAAGAGAGCGAACGTGCAAGCACTACGCTCGAGAAAGAAGGGCAAGGAGGCAACTAGCTCAAGGGCGCCTCAAGGAAGTACGGCCTCGGCTTGGGCAGTCGCTAGGGAGGAGGGCGTACACTGCGAGACACCTGTCTCGCAGTGGTGTGGGTTCTTCGACCTCGCCAGCGAGGTCGGTGTCTGATCCTGTGTGCAGTATCTGTATCCGAAACAAGGGATGTAAGGGCAGCGGGAGGGTGAGGCAGCGGGAGGGTGAGAGCGGCTGATCGGGTACAGTCGACTCATTGGGTAATGACGACCTTTCGAAACCACTGTCGCCACTTTGCGGAAAATACTTTCAGATAAAATGTAATCTATACTAATATTATAATGGGAAAGATTTGTTCATCTGTAATCGATAAACTTTGAAACTACTAAATCTATCTATCTATAACCTTACGCCAGATCCCTTGCAGGGTAGGCAGAGAGTACAGAGTACTACTAAATCGATTTTAATAATTCTTTCTTAATAGAAACCTAAATTATTCAGAAGTAACAGGCTACTTTGTATTTTAGTAATAATAATATATAAACCGACGATCTTGTGAAAATCGCAGGAAGTCGTTGGATGCAAGTGGCATCGGACCGGTTACGCTGTAAAGCGATTGGGGAGGCCTATGTTCAACAGTGGACAAGTATAGGCTGAGATGATGATGAATACATAAACCCGTGCGCAGCCGCTTATGACCACTAGTACCTTATAAGTACAGTTACAAGTTTTGGAAGACTTTCTCCAGTTAGATATTCTGTAAAATACCAACTTTAGCCACTGTATGTGACTCACAAATATTCCTCGGTCTGGGTATTGGTGTATATAAATTTCGAGTTCATAAGCGCACCTACGAAATGAGAATAATTTCTACAGCGGGGCTACAAAACGAAACTAACACCTGAGAACAACAAAAGTGTGACAGAATCTTATTAGTGATTCTTCTCATGTCCACCACTCTCACAGTTCGGAAATTTACGAATAAAAATCTCTTTAACCCAAAAATGTCCTACAATACGAATGCAAGGATTGTGGTTGGTAACGACGTGCTGGATCAAGTGAATAAGTGTATATATATTGGATGCGCCTTCAGTAAGGATGGGAAATACACCGCTGATATAGAGAGAATAGTGAATGCAGGAAATTGAGGTAATTGTGCGATGGGTAAGCTACTTGGGAGCCAGCACTTAAGCCAAAAGGCGCAGCTGGCCATACATGACGGAGTGCTTGTCCCAACGCTGTTATATGGTAGTAAGAGTTAGGTATTTAAGAAGGAGAATGAAAGCAGGATAAATGCGGTCGAAATGCGAGCTCTGCGGAAGATGTGCGGAGTGAAGGTGTCCGACCGTATTTGCAACAGCGTAATAAGAAAGCGTGTAGGTATGAAAGATAGTATGGGTGTGAAGATGAGAAAGGATATGCTCCGTTGGTTCGGATATATATAAAATGTCGGCAGAAAAATTTACAAAACAGATATACAATTCGAAAGTGGAAAGATGTAGGTACCGGGGAAGACCTAGACTATCTTACCATGACCAAATAGACCCTGTCTTGAACTATGAGAGTGGAGGAAGCCAGAGAGATCTGTAAGGAAAGAACCTGTTTGACCTTTGTACTCTCTGCCACAAAAATCAAAATTATCTGAACCTGTAGTAGGGCCATCGTATACGTGGGCCACGAATTTCACAAACTTCACTCTCACAAGCCGTGAACTCTTACAAATGCGTGTTTTATTGCTGGCACTTTTTTAACTCGGAACACCGTCCAAAAACTTGCAAAGAGACAAATTTGTTCTACGTGATGCGTTTCCATTATTATGGGTACTGTTTACTCGAATTTTCTGAAATAAAAATAAAGTACACCGTCACGCCTATATTCCCTAAGCGGGAGTGACAGGTATACTGAGTACACCCACTTTTCGCCGACGATGTTAGGTCCCATGTAATAAGGGGCAAGCCCATTGCCACTTACCGGGCACGATACCAGACTCCGGACTCATATTGGAAAGATTTCGTTAGAAATACTTCATTTGTCCGACCTATGATTAGAAGCCAGGATCTCGTGATCATCAAGCGATGCCCTTTGCCACTAGGCCAATGGGGCAATAGGCGAGGTAAATAAAGTCTGTGTAAATAAAAAATACATATTAAAAAGACATTTTTAAAAACTAGTAAAGTCGCATTTTAAAACGACTTTTTTTTTAATTGGTTTAAAAGTGTTTACAACATTTCGTGTCTATGCTGTTGGTCGTTGAGGCATTCCTTCGTCTGGAGTCAATCCTGGATGTAGAATCAGATTATTCTTACCATAAAAAAACTATCGTCATCAGATTTGAACCAACATGTCAAGTGACAACTCCGTACGATAAGAGGAAGTTCATCTTGCAAGATTTGACCTGAACAAACAAACATTACAAGTTAAATTAAATCTTTTCATTTATAGCGAAAGCACGACGGAGACAGCTTAGTTAAGGGGTTCCTATGGCCACCTCCCGGCTCCATCCTCAGACCTTGAACACAATATTTGTCTATAGTAGGTACTAGTCAAGACAAATCTAATGAGCTCAAATACAAGCGGGTATGTCTAAAAATCTAAAGGAGCGAATACTTATTGATCGTTGTAAAAAGGAATATCTCTCTGGCAACTTTACTGATCCCGATATTATTAATGACCACTTTCTGAAAGTACCAGGACCAAATACGTTCCCTATCTCAACTTTGTCATATTCTGAGCATCATCGTTATCATCAAGAAACAGCCTTACCAAAATTTAAGTTACATTCTGTTACTGAAGGTGACATTTCGAAGTATATAATGTCTTTAAAGTCAAATGCAACTGGCAGTGATGGTATTAGTAGGGGCATGGTGCTACTCACGCTTCCACATACACTCTCTGTTATAACCGAGATAATAAATAGGTCAATAACCACTGGAGTAGTCCCTTCACAGTGGGTAAAGGCATTGGTAACACCAATACCTAAGGTTGACCATCCCAATGATGTTAGTGAACTAAGGCCTATAAGTAATGAAATATGTTGACACTAATAACATCCTCCCTTCACACCAGTCAGGTTTTCGAAAGGGTCGGGGCACTGTTACAGCTCTACTGGACGTGACGGATAATATACTCGCCGAAGTGGATAATGGTAATGGCACTATTTTAGCTCTTCTCGACTTTTCCCGCGCGTTTGACAGTATAAATATACTATTGCTTCTATCTAAGCTGTCATATTACGGGTTTGACGATCACTCGATTAGATGGTTCGATAGTTATTTAAGTTGTCGATATCAAGCTGTTAAACTTCAAAGAGCAGGTGGCACTTATGTGACTTCATCGCTCAGGTCAGTAACTCGTGGAGTACCTCAGGGCTCTATACTCGGGCCTCTTCTTTTTATCATTTACACTGCAGATCTTCCCAGCGTTATAACACGCTGCAAATACCATTGCTATGCAGATGACGTACAGTTGTACCATTCTGTCAATCCAGTGAATATTACAAAGGCTCTGATTGCACTAAATGAGGATCTGGACTGTATCGCTCATTGGTCTGCAAAAAATGCATTGGTACTTAATCCCGTTAAGTCTAAGGTCATGGTTCTAGGTACAAGAAAGCAAATTGGAAAAATACTTAATAGAAATCCAGTAGTAAAGATTTTGGATACAAATATTGAACTTGTCAACGAAGCCAAAAATCTAGGCATTACCTTCGATAATATGCTACAATTTGAGAGTCACGTGCTAAGTCATGTAAGAAATTGTTTTTACAGGTTAAAAATACTGTATAAGATTCGCGACCTTCTTTCTAAAAAGGCACGAATCACCTTATGCGAATCCCTTATCTTGTCAGGGCTTAACTACGGTGATTTAGTTTATGGTCCCCGGCTGCTATCTCGGACTCAGCGCCTAATTCAGAGCGTGCAAAATGCCTGTTGTCGATATTGTTTTAATATCCCTCCACGCACACACGTTTCACCTTTTATTAATCGGGCCTCCATGTTAAACATGGAATCACGCAGGTAGTTGCATCTTGCGGCTCTAATGTTTGACCTGACCAAATGGAAACAGCCTGACTATCTGTATGGCAAACTTAAATTTTCCGCTTTCCACAATCGCTACGGATCGGATGGGGCCAGGTCACCGCGGCCACCGTTGTCGACTCACACGCACAGAACAGTAACATTTAATGGCAGTTTTCGCTACCAGGCGACTAAGTGTTGGAACAACCATATACCACCTCCTATAAGAAATGTTACTACAAGGGTTACTTTTAAAAAAAAAGTTAAATTCAGCAATTTTGGAAACTCAAAACCTAGGTTTACGCTTTAATCGTCCTGGTAGCGTTCTTCAGTTGTAGTCGGTGCTCATATAGTCCTAACATAAACTCAATATATATATATATATATATATATATATATATATATATATATATATATATATATATATATATATATATATATATATATATATATATATATATATATATATATATTTGCCACGAATTCATAATATTATGTATTATATCTTCTTCTTTTTATGTATATATATTTTATTAACAAGTTTTGGGATCATGTCTGTAACGCTGCACGAGTTTCTCGTGTAACATCGTGGTTGCAGCTGAAAATCAGCGTTTTGCTGCTCGAGCAAATGCGGCGCTGAGCTGTGGCCCTTTTGTACCACTGTGACACACTTACTACAGTAATGTTATAATTTAAATTGTACTGCATATTTTTTTTTAATGTTTTAGCATAATATTTTGTACTGTGTGTCCTTTTATTACAAATAAACTTTTTATCTATCTATCTATGTTTTGTAGTTAACATGTTCCAATGGCCTTCCGGACCACTATCAGACCATCGTACATACTATTTATTGCACTGTCACCGGAACTACATACGTATGTCTTCCATCACACATCTGCACACACACCATCTGCACCATGCGGCACAAAACCAACAAACTTCCTAAGCACAAAGATACCGGAGACCGACCGAGCAGAACGATGCTTAAAACCTTGGTGATGGGATACCTAAGATTCTATTAATAGAAACGGCTAAAACGGTTGTAGTAGGTAACTCTCCAAATCATGATCACGATCTCCAATAGTAATATTTCAGGCGACAGAATTGCATTGAGGGATCCATGCGGAATAATGTAACAAATTGGCATCGATAGCGAGGCGGGACGGTAACGCTGCGTTGCAACCAGCCGGAAAGCTCTGATATCTGTTCCACTTGACCGGGAATTACAGCGTGCCAGAAATTCGGTCATGTAGATTGTGACATTATTAAAAATATTTTATGGATTTAGGTTGATATGGTCGACTTTATATATGATATAATTAAAAAATTTACATATTTTTGGATTCTTCCTTCACTTGCACTATATAGAAAAGCTTGCTTCTGATCAAATATGATTCTAGGTCAACAGGAAATAACATATAGGGTTTAAATGACCATAGCTTTTGAGTGCTTTGATTAAGAAGCTTAAAATTTTTAACCCGGCAAGGGACACTTAATCTTTAGTATTTGATCTAAAGGACATTGTTCTGCGCCCATACATGATTTGCCCCAGAACCAACAGCAATGAAAAAAAACTTGTATGATTTCAAATCACCCACAATTTTTTATAAGGCATTCATTATTAAACAAACAAGCGGGGGGTATCGCAATATTGCACAAAAAATATTAGATTTTGAGGTTATTATTCAGTAGCCATTAATACATATGAGGTTATATTGTGTGTTTACATTCAGTAAGGATGTCGGCGACTTCGATATAAGTAGTTACAATACTTTGAAATATTCGTTTTAGATTGCAAATTGTCCGTCAGATATTTGCCATTATTTTAATAAAATAGATAAATAATTATAGTATGGGTCAAATATTTTTGTTGGTTCTGGGGCAATTTTCGACAATTGCCTTTCAACTTTTTACTTCAACCCGTCCATAAATCGGGTCTTAATCGTTGGACAGGCGGATTAAGATAAGACACAAAGGGATCCTATAAGAGTAAAATATTTACTGATAAGAGTCATCATCATCATCATCAGCCTATAGTAGTCCACTGCTGGACATAGGCCTCTCCAAGTGCATGCCACTGGGTACGATCCTCGGCTACTCGCATCCAGTTTCTGCCAGCCGCCCTACGAAGGTCATCGCTCCACCTAGCCTGAGGGCGTCCTGCTTTACGTTTGCCAGTCCGCGGTCTCCACTCAAGAACTCGTTTGTCCCAGCGGTTATCAGTTGTTCGGCTAATGTGACCGGCCCATTGCCACTTCAGCTTACTAATCCGGTGGGCTATGTCGATAACTTTGGTTCTCTGTCGAATGACTTCGTTCCGGATTCTATCCTTCAGAGAAACTCCGAGCATAGCCCTTTCCATAGCTCGCTGAGTGACTTTAAATTTATGGACCATTCCAACCGTGAGTGTCCACGTCTCGGCTCCATATGGCAGGACGCACTGATTAAAGACTCTTTAGGCTTTGTGGAATGAGCGATGTAAATACTCGATGTAATTTCCCAAATACCGCCCAGCCCAGCCGTATTCTTCTGTTGACCTCTTTCTCGAAGTTGTTTTTCCCCAACTGCAGAGTTTGCCCTAGGTAAACATATTCTTGAACAACCTCGAGAATAGCGCCATGTATTGCAATAGGTTCCGGTACTACATGTCGGTTAAACATTACCTTGGTCTTGTCCAAGTTCATGCCAGTCCAGCGTCTTAAACATATCCTCCAATGCATTTGTGAACAATTTGGGGGAAATAACGTCCCCTTGTCTCACTCCTCGATGCATTGAGATAGGGTTGGTCTGCTGGTTTTGTATCTGGATGGTCATGGTTGCGGCGTTATAGAGACTTCTTAACACTTGGATGTATCGCCAGTCGACTTGGCATCGTTGCAAGGATTTCAGAACTGACCAGGTCTCGATAGAGTCAAAGGCCTTCTCATAGTCCACGAATGCTAAGCACAAGGGCCGATTATACTCTTCGGTCTTCTGTATAATCTGCCGTATAGTGTGGATGTGGTCTATGGTTCCATACCCTCTTCGAAACTGATAAGAGTAGGGAACCCTAAAGAATAAAATCGTTTTCAATATCTATGACTGCATTGACTTGGGAGCTTCTATTTTTTACACCGCTAAGATACTGTAGATGTTAGTATTTGACATAAATTTCAACTTTATATATCTACCCATCTTAAGAAAAAGGGTGTTCACTGTCGGACATGTTTTTACATATTCAGTTACGAACCCCTAAAAATAACACCATTTTCCTCAATCCCAGAAAAGCTAATAATCCCCGTTATGTATCTTTTAAAATAAAAAATATTGCACACAATCTCCTTTTAAGACGTTTGACGGGGCTTAATATTTTCTTCTGTTTAAACAACGCAATCGCATTACATATTCATGAATGAGTATAATTCACTCTGAGGCCGAATAAATTAGAGACACGCGTCTTTGAGGGAAGACAAAAAAGTTTTGTCGAATTCACTTGCAACTCACGTATCCATTAGATATGGGTAGCTAAAATAAAATGATTATTTCAGGAGGATACGGAAAGATACGGGTGGGTAGAGTTTAAGTGAAAATAAAGAAACATTCTGTTTGAACGATTCTTAATAGGTTTCTCAGGCAAGTAAATACAAGGTACATTACAGGAACCAATTACATATATGTATAGAGTAAATACTAACTAACTAACTTGTACTAGGTAGGAACCTATCTATAAAAAACCCAGATTGTTTTCATAATATTTTTGATTGTAATCATTGATTAAATTGTATAAGAAACGTATAAGGAACATAATTTCTTGTACGCTAATCATGATGGGTTAAACGAAAACAGGCAATTTTCTTTTGAGTTCTATATCTATCACTCTATAGAGTTTGAGAAGTATTCGTTTATTTTAAATAACGAATTTGTACTTTTTTTTAGAATTGAATTCGTTTTTATCAGATTTTTGCGTGTTCATATTTTGATGTTTTTTTTACTTGGCATCACTTTGTTTTGACAGTGTACTTCATTGTCAAACTGACATTTGTGAGTTTGGTGACAATACACCCCATAAAAGCGCGTTTCATGTTTTATATTATTATTTGTTGCATCAAAAAGAAATAGAAGAATAGGAATATCATACGTATGACAAGAACGCACACATTAAACATGTTAGATCAAATTTTAAGGTACGGAACACAACTATAAAGTTATTAATGCCGATTCAGAAGATTATTATAAATTATAATTATTTGTGTTTATATTGTTCTAAAACTTATTCGCGATGGCGTCTACCTCGAGTGATAGTGTTCCAATTAGCGGTAAAGTAACTGATAATCCGTCAGATGACTTAGAACCAGGTGCATGTCCAGAAAGCATCTTAAACCCGACGGATTCCTTCGAAGAGTTTGCTTCAGAAATGAGTTCTAGCCTTCAGGAAAGGGATTTAACGTTGGCTACGAAGAGCAGTACTATCAGTGAAATTCAGAGTGAAATTGGTGATGATTTAAAGGAGAAAATGAAAACAACAAAATCCACTGATGATTTGCAGAGCAAAGATGTAAGTTCTTAAAGCAAACCCACAAGGTAGAGATCGTAAAAAACTAATTGAAACTTCATACGATTACCTAGAATATGTATTTTGTCTTGTGAAGATCACAGGAAGTCATTGGATGCTGGCATCGGAGTGGTTGCACTGGAGAGTGATTAGGGAAAGGCATGTTCAGCATTGGATAAGTATAGACTGATATGGTGCCAGACTCCAGATTGATACTGGGAAATTTTCTATCAAAAATCATATTTTCTCTGACCTAATATTCAACTCATTTAAAACATGGGTTAAGGTTGTGAAAACTATTGTACTCTTAGATAAAGATATTAACATTTTCAGGAATCAGTGTCAGCATCGGCGAGCAGCTCAAATCTGACTGAACAAAATGGCGATGAGACAGATAATGACAAAGATGATTACCTACAATCACCGGAGCTTGTGAACAAGGAGAAACATGTGTTCATATTAAGTTCTGCTGGCAAACCTATTTATTCCAGGCAAGTATTTTGTCTGAAGTGTCACTGGGCAGGGCATGTAGCTAGGAGAAATGACAACAATTTGTTTTTCTTTATTTATAAAAAAACATAGCCCCACACTAGTATATGACGGGTTGTGGGTGCATTTACAAACATTAAAATTCACATACACAAATACCCAGTCTGAAACAAATAATTGTGGGTTACACAAAGAGTTGTATTAGACACAAGGGGGGGAGCGGCTTAAGCTCTTAACCACTGTTTGTCATATCTTCACTGTTTATTAAATGTCCATTGTTTATATATAATTGGAGAAAGATATTCATGGAATGGTGGCCTAGAAGTGTCAAAAGATAAGTGGGTGCAACAATGAGGGATGGATTGGTGGGTAGATGGCATATCCAGAGTTGTAGGAAGAATGTAAGGTAGACTAGCACAGGACCGCAAAAAATGACAAAAGAAGGGAGGAGGCATTGGCCCTGCAGTAGGTCATGGAAAGCTAATAATCATGACATATTTTGCAATATTGGAAATTTACAATCTATTTTATTTTTATGCAAATAAAGCAGTGATAGCCTAGTGGTTAGACCGTTGGACTTCAAAGTCAGAGGTCTCGAGTTTAAACCCAGGCACGCACGTCTTGTCTTTTCAAAAGCATGTGCGTATTGAAAATTAACTATCACTTGCTTTAACAGTGAAGGAAAACATCGTGACGAAACCTGCATGCCTAAGAGGTTCTCGAAGGTGTGTAAAGTTTGCCAACCCGCACTGGGCCAGGGTGGTGGACTATGGCCTAAACCCTCTCAGTTTGAAAGGAGGCCCCTGCCCAACGGTGGGACAGTTTCTTAACAGGGCTAATATTATTATTATTTTGGTTTTGTGTTTCTCATAAGCATTTGAAAAAGCATGTTTATCGAACACTTACATTATTTTTAAGTAGCGATCGCCCGCGACTGCGGCTGCGTGTGTATCTTTATAAATTACGAGCAGTTTTCCGCGGCTTCGCGCTCGGTCGACAACAGAACTTCATACTGGGTCTATGTGACTTCTGGATAATGTAGCTTTATATCGGCGAAAGAATGATTAATTGATTATAAACGAATCCTTCATGTTTATAATATTAATATACATAGCTTATATTTTATTCGGTGTATATGTTATAGTACTGTAAAGTTTCATCAAAATCCATTCAGAAGTTTTGTGTGTAACAGTAAAAATCATGCATAAACTTGTGTCTATAATATTTGTTGGATTTAATACATTTTGCATATGCTTATACCATACTGATTTATAAAGAAAGAATGTAACCCGCACCATACTCTAGCATCATTCATGGTGAAAGAAGCCCTTAGGGTTTAAGTATTTAAATTTCTGGATTCAACTCCTCATACCGGAAGACGTGGGCAGGCCTTTCTCAAGGTAGACCGATTATCTGTTGAATGTCGCAGGTAAAAACTAAATGCGTAAAGCACACAGCAGGTCGTCGTAGCGATGTTTGGGGAAAGCTTTTGTCCTGCTGTGGATGTCTTTCAACTCATGGTGCCTTAAAATTCCAGATACGGTAATGAAGATAAATTAGCAGGACTGTGCGGTGTTATCCAAGCACTGGTGAGTGTGGTTGAGGAACAGAACCAGGATATCTTGAGATCCATCACCACAAAGGATTGTAAGGCGGTGTTCCTTGTCAAGGGACCTTTGATACTGGTCGCCATTTCCAAGTCTAATGAAAGCGAAACACAACTCGTCTTACAGTTAACGTGAGTATTACATATTTATGGAATAACTATTAACTGGCTCGTTGGTCGAGTAGTGAATAATGTGCGTTACGATCACGAGGTCCTGGGTTCAAATCATATATTGGATAAATGTAGTTTTTCTATCGAAAATCCTAGTATCAGGACCCTGGAATTGTGTCTGGTATGTGGCAGTAGGTAGTAGTATGACATGAGACGTAACACCGTCGACGAAAAATGGGTGTACACAGTACATCTCTACGTGACGTAGTGTGTGTGTATGGGAGGGAGAGAGAGAATAACTATCAAACTAATGAAGATCTCTCGTAGAACTGACGGGCGTTAGGACAAAGGTTCTCGAGTGACATTGATAATGTCATTCATACAAATAATATACTGATGTCGAATAGCGACTACGTATCGGAATACGTGAAGTGGGAAAGTCCTTTACTGATCTATCACTAGATTGGAATGCGTCCTCTATTTATCTCTAATTCTTCTTTAATTTTCTTATTTCTCAATATAAGAATATTGAGACTATTATTCCATGGTTATGTTGGAAGGAGAATGAAAGCAGGATATATGCGGTCGAAATGCGAGCTCTGCGGAGCCAATCTGACCAACCGTATTCGCAACAGCGTAGTAAGAAAGCGTGTAGGTATGAAATATAGTATCGGTGTAAAGATGAGAAAGGGTATGCTCCGTTGGTTCAGACAAATAGAAAAAATGTCGGAAGAAGAATGACAAAACAGATATTAAACGCGAAAGGGGAAGGATATAGGTACCGGGGAAGACCTAGACTATTTCACCATGACCAAATAAGACCGTGTCTTATCTGAATGACAAGTCAAGAGTCTCTGTAAGTGACGAGCGTGTATGTGACGAACTATGAGAGTGGACGAAGCAAGAGAGGTCTGTAAGGAAAGAACCTATTGGAACTCTATACTTATACGAGGAATCTGTCGTGATGATATAGATAAGACTATTCCTTTTACTTACCAATTATTAGACTTTTCCTAATGAAGACTTTTCAATTTTCAGGTACGCATTTAATCAAATAGTATCAGTTCTTACGTTGACTCAGCTCAACAGAATATTTGAACAAAGAAGGAACTATGATCTTAGAAGATTGTTATCTGGAGCAGAGAGGCTGATAGACCATTTGCTTATATTTATGGAGAAAGATCCAGCATTCTTATTAGGTAATTATGGTGTTCTTAGCTATCACTATGGTTAAGCAATGTTCGTGGCATTTTCATATTCCAGCATCTCCGGGCTTTGAAAGGCATGATAAGCTGTTGGTCTCGGTTACCACTTAATGTGGTAGTCATTAAGCCAAGTTGAATCCCATATTGAGTTCTTAGATTTACGCGAATATTACACATGAAATAAAACTATTTTACGGATTTTATCGCGGTTTATTTTTGGTTTTTAGTTCCCGACGTTTCGAGTGCTTTGCAGTCCCTCCCGTGACCATGGGTGCTGCAAAGCACTCGAAACGTCGGGAACTAAAAATGTAAAATAAACCGCGATAAAATCCGTAAAATAGTTTTATTTCACTAGTTGGATCCGTTATAAGTAATGTCCGACCGAAGCTTCGGCCAATCCTTCGGCTTCGGCTGAAGTTTTTTTTAACGTCGCTCCACATTAGGATTTATTCCGGCGTCGTGGGTGCGTTTACAAACATGAAAATTCACATATACAAATACCCAGACCGGAAAAAATATTTGTGGATCACACAAAGATTTGTGCTGTGCGGGAATCGAACCCGCGACTTTTAGACGCAGTGGGCGGAGCGGCTTAAACTCTTAACCACGGCGCTAAATTGTCCGTCAGTTTTTCCCGAAGCCGAAGGTTTCCAGCAAGTACCGAAATTAAACGATCTATTACGATGTTCGAGTTACGAATGCTTTATAGTAAATAATTATTATATTTTTAATGATTTGAATTAATTAATGACTGCCTCGTTGGTTTAGTGGCAGAGCGCATCGCTTTGTGATCACGAGGTCAGGACCTCCTAGGTCGGACAAGTGTAGTTTTTCTAACAAAACTTCCCAGTACGAGTCCGGAGTCATAAATCGTGCCCGGTGAATGGCAATAGGCTCGCCCCCTATTACATGGGACCTAACATTGTCGGCGAAACGTGGGTGAACTCAGTACATCTCTGCCACCCTCGCTTGAGGAATATAGGCGTGACGGTGTATTACAATTTACGACTTACGAATGCTTTTAAATAAATTTTAATATTTATAGCCAGTTGTAGGTAATTTTAATCACCTTGTTAAGTTAATCTATCTATCTATCTATATCATCACGCCAGCTCCCTCGCGGGGTAGGCAGAGAGTACAGAGTTCCAACAGGTTCTTTCCTTACATACCTCTCTGGCTTCCTCCACTCTCATAGTTCGTCTCATACACACTCGCCGGTTACGGAGACTCTTGACTTGCCCTTCAGCTAAGACACGGTCTATTTGGTCATGGTAAGATAATAAAGTCAATATAACGTTTTAAAAATTTAGCCAGCCATGAACCAAATTTCATAGGGCTTTTAAACCTTTGGCTTTACCAAAAATCCATCGCAGGTGGACACTGCTTATAAGTGGCTTGATATGTTCCAAAAGTAGGTGGCAATGAACCTGCCCTCACCGCACCGCACTGAGTCCGCATGGTCGAGTATGACATAATCTCTCTCACCTCAATTTGTGACAGAAGGCCTTAGCCCAGCAGTGAAACAGTATATAATATGAGCCCTGTTAAGAAACTGTCCTACCGTTGGGCACGGGCCTCCTCTGAGAGGGTTTAGGCCATAGTTCACCACGCTGGCCCAGTGCGCGTTGGCGAACTTCACACCTTCGAGAAACTCTTAGGCATGCAGGTTTCCTCACAATGTTTTCCTTCACCGTTAAAGCAAGTGATAATTAATTTTTAATGCGCACATGCTTTCGTAAAGACAGAGGTGCGTGCCTGGGTTTGTACCCGAGACCTCTGAGTTTGCGGTCCAATGGTCTAACCACTAGGCTAACACTGCTGATCCAGTGAAACAGTATAGGTTGAAATAAAACTATTTTTTCGGATTTTATCACGGTTTATTTTTTGATTTTTAAGTTCCCGACGTTTCGAGTGCTTTGCAGCACCCATAGTCACGGGAAGGACTGAGGTGGTAGACGTCCAAAAGGCTTAGTTGTTAAAAATCAAAAAATAAACCGCGATAAAATCCGAAAAAATAGTTTTATTTCATGTGTAATATTCGCGTAAATCTAAGAACTCAGAGTATAGGTTGATATTAGGAAATGAATTTTTCCATTATAATAAGAAAATCTTTGTGAAAAATGCTTATAGACTCACCAATTTTAGCTGTATGTGGTCTGTTGTTTATTATTAGAGTTTTACTAAAAAGATAGATTAACAATAATAATAATATCAGCCTATACTGTCCCACTGCTGGGGTAAGGCCTCTTACAAATCGAGGTGAGAAAGATGAGGTGATACTCCACCACGCGGACCCAGTGCGGATTGGCGGAGGCATGTTTGTAGCCACCTGCTGTCGGAACTTCAAGCCTCCTATAAGGCTTTCAACTCGACTTAACGACTTACACAAGCATATACTCTAGTAACGAATGGTACGCTTTACGATGACGAGTTCCTGGGTTTAAATCCTAGGTCGGACAAATGTAGTTATTCTAACGAAAAAATCCCAGAACCAGTCCGGAGTCTGGGCGAGCCTATTGCAATATACCGGGCACAATGCCAGACGCATTGTGCCCGGTATATTGCAATAGGCTCGCCCCCTATTACGTGGGACCAAACATTAACAAAATTGGGTATTTAAAGAACACCTCTGAGGATTTTTTTTTAAACGTAGCCGCGCACTAGTTTTTACTCCTGTATCGTGGTACGTTTACAATCATGAAAATTCACATACACAAAGCCCCAGACCGAAACAAATAATTCTGGATCACACAAAAATTTGTCCCGTGTGGGAATCGAACCCGCAACTATTAGACGTGGTGGGCGGATGCGGCATAAGCTATTTTAAACCGACTTCAAAAAGGAGGTTCTATGTTCGGTTGTATGTATGCTTTTTTTTTATGTATGTTCAGCGATATTTCCGTCAATTGTGGACCGATTTTGATATTTTTTGTTGCATTGGGTTCTGTATATCTCCAAGGTGGTCCCATATTAATTTTATTGACATTGGACCTTGGACTTAGAAGATACACCAGGAAACTCCTTAACGACAAACAATAGGCATGTGTAAATTGAGATATTATGGGTATTACGTCAATACTATAGGTACCCTACTATAGAATAATTCACTGGCCACTTAAAAATGTAAAATAAAAATCTTTTATAAAAAAAGGTAAACCGACTTCAAAAAGCAAAAAAATAAATATTTGAAGTCGGTGCTGGTTGGTGCAGTCTGTTACTTGGCACCGACTTCAAATATTTATTTTTTTGCTTTTTGAAGTCGGTTTACCTTTTTGTATAAAAGATTTTTTTACAAGTGTAGATTTTAACATTCATTCACATGTTTTCAGGTGCCGTCCGTTGCTTACCGCTTCCAGAGAAAGCTAGAGAAAATATAACAAATGCAATCACATCAACATGTAACAAAATACGAGATCTGGTCTTCGCAATCATGATAGCTGGAAACCAATTGATCACTTTGGTCAGAATGAAGAAATACACATTACATCCGTCTGACATACATTTGCTTTTCAACTTGGTTCGAAGTTCCGAGTCTTTTAAGACCGCGGAGAGTTGGACCCCTATTTGTCTGCCGAAGTTTGATGCTACGTAAGTATGACCTTTTGGTCTTTACCAGATTCAGTATGAGACTATAGAGATACATTTGATGAATACGCACTGTTTTAATTTAAATCTCAGCCGCAAGATTTTTGCTGCCGCAGATTCATTGAGAAGGTTGCGGAATTTTCTCCCCACTGCCACTAGAATTTCACTCGCACAATTCCTCCTTCTTCCTATTCTTGATTATGCAGACGCCAGTTATATCGATCTTACCGAAAGCCAACTTAATAAACTTGAGCGGCCTCAAAATTTTTCATATTTATAATAATATCAGCTTAATTTATACTGCGCGGACCCTGTGCGGAATGGTGGAGGCAGGTTTGTGGCCACCTGCTGTTGGAACTTATCAAGCCGCCTTTAAGGCTTCCAACTCGGCTTAACGACTACCACATTAAGTGGTAAACGGGACCAACGGCTTAACGTACCTTCCGAAGCACGGAGACGCTCGATTATGAAAATGCCATAAACGGTCAACAAGCTCAAGTGGCTACCAATTCGTCTTCGCCGGAATATTCACTTATTGTCGCTTTTGTACAACATCCCTATTAATCCAGGGTTGTATTTTTTTCGACTTGGTTCTCTGGAAGAAATTGCTATTAGCAATAAGGCCGCCAATTGTACCTTATGTTATTTTACAATAACTACTTTGCAATAAAGAGTATTCTATCTATCTATTTTATTGAGACACATTGTCGTGGCCTTTTTAGTTATAGCTCGGTATTCGTGTCGATAAATCAGGAGAGTTATAAAAACCTCAAATCTTTTATTTAACTTGCAATGTATGTCAGTCTATCTCTCCGGTTCAAATCTAGTAATCCATTTGTCAAACACTTGGGTATCTGATTGAGCTGAAATTTGGTACCGTGGAGCTGGTTCGATGATGAAGTCGGAAGCTGGTCATAGGAACATGTGAACTATACAGTGTTACCCCCCTCGTAATTAGACTTGTTAGATTGGTATTGACTAGTACTATACAACCAGATAGTGTTCAGGGTCTGATGATGAAGTCGGAAGGTGGTCATAAAAACATGTGAACTATACAGGGTTACCCCCCTCGTTTTAGGCTTGTTAGATTGGTATTGGCTAGTACTATACAACCAGATAGTGTTTAGGGTTGGATGATGGAGCCAGAAGGTGGTCATAGGAACATGTGAACTATACAGTGTTATCCCCCTCGTGTTCAGGCTTGTTAGATTGGTATTGACTAGTACTATACAACCAGATAGTGTTTAAGGTCTGATGATGGAGCCGGAAGAAAGCCATAGGAACTCCTTAACTAAGCAGGATATCTTCGTTATGTTGTGCTATAAAATCTTGTTGTTGAAAAGGTTTTTTAAAAAAAACACCGTCATGCCTCTAGGGGGCGAGCCTCTTGCCATATTCCGGGCACGTACTGGGAAGTTTTCGTTTGAAAAACTACACTTGTCCGACCTAGGATTGAACCCAGGACCTCGTGATCACAAAGCGATGCGCTTTGCCACTAGACCAACGAGGCAGTCATCTTCATTAGGTCTTTTTAAATTAAAATTATTTTGATTTTGTCGTGAAAAAGTGACAGCGCTATAAACTGCATATATCCACATCTCTTTCTTACAGCCAAGTATATAATAAAAGCTTTGTCAAAGAGATTACATGCTTCAATCGTTTAAATACATATTCTACCGTATAGATTAATATTTATTTTTCATATATGGAGTCAGAAAATTTGACAGACAGCTTGATCCAGTGGTTAAGAGCTTGAGTCACTCCGCCTGCTGGATCGAAAAGTCGCGGGTTCGATTCCCGCACGGGACAAATCTTTGTGTGGCCCACGGTCTGGGTATTTGTTTATGTGAATATTTATGTTTGAGTACTGAATGTTCGTGTTTTTTACAAACATAAACATTCCGTACCCATAACACAGGAATAATTTCTAGTGATACATGTCATTTTAAACAATTCCTCGTGTTTGGCTACGTTTTATTTTTAAAATGTATCCGAGCGCAAGTAACTTTTTCTGTTTTTCAGAGGTTTTCTCCACGGCCACGTATCATACATATCCGAAGACTGTCAAGCCTGTCTACTCCTTTTAACCGTCGAACGAGACGCATTTTTCCCATTATCGCAAACCAAACACACCATTGCTGAGAAAGTAACTTTTTCTGTTTTTCAGGGGTTTTCTCCACGGCCACGTATCATACATATCCGAAGACTGCCAAGCCTGTCTACTCCTTTTAACCGTCCAACGAGACGCATTTTTCCCTTTATCGCAAGCAAAACATACCATTGCCGAGAAACTACGAAAAACGAATTGCGTCAACGCTATCAACGACGCATTGAATAGACACCAAGAATTACCGACAACGAACCCTTTGAAACATATAGCGATACAAGAAATCAGACATTTTATGTACAAGTGTAAATCTACAGCGCAATTGTTCACTTCAGACCCTATTTGCTTAGATAAATTACAGGATTACAGACTTAGGCATAAGGAAGGAGGGGATATTACAGTGAAAAGGGCGGAAAAGTTGTCTGATATAGATTATGTGAGGAATTACAGAATTTTTTGCAGTCAGATACATTGTACGTCGATACCAGCGAAATTGATATTTAGATCGAATTCCAGTGATACTATTTTGGCGTGGGTGAGTTTTATTTTTTGCAACTTAAAAATGGAATGGTTCTATGATTGACTGTTGTTTTTTATGCAAGATATATATACAAACATGAAAATTCACAAACACAAATACCCAGACCGGAACAAATAATTGTGGATCACACAAAGATTTGTCCCGTGCGGGAATCGAATCCGCGACTATTAGACACAGTGGGCGGAGCAGCTCAAGCTCTTAACAACTGCGCTAAATCGTCGTCAATTGACGACTTAATTTGTTTTAATTTCCAAAACTTGTGTTATTTCGATTTATAATGTGAAATGTTGGTAGAATATTAAACATTATGTTTTCCTATAAGTGCAGGAATGAAGGTAATTGTAAAAAGTGATAAAACGTGCCTTTTCGATTTCCCTCCAAAAGGGCCGTAGTAATTGATATGTATAGTATCCATCACTTTACTATCCAGGGTGGGGTATTTCATCATTTTCATAATCATCTTTGTCATGAAGTTCATCGGGGTGATGCCATAAACATTTAAAAAAAAGATATATTATTTATGGTACAATAAATTCCGAATGTAAATTCCGAATATGTGTATCTGTGGCAGACTTGTATAATTTTATTGACTTACTGATTTAAATATATTTTTATTGAAGTAATATGCTTATATTTAGAGCTATTCCTATGCTGACTACATAATGGATTTCATGTGATTAATTTATCTGATAAATAATCGTTTTTAAGAATATTTCTTCAAGCTAGTTAAGTTGCAATGTTCGTATGTATGTCTGTCGGTCTGTGTGTCTTTCCGGTTCAAGTCATGTGAAAAATATTTCAAGCACTTGGTGTTCGATTGAGCTTAAATTTGGCATACATATGGCCTAATGATGGAGTCGGAAGGAGGCAATGTGAACTATAACATAACTCTCTCGTGTATAGGCTTGTTAGATTGGTATTGACAAGTACTATACAACCAGATGGTGATCAGAGTCTGATTATGAAGCCGAATGCCAGTGAAACCATCCAACTACCCCATATAACCCTGTCGTGTTTGGGCTCCTTGGGTTTGTCTTGGATTTGACCCGGATGGCGTCTAAGGTCTGATGAAGTCGGAAGGAGGCCAGAGGAACTCCTCAACTAAACAAGATATCTACGTTGTGTTTTTGCTATAAAAGGTTGTTTTGAAAAAGGTATTTTTTTTAGTAAAATTATTTTAATTACAGGTAACAAACGGCTTCGAACTATACGTAACCTTTGATCCGCTGATGGAAAAAGACCAAGCTATCAAGGCAGTAGACCGTCTACTCAAATGGATCAAACGAGAAGAACAAAGGATCTTCATAATGAACGCGCCGACATTCTAGCCCAAATTCACTGTGCCATCGTTGAGTGGCATTATCAAAAACTCTATCAGAAATTCTAGTACTGAAGATATTTGAAATGAGATCTTATTGTTATATATTTAAGGCTGGGAATCATCGATCAAATGGGTAGTTACACGCTCGCTGCACGAAAAATGGGACCACCAAAAGGCAGGCAAAAGTGGATGGTACGAAAATCTTAACAGACTTCCGCTTTTTTTGCAAAAACAACTTTAAGAGATACGAGTAAGGTAGAATATGCCTTAATTTGTTTATATTATAACTATAATTCATGTGGATTTTAACGAGACTTTTTTTATAAACGTGGTCTTACGCTCATCATACATCGTGGGTGCGTTTACTAACATGAAAATTCACATACACAAATACCCAGACCGAAAGAAATAATTGTGGATCACACAAACATTTGTCCCGTGCGGGACTCGAACCCGCGACTATTAGACACAGTGGACGGTGTGACTAAAGCTCTTTACCACTGCGCTAAATCGTTGCCTTGTTATGATATATCGATGCTGGGAATACGTTATTCGGATGGGATAGACTTACGCTGTTTGCCCACTGGATTTGGATTTCTTAATCCTAAGATTGATTTCGTGTTTGATATGGACGACGACTATAGAGTATTTAAGAATGTCCAGTGAGCGCCCAGAGCCTAAGGGCTCTTATCGCTGGGCGTTACGATAACTTGGTGAAATGATCGTGTAATCTATACTTTAGCAGATTTCACATAGGATGGGTAGTGGCATTTCTAATTGCCAAACGAAATTATAATACTATGAGAGTAGAGGAAGCCAGAGAGGTATGTAAGGAAAGAGCCTGTTGGAACTCTGTACTCTCTGCCTACCCCGTAAGGGATCTGGCGTGATGATATAGATAGATAGATAAAAATTATACTTTATTCAATGGCAATAAGAGGCATGCCCTTTAGCCCTGTTAAGAAACTGTCTAACTGTTAGGCACGGGCCTCCTAACTGAGGGGAATATTATGCCTTAACACCATTGAATTAAATATTAATTTCGTTTGGCAGTTAGAACTGTCACTACCCATCCTATGTGAAAAATACTATAATATTATAAATATGAAAGTACCTCTGTTTGTCTGTCGGTCCGTCTGTTTGTAACCTTTTCGCGCCCATACCGCTGAAGAGATTTTGATCCAATTCGGCAACGACATAGATTTTATTCATAGAAAGGACATTGGCCACCTTTTGTGTCAATAAACTTAACACCATCACGCCTTTATTGCCCAAGCGGGGGTAGCAGAGGTGAACATTTAGCAACATAAGTAGCGTAACATTTTCAGTTTTTCAAATCGCTTCCACGCGTTTGTTTGGCATCAAATTCATTATTTTTCTTGATATAAATATATTTGAATATGTTGCTAATGATTTGTGTCGGAGCATCTCTATGTGTCGGAAAGGCCGCGGGACACGAGACGGGGAGACCTTGAGTGATGACCACTGAGTCATTGTCCGGCGTTCGAAGCACACGTTGTATTTAATTATTCAAGAGTTTAAGTATTCAAATTTAAAGTCACTCAGCGAGCTATGGAAAGGGCTATGCTCGGAGTTTCTCTGAAGGATAGAATCCGGAACGAAGTTATTCGCCAGAGAACCAAAGTAATCGACATAGCCCATCGGATAAGTAAGCTGAAGTGGCAATGGGCCGGTCACATTAGCCGAAGAACCGATAACCGCTGGGATAAACGAGTTCTTGAGTGGAGACCACGGACTGGCAAACGTAGTGCAGGACGCCCTCAGGCTAGGTGGAGCGATGACCTTCGTGGGGCGGCTGGCAGAAACTGGATGCGAGTAGCCTAGGATCGTACCCAGTGGCGTGCACTTGGAGAGGCCTATGTCCAGCAGTGGACTGCTATAGGCTGATGATGATGATGATGATGATGATTCAAGAGTTCAAGTTGGAACATCTTGTTTCGTCAATCAATGTCTTGTTTCAAGTATTTAAATTATTATACAGTCCATTGCTGTCTCCGTTTATTTCCTAGCGACACACCCAGTAATCCATGAGGATTATCCTATGGGTATTCCATGAACCGGATGAAAGGACCATGGAAACGATGACGTTTCCATGGTCCTTCGAGCCGGATCATGAAATATTTAAATACAACGTGTGCTTCGAACGGTAGTCAATGACCCAGTCTTTTGCCGTGGCTGTCATTGCTCTAAGCCCTCCGCGTCCCGCGGCCTCTTCGCCGCATAGTGATGCTCTGCCAATTAGGCTTTAACAATTTTCACCAAAATCTGCAAATAAAGTGTATTATTGATATGAAAAACTGAAATATTAAAGTAGTTACGTTGCTAACCGTACTGAGTACATCCACTTTTTGACGACGATGTTAGATCCCATGCAATAGGTGGCGAGCCTATTGTATACCGGGAACAATTCCTTACTTCGGACTTATACTGGGAAGTTTTCTAAAAAAACACGGTTGTGAAACGCATGGCTCAATATAAAGCGAGCGAAGTTGCGACTACAGCTAGTATTCATATAATACGTATTCTGTATGACATTGAACTACCACTGGTTGGTTCCAATATATAACTCATGGATAGATTTTCTTACTGACAGTAGAATTTTGACAGATTTTCCATACAAAATATGTCAAAATTCTATCCGTAGTAGGTCAATCTACCCTTGGGTTGAATATTGAAACAGTTATAATCATTTCACGAAGGTATTGTAACACGTCGCGTTACTCGGTAAGCGGACGGTTTCGACTTGGTTTAGTGGTTAAGAGCTTGAGTTGCTCTGCCGTCTGATAGTCGCGGATTCGACACCCGCATGGGACAAATCTTTGTGTGACCCACAAATATCTGTTTCAGTATGGGTGTTTGTGTATGTGAGTCAGGAATAATTCCTATAATATTTTTCACATAAGATGGGCAGTGAGAGTTCTAAGTACCAAACGAAATTAATATTTAATTCAATGGTATTAAGGCATAAAACTATAAGTATAGAAACAGGTCATGCCTCTTATTGCTATTGAATAAAGTATAATTTTCTTTGACACTTACAACTGTCTCTGTACCCACCATTCATGAAAAATACTATAGTGTAGGGCTACGATTTTCAAAGAAAAAAATCTTTGTAACCGTATTCTGTATGCCACTGTATAATATAAACGGTAATTTCACGAAGTTATCGTAACGCGTCGCGTTACGTGTTTAATTTGTCATAGCGAATAAGCGCCCAGATTTAGCATGAAATTTGTTATTTCATAATTTATTACCATAACATTAGCGAAAATTCAGCGGATGCATTAAGTGAGAATAAATAAAGACATACTCGTAGATTAGGTAATTTATTCACATTAGGCAATAATTACTTCCAATCTAATCTGAGTACACACGATAATAAATATCTAACTCTAATACTCGCTTTAGTATTGTACAAATTACATAAGTAACTAACTGTAGGTGACCAGACTATTTTTATGGTGACAGTAAATAATGAACTTCGAAACAATTAAGATACACTTCAAAGGACATTGTCGAAAATTGCCCCAGAATCAACAAACATTTGACATCATTTGTCTATTTTATTAAAATAATGGCAAATATACGTATCTAACGGACAATTTGCAATCTAAAACGAATATTTTAAAGTATTGGAAGTACTTATATCGTACTTATAATGTTTATTTTCTTTAACTTATGGTACAAAGTTTTACAGTTGAAGTCATCATTTAAGCATAATATTGTTTGTGTTTGAGGACTCTGCTGTTTCCTTGAGAACCAATACAATATTAACGTGTAGTTTAAAATGAAGAGTTACTAAATAAAATAAGCATATAAGTTTAAATAACAAACTAAAAATAAAATCAAAGTAGGTAACAAAAATTTAAACAATAGTTAAGCGCAAATAATCACCGACATCTTTACTGAACGTCAACACACACAATATAACCTCATACGTATTAATGGCTACTGAATTATAACCTCAAAATCTAATACTTTTTGTCCAAAACTGCCATTCCCCCCGCTTGTCCGTTTTATAATAAATGCCTTAAGAGCATTTATTGGTGATTTGAAATCATACAAATATTTTTTCATTGCTGTTTGTTCTGGGGCAAATCGTGTATGGGCGCAGAGCAATGTCTCATGCAAATTGAATTATGTTTAATTATTCTTAGGCCCTCTTGCACGAACCAGACTTAGCGTAACCTATTGACTAACTATATATAATATACTAGCGGTTTCCCGCGACTTCGTACCCGGTCGACAACAACGCCACCTACCGGTTCTATGTTATATAGCCTATATTACTTCTGGATATAGTAGCTTTTTAATGATGAAAGAATTTTTGAAATCGGTCCAGTAGTTTTTGAGTTAATTCGTTAGAAACATACAAAAATACAAATCTTTCCTATTTAGAATAGTAGTATAAATAACCTCGAGTTAGTCGATAGGTAACGCGAACCCTAGTTCGTGAAAGTGGGTTTTAAGGTAGATTTTTGATTGACAGCGTAAAAAATATCCCACCCTTTTGTCCGCTTGATTTATACTAACCACTATTAAATCCGTAGATTACGACGCTGACAGCCAATAATCGACTTTAAAACAATATTTAATAGACTTAAAATTTGAAACAATAAATGATTAACACTTTTAAGTATACAGACTATTATTCCTCATGCAAATTTGAAGTCTATCTAACCATATTTAAAGAAAAACTTTAATTGACAGCGTAAAAATATGCCGCCATTTTGTCAATTAAATCCATTGATATGCAAAATTGCTCATTTAAAAAAATAGCGAACTAGATTTTTGCCATTGTAAAATAGCTTCTCTATCAATAGGATAAGTATTTATATTGTTATGATTGAATACAAATCTTCCTAAATAAAATGTATGTAATAAGTCGGTCTCACTCGGTTCTGTTACCTGCGAAGGACAGACATTAACAAACCATAAAACTGATTTTTTATGAAATAAAAAAAATTAACTTTACGAAATACCCTTCTGGCCGCCACGCAAAAATATGAAACCCAATAATTAGTGTCCTATTTAAAAAGAATATTATTAAAAAAGAAATTACTTAATAGATTTGATGCAATGCAAACAATTTGAAAATCTGAGAATGTCATCATACTTTTGAATCTGACCATGCAGTCTAAATGCAGAGCTACTTATGTATATACAATAAGTATATACTTATTGTAAAAAAAATTAACTCTAAGTTTAAATACTTTCGAATTTATGAAATATATTTGTATAGTGTAACTACGTAGAAATTCTTAACCTTTGGAAGAGAGTTTTACTATATAGTAAAACTCTCTTCCAAAGGTTAAGAATTTCTACGTAGTTACACTATACAAATATATTTCATAAATTCGAAAGTATTTAAACTTAGAGTTAATTTTTTCCCTGTGAACGCGTGGTACGGCCGCTCTATTTTTTATGTAAGATGGGTACTGTGACACTTGTAAGTGTCAAAGAAAATTATACTTTATTCAATGGCAATAAGAGGCATGACCTGTTTCTATACTTATGGTTTTATGACTTAATATCATTGAATTAAATATTAATTTCGTTTGGCACTTAGAACTGTCACTACCCATCTTATGTGAAAAATATTATAGTCCGATCGATCGGATCACGTAAACTTTTTTCCTTTTGGTCCACTTCGAGGAATTACGAATTTTCATAAACCGATCCATCGAGCTACAGGGAAATACGAGTAGGTACAGTCTGCAAAGAAAGTCGCTTAAAATTACCAGTTTTTTAAATCCGTAATACTCTTTATTTTACAAACGTTTATGAACATTTTTAAAACTACAACTAATTCATAGATTTGATGTTAATATAGAACTTGTTATAACTATTTTAAATGTACCTAATACCGTACATTATGTTTGCCATTAATTATCTATCTATATATCTATATCATCACTTCAGATCCCTTGCTGGGTAGGCAAAGAGTACAGAGTTCCAACAGGTTCTTTCCTTACATACCTCTCTGGCTTCCTCCACTCTAATAGTTCGTCGCATACACGCTCGCCGGTCACGGAGACTCGACTTGTCCACTTAATTATATTATTAGATTATGGCGTTATTTAAATTTAAATTAAATTAAGTATAATTAGGGTCTATCTAATATTTTCATGCTCTTTGGTGAAATAAAAATTATATCATCATTATAAAAGTGAAAGTGAAAGGATGCAGGTACCGGGGAAGACCTAGACTGTCTTACCACGACCAAATAAACCGAGTCTTACCTGAAGGAAAAGTCGGGAGTCTCCGTAACCGGCGAGCGTGTATGAGACGAACTATGAGAGTGGAGGAAGCCAGAGAGGTATGTAAGGAAAGAACCGGTTGGAACTCTGTACTCTCTGCCTACCCCGCAAGGGATCTGACGTGATGATATAGATAGATAGATAAAACCCATATTTGCAGATGAATAAATGATTGTAATTATGATTATGATAACAAACGTGTGCAGGCGATTTTAAAAACTGAGGTTGTTAAGCGACTTTTCTTACTGGCCGTACCCATGATTTTACTCATCGGACCATGAGTAACTGTGAATACTTAAAATCAGACCGATAAAGTATATTAGAAGAATAAGTTCTGAAAATAAAATGGCTTCTAATTTCTAAAATTCTTATTTTAAGTTTATTGTTACCAGAGATGGGCAAAATGTAATCCATCTTTGATTGTAACAACATGAAGTCGTCGTCCTGTCGATCTGATGACTTTTATCAAACTGCTGTAGTAGGACGTCGTCGTCGTCACTTTTCTAATAGGACCCAGAGAAAAAAAAAAAGGTCTAAAATAGTCCGGTTCTTTTATCGGGTCAATAGGTATGAACTTGGACCATGGATATCTTACCCTAAATGGAGAATGGAATTGAGAACTCTGCGAAAAAACGTGATGACAAGGATAGTCACTTAGAGCCCTACGTCTCTTTTCTCGACTGCCTCGTTGGTCTAATGGCAAAGCGTATCGCTTTGTGATCACGAGGTCCTGGGTCGGACAAGTGTAGTTTTTCTAGCGACAACTTCCCAATACGAGTCCGGAGTCTGGAATTATGGCCGGTATGTGGAAATAGGCTCGCCCCCTATTACATGGGACCTAACATCGTCGGCGAAACGTGGGTTTACTCAGTACACCTCTGCCACCCCCGCTTGGGGAATATAGGCGTGACGGTGTGTTCTCGGGCACTGTTTATTGCCGTAATTCTTTCTTTTTACGCGTATGCCACATCTTAAATGAGTAGTAATCAAAGTTTTTGATGAAATTGCCCAAACTGTTGCTGACTGTACATTTTTTGTTCAGAATCTGAATTCAGCTCCAAATATTGCAAAAATTAAGGATAGTCTCCTAGGGCCGTTTTCTGTATCTACAACGGTTAAGATAGCGGCCCTTACTGTCCTCATCTTAATCCATCCTGTATATACAGACGAATTAAGAAACTGGTTCGTTTTGAACTCTGTAATAACTCTTTAATCGGTTTACAGCGTATTTTAACCTTATCATACATAGGTATAGTCCGTATTACTTCTACCTTATGGTCACCGTACTGCACCGTAATGGGTGTGAGCGTGACATCGGGCTTCAGGTTATTGCTCTCATTCATCACGGTTTTTCCAGTTTTTTAAATCAGAAAATTCAATGTTGTGTCTGTGAGTAAGATTTTAATTTTCTTTAGCAATATTTTGACAGTACTAAATCTGTTTAGGGTTATAAATTCATGTCTTAAACTAAAAATCTACAGTCCTTACAGTCCGATTCTTTAATCGGACCAATAAAAAGAAAATCACGTGGTTCGATCGATCGGGATAAGCAGTCTTGACTGGGGATCAGTCCGACCTGGTAGGGGTTTTTATAGTGTAACGGACAATTTCCATTTGAAAACAGATGCATAAATATGTTGGAAAGAGAAGTATTTTATTTTTGGATTGTGAATTCTTTGTACGATATATTTAAATTGATCATTTAAAGAGGGCTTTACGGAATATTTTGACCTTCCTTCGTGGTTGCGGTCTAAAATATGGCGTGTGTAATTAAATTGTAGAAGTAATTGAAACGGCGCGTATAAGTTGTATGACTTGTTCTGTACCTATAGATAAATTATTTTTATGAAATTGATGTTCATGATAGCAATACTTTTTATTTTAAAAATATACTTTTTTTGGCATGTTTTGTCTTTATTACCGTAAGTCCTCTACTATAATACCCAATTTACACACTGCTCAATTTTCGCGTGAATTGGGGAAGGTTAGTCGTATAAACGTCCACTTACACTCTACTTCCCTTCCCACACTATCACACGATCCCTTCGTTGGCGGTTTTTTTTTGGGGACTAAAGACTGACAGGATAACAAGGATAAAAATCTAAATAAACATATAAAATACAAAAAAAAATGTGAGGGTGGTGCATGATACTCAGATCCCACTGCACTGTGCACGAAGCCTCCGCGATCAAACCCCCAAAAGGTAAGGCTAGTGGTAAACCAAAGGAACCCGACAAAGTGATATGCTGGCGCGGCGACTTCCTGAGAACGAATTCATCTTCTAAGCAAAGAAAACTAATAATAGGTAGCTTACATTTTGCCAATCACCTCCCATTATCGTCTAACACAGACATTTAGTTAGCGCCAGTTGGTAGCGCTCCCTTGGTGGTGGATTTCTCTAAAATACTTGATGGCTGATGTAGTTTTTAAAAAATGTCGAAATCACCTAAGTTATCTACCTAACCTACTTATTTCAAAATCCATGACGACTACATGTTTTCTTTTCACCCGATAGTAATCATACGATCCATTTATTTTTTAATAAATTTATCACATTATACAATAAGTACATAAAGAATAATATACGAACAACTGAATTTGTATCGATAGAAGATGCAAAATACAGAAATCGATTTTAGCTTTCGCTTACAACACGACAAAGTTTATAATAATATATGCAACACGACCATCCATAAACGAAAAACGAACTGTCAAATGAAAAGTGACATGTGGATCCAGAATTTCATTTCAGCATGAACAATTTTGTTTTGCAATATTTTTGATTTTTAAATACCCAAATCTCATGTGTAATGTCGTTATTCGACACCGCTGTTTTCAATTCTACCCTATATGAGGCTCTGTATCTTCAAATCGGGGATACTTTGTCTTTTGCGAGAGAATTCTTCGAGTCTTGCGTATCATCTTTGCCGATAGAAAATTTTCCGAAATCTATCGTTAATTTCCCAGAACTATCCTTCTATGACGAGGTAGTGGAGGTGTTCTACTTTAACGAGTTCCAATTTTTGCTTCTGAAGACATTTTTCCTTATTTTATTGTTCACTCTATTATTGATTTTAATTTCGTGGCGTGTTTACGGTAAAAGAATTTCTGAGCGGTTTATGAAGCCAGGTGAGTCATTTTTGCACCTATGTATCTTGTTTACGTCTTTCTAGACGTCAATATTATCACAAGTTTGAAGGGTGAGATTGATTTTATTTCTGACTGACCTTTTTATGGGTAAGTGCACGATTTTTTCCTTTATTTATTTAGTGCCTTTTTTCCTTCACTTTATATGAACAGCCTAAATGTACTTGACTTTAATAAAATGTACAGTTAGCTAAAAGCATTAACTTTTTATATGATAGCTAGTATTTTTTTATAATATTTATATCTTGCTCATCTTGGATGTACTTTTGATGAGGATGGGATATACACCTCTGGTATAATAATTTAGTGAATGGTGTAACGGACCAGCTACGTTTCAGCTGGCACTAAGCTAAAAGGAAAAAATAAGTACCGAGGAATATCTAGGGTTTCATATTGTTAAAAACATATATATGTTAGCCCTGTTAAGAAACTGTCCCACTATTGGGCACGGGCCATAGTCCACCATGCTGGCCCACATCTAGGTTGGGGAACTTCACACACCTTCGCGTAACTCTTAGGCATGCAGGTTTCCTCACGATGTTTTCCTTCACCATTAAAACATGTGATAGTTAACTTTTAATAGGCACATGCTTCGAAAAGACAGGTGCGTGCCTGGATTTGAACATGAGACCTTTGACTTTACAGTCCTATGGTCTAACCACTGCTTATTAGGATATCATACATTGATCAAATAGAATGTGTCATCTGATAGATAAGATAGTATGAGCCAAAGTATGCTAGTGCAGGAGGGAAGCTGCCAACTGGATTGAGTAGCAGCAGGTTTGATCCCCACACAGGACTAATCTTTGTGTGACTCACAAATATTTCTTTGGCTTACACATTTGTTTTATATGAATTTATAAATGCACGATCCAGGAATTGTTCCTATGTCCTGTCTCAGCTTGCAAGAATTGACCTGAACAAATGGACATTGTAAGTTAAAAGGCCGTCAAAAACAATACTGTTAATTTCAATTTATGTCAATGCGACTATCTGTTTATCGACTATCTGTCTATATACCTACACCCAAGCAGGACTGACAAGAGTACAGTGCGTAGACCAAGACCTGCAATAGCAGGTTCTGTATAAAAACTTATAAAAAAATTCATCATGTGTGTATTCCCCAAGATGGTAGAGGTGTACTTTGTACACCCACATATTGCTAATGTTAAATTGTTCTTATTGTAGGGCCACGTTTTTTTATTAAAAAAAACTGTGCCGCCCATCTATCTTACTAGGGATCTGATGTGATGATATAGATAAATGCACACCAAACGGACGTGCGGACGATTTAGCGCAGTGGTTAAGAGCTTAAGTCGCTCCGCCCACTGTGTCTAATAGTCGCGGGTTCGATTCCCGCACGGAACAAATCTTTGTGTGATCCACAATTATTTGTTTCGGTCTGGGTATTTGTGTGTGTGAACTTTCATGTTTGTAAACGCACCCACGACACAGGAATAAATCCTAGTGTGGGGCTACGTTTTTATTAAAAAAAAAAAAAAAACATTTCATCATCATCATCAGCCTATAGCAGTGCACTGCTGGCCTCTCCAAGTGTTTATCAAGCCAGTGGGTACAATCCTCAGCTACTCATCAAATACATATACATAAAATTAATTAAGTTGCTGATAATTTGTATTATTTTAGTCAATAAAGTAAATTCATAATGGAACTAAATGTTTCAAAAAACTACTTTTTTGCCCATAGCTACATCAGCAACCATCGAACAACTAAGAGAGAGTGTATCAAAACTGAAACTCCCAAAAGAACACACACCAAGAATTTAAAACATCAACAAAAATGGCTGACAGAATCAAAAAGTTCTTTCAGAAGAAGAAAGTTGATGCCAAATTTAAATTGGCGGGGCCTGGTCATAAGTTGAGTGCGTCTAGTAGTCAGAGTTCTAATAGTTCTAAGAGGGAGCCTCCACCGGTGAAAAGGACGGGGCTATCTGAAGAGAGCAAGGTGGCAGCTGATGCAGCCCTCGCAAGATTGCAGCAGAAGAGAGAAAATCCTACTTTTAATACATCCCTGGCTGCTATACAGGTACTGGTACTAATACTTTTGAACTGTTAAGTTAATTAAGTTAGTCATAATCTATCTATCTATATCATCACGCCAGCTCCCTCGCGGGGTAGGCAGAGAGTACAGTTAGTTATAATAATAATTATAATAGCGTATAATGTCCCATAGCTGGGCAAAGGCCTTCTCTCACTAATTGAGGTAAGAGAGATTAGGTCATACTCCACCACGCGGACCCAGTGCGTATTGGCGGAGGCAAGTTTGTGGCCACCTGCTGTTGAAACTTATCAAGCCTATAAGGCTTCCAACTTGGCATGATGACTAACACTTTATGTGGTAACCGGGACCTACGGCTTAGCATGCCTTCCGAAGCACGGAGACGCTCGAATATGAAAATGCCACAAACGGTCACCCATCTCAGGCCGACCGCGTGGAACGCTGCTTAACCTTGGTGATCGCTAAGAACACCGCGATTGCACAGCGCCTTTTAAGTCACTCATGTATGCATGAAATACATAATTGTTATATTACTCTTGGAGAAATATGGATTTTGGCAGGACCTTCAGGAATCTGGACCATCAGAAATATGAACATCCGTAAAAGAACTAAAGAAGATGTTGGATCCTATATATTTAAACTCAGGTGGAGATGGGCAGGACACTTCACCATGGTTTTAATGTCAGGATGTCTCTGGCTGAATAAAGTCTCTCTTAGAGGAATTATGGAAGGGATATTGCAATAGTGTAGTAGTACAAAAATCTGCCAAATTGCTGGGTTGTACAATACTGCCAACCAACTGGGCAGTTGGCAGTACATAAAACTCATTAATAATAATAATTATAAGTACACAAAAACTCATTGAAACTGCAATTTTGCAATTGGTTTGAAGTTTAAATGGAGCCTGTGTTTATGAATTTATTTATTAAACAAATTATGGCCATAGAAAGGATACCATAATTGTGGAACGCCAGTATAAAGATCTACCAAAATTGCAGGATTCTACAAAACTGCCAGCCGACTATGCAGTTGGCAGTTTTGATGTATATCTTTTCAATCAACTACACAAATACTAGTGTCCGACCGAAGCTTCGGCCGCCTTCGGCCAAAAATACCGCTTTCACCCAAAAATACCGCCTTCGGCCATTCCTTCCAGGGCCAGGGCCGAAGTTTTAGCCGACGCCGAAGGTTTCCAGAAAGAACCGAAATGGAATGATCGAATCCAAATAACGACTAGCAAAAAATAAATAAAAATCATAAATAATATTATTTCAGTGTTCATATTTTTAGCCAGTTGTAGGTAAATTTAATCATCTCGTTCAGTTAATACAGTTAACTTTACTTTTAAAAAATTTAGCCAATCATGAACCAAATTTTTTAGGGTTGTTAAACATTCTTCGGTCGAAGTTTTTGGCGATGGCCTATTAATCGGCTTCGGCTGCAGCCAAAAATGGACCTTCGGCCAGACACTTAACAAAAACCGCATGCAAATGCAACCTGCATTAAACCTTTACATAGCCTTCATCTTCCTTTCATATTCTTTTAGGCACAAGTTAAAAAAGAGCTAGAGAATGAGCGAGCGAACGAAACGGCAGCAGCTTCCAAGTCAACACCTTCTGTTTCTGTGGAGGAAGACAAAAAAGAGGTTGAATTGGACCTGCCGAGGAACTTCGCCGCATCTGGAGTCTACTTCAAGTAAGATTTTTTTTTATTGGGTTGGTGATATAGCTTGCCCAAGCTGTAAGATTCCTCGGCTTTCACACATACAAAAATCGCTGCCACTATAGAGGCTGTTTAATGAAAGCTGAGAGTGGAAAACATCGGTAAATTTAAATAAATTAGATCGTACAACCCTAGATGAATTGGGAATAAGTGGATTTGATACTTCAATATTTTTATCTATATGTATATCATCACGCCAGATCCCTTACGGGGTAGGCAGAGAGTACAGAGTTCCAACAGGCTCTTTCCTTACATACCTCTCTGGCTTCCTCTACTCTCATAGTTCGTCTCATACACGCTCGCCGGTTACGGAGACTCCTGACTTGTCCTTCAGATAAGACTCGGTCTATTTTTATGCCTAGAAAAATAGTATACCATAATCGCGTAAATGAGTTCATGATTTTAAGGAACACATATACAAACGGGAGGGTGGAGGAACGAGGGAGGAGAAAGAGTAGAAGAGTTCCATATAAATTTTACGATTTTAAAATTTGGTACATTTGGAACCTGATACTTATTGGATTGGAGAGCGATTGGGGAGGGAGGATATGTTCAACAGTGGACAAATATAGACTAATATGATGATGATGATGATTTATTGGATTTGAAATATTTAAATCTAAAATTCAAGTAAATTAAAGTCTTTAATTTTTTAGTTAAAATACAGATTGTCTGAAGTATCAAAGCATCATCTAAACAATCCATTGATGCAACGCCATAGAACCTAATAACATTTTACATTCAAATGTGTTAAATTAATCACTTAGTATTTTATGGAATGATAACATAACATCGAATAAATATAGTGTATCAAAACCAGTTCGCCTATGTCTATGGTACACTAGAACAATGGGTGACATTAGTCTCAATATTGCCAGCTTAAGAAAAAGTTAAAAATCACTGTCAGCTTTCATTAGACAGATTATTACATTCAATCGATATTTGGATCAATTTATGGAGCAACATATATCTCTTTTTCACTTATCAAAAATTTAAATATCGACAAACTCATGGACGGTAGGCCAGCGACGATAATTTCGTTATTGTTACACGGAAAACTTACCTTGAATTTATTTATTTAAATGTCTATTTTGTGTAACCTGTTCCAAGTCAAATTTTGCCCGCAAGTTATTTTAAAATTAGATAATTATCGTCTTTACTTTTCCTCAAAAAAATCATTTTCACACTTGTTTAGAAAGTTCTTATAAAATTATCTCAACCAAAAAATACGATACGGGTCTAGGACTTCGTATAGCTTATAAAGAAGACAAATATTTAAGTTTTTTCTATATCCTTGTAAAATTCCCAACATGGATTTAACAGATTAGCATATGAGGCCGACAATATTATGTATAAGTAAATCAGACTACACTATCCCATATGTTGACAAAATACCTTGTTAATAGAGGTGAGTGAAATGTGACCAGTGGTTGTGCATATAGGCAATCAAGCAGTTCCTACCTCATAAGCACGCAATTATACTACTTTTAATTATTACTACTTAAAGAAAATAATAATTATTATGTGTTTGTTGGTCTAGTGGCAAAGCGGATGGCTTTGTGATCACGAGGTCCTGGGTTCAACGGGGTCGGACCCCTGGGTCGGACGAGTGTAGTTATTCTAACGAAAACTTCCCAGTACGAGTCTGTAGTCTGGAATTGTGCCCGGCATATGGCAATAGACTCTCCCCCTATTAAATGGGACCTAACATCGTCGGCGCAGCGTGGGTGTACTCAGTACACCTCTACCACCCCCGCTTGGGAAATATAGGCGTGACGGTGTATTTTTTTATCATACGTGCCTAAATATTAAGTATACCAGGTGTAACATAACAAACGCAAAACCTGAAAGTAGTTTGTTCTAAATCGGTAACTGAATTGATTTCAACAATTTTTAATGTCCCTCACATTTTTTTTAATTTAAAAAAAAGCTTTTACTTATTCAGTTCGCCATAACAAACTAAATTTATTATTGATTCAAAGCAATATGGAGATTTCAAATGCATTCCTAAAACGTTTTTCTCAAAACACACATACACGTTCAAGTTTCATTGTTAATTGGGGTATGAAAGTGCTTAAAAAAGGGTTAACAACCATTAAATTTGGAAATCGGGTGTTCGTTTTGAATTTATAAAGCAATTCTCTAATCGGTGTGTCTGAGGTTTTGCGTTTTATTATGTTACACCTTGTGTGTGTGTGTGTATGAATGATCTACGCTGTTGGCCTCGAGGCCTCTACAGCTTCACCGGATTTTAACGGCGAGCGTGCAACCACTACGCTCCAGCCAGCCAGAAGGGCAAGAGGCGACATACCCGAGGCGCCCTCGGTTGGGACAGTCGCTGTAGGGGGACGGGTGCACTACTAAGCGCACCGGTCAACCGCCGGCTATGGGAGGGGATCTACTACTACGTCTACGTCGTCGTCGCCCGTATTCTGAGCGGAAAGAAGGGATGACAAGGCATCGGGGGGGTCGGTGAGAACATGTCGCGGCCGGCGGTGGCGGCAGGGGTCGGGAGGGAGATCGTAGTCGGCGGTGGCTACGATTAACGGATTCGCATGGGTAGATGCGTTCGCGAAGTGACGTGTTGACGCCTTTTTAATAAAGGCGCGAATAGGTTCGAGACCTAGATCGGAGTGGAGGTCGACGTTCCGTACGAACCAGGGGGCTCCTACGGCTTTACGGTTTTGAACCACTTGGAGTTTATCGATGTGAGAGGGGGCCGAATGCCCGAACACAACACACGCATAAGTCATGATGGGTCGAACGCAAGTTTTGTAAAGTGTCACCTTATTTCTAAGGGACATTTTACTCCGCTTGCAGATTAACGAATGGAGACGACCGAGCACAAATGATGCTCGGTGACGGACCCGCTTGATGTGCGGGCCGAAGGACATGGTACTGTTTAGGGTGACCCCTAGATATTTGACCTCTTTGACCCAGGGAATGGGTCAGTCGAACATGGTCACTTGGCCGAGATTACTTCTAGGGCGGCGCAGGGAGTGGCGCGGGGTGGCACCTCTGGAGAAGAACACCGCAGCGCTCTTGTCCGGGTTCACCTCAATACGCCACTTTCTGAACCAATTCCCTAGGGAATTGGCGGATGCCTGAAGGTGTCTGGTAATGAAACCCTTATTCCTATGCGAGACGTAGAGAGCGGTATCATCCGCGAATAGGGCTAGATGCGCCTTACTCGAACGAGGAATGTCGTTCGTGTAAAGGCTAAACAGGAGCGGAGAGAGAACTGAGCCCTGTGGGACTCCAGCACTGATGGAGTGGGAAGTGGAGCGCGTCATTTCGACGCGATAACGGAAGGCGCGATTCGACAAGAAGTCTCGTAAGATGAGCACGAGTCTGTCCGGCACACCCAATTGGTAGAGCTTGTAGATCAAGCCGTTGTGCCAGACTTTGTCGAATGCCTTCGCGACATCTAGGAAGAGGGCGCCCGTGTAGATGGGTTTGGGTCTATTGAGACCGGAGAGGATGTGCTCCGTGATGCGGTGCACTTGGTGGACGCAAGAGTGTTTGGCTCGAAAGCCAAACTGCTCGTCGATAAGGATACCCCTGGACGTTACGAAGTCTTTGAGCCTCGCCAGAAGTAGGCGCTCGTATATCTTGGCCAGGGAGTTGAGGAGACTGATAGGGCGGTAGCTCGCGGGGAGATTGCGAGGTTTGCCGGGCTTGGGAATGCCTATGACGTCCGCCTCCTTCCACTTAGCGGGGAAGGTGCAGTTCGTCATGGCGGCGTTCAAAATGGCCACCAAGAGGCAGATGAGTTGGGCGGGCAGGCATTTCAGAACGCGATTCGAAATGCCGTCAGGGCCGGGGGCTTTTTTAGATTTAAGACCCATAATCAGATCTTCGACCTCCGTTTGCGTGATAGGAGGCAAGGAATCGACGGGGGGGAGGGATGCCCTGCGCTCGACTTCCCTGTCGACCGCGTCGACGTGGGACTGGTCGACGGACTGAGAACTGGGGGCGCACTGGCTCTCGAGGGAGTCGGCGAGAAGCTCGGCCTTTTCGTCGTCGTCTGGGGGCTGGGGGTGCTGCGCCTGAAGGGCGAGACAGCGGGGGCATGTCAGTCGTGGAGTCGGATTTGAGGCTACGCGCCAACTGCCAGTAGGCCAGATGCGACGGCGCGATGCCCTCTAGGAGGACACCCCACCGTTCCTCCCGGACCTCCGCGACACGACGCTTTACCTCTCGTTGTAAAGCGCGCATCCGGGCCCGATTGGCTTCGGTGGGGTAGGAGTCGTACGCTCGGATAGAAGCATTCTTGGAACGAATGAGATCCCTAACATCGTCCGGCAGTCGAAAGCGGTTGAGGTAGAGATCTTCCGCCTCGACTTGCTTGGACGATCGACTGACAGCCGATCGGATGTGCTCGGTGAAGGCATCTACGGCCTGATCGGTGTCCTGAGGGGACGGGATGGAGTCCGAGCTGAGAGGCAGGGGGGGTGGGCGGGATCCGCCAAGGCCGTGCTTAGCGCATGCCATTCCACCACCGTCTTTTTGGGTCGCTGAGGGGCGGAAGGGGGGGAACCGAGTCTCATGACTACAGGTCGATGGTCAGAGTCGAGTTCCTGGACTACTTCCAAGGAGTGCAGCCGTAGGGTGACACCCTTCAGAAGCGCCATGTCCAGGACGTCGGGTCGGTGATTGGGATTGTTAGGATAGTGGGTAGGGTGCATAGGTGCGATGACGTCAAAGTCGAGAACGTCGACCAGGGCGTCAAGGCTCCTACCGTTAGGGGAAGTGGTGAGACCGTTCCAGGCCACGTGCTTGCTGTTGAAGTCGCCCGCCAGAATGACGGCGCTTCCCAGATTGAGGAGTGCTTCAAAGTCACTCCTGAGAACGGATTTAATGGGGGAAAGGTAAACGGAGGCGATCACGATGGGCTGGTGCCCCGTGAGAGAGACGCGACAGACCGAGGCTTCGATGTTGGTGAGCGCGGGGGGATCGAGAGGGATGCAGTGCAGGGACCTCCTGTAGTAAATGAGAGTACCGCCTCCGCGGGAGCCGATTCTGTCATTGCGCACGAGGTTATAGTTTGCGATCCTAGGATCGCGTTGTGCGGGCTTCAGGAAGGTTTCCTGCACGAGGAGGATATCAAGTTGGTAATCTCGGAGGAAATCAGCAACCTGATCTCGCTGGGAGCGAAGGCCATCGGCGTTAAAGAACGCCAGGGATAGGTTGTGGGGCTTACGGCGGGGAGGTCGTAGATCCATTATTGGGTGCGGGGGGGTTGGGTTTTGAGGGACGCCAGGACGTCATATACGTCCCTGTATTCCGCGGCCAGGAGAACCTGGTCCGCCAAGTTGGTGGCGGCGCGGAGTCGAAGTGCGAGTTCGCGGACTCTGGGGAAAAGTGCGGGGCTTATAACCGCCGAGACGCTCATTATTAGGTCGACGTCCTGACTGACGTTAGAGAGCGGAGGGGGACAAGCCGCCACCGGCTGGATCGCCGGCGCGCGCTTCGGGGGGCGGGCAGGGCCCACTGACGCAGGGTGGGAGGCCGCGGTGTAAGGCAGCGGCTTCACCCACGCGTTCGCGCCGAGGGACGGCCTGAGCGGCGGGGGAGGGGGGGTCAGCTTCAGAGGCGCGGGAGCGCGGGGAGCCGTGGTCGCTGGCGCAGAAGGCACCGGACGAGGGTGCGCTGAGGGCGCGGGGGGGTGTTGCGCTGAGGGCGCAGAGGGGGGGGCAACCGCGCGGGGGCGGCGGTGGCCGCCGCGCCTCGCCCGGCCGCGCTTCCCCTTCGGGGCCTTGGGGCAACCGCGATAGTTCGCGGTGTGCCCCTTGGTGCCGCAGAGGACGCAGCTGGGGGGCTCGGCCGCCGTCTCCTTCGAGCGGGCGCACTGGGACGTCGCATGGTCCCCGATGCACTTAACGCATCGAGGGCGCGCGTGACAGTTTCGGGCAGAGTGCCCGTACAGTTGGCAATTGTGGCACTGCCCGGGCGTGCCACGTTTGTGGGGGGCCTCCACGGAGAGGCCAGATATATGGCACACGGCCTTCAGGTCGAAGACCCTACGGCCGGACTCGGTGCGGTCGAGGACGACCAGCACCATGTCATACGCCTCCTTGGAGCGCCCATTGACCATTTTGTGCACCTGGCGCACAGGAAGGTCCTGGGACTGGAGGTCGGCCTTGATGACGGCGGTGTCCAGCTCCCTCGGGACACCGCGGATTACCACCCTGAGCTCCCTTTCCTCCTCCAGGGTGTATGTGTGATAAGCGATCTTATTTGATCGCAGGAACTCGGATAGCCGTCGGTGGTCGTCCGAAGACGCCACCTTGACGGCTATGCCTTGCGCGGTGGAACGCGCGTGCGTGTAGTTTATTTGGCGATTATAAATCGCCTTGGAGATGCGCTCCCAGGCGCTCTTGTCCTGCATGACAAGCGGCGGGGGAGTGATGTTCGGACGTGCGGGGCGCGCGAGGGGGGAGGCCCTCGCGGCCGCGTCGGGAGATGGAGACGGCCGGGGGCCGGAGGGGCCGGGAGAAACGGAAACGTTTCCGGCCTTTTGGATCTTAGGAGGCGGCGAGTCGCGCGGTTTGCGCGCGCGCTTCCCATTCGCTATGGGAACGAAGTCGTCCTCCGACGAGAGCGACGGGGACGGGAACCGGGTGGGGGCGGCGCGTCGCGCGGACGCGCGCTCGACCTCCATATCCGAGTCCGAGAGAGGCTCGGACCCGCATGGCGAGACGGGGCGGTCGGCGGGGGTCTGGGGCGGCGCGGCGAACGGAGTCGCGGGGCGCGCAGAAGGCGCGGGGTGCGCGGGGCCGGGGGCCGACGCGCGCGCGGGCGACGCGTCGGGCGAGGCGGGCGAGTACGTCGCCCTGAATTCCCGGACTATGTCCGGGCAATGCCGGACGATGTACCGCGTTAGGTCCCGGACGAACTCCGGAGGGAAATCTTCGGCCATTTCCAGAGGGGAAATGGCAGGGCGAGTGAACTAAAATAGGGCCCTAAGACCCGGGCGTGAGCGATGCCCTGATCCCCCCACCGGGCGGCGGCGGGGGGGGGTGGCACTACCGGGGAGACGCGGTGTGCCCCTTCGCCTTAGGGGCGACCGGGCGGCACCAAACCCTAGCTGCTCCGGGGCGAAGAGAACCGCCGCACGGAGAATAGGATAGCGGGATGGGTTAAGGTAGGGTCCTGGAGAAATCAAGAGCTCTGACTAGGGAAGCCCCCAAGGCCAGAGCTCAAGCCCTTCCGAGTTGGCCGCCCTCTGAAGGAGGGAGGCGAGCGCTCGGGTCCCGCTCAAGCCGGCTTACGACGCCGCTAGGCGTCCACCGGACTTACCACGAACGGACAAAAGACGTGGATTTATAATAAACACTAATATCGAAAACAGTTATGAAACTAACCGTTGAAAAAAACAAAAAAACCGCGGGAGGGCCGGCCGCGCCGTTAGCCGACGCGGCTGCCTAGCAACCCACGTGATTGGTCACACCGGCGATACGCGAACCGTACCTACACGAGACGCAAAAGCATACGCACAGCGAATGCAATTACGTAAACACGCAAGCACAAAACACGTAAGCACAGCCGCGACAAACCACGTAGGTCACGGAACACGACCGTTACTAAAAACGCGGGAAGGCCGACCGCCGTCAGAACGGCGCGTCTACCTAACGGCTCGCCTTGTTGCTACGCGCGAGCCAGACGCGGAGAAGTAACGTCGCAAGCCCGTATATTTGTACGTATACACGTATATGAGCCAACCAGATCACCACTCCACGCAAGCGCAGGCGTTTCCAACAGAGTAAGTCGAAATCGAATACGTACGTAATTACGAAAATAGCGAGCGGGCGGGCAGCGCAGCGACACGACCGAACGCGCGCAAGGCACAGCCAGAACTGTTACACCTTGTATATACCTACATTCAGTAAGAAAGAAGGAAATACAAAATTTATTCGCAACAATTAAAAATGCAGTAACAATACAATATCACTAAAATAACATAGAAAAACTGATAATGTAGCGAATCGGTCCCAACTCAGTATTGTGCTGACTGCAAGCAATCAGCGCTGGTCTTCCGTTGGAGCCGTTCGTTGAGGTCGCGGTGTGGCCACGCACATGGTAACTTATCTAAATTCATGATGCTTATTGACAAGCAATATCTACACACATAAGTAAATAATGAAGTAGAAAAAGAAGTATATAATTCTCGGAAAGACTAATTTTAGTTATTTGTAATTCGGAAACAAACGCAATAAGTGAATAATATTGGATAATTTTGAATTAATCTATCTATCTATCTATATCATCACGCCAGCTCCCTCGCGGGGTAGGCAGAGAGTACAGAGTTCCAACAGGTTCTTTCCTTACATACCTCTCTGGCTTCCTCCACTCTCATAGTTCGTCTCATACACATTCGCCGGTTACGAATTTTGAATTAAATATTATTATATAGCACTCGTAGCGCTGTGCGACTGCGGTGTTCTTACCGATTACCAAGGTTAAGAGCGTTCGACTCGGTTGTTTGTGGCATTCTCATATTCAGGCGTCTCCGTGCTTCGGAAGGCACGTTAAGCCGTTAGTCCAACTACCACTTAATGTGGTAGTCGTTAAGCCGAGTTGGAAGCCATAACGGCGGCTTGATAAGTTCCAACAGCAGGTGACCACAAACCTGCCTCCACCAATCCGCGCTGGGTCCGCGTGGTGGACTATGACCTAATCTCTCTCACCTCGATTAGTGAGCCTTTGTCTTGAAGTGGGCAACATAGGCTGATATTATTATATAGCACTAGCACTGTCATGTCTTAACGGTTCCTGATCCAGCTGATGTTGGTAAACAAATATTAAACTTATTAAGAAACCGTCCCACCGTTGGACACGGGCCTCCTCCCAAATTGAGAGGGTTTAGGCCATAGTCCACCACGCTGGCTCAGTGCGGGTTGGCGAACGTCACACACCTTCGAGAAACTCTTAGGCATGCAGGTTTTCACACGGTGTTATTCTTCGACGTTAAAGCAAGTGATAGTGTTTTATTTTTGCTTTAACGGTGAAGGAAAACATCGTCAGTTCCGTATCGGTGGTAGAATGTCATTCCAGCATTTGGTAGCAGCGTAGCGGAAACTACCTCTAAATGCGGCAGACCTATGCCTTTGTGAGCGAACGGCCTCGTGCACTGCCGGTACCTAAGTGATTAGTAGTGGTACTGATAGTATATAATTATAATTCATTTATTTGCTTAGACAACTATGATCCATTATTCTTTAGTAAACTTAAATTCTAGGTGGTATTAGAAATTAAATTAAAATAAATCATTTTATAATCATACGCGAAGCAAAAACTTTGTACCCCTTTTTACGAAAATTGCGCGGACGGAGGAGTATGAAATTTCCCACACTTATAGTTTATACTATAGAGAAGGGGTGCAGAATGCTAATTTTTTTTTTATTATTATGCATAAAAAATACATTAAATGAATAAAAAGCACATTACACACACTACCATGTATTTGACACAATACACTTCAAATTGAGAATAGATTAAAATTGTTTGTTTTTAATATTATTTGTCTATAGTCTTACTGAATGTCAAACATAACCAGCAAACGATGAAAGAGTTTTTACAAAAAACATCGTTAACAGAGAAGTTTTGTATCATTAATCAAATTATCGAAATATGTACGTCAAGTTAAATGGACAGCATTTTCTTTTTGGTTTTTTGTTTCAATAAAAATAAATAACAAAAAGGTATTCTTTACTTTAATGTTTTTTATTTATTTAAATTTCTTATAATTTGTTTGAAAAAAATAGGCAAATTAACAGTGTACACTTGGCGAAATCTGTGATTATAGAAGTATAATCTTTGACAATAGAACCTCAATAATGATCAAACTTATAATAATAATAATTCATTTATTCGCGTAGACAACATTGATCCATTATTTGTTAGTAAGCTTAAATTCTAGGAGTTAGTAGAAATTTATCATATTAAATCAAATCAAATCTAATTAAATTAAATCAAATCAAATTAACACCGTCACGCCTATATTCCCCAGAGGGGGTGGCAGAGGTGTACTGAGTACACCCACGTTTCGCCGACGATGTTAGGTCCCATGTAATAGGGGGCGAGCCTATTGCCATATACCGGGCACAATTCCAGACTCCGGACTCATACTGGGAATTTTTCGTTAGAAAAACTACATCAAATTAAATTAAAATAAATTAAATTGATTCACTACCATGCATCTTTTTATTAAACATTGCCAGATAGGGGAGGCAATGTCTTCCGCCACAACCTTCAGTATGCTGTTGGGACTGCGCCTCACCGCTCCAACTAATGTTGCCGTCTTTTTCCTGATGATGGCTGAAAAACCATCAGTTTGGTACTGTGCAAACATCTCCGAGGCACTGCAAAACCGGGGTAGTCCCAGCAGCATTCTGAAGATATTGGATACGCAGGGCATCCATCGATCTTTTGGTGTGGCTAACCCATAGATTTCCCGAGTAAAAACCTTGACAGTACACCTTAAAGAGCGTAATCTTAACGTCGTCAGAGCAACGGTAAAATCTACGGGTCAGCATATTACCTCTGACCGATAGCGCTCTGCGCTCCCTCTCAATATCTATATTGTCTTTAAGGTCGTCGGTAAGAAAGTGCACCAGATATTTGAAAGTTTTTACATGTCTAATATTTACTCCATTTAAGGTGAAAATGGGTAAGGACGGGGTAAAACGCTTACCGGCGGCCCCAAAGACCATATATTCACATTTTTGCACATTGTATCGTAGCCCATGCGCACCAATATATTTCTCACAAACTTTTAACATCTCCCTGATCGATCCAGCACTAGGGCCCAGCAGTACCATATCGTCTGCGTAACTGATGTTGTTAACGCTTATACCCCCTATTCGACAACCAACATGCATGCTGCTGAGCTCCACCAATAGATCATTAACATAGAGGTTGAAGAGTCTCGGCGAGGTCAGCCCTCCCTGTCTCACGCCGCACTCCAGCCCCTACGTGTCAGAGAGTGTGTTTGACCATTTTACAGAATTCGTTTGTTTGCAATACCAATACTGTAAAATCCTCACCACCTCCGCGGGTACACCGGTCTCGGCCAGCTTCTTCCAGAGCATATCGTACGAAACAAGGTCAAAAGCTCTGGAGAGATCCAGAAAACAGGCGTATACCGGGGTTTTACGGTCTATATAATATCGGACTGTATGCTTGAGACTCAGTATTGCGCTTTCAGTGGATAGCTTAGGTTGAAAACCAAACTGCGCGTCACTTTACTTAATGTGCTTTTCCAGATAAGAATCAAGCACTCTGTCCAATATTTTTGCCGCCGTCGTCGCTAGGGAGATAGGCCGGTAATTATTCCTGTCCCCAATATCCCCTGTCCTATTTTTCACTATGGGCACAACAACTGTTCGCATCAACCTCTCCGGCAGATACGAGTGTCTAATGCACATTGTGTACAGTAGGGACAAGAGTCTTAGCAGGTGTACCCCCGCATATTTGAAATGTTCAATGCTGAGCCCATCATGTCCCGGAGATTTGCCCTTGCGCATGTCTTTAATAACGGCTTTGATCTCTTTGGCCGACAAAAACAGTGAACTTTCCTCTCCGTCACATACAGGCTCAACATCATCCATTCTTCTCGACGGACCAAGAGGAGACCGCATTCGGAAATGTTCCATGAACATGTTGGCGATATCCCCGTGATCGCATTAAAAATTTATATTTATATATATTTTAGCGCTTATAATTTAAATTAATTATGGTCGAATTTCGACCAATGGGCGACCACTAGTCAAATTAAATACATCAAATTAAACCAAATTAAAATAAATTAAATTGATTTACTGCAATGCAACTTTTTATTAGACATTGCCACATAGGGGAGGCAATGTCTTCCGCCACAACCTTCAGTATGCTATGGGACTGTACCTCACCGCTCTAATATTGCAGTCTTTTTTCTAATGATGGCTGATAAACCATCAGTTTGGTGCCACCATCAGTGCAAACATCTCCAAGGCACTGCACAACTGGGGTAGTCCCGGCAGCATTCGGAAGATATTGTTATATTGGACATGCAGGGCATCCATCGATCTTTTGGTGTGGCTGACCCATAGATTCCGCGAGCAAAAACCAGATGTGCAGGGCACTGCCTAATTGCCTATATATAATTAATGCACGCCACTGAATGTGACCAACCACTTGTGATTGCAAAATAACACGGAGGTTGATTGGTGCTCGAAAAATCGTGAAATTCTTGTACATAACTTATAAATGCCTCCATACCTACCTAGAACATATTTTTTTATATTCCAGATGTCCATTAATAAGTAACGATGTTCTCCCTCGAGATGAATGGAAGAAGAATATTAAGACCTTTCTATACGAGCAGCTTGAAGAGGAGAGAGGCCTTACCGCCTGTCTCCTCATACAGTCTTGCAATAATAATAGGGAGAAGGTAGGTAGTAATTTCATACATATTGACGTGTGAGCGTGTATAAGACAAACTATTAGAGTGGAGGAAGCCAGAGAGGTCTGTTAGGAAAGAACCTGTTGGAACTCTGTATTGTTTGCCTGCCCTGCAATGGGTCTGGTGTGATGATATAGATAGAGAGATCGGCTTAGCTACATATAGGCTTAGTTGTCTACATATAGGCTTATCTGATGAGCAAGTCAAGATTATCCTTAACCGGCTAGCCTGTAAGAAACGAACTATGAGAGTGGAGGAAACCAAAGAGGTATGTAAGGAAAGGACCTCTGTACTCTCTGCCTACCCCGCAATGGATCTGGCGTGATGATATAGATAGATTGATCGGCTTATTTGTCTACATATGGGCTTACCTTACGAGTTTATTTATCACCAGATCCTAAATTCGAATTCTACGCTAGTACGTCCATTACTCGCCTCTACATTATGCGATGTTCAACTAAATTCAGGTGTATAAAAGGTTAATTCTTTTGATTTCAGGTCGACACGTGTGTGGAGACGCTATGCAAATATTTAGAGAATATCGTAACACACCCTGAAGATGAGAAATTTCAGAAAATTAGAATGAGCAACAGGTAAATATTTTCTCTCAGATGGTAGGTACCCAGCCAAGTTGGACGCATTTATAAAAAAAAATACACCTTCTCGCCTATATTCCCCAGAGGGGGTGGCAGAGGTGTACTGAGTACACCCATGTTTCGCCGACGATGTTAAGTCCCATGTAATAGGGGGCGAGCCTATTGCCATATGCCTATTGCCACCGTCCATCCATCGTTAGAAAAACTACATTTGTCCGACCTAGGATTTGAACCCAGGACCTCGTGATCACAAAGCGATGCGCTTTGCCACCAGACCAACGAGGCAGTCACGTCAGACGCATTTATAATATAAAATAATATTAGCCCTGTTAAGAAACTGTCCCACTGTTGAGCATAAGCCTCTCAAACTGAGAGGGCTTAGACCATAGCCCACCACGCTGGCCCAGTGCGCGTTGGCGAACTTCACACACCTTCGAGAAACCCTTTGACATGAAGGTTTCCTCAAGATGTTTTCTTTTACCTCTAAATTAAGTGATAGGTAATTATTAATACGCACATGCTTTGGAAAAGACAGAGATAAAAGAAAGATGCGTGCCTGGGCTTACACCCGAGACCTCTGACTTTGCAGTCCAACGGTCTAACCACTAGGCTATCACTGCTAATTCTTATAGGCTTATTTATTTATTTTATAACACTGCCTCGTTGGTCTTGTGGCGAATAGTGCGCTTTGTGATCCCGAGGTCGTGGCTTCAAATCCTAGGTCGGAAAAATTTAGTTTTTCTGTCGAAATATTACCAGTATCGGACCGGAGTCTGGAATTGGTATATGGTAATAGGCTCGCCACCTATTGTAAGGATCGTAATTCAAACAACGAAATCGAATTATTATTTTATTTCTGTTTTCCTCTCTTACTACTAATACACTATAAATGTATCTCTCTTTCACGCTGACAAATCTTATCTTCCTCCGTTTCACTCATATACCTTAATCCTATCGCTATCTCTTTCATTCACATTCTACATCAAACGGACATTTGCCTCACTTGCCCTTTGAAATGTACATTGTTTTTCCAATAACCTAACCTTGTTGGCGAAACGTGGGTGGCCACAGTACACCTCTGCCAGTCCCACTTGTGGAAAATAAGGACTGTTTTTCTGAAGTGGCCAATCTCCCAATTGCTCTTTGTTCCAAACGTATCAATTCCAATTCAATATTATTCCAGAGCGTTTACTGAACGCGTGCAGCCAATCGAAGGCGCAATGGAATTGCTTCTAGCAGCTGGGTTCACACAACAGAAGCTGACCAATACAGATGGAGTTGAGGAAGATTATTTAGTCTTCAGCGAGGCCAATGTACCTTCTGTCGAAAGTCTAGTGGTAAGAATTATCTACTATCAGTACAATTTAGCGCAGTGATTAAGAGCTTAAGCCGCTCCGACAACTATCTAATAGTCACAGGTTCGATTCCCGCACGGGAAAAATCTTTGTGTGAACCACAATTATTTGTTCCGGTCTGGGTATTTGTATATGTTAATTTTCATGTTTGTAAATGCACCCACGACACAGGAAAAAATCATAGTGTGGGGCTAAGAAAATTCGATTTTTGGAACGATTCGAATAGAACGCGCAAGAATCGATTCTCGATTTATCGATTCGAAGTCTATAGTTATTAATTTGCCAATTGAGTGAAATTGTTTTTTTATATTATGACTTTTAAACTCATATTTGGTACGTAGTATTTTTAGCAATAAATGTGTTTTTCTAAACTTAAACTCAAATAATTTATTTTGTATAAGGAATCGGAATCTCTGATCGATCTCTTGAATCCTCCTTGAGGCGCCCTTGAGCTAGTTGTCCCCTTGCCCTTCTGGCTCGAGCGTAGTGGTTGCACGCTCGCCCTCTCGTCCGGTGAAGCTGTAAAGGCCCCGCGGCCAACACCGTAGATCATTCACCCACCCACACACACACGCACGCACGCACGCACGCACGCACGCACGCAGGCACGCACACACGCACATACACACACACACACACACACGCACACACACACACGCACATACACACGCACATACACACACATACACACACACACGCACATACACACACATACACACACACACACACACACACAAACAAACACACACCACACACAAACATGCACGCGCACACACACAACACGCACGCACGCACACACACAAACACGCACGCACGCACACACACAAACACGCACGCACACACACACAAACACGCACGCACACACACAAACACGCACGCACACACAAACACGCACGCACGCTGACAAACACGCAAGCACGCACACACAAACACGCACGCACTCACAAACACGCACGCACACGCACACACACACAAAGACGCACGCGCGCGCGCACACACACACACACACACACACACACATTATAAATATAATACTTTGTTTCTTAGTATTGATCAACAAATAAAATAATGACGTTTAGTGGCACCTGAAGAACCCTCAAAGCGCGAGACCTATTCAAACTTGTCTGGTTAATATCTGGGTTTTTTGTTTTTGATTTTCAGACTTTGATTGATGCGCTACGCACGGCCGAGCCTATACAGTTAGAATTGGACAGAAACCTACAGGTGAGATTGTATGTAGAAAATGCGTAATATCTCCGTGAAAGTCGTCATGGTCATTCCAGTAGCATACAGAATTACATAACACGTTCAATTCACGAAGTTTTCGTAACACACTGCGTTTGGTCATAGCGAATAAGAGCCTTGTATTCCATATGTCTGTAGCGACCCCTATACATAGTTGCGACTACCTACCAATAGATGGCGCTGCCGATCCGCCATACATGTCTAGACCGCGGTATTAGAGTGCGCACGACGTGTAACATACAAGCCCCGCCAGACACAACACCCGTCTGGCTGGAAGATCTTCCCTTGACAAATCATGCCACAAAGTTCCCGCTAAATGTTAAGAGATTTCGTCATATTCGCAATCATTATGGTTTTTGAATGGGAAGAAACCAGAACGAATGCAAGGATTGTGGTTGGTAACGATGTGCTGGAGCAAGTGAATGAGTTTATGAAATACACCGCTGACATAAAGAGAAGAGTGAGTGCAGGGAACAGAGTGAATGGCGAGATGAGAAAGCTACTTGGGAGCCGGCACTTAAGCCAAAAAGCGCAGCTGGCCATATATAATGGAGTGCTTGTCCCAACGCTGTTATATGACAGCGAGAGCTGGGTATGTAAGAAGGAGAATGAAAGTAGGAGATAAATGCGGTGGAAATGCGCGCTCTGCGGAAGATGTGCGAAGTGAAGCTGACCGACCGTATTCGCAACAGCGTAGTAAAAAAGCGAATAGGTATGAAAGAGAGTATCGGTGTAAAGATGAGAAAGGGTATGCTCCGTTGGTTCGGGCATATAGAAAGAATGTCCGAAGAAAGAATGACAAAACTGATATACAATGCGAATGTGGAAGGATGTAGGTACCGGGGAAGACCTAGACTATCTTACCATGACCAAATAGACCGGGTCTTATCTGAAGGAGAAGTCAGGAGTCTCCGTAACCGGCGAGCGTGTATGAGACGAACTATGAGAGTAGAGGAAGCCAGAGAGGTATGTAAGGAAAGAACCTGTTGGAACTCTGTACTCTCTGCCTACCCCGTAAGGGATCTGGCGTGATGATAAAGATAGATAGATTATAGGTACACATTAATAATTTAATATCAAGCGTATACTTCTCCAGGTGTTACTGCCCTCACAAGCAGCCAACAAGGTACAACTTCCGCCCTCGTTCTATGCTTTAAGTCCTGAAGAAATCAAAAGGGAACAACAATTGAGGTAACTCGATAACGCTGTAGATATTGTTGAAAGACCCATGCATATAATTTTCAGTGCAATGATTCCATTGTTAACCCTTAAATGCGCATTGTTGTTTAAAACAAAATTATTTATATATGAATTATCTATTAAAACCAAACCCTTATGTTATGTGCCTTCCACACATTTTAAATTTATATGGTTAGTCTGTTTTGAAAATATGGTACATGTTTTTGGGTATATGCCATGTTTCAAGACATAATGACTGTCAAATATCCAGACCGAAATAAACATTTGTGAATATTATATATCATGACGGACGCGCAGTGGTTAAGAGCTTAAGCCGCTCTGCCCACTGTATCTAATAGTCGCGGGTTCGATTTCCGCACGGGACAAATCTTTGTGTGATCCACAATTATTTGTTCTGGTGTGGGTATTTGTATATGTGAATTTTCATGTTTGTAAACGCACCCATGACACAGGAATAAATCCTAGTATGGGGCTAAGTTTAAAAAAAAAAAACAAAAAAAAAGCAAAAAAAAAAAAAAAAGCAAAAAGATCTGACGACTGCCTCGTTGGTCTAGTGGCAAAGCGCGTCGCTTTGTGATCACGAGGTCCTGGGTTCAAATCCTAGATCGGACAAATGTAATTTTTCAATCGAAAAAAACCCAGTATGAGTCCGGAGTCTGTAATTATGCACGGTGTATGGCAATAGGCTCGCCCCCTATTACATGGGACCTAACATCGTCGGTGAAAAGTGGGCGTACTCAGTACGCCTCAGCCACCCCCACTAGGGGAATATAGCCGTGACGGGGTGTCACGACATTAAAAATTATTATTAAATCAAGTGAAAACTTTTTACCGAAGAGACAAAGAAGAAAACCGGTCAGTAAGATCGTAATACAATTTTTTTTTTATAGAATGGAAGCTATTGAAAAAAGTCAAATGTTACGGACCAAGGCGATGAGAGAGAAGGACGAACTCCGAGAGATGCGCAAATATAAGTTCGCGATCATACGGATTCGATTCCCTGACGGGATTTTATTACAGGTATGTAAGGTAATTTTGGATATTCAGGGCACTTTTTAATTTTGTCTCGTATAGCAGACTCTGGCTTTTAAAGGGGCTCTATCTATATCATCACATCATATCCCCTTGCCGGGTAGGCAAAACGTAGTTTTCCAACAGGTTCTTTCCTTGCAGACCAGACTGAATGGATTTTGATAAAACTTTACAGTCTTATACGTCAGATCTTAAGTAGGATGTGTTATACATCCTACTTAATATATATATATTTTAAACGTAGCCCTACACTATGACTTATTCCTGTGTCGTGGGTGCGTTTACAAACATTAAAATTCACATACACAAATACCCAGACCGGAACAAATAATTGTGGACCACACAAAGATTTGTCCCGTGCGGGAATCGAACCCGCGACTATTAGACACAGCGGGCGGAGCGGTTTAAGCTCTTAAACACTGCGCTAAATCGTCCGTCAAAATTATAATAATAATATTAGCCCTATTAACAAACTGTTCCACCGTTTGGCATAGGCCTCCTCTCAAACTGAAAGGGTTTGGGCCATAGTCCACCACGCTGGCCTAGTGCGGGTTGGCGAACTTCACACACCTTAGAGAAACTCTTAGGCATGCAGGTTTCCTCACGATGTTTTCCTTCACCGTTAAAGCAAGTGATAATTATTAATTTTTAATACGAACATGCTTTTGAAAAGACAGAGGTTTGAACCCGAGACCCCTGACTTTGCAGTCCAACGGTCTTACCACTAGGCTATCACTGCTTAATATTATAAATGTGAAAGTTGGTATGTTTAGACTCAATCACACAAAGCAGCTCAACAGATTTAGATGAAATTTCGCACACAGATAGTTTATGATTATAACACATATGATACTTTTTATCCCGGGAAAATGTAGGGTTCCTGTCTAAAGTCAACGCGGAGAAAGTCGCGAGCAGAAACTAATAGAAAATAATCCTTTTTTTTTCAGGGTACATTTTCAGTCTACGAACGTTACAGTGAAATACATGAATTCGTTCAAGAAAATCTGGAACATAGCGGCTTGCCTTTCATCCTTAACACTCCAACAAGCCACAAGCTTCTACTAGAAGAGGACGCGAATAAGACCCTTATCGACCTACGATTAGTACCGGCAACGGTGCTCACATTCGCTTGGCACTCATCCGTCATAGATGAAATCAACAATAGCCCGAATAAAGATGTCTATCTGAAGCCCGAAGTAATGATATTAGTACAGGAGCTATAAATATTTATAATTAACTTTATCACTTAGAAATTAAAACGGATATTTCTTTATAATTTGGCAGCGTAAGTACGACTCACAAATATGACCCTTATCGACGTACAATTAGCATCAACAGTAATGCTCATTTTCGCTTGGCATACATTCGTCACTGAACACACTTAAGACGTATCAACACTTAAGTTCAGGAACTGTTATAATTTAAAATGAACTTTATTACTTAATTGTTGTTTAGACGATATTAAGCATTGACGGCATGAGTACGATTCACTATTAAGAGCCTTATCGACCTACGATTACAACTAGCAATAGTGCTCACTTTCTCTTGGCATTCATTCGTCATAGACGACATTAAAACCAGAATGTTACTAGTTCAGGAGCTGTATTTATTTCAACTTAACTTTATTACTTAGTAATTAAAGTTGTTAATTGTTTAGGCGATATTAGGAATTAACGTCATTATTGGGGGGTATTAGACATACGTAACTTACTGGGTAATATTTTACCTTAATTCAGAATACTTTGTGGTCCGAATTCCTCACCCTTATATGGATCCATAAGAGTATAATAATCGGCGGACGACTTGGTTCAGTGGTTAAGAGCTTACGCCGCTCTGCTCATTGGATTAAGTAATCGCGCGTTCGATTCCCGCACGGGACAAATCTTTGTGTGACCCCACAAATATTAGATATCCGGACCGGGAAAGGAATAATTCTTAGTGTAGGGTTTGTTTTTTAATATTTTTTTTAATAAAATATCATCCTTCGGTCCATGTGAGAAAGAGACAGAGCTATTAAAGGTGTATATCTACATCTTTGTCTAACAGTAATGTAATTATAACAGCTTTGTTAGAGATTATGGTACGCGGTCTGTTCTAAGTCCTTCCATTGTGATAGTCCATTATGTTTCACCTTAATGCTATTAAAAATGTCAAAAAAACATTATATTTATTGCTTGTTTAAGATTATTGTATAATTTATTTATTGTATAATTCAGTTTGTATGTATATTGAGATATTCACACTGAATAAATTTAAAACAACGTTATATGCTATTTTTTTTATTCATTATCGTACACGGTGTAATTTTAGTAGCAATAAGCAGTGATAGCCTAGTGGTTAGACCGTTGGACTGCAAAGTCAGAGGTCTCGGATTCAAACAGCCAGTCACCTGACTTTTCGAAAACATGTGCGTGTTAAAAATTAACTATCACTTGCTTTAACGGTGAAGGAAAACATCGTGAGGATCCTTCGGCCCGCACATCAAGCGGGTCCGTCACCGAGCATTTGTGCTCGGTCGTCTCCATTCGTTAATCTGCAAGCGGAGTAAAATGTCCCTTAGAAATAAGGTGACACTTTACAAAACTAGCGTTCGACCCATCATGACTTATGCGTGTGTTGTGTTCGGGCATTCGGCCCCCTCTCACATCGATAAACTCCAAGTGGTTCAAAACCGCTTCCTCCGTAAAGCCGTAGGAGCCCCCTGGTTCGTACGGAACGTCGACCTCCACTCCGATCTAGGTCTCGAACCTATTCGCGCCTTTATTAAAAAGGCGTCAACACGTCACTTCGCGAACGCATCTACCCATGCGAATCCGTTAATCGTAGCCACCGCCGACTACGATCTCCCCCCCGACCCCTGCCGCCACCGCCGGCCGCGACATGTTCTCACCGACCCCCCCGATGCTTTGTCATCCCTTCTTTCCGCTCAGAATACGGGCGACGACGACGACGTAGTAGTAGATCCCCTCCCATAGCCGGCGGTTGACCGGTGCACTTAGTAGTGCACCCGTCCCCCTACAGCGACTGTCCCAACCGAAGCCGCCTCTTCAAGGCGCCCTCGAGTATGTCGCCTCTTGCCCTTCTAGCTGGCTAGAGCGTAGTGGTTGCACGCTCGCCTTTAAGTCCGGTGAAGCTGTCAAGGCCTCGCGGCCAACAGCGTACATCATTCACACACACACACACACACACACACACACACACACACACACACACATCGTGAGGAAACCTGCATGCACTAAGTTTCCCGAAGGTGTGTGAAGTTCGCCAACCCGCACTGGGCCAGCGTGGTGGACTATGGCCTAAACCCTCTCAGCTTGAGAGGAGGCCCGTGCCCAACGGTGGGACAGTTTCTTAACATGGCTAATATTATTATTATTTAATTTTTGTTGTCCTGGAGCGAAAACCCAGCTAATGTATCCAACGACTTCTGTTTACTGGTAATAAAATAGTGAATAAATAACACTTCAACAAGTAACATCTACCTACTGACACACATGACTAATATCATAGGTGGGGTGAAAATCCGGAACACCGAAGGTATCTACCGGCCAGCTGTCCAGCCGTGCCGAATGTCATTTTGCGCTTGGTTTATAGCATTGTGTGTATATAGACGTGGTATCTTACTTAGGTTTTATAAAAAAGCTCAAAGTTGCTCAGCGAGCTATGGAAAGAGCTATGCTCGGCGTTTCTCTACGTGATCGAATCAGGATTGAGGAGATTCGTAGAAGAACCAAGGTGACCGACATAGCCCTCAGGATTAGCATGCTGAAGTGGCAATGGGCTGGCCACATAGCGCGAAGATCGGACGGGCGTTGGGGCAGAAAGATTCTAGAGTGGAGACCACGTATTGGCAAGCGCAGCGTAGGACGACCGCCTGCCAGATGGACCGACGATCTTGTGAAAATCGCAGGAACTCGTTGGATGCAGGTGGCATCGGACCGGTTACGCTGGAAAGCGATTGGGGAGGCCTATGTTCAGCAGTGGACAAGTATAGGCTGAGATGATGACTACCAGTGAACAGCAGGCATTTTTTTTTTTAATCGTAGCCCCACTAGGATTTATTCCTGTGTCGTGGGTGCGTTTACAAACATGTAAATTCTCATACACAAATACCCAGACCGGAACAAATAATTGTGGATCACACAAAGATTTGTCCCGTGCGGGACTCGAACCCGCGACTATTAGACGCAGTGGGCAGAGCGGCTTAAGCTCTTAACCACTGCGCTAAATCGTCCGTCAAAAAATCATTGGATATATCACCTGAGGTTTCGCTCCATGACGACTAAAATTACACCGGGTATAGTTAAGTTCACCTTGACATTGTCAAACCACGTGTTCCGATGACCTGGTGAAGGTTGTAGGTAAAAGCTGAATGCATACAACACAACGGTCGCCATGGCGATCTTTGGGGGGAGGGGAGCCTTTGTCCTACAGTGAAGCTTCTTTCAGGTCTCTTAATCAGTGTGTAACTTGGGTTCGCTCAAGCGATTTTAGGTCATAGGTATGGTGATTTCTAATCGACTTCCGAGCGAAATAATCGACTGCCTCGTTAAGTCTAGTGGCGAATGCGTGTAGCGATCACGAGGTGTTATGTTTGAATCCTGGGTCGGACAGTGTAATTTTTCGGATAGAAAGATTTCCAGTGTCACTAGTTTGGGATTATGCCCGGTATAAGGATTATGGTTTTTGAAAGGGAAGAAACCAGAACGAATGTAAGGATTGTGGTTGGTAACGATGTGCTGGAGCAAGTGAATGAGTTTGTATATCTTGGATGCGCCTTCAGTAAGGATGGGAAATACACCGCTGACATAGAGAGAAGAGTGAGTGCAGGGAACAGAGTGAATGGTGCGATGGGAAAGCTACTCGGGAGCCGGCACTTAAGCCATAAGGCGCAGCTGGCCATACATAACGGAGTTCTTGTCCCAACGCTGTTATATGGTAGCGAGAGCTGGGTATGTAAGAAGGAGAATGAAAGTAGGATAAATGCGGTAGAAATGCGAGCTCTGCGGAAGATGTGCGGAGTGAAGCTGACCGACCGCATTAGCAACAGCATAGTAAGACAGCGAGTAGGTATGAAAGATAGTATCGGTGTAAAGATGAGAAAGGGCATGCTCCGTTGGTTCGGGCATATAGAAAGAATGCCAGAGGAAAGAATGACAAAACAGATATACAATGTGAAAGTGGAAGGATGCAGGTACCGGGGAAGACCTAGACTATCTTACCACGACCAAATAAACCGAGTCTTATCTGATGGAAAAGTCAAGAGTCTCCGTAACCGGCGAGCGTGTATGAGACGAACTATGAGAGTCGAGGAAGCCAGAGAGGTATGTAAGGAAAGAACCTGTTGGAACTCTGTACTCTCTGCCTACCCCGCAAGGGATCTGGCGTGAGGTTATAGATAGATAGATAGATAGATAAGTATCTTGTCATTGGCTTATCGGACCGAGGAGACCTCAGGCGCACTTCGACTCGATGGGATCATTTGTGCTGTCCTTGCCCTGATGCTCTTACGTATCTGAAGAACCAAATACTCCCTGTACCAGGCTATAGATTCCAGCAGGGGGGAAGAGCCGAAATTCCTCTGGGTTTGGATAGGCCACTCCCAGTAGCTTCATTCGCCGCGCTACCAGAGCGTCGCAGTGGCATAGTACGTGCTTCATGGTTTCAGTCTCTGTACCACAGTTCCTGCATGCCACGTCGCTGCAGATGTTCATCATGTGTAGATGTTCTTTTGTGCCATAGTGGCCAGTATATGTTCCGATTAGTTGCCTTAATTGCAGTCTACTATGTTTTAGCAGTCTCTTACTGTCGCTGTCACACCATGTGGAAAGAAATTCCTTGGAGTGTCTCAGCCCGGTATAGTAGCAATACCCTTCTTCTATTTACATTGGCATCTATCATCGTCGGTGAAAAGTGAGTATCTAGTACACCTTTAGTAGAGCTAATTATATCTGCCGCGCTTGGGGAATGAAGGCATAACTATATGACGGACGCCTTGGTTAATCCCGCTCGGGCTGAGTAAGCGGGTCCGATTCCCGCACGGCCAAATGTTTGTGACCCACAAATATTTGTTCCGGCCTGGATGTTTGGGTGTGTGTTCTAGCGATCGCTAGTATATATCAGTCAGGGATGGCCGTTTTAATGCTGGCAACCGTGAAAGGTGGGTTTTATCTTCGCTTCCATAGTCGTCCGCATGGTGGTTAGACTTAGAAATCTTGAAATAACAATAGGTTCTTGTCCAGTACACTGATCTTCCTTGATATCCAGACTTTGGTAGCAAAATATCCGAAGATCCTCGCAATAAATAAGGATTAATATTGTGCCACGAAATGCAGCGAGGTTAGCTGCTCCACCATACATACGACCGCTCGCCGCGTTGCTAATAGAATCACACAGTAGGGCCGTCCGCCATCTCACATCGACTATCTGTTATCGGTCGGTCATCTGACTTCTGTCATCGCATCACAACCACACACTCAGGATGCACTCAGATTTAAAAGTTACTAAAATTACTAACTGCCTGACATTCCATTAACTGTTATCGTCAAATATTGGTCAAATAATAGGCTCCGACATATAGAATGCTGATGCATACCGCACTCCGCTAGCCCATGCGTATTGCCCAATATCCGCGTAAAGCGCTAACGAGGACGATGCGCGTGTAAGCATATCATCACACCGTGCCTGACCATTTTTAGCTCGAGACATCGAGCAAGTCGCTTCATTTAGCTTATAGTAATTATATCAGCCTATACTGCCCACTGCTGGGCAAAGGCCTTCTCTCACAAATCGAAGTGAGAGAGATTAGGTCATACTCCACGCGGACCCTGTGCGGATTGGTGGAGGCAGGTTTGTGGCCACCTGCGGTTGGAACTTATCAAGCCGCCTTTAAGGCTTCCAACTCGGCTTAACGACTACCACATTAAGTGGTAGCCGGGACCAAAATCAAAATCAAAAGTTTTTTATTCATGTAGACCAAAAGGCACTTATGAATAGTCAAAAAGAGAAAATTATTAATTACTTAAGACTCTACCACCCGTTCGGAAAGTCATTCCTGTGGAGAAGAAGGGCAAGAAACTCCACGGTTACTCCTTTTTAAAAATGAGTTTTACAATTCTTTTTGTATACATTGCATTTATGGAGTATGGGAGAACAATGCAGAACGAGCTAAATAGATGTGCTTAAGTATAGATTAATCATAAGTGTACTTAGATTCATGATATTGGTCAGTGTCTACATAGTCCTCTCATTTACAAAATAGAGATGTTGTAGAGGTATATAATAAAAAGCATAATAATAATAGTAAGAGAAAGTGTTACTATAAAATATGTAAAGAGCGCGTACAAAACAACTGGTCATAGCTCCAGTGTGATGCCGAACGAGACAAAATTCAACAGCATTATGGTACACGTTCAGTCAGACAAAGAGCAGGGGACGGACCAGTCCCCACCAGCAGCACCCGTTCACGAGTATGACCTGAGACCAACGGCTTAACGTGCCTTCCGAAGCACGGAGACGCTCGAATATGAAAATGCCACAAACGGTCACCCATCTCAGGCTGACCGAGTCGAACGCTGCTTAACCTTGGTGATCGGTAAGAACACCGCGGTCGCACAACGCTACGAGCGCCTCTATTAATAATTGGAAATATATTATTATTTCGATAATTCTAATTAAGTCACGTAGTGGATGCCTGCAGATGGACATCGACGTCGGGGCAGGCCTAGGAAACGTTAGCGCGGTGATCTGGATACTTTTTATTAGGATTGGCCAGAGATATCCAGTCACAGATCCACGTGGAAAATTATGGGGGGAGACCTTCGATTCTAATCGAATCGTTTTTGTTTTCAGTCCTACGTCGGAATACAAAATTCGTGTGACTTTCATGTTTGTAAAGGAACCCACGACACAGGACAATTTTAGAGTGCCGCAACTTTAAAAAAAGAATATTATATTTTATAACGTTTTTAGTTGAAAAATAAATACCGATTCGCATTTTCCAAACATTTTATTAACTATTAAAATAAGGCATTACAGTAATATGAATCTTATTAAACCACTCTTAAACAACAATATCGTTCGCAGCCAGTTCGGGCACTTTGTTCTCGATGGTCACAGACTTGGTGCAGTCCTCCGTCTTATAGATGCCGACGAGACGGTTCGATACTTCGAACATGTTGTACCGAAGCGAGATTATGATGAACTGGGCGTTCTTTGTACGCTCCTGGAACATAATCAAAGATTTTAGTAATTCGTTTTGTATGAGAGGCGAAGTGATACGGAAAAAATAAGGATCCCGAAAACGTATGTAAATTGATATCGACCTCAATGATGGCTAGTCAAGGTTGTCTTTCAACTGTCGATACTCTCTTGTGGGGGCAGAGAGTACAGAGTTCCAACAGATTCTTTCCTTACAGGCTTTGTAGTTCATAGTTCGTCTCATACACGCTCGCCGGTTCCAGAGACTTTTGAGTTGTCCTTCAGATAAGGCACGGTCTTTTTTGGTGTGGTTGATAACTTTAGTGGTATATTACATATATGACGGACGATTTAGCTCAGTGGTTAAGAGTTGGTGTACATCACTCACCTCATCACACACCTTCGAGAAGCTCTTAGGCATGCAGGTTTCCTCACGATGTATTCCTTCACCGTAAAAGCAATGGATCATTCATTTTTAATACGCACATGCTTTCGAAAACGACAGAGTGCGTGCCTGGGTTTGAACCCGAGACCTCTGACTTTGCAGTCCAACGGTCAAACCACTAGGCTATCACTGCTTTCTGTCGCGTTATCTTACATAAATTGATAGTTAAAATGCCTCAATATCTCACCTTGATATAATTAGCGACTATGGATACATTCTTGAAATCGAGCGCGGCGTCGATCTCGTCCATCACGTAGAGCGGAGTCGGCTTGTAGTAGTGCAGAGCGAATACCAACGCGAGAGAAGATAGAGTCTTCTCGCCGCCGGAGAGATTGGAAATGTTCTTCCACGATTTGTTCGGGGGACGAACGCTGGGAATTAATACAGTGGAATCCGCTTATAATGACATCGAAGGGAATTACAAATACGTCATACTAAGCGGCTGTCATACAAAGCGGTTCATCGGACGATTTAGCGCAGTGGTTAAGAGCTTAAGCCGCTCCGCCCACTGCGACTAATAGTCGCGGGTTCGATTCCCGTGCGGAACAAATCTTTGTGTGATCCACAATTATTTGTTTCGGTCTGGGTATTTGTGTATGTGAATTTTCATGTTTGTAAACGCATTCACGATACAGGAATAAATCCTAGTGAAGGGCGACGTTTTAAAAAAAAGAAGCGGAATCTTAGCAAAATAATCTATCTATTTATATCATCACGCCAGCGCCCTCGCGGGGTAGCCAGAGAGTACAGAGTTCCAACAGGTTCTTTCCTTACACACCTCTCTGGCTTCCTCCACTCTCATAGTTCGTCTCATACACGCTCGCCGGTTACGGAGACTCTTGACTTGCCCTTCAGATAAGACATGGTGTAAAATAATGTGTTTTATTTTTGTTATATAATTACACTATTGGTACAAAGGCGGAAGCCTTTGCTGCCTTATTGCCTGAAGAAATTACATATCATATACAAGGTGTATCGTTAATAACACAAGACCTCAGACACCCCGATTACATATTTACTTCACAAATTCAATACGAAAACCAGTTTTCCAAATTTAACATTTTTACCCCCTTTTTAAGTACTTTTATACCCCAATTAACAGTGAAACTTGTACGTGTATGGGTGCATATTGAGAAATGCGTTTCAGAAATGCATTTGAAATCTCCGTATTGCTTTGAATCAAGAATAAATTAGTTTATTATAGCGCGCTAAAGGAGTAACAGCATTTTTTGCAAATTTGGCAGCCTCGTTGGTCTAGTGGCAAAGCGTATTGCTTTGCAATCACGAGGTCCTGGGTTCAAATCCTAGGTGAGCCAAGTGTAGTTTTTCTAACGAAAATTTCTCAGTACAAGTCCGGAGTCTGGAATTGTGCCCGGTATATGGCAATAGGCTCGCCCCCTATTAGATGGGACCTAACATCGTCGGCGAAACGTGGGTGTACTCAGTACACCTCTGCCACCCCCGCTTGGAGAATATAAGCGTGACGGTGTTAAAAAATAATGTAAGATATATTAAAATTGTTGGAATCAATTCTGTTACCGTTTTTGAACACACTACTTTCAGGTCTTGAGTTTATTGTGTTACACTTTGTATATGATTATTAAAATAAATATTAAATCGAACTAACTAAAAAAGGCGCTCGTAGCGCTGTGCGACCTATCATCAAGGTTACCGATCACCAAGGTTAAGCAGCGTTCGACTCGGTCGGCCTGAGATGGGTGACCGTTTGTTACATTTTCATATTCGAGCGTCTCCGTGCTCCGGAGGGCACGTTAAGCCGTTGGTCCCGGTTACCACTTAATGTGGTAGTCGTTAAGCCGAGTTGGAAGCCTTAAAGGCGGCTCGATAAGTTCCAACAGCAGGTGGCCACAAACCTGCCTCCACCAATCCGCACTGGGTCCGCGTGGTGGAGTATGACCTAATCTTACCTCGATTTGTGAGAGAAGGCCTTTGCCCAGCAGTGTAGGCTGATATTATATTATATAACAAAAAAAGATCACGTAAATCCCCACTGCGTACATATATATCGCTACTAACATATTACGATATAGGGAGAAAAATTACTACACAATATAAGCATCTATAGAACTTTGGCTCGTTGGCTTAGTGACGAATAACGGGCTTTGCGTTCACGAGCTCCCGGGCAGGGTTGTTATAAAAACCTTTTTGTTTTAATCACCGTGTTAAAGCCCAAGGTTCAATACCGATAAAATTAAAATGGGAGCACCTCGGAGCTATATGAATCCAATGCAAAGAAACATTAAAATCGGTTTATAAGCAACGGAGATATAAAACACAGACGAATTATGAACCTGATCCTTTTTTGAAGTCGTATTATTGATGTAATACCTATAATATCTACGCATTCGTGTTGTTTGTCGTTAAGGAGTTCCCTGGTGTATCTTCAAAGTCCAATACCGATAAAATTAAAATGGGACCACCTTAGTACTACGCTGAACCCAATCCAAAAAAATCATCAAAATCGGTCCACAATCGAAGGAAATATCGGTGAACATACAAAAAAAAGCATACATACAGACGAACATAGGACCTCCTCCTTTTTAAGTCGGTTAAAAATAATGTACTTGCGTAAAAGTAATTTCTTAGACACAATGAACGTGTGATACCGATACGGGTGTAAGTTTAAGGTGGAATGAGTTGTTACCTGAAAATAATGCCCTCAGTGAATGGATCCAAAGAGTCGACCAGTTCTAACTCAGCATCGCCTCCCAGCGTGATCATTTGGTACATTTCTTTCAGTTTGCCAGTTATAGTGTTGAATCCTAAAAAAACAAGATTAATTATATTTATCTCGATTAAGCCAAAAGGCGCAGCTGGCCATAAATAACGGAGTGCTTGTCCCAACGCTGTTATATGGTAGCAAGAGATGGATATGCAAGAAGGAAAATGAAAGTAGGATAAATGTGGTGGAAACGCAGTAAAGCTGACCGACCGTATTCGCAACAGCGTAGTAAGTAAGCGAGTAGGTATGAAAGATAGTATCGGTGTAAAGATGAGAAAGGGTATGCTCCGTTGGTTCGGGCATATAGAAATAAAGTAAAAAAAGTGAATGACAACAGATATACAATGCGAGAGTGGAAGAATGTAGGTACCGCGGAAGACCTAGATTATATTACCACGAACAAATAGACCGATTTTTATCTGAAGATGAGAGTGAAGGATTGCCTTCTTACCGGGTACAATATCAGGCTTCAAAGTGATAATTAAACGTTATTTTCGAGAGAAAAACTCAATATATTTCCGACCTAAAATTCAAAGCTAGCTTTTCGTGGTCGCCAGCCGCATAATGCGACAGAAGACATTGAATATTCTTTATATCATCCAGATCCCTTGCGGGGTAGGCAGAGAGTACAGAGTTCCAACAGGTTCTTTCCTTACAGACTGCTCTGGCTTCCTCCCCTCCCATAGTTCGTCTCATACACGCTCGCCGGTTACGGAGACTCTTGACTTGCCCTTCAGATAAGACACGGTCTATTTGGTCATGGTAAGATAGTCTACGTCTTCCCCTGTACCTACATCCCTCCACTTTCGCATTGTATATCTGTTTTGTCATTCTTTCTTCCGACATTCATTATATATGCCCGAACCAACGGAGCATACCCTTTCTCATCTTTACACCGATACTATCTTACATACATCCACGCTTCTTTGACGAAAAAAATGTTAATATAATTTATCCCGATGTGCAATAAGTGCTTACCGCACAAGAAATCTGTTGTCCTTTTCTTCCTTAACTGATCGTACAGCGCTCTCATGTCGTTCCTTTTGGTTGTTATTTCGTCTAATTCCGCTGCTCTCTTCAAGTACAATTCTTCTTTGGTTTTGTAATCCTGAAAACAAGTCCATCCTTTCACTTTCTAGTCAGGCACTAATCTACACATGACATACTTATAATTCGCATATAATCTATGTTGTTACTTTAACTCGGAACAGGACGAATATGATACGGCGTGCGCCCTGTTGCAATTCTGGCCAGTGTGCATCACGAGGGAAGATTCGAGTGAAAAACCAAACAAATCACGAAACAGTGCTCGTGGGTACCAGTTGTGACCCTCTTCAGACAGACGCGCAGAATTTCTTCTCAAATTATACAGGTGCCCAGTCGCGCGAACGTACGCGGCGCGATGTCGCACGCGCTTAAGTAAAATTATATAGGGTCACAACTAGCGGGCTATCTATTCTAAACTTAATCTATTACAATGCTTATCTATATATAACATGAAGACGTCGTCCCGAACATCACATTCTATTATTCATTCTTTTTATTTCTTATTTGTCTCGTACTTGCCCTGTTTGATTAAACTGTAAACTATTACTGGCGTATCATTCAGGTTCCATCTCGGAACAAATAAATAAGCTTATACGCACAGAGTATTTAGAAGGAATACTGGCTTCTATAATATACAGGTACATAAACCTAGTTAAGAAGTCAGAGTTTTTAAGACTGTCCTCCAAATTAAGCTGTATTTATTTAATGTTGTATGTAGAATGTACTTTAACCCGCTAACCCGCAACAAATGTTATTAGAAAGAAAAACAAGAGTAGGAAAATAAAATTCGCATTACCAGTAGGCATTTGATACATTACCTGGGCTTTCGCTCCAGAACGACTAAAATTGCACGGTGTATGTGTGTGTGTGTGAGTGATGTACGCTGTTGGCCGCGAGGCCTTTACAGCTTCACCGGACTTAAAGGCGAGCGTGCCACCACTACGCTCGAGCCATAAGGGCAAGGGGCGACATACTCGAGGGCGCCTTGAAGAGGCGGCTTCGGTTGGGACAGTCGCTGCGGGGTGAGGGGGTGCACTACTAAGTGCACCGGTCAACCGCCGGCTAGGGGAGGGGATCAACGACTTCGTCGTCGTCGTCGCCCGTATTCGGAGCGGAATGCACGGTGTATACTTAGGTTGCTTTTTATGAAGTTGCCATTTTATGAACCAACAACTGGCAACTAAAGACACTAAAATTGATACGGTAGGGACATAGAGCAAGGGTTGGTAATCAACGCATGAATAAAATAAACAAATTTATCATTGCGTGATAAAGGACATAGTTTTGCTTCCATACATGTTTATCCCCAGAAACCACAGCAATGAAAAATGCTTGTATTATTTTGAATCACCTATAAATTATCATCATGTATTTATTATTCAACGGACAAGCGGGAGAATTGCATTATTGCAAAATATATGGTTGTAATTATCTGGACAAAAGTCTTCAAAGACTGAAAACGATGAATGAAGGTGTACAAATGGGTGACTTAGTGGTAAACCATCTACTTCATGCAGATGACGCGGTTTTAATAGCGCCAACAGCCACTGATCTGCAAACACTAGTCACAGTTATGAAAGACGACTGCATGATCAATGGCTTACACTTGAATGTGAAGAAAACCAAGATTATGGTTTTTGAAAGAGAAGAAACCAGAACGAATGTAAGGATTGTGGTTGGTAACGATGTGCTGGACCAAGTGAATGAGTTTGTATATCTTGGATGCGTCTTCAGTAAGGATGGGAAATACACCGCTGACATAGAGAGAAGAGTGAGTGCAGGGAACAAAGTGAATGGTGCGATGGGAAAGCTACTCGGGAGCCGGCACTTAAAGCCATAAGGCGCAGCTGGCCATACATAACGGAGTTCTTGTCCCAACGCTGTTATATGGTAGCGAGAGCTGGGTATGTAAGAAGGAGAATGAAAGTAGGATAAATGCGGTAGAAATGCGAGCTCTGCGGAAGATGTGCGGAGTGAAGCTGACCGACCGCATTAGCAACAGCATAGTAAGACAGCGAGTAGGTATGAAAGATAGTATCGGTGTAAAGATGAGAAAGGGCATGCTCCGTTGGTTCGGGCATATAGAAAGAATGCCAGAGGAAAGAATGACAAAACAGATATACAATGTGAAAGTGGAAGGATGCAGGTACCGGGGAAGACCTAGACTATCTTACCACGACCAAATAAACCGAGTCTTATCTGATGGAAAAGTCAAGAGTCTCCGTAACCGGCGAGCGTGTATGAGACGAACAATGAGAGTCGAGGAAGCCAGAGAGGTATGTAAGGAAAGAACCTGTTGGAACTCTGTACTCTCTGCCTACCCCGCAAGGGATCTGGCGTGAGGTTATAGATAGATAGATAGATATAGTAATTTAGTATAGCCACCAATAAAAACGTTACGTAAAACTAAATTAGCAATAATCAAATCGATAATGGTTGAATGTAATCGATTGAATATACCCGATTGATAGGATTGAGACCGCTTACCGCAAATAATTATGGTATAGGTCACATGTTTGTTGGTTCTGGGGCCATTTTCGACGTTGTCCTTTGTTTATAAAATTGACCACTTGAGAAAAAGCAGATCATACAGACTGACTGCTATATGCTGACAATAATATTTTACTCTACCTGTATAGCTTGTATATTGGGTTTGGCGTCTCCCAGCCTGGTCTTCTGCGCGGCCAGACGGTTCCTCAGCTCATCGACTGATGCTGCCTCCAGTTCCTCAAGAGTGTGCTTCTCGAGAGGAGCTGGTCGTTCCACGCCAGGTATACCGTCTAGACCTGGGTCTTCTAGCTTCAATGTTGTTAGCTGTTGGTAGTGTAATAATATCAGCCTATAATGTCCTATTGCTAGGCCTTTGCTAAGAAGTCCCTCCCACCTCGATTTGTGAAAGCCCTTTGCCTTCTCACACAAATCGAAGTGGGAGAGGTTAGGTCATACTCCACTACGCTGACCCAGTGCGGATTGGTGGAGGCAGGTTTGTGGCCACCTGCTGTTGGAACTCATCAGGCCGCCTATAAGGCTTCCAACTAAACGACTACCACACTGAGTGGTAAGCGGGACCAGAAGTTAAACGTGCCTTCCGAAGGACGGAGGCGCTTAAATATCAAAATGCCACAAACGGTTACCGATCTCAAGCCAACCGAGTCGGACGCTGCTTAACCTTGAAGGTCGGTAAGAATGCAGCACAGCGCTACGAACGCGTCTGTTATAGCATAAATAATGATAATCATTTTTTTTCTGCTCGTTGGTCTTGTGGCAAAGCGCATCGCTTTGTGATCACGAGGTCCTGGGTTCAAATCGTAGGCCGGACAAATGTAGTTTTACTCACTGTCTGGAATTCACTGAGTCTGAAATTGTAGCCGGTATATGGCAATAGGCTCGCCCCCTATTACATGGGACCTGACATCTTCCGCGAAAAGTGGGTGTACTTAGTACACTTCTGCCATTCCCGCTTAGGGAATATAGGCGGGACGGCAGTTTTTTTTTTTTTTTTAAAACAAGCTTGTATAACGCAATCGCTATGGAGATTATCTTCTGGTTCCATCATCAGACCCTGCCTCCATCTAAGCATGTTATGCTAGTCTAAACGTGCTAATTTGAATGCTCCAACACTTCGGAGTTATAACAGTATTAACAGTTATAAACAATGCACACATCTTATAAGTAAAGATGGGTCGTATTAGGTAAATCAGGTACTAAGTACACCTGTTCCTAGTCTGCATAAATACCTAATCCAAATACCTATTCCACCTAATCCACCTAATCTCAATGATCTCATACACATACCGTTCCTTAGTGATCTCAATCCGCCTATTCTATATCAAATCCTGATATCGAATTATCGATATTTGAATGTTATCGAATTACCTGATATCGATTACCTGATATCGCATTGAATGTTAACATTGTTTTGTTAGTTAAGAACGGGTACAGTCATAATAACACTTTTAAGAAAATGGAAGTTTCAAAATTTGATTAAATCTTTTTTTTTTGTTAGATTAGATATTTCTGCACAAAATTGGTTGAATAATTAAACTAATACTTGGTTTCTATTTTATCATTTAATGATATATATTAGTGATGAATTGGTATCTTCCCTTCATACTTTTTACAGGCTTAGGACTGTTAACTTACGAATGTATGAAGTTTTGAGTCTTGCGATATTAAATATTCCGCAAAAGTTTAGCGTTCGCAAGATGGCGTATTTAAAAGATTTCAATTCATTATGTTTACAATTGTCTTTTTTTTTTTTTTACGCGTTGTATAGCGCTGTCTCGCTCCCTCCACCCTTACACGTAAGCGGGATAGCAAAGCGATAAGCATATGAGTGAGTGAGAGAACGCGGGAACAGGTGTGAGTGAGCGCGCTAAACGGCTAAACATTAGTTTTTATTGAATATGAATATTAGGTGGATTAGGTATTGTCAGAATTGGATTAGGTGCCGCCTATTCTCGTAAAATACCTGTTCTTTGGATCTGTTCTAATAAATACGACTCACCTCTACTTATAAGCAGTGGCTCCCTCATAATATTAAAGTCAAAGTCCAAACATTTTATTTCTATAGGCCAACAGCGCTTACAAACGTTAAAAATTATTACATTATTAACAACTACCCCCGGATCTAGCCTGAGCCCGGAGAAACTCAGCGGGCTAGTCTTTTAACTTAATTGGTCTGGCCTTTCTATTTATAATATAATATTAGCCCTGTTGTCTCACCGTCGGGGACGGGCATCCTCTCAAACTGAGAGAGTTTTAGCCCATAGTCAACCACGCTGGCCCAGTGCGGGTTAGCGAACTTCACACACCTTCGAAAAACTCTTAGGCATGTTTCCTCACGATGTTTTCCTTTACCGTTAAAGCAAGAGATAATTTGTAATACGCACGTGCTTTGGAAAAGACAGAGGTGCGTGCCTGCGTTTGAACCCGAGACCTCTGACTTTGTAGTGCAACGGTCTAACGACTAGGCTATCACTGCTTGTGCTGTTTTTTTACAAAATGTATTGAGGAGTTGCTGAATGAGGAGCTGCTTAAACCCAATTAGTTTTATCGTCGATAAATTCCGATATATCCTTTACTATATAGTCTAGTTTTAATAGCCTGTTTATACTTATTAATAGGCATCATTCGGATAGCTATGGGTAATTCATTGTACAAGCGTATACCATGAAAAAGTTGCTAATTCTATGGAGACGAGTAGAATATACAATAAGATCATCTTTGTTCCGTGTATTAATATGATGAATGTTGCTAAAGTTTTCAAAGTTACTGATATTCTTTATAACATATAATAGATTTTCTTATATAAATTGTGAGACAACAGTAATATTATATATATCTCTTTGAATTTTTCTCTAAGGGAAGCTCTTGGGGCCACATAGTAAATTGCACGAATAGCCCTTTTTTGAAGAAAGCTCAGCAGAACATCTCCAAAACAGTATGCCATATGACATTATGCTGTGAAAAAAAAGCGATATAAACAGTTCTAGCTGTTTCGACTATATCGACGGTCCCAAAGAACAGCTGAACATAGGCCTCCCCAATAGCTTTCCAGCGCAGCCGGTCCGATGCCACCTGCATCCAACGACTTCCTGAGATCTTCACAAGATCGTCGGTGCATCAGGCAGGCTAGTCCTTTTATGAAGAACGAAGATGGTATTCACTTCAGCAGAACATCCCTAATGCTTTAGCTTTGTATGCCATATGACATAATACTATAGAAATAAGCGAAATAAACAATTCTAGCTGTTTCAATATCAGTCATCAGTCAGACTGAAGGTATCTCGAAGGTCCCATAGAACAAAGTTACATATGCCAAACAAGATGATGGCATTTTCAACTTTAGTGCCCGTCCATAAGGTTATTAATGCATAGTTTAAATACTGGATTATAGAACTTTTTACGTTAGAAATGATGTTTGGCTGACCTCTCTCTCCCACTGCGGGGTCTTGCTCTTACAGTCCTGGATAGATTTCTCCATCTTAGTAACGGAGTTGTTCGCTTCAAGGCGTTCGCTTTTCACCTTGTTTTCTTGGCTCTGCAACTTCGATATCTCTTGCCTCAGCTCCGAGAACTCGCCTGTTCCCTCGCTAATTTGTTCTTCTAACTGTTGATATAAAATTACATATTTTATAATGAGATAAATAACTGGTGTCCGACCGAAGGTTTAATAAGAAAGATGGATCTAGATTGGCAAAAATTTAATAAAATTATCTTTGACTGTTTAACTTAACGAGATGATTAAAATTACCTACAACTAGTTAAAAAAAATATTACTGAAATAATATTTATCTATCTATCTATATCATCACGCCAAATCCCTTGCGGGGTAGGTAAAGAGTACAGAGTTCCAACAGGTTCTTTACTTACATACCTCTCTGGCTTCCTCCACTCTCATAGTTCGTCTCATACACGCTCGCCGGTTACGGAGACTCTTGACTTTTCCTTCAGATAAGACTCGGTTTATTAATATAAATATTATTATAAATAATATTTATTTACTTAATAATAATATTAGCCCGGTTAGGAAACTGTCCCACCGTTGGGCACGGGCCTCGTTTCAAACTGAGAGGGTTTAGGCCATAGAGGACTCAGGCATACAGGTTTCCTCACAATGTTTTCCTTCAAAGCAAGTGACAGTTAACTTGTAATGCGTAAATGCTTTCGATAAGACAGATGCGTGGCTTTGTTTAAGTCCGAGACTGACTTTGCAGTCCAACGGTCTAACCACTAGGCTATCACTGCTCTTAAAAAACGATTCTCATTTACTTAAAAGCATTCGTAAGTCGTAAATCGCAGTAGATCGTTCAATTTCGGTGCTTGCTGGAAACCTTTGAAAGCCGAAGGATTGGCCGAAGCTGGTATTTTTGCCAGAAGTTTCGGTCGGACACTATATATGTTATAACTAATTTAAATGATTGTGATACTTTAAATCGGTATAAAAAAGAGTTTAAGATGCCTCCTAATGCCACGAATCAGATTGTCATATAATTGAGTCCGTCAGCCCAAAAGTGGCCTAAGCTTGAGATAGGCAGTATACAAATAATGGGGTATTGTATATTCATGAATTTTAAATCAATGTGCATACATTATATTATATTTGATTTTATTCCTGATGCATATTATATTCAATTACTGTGCAAATTTTGTGTAAATTTTAGCATGTTTTAATTAATTTGTAGTGGATAAGTCAGGATATGAAAAATCGAGGGTTAGGCCGCTTTTGCGCCGACAGCTTCAATTTTAGTTGATTTTCCGTAAGATTTATACGAAACTGAATGAAATTAACGTATTTCTTGAAGTGATAACTTCTTATGGGAGGGTAAACCGATTCGTGACGTAACGCGTAACGGCGCCAGTCTGTCTGGCTTCCCTTTCTCTCACGCATACGGCAGCGGTAGGCATGCTCTTCCTCTCTCACTCTAACCCACAGCGTTCTTCCCTTTCTCTCACGCATACGGCAGTAGTAGGCAGGCTCTTCCTCTCTCACTCTAATCCACAGCGCTAGTTTAAGTTATCACTTCTGTCGGGCGTCCCGAGACGCACTATTTTTTATTTTGGATCGTATCGGACTTTGTTTATAAATTTAAGTTTCCGAAGTTTTGAGCGTTTTATAGCACCAATGGTGGAAGAACCTTCAACGTCTTTAAGGATCTTTGACGTCTTTGTGATAGTTTCATTCCGGGGTTCCCTTTTTCAGGGGCTAAATTTGAAGGTCATCATCATCATCTCAGCCTATACTTGTCCACTGCTGAACATAGGCCTCCCCAATCGCTTTCCAGCGTAACCGGTCCGATGCCACCTGCATCCAACGACTTCCTGCGATTTTCACAAGATCGTCGGTCCATCTGGCAGGCGGTCGTCCCACGCTGCGCTTGCCAATACGTGGTCTCCACTCTAGAATCTTTCTGCCCCAACGCCCGTCCGATCTACGCGCTATGTGGCCCGCCCATTGCCACTTCAGCTTGCTAATCTTAACGGCTATGTCGGTGACCTTGGTTCTTCTACGAATCTCCTCATTCCTGATTCGATCGCGTAGAGAAACGCCGAGCATAGCTCTCTCCATAGCTCGCTGAGCAACTCTGAGCTTTTTTATGAGACCTATTGTAAGAGACCACGTCTCTGATCCATATATCATCACTGGTAACACACATTGACTAAAAACTTTAGTCTTAAGGCACTGAGGTATTTTGGATGAGAAGATGTTGCGCAGTTTCCCGAACGCTGCCCAGCCGAGTTGGATTCGTCGATTGACCTCTCTCTCAAAGTTGGACCTACCTAACCGGACTACCTGTCCCAGGTAAATGTATTCGTCGACAACTTCAAGAGTAGAGTTCCCAACGGTGAGTGCGGTGGGTACGACATGGACTTTAGACATTATTTTCGTTTTGTCCATGTTCATTTTAAGACCCACTTGTTGAGATACTCTGTTGAGGTCACCGAGCATTCGTCCTAGATCTTCCAGCGACTCCGCCATGACCACAATGTCGTCGGCAAATCGAAGGTGAGTGATGTATTCGCCATTGATGTTGATGCCAAGTCCTTGCCATTCCAAGAGCTTGAAGGCGTCCTCTAAGGTGGCCGTAAACAGTTTCGGAGAAATGACGTCTCCCTGCCTTACTCCTCTTTTTATGGGGATCGCCTTCGTGCACTGCCCCTGTACTCGGACTGACATGGTGGCGTTATTATACAAGCACTTCAACACTTCAATGTACCGATAGTCAATGCGGCATCGCTGGAGAGATCTAAGAACCGCCCAAGTCTCGATCGAATCGAAGGCTTTCTCATAGTCCACAAACGCCAAGCATAGTGGCCGATTATACTCCTCGGTCTTCTGTATAATCTGCCGCAGCGTATGTATGTGGTCTATGGTACTAAAGCCTTTCCGGAAACCGGCTTGTTCGGGAGGCTGGAAGTCATCAAGCCTGCGTTCGAGACGATTCGTGATGACTCTCCAAAAACAACTTATAAACATGGCTCAGCAATGTGATGGGCCTATAATTCTTCAGTAAAGTGTTATCACCTTTCTTGAAAAAAAGAGCCACCACACCCCTGTTCCACGCTTCCGGCGTTTTTCCTTCGAGCAAGACGGAATTAAACAGCCTCTGAAGGACTTTAAGTACCGGCGATCCGCCCGCTTTCAGAAGCTCTGCGGTAATTCCGTCTTCACCCGGCGCTTTGTTGTTTTTAAGGTGTTTGAGAGCCATCCCAATCTCGTACAGGCTGATGTCCGGGATATCTTCAGTGTAGTGTCGGGTTAGCTTGGCTCTTGGGTCTTTTACCAAGTCAACAACAGGTTCAGCTACTGAGGTATACAACTGCCCATAGAACCTCTCTATCTCCCTGAGCACCTCTGACCTATTCGACGTTACGTTTCCGTCCTCCGTCTTCAGCTTCGTCAACTGGCTTTGCCCAATAGACGCGTCTCTTGCAAACACTTTGGAGCCCTTGTTCTGCTCTATGGTCTCCTCTATACGTCTTGTATTGAAGGACCGTAAATCGTGTCGCAAGGACTTCAATATCTGTCCATTGAGCTGCCTATAGGACTTAGCATCATCGGAGGTTTGGAGTGTCATGGTACGTCGCTCAGCCATAAGGTTTCGGTTGTAGTCAGATAGCTTTTGAGGCCTATTTTTACGGTGGGGCTTAAAATGCTTGGACCCGACCGTATGGACAGTCTCTACCAACCTATTGTTGATTTCGTCCACTGATGCGCTGCTGTCTAGCAATTCGAAGCGGTTTGACAATTCGAGTTGAAAGTTCTCGGGGTTTTGGATATGTGCATTAGAAGGTCGGAGCGTAGACTTCATCAGACGCGATCTTTCCATTTTGACATTAATATTTAATGTGCCTCTGACCATTCGGTGATCACTGCCGGTTTTTACCCTGTGAATCACGGAGACATCATTAAATATTTGTCGCTTGGTGCTCATGATGAAGTCTATCTCATTTTTTGTGGAACCATCAGGGCTCATCCAGGTCCATTTCCTATGAGGCGGCTTCCGGAAGAAAGAGTTCATCATAAAGAGTCCCTCCTTCTCCAGATATTCGGCCAGCCTCTGACCCCTGGGGTTGCGTTGCCCATATCCAAATTGCCCCACTCTCAATTCATCATCGCCCCGTTTGCCCAGCCGCGCATTGAAGTCACCCATAACCACTGTAAAGTGTGCTTTGGAAGTATGTATGGCTCTACTAATGTCCTCATACATTACTTCGACGTCATCATCTGAGTATGCCGAGGTCGGTGCGTAGACCTGTATGACCTTCAGCGAATATCTTTTGGATATTCTGAGTATCAGGTACGCTACCCTGCTCGACACACTAGTGATGGACACAACGTTGTCTATGAGTGACTTGTGGACGATAAATCCGACACCCCCTTGGGACTGCTGTTCGCCCTCCCGGTAGTAAAACAAGTTGCCGGATTTTAAGGTTATCGTGTCCTCGCCCTTTCTTCGGACCTCCGATAAACCAACAATATTCCACCGCAACTTTTTTATCTCTTCCTCCAGCTCAACAAGCTTCTCATCTGTCCTTAACGTGCGTGCGTTGTATGTCACCAGGGCCAATTTTCGGTGTTGGTGGTAGCCGAATCTCTGCCGGAGATTCTTAGCACCCCTTGTCCTGTCGTTACCATGGCTGCTACCGTGGCCAGGACGAACAGGACCGCCGGGGACTAGGGGCCTGGTTTCTTACATTCTTCCATAATTGGGGGTGTTTGCCATACTCGCCACGCTTGGCAGGCGGGTTGGCGAGCGCAGTTATTGGTCGTCGAAGTGCTAAGGGAACGCTGCTGCCCATTCCCTAGTTTTCCCTTAGTCGCCTTGTACGACACCCGATGGGATAAGATGGGTTGGTCCTATTCTAAGCCGGGAACCACGCGGCAATTTGAAGGTACTCAAACTTATTTTTTTTCTTTTTTTCTAGACCTGGGCTGTATATGTATAGCACTGGAAGCATCAGGAACTAAAAATCCTACTATAATATTATAAATGTAAAGTTTGTATGTATAGATGTTAGTGTTGTAAAAACGCTCGAGTCGGCGCTTAAACGCTCGCACCTTCTACGTGCTTCAACGCTCGAGAGCGTCGACTCAGCACTAAACGCTCGACTTCAGCGCTCATTTTCACAACACCCATAGATGTTGGGATGTTTATTACTCAATCATACAAAAACGGCTGAACGGGTTTCGCACACAGATAATTTATTATTAACACATAAGATGCTTTTTATCGCGAAAAAATGTTAAATTCCTGTCTAAAGTCAACGCGGACGATGTCGCCGGCAGAAACTAGTTAAAAATAAATCACGATGATACTCGAATTTTATTTTTATTTCATATAAATTAATCGTTTCTTCGAGGCGCTCGTAGCGCTGTGCGACCGCGGTGTTCTTACCGATTACTAAGGTCAAGCAGCGTTCGACTTGGTCGGCCCGAGATGGGTGACCGTTTGTGGTATGTTCGTATTCGAGCGTCTCCGTGCTTCGGAAGGCACGTTAAGCCGTTAGTCCCGGCTACCGCTTAATCTGGTAGTCGTTAAGCCGAGTTGGAAGCCTTAAAGGCGGGTTGATAAGTTCCAACAGCAGGTGGCCAAACCTGCCTCCACCAATCCGCACTGGGCCCGTGTGGTGGAGTATGACCTAATCTCTCTCACCACGATTTGTGAGAGAAGGCCTTTGTCCAGCAGTGGGCAGTATAGGCTGATATATTATTATTATAATATTAATACGTGAAGCAAAAACTTTGTACACATTTTTACGAAAATTGCGCGGACAGAGGAGTATGAAATTTCTCACACTTATAGTTTATATAGAGGAGCGCAGAATGCAAATTTTTTTTTTAAATTATGCATAAAACATACATTAAATCAATGAAAAAAACATTACACACACTCCCATGTATTTGACACAATACACGTCAAATTGATGTTTGCTTTAATATTATTTGTCTATAGTCTTACTGAATGTCAAACATAACCAGCAAACGATGAAAGAGTAGGTCGAATATCGACCTATGGGCGACCACTAGTATATTATAATTGTTTCTTAAGTATTTTTATACTTTTATGTAAAAAAATTTGATTGCTTGCTTATGCGTTATGTTACGTTTTAATAAACCACATTTTAAATTGATTTTTTTTGTATTGTTTATGAAGTTTGTAAACCTTAGTATGAATGAATTTGCACAACAAATAATACGACTGCCTCGTTGGTCTAGTGGCAAAGCGCATCGCTTTGTGATCACCAGGTCCTGGGTTCTAATCCTAGGTCGGACAAGTGTAGTTTTTCTAACGAAAACTTCCCAGTACCAGTCTGGAGTTTGGAATTGTGCCCGGTATAGGGCAATAGGCTCAGTACACCTCTGCTATACCCGCTTAGGGAATATAGGCATGACGGTGTTATTTTTTTTATGTAAGACGTTACCTCCTCCAATTCCTTCTGTAGTTGCGAATTCTCCAAAGTGAGCTGTTTCTTCTGCGTGTTTAGATTCTCTAGATTTTTCTCCGTCTCCTTCAAATCTGTTTCCATTTGCTGTATCTTGTCTTTTGACTTCTTTGCGTTCCTGCAAATAATAATATATGATGAGATTTTTGCCTATAAAAGAAAATGCTCAAAACCAATTTTTTTTCCAACGTATCGCCACTCTAGGATTTATTCCTGTGTCGTGGGTGTGTTTATGAAAATTCAGATACACAAATACCCAGACCGAAATTTGGGCTTCGTATTGAATTTGGAAAGCAAAAATCTAGCTCTGACGGACTGAATCTGACGGACGATTTAGGGCAGTTGGTAAGAGCTTAAGCCGCTCCGCCCACTGTGTCTAATAGTCGCGAGTTCGATTCCCGCACGGGACTAATCTTCGTATGACCCACAATTCTTTGTTCCGGTCTGGGTATTTGTGTATGTGAATTTTCATGTTTGTAAACGCACCCACGACACAGATAAATACTAGAGTGGGGCTACGCTTAAAAACAAAAACAAGAAGATGTCGGGTGTCTGAGGTCTTGTGTTATTTAAGTTACACGTTTAATAAAGATATTATTTACCCTATACTCTGTACTCTCTGCCTACCCCGCAAGGGATCTGGTGTGATGATATACAAGGTGTAACATAATAAACGCAAGACCTCAGACACCCCAATTAGAGAATTGCTTCATAAATTCAAAACGAAAACCAAATTTCCAAATTTAAAGGCAAATGACCCCTTTTTTAAGCACTTTTATACCCCAATTAACAATGAAACGTGTATTTGTGCGTTTTGAAAAATACGAGTTAAGAATGCATTTGTAATCTCCTTATTGCTATGAATCAAGAATAAATTTAGTTTTTTATAGCGCACTGAAGGAGTAAAAGCATTTTTTTGCAAATTTAAAAAATGTAAGATACATTAAAAATAGTTGTCTTGCGTTTATTATGTTACAGCTTGTAGATAGATAGATTTACCTTATACTCGTGTTGATAGCAACTCTCAGCTTGGTAATTTCCGTGGAGACTTTGTCTATCTTCTTGGTTAAATCATCGACGTTCTTTTGAAGATCCTTCACTTTGCCTCCGGCGACAGCTGATATTTGAGCGTCGACGCCGTGCACTTCCTTCTCTACCTTAATGACAAACAAATAGAGTTCAAAATAATCGTGCACTAACTCGACGAGCTAAAGCTGCTCCGCCCACTGTGTCTAATAGTCGCGGGTTCGATTCCCGCACAGGACAAATCGTTGTGGGACCCACAATTATTTGTGTCGGTCTGGGCATTTGTGTATGTGAATGATCATGTTTGTAAACGCACCCACGATACAGGAATAAATCCTAGTGTGGGGGGGGGACTATTAAAAAAAAAAATTGCACATTTTTTTCTCTGTAAATGAGAGAATTATGTAGCCATTCTCATGTATAATTTGTTTAATTTAACTTAGACCCACCTAATAGCCGGGCACAATTTCAGACTCCAGACTCATACTGGGAAGTTTTTTGCTAGAAAAACTTCATTTGTCCGAACTAGGATTTGAACCCAGAACCTCGTGATCACCAAGCGATGCGCTTTGCCACTAGACCAACGAGGCAATAAATATACTTAAAAAATTTAAAATGAAGGTTTATAGACATAGTACTTACTTCGCCGGCATCATGTTTGGCTTTCTCCAGTTTTTCTTCAGTGATCTTCAGCGCCGCTTCAAGTTTGGCTTTCTGTTTGGGGTCTACTTTGCTCGAGGCCACTTTGGCTTCTTGTTGCTTTATTTGTTTCTGAAAGATCATGTTTGAATTGTTTGTATTATACCCGGTTTTTACAAATCAAGAGTCTCCGTAACCGGCGAGCATGTATAAGACGAACTATGAGAGTGGAGGAAGCCAGAGGGGTATGTAAGGAAAGAACCTTTTGGAACTCTGTACTCTTTGCCTACCCCGCAGGGATCTGGTGTGATGACATAGATAGATGGATAGATAGATACCCGGTTTATACACTGCCACTGCCGCAACTTCTCGCAAAAAGCATAGAGCAGTACCGCGGCAGCATCGACTGTTCACATACTCCCTCGCACTACACGCATCGCTGTGTTTCTCATGAGACTAATGGTGTTATTTCTAGGAAGTAAGTGTATAAAGGATTTCAGATGGCCTAGTCCCCACAAGCAGCACTCGTTCACGAGTATGTCTATTGGAACCGCCATCAGCCCAATCATAATATTTACCTGCATCAACGGCACTTGTTCGATCAAACTCTTCAGTTCGATGTTGAGTTTGCTTAACATCGTTTTACCTTCATGCGTGCTTCTCTGTAACGTCACTAGAGAATCTTCTAGATTCGACTGTTCGCTGCGTAACCCCGTCAACCTAGAACCATAATTAATATACTGGATACTGCCGAGTGCTTATTGTATTGAAAAAATAAACGTATATACTCAACAAATGCTCACGAAGGCCCGCATGCAAGTACTCACGAAGGCACGCGTACAAGTACTCACGAAAGCACACATGCAAATACTCACGAAGACACGTATGGAAGTACTCTCGAAGGCTCGCATGCAAGTACTCACGAAGGCACGCATGCAAGTACTCACGAAGGCACGCATGCAAGCACTCACGAAGGCCCACATGCATGACATACGAAGACACGCGTACAAGTACTTACGAAGGCACACATACAAGTACTCACGAAGGCACACATACAAGTACTCACGAAGACACACATGCAAGTACTCACGAAGGCAACCATGCACGCACGCAGTTCACATACAGACGTTCGGTTTGGGTATTTCACATGTGAAATATATCTATTAACGCAGCTACGAAGCCCAGAATAACTCCAAGTGTAAGTCTAGTTAAGGATTACGAACGGAATGACGTACCTCTGTTCCAAAGCTGCCAGCTTGTTCTCATTGGCCTGTATGACGCGTGGGTCCTGTTCGCTCGTGTCTTGTTGTACCGAACTGGACATGCGGCCACGCATCGTAGTCTTACCTCCACCAGACATTGTACCTTAAACAGTAACAATAATTTCAGCACTTAGAACAAAATTAATTCGTAACCGGCGAGCGTGTATGAGACCAACTATGAGAGTGCAGGAAACCAGAGACATCTGTAAGGAAAGAACTTGTTGGAACGTTCGCACCCACGACACACAAATATTTCAGACACATCAGACTAGGCCTAAGGCTATGATTTTTCTTAAATTTATTTCAAATTACCCCATTTTCGTTCGATAAGCCGTAATAACGGATATTAATTACAAAGTACATAACGTGAATTGCGCGTCTGTATCACGTACGTTAAAATATTAGACTAAGACTTCGAAGTCTCACATCGGTAGATGCCAAACGGTTCAATCTCGTTTCCTCCGCAAAGCCGTCGGAGCCCCGTGGTTCATAAGGAATGTCGATCTCCATTCCGATCTCGGTCTCGAACCTATTCGCGTCTTTATTAAAAAGGCGACAACCCGATATTTTGCGAACGCGTCCAATCATAGTAATCCGCTAATAGTAGCCGCCGCCGACTACGAACCCAACTCCCCTCCTATCAACCGCTACCGCCGTCCGCGGCATGTTCTCACCGACCCTCCCGATTACATCCCTTCTTTCGGGTACAGATACCGCACACAGGATCAGACACCGACCTCGCCGGCAAGCTCGAAGTATTCCTTGCACGCCGGCCGGTGCAGAGCACCACGGCGAGACACCTAGTATACGCCCTCCCCCATAGCGACTGCCCAAGCCAAGGCCGTTCCTCCTTGAGGCGCCTTTGAGCTAATTGCCCCCTTGCCCTTCTGGGTCGAGCGTAGTGGTTGCACGCTCGCCCTCTTGTCCGGTGAAGCTGTAAAGGCCCCGCTGCCAACAGCGTAGATCATTCACACACACACACAAAAAACTTCTAGACAAAAGAAGTCTAGACGGAGCATTGCTAACAAATATAGCGCCTAAAATCAGCCTCAGTTACGCACTATATGTGCGCAATGTCAGTGTTCGATTTCTAGAAAATTTGTTCAAAATCTGTCAATGTGTGCGTGCGTGCGTGCGTGTGCGTGTACGTAGTACAATTTATCTACCCATAAATTTTATACTGTTACGTAGCGGGGGTAAAGAAATGCCGAATAACGTGCGAAGTACTTTATTAGGCGATGTACACACAAAACAGTACGTCGAATGCAAGTACACACACGCACTAATCACACACTAGTACTACTCTCGTTAGCACCCAAATACTGCTTTCAAGTCGCTCAGTCACTCAGAGTATCCGTATCCGCTTCCGAAAAGACGACGGACGATTTAGCGCAGTGGTTAAGAGCTTAGGTCGCTCCACCTACTGTGTTTAATAGTCGCGGGTTCGATTCCCGCACGGGACAAATCTTTGTGTGATCCACAATTATTTGTTCCGGTCTGGGTATTTGTGTGTGAATTTTCATGTTTGTAAACGCACCCACGACACAGGAATAAATCCTAGTGTGGGGCTACGTTTTAAAAAAAAAAAAAAAAAAAAAAAAAAAAAAAAAAAAAAAAAAAAAAAAAAAAAAAAAGAGACTGTCCGTCCCCGCGCTGTGTTCCTTTTATACTCGTACAACTAAGTACAACGAAAAATAGCCGGCGCGCCCAAAGCGGTATTATTATTACATACTTAGACGTCCACGACTTTTATCGCGTAATCAATTCCCTTTTATTATACCTTCTTGAAAATCTAAATTCACAAATAATACTTTTTTGTACCGTGTGTGTAGGAATAATAACAATGATCACTCTAATTTGGATATGTATAATTGTCAATTGCATGCTTTTAAAAACATATTAGAAACAAAAAAGAATGTAGCTAAGTAATCATAGGAATATGGTATACACATGTACTTTTATTATGAGTTTTTATATTAATTTCAGTTTATCATTTCAATTTTCATTTTTTTTAAATGTACTTATTAATAGTGGAAACTTAATTGATCTATGTATAAGTTAATATATTATAATTTAGGTGTATCACATATTGTATGTTTCCCAAAAACAAATAAAATAAAAATAAAATGCTTATTTGTACGTGAACAAATAAGCACTTTGGTACTTGTTTCCCGCGACCTCGCGCCGGCGTTAATTAAAGGGCGGGGTACCTTCTAGACATTTTAGCACGTAAGCGCGGTATATAGATCTTTCCTGACGGATCGATAGGGGATCTAAGTGTGTGTAATGCGTTTTAAAGTTTACATCCCCCGATAAGGCATTCACGAGATATCAGGGTGTATTGGAGTCGTAACAATACAGTTTAGACAAAAGACGAGTAGACAAGTAATTCATCATCGATCGAATATATGTCGATACACAGACGCCGCTCGAAAAGTGGCACCACTTGGAGGCAGATAAGAGTGGGCGGTACTTAAAAACTAGCAGTGTTACGCTTTAAGTCGCTTGTTTACCGCGCGACGAACATGGCAATTAAAAATTGTAAGAATTATACAAAAAAGTAACGAAAAATGATGGGGTGTTTTATTTTAAGTAACTATCAATTCACATCAATGATTTTCTATACTGTGTTGTCTTTATTCGCATTAATTTTCGATTATTTTATTCATATATAACATCGTATGCATTCCGCAACTGTCTTCGGTCGTAAAATTTTATTGCTTTTTGTTCATTCCAATGCTAATACCACTTTAAATGATACGAGTAAGGTACAATATTCCCAAAGGATATTGTTCTGCGCCCATACATGATTTGCCCCAGAACCAACATCAATAAAAAATACTTGTATGATTTCCAATCACCCATAAATTCTCTTAAGGCATTTATTATTAAGCGGACAAGCGGGGGAATCGCAATATTGCACAAAAAGTATTAGATTTTGAGGTTATAATTCAGTAGCCATTAATACATATGAAGTTATATTGAGTGTTGACATTCAGTAAAGATGTAAGGATGTCGGCGATACTTTACGGACGCCTACATTTGCTTGACGGACGATTTAGCGCAGTGGTTAAGAGCTTAAGTCGCTCCGCCCACTATAGTCCGCAATAGTCGCGGGTTCGATTCCGCACGGGACAAATCTTTGTGTGATCCACAATTATTTGTTCGGGTCTGGGTATTTGTGTTTGTGAATTTTCATGTTTGTAAACGCACCCACGATACAGAAATTAATCCTAGTGTGGGGCTACGTGGGCTTTAAAAACAAAAAACTTTGAACTATTCGTTTTAGATTGCAAATTGTCCGTTTTATACGGATTTTGCCATTATTTTAATAAAAAAGATAAATAATGATGGCATGGAGCAAATTTTTGTTGGTTCTGGGGCAATTTTTGATTGATTGAATGATGTCCTTTATGTTCATATCATAACTATACGCACTTACGTGGACTGGGAACGTCTTTTAGTGTAACTTTTCAACGGGACTGTGTATCTTGTTATAATATATCGATGCTTTGGGTAAATAAATTTTATGCCGTTTAGACAACTCAAGACGAGGAGAGAAGTAATTCATCTAAGGTTAAAATCTTACCAGCTATCTCAATAACATCTCCATTGAGTGTGACGACCCTGTATCTGGTGTGCCCGTATGCTATACGAGAGGCTTGTTCCAGGTCTTTAGCGACGAGTGTGTCCCGCAGGGCATAGTAGAAAGCTGGGAGGACTCGGTCATCCTTCACTTTGACCAGGTCGAAAAGACGGGGCGCAGATTCGGGACTGAAATAATACATACTTTAGTAAATATCTGTTGAATAAAATGACTTCCTTTGTTATTAAAATTGTATACGTATTTGCGTTTACGTGTTCCCGTGTATTTTGTATTTTTTGTTCTTTTTTTAATTGTTTTTAGCTGTAAGAATATTCTGTAATCTCAATCAACTGTTTGAGGCGCTCGTAGCGCTGTGCGACCGCGGTGTTCTTACCGATCACCAAGGTTAAGCAGCGTTCGGCTCGGTCGGCCTGAGATGGGTGACCGTTTGTGGCATTTTCATATTCGAGCGTCTCCGTGCTTCGGAAGGTACGTTAAGCCGTTCATCCCGGTTACCACTTAATGTGGTAGTCGTTAAGCCGAGTTGGAAGCCTTAAAGGCGGCTTGATAAGTTCCAACAGCAGGTGGCCACAAACTTGCCTCCACCAATCCGCACTGGGTCCGCGTGGTGGATTATGACCTAATCTCTCTTACCTCGATTTGTGAGAGAAGTCCTTTGCCCAGCAGTGGGCAGTATAGGCTGATATTATATATTATATACAAGCTGTAACATAATAAACGCAAGACCTGAAAGTAGTTTGTTCTAAATCGGTAACTGAATCGATTCCAAGAATTTTTAATGTATTTTACATTTTTTCAATTTGCAAAAAATGCTTTTAATCCTTCAGTGCGCTATAAAAAATTAAATTTATTCTTGATTCATAGCAAGAAAAAGATTCCAAACGCATTGCTAAAACGTATTTCTCAAAACGCACACATATACGTACAAGTTTCATTGTTAATTGGGGTATAAAAGTGCTTTAAAAAAGGGTAAAAACCTTTAAATTTGAAAATTTGGTTATCGTTTTGACTTTATGAAGCAATTCTCTAATCGGGGTGTCTGAGGTCTTGCGTTTATTATGTTACACCTTGTATATAATCAACTGTTTTGGCAATACAGATAATGTATGACTGACAATATAATGTGAGAATGCCTCATTGGTTTAGTGGTAAAGCGCATTCAAATTCAAACCTAGGTCGGACAAATGTAGTTTATCTAACGAAAATTTCCCATTATAAGTCTGGAGTCAGAACCTGTGCCCGGGATATGGCAATAGGCTCGCTCCTATAACATGAAACCTAACATTGTCGGCGAAAAGTGGGTGTACTCAGTACACCTCTGCTGACCCCGCTTTCGGAATAAAGGCGTGCCGGTGTTTATATAATTTTTAATATTATTTATAGTGTGAGTCCGAAAAATTACCCAAAAAATAAGACCTCATGTATGGGTCTAGTGAGATCGCGTACGATTATTCGATGTCCGTTGGACGACTGTAAAGAAAACTTGTTTAGACTCTGGTCATACTATACACTAAGACACTTGTCTCTCGTAGGTCTGCCTGAGATGTAGTGTCTCTTCAAGTTTTCGACACAAGCTTGGAGAGTCTCAACAGTGTCCAACATATTTTAAAATTAAAATCATATAAAATTGTACGCAGTTGTGTAAATAAGCAGTGATAGCTTAGACTGTTGGACTGCAAAGTCAGAGGTCTCGGTTCAAACCCAGGCACGCACCTCTGTCTTTTAGAAAACATGTGCGTTTTAAAACCTTAATTATCACTTGCTTTTACGATGAAGGAAAACATCGTGAGGAAACCTGCATGCCTAATTCTCTCAAAGGTGTGTGAAGTTCGCCACACTGGGCCAACGTGGTGCACTATGGCCTGAACCCTCTCAGTTTGAGAAGAGGCCCGTGCCCTACAGTTTCTTAAATTCAAATTCATTTATTTCTTTGTAAACATAGATAGTTATTACAGATCTTGTCAAATCACAATAATAGATTCTCTATGTTTTACCTTTAAAGGCATACAAAGACATGCATGTTCAATTATTATTATTATTGTGAGTAATAAACATTATTATGATTACAAATAGCAATATTAACATTAATTATTAGTCATTTTATGTCAAATAAGTGGTATAGGAATTTCTGTATAATGTCAGCTAAATGGATACCCATTCAAACATTATTTCATCATCATCATCATCATCATCTCAGCCTATACTTGTCCACTGCTGAACATAGGCCTCCCCAATCGCTTTCCAGCGTAACCGGTCCGATGCCACCTGCATCCAACGACTTCCTGCGATTTTCACAAGATCGTCGGTCCATCTGGCAGGCGGTCGTCCCACGCTGCGCTTGCCAATACGTGGTCTCCACTCTAGAATCTTTCTGCCCCAACGCCCGTCCGATCTTCGCGCTATGTGGCCCGCCCATTGCCACTTCAGCTTGCTAATCTTAAGGGCAATGTCGGTGACCTTGGTTCTTCTACGAATCTCCTCATTCCTGATTCGATCACGTAGAGAAACGCCGAGCATAGCTCTCTCCATAGCTCGCTGTGCAACTCTGAGCTTTTTTATGAGACCTATAGTAAGAGACCACGTCTCTGATCCATATATCATCACTGGTAACACACATTATTTAAAACTACTTAAATCATTATTTAAGAATGCGTCAACAGTATAATAACATTTATCAGTTAGTAGGGTAGTCAATTTATTTTTTAAACTTAAAGGACTTTTTAAACTTAAAAGGCTAATATTATTATTATTTTTATTCTTTATAATAAAATTAATAACAAAATTGATATCATTACCTTGACTATAGAAATTGTAAAGCCAAGCTTACGAAGTATCTCCAAAAACTCAACTACGAGGAAACGGAAGACTTGTTAACCATTCTACAGTAACTCTTAAGCGGCCTTAACTCACCCTCTCACACACACTCACTCATACTCACCTCAACACACAGAGAGGCCCCAATAATTCATTTAATTAATTTTATTATTCTTTTGTTAATTTCTTATCTTATTTAATTTTATTGTTTAATTTTTTATTTTACTCTAATTATAATATGCATTTAATTATTATATTTTTTTGTCACATTTTAATAATTGGTGTTATTAATGGGTCAACTTAAACCAATATAATTGTAATAATTCAGGCTATGGGAAGAGCGCTGTCTGAAATACAGATAATTTTTGTCTATTGCAGACACAGGTGCCTTTCTGAAAATTGTTTATTATTTCATTGTTGATGTATAACTTCTTGTTGTAATAATGTAATACGAACTTGAAATAAATTATTCTATCTATCTATCTATAACCTCACGCCAGATCCCTTGCGGGGTAGGCAGAGAGTCCAGAGTTCCAACAGGTTTTTTCCTTACATACCTCTCTGGCTTCCTCGACTCTCATAGAATTATTATTATTATTATTGCAAAATTGTACACTTACTAAGACACTTGTCTCTCGTAGTTCTGCCTCAGATGCTGTTGTTTGTCTAGCGCGATGAATGTCGCGCGGCCGATGTCGTGTCTCTTCAAGTGTTCGACGCACGCTTGGGCGGTCTCCACGCTGTCCACGACTATGTTGTCGAGAGCGCCGCAACAAGTCGATATTGCGACATCGTATTTCAGATCTATACCGCCTAGATCACCCTGAAACAAGAACATATATGTCATATATGAATTCATTTATTCTTCATGCAAGTGTTTCGCCGACGATGTTAGGTCCCATGTAATAGGGGGCGAGCCGATTGCCATATACCGGGCACAATTCCAGACTCCGGACTCATACTGGGAATTTTTCGTTAGAATAACTACATTTGTCCGACCTAGGATTTGAAACCAGAACCTCGTGATCACAAAGCGATGCGCTTTGCCACCAGACCAACGAGGCAGTTACAATGACATGTCTATCAAATACGCAGTTAAGGCAAAACACTTGTATACAAGGTGTAACATAAATAACGCAATACCTGAAAGTAGTTTGTTCTAAATCGGCAACTGAATCGATTCCCACTATTTTTAAAGTTCGATAACTTTCCTAATTTCAATAGAGAAGATGGCTGGGTGCTTCCATCGTCTTGGGATCCAGTAATTAATATAATCAAATCTAAAACCAAGCATAACACTGCAAGACCTCAAGACACCGTGAGCTCATTCTGCGTAGATCGGACCAACAAAAACAAAAATAATTAAGAAGTTTGAGGGTACCCCGGAACAACTATGCCTTTTGGACGTCTAACACCTCAGTCCTTCCCGTGACCATGGGTGCTGCAAAGCACTCGAAACGTCGGGAACTTAAAAAATTAAAAAATCAAAATAAACCGCGATAAAATCCGAAAAAAATAGTTTTATTTCATGTGTAATATTCGCGTAAATCTAAGAACTCAGTATTCGATAACTTTTGTTTATTTTTCAAAAAAATACTGTATCTTTCTGTTCGCTGTATTAAACAAAATGTAGTAATCATTCAAAGCATTATGGCTATTTTGAATGTATTTCTATTACACACAACTCAATACGCATACAAAACTTAATTCATTATTCAATTTTATTTTAATTTGGGTACTAAAGAGCTTAAAAAATGGTAGAAATTGGTCCTCATTTTGATAATTTGTGGAAAACTCGACTTTGAGTTAAGCTCGCCTTGTACATTAATTTACCTTGTAACAATTTGTGTATGTGTTCAATAAAGAATTAAATTAAATTAGAAAATTCATTAAAATTGGAAGCTTGATTTTCGTATGGAATTTATTTATTTATTTATTATCAGGTTTATCTACGGCTAATACAATATTTCGTGTATACATAGTGATCTCCTTAAAATTAACTTATTAATTGCTTAACCAATTACAGATAAACACCTCATGCCTTAATATAAATGAAAATGAGTAACATAAGGGAAGAACTTAATAAGAAAAGTATAATGTGAATGAGAATGTAAAAAAAGAAAAAACTAAGGAATATAAATCAAAACCTAAATGAGGTCAGTTTGGCAGGTTTTTTATATAAATACATGCGGAATCCATTTATCAAGGTTGTGAAGATGTCAATAGAGTCAATGGCATTTAAAGATCTACAGAGCCTAGGTATAGGTGAATTTCTACCCAAGACTGTGGCTCGTACAGGTGGAATAAGTAAAGATATCGGGTATCTAGGAGCCACACGAGGAACCCTGAAACAGAATCTACTTAAAAGTTGTGGGCAATCTATAAGACCATTAAGAATTTTGTACAGAAAAGTTAAGTCTAACTGCGTCCTATGTTTTTCTAAAGAATGAGTAAAGCAATAATCTAATTGGGGTGTCTGAGGTCTTGCGTTATTTATGTTACACCTTGTATAAGCGGACTTAATGCCTGAGGTACGTTCTGCCAGTCTACCTTAGGGTAGTAAATCCGTAATTTACACAAATTTAATATAATATTTAAATGTATTAAATTTATTTGTTCAACTATTTTTTTGTTTCGTATACTCGCGAAATTTAGAGTAGCTAGTTATGTATTCCCAACCAGTACCCAGTTCAGTGCAAGTACATTAAAAGATGATGGAATAATTACATAGCATTCCACAAGCAAATCTATTTCGAGAACTTTTTTGATGGTTCAGCATAACTTGCCTTGACTGCGTATTTGATAGACATGTCATTGTAACTGCCTCGTTGGTCTGGTGGCAAAGCCCATCGCTTTGTGATCACGAGGTCCTTGGTTCAAATCCTAGGTCGGACAAATGTAGTTATTCTAACGAAAAATTCCCAGTACGAGTCCGGGAGTCTGGAATTGTGCCCGATATATGGCAATAGGCTCGCCCCCTATTACATGGGACCTAACATCGTCGGCGAAACGGGGGAGTACTCAGTAGACCTCTGCCACCCCCTCTGGGGATATAGGCGTGACGGTGTCATTGTAAACAGATATCGAATTACATGTTTAGTCTCTGTTCAGTTTCACTAACTGATTTGAATAATAAGCAAATATAAGGTCCGGCAGTGATATTGCAGGAAGGGAACTAGGCGTAAGTAGCGCGTTTATATGACTAACCTTCCCTCACTTCACGCGGAAGTAAGCAGTGTGTGGGTATAATACTTAGGGCCTATATCACCGCCCTCGTGCAGTCTGCAGTAGACTAATTGATAATTAAATTATTAATATAATAATTATAATAATTGATAATTAAACTTTAAGTAACTTAAGAGTGACAGTGACAGAAAATAATTTATAACTTATTCAGATTTGATTGAAACAAAATATAAACACTGAAAACAATAGTCGGTCTACCGCTTTTTAACTATGTTCACTTAATCTATATATTAATACGTGAAGCAAAAACTTTGTACACATTTTTACGAAAATTGCGCGGACGGAGGAGTATGAAATTTCCCACACTTATAGTTTATATAGAGAAGGAGTGCAGAATGCTAATATTTTTTTAAAATTGTGCGTAAAACATACATTAAATCAATGAAAAAAATATTACACACACTACCATGTATTTGACACAATATACGTGATGTTTGTCTTTAATATTATTTGTCTATAGTCTTACTGAATCTCAAACATAACCAGCAAACGATGAAAGAGTAGGTCGAATATCGACCTATGGGCGACCACTAATAACAGTAAAAAGCCATAACTAACAACGAAAATGTAGCAACAAATTTAAAAAACATATAATGAATTTAAATTCATTATATGTTTTTTAAATTTGTTAGTTGTTTGTTGTTTAAACAACCGAGAGTAAAAATGACAGATATAACCCATTTTTAAAATGAAATGGCGAGCTTCAATGTCATTTAAACGAATAACGATGCTCCTTGATTTAGTAAATCTTATCATGATTTACATAAAATCACACGGGAATCTGAATAGAGTAAAGATTTACGAAAATAATAAAAGGACTTACCAATCTGCCAAATATGCCGGGCAGTCGGCCATTTTTCTTCTCCTTCATTAATGCGTCTAGAACTCTACCGCGAGATCGGTTAGCGCTCATCGCTTGCCGTGACACTTCGAGTTGTGCCCTTCAAGCAAAAAAAAATACTACAGAGTTAAGGTAGACTAAAGCCGTGATTACATATCACGACCTCGATTCCTACCTGACGCCCTTAAAGCGACTTTTCAAGGGCGTCAGGTCGGAGTCGGAGTAGGCAGATATTGGAAGCTAGTCATGCGTCGGATCCAAATTAGGACATTAAGTGATGCAGTCATCGTTATGTCAGACGTCGATGTATCGATGTATGAATTGATGTTTTGTAAAAAAAGCATCGGTTTGAAAATATCGTTGTATCGATAAATCGATGTTTTATCAAACATTTTTTTATTCGTATGTCTGTTTGTCATTTCGATTCGAAATTTGCGATCCATTTTGCCAACACTTGCGAGAATTTGCATGAGCAGAATTTTATTTGAAAGTCGAGGTCGTGTGCAGTTGGATCCAATTCTGACTCTGATCCGACGTCCATGAAATGGCGTCTCAAGGGCGTCAGGTCGGAGTCAGGGTCGTAATATGTGATCACGGCTTTAGGAGCCTACGGCGTTCGAACATTTATCGACTGGGAGAGTGACAGTGACGCAATTACTTTTCAACAGAGTAATAAGGGACGGGTATATCATTTTCTAAAAAAAGCTAAACTATCAACTAGCAGTTTTTTATTTCATAAAACTGCTTCACAAGAATTGCTACAATTATTTGGTATGTTTTAAGATACTTCTTGAAGTGCATGGAATTCAAAAACACGTTTTATTCGCGGTAGCCCCTTAAAGTGGGTCAATTTGAATGTCGAACCAGAATCAGTGTCAGAATCATTTATCTGTAAATATAGGTTTTGGTATTATAATATGTATGATATAATATATTTTACATAAGATGGGTAGTGACAGTTCTATGTGCCAAACGAAATAAATATTTTCATCAATGGTATTAAGGCATAAAACCATAAGTATAGAAACGGGTCATGCCTCTTATTGCCATTGAATAAAGTATAATTTTGTTTGACACTTACAACTGTCACAGTACCCACCTTACATGAAAAATACTAAAAAATAAAAAATACCGGTTAAATTACCGGGCACTTACTATCACCTTAGGCACGTAAATCTTCGACAAAATGAGGATGTGTATAGTACACCTCTGCCGCCCCGCTTGGGAAATACACACGTGATTGGGCTATTATTTAGAAAGTCTACACTAAGCTATGTAATTTAATTTCACTAAGACAAAACTGAGGCGCTCGTAGCGCTGCGCGACCGCGGTGTTCTTAACGATTACCAAGGTTAAGCAGCATTCGACTCGGTCGGCCTGAGATGGGTGACTGTTCGTGGCATTTTCATATTCGAGCGTCTCCGTGCTTCGGAAGGAACGTTAAGCCGTTGGTCCCGGTTACCACTTGATGTGGTAGTCGTTAAGCCGAGTTGGAAGCCTTAAAGGCGGCTTGATAAGTTCCAACAGCAGGTGGCCACAAACCTGCCTCCACCAATCCGCACTGGGTCCGCGTGGTGGAGTATGACCTAATCTCTCTCACCTCGATTAGTGAGAGAAGGCCTTTGCCCAGCAGTATAGGCTGATATTATTATTATAAGACAAAACTAGATGGCGCTAGACTGAAATTAAAACACGCAAACGAAATTTCCGAAACAATCAAATTTTGATGATATTTCCTTACCGAAGTGATCTGGCTTCGCTTGATACTTTAGCTTCCTCTTTCTTCAGAGCTTGCAGTTTAGATTGGACGTCGCTTAGTTCTTTCTCGTTGGCCGGTACCGATGCTTTTAACTCTTCTTGTTGTCTAAAAAAAACGTATGTTAAAAGAATATTATTTTTTTGAGAGAGAGAAAGAATGACAAAACAGATATACAATGCGAAAGTGGAAGGATGTAGGTGCCGGGGAAGACCTAGACTATCTTACCATGACCAAATAGACCGTTTCTTAGCTGAAGGGCAAGTCAAGAGTCTCCGTAACCGGCGAGTGTGTATGAGACGAACTATGAGAGTGGAGGAAGCCAGAGAGGTATGTAAGGAAAGAACCTGTTGGAACTCTGTACTCTCTGCCTACCCCGCGAGGGAGCTGGCGTGATGATATAGATAGATAGATATATAGAGATCTATGAGAGTGGAGGTACTCAGAGAGGTCTGTTACGAAAGAACCTGTTAGAACTCTGTACTCTGTGCCTACCCCGCAAGGGACCTGGTGAGATATTTTTTGTATGGAGGAAGCCTTTGACCAACATAGGGATACAAAAGGATAGATCAGTCATGAGAGATCAAAAAGATCGTCACAAATTAAGATGTGTGCCTATATAAGCAAAAAATTTTTTAATTTGTATAGTAGATTTTTAAATTAGAGGGAAAAATATTCAGCTGTCATAGAAAATTTTGATTGATACTCGACTATGTATGGAATAGCTGTTATTTTTGGAGGAAGTTTGAATTTCGTATGAAACTTATGTCATTTGTTACGATTTAGATTATTACCAACTAGCATTTATTCGTGACTCAATTGTTTTTAAGACAATATATTGCCTTGTCTTTCCTAGGCCACATTTATATCCATGCCAAGTTTTATCAAAATCTGTTTAGCGGTTTAGTAGTGACCGACAGACAGACAGAGTTACTTTCGAATTTAGTACTAGTAAGTAGCGCAGTTAAGGAATAGGATTAGAAATGGCGACTCATCGAGGCTTGTACCGTCAGCATACACGGTGCTTAAAGCGACAATAACGCTAATAACGTTATATCCTTAAAATGGAAATTACATTTTATATCAATCAAAACGTTATGTCAGTTTATTTGCATATGTTTAGTTATTGGAAATCAATTTACCTACTTAATTAAATTTTGTAGGAAGGTACATTAATTTGCATATAATATTTATGTTTAGTAATTTAATCATGACACTAGGAACCAAAAAAACAATTTAATGATTTAAGCCAAAAGGCGCAACTGTCCATGCATAACGGAGTGCTTGTCCCAACGCTGTTATATGGCAGTGAGAGTTGGGTATGTAAGAAGGAAAATGAAAACAGGATAAATGCGGTCGAAATGCGATCTCTGCGGAAGATGTGCGGAGTCACGCTGACCGACCGTATTCGCAACAGCGTAGTAAGAAAGCGAGTAGGTATGAAAGATAGTATCGGTGTTAAGATTAGAATGGGTATGCTACGTTGGTTCAGGCATATAGGAAGAATGTCGGAAGAAATAATGACAAAATAGATTTACAATGTGAAAGTTTAAGGATGTAGGTACCGGAGAAGACCTAGACTAACTTACCATGACCAAATAGACCGTGTATTATCTGAAGGGCAAGTCAAGAGTCTCCGTTACCGGCGAGCGTGTATGACATGAACTATGAGAGTGGAGAAACTGTTGGAACTCTGTATTCTCTGCCTACCCCGCAAGGGAACTGGCTTGATGATATAGATTGATTGATAATGATTTAAGTAAAAGTAGTATAACCAGCCTAAGACTAAGCACAAAAAACGCAACACGAAAGTGATTTTTTTTGCAGTTACTACCGTCGAAAATAAGTATGACACGATAGATTGCGTGCGAGAGGCAATGCCATTTTCAATCATATTGTTTATTAACGCGGATCGTATGAATAACCCTGTATAGTATACAGAAATACTTACTTTTTCTTCTCTTCCAAATCATCCGACGCCTTTACGTAAGCCTGTTTAGTATTTTCCAGTTTTTCGATTTCCTTCTGTTCGGTTGAGAGGTATATCTTCAGTTCGGAGTCGGCTAATTTATACTCTTTCTTGGCTTCGTCTTCTATCTTCTTGAGTGTTATTAGTTTAGCTTGGAGTTCGTCTTTTATCTCTTGAAGACCTTGAGTTTTTGATCTGTAAGAATCAATTATTTTATCTTATAACCAGACTGAAGGTAAACTTTCAGGAGCGAATCAAAGACATGACATGACTAAACAGATATACAATGCGAAAGTGGAAGGATGGAGGTGCCGGGGAAAGCCTATGTTACCATGACCAAATAGACCGTGTCTTATTTGAAGGACAAGTCAAGAGTCTCCGTAATCGGTGAGCGTGTATGAGACGAACTATGAGAGTGGATGAAGCCAGAGAGGTATGTAAGGAAAGTACCTGTTGGAACTCTGTACTCTCTGCCTAACCCGCAAGGGATCTGGCGTGATGAGATTGATATAGATAGAGAGAGATAGAGAGCAAGAGAGAGAGAGAGAGAGAGATCAAAGATAAGGGGTCTCATAAGCAAACCAAAGGTTCAACAAATACAACCGGTATAGTGGTCTTATAATCACATTAATGTAGAGTAATTTTATGACCACACTAAAATCTTAATATAATGGTAACTTAAAAGACGGATCACACACATTAAGGGCCTACCGAGATCGACCATTTATCGACAGGATGAGTGACAGTGATGCAATCACTTTACAAAAGAATAATAAGGGACGGATATATAGAGCGCGCGCAGAAATGACCATAATTTTCTGTAAAAATACACTATGAAATAAAAAAAAATGCTTTACAAGAACTTTGCTACAATTATTAGCTATGTTTTTAAGTAAATTCTATTGATTAGTTCTTAAGCATTTCGCGTTGGAATCAGAAAATGTAAAGCAATAGACATGACTACATTTTTTTCTATTGAGACAATTTCGTTTGATCGTGTATTCCTTTTACCAGATTAAAAAATATACAGTCTAAAATCATATTTCGAAATATTAAGTCTCTAATCCATATATTTCTTGAAATGCATGGAATACAAAAACACATTTCTTTCGCGGTGGCCCCTTAACGTACACAATCGGAGGGGGAAATTTTTCATAAGATTCTCTGTCCTCTATGGAACTGGAGTATGTGGTACTACCACACGAATAACTCCCATAGTGGTCACCTGCCATTCGATTGCAGGCTTGAGGAATCAGAACTGCTTCTTTACACCCTGTGAGGGTGTGAGGGTGCTTATAGCGCCATGAAGCCAGTCGTACTACCGTTAACGCCCTTAAAGACCGTTGAACATTAATCGAATAGGCAATAGGCGGACCTCATATTAGACGCGGTGTCTTGCAGCAGGCTGCAGGTTGGGGGTAGTGGGGCATGTTGCATCATCATCATTAGCCTATAGCAGTCTACTGCTGGACATAAACCTCTCCAAGTGCACGCCACTGGGTACGATCCTCGGCTACTCGCATCCAGTTTCTGCCAGCCGCCCTACGAAGGTCATCGCTCCACCTAGCCTGAGGGCGTCCTGCATTACGTTTGCCAGTCCGTGGTCTCCATTAAAGAACTAGTTTGTCCCAGCGGTCATCGGTTGTTCGGCTAATGTGACTGGCCCATTGCCACTTCAGCTTACTAATCCGGTGGGGCTATGTCGATAACTTTGGTTCCCTGTCGAACGATTTCGTTCCGAATTCTATCCTTGAAAGAAACTCCAAGCATAGCCCTTTCCATAGCTCCCTGAGTGACTTAAAATTTTTTGACCAGTCGAACCGTGAGTGTCCACGTTTCGGCTCCATAAGTCGTAACGGGCAGGATGCACTGATTGATGAATTTTGTCTTTAGGCCTTGTGGAATAGGCGATGTAAATACTCGACGTTATTTCCCTAATGCCGCCCAGGCCAGCCGTATTCTTCTGTTCTCGAAGTTGTTTTTCCCCAGCTGCAGAGTTTGCCATAGGTAAACACATTCTTGATCAACCTCGAGAATAGCGCCATGTATTGCAACAGGTTCCGGTGCTACATGACGGTTAAACATTACCTTGGTCTTGTCCAAGTTCATGCGGAGTTCATGTTGTAAATCCTGCAACGTTTCGGTCATAATGACGATATCGTCTTCAAATCTCAATTGTGAAATACGACTGCCATTTATGTAAATGTCATGGCCTTCCCAGTCCAGCATCTTAAACATATCCTCCAATGCATTAGTGCACAATTTGGGGGAAATAACGCCCCCTTGTCTCACATCTCGATGCATTGGGATAGGGTCGGTCTGCTGGTTTTGTATCTGGATGGCCATGGTCGCGGCCTTATAGAGATTTCTTAACACTAGTTCTTCAGTTAGGTCTTATCACCCTTTTTGAAGAACAATACGACCCTCCTATCCCCAGCCTCTGGAGCTCCGCCGTTAAAAAGTATGTACTTCTATCTATTTTGTTGTTTCTTTGTTTTTGGACTGTGTTGTTCGAAATAAATACGTTTTCTTTCTTTCTATATAACGTCCGTTGCGCAAGATCAATACATATTGCGATCCAAATTTTCTTCCGCGACTCCTTCAAGGATACGATTGTAGTGAAATGAATATAAAACTCACCTGACGCTCGCTACGGCTGTCTGTAATTCATCTTCAGCTATATTTTTATTTTCTTTATGTTTAACTAACAGTTTCTCACAATCTTCTATTTCTCTTTTGTTCTTCTCTGGAATCTACAAAATAAAGCATTTTTTATATCTGCGCTGTTGCGTGGGACATTTTCATGACTATATTATCCTCAGAAACACGAGGTTTGCGACCTCGTATTTCTGAGGGTTTTAGAAATAGATGTGCTGATTATTCTATGTGTGGTACTTTTTTAAATACAAGCTGTATCGTTGATAACGCAAGACCTCAGACACCCCAATTAGATTATTGTTTTACGAAACAATACGAAATTCAAACTTCCAATCTTAAGAAGTTTTCTACCATTTTTTTTAAGCTCTTTGGTACCCAAATTAACCTGTAAATTTAATAATTATCTTTTGTATGCATATTGAGGGCTGTGTAATAAAAATATATTTAAAACAGCCTGCTTTGAATTATTACTCAATTTTGTTTAATACAGCGAACAGAACGAAAAACAGCATTTTTTGAAAATTATAAAAATAAATATCTTTAAAAATAGTTGGAATCGATTCAGTTGCCGATTTAGAACAAACTACTTTCAGGTCTAGCGTTAATTATGTTACACCTTGTAGAAATCACTATTTCTGTAAATATCGAACAATATTGGCGTCTAAAAGGATTAACTAATAATGAGGATTGCCTAAATTAGGTCATTTATGAGGTATCGTATGCCTCGAGGACATATGCTAAAATTATGTATTATTTTTACAAGATTTTTATTAATTTAACAGCACTTGCGGGTGGGTATGCGATCGAGCTGAATTTTGGCTTACAGATGGAGCTGGTCTGATGATGAATTCAGAAGGTGGCTATAGGAACATATGAAATATAAGTAGCCCCCTCGTGCTTAGGTAGTACATTGGTATTGACACGTTCTATATAATGAGACAGTGTTCAGGGTCTGATGAGCCAAAAGGTGGCCAATGGAACCACCCAACTACTCAATATACCTTGCCAATTTTGGGCTGATTGGATTTGCCTTGACAAGTACTTTAGACCCGGTTGGTGTCCAGGGTCTGATGATGGAGCCGGAAAGTCACCATAGCAACTCCTTTACTAAGCAAGATAACTTCGTCGAGTTTTTAACCGACTTCAAAAAGGAGGAGGTTCTATGTTCGGTTGTATGTATGCTTTTTTTTATGTATGTTCAGCGATATTTCCGTCAATTGTGGACCGATTTTGATGATTTTTTTTGCATTGGGTTCAGTATATCTCCAAGGTGGTCCCATTTTAATTTCATTGGCATTGTACCTTGGACTTAGAAGATACACCAGGGAACTCCTTAACGACAAATAATAGGCATATGAAAATTGAGATATTATGGGTATTATGTCAATCCTATAGGTACCCTACTATAGAATAATTCACTCGTCAATTAAAATTGTAAAATAAAAATCTTTTATAAAATAAGGTAAACTGACTTAAAAAAGCAAAAAATAAATATTTGAAGTCGGTGCCAAGTAACCGAATGCACCAACCAGCACCGACTTCAAAGTCGGTTTACCTTTTTTTATAAAAGATTTTTATTTTATTGATATAAAAGCTTGTCTTTAAAAAAGGTGTGTTTAAATTAAAATTATTTATGTTTAAGTTAGCATAAATAGCTGAAAATAAAGCTGATTTACGGTGGGTTAATACTGCCATTTCGTTAATTCTGGGAGCAAATAAATGACTCAATTATTTATAGTTCGTTCCGTTTTCTATTTAAAAACATTCATTTCATCTATATATATCTATATCATCACGCCAGATACCTTGCGGGGTAGGCAGAGAGTACTGAGTTGTAACAGGTTCTTTTCTTACAGACCTCTCTGGCTTCCTCCACTCTCGTAATTCGTCTCATATATGCTCGCCGGTTACGAAGACTCTTAACTTACCCTTCAGACTTGACCTTAATTTCTTTACAAGTATCAGCAAATTTCTCGTTAACGTAGGTGATAATTTTTTAACCGTTTTCTGATATGAATCATCGTGAAGATACGATATTTCACAGGGAACTTTTAGCAATCTGCGATTGGGTGTTCTCCTTTGATTATTGTATAAGTCAATGAAAAAGTTTCTTTAGGAGCTCACGGTAAAATACTTACAAGTTCCAAATCTATGAGTTTCCCCTTCTCTTGTTCTAGCAGTTGGTCCAAATTCTTCTTTTTCTTATTCCCCTGTGTAATATCCGCTTGTGCTGTGACGGTTTTCTTCTTGCACGACTGCAGTTTCTCCGCTAATTCTTCTTTCTGCTTTTGAAGTTTATCGTATTTTCTGTAAAATAAAAATCATGTGAGGCGCTTGTAGCGCTGTGCGATCGCGGTGTTCTTAGCGATCACCGAGGTTAAGCGGCGCTCGGCTCGGTCGGTCTGAGATGGGTGACCGTTTGTGGCATTTCCATATTCGAGCACTTCTGTGCTTCGGAAGGCACGATATGCCGTTGGTTTCGGTTACCGTTAACCTTGAAGTGGTTGGCGTTAAGGCAAGTTGGAAGCCTTGTAAGCGGTAGAGATCATCAAGGACAAGCAGCGTTCGGCTTAGTTGGTTTGAGATGGGTGAACATTTGTGGCATTTTCTTATACGAGCGTCTCCGTTCTTCGGAAAGAACGTTAAGCTGATGGACCCGGTTACCACTTAATATGGTAATCGTTAAGGCACCTTGGAAGCCTTATAGGCGCTAGCGATCATCAAGGTTAAGTGGCGTTCGGCTAAGTCGGCCTGAGATGGGTGACCGTTTGTGGCATTATAATATTCGAGCGTCTCCGTGCTTCGGAAACACGCTAAGCTTATGGTTCCAGTTACCACCTAATTTAGTCATTTATTTAGCCAAGTTGGAAGCCTTAAGGCCGGTTTTCACTGCGACCGGAATGGACTCCGCACGGAGTCCGTATAACTCGCAACAGTAAATTTCATAAAAGTGATTCCACCAAGAAAGAATTAAGCAGAAAGTTCTGAGCGAGTAGAAATAGTTAAAACGGACTTTCGGCGCCTCGACGCTTTTCCAGTGGACGGCAAATATTTAAAATAATCAAAACTTTCTTAGTGGATGGGAAAACCTATTTTAACAAGTTGTATTCCGTTCCGCTCGTCTATTTCCCGCTCATCACCCTATTGCAATGGAAGTCCGGCTTAAGGCTTAATCAGATAGCCACAAACCTGCCCCCACCGCTCCGCACTAGGTCCGCGTAGTGGAGTATGACCTAATCCCTCTTACCTTGATACATATACATATCAGACCTTGATACAGAGAAGGCCTTTGCCCAACAGTAGAACAATATACACGCCTATATTCCCCAAGCGGGGGTGGCAGAGGTGTGCGGCGAAAAGTGGTTGTACTCACACCCACTTTTCGCCGACGATGTTAGGTCCCATGTAATAGGAGCGAGCCTATTGCCATATACCGGGCACAATTCCAGACTCCGAACTCATATTGGGAAGTTTTTCGTTAGAAAAACTTTATTTGTCCGACCTAGGATTTGAACCCAGAACCTCGTGATCACCAAGCGATGTGCTTTGCCACAAGACCAACGAGGCAGTCACAACAATATAGTCTATCTATATCTATCTATATCATCACGCCAGCTCCCTCGCGGAGTAGGCAGAGAGTACAGAGTTCCAACAGGTTCTTTCCTTACATACCTCTCTGGCTTCCTCCACTCTCATAGTTCGTCTCATACACACTCGCCGGTTACGGAGACTCTTGACTTGCCCTTCAGATAAGACACGGTCTATTTGGTCATGGTAAGATAGTCTAGGTCTTCCCCGGTACCTACATCCTTCCACTTTCGCATTGTATATCTGTTTTGTCATTCTTTCTTCTGGCATTCTTTCTATATGCCCGAACCAACGGAGCATACCCTTTCTCATCTTTACACCGATACTATCTTTCATACCTACTCGCTTCCTTACTACGCTGATGCGAATACGGTCGGTCAGCGTGACTCCGCACATCTTCCGCAGAGATCTTATTTCGACCGCATTTATCCTGCTTTCGTTCTCCTTCTTACATACCCAACTCTCACTGCCATATAACAGCGTTGGGACAAGCACTCCGTTATGTGCCGGCTCCCAAGTAGCCTTCCCATCGCACCATTCACTCTATTACCTGCATTCACTCTTATCTCTATATCAGCGGTGTATTTCCGATCCTTACTGAAGGCGCATCCAAGATATACAAACTCATTCACTTGCTCCAGCACATCGTTACCAACCACAATCCTTGCATTCGTTCTGGTTTCTTCCCGTTCAAAAACCATAATTTTGGTTTTCTTCACATTCAAATGTAAGCCATTGTTCATGCAGTCGTCTCTCATAACTGCGACTAGTGTTTGCAGATCAGTGGCTATTGGCGCTATCAAAACCGCGTCATCTGCATACAACAGTTGGTTTACCACTAGATCACCCATTTTTACCCCTTCATTCATTGCATTCAGTCTTTGAAGACTTTTATCCAGATATACTATAAACAGTCTAGCAGACAACACGCAACCCTGATTGACGCCGATTTTAACGTCAAACAAAGGTGACATGTACATGACAACAATATAGTCTGTTTTATATATCATATCATCTATTGTCTTGTCGTCAAAAATTCTTCGGCGAAATGTGAGTGTACTATGCGCATCTAGTTTGAAAAATACTTACTGTGTTCCAGTCTTGAGTACGGCGGTCTTTTCTTGCAATTCCTCTTTAATTTTGTTCAATTTTTCGTCGATTTTCGACAACGTTTCTTTCAGTTCTTCCATTTCTTTCTCTTTGCTTTCAATTATCTTGTTTGTTTCGTGTCTGAAATAATAATTTCGAGGTAATAAAAGGATAAAACCAACTTTAACTTTTGATCTGTAAAGTGACACGGAATTGGGGAACCATGAAGAAAGTTTTCCATCAAAAAAATCTTCATATAAAAAGTGAGTGAGTGAGACAGAAGATAGTAGGTTTATTTTCAAAACCATGACAGAATTTACAGATTACATGGTCGTACAGTAAAGGGAAGATTTGGTCTCATTTTCTTCATTAGTACACCCGTGCGAAGCCGGGTCAGGCAGATAGTTTTTAATAAAAATGTATTAATGATGTTGGTACAACAACCCAGGGTCGCCAGTGATTCCATGAAAGCTACAAATTTGTGACAATGTCAAAAGACATACAATGAGAAAGTGGAAGGATGTAGGTACCGGGGAAGATCTAGATTATATCACCGTGACCAAATAAATCGTGTCTTTCGTTTATGTAAATGATCTACGCTGTGCCTTTACAGCTTTACCAGGCAAGGAACTGGATCTTATCTAAAGGGCAAGTCAAAAGTCTGCGTAACCGGCGAGCGTGTATGAGACGAACTATGAGAGTGGAGGAAGCTAGAGAGGTCTGTTAGGAACGAACCTGTTGGAGCTCTGTACTCTATGACTACCCCGTAAGTGATCTGGCGTGATGATAGAGATAGAATTGTCTATTATGTAGTTACGAACGCATGCATACTCGCCCGCTTAAAGCGTTTTAAGCAAGTCAGAATCCACACGTTCCTACAAAATGAGATGTTAATTTAAACATTCTGGCTTCCTTTAATCTCGTAGATCTGGCCGCTTGGTGATCTTAATCTATACTAGCTGCACCAGCAACATCCTTTGCATTATATTCAGGCTTGTATTTCACACTTATGTAGACAAAAAGTAGGCTATGTCCTTCCCCTGAATAAAATCTATTTCCGATTTTGATTAAAATCTGTTCAGCAGTTTGGGCGTGAAAAGGTTACAGATAATCACAGCAGCGCTATTTTATACATTCGTAAAGAAAACGATTACACTCATTTACGACCTGTTTTCTTTATGTTTGTCTTTGCCGCGTTATCGGCAATGCCTACTAAATTTCACAACTGACTGTGGTGAGTGATATTGTGAGCGAGATTTTTCCTAAAGATAATATTTTCTATATTTGTTAAGATATAAAAAGACCTGAAATAAAGGCTTTATATGTTGTTTCTTTCGTTTTACAGGTGAGTGAGAGAGATGTGGTCTCTTACAATAGGACACTTAAAAAACCTCAGAGTTGCTCAGCGAGGAATGGAAAGAGCTATTGCTCGGCGTTCCTCGACGTGATCGAATCGAAAATGAGGAGATTCGTAGAAGAACCAAGGAAACCGACATAACCCATAGGATTAGTAAGCTAAAGTGGCAATGAGCGGGCCACATAGCGCAAAGATCAGATGGGTTGAATCAGATGGCGTTGGGGCAAAAAGATTCTAGAGTTAAGACCACGTATTGGCAAGCGCAGCGTGGGACGCACACCTACCAGATGGACCGACGATCTTGTGAGGATCGCAGGAAGTCGTTGGTAAAATATTGTCAGCAAACCAAGCATAACACTGCAAGACCTCAAGACACCGTGAGCTCATTCTGCGTAGATCGGACCAACACAAATAATTAAGAAGTTTGAGAGTTCCCCGGAAGAACTATGCCTTTTGGACGTCTAATACCTTAGTCCCTCCCGTAACTATGGGTGCTGCAAAGCACTCGAAACGTCAGGAACTTAAATATCAAAAATAAATCGCGATAAAATCCGAAAAATAGTTTTATTTCATGTGTAATATTCGCGTAAATCTAAGAACTCAGGAAATAAACCTTTCATTTTACAGAAAAACGCAATTACGTCTTTGTTCCATTATGCCTAATTCTAAGAGAGGAAGTCTATTACATATTTTTTGAATTTATATTATTAGTATGGAAGTATGGAACTCACATATATTTCTGTAGTAATGTGTTTCTAGTCCGCAACGTAGTGTTAGTGAGGTTCATCTGTTCTACTGCTTCGCGCATCGGCTGTTCCAGTTTCTGCTTCTCTTGTTCCACCAGCCGAACTCTATTCAACTTCTCTTTGCGCATCTCGCTGTATTCTTCTACTCTTACCGATAGCTTTTCTATTGGTTCCTAAATTAAAAATAATTGAATGGTGAAATATTTTTAAAAACAAGCTTTTCTACAGCCAAGTAATTGTGCAATTTAAAAAACGGTCAATAAAAACTGAATGTGTATACAAAACATACGTCTATGTTGTCGGCCGTTGAGAATCAATAAAAATGCATTGTTATTGGAACTGAACCAACATGTAAAGGACATTGTCAAAAATTGCCCCAGAACCAACAAACATTTGACAAAAAAGTATTATTGTTTATCTATTTTGTTAAAATAATGCCAAATATCCGTATCTAACGGACAATTTGCAATCTAAAAGAAATATTTTAAAGTATTGTAAGTACTTATATCGAAGTCGCCTGCATATGTCTGTCAACACACACAATATAACCTCATATGTATTAATGGCTACTGAATTATAACCTCAAAATGTAATACTTTTTGTGGGATATCGCGGTTCCCCCGCTTGGTTTAATAATAAATGCCTTAAGATAATTTATGGGTGATTTGAAATCATACAAGTATTTTTTCATTGCTGTTGGTGTGTGTGTGTGTGTGTGTGTGTGAATGATGTACGCTGTTGGCCGCGAGGCCTTTACAGCTTCACCGGACTTAAAGGCGAGCGTGCAACCACTACGCTCTAGCCAGCCAGAAGGGCAAGAGGCGACATACTCGAGGGCGCCTCGAAGAGGCGCCCTCGGTTGGGACAGTCGCTGTAGGGGGACGAGTGCACTACTAAGTGCACCGGTCAACCGCCGGCTATCGGAGGGTATTTACTACTACGTCGTCGTCGTCGCCCGTATTCTGAGCGGAAAGAAGGGATGACAAAGCATCGGGGGGGTCGGTGAGAACATGTCGCGGCCGGCGGTGGCGGCAGGGGTCGGGGGGGAGATCGTAGTCGGCGGCGGCTACGATTAACGGATTCGCATGGGTAGATGCGTTCGCAAAGTGACGTGTTGACGACTTTTTAATAAAGGCGCGAGTAGGTTCGAGACCTAGATCGGAGTGGAGGTCGACGTTCCGTACGAACCAGGGGGCTCCTACGGCTTTACGGAGGAAGCGGTTTTGAACCACTTGGAGATTGCTGTTGGTTCTGGGGCAAATCATGTATGGGCGCAGAACAATGTCCTTTCATCTCTGTGAAATAAGAGGACGTTGTTCTAATTCAACTTGCAAGATTTGACCTTAACAAACAACACATTTCAAATTAAATAAAAGCTTGTAAAATCTTCAAATCCTTTGTCCTGGGCCCATATCAGTTAGTTTAGTCATAATCCTTCCATAAGGCATTGTTCATGTACCATTATTATAATGTAATTATGTAGGTATAAATTTGATGCAGCTATGTGGTTGAATTAGCCATATAATTGGAAGTCGGCATTTAATTAAATGACTAAATGACACCCAGTCAAATGGTTGAACTGTTCTACATTTTCCATTAAGTACCTTGCTAACTTCACGAATTGAGAGTAGGTATAAATTTTCAAATTTATTTATTTATTGGACTGTGTGCTAGGGTTATAAATCGATCAATAAATCTTAAAGAAGCTACCTAGATCACGTAGTTTACCTTATATCTAGATGTTCCAATGATGTCCTCCAAATATTCAAGCATTCCCGACTCGTGTTCCGATTGGGCTTTCGGCTTCATCATCGCTATTTGTTCCACTTCACCCTAAAATAATAAAAAAAGAAATAAACACCATTAAGCCTAATTTATCTAAGCTGTCAATGCAGGAATGTATTTTGTACACCCACATTTCGATCATTTAAATTCCCAATGCGATACCACAGGGTCAATAGTTAAACTGGAACGACTTAGTACTTTCTGTACATACGGCGCAAGCCTATTGACATTATTACGGGCAGAATTCCGAATTCCAGGTTGCTACTGAGAATATTCTGATAGAAACAGGGATTCGAAATCGTCAGCCGCACCATATTTCACAAGCCCAACGAGGCAGTGTGGAGGTAGTTTTCTACTAACAAGAAAAGGAATGAATGCCAGCCGCCAACAAGGACAGCGCTGGTCGGTGCGGGATGGTACGAGACAGCGCAGTTCGGTGCGAGATGGTGCTAGACGGCGCGAGCCAGCGCTGGATACAATCCGGCACGGTGCAAGACACCGTTTGATGATGTGAGGCGGTGCGGTACAATGCATTAATGCCCATCTTCTGGTGGAAAAAGTTCAACGCCCTGTCGATTTCGCGTCGCATCCACTCCTTGCGTAGCCGATGAAAAACTAACGTTATTTTGATAGCGAAAAAATGCAAAATCCCTGCAAAAACCTTTATTGTGATATAAAAAAAATTGAAAATTACCTGCAAAATCAAAAATCTGTTGTGGTCCAAATCGATACCGTGTGACCTGAGCATTTTAGCGACCTCCTTAAACTGAACTCTTCGGCCGTTGAGTGTGTAATGCGAAGAGTTGTCCTTGAAAGCTGTTCTTGACACCACTATCTCGCTGTTCGGTACTACTGTGAAGTCCTCGCCTTCCTATAACAATGGAAATAAATAAAAATAAGTAGAGGAAAGTGGTTACGCTTCGTGTTTGAGGCACTTTCGTAGGGTAGTAATTACTGGATAACGAAGTACCACACAAGCACGCAATTCCTAATGTACGGAAAATCGCGACAGTCGCGCCACTAAGCGAAACAGTGAGTCACAAATTATCCCAAAAAAGTTTAAAAAAACTGGAAAAATTGGAAGAGCGCGCGCGCGCGTAACGCTTTAAGAGTTTCGTACAAACTTAATATACTTTCTACAACATGACAACAACTTAAATTTATATTTGCATGCAGTATTATTATTTATTTTTGCTTTTGACGGATAAAATGTTCATCTTTAAGTCATATAACAAATTAATAATTTTCCCATTTATTATCTTTATTTGTTGTATTATAAACTTTTTTGTTTTTTTTTCCTAGGGAAAATCCTGCATAGGACTTCCGCGAGCCTCGGGGGAAGCTCGCGGGGCGTGTCGGATTCCTACCGACTAAGAACCCCAGGGTGGCTGACATCAGCACTATGGAGGGGCTCTGGGATCTCCGTATGGAACGCACCGATGCCCCTTCTGTACCGCGCTCCGAAGAACCCGCCATCGCTCTTGATGATACGCTCCCCCCCCGCACCGACGCGGTGCTCACGGCGACGTGGGCCACACCACGCCGCCGTCCTCCTCGGGGTCGCTCGTGAAGGACGCTCAGGGCCCCCGCCCCTTGCGTCCGCGACCCCTAAGACCCCCCTTCTGATGTTGGTACAGGGGGGGACCCCCCGCTTGTATTATAAACCTAACCTATAACCTTGCTTCTTGGCTAATTTTATAACATTTACATTAACAGTAAGTATATAATTTATAAGTTTTGATGAGTGAGTTTAAATGGTCGTATCTTTTGACAGATTTCACCGTAAACCTTTAATATTTGGCATATACTTCAGTTTGATACCCACTACTAAGAAAAAGCTGTCCTATCAGTAGGACAGACAAGCGGATAACACAGTGATCCTGTAAGGGTTCCATTTTTACAGAATTAGGTACGTACCCCTAAAATATATCTGGTACTTTCTAGAATATTAAAGCCAAAATATTGTCTCCTAGTACTCGTTCTTAGATACGTAAGTACTACGCCGCGTGAAAATCTAAATTTTGATTAAATTTTACTTTAATATGTACTTTAAAGTAAATGATTTATATAATTATTATATAGGCAAAGCGAATTAAATGAAAATGTACTGGCGACCTGTGGAATCAGTTCGGTCACACATAATATGGTTTGCTTTAATGTATGTAAAATGTTCTAATATGGCGTGCGAAATTACGTCGCATTTTCTGAGAACATAAATTGCGTAGGTTTGACGTAGGTAATTGTTTTACGAACAATAGCATTGGAATTTCAGAACTCATGTAGGGTAAGCTAGACGTGTACCCCGCAAGTCTTTCCATGAGTCATATTAATATATAGGTATATAAATCAACCTATACTATCATACCGCTGGGCAAAGCCCTATTAAAAATCGAGGTAAGAGAGAATAGGTCATACTTCATCATATAAAACCAGTGCGAATTGGTACAGGCAGGTTTGTGGCCACCTGCTTTTGAAACTTAACAAGTCACTTATGTGGATTCTAACTTGGCATAATGACTACCACAAGTTGTAATCAGGACCAACGGCTTAGCGTGCCTTCCGAAGCACGGACATATTATCTTAATTTATACCTAAGTGTAGCAAGGAGCACGAAAGGTGCATTTTGATATTTTTATTACTAGGAATAATAATTCCTGTGTCGTAGGTGCGTTTACACATATGAAATTACATATACCCATACACCCAGACCGAAACAAATGCTTGTAAATAGCAAAACCCGTCCCGTGGGGGACCAGTTCGTAACAAATCGATCCAGTAGGCGAAGCCGCTTAAGCGCTCGAACCAACCCGACCGTCAATTTGCTAAAAATATTCGGTAGGCTAGAGCTATTAATTTACTAAAAGCTCTAGTCCACCAGCCAACCAACCTGTGACAGCAGCATAACGTTTCTATTATTTCCTAATAATTATATAATTAAAATGTGCCTTTTGAGTGTACTTCGCGCGCGATCCCGAGAAAAAAGACTCTGTGATGTAGCCCACTTTACCGTAAGCAACGCGTCGGTGCAGAGGAAGGGAGTCCAGTCTCTTTCTGATGGCGGGCTCTTCAAATCACGGCACAGAAGAGCACAGGTGCGTTCCTAGCGAAAATCCCAGAGACCCTCCAAAATAGGTTTTTAGTCGTTAGGAGCCCCAAAGGTTCGCGGAAGTATTTAGGATTTTCCCCTCGCAAAAAAGTTATAACCACGATGACGTAGTAACAATGTTCCATAAAAAATATAACTTTATTAGGTTCTTCGACTACTCCATCAATTTTAAGTGGTATTTTATGCCATGGAAATACAGAAGGACAGGTAGTGTACCATAAACCTAACTTAAACGATTACTAATAATCAATAACTGTTTTAAATATCCATGGACTAAGTAAATGTCGTGGTTCTGTCTGCTTGAATTCTTCTTAGCTTGCCGACGGCAAGCATGCTTTAAGTACATAATAGGAAGCGGCCCAAGCTTCGGGCAGAAAGGTTCTCGAGTGGCGACCACGTATCGGCAGACGTGGAAGGGGCAGGCCCCGTACAAAATGGACCGACGACCTCGTTAAAATCGCGGGGAGAAGGTGGATGGATGCATACAGCACAAAGCTGGTCGTTGTGGCGGGCTTTGGGGAGGCCTTTATCCTGCAGGGGACTGAAGATAGATTATATAGAAGGCCCAAACTACTCTCCTTCCGCTTTGTGAGGAGGTTATTAAAAGGCAGGAAATGCATTGGTGATGGATGTTGCTGATGTACTTAGGCGGCGGTGATTGATTACCATCTGGAAACATGCAAGCTCGTTTGCATCAAGGTCTGATGTGTTTAGGACGCAGGTGTTAGGGCAGGCAGAGCACTATATTAGGTAGAATAACGTTTGGGTTACACCGCCTAAACACCCCAGTGCCTGTAGCAAGGGGATTTTTGACAGCTATTAAAGCTAACAGGAAATGTATGGGAATGACATTTTTCAATGAAAACTCACGTGGTCAGACCAATGCGTTATCGATTGCGAACGGGGATAGAGACAAAACGCATGCCACTTGTCTTAAACCTCAGATTGTTTAGTCTTCACCTAAACTTTCTCCCGAACTTGACTTACGTTCAAACCAAAGTGGACTGGAAAATGTGCAGCATAACTAAGTTAAACTTACATATATATAATTACTCTCATCGTTTAATTTTCTCAGTTAAGTTTATACACTGTTACTGTCGCCACTTCCCGCATGAAAAGCATGGAGCAATACCGCAGTAGCGTCGGTTGTTCACATACTCCCTTCGCATTTCAAGCATCGCTGTGTTTCTCTTGTTTGCGAAAAAATCCCGATATCAAATTGTCTTTTCCCCAAAACGGTATTGTTTTAATAAATAATGAAAAAATATCCCCAAGGCCATTTTTAAACTAGCTTTGGTTTTATTAGCATCACCCTCACTTTAATAAATCTATTTATATCATCGTCCCAGATCCCTTGCAGGGTAGGCAGATAGTACAGTTCCAACAGGTTCTTACCTTACAGACCTCTCTGGCTTCCTCCACTCTCACAGTTCGTTTCATACACACGTCTTTACACACATTTCGTCTTTACAAGCTTTTATTTAACTTGCAATGTTCGTATGTATGTCTGTCTTTCTGGTTCAAATCTTGTGATCCTTTTTCAGGTCTTTGCGGTTATCCGATTAAGCTGAAATTTGGCATACGTATTTAAAGTCGGTGGCAATGCAATAATAGGGAACATGGAGCTGGTCTGAACATGCGAACTATACAACGTAACCCCCTCGTGTTTAGGTTTGTTAGATTGGTATTGACAAGTACTACACAGCTAGAATATGTTCAGGGTCTGATGATGAAGCCAGAAGGTATCCAAAGGAACCACCCAACTACCCAAACCCGCCGTGTTTGATTTCGTTGGAGTTGTCTTGACGAGTACTTTAGACCCGGATGGTGTACAAGGTCTGATGATGGGAGCCGAAACAAGCCATAGGAACTCCCCAACTAAAAAAGATACCTACATTGTGTTTTTGCTATACAAGCTTGTTTTTAAAAAGATTTTTTTAACTATTTATTTTCAGTGGCCCTGGTAGCTCTTAGTCTACCGCAGGAGAACACGGCTGAGGACATTATCCGAGGATGCAAGTCGTGTCCCCCCTACCATGGCCCAGAAATATGCGCCAGTAACAATAAGAACTACCCCAGCCCATGCGCTATGTACTGTGCCGACAACCTGCTAAAAATACAATACTACGGTCCCTGTAAAAACTACTAAATACTTAAAAAAAGATGTATACTTTTTGGAATAAATTTGTCCTTTCCTACATTAAATCGTAATAAACATATCAATTTATATTTTGTTTGGAATAAGAAATAGAACGATACTTTAAAAATAAAATGTAATTAGACATTGTTAATTGTTGTCAAAATTAATAAAATTTTCTTTTGGAATAAATATGTCTTCGTTTGTTAAAATATGTCCGAATGAAAGTATGTATGGAAGTATGTAAGGAATATAAGTCGCCTATTGAAGTATTAAAATTTATTATCGCATGATCAAATATATCGCAGAGGATGAGGCTTCCGGATTAAGTATTTTGAATGGACGTATGGCTCCTTATCCAATCAAAGCAGATAATAAGCAAAATAATGTCAGGTGAATGCGATTTTTACAAGACTATCAAGTGCAAATGTAAGGCCGAAGGTACGGAAAAAACTTAGCAATCTTTGTTTTGGTCTCGAAGAGCCTCACAGAGTTCGTTCATCATTTCAGCCTATATTTGTCCAGTGCTGATCATAGGCCTCTCCAAACGCTTTCCAGCGTAACCGGTCCGATGCTACCTGTATCCAACGACTTCCTTCGATCTTCACAAGGTCGTCGGTCCATCTGGTAGGCAGCTACCCCACGCTGCGCTTGCCAATACGTGGTCTCCACTCTTAGAATCTTTTTGCCCCAACGCCCGTCCGATATTCGCGCTATACGGCCCGCCCATTACCACTTCAGCTCGGTAATCCTATGGGCCATTTCGGTGACCTTGGTTCTTCTACGAATCTCCTAATTCCTGATTCGATCACGTAGCCGAAACGACGACGAAAACGAAACGCCGAGCATAGCTCTTACCATAGCTCGCTGAGCAAACCTGAGCATTTTTATGAGACCTATTGTAAGAAACTCTCTCGTCTCTGATCCGTAAGTAATCACTGGTAACAAACAGAGTTTGTTACACGGCTATTTTTTTGCTGTAATTTGTTATTTCATATAGTCTGGATAGGCGATCATAATTAAAAGGGATACACTCCGAGCCGAGCGAAATTTAAATCCAAATCTTTTATCAATGTTGCAAAACTCAATTTCAAACACGTACGATCATCAATATATATTCCACGATGCGTACGATGAAAATGTACTCAGCTCTCTGAGGCGATCTATGTGTGGTGACGGAAGCTTGTGTTAAATTAACTTTGTAAGCCATCGTGTAATTCAATAGAAGATTATATAAAATTGCTTTTCCAGCTCTACTTAAATAATGATAACTTGTTAAACTATTATTAGTTAACATTCCCTCTCGCTTCCGTATATTAATTTAGCATACTGTAAATTTTTTGTTTCCTTTTTTGTTAATGAGGGAAGAACCTCGTAGCTATTCTCATGAAGAGTATAATTTATTTAATTTCACTAAGACCCACCTGATGATACCTTCATTGCTCTCCCATACCCCACAGCAAAATGTAGATGGAAAAAAATGTAATATTTTTATTTTAAAAGACTAAGAGTTGATTGCTCTTATCCACACGAATGACATTCCGAAGTGGCGGTAAAGTCTTCGTTTCTGACGATTTATAAATACTATAATGGTTTACTGCCTCGACTGCCTGACTGGACTGCCTCGTTGGTCTAGTGGCAAAGCGTATCGCTTTGTGATTACAAGGTCCTGGGTTGAAATCCTAGGTCAGACAAATGTAGTTTTTCTAACGAAAAACTTCCCAGTGTAAGTCCGGAGTCTGGGATCGTGCCCGGTATATGGCAATAGGCTCGCCCCCTATTACATGGTACCTAACATCTTTGGCGTAAAATGGGTGTACTCAGTACAACTCTGCCACCGCCACCACTTGGGGAATATGGGCGGGACATGTTATAATGGTTCAGATAAAGGAAAATATTTTGATTCTGAACCTTCAAGGAAATCAACATTATTAAAAAATATGCCTTACTATGTTAGTCACGTTCCATAATTCAAGTAAAAATAGTTGTACGCGGTGCTTGATTTGATACACACTCGCTTTAGCCCACAACTCTACTCTCTGAATAATAAAATATTTTATTAGTAAAACCAGTGCAATGTTAACCTTAATTACAAGTAATAAAGTGCATTTTTTGCCCATGTACATGGCTGATAAGACTATTGGATAGGACTAATATGATGGCGATTCGCTAACCGTAAAGATCAAACCAACTTAATAAATTGAAAATCTCAATATGAGTCAGAGAATCATTCGGCAGGGTGAACTCAAGGGAAACTCGTTTTAAGTGCTCTTGCGATTTTTTCTCCGTTTGCCATTTACGAAGGGTTCTTGGTGGTTGACGATGTCCTAGTCAGGAGGTTGGAATTGGCTTTTTGGGTACATTAGGTGCTAACGTCGTCGGCATACACTTTGAAAATGTAGGCGACATTTTTCAAGAATGAGACTCACGTAAATGAGTATATCCAAACACCACAGAACAGTTATCTAAGATCCTCGGATCTCTTTGCGGGCCTGGTTAATGCAATACATGTTCATAACATGTCAATTTATGAACCAAACAAAATACCATGTTATGACTTACGAAGCCGAAACCTAGCCACGCCTTTTCCATAAACCTAAAATCACTGAGCGAGCTCTGGAAAGGGAGCTTCCGCAGAGTTTTTCTATAGGATAAAACCCGGAACGAAATAATCAACAGAGTACCAAAGTTATCGGCATAACCGATACGACCGTAAGTTAAAGTGGCAGTGGGTTGGCCACAGTAGCCGAGGACCCGATAACCGTTGGGGTAAAAGAGTTCTTGAATCATCATCATCATCATCATCATCTCAGCCTATACTTGTCCACTGCTGAACATAGGCCTCCCCAATCGCTTACGAGCGTAACCGGTCCGATACCACCTGCATCCAACGACTTCCTGCGATTTTAACAAGATCGTTGGTCCATCCGGCAGGTGGTCGCCCCACGCTGCGCTTGCCAATACGTGGTTTCCACTCTAGAATCTTTCTGCCCCAACACCCGATCTTCGCGCTATGTGGCCCGCCCATTGCCACTTCAGCCTGCTAATCTTAAGGGCTATGTCGGTGACCTTGGGTCTTCTACGAATCTCCGCATTCCTGATTCGATCACGTAGAGAAACGCAGAGCATAGCTCTCTCCATAGCTCGCTGAGCATCTCGGAGCTTTTTTATGAGACCTATAGTAAGAGACCACGTCTCTGATCCATATATCATCACTGGTAACACACATTGACTAAAAACTTTAGTCTTAAGGCACTGAGGTATTTTGGATGCGATGTTGCGCAGTTGAGTTGAGTTCTTGAATGGAGATTACGAATCGGCAGACGTAGTTGCAGGACGCCTTCAGGTGGAGCGATAATCTTCGTAGGACAGTTGAATCACTACATATAAAAAAAAAACAAAGTCAGGAGGACTCCCCTGCGGGAGTATGTCTGTCTGAACGCGATAAGCTCAATAACTACCCAACGGATTCTTATACGGTTTTCACCAACGGACGGAGAGATTCAAGAGGAAGGTTTAAGTGTATAATTCACACGTGCTAAGCCGGGGCGGGTCGCTAGTATTAGACAAGAGTAGCCCACGTACTCAGTGTAAGAGAGCCAATTGTACGACAAGAGACCTATGTCCAGAAGTGGAGTCCTATAAGGGTTATGATAGTATATGACCCTTGTCAATTATATAAACCACTAGTTTTTGCCCGCGATCTCCTCCGCGTTGGGTTTAGACAGGAACCTAATTTTTTCCGGAATAAAAAATCCGTTCAACCGTTTTTGTGCGATTGTGTAACAATCATCGAAACATCAAAATATACAAACTTTGAAATTTTTAACATTAGTAGCATAAGACATCTTCAGAAATAACCATCCTCTGCCTGCAAAAATTTGCCAATTCCGTTTCCATGCAATAATTGTAAAAAGCTTGTTCTCAAAAACATACGGACCGCGAATCTGTTAATCGTAGCCGCCGCCGACTACGATCCGCGCGAGGCCGCGACATGTTCTCACCGATCCCCTCGATGCTTTGTCATCCATTCTTTCCGCTCTTAATACGGGCGACGTCGACGTAATCGTAGATCTCCTCCCATAGCCGGCGGTTGACCGGTGCACTTAGTAGTGCACCCCGTCCCCCCACAGCGACTGTCCCAACCGAGGGCGCCTGGATGCGAGTAGCCGAGGATCGTACCCAGTGGCGTGCACTTGGAGAGGCCTATGTCCAGCAGTGGACTGCTATAGGCTGATGATGATGATGATTCGTATGTCTGTCTGTCCTACCGGTTAAAATATTGTGATCCATTCTTCAAGCACTTGCGGTTGTATGTAAGTTCAACGACAATGCAATAATATGGCACCATGGAGCTGGTCTGATGATGCAGTCGCAAGGTTGGCCACCTTGCGACTGCATCATGGGCACATATCAACTACACAACAGAATCTCTTTGTGTTTAGGCTTATTTAAAGTCGGTGACATTGCAATAATATGGTACCATGGAGTTTGTCTGATGCGGGAGCCGGAAGGTGGCCATATGAACTTGTGAACCATACGACGTCACCCCCAAAGGCTTGTTAGATTAGTATTGACAAGTAATATACAACTAGATGGTATTCAGGGTCTGATGGTGAAGCCGAAAAGTGCCCAATGGAACCACCCAACTATTCAATATAACTGCACCGGCTCATTGCATTAAATCAAAATTGCGCCATGGCGCAACAAAATGGAACGCGCCGAGTGAGCAGCGAAACGCGCGCCATCTGCACGCAGCGCTCACAGGTTCTTAGCAGAAACAGCGCACAGCGCACGAATTGCGTTAACTCATTGTTTACTCCACGATTGAGTGACACCTAACAACTCAACACCTTAACACTTTCGAATTTTCCGGTCCTGCGCTGTGCGCCAACACATTTTGAAGAAGTGAGTTAACACATGTGGCGCAGTGAACTGTGTTGGCGCAATTGCGCGGCGCAGCGCAGTGTTACACATGTCTAGGCCACAGATATCAAATCATACGATTGCAGGGTTGAGGTCTTTGCCTACTGACAGCTATCTACGTATGAGATATGAAGCGGTCAGTGGCCTTTCAGTTACAGATACCGCATAAAGGACAAACCTCGCAGGCGAGGTCAAAGAATCCTTTCCCGCTGGTTGGTGCAGAGCATCACGGCGAGACACCTAGTATATGTTTTAGCCCATAGCGACAGCTCAAGCCGAGGCCGTTTCTACTTGGCCCCTTGCCGTTCCGGCTGGAACAAACACACAGACGCACACGCACAGACATACAGGCGCACACTCAGACACATGCACACATACACACACACACACATACACGAAAATCCCGTTTAACAAGTGTACAGCTTGCGCCAATCTTTCTGTCCGCTCTGAATGTAGCCGAGTAAGTTATCTTTATGTTGGGCGCATCGGTATGAGCCTGCATTCAAAGCGGCCATAAATATTAACGTTAGTTTAGTTCTACGTTCCGTTCTATCAGTAATAGTTAATTTTGCCTGTGCTTTGATGTCAAGACTAAGCCCTTATTCACACAAACTTAATGAAATGATCGCGTAATGGAATCCTGTGTCCTACTGCAGTATCAGAAAACGAATATTTCACGAGCGAATAAGGACCCAGACCCGTCAGAAGAGAAATGTTGTTGTACAACTACTTTAACTCATTTCAATCGTTCCTCAGTCCCATGAATAAATCCTTTTTAACTACAATGAAAAGCAATACATCGACTTCAATTAGTCTTTTTAGCTTTTAAGTCAATACCATTCAAAGATATGATCATTTAAACTCACTAATCAAAACAAATACCGCGTTCGCGTTGACCTAAAATAATAAAATTTAGCAAGAAACAAACTTTCGTAGTATAAATAAAGAATAACGGAAAAAAAATCCTTGAAATTGATGAAAATTGAAATAACGCCATCTAGTGGTCCCTTTATGGTACCCCGGTATGGTATTCAAAGTCAGATCACATCTGATTCACTTTATTGTTTCAGTGGCATTAGTGGTGCTCGTGGCGACGGACCACGCATACGTGGAGATAGGAAGTTTCAGTGACGCTGCACGCTATCTGCGGGTGCCCCCCACTCGCCGGAGGCACCGTCTGCGCCCGTGACTATAACACATACCAGCCGGTGCGAGATGAACAGCGGTCAGCCTGACCTCTATGTGCTGTATGACGGTCGTATGACGGTTCTAGCCACAAGTTGTAGAAGTAGCAGATGACTATGGCACTCCACAGCCCCTACCGTCTGCGGGTGCGCCACTGGACGAACCGTCTGCGCCAGTGACTACAAACATACCCCAGTCCGTGCGAGATGAACAGCCGGCAGACCGACCTCTATGCACTGTATGACGGTCCGTACCGCATACAAGTTGATGAAATATGTGACAGTGGACCACTACAGCCCCCGCTGTCTGCGGGTACGATCTATGCCAGTCATCGAACAGAATTTAAGCGTCAACTTTGTTTTTTTCCTTATGTATTTTTTATCTATGTTACATAAATATTCCTTTCCTCTCTGCCTACCCCGCAAGGGATCTGGCGTGAGGTTATAGATAGATAGATAGATAGACATAAATATTCACTGTATTAAATATTTTTATCTATTATATATAAATAACTCAAGAGCAACTCGTAGTTTAGGATTGTGTGAAAGATTCATACTTTTTCTTCTCGGTCGTTTCCTCATGGCCGAGGGTCGTGTCAATATGAGGGGGATGCCATCTCACAGGTGATTAGAAGCCTTCTCAATACTTTTCTATTTTGGGCATGCCGTAGAGCAGTGTTGAAAGAAAGACATTCCTGACAGATCCCGTATTTGGTCAGACCACCGCGGCAGCGAACGGCCTCTAGGCCTTCTTCCGTCTACTTTACCCACTATCACGAGCTTTTCGAGGCTATCTTCATCTCGCCTAGCTATGTGGCCAAAGTAGGTTATTACCCGCTTTAGGCATACGGTAGAAAGCCTCGTTTTGATCCTTAGCTCCTTAAGGATGGACGCATTGGTACTTTTGCTGTCCAGGGAATACGAAGCATCCGTCTATTACAGTGTAAACTAGCATCGTCGGTGAAATGAGGGCGTACACAGTACACCTCGGGTGTGATACCAGAGGTGTACTATGTCCGCCTTCCACCTGGGGAAATATAGGCGTCACGGTACATAATTATATTCTTGTAGGTAAATATTTCGAGTGTATGTGAATTTTTTTATCAGGCACTGTAGCCAAAACGGCTTGATAGATTTTAACATATGAGGTGTCGTTACATTCATGTTCATTGTGGGTGCTAAGGTATAATATTCAAAATTTGCATACAAAAAGGAAGACCAAAATAATGACCAAATAGACCGTGTCTTAGCTGAAGGGCAAGTCAAGAGTCTCCGTAACCGGCGAGTGTGTATGAGACGAACTATGAGAGTGGGGGAAGCCAGAGAGGTATGTAAGGAAAGAACCTGTTGGAACTCTGTACTCTCTGCCTACCCCGCGAGGGAGCTGGCGTGATGATATAGATAGATAGACCAAAATAATATTATTTTTTTATAACAATATAAGTACCAAATAAAACTAGTAAATAGCCAAAATAATAAGACAACGTTCGATTTCGATTAAAAATGTATTTATCCTTCATGTGATATACATTAGTCAAAGGTCGTAGCTTCAATTCGCTAAAGAATAAAATGTATTCTTATGGAATAATCTTAATGAAATGATTTAAAATTATTCTTGACTTCGGTAAAGTTAGGCTTTCAATCACGTAATCAGAGCGTAGTACGTCACGCCGTACGAATTGCTGCAACAACTGCTGTTGTTGTTGGCATTATATTAGATAGAATATTTAAAAAGTTCTTTTTAAGAACAAGTTTTTATAGCATAAATGCAACGAAGATATCGGGCTTAGTTGAGTAGTTCCTATGGCTTATTTTCGGCTCCATCATCAGACCTTAGACACCGTATGAGTCGAAGGTACTCGACAAGATAAATCGAGCCAGAGCCAAAAGGGCCACGACGGGATTATATTGAGTAGTAGAGTGGTGTCATTGGTCACCTTTCAGCTTTATCATCAGACCCTAAACGCTATCTAGCTGCATAGTACTTGTCAATACCAAACTAACAAGCCTCAACACGAGGTTAAGTTGTATAGTTCCCATGTTCTTATAGCTACCTTCCGACTCCATCATCAGACTAACTCCATGGTACCATATTATTGCATTGTCACAGAACTTACATTCTTATTCCAAATTTCAGCTCAATCGGATACCCGTAAGTTCTTTAAAAATGGATTACAAGATTTGATCTGGAAAAACAGGCAGACACACATACAAACATTGCAACTTTAAAAAAAGCTTGTTAAAAGAAGCTTTACTAAAAATATTTATTAAATGCTCACGAACAAAAATCACCCAGTAACTCGCGTATGTGACTTCTATACAAACGAGATAAGCCACATCAATGAATTGTCGTAAGCGACATGGATTTATTTTTTGCAGGATTTTTTTGTTGATTAAAACGTTTAATTAGTGCAAACGTAGAACTGACGGCCGTTGCGGCAGAAAGGTTCTCGAGTGGCGACCACGTGCTGGAAGACGAGGCGTGGGCAGGCCCCCTACAAGATGGACCGAAGACCTTGTGAAAGTCGCGGGTAGAGGTTGGATGCGAACAGCACAGAGCCGGTCGTTGTGGCGGTCTTTAGGGAAGGTCTTTGTCTTGCAGTGGACGGCTTTCGGCTAAAGATAGATATTCTACATAAAACACGTGTCCTTTGTCCTTTGTCCAGCAGTAAACGTCTCGGGTGAAGATAAAACAAAATCTTTACAATCTCGGTACAAACGTTGAGAGGTGTGCGAAAAAAAACAAAAAATGCTTGCACAGGATTGCTAATAATATAGTATTTATAATGAACTCAAAATGTGAAAAACGAATGTGAAAAATTTGTAAACGTATTTCACTACGTACTACTAACACATATGTATTACTACACTATATAATAGAAATCTATTTTCCCTGCACAACCGTGTGTTCCAACAGCAGGTGGCCACAAACCTGCCTCCTGCAGTCGATCTCTAACAATTTTATTGCCCTGCAAATGATATGAACTTAAACAATTGACATATTTACATCCATTAATTTTCTTCTTCTTTAACTTATGGCTTCACACTAATTATAAGTATATTTTGCCAGTGTCCAGTGAGATATATAATCGTGTTTGTTTAAATTAATTCGACTCCCCGATGAATTTGATGACAACGATGATAATGAAATTAATGAAGTACCCCACCCTAGATAGTAAAGCGGTGGATACTTTACATTACCCGCTCCCATTCGGTTCGATCCCATGGGTTCTCTTCTGAGTGGTGTAATCTGACGGCGGGTGTCCCACAAGGTGGCATACTCTCTCCTTTATTTTTTTCAGTTTTTATTATCGCACTCACTAATGTTATCATTTCAAAGTTGATGATTACAATGCTGATATTGCTGCCATCAATAATGATCTTTAAAATATTAATTATTGGACAAAAACTTTTGGTGTCCTGGTGAAGCCAGCAAAATCGCAAGCTCTCATTATTGGTGGCAGATACTTTTACAATCTTTTAGATCACTAGTGTCTTCCAAAAGTGTCTATGACTCTATTCCGATACTGTTTTCTCAGTAGCGACAAAAACTTGGGTGTGTGTGTGTGTGTGTGTGTGTGTGTGTGTGTGAATGATGTACGCTGTTGGCCGCGAGGCCTTTACAGCTTCACCGGACTAAAAGGCGAGCGTGCAACCACTACGCTCCAGCCAGCCAGAAGGGCAAGAGGCGACATACTCGAGGGCGCCTCTTCGAGGCGCCCTCGGTTGGGACAGTCGCTGTAGGGGGACGGGTGCACTATTAAGCGCACCGGTCAACCGCCGGCAATGGGAGGGGATCTACTACTGCGTCTGCGACTACTTCGTCGTCGCTCGTATTCTGAGCGGAAAGAAGGGATGACAAAGCATCGGGGGGGTCGGTGAGAACATGTCTCGGCCGGCGGTAGCGGCAGGGGTCGTGAGGGAGGTCGTAGTCGGCGGTGGCTACGATTAACGGATTCGCATGGGAAGATGCGTTCGCGAAGTGACGTGTTGACGCCTTTTTAATAAAGGCGCGAATAGGTTCGAGACCTAGATCGGAGTGGAAAAAACTTGGGTGTCTACACAGACTGCAATCTGTACTGGAATGTACACATTGCAGAAGTAAGCACGAGGGTTTATTACTTATTTCAGACTCAAACGGCTCCAGATGTTCCTACCATTTAAAACTACATGAACTCTCGCCTAATCTCTTCTTTTATCACTTCTGGACTATGCCGATGTTAGTTTTCTTAATGCAACCTAAGAACTTCTCAGTAAACTTGAGCGTCTGCAAACCTTGCACATCCGCTCATTTTTGGCCTTCGAAAGTATGATCAAGTGTCAGATCGTCGGACTAAATTGAAGTGGCTCCCTATTCGGCAGCGTCGGGATACTCACATTCTTTCTTTGCTTTTCTCTGTGCTTCACAATCCGAACTCCCCTGTATATCTTCGGGAACGCGTTGAGTATTTAGTTTCCAGGGAAAAACTATTTCGCTCTTTATCTTCTCTTCTTTTTGGTACTCCTCGACACAAATTGAGCCAGTATCATGACTCATTCACTGTACGTGCGGTGCGCTTGCGGAATTCTCTTCCACACTCCATATGTTGTAGCCCCACTTCACAAATTTTCAAGAAAACATTTTTTTTTTCTTTTTGTTTGTTTTTTAAATAAACGCCCCATACTAGGATTTATTCCTGTGTCGTGGGTGCGATTACAAACATGAAAATTCACAAACACAAATACCCAGACCGGAACAAATAATTGTGGATCACACAGATTTGTCCCTTGCGGGAATCGAGCCCGCGACTATTAGACACAGTGGGCGGAGCAGCTCAAGCTCTTAACCACTGCGCTAAATCGTCCGTCTAATATTTAATAAAATTAAAGATCATTTACTATCTATGTAAGTTATAGTGTGTGGTATATTTATAGGTACATATGTATTCTATCATTTTATTATTCAAAACTATTCCCTTCGTGTTGTACACTCATTTCTATCCTTATTTTAATGTTTTGTCTCTCTGTCTCTCAAAGGTTTGCTGTCAATGAACTTAATTTTGAGTTAAGCTCGCCTTTGTTTTGTAACAGTTTCTGTGTGTACAATAAAAAATTAAAGAATATCAGCTTAAAATAGTCGTATTTGTAATACTTCATAAAGACACGCGTGCGCAGCCGCGGGGTAACTGCTAGCATAATATTAGCGATTGCGATATGTAACTCGCTGTAAAACTCATGTCATATTGATTTTGTTAAACATCGATTTTTTCTTCAATTAATAGTCTTTACATTTTTTTAGTGGCATTGGTGGCGCTTGTGGGTACGACCCAAGGAGCTGCACAGCCGCCTGTTGTTTGCGGGTGCCCCCCACTACCTGGAGGCACCGTCCGCGCCAGCGACTACAACACATACTCCAGCCCATGCCAGATGAACTGCGGTCGGCCAGCCTTTATGTGCTGTATAACGGTCCATGCTAGCCATCGAACCCCCCCCCCCCCCCCCCAAAGATCGCCACTTCGACGGCGGGGTACATACGTCTTACCCCGCATTTACCTGAGACCTTCACCGGGTTATCGGTCAACCTAGTGGGGGGTCTGCCCCATCCACTATTTTTTTTATTTATTATAAAAAATCTCAGTAACCGTTGACTGCTTCGTTGGTCTGCAAAGCGCATCGCTTTGTGATCACAATGTCCTTGGCTTAAATACTAGGTCGGACAAATGTAGTTTTCTAACGAAAAATTCCCAGTATGAGTCCGGAGTCTGGAAATGTGCCCGGTATATGGCAATAGGCTCACTCCCTATGACATGGAACCTAATATTGTCGGCAATAATAGGATGTACTCAGTACACCTCTGCCACCCCCGCTTGGAGAATATAGGCGTAACGGTGTTTTTTTTTCAGTAACAGTCCGGAATCTGGAATTGTGCCTGGTATAATAATAATATATTCACCCCCCTAATGCATTGTAAACTGCTATCGTAGGTGAAATGAAGGCATAGAATACACCTCTGGAATACCCCCCTGTAGAATATAGGCGTGACGGTGTATACATTTTTAAAGGTAGGTAATGTTTTCGAGTGTGTCATGTCTATTTCTTGGCATGATCTGTGGCCTAAACGGCTTGGCTGATTTTAACATATGAAGTGTCGTTAGATTCGTCCTAATTGAGACAGAGATAGGGTGTAATATTCAAAATTGACATTTACAAATCATAAAAGGAATACCCCTTGAAAGTGTATTGTTTTGGCTATTCACAAGCTTTGTTTGATACCATCAACAAAACAAAAGAAGTTTTTTTTATACTAAAATATTTCATTATGTTTTTGATATCCAAAGCCAAAACCATATATAAAAACGATGTTCGATTATTATTAACACACCAAAACAGGTATTTACGCTTGATTTGATATACACTAGTTAAAACTCGCAGCTTCACTTAGCCGCAGACTAAAACCATAACATGACGGTGGGGGACACTTGTTAGCCCGTATTTTTCAGCCTAGGCTATTGGGCTGGGTTGAGCAAATATAAAGCTTCATACTAATTACATAATACATTAATAGGCCATTGCCAAAACCTTCAGCCGAAGCCGAAACCGATGGTAAAATAACCCTAAGAAATTTGGGTTCATGCCTCCACTCCGATCTAGGTCTCGAATCTATTCGCGCCTTTATTAAAAAGGCGACACGTCATTTCGCGAACGCATCTACCCATGCAAATCCGTTAATTGTAGCCGCCGCCGACTACGACCCCCCCCCCCCCCCCCTATTTCGTGGCAATAGCGGTAGGCCGGCGCAACGCAATGTAACCCCAGCCCCCCGCGCGTCGCCTCTTCCGCGGCGCTCTTACGCATTCGTAAGTCGTAAATCATAACCGAAGCCGAGGTTGTGGCCGAAGGTGGTATTTTTTGTCCGAAGGTGGCAGAAGCCGAAATTTCGGTCGGACACAAACGACAGCACACTTCTACACGTCGCGGCGGTGTGTGCGTGTCCTCTCACCGACTAGTTCACGCACACGCCGCCCGAGGACAAAGCCGGCCATTGTCCTCGGACATCCTAATTTGTCTGTCGGGATATTTATTCATGTGTTGGACGCGTAGATTTGGTCATACCTTTAATAGTTACATACATTCTATATCATCACGCCAGATCCGTTGTGGGATAAGACAATAATACATTAATAAGTGACGGATATATTGAGCACACAACACGTGTTTTCCGCGGTAGCACTTTAAGCCGTTGGTCGCGGTTACCACATAATGTGGGAGTCATTAAAGACAAATTGGAAGACTTAAGGCAAACAGCTTACTAAGTTCTACCAGCAGGGGACCACAACTTGTCTCCACCAATCCATCCCGTGGTATGTGAGGCCTTCCGTGTGTGGCAAATGCCTGTGCTGTTTCACAGCTGGGTAAATGCCTAGCAGTGTGATAGTGCCGGCTGATTAATTACGTGAAGAAATCAACCGACGCACGGGAAATTTTTGAAGAAGCCACTGGTCCATGAAGAATATAATTCAAGTTTGTACTGAGCAAAGTGAGTTTGTATTACAAGTAATCCGCAATTCCTTAAACAGACTGAAAGATAGCATGCCCTAGTTCATGTATAGGAATAAAGTTTAATATCATTTATTAAAAAAATAACCGTGAATTGTCATGCTTATTATTGGCATGACTATATAAATTGGACTACTAGAAGCATTCCTCTATACGTGTCTAAACTGAACGTCTAAACTTATAAACATGAAGTGGTTCATTTTATTGGGTAAGTATTCAATATTTTTATAAGATTTTATTTAACTTGCAATAACTCAAATCCTGTGATCCATTTAGATAAATGGATTACAAGATTTGAAACAATAACACAATTGAAGCAATAATATGGTACCATGGAGCCGGTCTGATGGTGGCGTATAAAATTTACAATTACACCAGACCAGAGAAAACATCTCTTTCAAATAACATTCTGTAAGATCCAAGTTCTGTAAAAAAATTGGATTTAAACTATGAGAATATACTCAGTCAAGGCGTATAAGTTACGGAGCGTGCCAAAGTAATAGTCATACACACTCGAAAAACATTGCACAACAATCTCCTCCTGCAATGAGGTAAAACATTACCTTTGTTCAGGGTCCGTACCTAAATCTGTAAAAACGTAACCCTTATAGAATAATTTTCTCGTCGAATGGTTAATAACATTTTTCTCAGGAACGGGTAGAGCTTTAAAATCAAAATTTATGTCAGATACTATGGTCTTTCACCTTGATTTGTAGGAGTATAGACTGATATTAATATTATTTTACTAAGGATTCTTAGATATCAAAAAAAAATTAAAAACTTTAAGTTTTGAACTTTTAAGAAATCAAAAGATAGACCATTTTAACTCGCTCATTATAACCTACACTGCCCTAGAATCATGAAAATGAGTAAGAAGCGAGATTTTCACACAGAAAAAAAGTCCAAAAATTTTTAGTTTCTAATCTTATCTATCTAAATCAACACGCCAGACCCATTGCAGGGTACGTAGTACGGAGTATACGAGGTGTCACACAAATAACGCAAGACCTGAAAGTAGTTTGTTCTAAATCGGCAACTGACTCGAGTCCAACTATTTTTAAAGTATGTTACATTTTTTTATTATGATTAATTGGTGTTACTCGTTCAGTTCGCTGTAATAAACTAAGTTTACTGATTATTCAAAGAAATATAGCTATATTAAATGCATTTCTAATACATATGTCTCAACATGCATACAAAAGTGCAGATTTCGTGGTTAAATTGGGTACAAAAAATGCGCTTAAAAAAATGGTAGAAAACTATTTAAAATTGGAAGTTTAATTTTCGTGTGAACCTCTTCTTATGAACAGAGTTCTATGAAAGGTTGGGAGAGATCACTATACGGTGATAACGCCGCCCATTGTTACACTAACTCCATTTTGTATCTCTGGTGGAACAATAAAATATTATCCATCTATGTCTCTTCCTCCGCTCTCATTGTAATAATAAAAGTATCAAATGAAAAAATCCCAGATTCGATGAAAAATTTAAATAGCCACATTTAGTGGCACTCATACGCAACCCTCTAAACGCAAGTCCTGCATCATCCGTTTTTTTTTGTATTAATATTGCTTTGGTTGGTTGGTTTCTTTTATTAATAATCGCTTTTTGTTTCTTTTCAGTGGCATTCGTGGCACTTATGATGTCACAAGCGACTGCAATGACGATTGGACCGATGTGTGGATGTCCACCACAATTGCCGGGACCGGTGTGTGGTAGTGACTTCAACACATACCGCAGCGAGTGCCATATGAACTGCGGTCGCACTAAGGACACTGAACTCTATGTTATACACTACGGCGACTGCATGCCATTTATTGGTGCATTTGGTCAACATAACTGATTTCAAATAAAGAATCGTCAGTTCTAATTTCGTTTTTTTTTTGGCTGTTGTCATGCCCTTGGCGCGTTGTTCTTAAATCAATATGAGTAGTCATTTTTCAATACATCTGCCTATGTCAAGTCATTCATTTGAGTTGTAAACATTCTTTTTACAAGCGTAATAAATTTTTAAGAAGGTAGGAGAAGTTTTCGCTTTTCAGTGCTATCCCACATAACAACCAAAGCGCCGACAATAAGGACCTACAGCTGTTATACTTTTAAGCCCTGGATTTTATTTCCGATGCTATGCCCTTGGCACCTGCATTATAGCTTCACAAATTGACGCAACCCATTATTTTCAATCATACTAATAATATAAAAGTGTGTATATATGTTTCGATGTTTGTTACTCAATCAAATAAAAACGGCTGAACGGATTTGAATAAAATTTGGCACACTGAGAGTTTATTACCTGGATTTACACATAGGATAATTTACTTGTTACTTAAAATAGTGAAATAAAAATCTTTTAAAAAAAACCGACTTTTTTTAAAAGATTTTTATTTTACAATTTTAAGTGACAAGTAAATTATTTACTAAAATTTATATACCTATATTATATTATTTTGCTGAGTTGTACAGCAAGGTACCTACAGGATTGATATAATAACCACCACGGATTTATTAATAATCGTTCAACTACGTCGAATCTACTGTCATTCACTGAGTATGTATCAGCAGGTATGGATGCTGGTGGGCAGGTGGACTCTATTTTACTGACTACAGTAAAGCTTTTGATCGAATAGATCACAAAATTTTACTGCAAAAGCTTTTATCAGCTGGAATGCATGGAAATATTTTTAAATGGTTCACCTCCTATGTTAGGGGATCTGTCCAAGAGCGTGCTCGTCGCGACCCCTGCCAGTCATTATGGCTGCAATCTTGGACCGAAGACGTATCGCAGTGCGGGCTAGGGCGTCCCCCCGAGGCGGCCCGCCCCCGTCGGTACGAATATAGGTGGAAGCGGCGATGGGGGCCGCCACCCATCACGCCGGGCCCGAACTGGCGAGTCGTGGGGTGCAGAGTGCCGAATAGGCACTTGGAATGTAAGAGGTGGTATGGAAGATAAGATGCATGAGGTGATTGATGTGATGAAAGAGAGACGCCTGGATGCTCTGTGTGTAACAGAGACTAAGCGGAGGGGCAGTGAAACCTGTGATCTTCCTGATAGAACGATGGCTCTGTGGTCTGGGGTACCGCAGAGCAGTCGTGCCAGCATGGGGGTGGGTATCTTGCTGTCCCGTCGCCTGGCCTCTGGAGTGAGAGATTATGGCCTGTGCGATGCGAGACTTCTCTGGGTCCGTTTAAAACTGGGTGTCACTAGAGTATTTTTGGTCGCAGCATATGCTCCCGTAAGCTCGTCGACACCCCAGGACCTTGAGAAGTTTTGGGATAAGATCAGGGAAGTTCTGGATTTGGCTGAGGCTAACGAAAAGGTGATTTTGTGTGGCGATCTGAACGGATGGGTAGGAACCAGGCGGCAAACTTGCGACGCTGCTCTGGGTCCTTATGGTGATAAGAGAGTGAACGATGCAGGTAAGCTCATTGTAGATGTTTGTTTGGAAAGGGGTCTCCTTGTGTCTAATACGATATTCCAGCACAAGGACATACATATGTATACGTGGAGAAGGAATGAACAAAAAAGCATGATAGATCTGATCCTGGTTGATAAGCGTCTCCGAAGCAAACTACAAGATACGCGTTCGTATAGAGGCCCCACTCTGGAATCAGACTATCTCGTAGTTGCGCGGTTTAGTGGTCTGTTCAGGAAGTGGAGGCACTGGCGAGAGCGTATCCCCTTCGGAGACCTTGAAAGAATAAAGGTTGAAAAGTTGCAAGATGAGAGCGTGAGAAGAATGTATGAAGACAGAGTCCGGGACAAGCTTTTGACAGCAGGCTCTTCGAACTCAAATGTAGATGATTGCTGGAATAGCCTAAAAGAGAGTTTGGTGGAATCCGCGAAAGAAGTATGTGGTTGCTCAAAGATGCATATTACAGCAAAAGGTGATGCATGGTGGGATGCGGAATAGCAAAGCTCCGTAGAAAGTAAGAAGAAAGCGTGGCAGGACTATGTATCTTCTTTGAACCTGAATGCCAGTATGTCAGAGATGAGGAAAGAAATATACCGGCAATGCAAGAATGCCACTAAAACTTTAGTGAAAGAAAAGCGTGAAAGAGCCAGTATGATTGAGGAGGAGAGGCTGGCGAAGAACTTCGAGAACAACACCAAACTCTTTTGGAGCAAGGTGAGAAAGGCTCGAGGTGATTCGTCAGGCTCCAGAATGGAAAGGATAAAATCTAAAGATGGTGACATTCTTGCAGACACACAAGCTGTGCTAAACCGGTGGAGTGAATATTTTGGAGAAATGTATGGAGATGTCCCGGATGCTGATGCCGCAGACGTGCCCAAAGGCGAGATTGCGGCACCAGAATCAACGGAGGACATCACTATGGAAGAAGTTGAATGGGCGATAGGAAGTATGAAAAACGGTAAAGCTGCGGGAGTAGACATGATATCTGCCGAGATGATCAAATATGGTGAAACTTGCGTCCGGGACGCTTTCCGGGCCCTTGCAAACCTTTGCTGGAGGACCGGTAGAGTCCCTATAGATTGGCGCCGCGCAGTCATAGTACCTTTGTATAAAGGCAAGGGTTCACAATATGACTGCGCCAATTACAGAGCCATCAGTTTGATCAGCTTGGCAGCCAAGGTGTACGGTAAAATTATTGAACGGAGAATGCGCGTGAAGTCCGATGGAATGTTGTGCGAGGCACAAGGGGGTTTCAGGTCTGGAAGAGGATGTTCGGATCAAGTCTTCTCACTCCGCAACATCGTAGAGAAGCATCTGGCAGTGGGGCGGAAGGTTTTCTGCGGTTTTGTAGATCTGGAGAAGGCATTTGACAGAGTTGTGCGAAAGAGACTTTGGGACATTTTGCCAGAGTATGGTATAGATGGCACTCTGTTGCGAGCCGTCCAGTCCACTTATGTGGACTGCAAGGCATGCGTACGGGTGGGTGGTAACAGGTCACCCTGGTTTGACGTTAAAATCGGCGTCAAGCAGGGTTGCGTGTTGTCCGCTAGACTGTTTATAATATATCTGGACAAAAGTCTTCAAAGACTGAAAGCGATGAATGAAGGTGTACAAATGGGTGACTTAGTGGTAAACCATCTACTTTATGCAGATGACGCGGTTTTAATAGCGCCAACAGCCACTGATCTGCAAACACTAGTCACAGTTATGAAAGACGACTGCATGATCAATCCATTGATGTTTGACACTTGAATGTAAAGAAAACCAAGATTATGGTTTTTGAAAGGGAAGATACCAGAACGAATGTAAGGATTGTGGTTGGTAACGATGTGCTGGATCAAGTGAATGAGTTTGTATATCTTGGATGCGCCTTGAGTAAGGATGGGAAATACACAGCTGACATAGAGAGAAGAGTAAGTGCAGGGAACAGAGTGAATGGTGTAACTGTACTAAACCCAACGCAAAAAGAATCATCAAAATCAGTTCATAAATAACGACGTTATAAAAAAACGAATTGTCGACCTCTTTTTTTGAAGTCTGTTGATTGACTGAATGACTGAATTTTCTGATTAGTTCTATGGCAGGGTACCTATAGGATTGACGTAATACCCATAATATCCCAATCTACACATTCGTATTGTTTGTCGTTAAGGAGTTCCCTGGTTTATCTTCCAAGTCCAAGGTCGAATACTGACGAAATTAAAATGGGCCACCTTGGAGCTATACTAAATCCAATGCAAAAAGAATCATCAAAATCGATTCATAATTGGCGAAATGATCGCGTAACATACATACAAATAAAGAGAACATACAGTCGAATTGTGAACCTCCTTCTTTTTAGAAGTCGGTTAATAACAAATCAGTGTTACATATCTTTTAAAATATTTCAGTCTTCATATTGCCGAGCGATACTTTTTTGGCAATAACTGCACTTGATTATGTAGTAAAAAAAATGACAAGATGCAAAACAATATATTGCTGCTAGACGCTGAGCCCATGGACTTCCACCACAAAAAATGAATAAATTAATACCTCCTATGGAAGCTGGCTCATTCCTTGTTCAAAAGATAAGGTTGGTCATCCAGCGAGGGAATGCAATTCCACTTAGACAAGATTTGTTGACTAGTTTTTTTTACAGCATTTTTTTACAAATTAGGGTTAATTACTTATATTTTGTTAATACAAATATTGGGTGATGATATAGATAGATAGATAGACAAATATTCTCTTAAATATTACAATAGAAAATCATTATGCCAGATCAATTGCGACAGAAATAAGAGAGTTCCAACAGGTTCTTTCTTTAGACTTCCCTGGCTTCCTCCATTCTCATAGTTTGTCTTATATACGCTCGCCGGTTAAAGAGGCTCTTATTTGTCCTTACGATGAAGACCGTGTCTTATCGGAAGGACAAGTCAAGAGTCCATCTTAATCTCAAGACCATCTTACTATAACCTATTGGTCAGATGGTCATGGTCATAGAAAACAGTCATGTCATCTCCAAGACCGACATCCGTCCACTTTTGCACTGTATATCTCTTTCTTTCTATATACTAAAACCACGGGAGCATACCCAACCTCATCTTTACACCGACACTGTCTCTCATCCCAACAAACTTTCTTATTTCGCAGAGCTTGCATTTTTACTGTTTCCATTCGCTTTCTTACATATCCAACTCTCACTGCCCTGTAATAGCGTTGGGACAAACATTAAACATTTTCGGTTTAAATATTTGTAGTAAGTAAATGGCATATTTACCGTATTTATTTCAGGCTAGTCTACGTAGATATGCAGGATTCCTAAACATAGTTGCAGTAAACAATCTTGCTGTTATGTAATTCCTCATTGAATCGACCCAAAAAGTTGGTATAATATTCGCCATTCATTGTTTTCCCTTTTGAAGGTAGTCAATGTGGATTATACCGCGTGCATCCCAAAAAACGGTCGCCATGACTTTATTGGCTGACAAACCCACCTTTGTCTTCTATGGCGCCGATTCACCCCGAGAAACCCACTGTTTTGACTGCTGTTTGGTCTCCGGTGTATTGTGGTGGATCCAAGTTTTGTTCACGGTTCCGAAACGGCGAAAAAACTCGTCCATATTGCGGTTGAACAACGCCAAACACTCCTGCGAAATTGTCACACGGTTGCGTTTGTGGTCAATTGTGAGCAAACGCGGTACCCATCTTGCGGAAAGCTTTCTCACACCCAAGTGATCATTCAAAATTGAAACCACTGAGCCATGTGACATGCCTATGGCTTCCACAATCTCTCTCACTTTCAATCTCCGATCGGCTAAAACCATATCGTGATTTTGTTCAATTGTTTCGGATGTAGAGACCTCAACTGGGTGTCCAGAACTTTCGGCATCTTCCGTGCTTGTACGGCTACATCCAAATTCAGTAAAGCACCTCTTTACCATGGAAATAGATAGTGCAGAGTCCCCATAATATTTAGCAAGCAAGCCTTGGTTTGAGTGATGGGTTTTTCCGCAAAAAATAATGCTTAATGAGCACACGAAATTCACTTTTTTCCATTTTCTTCTCAAAACGCGCGATAGTCTGCTATCAACGGCTGCCAAACACAAACTAAATGACGCAGCTTGTTCAAATTTTGACAGGAGTCAACTGACACTTGCCTGTTGACAGGAGCAGTGTTGCCATTTTAATTAAGAGGCGGGAAATTCAAAAAGTCACGGACTTATTGTCCCGCCCTCGTACTTAGGAAACATAAATATTTGAATACGCTGACTTAATATATGTACAACAAGTTTCACTTACTGCACGTATGCTAAGATATATGATAATATTGTATGGAACTCTAAGCATTAATATAGTATAAACCCTTATTGTATATTTATTTGTAATCATAATATAATAACAGCTAGAGCCACTTACTGTTACCTTACCACTTACTGTTACGTTACATTACCTAGGAAATCGTTTAAACTTTATAAAAACATTAACCGTTTCTGCCCATACTGCATTTATGATAAGTATGCCATGGCGCAAAACGTGACTTACTGTAATTACTTTAGATACACAGAAATGTAGATCTCAGTCTCCACATTACGAATATGTACTTAACTCACTTTGGACAAAAATGCGACTTATTTATTTATATTTATTTATTTATTCTTTATGCACTTTTATGTACATAGGCGGACTTAATGCCTGAGGCATTTTCTGCCAGTCTACCTTGGGGTGGTGTGGAGACAAGTGTGGCAGGTGCGAAATTACACGAATTGGAGAGGGTAAAGAAAAAAAACAAAAAATATGTAAATAACAACTAATTAACTATACATAATACTTAATATATACAAATTATATATAACGATAATATACATATTTATATATATACCACAAATATATACATATATAAATAATTATACAATGTATACATAAACTAAACCTGTGCGACATAACATTGAGAGGGGTTCAACCTTTGGTGTAGATAGTCTTGTAGACTTTTTTTAAAAGAGAAACGATTAGTGGCCATCCTGAGTTCCAGAGGCAGAGCATTCCAAAGAAGGATAGACTGCACAAAGAAGGAAGAATGAATGAAATCAGTACTATGAGGGGGGCACTGAAGAAGACGGTTATTTACAGAACGAAGATGTTTATCGTGGTTAGAACATAAATATTGAAATTGGGAAGTAAGATAAGCGGGCGAGACTGGAGAATAAAGGATGGAAAAAAGCGTAGTCAGTGCCCTCAGACTTACTGTGGTTATCGTAAGGACGACAGAATATAGGCGCAATGGTGTATTTTTTTTGGGTAGGTAATATTTTTCGAGTGTGTGTCTATTTCTTTGGCACGATATGTAGCTTAAACGGCTTGATGGTTTGAAATATGACGTGTCGTTAGATTTGTCGTAATTGTGACAGTAGCGTAAGGAATAATAATAAAAATTGGCATCTGCGAATCAAAAAAGAGATAAATATTTACGAGTTGTAGTTTATACCATAAACTTCACAAAATAAGTAGTGTTTATTCTAAAATATACGTATTTTGTTATGTTTATGATATCAAATAAAACGCGTAAATAACCAAAACAATATATACTATAAAAACGACGTTCGATTATTATTAAAATTAAAACACCAAAACAGGTCACGCACACTAGTCAAAGCTCGCCGGTTCATTTAGCTGAAGAAAAAAAAATTCGATACCAATCTAAGAAGCCTAAACACCAGGGGGTACATATTTCACATATCCTTATGGCCACCTTTCGACTACATCATCAGACCAGCTCCATGATACCATATTATTGCATTGCCTCTGAACTAACATATGTTTGCCAAATTTCAACTTAATCGGATACCCGCAAGTGCTGGAAAAATGGATCATAAGACTTAAACCAGAAAGACAGACAGACAAACATACAGACATACGAACATTGCAAGCTAAATAAAAAGGGGTTACTCGACGCACCATACATGTTTGAAGAATTTACAGCCCTATGTTCGTATTCCATGGGCTTCATACTTTTACATACAGACTGAAAGATTGCGTGCTCTAGTTTATGCACAGGTATAAAGTTTAATATCTTTTATTAAAATAATAACCATGAACTGTCATGGCTATTATTGACAGGACTATATAAATTAGATTACTGGAAGCATTCCTACACTTGAGTGAAAGTAATAAAGATGAAGTGGTGCATTGTATTGGGTGAGTATTCTATATTTTTTCACAAGCTTTTATTTCACTTGCAATGTTAGGTCAAATCTTACGAGCTGAATAAGAACCACTTTCTCTTATGCTACGGAATTGAAATTAGACGTGTTGGATCAGTTCTGATGACAACGCATTTTTTTATTGATTAATGGTAAAGTCTGAAACAAAATATTGAGCATTGAAATAGAAGATTGATTGATGACAAAACTGATATACTATGCGAAAGTGGAAGGATGTAGGTACCGGGGAAGACCTAGACTATCTTACCATGACCGATCGATCATTTGTATATGAAACAGTGCAAAGATTTGAATCCGAGTATGTCTCATTTGGAACATTTGAATCTGCTAAATTCAAGCACAGTCGACCCACCGACCGACCTCGCGTCGCGTATTCGTTCGTTCTGTGAGACGGCAAGTTTAGTGAATGTATGATCGGGATTCAGATACAAATGAGAAATTTTTTGAGCACAACTGTTTTTATAGTTTTCGTTTATATTTCATACCAGTGTATGCTATCAATAAACATCGACACGTGTCTAGTCTGTGGACGTTTGAAACGTTTCAATCGTCCCACCGTTTCAACCGACCCCTGCATTTTTTCTCGACTGCACAAAAGAAGGTTGGCAGCTATAAATTTGCAATGATTTTTAATAAAAATGAAACCAGGTATCCTGTCACTAGGCAGCTAGACACTTCCCATGAGGCTAGGCCAGACTCGTGGAGTGATTATTCAGAAATTATAATAATATGGTCCGTTAGATAACAAACTACATTATTGCATTTAAATTTCCAAAAATTAATATAACGGTGTTTGACGGACTTGTGACTGATACTGCAAATATGATATATTTCCAAGGTTTTAATTGTCCCTAGGGTGGGGTCAATAGAACCACTCTCTCGGTCATCTTTAATGGGTGATTGTAAGTTGACTTAGATTATATTTTATTAAAAAGCCATATATGCTTTCTACGATATGAATACCCTCCCTCCCCTACTTGTCAATATCAAACTAACAACCCTAAACTTTTGTAACAAGGGAGGTTATGTTGCATAGTTAACGTGTCGCTAGGGCCACCGACTCCAGCATCAGACTAGCTTCATGGTACCATATTATTGCATTGTCACCGAACTTACATACGTATGCTAAATTTCAGCTCAATCGGATACTCGTAATTGCTTGAAAAATTGATTACAAGGTTTGAACCGGAAAGACAGAAAGACATACAAACATTGCAAGTTCGATAAAAGCTTGCAAAAAAATTGGCTTCGACTTAGTGGAACCGAGCAGAGCTCAGAGCGCTAGTTCTGCTCGCGCTTGTCCAGTATTTTTTAAATATCGTTTTTTTTCAGTGGCAGTCGTGGCACTTATGATGTCACAAGCGACTGCAATGATTTATGAACCGGATTGTGGTTGTTCGCCATATTTACCAGGACCAGTATGTGGTAGCGACTTCCACACATACCCCAGCGAGTGCCACATGAACTGTGGTCGCACTCAGGACACTAAACTCTATGTTATGTACTACGGCGGATGCATGCCATTTGTCGGTGCAATGGGCAAACATAACTGATTTCAAATAAAGAATCTTCAGTTTTAGTTTTGTTTCTTTTTGGCTGTTGCCATTCCCTTGGCTCCCGCTCTAAATCGACTAATAAATACTTGTTCTAACAAATCATTCGATGTACTATCCGTCCAGTTAAAGAATAGGATTAGAAATTGCGGCTCATAGAGGCTTGTACCGTCAGCATACACGGCCCTTAAAGCGACAAAAACGCTTATAACGTTATATCCTTATAACGGAAATGACGTGTTTATATTAATCTTATGTGAGTTTATGTGTGGATATTTTCATTAATTGGAAAAGGTGTTTATTGGTATATTGAAATCAATTTACCCACTTAATGAAATTTTATAGCAAGGTTAATACGCAACATTAATACGCAAATAATTATTTTGTTCAGTAATTTAATACTACAATGTAATGATTTTAACACAACAGAAAAGTGATGTCTTTTGTAGACACTACCGACGAGTGTGAGTATAGACAGCGATAGTCTGTTTTTTTGTATTACAGCTTCACCGGACGAGAGGGCGAGCTTCCAACCACTATGCTCGAGCCTGAAGGGCAAGGGGTTAACTAGCTTAAGGGCCCCTCAAGGAGGAAAGGCCTCGGCTTGGGTAGTTGGGGGGGGGGGGGGGGGGTGTATACTAGGTGTCTCGCCGTGGTACTCTGCCGGCCGGTGATAACATGCCGCGGACGGCGGTAGCGGTTGATAGAGGAACAGTATAAATATATACAGTAACTCATCTAAGCCATTTTGGTCTTATAAATACCTACTCTCCGTCAGAGCGTTAGGGTTATCACCAAATTAACACGGTCACGTCTACGTTTCGCCGACGATGTTAGGTCCCATGTAATAGGGGGCGAGCTTATTGCCATATACCGGGCACAATTCCAGACTCTGGACTCATACGTGGAATTTTTCGTTAGAAAAACTACATTGGTCTGACCTAGGATTTGAACCCAGGACCTCGTGATCACACAGCGATGCGCTTTGCCACCAGACCAACGAGGCAGTCAAATCACCACATTTTTTTTTAATAAATTTATATCACATAAGGACTTGTCTACTGCAGTGGTTATATTACAGGTATTTAAATTTCTGTTTCGATTTGAGTGCAGTATAATACAATCTAAGCGCTTATAATTTAAATATTTATACCCACAAAAATAGTATGTACCTTTATTACAAACTAGCTGTGACCCGCGGCTGCGCACGCGTTTATTTTGTAATTTGACATAGGTAGGTAGATCTCTAAAGCGCGATTTCAACGCTAACGCCGTCTCATAAAAAAATCATATACAATACATGGGTACTTTATTTTTGAGAAGGGTTACCAGTTTATCTATTTATTATAAAATTATTGGTAAAATGGCTTACTTAAACCTTTTCTACCTACCCTGCCAAAGATCATAATATGGCGTACTGATATTTAAAAAGGTACATTGCGAGCTAAGTATATAAACAAGTTTTGTCAGCATATTTCGTGCTAGTCTACTCGTAAGAATATACAATTCATGTTCATGATCAATATGATCCAGGCTTCATCGTGTCCGGGCCATTCGTCGTTAAAGAGTTTTCTCCTGCAGAGACAATCCTAAATGCATCATCTATTCATGCATGAAACCATGTGTGTGTGCGTGTGTATGTGTGAATGATGTACGCTGTTGGCCGCGAGGCCTTTACAGCTTCACCGGACTTGCGTGCAACCACTACGCTCTAGCCAGCCAGAAGGGCAAGAGGCGACATACTCGAGTTGGGACAGTCGCTGTAGGGGGACGGGTGCACTACTAAGTGCACCGGTCAACCGCCGGCTATAGGAGGGGATCTACTACTACGTCGTCGTCGTCGCCCGTATTCTGAGCGGAAAGAAGGGATGACAAAGCATCGGGGGCGTCGGTGAGAACATGTCGCGGCCGGCGGTGGCGGCAGGGGTCGGGGGGGAGATCGTAGTCGGCGGTGGCTACGATTAACGGATTCGCATGGGTAGATGCGTTCGCGAAGTGACGTGTTGACGCCTTTTTAATAAAGGCGCGAATAGGTTCGAGACCTAGATCGGAGTGGAGGATGAAACCATGTTTCATCAGTGTTTAAATCAAACTTGTATGCACAATTTCAGGTGACTGTTATTAACACCCAAGCGAAGAGTTTCTCGAGAGGAAATGAACCTGAATCCAATATCAGGCAAAATAACACATTTTAGCGTAACATTGCAGCTCGAGACTAACAATAATAAAAATAGAAAGAGCAGCACACCTCTCTACACCCCTGAGCCGCTCACACCGGGTTTGCCCTGTTGTCCTAGGACGACCGTTTGAGGGCCCATCTAGTAAGCGGCGAGTCACCACCGGCCACGGGTAATTAGGTATCACTAACTATGGCCGGTGTCCATTCCCTTTGTAATAGACCAGTTTTTGTCCTTCAAACCTCATTTATATAGCCCTTGTTTTCTTTCCATAGTTTACAATAGTCCTTGCACCTGCCGTGGTCAGTTCGCTGGTTATGTTTCTTCATTTTCAGCAAGTGATCTCAGCAGGTGGCTTACATAACATTAACTTCTCGCAAAGGGCCTCTACGTGTTGGACCCATGCCCCTTGAAGCCTTTCAAAGATCCGGGTAAAGCCCGTAAATCTCAGCGAGATACATAATGATAAAAATAATAACGTTTTTGGGTTTATCCTGCGATTATACCGTATTGGTTCTCGTTTCCGGGATAAAAACGACGGGCGATTTAGCGCAGTGGTTAAGAGCTTAAGCCGCTCCGCCCACTGTGTCGAATAGTCGCGGGTTCGATTCCCGCACGGGACCAATCTTTGTGTGATCCACAATTATTTGTTCCGGTCTGAGTATTTGTGTATGTGAATTTCTGGTTTGTAAACGCACCCACGATACAGGAATAAATCCTAGTGTGGGGCTACGTTTTTAAAGATAAAACGAAAAAGTATTTATTTTAAGTTAGGGTATAAGTTATTACCATACCAAAATTCATTGAACTCCGTATGGTAGTTTTTGCGCGATTGAAACACAAAGAGATAGACAGACAAAAATTCCAATAAAAAATAGTTTTGGCCTCTATATCGATAAGGAAAAATAATAATAATAATTTTATTTTCAGATGATAAAATGTATACCAATTAAAATTTCAAAAAAATATGTAATGTACAGATTCGGCCCGGTTACAATTTTATTATATGTATAGATGTTTTCAATACTTCTATTTTTAACCGACTTCAAAAAGGAGGAGGTTCTATGTACGGTTGTATGTATGCTTTTTTTATGTATGTTCAGCGATATTTCCGTCAATTTTGGACCGATCTTGATGATTTTTTTTGCATTGGATTCAGTATAACTCCAAGGTGGTCCCATTTTAATTTCATTGGCATTGGACCTTGGACTTAGAAGATACACCAGGGAACTCCTTAACGACAAACAATAGGCATGTGTAAATTGAGATATTATGGGTATTACGTCAATCCTATAGGTACTATAGAACTAAGCATTATATTAGCCAACTTCAAAAAACGAGCTTCATAATTCGTTCTTTTTTTATAACTCCTTTGCTTATGAACCGATTTTGATGATTCTTTTTGCATTGGGTTCAGTATAGTTTTGAGGTGGTCCTATTTTAATATTATTGGTATTGGACCTTGAACTTTGAAGATACAAGAGGGAACTCCTTAACGGCAAACAGCACGAATGTATAGATTCCGTTATTATAGTCATTATATTAATCCTGTAGGTACCTTACTGTACAACTCAGCAAAATAATATAATATCGGTACATAACTATTACTAAATAATTCACTCGTCACCAAAAATTGCAAAATAAAAATATTTAAAAAAAAAAGGTAAACCGACTTCAAAAAGCAAAAAATAAATATTTGAAGTTGGTGCGAAGTAACCGACTGCACCAACCAGCACCGACTTCAAATATTTATTTTTTGCTTTTTGAAGTCGGATTACCTTTTTTTTTTAAAGATTTTTAAGTGTTTTAATGAAGTACATATCTGAATGGACGAGAAAGAAATAATAAACGCACGAGAAAATGAAATTTCTGTCGGATAAATACTAAAATAGTGGTCTGGTGCGCGACAAGGTCGAAAATATTTGTCGCATAAATACGACAGGCGCGCTACAGGCCCGAAAATAATTTTCGGATAAATCCCACAGTGAGGTGGAGACGAAAATATCTGTCGGATAAATTCGACAGAGTGCTGTAGACAAGAAAATATTTGTCAGATAAATACGACAGGCGCGCTACAAGCACCAAAATATATTTCGCATAAATACGACACCGATGCGACGGACTCAAAAATATTAATCAGATAAATATGCCAGGGTGCTGTAGATATGGAAATATTTGACAGATAAATCGGTAAAAACACGGTAAGTGGTGATGATGAGTTAATATTAAAGTTACTTACCCCATCGATGATCTGGCAGAAGTGTACAGCAACGCTGGCACTGCTCACATTCGGGAACTTGCTTGATGAGTGGATAAGGACAGAGATCTTTTTGGAACGGATCTTAGTCGCTCTGTATCCAAACACGAAGAGCATAGAGTCGATCACATTGCTTTTACCACTGCCATTTGGTCCGATGATTGCAGTGAAGCTCTGAAACAAAGCACAGTTTAGTCTACTAGTTTCTGCCCGCGACTTCGTCAGCATGGACTTCAGACAGAAACCTTCCATTTTTAACAGGCTTCTAAAAAGGAGGAGGTTCTCAATTCGACTGTTTTTTTTGTATGTATGTTACGCGATCATTCCGCCAATTATGAATCGATTTTGATAATTCTTTTTGCATTGGGTTCAGTATAGGTCTAAGGTGGACCCATTTTAATTTCATTGGACCTTGGATTTGGAAGATACACCAGGGAACCCCTTAACGACAAACAATACGAATGCGTAGATTCAGATGTTATGGGTATTACGTCAATCCTATAGGTACCCTGCCATAGAACTAATCAGAATATTAACCGACTTCAAAAAAGGTGGAGGTCGACAATTCGTCTGTGTTTTTTTATAACGTCTTTATTTATGAACTGATTTTAATGATTCTTTTTGCGTTGGGTTTAGTATAGTTTCGAGGTGGTCCCATATGAAATCGGTATTGGACTTTGGACTTTGAAGATACGTCAGGGCACTCCTTAACGGCGAACAGCACGAATGTATAGATTCCGTTATTATGGTTATTATATCAATCCTGTAGGTACCTTGCTGTACAACTCAGCAAAATAATATAATATAGGTATATAAATATTAGTAAATAATTAAATTGTCACTTAAAATTGATAAATAAAAATCTTTAAAAAAAAACCGACTTCAAAAAGCAAAAACTAAATATTTGAAGTCGGTGCCAAGTTACCGACTGCACTAACCGGTACCGACTTCAAATATTTATTTTTTGCGTTTTGAAGTCGGTTTAATTGTTTTTTAAAAAGATTTTTTTCAGATAAAAAGTATTCTATGTGTTCATCCAAATCCATTCATCCGTTTTTGCGTGATTGAGTAACAGACATCCAAATATTTAAACATACAAAATTTCATATTTATAATAATAGTAGAATACTCTATTTTTACTAGTAAATCTATCTATCTATATCATCCCCTCAGATTCCTAACGGAGTAGGCATAGAGTTCCAATAGGATTTTTTCTATATCCTAAAATCAATGATGAGATAGTATTGTTTTGTTGCCCTCGTGGCACAAAGTGCTGCTAGTTGTAATGACGCCCTGGGTTCAAACCCTAGGCCAAATAACATGTGGGTTTCATATGAAACAAATTTTTGATAGCATTCCAGTATCTGAAATTGTGTCTGGTATAATATAATACATTGAGGCCTACTGTTGTCTGTTTACACAGTGCACTTCTGCAAGCCTAGCTTGTGGAATATATGGTTTCTATTTTTTTTTGTTTCACCTTAGTTGTCTGGAAGAGATTGCTATTAGCGCGATACAACCATTAATTGTGCCTATGTATTTTTTTAGGTCTTTGCAATGTAAATGCATTGGTGTACAATAGTATTCAATCTACCTATCTATCTCTATATGAGTGATAGAGCTCACTATATGTTCTGAACGACTGAACTACAATCATGATTAGTTAAACCTCAAAAAGGATTTTATAGCCTTATAACATGGCTTAAACACGATCCACCCCTTCCTTTCCTAACCGTATGTAGGACATCTAATTTACGAAGCATTCTCTCTCTAGCACATTTCAACTTTGGGCTTAAGACAAGGACAATAGGATGTCTGATTTTTTATTATCATAATAAAGATGTGCTACACAAAGTCTGATGTAAGAGTTAGTAAAGAAAGGTCTAGTTCAAGCTTTATAGCCAGTTCCCTATTTAAAGCTTCAAGTATCAGTCACAAATGAGTAAAGTAGCAAAGTGAATTTTAATACTGAACTAGTTGACAAATCACTAGTATCTTCTCAGGACTCAATAAACAAAAACGAGCAATAGACAGCTCCCTGTAACTTAACGGATTAAGTACTGCTTATTTATAAATTTTCCAATCAGAAACTGACCATCACAAATCACCATCACCATCATCATCACTGCCGTGAGTGTAGGCCTCTCCTCTATTATGCCATACGTTCCGGTCCTGTGCTAATCTGTTCCACTATTTTCCAGACACCTACTGATGTTATCGATTAATTGAACAGGCCTCCTAAAATTAAACAACCTATCTTTCTATATTAACATGCCAGATCCTTTGCTGGGTAGGTAGAGAGTAGAGTACATAGTGGAGTCTCCCGAACTGGCAAGCGTGTGTGTGTGTGAATGATCTACGCTGTTAGCCGTGGGGCCTTTACAGCTTCACCGGACAAGAGGGCGAGCGTGCAACCACTACGCTTGAGACAGAAGGGCAAGGGGGCAACTAGCTCAAGGGCGCCTCAAGGAGGAACGGCCTTGGCTTGGGCAGTCGCTATGGGGGAGGGCGTATACTAGGTGTCTCGCTGTGGTGCTCTGCCCCGGCCGGCGGGCAAGGGATTCGTCGACCTCGCCGGCGAGGTCGGTGTCTGATCCTGTGTGCGGTAACTGTATCCGAAAGAAGGGATGTAAGGGCATCTGGAGGGTCGGTGAGAACATGCCGCCGACGGCAGTAGCGGCTGATAGGAGGGGAGTTAGGTTCGTAGTCGACGGCGGCTAAGATTAGCGGATTTCTATGATTGGACGCGTTTGTGAATTGTCGCGTTGTCGCCTTTTTAATAAAGGCGTAAATAAGTTCGAGACCGAGATCGGAATGGAGAGCGAACTGGCAAGCATGAGATGAACTATGAGACTGGAGGAAGCTGGAGAGGTTTGTCAAAACAACGTAATATACACTTACCATGCATATATATACCAAGCAGGTATCGCAGAGATGTGCTGTGTACACTTACTCTTTACGCTATGATGTTATGTCTCAATGTAAAAGGCGAGCCCCCTACTACACAATACTAGGCACTGTCACTAGGAATGATATCATTGAGAAATCATATTTTGTGATTGCAAGTGAATAAAATTTAGGTTAAGATTTACAGCCAGAACTATTAAACCAACCATTAGTACTTTAGTTTAGTTGTGTGCCACTAGCGATATGGTTGGGTCCTTAGACTAAGATTGGTCATGCTCACTAAAAAGTCTATGCTTGCAGTGCTTATTTGGAGGTAATGGTTGCTCAAGTAGTCATACTCCTGAACAGGTGCTGCTTGAGACTGGTCCACCCAGAATCCAAAATTTAAAAAAATATTTTTATTAATTTATAGCTCTGTCACAAGGCAAAAGGAGAATTAGGCAAAAAAGACAAGCCCGCTGAGTTTCTCGCCAGATCTCCTTAATGGAGGCCGCTTTCCAATCCAGAGGTAGATTAGTAAGTTAACAAAATAAATGTAAATATGACAATTTGTACACCTCTGCAGGGTTTATGCAAAATAAATGTTTTGAAATAGATTGAGCATTGGTGAACAAAATGGTGCCAATGCGATCTCGGTTATGCATTATGTGTGTGTAATGCCAGTGTTAGATTTATTCGAAAGCTGCCTTGTGTAAGTAGATAAATTTTGATGTTGTTTCCATCTAGACAAGTAATTCATCTACCCTTGGGACCCTTGTTACATACATATGGGTAATGGTATTTCTGCCCACTGATCTGGTGTGATAGCCAATGCTGGGCCCCTCGGCACTTGCTTACAATTCCTAATGGATAATCGGGCCCTGGCCCTGAAGCATGTTGCCCCGATGAGATTTCATGAATTGTTTGTACATGTGGTTATGTAATGTCTACACTTTGTGACTTCTGTTCTTAAATCAGTCCTATAAGGGTATTAGGCCCACAGCCAAACTCAGAACTAGCTTTGTTATCAAGTGAATTGTCACTTCATGACAGTTGTAGAGTTGCTGTTTGCTATAAAATTCATAAAATTTACCCTATTTTTTTTAAATAAATAACCATGCAGAGCCACCTCAATAGGTGGGTCCACCTCAAAAGTTTTCTACTTTTCAATATCAATATAGATAGGTACAAACGAGAGAGGTCATACTCCTAGTAGAGAAAGGTACAAAAGTAACTTTGAGAACATATTACCTTATGAAAAGGCCCAAGCGCCTGAACACCAGCGTAACTTTTAAAGTTCTCATTCACGATATGCGTTATTAGCAGTCTCGGTCCTGTTGTATCGAAAGTCAGAGCCGGTTTAGGTGCTGGTGGTATATAGATATCGCCTATACGGACTCCACCTTCCTCATCGTCCGATATATGGTCTATTTCTCCGTTGAGCTCTTGGTCTGAATTTTGAGTCCCGCCGTTTGGAACTTCATCGACTTCCATTGGCTCTTCAACACCTCTCTTCTTCTTGGTTTTCTGCATTATACACTAATTGTATTAGTTCACAACACAAATAAACTATTCTTGGAATTTCTATGTTGAAAATTATTCAAAACAAAGCCGTTTTCACAAAACGCGCGGCGGTTTGACACATTTGAGAAAATGACATATTATGACATTGGCGTAGCGATGCGTAGGCGATGAATCGATGTATTATATAAATCGATGTTTAGTACGGGATGCATCGTATAAATTCATGCACCGCTTCTATGATGAAGATGAAACTGGAACAAACGTGGATAGAATTTGATACAAATAGTTCCACAAAGCATGAAAATAGTTCTGCTTTCATACTTTTTTTAATACGTTGATGTTATTATTTAATGTATTGTGAGACCTTGATGTAATAATTTAATGCATCACATCACGAATAAATCGAAATCTGTTCTACATTGGCGTTTTCTAATATGTCTTTGGTATTTAACCCAAAAACCATTTTTAATTGCGCAGCGATGAAATCATAGACGAAGAATGCCTAGACACCGCATATCGCCGCGGTATCGTGTCAATTTTATGAAAGTGTGAGTTTGTGAACCTGCGTTATTGTGCGTGATTAGGCAAGTGATTACTAGTACAGGATTTATCGATAAGAAAATACAATTTATTTTTCTAAAATATTTACTTCATGCAAAATCGTAACTGACACATCTAAATTATGATTTCGAATTACTACGAGTAATTTATATAAGTTCATACATACGTATTATAATACAAATCTTAAAAACGAATCTGTAAACATCGATATTAGTATGTAAAATTTAATACAATAGTAAAGCCTCATTGGTAATGCACATAGCGATTACAAGGTCGTCGGTTCGAATCCCAAGTCGGAAAATAGTAATTATTCGACAAAAAAAATCCAGTCCGGAATCTGGCACTGTGCTCGGTATAATATCAATAGACTCATCCTCTACTACATGAGACCTTACATTGTGAACGACAAGTGAGTGTACACAGTACACCACTCCCACTCCCGCTTGGGGAATATATGCGTAGCGGTGGGATTCTAAATCACGAAAATCAACACGGACATCAACATGCTTTTCAGGGTTCAGATTTATCTACATACGGGCATGGCATACAACGCACCCTCGCGAGGTGGAGGGCACAATGCCAACTCATATAGAGGTCAGACCTCTAATCTTCAGTAAAAACAGTACTACCCAAAGGGCAAAACTTCATTTCGCAACCGAGGCTCTATATGCCATCTCAGTATAAAGCTTCCAGTGAGGTAAGTAGTTTAATAAGCGTTTTATTTCAGGTAAAACACCATTATAGTTGAAGATAAAATAATCATGATGAAAGACGACTGCATGAAAAATGGCTTGCATTTGAATGTGAAGATAACCAAAATTATGGTTTTTGAACGGAAAGAAACCAGAACGAATGCAAGGATTGTGGTTGGTAACGATGTGCTGGAGCAAGTGAATGAGTTTGTATATCTTGGATGCGCCTTCAGTAAAGATGGGAAATACACCGCTGACATAGAGAGAAGAGTGAGTTTAGGGAACAGAGTGAATGGCGCGATGGGAAAGCTACTTGGGAGCCGGCACTTAAGCCGAAAGGCGCAGCTGGCCATACATAATGGAGTGCTTGCCCTAACGCTGTTATATGGCAGCAAGAGCTGGATATGTAAGAAGGAGAATGAAAGTAGGATAAATGCGGTGGAAATGCAAGCTCTGCGGAAGATGTGCGGAGTGAAGCTGACCGACCGTATTCGCAACAGCGTAGTAAGAAAGCAAATACGTATGAAAAAGAGTATCGGTGTAAAGATGAGAAAGGGTATGCTCCGTTGGTTCGGGCATATAGAAAGAATGTCCGAAGAAAAAATGAAAAAACTGATATACAATGCGAAAGTGGAAGGATGTAGGTACCGGGGAAGACCTAGACTATCTTACCATGACCAAATAGACCGGGTCTTATCTGAAGGACAAGCCAGGAATCTCCGTAACCGGCGAGCGTGTATGAGACGAACTATGAGAGTAGAGGAAGCCAGAGAGGTATGTAAGGAAAGAGCCTGTTGGAACTCTGTACTCTCTGCCTACCCCGCAAGGGATGTGGCGTGATGATATAGATATATAGATAGATGAAATAATCATAAATAGGTCTAGATATCCCACTCCCGAGTGCGGAATACAGACGTGACGGTGTTCATCTAGATATCCTAGCCTTACTAAATTTCATCCAAATACGTTTATTCATTGTGACGTGAAATAGGAATGGTTAATGTTTCAGTGTTAATTTAGTAATATCGACAGTAAGCGATAGGCGCTGTAGGACATCACTAGTGGAGAAGCGTAAAATAATGCATATTTGAAATATAAATTAAATCTTTAAACTCACAGTTAATTATCACCATATATTAATTACATGACGTCAGTGATGTATATCTTTAATGTTAAATCCATAATTTTGGTGTGAAAGTTCCCTATAATATAATAAGAGGTTTATAAATACATACGTGTGAAATGATAATTCAGGATTTTTCACTCCTCCTTTGATTGTCCTTGATTGACAAAATACATCACAACACGATATAATTTCACTGTATTAAAGTATATTCAGTTATCACAATGATTTACATTTATAATTTAATCGTTGAAACGGACGGGGCGCATTGTTATGGCATAACCATAGGTCACAACAGGAACCAAGCATACGTACAGGGCGACGTTGCCAACCTTACAATAGCTTTCTTATTCACTCAAAATGGTGATCCGTGTAATTGAGAGAGAAAAAAGACAATGTGTTGAACACTGCGCTGCGCCGCGCAATTGCGCCAACTCAGTTCACTGCGCCGGATGTGTTAACTCACTTGATCAAAATGAATTGGCGCACAGCGCACGACCGGTAAATTTGTAAGGTGTTAAGGTGTTGAGTTGCCCGCAGAATCCATTGAAATGTATTGAACATTTGTGGTATTGCACAAATCTTTTTTATATCATTTTTATAAACTACAACACCGTGAAAAAGGAATGATAGATAATAGTTTCTTTTCTACATTTTACTTTAGGTACTTACTGGCTACAAGGTTTTATTTTACCAAATGGCTGAGTTGACACCTGCATGTAAAATAATTGACGGAATACGTTTACGCTCGAAAATCAAAACGAATGTACTATAGTCGATTCTGTAAGGAGTGGTTAAAAGAAAATCATGGTTGATCTATTTTAATGTTTTTAATTTGTTATTATTAAATGTGTTTTAATTTACAAAAGTGTTGTTATTTTGTATTCCAAAGTGTAGTGAAGCGGCAAAGATAAAAAACCATTGAAATACATCATTTTTGGACGTGCATTGGTGCCAAGTGACTTGTCGCACTGACAGCTTACTTTGAACCCGCTGGCGTATGCAAACCTGTTTCTTTGGATAAGTAGTTTCCGCAGGATCCAAGAAAACCATAAAACACCCATCACTCGTGTTTTTGCTTAGAGACTCGATTGCCATTACAGAATTGCAGATTAAATAATAGTAACTAGATACCTACCCGATTAGAAAGGTGTTGTGTTGCCAGGCGTCACTTTCAAAAATATGCATAATATAAATATAAGAATCATTAAAAATATATTACCTAGTTTTTTAAAGCAACGTCTATTTAATTTTACTGAATAATTGATTATTACTAATCACGGTCGTAACATGGATTATAATATTTTCATGTATGATGGGTACAGTGACAGTTCTAAGAGTCAACGGAAATTATACTTTATTCAATGGTAATAAGAGTTTTATAATTAAATATGGTTTTATGCCTTAATCTCATTGCATTAAAGATTGTTTTCGTTTGACACTTAGAACTATCACAGTACCCATCTTATGTGAACAATATTATAGAAACTGTCTGAAAAAATAGCAGTCAGCTTTTAAATGCATACCTATTAGTTATTAATTTGTCTTATAAGACTACATGTAGATTTATTGGTAACTGATAATTGTTGATCACAATATAAACATTTAACCTTTTTTTCGTCATTTACAGCAGTGAAATGTAACCATAATTGGCTTTTCATTCTTGATGACGACATTCTTCATCATTCAGAATCACCTAATCAAGATATATAAATATTGAATTATACAAATAATATTATTTGTAGGTACAACTTTAAAATGACTTTCCATTTAATTTAATGATAATATCATAGGTAATTTGTCATCAGAAGGAATCAATAAAATTGAAAGAGTAAATTTGAAGAAAGGGTACAAAATAGGTAGGCTGTATTTTACGGAACAATGAGCCAACGCAGTTCGGGCGGGCGCTATGCGCCGTTTGTACTTTGTGCTAAGAGTCTATGAGCGCGGCGTGCAGATGGCGCGCGTCTCACTGCTCACTCGGCGCGTTTCATTTTGTTGCGCCATGGCTCAATTTTGTGTTAACACAATGAGCCGGCGCAGTAGCCTGCGCCTGAGTTACTGAGTTAACGCAAGGAATTTTGCTAAGTTACCCATGTCTAGTTGAACGATGACCGGCGGAGCGGCAATGTCGTATGACTCCCTCCAGGTAATTTTAGCTTCATGGATGAAATATTAATAGGAAGTTTTGGCGGGAACTCAGAGGGATGTTGTAAATTTGTTTTATTTTACAAAACTCATGTTATTTCGAATAATTATGTGTAATTTGACGGACGATTTAGCGCAGTTGTTAAGAGCTTAAGCTGCTCCGCCCACATTAATCTAATACCAATAATCGCGGACTCGTAACTCTAATAGTCGCGGGTTCGAATTTCTGTGTGACCCACAATTATTTGTTTCTGTCTGGGTATTTGAGTATGTGAATTTTCATGTTTGTAAACGACCACGACACAGAAATCAATCTAAAGTAGGGCTACGTTTAAAAAAAAAATGTTTTTGGAATATTAACTATTATGTATTCTTATATGTGCATGAGTGAAGGTAATTGTAACAAAGTGATAAAACGTGCCTTTTCGATTTCACTCAAAATGGCCGTCGCAATTAGTATGTAGAGTATCCATCACTTTACTATCCAGGGTGGGGTACTCCATCATTTTCATTATCATCGTTGCGTTTAATTTTCTGTAGCAATATTTTGACAGTACTCAATCCATTTAGGGCTATAACATAGATATATTACAATGAATTAAGTACTATCAAATTATTGCTAAAGAAAATTAAACTCTTACTCACAGACACAACATTGAAATTTCTATTATTTGAATAAGAGCAATAACCTTGGGCCCGGAGTCACGCTCGCACCCATTACGATGCAGTACGGTGACCTATTTATGATATGGTTTAAATACGCTGTAAACCATTTATTACCGAGTTCAATAGAAACAAGGTTCTCAGGTCGTCTTTATATACAGGATGGATTAGGATGGGGCAGTAAGGTCAGCTATCTCAACCGTTGTAGATACAGAAAAACGGCTCTAGGAGACTATTCTTAATTTTTGTGATATTTAGAGCTGAATTTACGATTCTGAAAAAAAATTACAGGTAGCAAGAACATGGGCAATTTAATCAAAAACTTCGACTACTGCTCATTTAAGATGTGGCATATGCGTAGAAAGAAAGAATTACAGCAATAAACAGTGCGGGAGAATTACGAGACATGCCTTTTAAGTTCTGTCGTTTCCATATTTCCCGGCAATTTTGAATTTGAAACTGTTCTATATTCGAATGTGTTTAAATTTTGAATCTCAAAACAGTTGAAAGTATTAGGATTAATGCTTTTGTTCAGTCACAGCGTCGATTGGAATCTGTCAGGTTACGTACGAAAATGAATCTTTCTAAGGAAAATGTTCGTGCAATAATTTTCTACAACTTTAAAAGAGGCCTGACACGGCTTCAGTGTTTTGAAGAGCTAACATCTGTGCTCAGTGAGGAAGCCCCATGTCTCCGGACTGTCAAACGCTGGTATTTAGAATTCCAGCGTGGACATACTAGTGTTAGTGACCAATCTCGCGAAGTACGCCCAAAATCCGCCTTCACTGAAGATAACATCATTGCTGTGAGACAACTAATTCTCAAAGATCGTCATGTGACGTATCGAGAGATAGAGGCTCTATTGGGCATCTCAGGGACAACCATTCAGAAGATCTTGCATGAAGCGCTTGGTGTGAGAAAGCTATTTTGCCGTTGGATACCGCATCTGCTTTCCGACGATCACAAGGCGGCCCGCGTCAGATGGTGTAAGAAAACTCTGCAAAGGTTCAACCGAGGAGAGTCAAATCACGTCTACGACATCATCAGTGGTGACGAATTTTGGATCTATGCCTACGATCCTGATTCCAAACAACAATCTACAATCTGGGTCTTTCAAGACGAGCCAAAGCCGACTAAAGTTGTTCATTCTTGAAGCACTTCAAAGAAGATGGTGGCCACGTTCGTTGGAGAAACCGGCCATGTTGCGACTATTGCACTTGAAGATCGTAGAACGGTTAACGCAGAGTGGTATACCACAGTTTGTTTACCACAAGTCATCGCCGAACTTCGAAAATCTAACTGAAAGCGACGCATCATCCTGCACCACGACAACGCAAGCTCACACAGCGCTCGTCAAACGATTGAGTATTTAAAGCAGGAAAAAGTAGAAATTCTTGACCATCCTCCATACAGTCCTGACCCAAGCCCTAACGATTTCTTTACATTTCCTAAAATTAAGAAAAGTCTTCGTGGTCAAAGGTTCCATTCCGGTGAAGAAGCAGTCGACGCTTTCAAGTCAGCCATTTTGAACACCCCCACTTTAGAGTGTAATAAATGTTATAATAACTGGTTTGAGCGATTGGAAAAGTGTATTAAGCTACGTGGTGAATACTTTGAAAAACAATAAAAAGTACTATAAGGTTCTAGTTGTGTTTTTGTCTTCAAACGACAAAACTTACAAGTTATGCCTCGTATACGTGAATTATATGTCAAGAAGTCCATAATCGTACCAATGTTTTGGTCACCCTACTCAGAAAGAGACGTAGGAATCTTAAGTGAGTATCCCTGTCATCACGTTTTTTTCGCAGATTGCTTTATCCGTTTGTAATATAACCATGGGTTATTAATTCATTTTCAGAATAATCCATAGACAAATACGAATAGGATTTTTGGCGGCAAATCGACGAGTTATGTCGTCAATTTGTTTTAATTTCTAAAACTTGTATTATTTCGAATAATAATATGTAATGTTAGGGGAATATTAACCATTATGTATTCTTATATGTGCACGAGTGAAGGTAATTGTAACAAAGTGATAAAGCGTGCCTTTTCGACTACCCTGAAAACGGCCGTCGCAATTGGTATGTAAAGTATCCATCGCTTTACTATCAAGGGTGGGGTACTTCATCAATTTCATATTTTTACCATCATTTGGAAGTTGAATTATAATATTCCAAATACTTGACATTGGCAAAATACGCGTCGTAGTGATGCCATAAAAAAAAAAACGAAGAGTCAAGCCAACTGTCACATCAAGGCAGGCTGTCAAAACAAAAATGGCGAACCGCACGGTAAAGGACGCGAAATCTATACGAGGCACAAATCCACAATATCTAATTGAGAAAATAATCAGATCGCGTATTTACGACTCTAAATATTGGAAAGAAGAATGTTTCGCTCTAACCGCGGAGCTACTTGTCGACAAAGCGATGGAAATTCGTTATCTAGGCGGCGTGCACGGTGCTTTCATTTACCCAACACCATTTCTGTGTTTAGTGTTGAAAATGCTGCAGATCCAGCCTGAAAAGGATATCGTAGTTGAGTTTATAAAGAACGAGGAGTTTAAATATGTGCGTGCTTTGGGTGCTTTCTACATGAGATTGACTGGAACGTCGGTAGATTGTTACAAGTATTTGGAACCTCTATACAACGATAATAGGAAGTTGAGGCGCCAAAATCGTGAAGGGCAATTTGAAATAGTCCACATGGACGAGTATATCGACGAGCTTCTTCGTGAGGAGCGTCTGTGTGACGTCATTTTGCCGAGAATACAGAAAAGGCACTTTCTGGAGGAGAATAATGAATTGGAACCAAAAGTGTCGGCTCTTGACGATGATTTGGATGAAGATATGCCCTCTGATGAAGAGAACCCAGATACTGAGATGAAAGAGAACAGGCGAGACAAGGATAGAAGAGATAGGGATAGAAGAAGAGACAGGTGTGTACAATTTTGTGTCTTATATCTAAAGTATTTGATGAGAAGAGATAAATTCTCTCATGTGTATTGTACCACAAAGTATAAGTAAATGTTTATTAATTGTAAAGGCAATGCACCTGTTAACTATCTATATGTATAGTGGATTCATATTGAACTAGCTGATTATTTTTCTATAATATCTATCTATATCATTATGCCAGATCCCTTGCGGGGTAGGCAGAGAGTACAAAGTTCTAACAGGTTCTTTCGTTACATACCTCTCTGGCTTCCTCCACTCTTATAGTTCATTTCATACACACTCCCTGGTTATGGAGACTCTTGACTTGTCCTTCAGATAAGACTCGGTCTATTTGGTTGTGGTAAGATACTCTAGATTTAATTATATATTATTTTTTTTGTATATATAAGTAGACGAACACCTAAGACAGGAATAATTTCTAGTGTGGGGCTAGGAATTATTTCTGTTGTGTTTGAGTTTGTGACTATGAAATCACATGAATCAATATTTATGGATCACACAAAAATTTGCAGTTGTGAGGACAATAGGGCAAGTGTGCTACCAGTATGCTCGAGCTAGAAGGGCAAGGGGGCAACTAGCTCAAGGGTGCCTTAAGGAGGAACAGCCTTGGCTTGGGCAGTGGCTATGGGGGTGGGTGTATTCTAAGTCTGGGTATTTGTGTATGCGAATTTTCAAGTTTGTAAATGCACCCACGACACGGGAATAACTGCTAGGGTGGGGCTACGGCTTAAAAAAAATTATAAAAATTAAATTTTTTTTTTTCTTAACACATTTCAGATCCCGTGACAGACGTGATAAGGATAGAAAGAGGGAAAGATCCAGAAGCAGAGACAGGGACCGGCGGCGCGAGCGGGAGCGAGAAAGAGAACGCGAAAAGGAACGTGAAAAGGAACGCGAGAAAGAAAGAGACAAAGAACGCTTAAGAGAGCTGAGGGAAAGAGATAGAGATAAGGAAAGACGCGACAGAGATAGACATGAAACTGACAGGAGAAAAGATAGGGGAAGATACTGACAATAAAAGTGTGTATTTAGTTTTATACGGACTTTTTATTCTATCTATCATCACGCCAGATCCCGTATCAGGTAGGCACAGGGAACAGAGTTCCAACATGCTCTTTCCTTGAAGACCTCTTGCAGAATTAATCCTAAGATGGTTCTACTACTACTTCTACTACTACTTCATTTACTGAGTAGTCGCAGATTCGATTCCCACATGGAACAAATCTTGTGTGACCCACAAATGTTTGTTTTAGTCTGGGTGTTATGTTTATTAAATGTTTGTAAACACACCTGAGGTTACCACCACAAACCGGCCCACTTGGAAAGTGACGCAAAGGACGGCCAAAGAAAAGATGGGCCGACGACCTTATCAAAATAGCTGGAAGGGGCTGAATGAGCGTAGCCCAGGACAGGAGAAAATGGAAAGGGATGGAGGAGGTTTATACCCTTGCAGGGACCATTCAGTAAGACTGAATGGAAAAAATCTATAATAAATAAAAAAAACGACAAGACAGAGGTGTGGTGAGGCGTGCCTGGGTCCAAACCCAGGCACGCACCTCTGTCTGTTCGTAAGCATGTGCGTATTAAAAATTAACTATCACTCGCTTTGACGGTGAAGGAAAACACCGTGAGGAAACCTGCATGCCTAAGAGTTTCTCGAAGGTGTGTGAAGTTCGCCAACCCGCACTGGACCAGCGTGGCGGACTATGGCCTAAACCTTCTCAGTTTGAGAGGAGCCGTGCCCAACAGTGGGACATTTTTTTAACAGGGCTAAAATTATTATAAAATTATAAATAAATAAAAAAAAACACACCTAGTCGCAGGAATGTGATTCCTAGTGTAGGTTATGTTTTATCAATGCGTAGCATGCAGCTGTAGGCATTAGTTAACGATGCTGTTTGTACAGCATAGCTACTTATCCAAAGGGCAAATTCTTTGGAATCTAGATGGAAAAATAAAGGATACCAACTTCTGTGTGTGAATGATCTACGCTGTTGGCCGCAGTGCCTTTACAGCTTTACCGGACAAGAGGGCGAGCGTGCAACCACTACGCTAGAGCCAGAAGGGCAAGGGGGCAACTAGCTCAAGGGCGCCTCAAGGAGGAACGGCCTCGGCTTGGGCAGTCGCTATGAGGGAGGGCGTATACTATGTGTCTCGCCGTGGTGCTCTGCACCAGCCGACGGGCAAGCGCCGGCGAGGTTGGTGTCTAATCCTGTGTGCGGTATCTGTATCTGAAAGAAGGGATGTAAGGGCATCGGGAGGGTCGGTGAGAACATGCGGCGGACGGCAGTAGCGGCAGATTGGAGGGGAGAATGCCAACTGTTGAGTTCATAGAGACTAAGCAACTCTCCAATTTTGCGGGCGCGTTTTTTTTTGGACGTAGGTAATTGGATAATCCGTTTTTAAATTCAGAGGTCTGACTGCGAATGGGACCATCTGAAAATTAAAAATGGGCCAAATGAGAACTTGACGAATGTAAACCACAGACAGAGATGGGCAAAATGTAATCAGATTAATGATTAACAGCCCCCGCTTGGGGAATATAGGCGTGACGGTGTAATAATGATTAACAATTTAAATCACATTTTGTGATCTTCAACGAGTACGCTTACACTTTTAATCTTGAATCATGATTGAATATTACAAATGCAATTGTAATATCCAATCATGCATTGCAAGTAGTAATTGTTGCTTCAATTTGATGCACGCTTCAGGATTATATTGATTCTAAGGGCTTAGTATAGGTTCAAGATGGTCCCATTTTAATCGGTATTGAACCTTCCATTGGAAATATCGAGGTATGACCATATCAAACGATTTGTTTTTAAGTGACTATTGTCACATATCATATGGACTAAAGAGTTTCCTATATAATATCAGCCTATACTGCCCAGTCAGTGATGATATATGGATCAGAGACGTGATCTCTTACAATAGGTCTCATAAAAAAGCTCAGAGTTGCTCAGCGAGCTATGGAGAGAGCTATGCTCGGCGTTTCTCTACGGGATTGAATCAGGAATGAGGAGATTCGTAGAAGAACCATGGTTACCGACATAGCCCTTAAGATTAGCAAGCTGAAGTGGCAATGGGCGGGCCACATAGCGCGAAGATCGGACGGGCGTTGGGGCAGAAAGATTCTAGAGTGGAGACCACGTATTGGTAAGCGCAGCGTGGGACGATCGCCTGCCAGATGGACCGACGATCTTGTGAAAATCGCAGGAAGTCGTTGGATGCAGGTGGCATCGGACCGGTTACGCTGGAAAGCGATTGGGGAGGCCTATGTTCAGCAGTGGACAAGTATTGGCTGAGATGATGATGATGATGATGATACTGCCCACTGCTGGACAAAGGCCTTCTCTCACAAATCCAGGTGAGAAAGATTAGGTCATACTCCACCACGCGGACCCAGTGCGGATTGATGGAGGCAGGTTTGTGGCCACCTGCTGTTGGAACTTATCAAGCCGCCTTTAAGGCTTCGAACTCGGCTTAACGACTACCACATTAAGTGGTAGCCGGGACCAACGTCTTAGCGTGCCTTCCGAAGCACGGAGACGCTCGTATATGAAAATGCCACAAACGGTCACCCATCTCGGGTCGACCGAGTCGAACGCTGTTTAACCTTGGTAACCGGTAAGAATACCGCTGTCGCACAGCGCTACGAGAGCCTGAATAGTTTCTTATGAGCCCTCTATTATTGTCTTGATCCAATGGACTGCGTATTATCGCATTGTGTTGGTTTAGTATAGTTATAAGAAAGTGACTGCCTCGTTGGTCTAGTGGCAAAAGTACATCGCTTTGTGATCACGAGGTCCCGGGTTCAAATCCTGGGTCGGACAAATGTAGTATTTCTAACGAAAAAGTCCCAGTATGAGTCCGGAGTCTGGAATTGTGCCCGGTATATGGCAATAGGCTCGCCCCCTATTACATGGGACCTAACATCGTCGGCGAAACTTAAGTGTACTCAGTACACCTTTGCCACCCCCGCTTGGGGAATATAGGCGTGACGGTGTTTAAGAAAGTAGTCATTTTGAGAAAGAAGTCATTTTGGGAAAGTAGTCATTTTAAGAAATAGTCATTTTGGGAATGTAGTCATTTTGGGACAGTAGACATTTTGAGAATTGGATTAGTCATTTTAGTAAACTATTCATTTTAGTAAAGTAGTCATTTTAATAAACTAATAATTTTAGTAAACTAGTAATTTTAGTAAACTAGTAATTTTAGTAAACTAGTAATTTTAGTAAACTAGTAATTTTAGTAAACTAGTCATTTTAGTAAACTAGTCATTTTAGTAAACTAGTCATTTTAGTAAACTAGTCATTTTAGTAAACTAGTCAGTTTAGTAAACTAGTCATTTTAGTAAACTAGTCATTTTAGTAAACTAGTCATTTTAGTAAACTAGTCATTTTAGCAAACTAGTCATTTTAGTAAACTAATCATTTTATTAAACTAGTCATTTTGAGAATTGGGGTAGTCATTTTGGGAAAGTAGACATTTTGAGAAAGAGGCGATTCTGAGCCTAACCCGAAATTTTTAAGTAATGCTTGATGGCAAGAACCAAAGCTATAGAACCAAATCTATATGACAGCAGGGACACATCGCTCGCAGAAGTAACGGCTGTTAAGAGCAGATAGGTTCCCGACTGGCCACTAGAGTAGGCGATCCCCCCACCAGGTGGGATGATGACCTGGTGAAGGTCACGGGTAAAATCTGAATGGGTAAAAGACAAAGCCAGTCGTATGGCAATAGAACGTCTTTCGGCTAATGATAACGACCAATAGAAGTAGGTATTACAGAATATTTACATTTGCCAAGTATTGAAATTAGTACGCCCCTTGTTGTTTAAAAAGAGTCCTTTCGCCCTTTCTTCTTCTTCTTCAAGTTATGGCTTCACACTAATTTTAAGTGTATTTTGCCAGTGTCCTGTGAGATATATAATCGTGTTTGTTTAAATTAATTCGACTCCCCGATGAATCCGATGACAACGATGATAATGAAATTAATGAAGTACCCCACCCTGGATAGTAAAGCGGTGGATACTTTACATACCAATGGCGACGGCCGTTTTGAGGGATGTCGAAAAGGCACGTTTTATCACTTTGTAACAATTATAAACCGAGTCTTATCTGAAGGAAAAGTCAAGAGTTTCCGTAACCGGCGAGCGAGTATGAGACGAACTATGAGAGTGGAGGAAGCCAGAGAGGTATGTAAGGAAAGAACCTGTTGGAACTCTGTACTCTCTGCCTACCTCGCAAGGGATCTGGCGTGATGATATAGATAGATAGGTTACAATTATCTTTACTCATGCACATATAAGAACACATAATGGTTAATATTCCACCAAAATTACACATTATTAGTCAAAATAATGCAAGTTTTGGAAATTAAAACAAATTGACATCACTCTTCGAATCCGCCAAAAACTCTATTCGCCCCTTTTCACGGTACCCGTTCGCAACACACAGGGTGAATACGCAGCTTATTTTAAATATTTATGAATCACCGTTCGCCACTCGTTCTGTTTGAAAATAAAAATATATTTTAATCTGTATGACGGACGATCTAGCGCAGTGAAGAGCTTAAGTCGCTCTACCCACTGTGTCTAATAGTCGCGGGTTCGATTCCCGCACGGGACAAATCTTTGTGTGATCCAAAATTATTTGTTTCGGTCTGGGTATTTGTGTATGTGAATTTTTCATGTTTGTAAACGCACCCACGACACAGGAATAAATCCTAGTGTGGGGCTACGTTCTTTTTTTTAAACAATCTGAATTTTATTTCTGTGTTTCTACAGCTTATTTTGAGCTGTGACTTTAAATGAGTGTCAAACAGGATCATTATAAGGGGCGAAAGGATTCGTTTGTACCTAGGGAGAGAAACACGCGGAGCGGACGGATGTGAGACCTGAGATGGATCGGCTTAATATACCTACTGTGACTTACAAGATATTATCTAATCATATAATAAATAAACTGAACGTAATCTACATCTCTTAGTTTGTTATTGACATTCCTCTGATCATGTCTGTCGTTTAGTTACACGAATATTTAATTGAAAGTGAATTATTGAGATTTCAGTGAAGTTCTGTGATAATTTGTGTGGATAAAATAAGGTAAGATTGGTTAATTTTTTTTTTCTTTAGATATCAATTCTAGATGTCTAGTAAAGGTTCAAGACTGAATATATACCGTGTGGCTACAATAAAAATGTACACGTCATCGTCGTTAAGCCTCCTTCATTATTGGAATTTTATTTATGTTTTTGTTTATTTTGTATTTTAAAAACTTTTACAATATACACGTAAAAGTTTTTTAATCTCGGGGCATCGATAGGTATATTATTTTTATTAGAATTCGCAACTCGATATACTTACGCGTCTATACATAGCATCCATTCCGATCTTGGTCTTCCATTCCGATATCGGTCTCGAACCTATTTGCGCCTTTATTAAAAAGACCACAACCCGATATTTTACGAACGCGTCCAATCATAGGAATCTGCTAATCAAAGCCGCCGCCCACGATGAGCATAACTCCCCTCCTATAAGCCGCTACCGCCGTCCACGGCATGTTCTCACCGGCCAGTGCAAAGTATCACTGCGAGACACCTAGTATATGCCTTCCCCCATAGCGACTGCCCAAGCCGAGGCCGTTCCTCCATGAGGCGCCCTTGAGCTAGTTGCCCCCTTGCCCTTCTGGCTCGAGCGTAGTGGTTGCACGGTCGCCCTCTTGTCCGGTTAAGCTGTAAAGGCCCCGCGGTCATCAGCGTAGATCATTCACACACACATACAAAACATAGTTAGCAACTGTAGAAATAAGTTTCAAATCAAACCTTTTTACTGTAGTAGTTTCAGCAAACTGTAGCATTTTATCGCGCCTTCGTCTATCGTTAGCTGGGACTGAATCACACTAATTCGAAATAAGATCACACCCACAGTCTGCTGTCCTCTTCGGGCCGGTGTTTGGAATGTCACCTTTATTCTTATACAAATAGGTACGATATATGGATGCCTTAGAACAACGAAATGATTCTGAGGCTTTTAGCTTTAAATTTATATTTTATCTACGCTAATTACAATATTTACTGTACTGATCTACTTCAGTGCCTATTTAGTAATGAATCTCCTTATTTTATGTTGTTTCGCGTAGTAGGCAGATGGCAAAACTTATATTATGTTATTTCTCTTTCTTTTTATTTAGATAATTCTTTTATTATCATTTTGTTACATTTAGTTACTTGTTATTTTCCTCCTTACTTTACTCTCTATTCTCTTTTTTTTTGTGAATGTGTGTGACGTCACCTAACGGCCCGACGGAAGACCAGCGCTGGTTGCTCTTGGAGGCTTCCAGCATTATGCTGACTTCGGGACTGTATGGTAACGATGTGAGAAATTAAGGGATTGGTCAAATAGCTGACGGAGCGCGACGGGAGCGCGACGAAAGCGCTCGGCTACGTTCAGTCGTTACCCTCCGTTAGGAGTATTGTTGTTCTGTGGTCGTGACGTTTGCCGTCGCGCCGAGCGGGGCTGCGCTGTGTGTCGTCTCCAGTACATTTCAGAACATCACAACTCCCCAAACCGCGCCACCGTCGCGCTCCGTCGCGCTGCGTCGGCTATGTGGCGAAACCTTAAGTATCTTTTCTCTTTTCTTTTTTTTTAAAAACGGAGCCCCACACTAGGATTTAATCCTGTGTCGTGGGTGCGTTTACAAACATGAAAATTCACATACACAAATACCCAGACCGGCACAAATAATTGTGGATCACACAAAGATTTGTCCCGTGCGGGACTCGAACCCGCGACTATTAGACGCAGTGGGCAGAGCGGCTTAAGCTCTTAACCACTGCGCTAAATCGTCGTCAAAGTATATATCTGTTATTGTCTCTTCAAGTTTTGTATGTACTAACGTGTTGCAAATAAACTTTTTTCTTTCTTTTTTTCTTCTATTTTATTTAATTTTATGTAAGGGAACGGATACCTAAGCAAACTAGAAAATGAAATATAAGAGGTATACTTTTTAATTAAATCATAATTTTTTTACACGTATAGTATTAAAATTTTTACTAAAATTGTTACCGACTATTAGTATTGTACCCACATATTATAATTGAAAACATAAAAAATATTTAAATAAAAAAATACAAGCCCGCTGAGTTTTTTCACCGGATCTTCTCAGTGGAGGCCGCCTTCCGATCAGGCGGTAGATTAGTAGTTACATTAGATAAAAAATGTAAATTGAAAATATGTAAGCAGGGTTTATAAGTACAAAAGAAATTATTTGATTTTGAGCTTAACCTCTCGGCCACTTTGTCACGGCGTTTTTGCGTGTTTTCGCAACGTTATATTCACAGAAAATGATGATATTATAATTTCTAAAAACACCAGTTTGTTCGTTTGTCTGTCGTCCACGCCCGACGCCGACGTTTTATCGACCGGTATCCGTCGACCATCCAAAGCCAAACCAATCGACCGATGTCGATCGTCGTTCAATGTCATCGGTCGACGATCGATCGATTGGTACGGTAACACTCTAACCCCTCGTTCTCACGGGCGTATTTACGCGTGGTGGTGAAGCGCTGTAAGCGCTTTTCAATAAATGTACTGTTAGCTGTTTGTTTCATTCCAGCACCATGTTTCTGGAGGTATGGAATCTTAAAAACTATACTGAACCAAATGCAAAAAGAATCATCAAAATCGGGTCATAAGCAAAGGAGTTATTAAAAAAGGATGAATTATGAACCTCCTTTTTTGAAGTTGGCTAATATACTGCTTAGTTCTATAGTAGGGTACCTATAGGATAGACGTAATACCCATAATATCTCAATTTACACATGCCTATTGTTTGTCGTTAAGGAGTTCCCTGGTGTATCTTCTAAGTCCAAGGTCCAATACCAATGAAATTAAAATGGGACCACCGCGGAGCTATACTGAACCCAATGCAAAAAAAAATATCAAAATCGGTCCACAATTAACGGAAATATCGCTGAACATACATAAAAAAAAAACGCATACATACAACCGAACATAGAACCTCCTCCTTTTTGAAGTCGGTTAAAAATAGAATAGTACTCACAATTATTTCGGTTAAGCAGCTTTTGCTTATCTTCGTCCAACCGTGCTACCACATAAGCAATTAAAATAAAGTTTACAAACTGTGTTTAATGAAGACTATTTTGGGTGTAATTAATGAGATTTAATGAGGATAAATATTTTGATTTCCACGCCGTTTTGGAAATTAAAGAAAACATTACGTTTCTGTGCTGGCTTGAAATACTAAACACGGTCCTTATTCGCTCTGACTAAATTAACACGTAACCCGGTGCGTTACGATAACTTAAGACCGATTGAAAATAGGTAGGTACAGTCATACAAGGAACTTCTGGCCCGCGGACAAAATCGGACCTAACGCTGTCTTCTTCTTTAAGTTATGGCTTCACACTAATTTTAAGTGTATTTTGCCAGTGTCCAGTGAGATATGTAATCGTGTTTGTTTAAATTATTTCGTCTCCCCGATGATCTTGATAATAACGATGATAATGAAATTAATAAAGTTCCCCACCCTGGATAGTAAAGCGGTGGACACTTTACATACCAATTGCGACGGCCGTTTTGAAGGAAGTCGAAAAGGCACGTTTTATCACTTTTTTACAATTACCTTCACTCGTGCACATATAAAACACATAATGGTTAATATTCCACCAACATTACACATTATTAGTCGAAATAACGTAAGTTTTGGAAATTAAAACTGACTGGACTGGAAATTGAAATTGACAACATCACTCTTCGAATTCGCGCCAAAAAACCCTCCAACTAACGCTGACATCAAGTGAAATGTCACTTCAAGACAGTCGCAGAGTTGCTGTTTGCTATGAAATTTACCCAAGTTATTTTTTTTTATTAGTAACTCTACCTGTTTCTGGAAGTAGAAAAATTTTAATAAATCATAACCCTAATTTCACACCTTTATCATCACGCCAGATCCCTTGCGGGGTAGGCAGAGAGTACAGAGTTCTAACAGGTTCTTTCTTCACATACCTCGCTGACTTCCTCCACTCTCATAGTTTGTCCCATACACGCTCGCCGGTTACGGAGACTCTTGACTTGTCCTTTGTATAAGACTCTGTCTATTTCACACCTAAACCCTGTTATTCAATTTCACACCTGCCTCTATCAATGTCATACACGGGCAAACATATCCTTGTCGCATTATAACAAAATTGACGTTAGGAACTTTCTATAATACTGTAATGTCTTTATCGGCTTAACTCACTTGACTATATCATGGCTTAAGTCTAACAGTGTCTTATGGTAAGCTTATCTGCTCTTATCGTCAATAGTACTTGACTGTGTATCTATCTATCTATCTATATCATCACGCCAGATCCCTTACGGGGTAGGCAGAGAGTACAGAGTTCCAACTGTGTATCGTTAGGGTTATCTCCAATGAATTGTGGAGGCAACAGTTTACGAGTACCAAAGAAATAGAGTGCAATTCTGCATTCATTTTTCCTTGTATACCTAAAGATAAATGTAGCCCTACTCTAGGAATTATTCCTGTGCCATGGGTGCGTTTACAGACATGAAACTCACATACACAAACACCCAGACCCAAACAAATATTTGTTAGATATAGCTAACGTAAAGGAGGTAAGTAAATATAAGTAGTCGGTTCCTTCTTGTATTTCTGGTGGAACAATAAAGTATTATCTATCTATCTATCTAAACTAATTTCTAATTACTGAAACAAGTTGTTTGATGCCATAATGAATGAATTATGATCACTTTACACATGCTTTACACTATGCATGCTTTACATAATTAGTCGCTTTTACATTGATATTTGGATCCATAAAAAGTAGGTGCTATTTGCTTTTTAACCCCTTATTTATTTTTTTGTTTGAAAGGTGACTTGTTCGAGAGTGTTTTTAACTATGATTCAAGAAAATCTGTTCAGCTGTTTGAAGATCATCAGCTCTTTTCTAATTGTTAAAGGGATGTGAGCAACAACTGGTCTGATCTATTCGAAATTTAGTATTCTGTGTTCTTCTTCTTCAAGTTATGGCTTCACACTAATTATAAGTGTATTTTGCCAGTGTCCCGTGAGATATATAATCGTGTTTGTTTAAATTAAGTCAACTCCCCGATGAACTGATGAACTTGATGACCTGGATAGTAAAGCGGTGGATACTTTACATACCAACTGCAACGGCCGTTTTGAGGGAAGTTGAAAAGGCACGTTTTATCACTTTGTTACAATTACCTTCATTTATGCACATATAAGAACACATAATGGTTAATATTCCACCAACATTACACATTATTAGTCGAAATAACGCAAGTTTTGGAAATTAAAACAAATTGACAACATCACTCTTCGACTTCCCGCCAGAACTCCAATTTTAAAGTGATTTCAAAACAAAAATTAATTTATGAATTCAGTACCGAAGACACGCCAACAGCTCCCGAACAAACCCGAGCGTGTGTGACGTCATAATGTTAGTTTTCAGTCATTGCAGTTGATAAGGAAATAATAAGTACAGTGTTTTGATCTATTTAATTTTGCTGTCATTGTTAAATATTCAAATTTATATTGAAAATGTCGAACCTAAAAAGTTATCGTTCTTGTTTTGTACAAATACTACAATACTACGGGTGCTTCCGTCGACTTGGGATCCGGTAATTAATATTATCAAATCCAAGACCAAGCATAACACTGCAAGACCTCAAGACACCGTGAGCTCATTCTGCGTAGATCGGACCAACAACAAAAATAATTAAAAAGTTTAAGGGTACCCCAGGAACAACTATGCCTTTTGGACGTCTAACACCTCAGTCCCAGCACCCATGGTCACGCCATGGGTGCTGCAAAGCACTCAAAACGTCGGAAACTAAAAATCAAAAATAAACCGCGATAAAATCCGAAAAATAGTTTTATTTCATGTGTAATATTCGCGTAAATCTGAGAACTCAGTATAAGTGTTACCATTTAATAATTCTAAGGAGATTGATTTGATTTTGATTTTTTTTAAACGTATTTTGCGTACACACTAGGATTTATTCCAGTATCGTGGGTGCGTTTACAACCATGAAAATACACATACACAAATACCCAGACCGGAAGAAATAATTGTGGATCACACAAAGATTTGTCCCGTGCGGGGATCGAACCCGCGACTATTAGACACAGTGGGCGGAGCGGGTTAAGCTCTTAACCACTGCGCTAAATCGTCAGTCAAAATATAAATATAGATAAGTTGAGCGCATTTCCAACATTACGTGTCACTGTTGCTTATTGTCAACCCTGCACTAACCTATACACCCCTAATTTCTGTTCTATATTTACGTGTTACGTACCTACCTTATGGGTTCATAAAAATGGGTGGTTACGATCTGGATAACGGGTGTTCTACCGCCATACGCTCGTGCCAATGATAGTGGTTTAATGCCTTTACGAACGGCGTATAGCGTTGGCGATGTTAGCAAGATAGGGTTATCGCTTTCACAGCTTTTCATAAATAAATATTTATAAATTGTCGGTTCTGGTATTTAACTAGAGGTAAACAATTAAAGCTATTTGGAATGAAATGTTTAATTTTCAGTAATAAAATTGAATTAAAAAAGAAAATGAGAAAAAAACACCGTCACGCCTATATAGCCCAGAGGGGGTGGCAGAGGTGTACTGAGTACACCCAGGTTTCGCCGACGATGTTAGGTCCCATGTAATAGGGGGCGAGCCTATTGCCATATACCGGGCACAATTCCCGACTCCGGACTCATACTGGGAATTGTTCCTTAGAAAAACTACATTTGTCCGACCTAGGATTTGAAGCCAGGACCTCGTGATCACAAAGCGATGCGCTTTGCCACCAGACCAACGAGGCAGGCAAGAAAATGAGAGTTTAATTAAACTTTCATGAGCGAGGATTTCTGGCCGACGGGGGACGTAAATCATAAATCATTTATTCAGTGTGATTTTTCGTGATACAATATGATCTTGGTTTAACATTAAGTTTCTCAAAAATCTACCCATTGGGCGTACACTGTTTAGGTAGTTGAAATACTTGCAATTACATTATTACTGTTATCAACATTACATAATATTATTATTTTCAACTGTATAATAGCATTTGTCCTATAAAAATATATTTAATTTTTGTTTAAATTGTGTCAAGTTTAGGTCTTTGATGTCATTCGGGATTTTATTGAAAATTTTTGGGGCCATGCATAGTATGCTCTTGTGCAGAAGTGCAGTTTTGGAAGGTCTCAAACATAATTCATGCCGATATTTCTGTCTCACTCTTCTAGATGGCTTTTCGGCTATATTTATAAAAAGATCACTATTTTTTTTCACAAACAATGCGGTCTCATAAATGTAAAGACATGGCAATAGTAATATTTTAAGAAAAGTAAAATGAGGTTTGCAACTATCAATTGGTTTCAAGTTACATATTGATCTAATGCATCTTTTCTGCGCTTTGAAAATGGAGGATTTTTCGCAGGAATATCCCCAAAATACAACTCCGTATCGCAAAATGGACTCGACATAACCATAATAGACAGTGACGACAGCTGCCTGGTTAACAACTTTTTTAAGTTTGTACAGAGCAAACGAGAACTTACTCAGTTTTTTAATTAGGATAGATGCATGTTCTTTCCCCGTCAGTTTATAGTCAATTGTTAAACGTAAAATTTGGTATAATTTACTTCTTCAATTCTTTCATTATTGATAATTAGATTAATGTCCGGTGCAATAGTTCTTTGTTGAAAAGTAATAATTTTAGTTTTATTAATATTTACGATTGAATTATTTTGTTCCAGCCATTCAATAGACTGGCGTAAAGCATTATTTATATCACATTTGAAGTCACTTTCTTTATCGTGCCTTACTATTATTGTGCTATCATCAGCAAATAGCACCATAGGGAAACTTACATGTTTTGGAAAGTCATTAATATAAGCTAAAAATAAGAGTGGTCCCAATACGCTGTCCTGTGGGTCTCCACAAGCTATTTCATGTTCTTCTGAAACGTATTTGAGTCCTCTTTTAGCTTTTTTACATATTCGACTAATTTCCGTATACTGCGTTCTGTTAGTAAGGTAGGATTTTATAAGAGAAAGTACGTTCCCTCTTATTCCATAATTATAAAGTTTATTTAGTAATACATTATAATCTATAAGGTCAAATGCTTTGGTCATATCCATAAATATAGCACTTATTGGGACTCCTTGGGTCATATCTGTCATGACGATATCAAGAAAGTCATATATGGCCATATTTATGGATTTATTTTTTTGAAAACCTTTTTGTTCCTTCGCAGTAATATTATTTTTGGTAAAATAGGAGTACATTTCATGATAGATGACTTTTTCAAATATTTTAGACATTACTGAAATAAGTGCAATAGGTCTATAATTTTGTATGTTGGTCTTATCGTCTTTCTTGTGCAATGGTTTTATTATGGTTGGTTTTAGTTTGTCGGGATAAATGCTAGAGCATATACAGAGGTTTATGATGTAGCTCATTGGACTTGATATTACATCCGAAACAAATTTTAGTACTCTTGTCGAGATGCCGTCATATCCTACGCTTGATTTATTTTTTAAATCTTTAAATCTATTCAGAAGATTTCGTGGGAGATTGAGATACACCCCTGTAAAGCGCAACATGTCGCCGGCAACACATGTTACTTAGTTTAAAAGTTTTTATATACAAGGTGTAACATAATAAACGCAAGACCCCAGACACCCCGATTAGAGGATTGCTTCATAAATTCAAAACAAAAAGCAAATTTCCAAATTTAAAGGCTTTCACCCCTTTTTAAGCACTTTTATACCCCAATTAACAATGAAACTTGTACGTGTATGTTTGCGTTTTGAGAAATACGTTTTAGGAATGCATTTGAAATCTCCTTATTGCTATGAATCAAGAAGAAATTTAGGTTTTTATAGCGCACTGAAGGAGTAAAAGCATTTTTTGCAAATTAAAAAAAAGTAAGATAGGTACATTAAAAATAGTTGGAATCAATTCGGTTACCGATTTTTTTTTTTTTTTTTTTTTTTTTTTTTTTTTTTAATTAGACACTGCGGGCCCGGTTTGTCCCGCACCTTTTTTTGTGTAATTTATGTGTTGTTAGTATTTGCTTTTATATGCACTTGTATGGTACATGCCGCTTATTATTAGCTTATTGTTACAGTGCTTGGTATTTGTTTGTAGCGGTACTTCAGTAGAGGTTTTTTTTTTTTTTTTTTTTAATTTATATTAATGATTTTGTAAGTGATGATGCTTTCTGTTTTGGCTTGCCTTTGAGCGAGAATGCCTCAGTTGTGTAGGTGTTTGGCTGCTTGTGAGGGTTTCCTTTAGGCCTCCGCCTCCAGCAGCTTTTTAACAACTACCATGTCTCGACTGCGAATAGCCATCTTTATGAAATAAAACTATTTTACGGATTTTATCGCGGTTTATTTTTTTTTTTTTTTATTTTTAGTTCCCGACGTTTCGAGTGCTTTGCAGCACCCATGGTCACGGGAGGGACTGAGGTGTTAGACGTCCAATAGGCATAGTTGTTCCGGGGTACCCTCAAACTTCTTAATTATTTTTGTTGTTGTTGGTCCGATCTACGCAGAATGAGCTCACGGTGTCTTGAGGTCTTGCAGTGTTATGCTTGGTTTTGGATTTGATTATATTAATTACCGGATCCCAAGATGATGGAAGCACCCAGCCATCTTCTCTATTGAAATTAGGATGTTTTTTAATTTCAATAGCCTCGCGAACCATCCTTGGTAGGAATCGGTGTTCTTTCACGAGGATTTGTGGTCTATCAAATCTGATGTTATGGCGGGTGCGGTCAAGGACATGTTCACAGACTGCAGACTTCTTTGAGCGACGTTTTATTAAAATAGTTTTATTTCATGTGTAATATTCGCGTAAATCTAAGAACTCAATAGCCATCTTTATGTTGTATTCTTTTATTTTTTTGGTCGCAGCTGCCCTCGCCCTGCTTATTAGTGTAGCCGTTGCGTCCCCTTCACAGCTGTCTGTGTAGTAGACGCAACTTCCAGTGTGGCGAGATATAGCTACGACCGCGTGTGGATAGCTTCCGTGGAGCTTCAGTCTCTTGGGGACCGCTCGCACTATCACCACGTTTTCACTCGTTAGTCCCTGAGACTCATGCACGGTGAGGATGCGCGACCCGTTTCCCGACGCATAGCCCTGGCCGAGGAGGATTTCCTTCTCGGCCTGGGTGTGCACCAGAAACAGGGTGTTCTCCTGGTGTTTTGGAATTTGCGCTCCCGTGTACTTACTGAGGCTCAAGGACCTCACGAGGGATTTGGACGAGTATATGCCCATATATCTCGTTGAGGGCATACGCTACGTCCATTGGGTTTCTGTGAGTGCAGAGCAGCTCCCTGTTGACACGCGCCACGGAGTCTGGGCGGTTGTAACGCAGTCGAAACAGGTTCTCCCTATCAATGAACGGCAGTTGGTTGCAGTCGCCGACGAGAAGAGCCTCTCTCGCGCCAGTTATCTTGATGGCCATCACTACGGCTCCAAAGTGGTTCATGAGTGCCTCGTCGATGATAATACGTGTGCACTCTTCACCTTCTTTCAATCCGTTGACCAGCATTGAAGCCATAGTGCGGACCCTCCTCTTGGTGTTTGTTTTAACTTTTTGCGCGAGTCTCTCCCTTAAGTCATTCGCTGCCTCGGTTGTAGATGTTATTAGGATATCGCTTTCGATGTTGTAATTTGCGATTATCCATGTTGTTTTTCCGCATCCAGGAACCCCGTTGACCCATGTTATTTTGGGTACGGTCCAGTGCTCGATTGCAGGACCCCGACCCCGGCCACTTGAGACAGTTTCTGCCATCTCAAGTATCCGGTCGTCGAGCACCACCCTCGTGCACTTCGCCGCAATCACTATTGGGTCGTTAGGGGGGGTTCTGAACTTGTGTTTGCCGGTCCGCCGGGACCCCTCCTCATCGTATTCGACGAAACCGCTGGTTCCACTATAGGCCGCCATGTACCTCCCCGACATTTCTCCTCTTAACGTGGTGGAGTTGTCGTTGTCGTACACCGCCGCTTCTGCCTCCTCGAGCTTCACCTCTAGCAATCCTTCATTGCCCAGGTGATAGGTTTGCAGGATGGATCTACAGGTCTCACTATTGACCCTTCTTGTTGCTTTGGTGATTGCTTTGAACTCGAGGAACGCGTTTTTTGTGTGTTGCAGCGGCTCCGTCGCCTCGCTGAGCTCCGGCGGATCGACAAGCCCCATCTGGGCTCTTGTTCGAGCCTTTTCCGGCTGCTTATGACTTTTGGGAGGGGGCTCCCTCAAGAACACTTCGGCGGCGACTGCCACCCCCTCCGCCCGTTGGTTCCCCCTGATTTTTTTCCCCAGCACACTTGGTATGCCGAGGACCGCCTTCCCGAGCGCCGTTGTGAAAGACGCGAGTTTTTTGGCACCTGTAGTGTCCTTTGGCTTCTGCTTCGCTGTGCTCTCCTCGAGAGCTGCCCTCATTTGTAGGCGTTCAGACCCGCTGAGCCCGTCTTGAGTCGCTGTGGGGTGTCCCCAGATGTCAGTTGGGGTTTTTGTGATGAGGTTTTCTGGCTGTCGTGGCCGTAGGAAGTCGAGGTTTTGTCCTCTATCCTCATAGACCACTACCTCGTGGTGTTTTGAGGCTTCTACTATCCCGATGTGGTCGGCGGCCTCACCTTCCTCAAATTCCACCACCATAGCGTCTACGCTTACTTTTGTTGGCTTGTCACCCTTCCCCGCTAGGCTGATCAGAAAACTGCATGCTTGGGCGAATTGGGAGGTGTTTTCGCCCGCTTGGAATAGTGCCACGGTCTTGTTCTTGGTTTGCACTATTCTGCACGCTGTGTTTCCGATCCCCGCGTTCTGCAGCTCGTTGAACTTCTTACGCTTCATTGTGTTCTTAAACGAGCTGCCATGAAGAAGGGAGGCAAGCCCGGGCGAAATTGTTACCCGTTTGGGGCCGCTTGCGTTGCAGTAGCCGATGCCAATGCGCTCGGAATTATTGTCCATAAACAGGGCGACTGATTTTATTTGAATACCCGGCTTCCCACGTTCGCCTCTCCCAAGAAAATGTATGCTTTTGGGAATGGCGACTGCCAGAGGTGACGTAGGGTTTTGTGTTGGTGTGTAAGTGTTGTTGGTGGCTGTGTTTGTATCTCTTGGGGAAGTTTTTGATGCCAGAGTGCTGTTTCTTCTGAGGCAGATGCGGGTAACCTTATCTGCAAACTTCAGGAAGTGCGGTCTCGCATCGTCGTCTGCCATGATGGCCGCCAGTTTGGTCCTGCTGAGGTTTTCGTTTAACCTCTGTTGCAGGTCCAATCTGTCAGCCGCAAAGCGCGGGCAATCCAGGATTACGTGCCACACAGACTCACTGATGTTGGGGTCGCACTCACACCCGGGGCTGTCTTTTAGCCTGAATCGGTTCAAGTATTCCGCTATTCCTCCATGTCCCGTCAAGATTTGCACTTGGTTGGCTGTGAACCTTGTTTTCCTTACGATGGAGTAAGCTCGCTCAACATCGGGGAGGAAGGTCTTTGTGACCAGCCCTGTGCTCGAAGAGTCATACCTGGCCTGCCATTTACGGACCGACTCTTCCCTGATGGTTTTCTTGACATATGACAGGGGTATATTGTTGTAATCTGTGTGGGTGGCAGATGCCTGGGCCGCCGATTTCGCCAGATGGTCGGCGCGCTCATTACCGGCGGTCCCCACGTGCGCTTTGAGCCAAAAGAGGCGGACTTCCCCCCCGGCTGCTCTGATCTCATTTATGCTCCCCTTTATGGTTTTGGCTAGAGGGTGCGTTGTTTTTGGATTGGCCAGCAGGTCGAGCGAAGATCTCGAGTCGCTCATTACGTTTGCTATTTTTACGCCGCTGGCTTTTATCATTTGCACCGCTCTATGGAGGGCATAAAGTTCCGACTGGAATACAGTGCAGTGGGGGTCAAGACTGAAGGTTGAGGACCCGGTCTCCCTTCCCCCTTCCCACCACGTTACTGCAGCTCCCACTCTGCCGAGTATTTTACTGCCGTCGGTATAGATGTGTGGCCCGACTATGTTGTGGCTTTCCAGGGTTTGAGAGTCCGTGCTCTCCAGGAGCCCATACTCTGTTGTTGTGAGTTTGGAGGGGTGAGGCTGTTCTCTGAAGCTCACCCTGTGCTCCAGTTCCCTTCCTGGTGGTATATAGTCTTTTCTGATCCCTCTCTTGGCTGTGTAAAGAGCCGCCGCCTCCTGTACCCTTAGATCCAGGGGTAGCAGCCCTGACAGAGCTAATGCCGATGTAAGAGACACTGTGCGATACGCCTTGCAGATCTTTTGAGCAAAGCCCCTCTGGATTGCTTGCAGACGGTTTTGGATCATCTGCAGTTCCGTAGATTGGGACCACACGCTCGCAGCGTACAGCACAATTGGCTCTATTACCGCGACGTAGATTGTTCTAGTTATCTCACCGTTTAGACCCCACGTCACCTTCGCCGCACGCGCAAGCTGTTTGTATATATCCGCAGCTTTCTTACTAATTGCGGCTACGTGTGGTTTGAAGGTGAGTCTTTTGTCTATGGTGAGTCCTAGGAGCTTTATTTCGTCAACCAGTTGTATTTTTGTTCCCGTCATGTAGATTGCCGGAGTGGTGTATTTCAGCTTCCTTGTTAGCAGCATTGCATTTGTTTTGTGTGCTGCGAAGCTGAGTTTGTTTTGTCTACCCCACTCCACCACCCCTGCCAGGACTGTGTTTATGTTCGGCTCCATGTCAGGTGTTGTTTTTCCTGAGAAGACTAGAACCACGTCGTCCGCGAACGCTTGACAGTGGACGTCCTGGCCAGATAGTTTTTGCAACAGGGTATCAAGGATTATGTTCCAGAAGGTCGGTCCTCCTATGGATCCTTGGACACAACCTTTTGTGGTTACCCTTTCACACGTTGCTCTGGCATAATTGACCTTGATCTTTCGGTTTTGGAGGTAGGACGCCACCATTGCGTACAGGTTTTTCGGACACTTCCTTAATGATAGCTGATGTTTTAAAGCTGGCCACCACGCGTTGTCGAAGGCACCCTCTATGTCCAGCGAAACTATGACTACTAACTTCTTCTTGTCGATTTCCGACCTCACATGTTTCACTAGGTCATAGAGAGCGTCCTCTGTGCCACGCTGTGGCATGAAGCCGTATTGGTTTACACTCAGTGTTGGGAGAATATGCCACTGAATGCGGCTTATCATGAGTTTCTCAACGATTTTCCGGAGAACTGACAGCAGGCCGATTGGTCTGTAAGACTTTGGTTGGGTGTAGTCTTCCTTGCCTGGCTTCCGGAGTATGACAACGTGTGCTGTCTTCCATTGCGTCGGAAAGTGCGCCAGCGACATGCACTTATTGGCTATCGCTAAGAACACTCCCCTGTCGCTTTGAATCGCCTTCGTGCATATGTCGGCGGTTAACCCATCCGCCCCGGGGGCCTTTTTTGGATTTAGCGCTTTGAGTACTCCTTCCAGTTCGGCCCCCGTGAATGGAGGGTCATCTTTTGACAGGCTACTTGACTCCGCCGCTTCGTTATTGTCAGTCACTTCTCGGATTTGAGTATGGTAAGGTGTGTCTGTCGTCGCAGAGTCACTTGGATAGAAGGTGGTTGCTAGGAGGTGCGCCGATTTCTCCGGGCACAAGGTGTTCCCTTCTGTATCTCTCAAGAGCACATCCTCCTGCCTCCTAGCTGTTTTCCTTATGACTCTGTATACACCGTCCCATAGGCTCTCTCTATCTTGCGTTGAGCAGAACTCCTTCCAACTCCTGGTTTGGGCTTCGTAGGCTGCTTCCACGTACCTCTCTTTGGCCTCTCTGTATATCTTGGCGACGTACTCGAGTCGGATGGGTGCAGCGTTTTTTATCCTCCTTTTTTTACGCAGTGCGTCTTTTTTGAGGTTCTCGAGGGTGTGTCCACCACGGTGGTTTGGCGTCTACCTTCCACTGACCTACTCTGGGTATGGCTACTTTACAGAAATCCTGTATTTTCGCCGTGTAGGTTGTTACCACTGTCTCCAGGCCCTCCGATGTTGACACTTGCTCGATGACGTCGGGTGTTAGGTTGGCTTCCGCCAGTGACGTCTCGAGACGGGTTGAGAATTCCTGCCAGTTCGCCTTCTTTGTATTGTATCTGCGCGTGGAAGTAGGGGCCGGACTTCCCAGTCTTCCCTCCAGGCGCAGAGTGAAGGTTATGGCGTTGTGGTCTGATGTTGTTAGACCTCTCTCTACGCGCCAGTCCTCTACTTTTGACAAGAGAGGTAGGCTGCACACTGTCACATCGACTATGCTTGTGTACAGCCTGTCCCTCCTGACCGTTTCGAAGGTTGGCGTGTTGCCCGTGTTGAGGACTTGGAGATCCATTTGGTTGAGGAAGCTGTTGGTCGCCGCACCACGTTGGTCCTCGTCGCTGCAGCCCCACCAGTGGCTCCAGGCATTAATGTCGCCCCCCACTAGTAGGTTCGATGTGGTGAGTTTTTCGCACACCGCTTTCGTGCGACTCAGGTATGGCTCAATGTCTTGATCCCCCTCGAAGTAGACCGACACCACTCCAATTTTTTGGCTACCTGCAACCAGTAGGACCGCCGCTTCTGTCTCGGTCACAAGCTGGGGGTCATGTATGACCTCCAGTCTGTCCTCGAATACCAGAACGGCAGCCTTTACCGGTTTTTTGCGGTTCAGCGTGCACTGGATGACTCTCGTGCCAGGGTAGGATTTCACGTATCCTTCTCGGCCCACATAGGGTACTTGCACTAGGGCTACCGAGATTCCCCTTTGGACTGCTAGTTGTAGCAGTTCCGCTGTCGCCAGTTTGGAGCGATGCAGGATTGCCTGGATGAAGCGCAGACCTTTGTCGACCACTTGAGTGGAAGAGCTTTGGTTCTACGAGTCGCCTTTAGCAGTATGTTATGCGAGACCTCGCTATAGCATCCCATTTTTGTTTTTCCGGACACTCCATGCTCGAAGCGATGTGTGCCGGGGTTGGAGGTTTCTTTGATGTTGTGGTCCCCCGTTCCGCGCGTGCTCTCTTGCAGTTTTTGCAGGTCGGGGGTCTTCCCCCCTTCCTGTCTGGGCACTGCTGCCAGGTGTGAGTGCCTCCACAGTAGCTGCAGAGGCTCTCCTTCTCCTGGCATAGATTTTTTGTGTGCCCAAACCCAAGGCATTTAGAGCACTGTACCAATGGAGATTGGTCTTCCACCGCTCTCCTTTGGAGTCCGATGTATACCTTCTCCACCTCCATTAGTCTTTTGTGTAGGGGGGGTGCAACCTCCAGGATAGGGTGGCATTCGTGCGGGTTTCTCGCAGGTCTCCTGTATCGAACTCTTAGTGTACTTTCCTCAGGTTTCAGATCCCTGAACAATTGTGGGTTCTGAGACCTGAGGTTTTCCACTATGTCCTCATTGGTGTTGTAGGACATTACGTCTTTTATAATTATGAGGGGGTTGTTTGCCCTCGCCACTTCGACTTTTAGTCCTTTGTTTTTCAGCACTCGGCTCTTGACGAGTGCCAGGTCCTCCTTTGTCTCACATCTCAGGACGACTTTTTGGTTTCGAGCCTTTCTGACTCTTTCCACCCTGGCCCCGGTTTTTTTTGTGTCCAGGGCTTCTCTGATTGTCTCAACGACGTTTTCCCCTGTCTTGTTAGGATCCGTCGATGAGACTATCAAGGTATGGTTGGGGCTCGGCTTTGGCTTAACCTTCTTTGCCGCCTCTGCGTATGATGGTTTCGTCTGCGTGATACCCTCCGCGGCTTGCATTTCTGCTTGCAGACTCAGCGTCGGTGGCGGAGTCTTCTGCCTGATGTCGCGGAGGGATTTTATTTCTGACGAAACTATCTCCAGTTGTTCGGAGATAGGCTGGAGTTGCTCCGTTAAGTTTATGGGAGCCGGAGGGGCTGGCACCTCTCTTTCCCTCTGCGCGAGTGTTGTTAGTTTCTCGCTGATCTCCTGAAGGTTGTCCTCCAGGAGAGGAATGTGTGGATTAATTTCCTCGCGCGGCTGTGGATTTTCCAGCAACCCCACCGCCCTATTCGCAGACTCTTGGACCTGCCTGGTGGTATTTGAGATTTTTTCAAGATCTCGGCGCATCTCATCGGCTTGCCTCGAGAGGGTGTCCACGTTGGAGAGGAGTTTTGTATACCTCTCCTTTGTGGTGTCCCCCCCGACGGTGTCGCCCATGGTCCGCACCGATACCACAAGGTCTTGCAGTTTTTGGTCCATTTTTTTAGTGGTTTTTGTTAGGTCTGCGATTTGGCGGTAGGGCTCCTGGGTCTCGTACCCCAACCAGCTGCGAATGTCTTTTATGTTTGTGGCGTTTTCCTTTATATCGCCTCTGGCAGACTTTAGCTCTTCTTGGAGGTTGGTAGTCAGCTCGGCTATTCTTCTCGTATGGGCCCTCTCCACATATACTAACTCCTGGGCGTGCCTGGATCGTTCTTTTTCCAGGTTGAATTTGTGTCTTGCCCTGGAGTCGCAAAGGGCGAGCGCTGTCTCATAGAGAGTTTGCAGGCAATCTATTGCGGTCTGCTTTATCTCCCGCTTCAGATTGCCCACACTCTCCAGCGCTTCTTTCCCTTGTTGGTAAGTGTCGTTTACCAGCTTTAAGCGGTAGAACAAACTACTTTCAGGTCTTGCGTTTATTATGTTACAGGTTGTATATCACTAGCAGTTTCCCGCGACTTTGTACCTGGTCGACAACAGCGCCACCTACCGGGTCAATGTTATGTAACCTATGTTACTTCTTAATAAGGTAGCTTTTTAATAGTGAAAGAATTTTTGAAATCGGTCCAGTAGTTCTTAAGTTTATTCGTTACAAACACACAAAAATATAAATCTTTCCTCTTTTTAATATTATAGTTTAAATATGTATGTTAGTCTGTAAGATATATATTCTATGGGCCTGTAAGTTGCACAAAATTATTTTTGTAAAATTTCAGGTGCCTGAATTTATTGACTAATCATTATTATTATAAACATCGAAAAAGAAATGTCAAAACAAAAGTTGTTTATAATGACGTATGAATGCAAGTACTTTTGACAGTTTTGACATGATACCCTTGTTCCGTATCATCTACACGCCTACATTTCGCAGAGTCATTTTATTTTGATAACGTATGTTTTGCTGACGGTACAGTACGAGCAATGCTGACTGTACCTGAGATACGTAACACAGAACAGGCGATCCTGTAGGCGGCGCGATGTCTAAGTACACAATAAAATTATTGAAACAACTGACCGGACCACGTGTTGGATATTATTAAGAGATGTTGTTACCGCACTTTCGGAACTTACTCGACTATGGAAAGGGAGGGTGCTGTATTTCAGTTGTATATTCATAAATAGTAGTCAAAAGAAAAGAAGACGTAACGTAGGAACCTAACTACCTAAACACCGAATATTCAGCTATTATGAACAACAATTTACAGCATTTCTTTAATTTAAAAGGTTAATAATTTACATTAAAAATATATGTATTTGAGAATACATTTGTTTAACAATTAGAAACAAAATTAAATAGTAAAAAGTGTAATGCCGTTAATTAAAATTGCAGCCGAATTAGCAACCCAAGGCCAAAAATTCTAATCCCGGTTTTTAAATCTAGGTTTATGAAACCTATACGCAACTGCCACTTATTAACATTGAAACGAAATAACATGAGGAATCAAAATTATACTTTGTACTCTCTGCATACCCCGCAAGGGAACTGACGTGATGATATAGATAGACAGGTAGATCAAAATTATTGTGAGAAATCTCTCATTCCGAGAAAACCTATAAAAATCGAAATACACAGAAAATATGTGCTCGCATAACGTCTTGTCTCACATTGGAACAAGAAATTGGGAGTAGTGGATGTACTAAGTACACCTCAGTCTAACCCAGGGATAATGGGCAGAAGAGATATAATATTTTATGCTTATTTGTCGTTCTGATATGAATACTTGACGCCGCGAACTAGCAACGAACGCAGTATCAGCTCTTATCTTTAGCGTTGAAGGGAGGCCGTCGAAAATAGTGTAAAAGTCGGCTTAATCTTTTGCATAAAGAGAATAATCATTCAATTCGCACAATCATGATTATTTAGTAAACGGGAGGTACAGAGACATGTTATCATTTCTAAGCTTATATCTTATATTTATCACAATATAATAGACAGCTGTCTTTAAGTGAGTTTGATTTCCGGATAAGATACATAATACATGGAGTTATTATGGTATTACGTATTAAAGAAGCTATTTCAAAACTGGGGTGCAATATAATGACCGCGGCGTTAGAGGGGATTTGTGTTTTTGTCGGTAACCATATTATGTTTCTCGAGTTATTTAAACAGTATTTCAGTGCACATAAAGGCAATTTTTTTAAATAAAACTTAGCACTCAACCGGGTCAGGCTAAATGTATGCACTTTTAGGCTTACTAAAATAAGTTTAGTTGAGTTGTCTTTACTGGTACGTAGATCATAATAAGTCAATGAAATAAGAGTATGTTTATTACGACGTTCTTATTAACGGAGATGCCTGGATGAGCTTAAAGTCTAATTTCCAAAGTTGAAAAAAGAACTCAATAGAAACAGTGGAGGGAAGTCTTTGCCCGAGGGTGGGACGATAATCACTCACTATAATGTCTTTGCTTGCGGTGGCTGTCTGGCGCGGGCCACTCTTTTCCCTCCAATATGGTCGAGGGGGAGTGATGGCTGTTCCAGTAGTCATACTCGTGAACGGGTGCTGCTTGTGGAAACTAGTCCATCTGGAATCCTTTAGACACTGTTTATGAATAACATCATTAGTCTCATATCTTGGTCAAACAGCATCACACTGGAGCTAGATCGTAAACTACTTAATTGTAACTTAAACATTGTATCCACACAATACGAGTAAAAAAATTTGAAAGGAAACAAGAGAAAGGGGAATTAAATAAACCGCCAACAAGCCCGCTGAGTTTCTTCGCCGGATCTTCTCAGTGGAGGCTGCATTCCGATTCGGTGGTAGATTATTAGTTAAATTAGATTTAAAAAAAAAGTAATGCGCCTCCGCAGGGCTTATACAAAATAAATTTATTGAATAAAATATAACAGTCATTAAGATATTTATTAATAATAAGCTCATACTGTCAGCCTGTCTTCATACATCGCAGTGAGAGAGAAAGGAACATACCTACTCCACCACTCGGCCTAAGGCTTGGCTTAACGACTATCACATGAAGTGGTTAGTCATCCATTTCAGACAGATCGAGTTATCATTGCCTAAGAAGACCGTGAGCATGCAACGAACGCCTCTTTCAATATATTTATTAAAATTTCGCAATTTCGTTCCATCTCCTCAATGTCATTCCCATACCTCGCACATGTGCACGTCAAGTAGCGCCCGAGTCCCGGCGTACATCCTATACTGTATACACTGCTCTTAAATTATTATACTGAATATTTGTCGGCACGATTGTACGATCCAGTCGTGTACGAAGATCGCGTGGGCACAGATGCTCTACGACACGCTATAGACCAATCAGACCATTAAACTCTAATTTTCCAATAGAAATAAATAATACAGTGCAAAGGAATGGTCAAAATAGCCACCACTTAACTGCTTCCGGAAGTTAGAACGGACTGCCGCCATTTTTGTTGAGTGACGTTTGCGTATTCTATTTTTGAATTTTGCCGCGTAAGTACTAGTGCAGGGTTTGTGATTGATTGGCTATCGGATTGACGGGACGCGAGTTTTTGCCCAGTGATCAATTTAACTTTTTAAAGTGTTTTTTTTCGGTTGAGTCGTTAAAGACAGTGAAAGTGGATCCGTTTGTAAAGAGAAAGATGAAAATTTTCAAAAAGAAGTTACGGTTTTCGATAGTTTCAATTTTCGAATAAACGATAATTACCAAATTGTGTTAAACTGGAGTTTTTTATAAGTTATTCATGGTAACGGCAAAACTCGATCATTTTTGGAGTGATTTTTTTCAAGGTAAGATATCTACACAGATTATAGAAATAATCTCGCCATATACTTCGCGTGATAGGCAGAGAGCAGTGGGCTAGCATGTCTTGTCTTTAAGAGGATCCGCTTCGTACATTCACCGAATTTGGATGTACTATTTCTAGTACATCACACCATCAACTCACACACATACAACTCTTGAGTCGTTCTATAGATCGATTTGATCACAGTAAAGTCACACTAGGTCTTTCCTGATACCTCAATAAATTATCCTATGTTGGTAGGAAAAGGCCTTCTCTCACGAACCGAGGTGAGAAAGAATAGGCCATACTCCACCACGCGGATCTAGTGCAAATTGGTGGAGGCAGGTTTGTAGCGATCTGCTGTTGGAACTTAACAAGCCGCCCATAGGGCGATGACTGCTACGTCAAATGTTAACCGGGATCAACAGCTTAGGGTGCTTTCGGTGACACGGAGACGCTTGTATAAAAAAGTGCCACAAACGGTCACCCATCTCAGACCGACCGAGTCGAACGTTGCTTAACTTTGGTGATCGCCAAAAACACAACGATACAGCGCTACGAGCTATTATTCATTGTAAGTGTCACCATGTAGAAATAGTTCGTATTTATTGTTAGGTTATAATATACCTAGTCAAATATAAAGGCCGGCGTGACTTTATAAAAATATATTTATTTCACAATACAAATTAATAATAGATACTCAAAATATTAATGCAGTCAATTAATATTACTTAACGTTAGTGCGAACGGTAAGAGAGCTGAGTCGATATTGAATGTACTTTGCTTGGCGATGGCTTTTATAGGCATCGTCAAGTAAACAACTCCTTCTAGAATGAACCCACGCGTTATACGTCTTATTAATTGATATCTGCTTATTTAGCAAAACAGTTATGAGAATTGGACTGAGACTAAACAAGTAACCTGATATCTGTTTACATGATTAATACGCAGCTGAGGCAAGTTAAGCTGATTAAGCAAAACAGTACTTGGAATTATATTCTATGAGCAACAGTCTGTTTATATTGCATCATCTTTTAAAGTACTTGCACTGAGCTGTGTACTGGTCTAGTATACATAACTCCTCCCTCCATAAGTTCAAAATCAGCGTTCGATTTTTGAGAATGTTGATTTTGCTTATGTTTACATAAGGACAATATTTTAGACTTATAAATATATAAGACAATCAAAAGCACAATTAATAATATTACATAAATGATTATAGAACCTAAACTTATGCTATGCACATTCACTGAATATACGTGGTTTTCACTGAGATTTTCACTTTTACTGTTTAACACATGTGACAGGAACTGAAGATCTTCTAAGTTGACCTCATCTAGGCTGATTGGCTGCTTGTAGATTTTCTCTGCTGCTGTGATGCTTGGTAAATTTATAACTGGAACTTGATGGAAGACTTGATTAGTTAATTGAATGAGACGTTTCCTTAATGTGATGTTCTCTAATTTAGCTTCACATTCATTATCTAAGGTTAATATATAGGTGCCAAAAATGTTGAACTGGTTGAAATCATTTTCACAGTGCTCTGTGAGAAATGTCTGTTTTCCTGAATATAGTAACCATGTGTCAGGCCGAATAGATTTGACCTTGACTTTTGAAGATTTTACTGTAAGTGGAGAACATGATGTAATTTGTGAAGAAAATTTCATCAAATCTGTAATGCATAAGTCTTCATTAGTGACAGATAAATTATCTTCATAACACAGGAATTCTCCTTTGTCTATTTCTTTGCATGATTGTGATAGTGGAAGTATATCTGACCCTCTGACCAGGATTTGGGAATATTGAGGCGTTATTAGGAATGTTAGGTTTAAATGAGGATTATACATGGGAAAAGGATGAAGGTTGTAATAGTTATAGAAATCTAATTGGACAATTGGTATTGACATAATAAACGTTATTCGTTTGTCCTTAATATATGCTCTTATGTCTATACAATGTTCAATTTTTATCAAATTATCGGAATTTACTGGATACATTAATTTATCTATTTTCTCTATATCTTTAAGAGTTGATAACAATTCATCTATGTCTAAAATGGATTGATGTAAAATATTTAATCTACTGAAAGCAATAGCTGTTTCAACCTCATCTAACCTAGTTAACAAAATTTGAAAATTATGGATAATTAAATCGAAAGTATTCAAGACAATTTCCTTACTATGTTGGAATTGGGTTTTATTCAGAATGGATTCTATTTCGTTAATTGTTTTGTCTATTTCAATAAAATTATTTCTCGTAGAGTTTGTCAGATTTACTAATACTCCAATTGTTTCGGAAACTAATGATATTTTGTTGTCAATAGCGTTTTGTTTAGATTGAATATGACTTATTAAGGAATCGTATCTAATTGCATCTTCATTATCTAAATTGCCTGTAATGGCTTTAACTATTGAACCTAGGGGATTTAAAATACCTCTTTTAATTCTAATTGTTGGGACTAATTGATTATAACGCTCTAATGTTAAACTCATAATATACTCAGTTTGCATTTGTGCATCTATGATATTTCCGTCTAAGAAATATACATTTAATTTTTCTTTTAAATAATCGTTAACTTCATAATACTTGTTAACGTTATATTCAATACTGTTACTAACAAATTTTAAATCTAATATTTTAATTATATTCCAATTATAAGTGCTAATGAATGCTTGTCCTTCCTTAACTGGGAAGATTCCAGGATTATCTTCAATTTTCTGAAGTTGAAGGGCCAGGTTTTGGGCTGCCTGTACGAGGATCAGGAGCGCGAACCTGCGGAGGACGTTTTATATCTTTTATTGGGACTTTTACCTTCCTAGAACGGGATTTATTTTTGCCATGGTTTGATAATATTTTATCATCCTGTTTTACTTTACGTTTACGTTTCTTTTTAACTTTTATTTTGTTTGGATTAAAGTCTTTGATTGAAAATATTAAAGGATTCGATGTATTAACCATCATTGAAAAATTATCTTTAAATAAAATAGGAATATCGGAAGAATCTATGTTTTCCTTTGAATGGATAGTTATAAGGGATGATTTCGGGTTTTCAGACACGGTCAAAGTATTACTATTTAAAGAAGAAACTGGGTTAGTTAATTTTAATTTAATTGAATATACGGGGGATTTTGTTGTGGGACTTGAGGCATTAACTTTCATTAATAGATTATCTTTTAGTTTATTAATTTTTGCACGTGAAAGCGCATCAGCGTTTCCATTTTGTTTACCGGGTTTGTATTTAATTTCGTAATCAAATGCTGTTAATTGTAATTTCCAATTGGTAAGTCTACTTCCGGGTTCTTTAACTGAATTTAACCACATTAGGGGTTTATGGTCACTTAATACGGTAAATTTATTTCCATATAAGTATGGCCTAAATTTTCTACACGCCCATACTATGGCTAATAATTCTTTTTCTATTGTACTATAACGGGTTTCTGCGTCGTTTAATGTCCTACTAAGATAAGCTACAGGCTTGTCACTACCTATCGGTCCTTGTGATAGTATAGCGCCAAGGGCATAATTGGATGCGTCGGTTGTTAACAAAAATGGTTTAGTGAAATCGGGGTATTGTAAGATTGGGGCGTTTGTTAAAATTTCTTTACATTTCTCAAATGCATCAATATATTCTTTGTTAATTATAATTTTGTGTCTTTTCTTTAAACATTTAGTGAGAGGTTGTGTTAATTTGGAAAAATCTTTAATGAATTTTCGGTAGTAACCTACTAATCCAACAAAACTACGTATTTCCGAAGGTGTTTTAGGTAACGGAAATTGTAATATGGCTTTAATTTTATCATCATTTGGTTGAAGACCATTTTCTGTAATAGTGTGACCTAGGTAAAGAACTTCTTTTCTCAGAAATTCACACTTGTCTAATGTTACTTTTAAATTTGTTTGCCTAAGTCTTTCAAATACTTTTTCTAATTTTTCTAAATGTTCTTCTAAACTACTTGAGAATATAATGATATCATCTAAGTAAACTAAACAATGGATACCCTGTAAACCTCTAAGTATGTTATCCATTGCACGTTGAAATGTTGCGGGGGCTGTTTTTAAACCAAATGGCATTCTAGTAAACTCATAATGTCCATTTTGTGCTGTAAATGCTGTTTTAGATTGATCTTGTTTCTCTACTTCAATCTGATGGTAACCACTAGCTAAATCTAATGTAGAAAAATAACACGCTTTTCCTAATTTATCGAAAAGGTCTGAAATGTTTGGTAATGGGTATTTGTCGTCTACGGTTATTTCATTCAATCTTCTGTAATCTATGACCATGCGAAATTTTCGTTCGCCCGAAGCGTCCATTTTTTTCGGAACTAAGTGAACTGGGGCGCTCCATGGAGAGTGCGATTCCCTAATGACATTGTTTCTTAATAATTTATCTATTTGTTTTCCAATTTCTTTATTTTCTGTAGGGGCATGTCTATATGGTTTTATATATATGGGATCTTCATTAGTGGTTCGAATTTTATGTTTAACTTGATTCGTAAAAGTTAAAGGAATATCATCACAATAGAATATGTCTCTATATCTGTAACATAATTTTTGTATGGCTTGTTTTTCTTCTTTCTTTAAATGATCTAATCTTAATTTTGAAAGATTTTGTTGTAACAATTTATTTTTATTTGTATTTAAATTTAAAGTATTGAGGTTATTGAAAAATTTTTCCTCAAATTTGACTACTTTTAATGGATTATCAAATTTTAATATGACATTCTGATCTGTAGAATTTTGTATGATTGTTTGGGCTATTGAATTTTTACAATTTACTATGGCATCGGGCATTCTAACTCCTGGTTGAAATTCTAAAAAATGTAATATAGCTTCACCATTTTTAAGATTTGTCGGAATTTTAACACGAGTTTCTGAACGCGGTGATAATTTAATTTCGTAGGGTTTTCTATACAATATCGGAATTTTAGTATTTCTGGTTTTTAAAACTTGATTTTTCATATCTATTGTGGCTTCTAGTTCTTTTAACAAGTCTGAACCTAATAAACCTTCGTATCTACTATCCACATCATAAATGTAAAATTTGTGACAATGTTTGGTTTTAAAAGTTTTGGTTAAGGGCATATAAGCTACTTTACTGTGCCTACTATGTCCATGTGTACTAATTATTTCAAAAGGTTCTAAAGTTATAAAATTATAAAAGAATTTGTTTGCTATTTCGGGGCTAATGAAGGATCTAGTGCTTCCTGTATCTATCATAAATTTTGAATTAATTTCTGGTATTATAATATGTGGTAATTTTAAGGTTTCACTATAATTAAGTTTAACTATTTCGGGGGATCTTGGACCGGATCCATGGGAAAATTTTCAGGTGGAGAAACATTATTATCGGGGTTTTCGTCGTCGACTTCATCGATTGTCACTGGCTCATATTCATTTAAGTATTCGTCAGTCTCAAAGTCGATGTCATCTACGTCATTCTCATATAAATTTTCAATCATGTTATTACGAACCGCTGTCCTCATTGTGACGTCATTATCTGTATTTAGATTTTTATTTATGAATTTATTGGGAATACCGAAACGGAATTGTTGATTTGGGTTGGGTTTGAAGAACCCACATTGCTTGTAATTATTCATATTGTAAGGTAATCTTTGATCATTTTTAAATACTTTTTGTTGATTTTGTTGAATTAAATTAGGATTAAAGTTAGGTCGGAAGTTTTGATTCATTAGTTGTCTTTGTGGGAAATTACTTTGAAGGAATCTATTTTGAGGTATGCCAAATTTATATTGGGTCGGAATTTGTTTGGTTGTTTGTAAACTATTATTTGATTTGACTTTACTTTTTGCATTATAATGGTTATGGAAATTTACTTCCTCGGTAACTACTCCTAAGGCTGATTCTAGATTAGCGCATTTATTTAACCTAACGATCCTTAATAGGTCTTCTGGTAAGTTAAACAAAAAGCTATTTAACGCAGAATTATTATAAATAATCATTTTAGCGGCTTTAACGCCTTCATCGGTTAACAAATTTACTTTGGCTATAACTGAACTTTTTACGTCCTGGATTCTATGAGCTAAATCTATATATGATTCTCCTGATTTTAATTTAATGTTTTCTAATTCTACGGCAATGCAATCTTCTGTTCTAGGATCTCCAAAATGTTCTATGAGGAGTTCCTTTAAGCTATCCCAAGAATTGATAATATTTCTTTCACTCACTAGTTTCGCGGCTTTATCTATTAATTTACTCGTCAGACTATGGTAAATGTACATTTGTTGTGCGGCATTATTTTCGCGATTAAAACTTCTAATAACATATTCGCACTTTTGGATGTAAAAATTTAACAATTGATTGTTACCGTCGTAACGTGGAATTAAGTCGAGAATTTCTTTCGGAATAATTTGAATTTGATTCATTTTGAATATTTTGAACACTTATTATTCACTTTTACAAACACAATAAGATAAATATAACACACAAAATAAAAAAAATACAATTTAAAATAACACACACAAAAAAAAATACAATTTAAAAATAACACATAAAAAGTTTACAATAAAAAAAAAATTTATATAATAAAAAGTTTATAGATTCGGCGATTTTTGTCCGAAAATATAACTCTTATCAATTATTATTTACTTTGCCTTTATAGGCAGAACAACGTTTATTATTTTTTTATAATATTTAATTTCTTTTCATTAAGATTTATTTTCTTTTCAATATTTTACATTCTCAAGTGGACCTTGTGATCACCCCACTGGAAGTAATTTTCTTTTTTAATAAAATACGACAATGTTTTACGTAAGTTCAGCGATGCTTGTCTGATTCTTACGGCCCTACGTGGTGATCTACGGCTTAGCGATGCGTGTCTAAATCCCGTGAGATCCTAAATTCTAATCACAAATTAGCGATGCTTGTCTAATAATGCGATATCCTTTTATCCAAATAATTCCCGTGATTTTTGACCGGAATTACAGGCTCGGGGTCTGAATGAAATTAGCGATGCTTGTCCAATTAAATTCAGAATAGACAGAAAAATAGGAACATGTGGGAAAGGTCAGAACTCACACAATGCTGCAATTTTTCATGCCGAATATCCGCTCTTTGAGTATCTGCAGGCACTTCTTGACAAAATTTCTTTGTTCGAAGGTAGGGTAGGTCCTTTTCTAGGATTCAGCCAGGCGATTGTGGTCCGGAATCGATGCTTGTACTCCTGCACGGCGTTGAGCTTGTCTGGTATGACTACTGCAACACTTATCGCGACTGAAATCCTACCGTTCGGCTGCGCCAGTCAAATATAAAGGCCGGCGTGACTTTATAAAAATATATTTATTTCACAATACAAATTAATAATAGATACTCAAAATATTAATGCAGTCAATTAATATTACTTAACGTTAGTGCGAACGGTAAGAGAGCTGAGTCGATATTGAATGTACTTTGCTTGGCGATGGCTTTTATAGGCATCGTCAAGTAAACAACTCCTTCTAGAATGAACCCACGCGTTATACGTCTTATTAATTGATATCTGCTTATTTAGCAAAACAGTTATGAGAATTGGACTGAGACTAAACAAGTAACCTGATATCTGTTTACATGATTAATACGCAGCTGAGGCAAGTTAAGCTGATTAAGCAAAACAGTACTTGGAATTATATTCTATGAGCAACAGTCTGTTTATATTGCATCATCTTTTAAAGTACTTGCACTGAGCTGTGTACTGGTCTAGTATACATAACTACCTACTAGAGAAGCTTAGCCAAACAAAAAACTTGACTGATATCCGCGAGGTTAGCGGAGATATTTAAAATTTACAAATTTTTAAGTCGACTTTTTCAATCTAAGCAATAAAACGTATACCGCGCAACTACTTTGCCAAATAGGTTAAGTGCTCCTATGAATGAACACACCACAGTGAATGGACTAAACGCAGTTTTTTTTTTCATTAAATAAAAAGATGGAATATATCTATGCAACGGAATATTTTTTTCTAAAGCTAATTAATTTTTCTATATTTATTTTACTGATACAACGCCATCAGTTTTATGAACGATGCACTCTGCTGATTGCCACTCAAGGTCGGCAATTTTGAAAGTTATGTCGGTGAATTTGATTTTCCAGTGGATCTCTTCATTTCTGATTTGATCCTACAGAGAGACTCCAAGCGTTACTCACCATTAGCTTCCGAGTGATCTTGAGCCTTCTTTCGAGACCCATCATAAGCGACCACATCTCAGTCATAGTATGTAATTATATACACACTAATTAAATACTGCGGTATTTAGGATAGGAAGATGTGACCCAACTTAATGGGACCTTTTTAGAATCTGGGTCTACCCAATTGGACTATTTGTCTTAGATATACACAATCGTCGGCAACATGTAGTGTAGAGTCTTTGATTTCCCCAGGAGTGAGTTCATTATTGTCCGAGTTCATTTTGAGACCAATTAGTTTAGAAACTTCACTAAGGTCATCTAGCATAGTGCCGAGGTCTTCCAGAGTCGTGGCCATAACCACAATAGCATTCATAAACTGAAGATGAGAGATGTATTCGTTGTTGATATTAATGCCGTGTCATATCCAATTTAGAAGCTTCAAGATGTCTTCCATTGCAGTGCAGAACAGTTTCAAATATATATTACATCTCCCCGTCACATACGTTGCTTTAATTGGATGGGTTTCGGGCTCGGATCTTGAAGACGGATTGACATGGTGGCACTTTAAGATTATTGTTGAAAATTTATAATATTAAAATGATTTAAAGAGTTTTGGGTTTTAGTAACATTAGGAACATCATTGTTCCAAATACCACAGTGTCTCTAGACAAGTCTTCGACCAGTGTGTGTTGCCAGTGATGACTTACGGCACCGAGACATGGTCACTCACGATTCTCATAAGAAGGCTCAAGGTCACCCAAAGGGCAATGGAAAGAGCTATGCTTGGAGTTTCTCTGTGAGATCAAATCAGAAATGAGGAGATCCGCAGGAGAACCAAACTCACCGATATAGCTCTCAGAATTGCCAAACTTAAGAGGCAGTGGGCGGGGCACATCGTTCGTAGAACTGACGGCCGTTGGGGGAGAAAAGTTCTCGAATGGCGACCTCGTACCGGAAGACGTGGAGTGGGCAGGCCCCCCACAAGGTGGAGCGATTACCTGGTGAAGGTCGCGGGTAGAAGCTGGATGCGTACAGCACAAAGCCGGTCGTTGTGGCGATCTATGGGGCAGGCTGATGATTATGAAGGAACATCACTTTGATTTTAATCCTGCTGACTGCATTTTATGTTACCTACCAATTATAAGGTATTCAAATAGAATTTTTAATTTAGGCTAGACGTATGAATGTAAATAATGATAACGTTTCCCTAAAAACGCTTATTTCTAATGAATATAACTGGCTCGAGTTCAGAGACACTTGGATCTTTAACCAATTTAAATAAAATTCCATACCTACAATAAGTAAATTTCACTATTTGCGGTCAGCCCTAGAAGGGAGTGCCCTTGTTGCAATAAAATCCATAGATTTCACTGCCAATAATTATCAGACTGCATGGCATCTGTTATGTGAGAGGTACAACAACAAAAACATTTTAATTAATAACCATTTAAAGGCTTTATTTGCACTAGATCATTTAAACAGAGAATCGTATAAATCGTTACGTTAGAGGTTTAGAGCTCCACCTCCTGGTTTAGAGCTCCACCTTTCAACTATAACAACTTTTATTTTTTCGAAAATAACTTTTGTTTATACACTTGTACACTTGTCCGACCTAGGATTTTAACCCAGGACCTCGAAATCACAAAGCGATGTGCTTTGCCACTTGACCAACGGGGCAGTCTTTACTGTAAAGTTCCATCAAGATCCGTCTAGTCATTTTTGCGTTAAAGAGCAACACACATACATCCAACCGCACAAATTTTCACATGTATATTATTAATAGAATGAATAGCTGTTGTACATATCTGCGAGTGACAGGTAATATCCTGATCGCAATCGTAACATGCCCTGTGTTTCCCAAGATCCGGCTCACTATTAGTATTCAGACTTGAGAGCGTAAGTGTTCGCGCGATCTCGTGATCACAAAGCAATGCGCTTTGCCACTAGACCAACGACGCAGCCAATATTTTTCGTATGTTTATAACGTTGTTTTGCAGTTGATTTTCCAAGAAGTATTTATTTTATAATAACCATTTTAGCTAATTAAAAATATTCAGAGTTTTGGCGGGAAGTCGAAGAGTGATGTTGTCAATTTGTTTTTAATTTCCAAAACTTGTGTTATTTCGACTAATAATGTGTAATGTTGGTGGAATATTAACCATTATGTGTTCTTATATGTGCATGAGTGAAGGTAATTGTAACAAAGTGATAAAACGTGCCTTTTCGACTTCCCTCAAAACGGCCGTTGCAATTGGTATGTAAAGTATCCACCGCTTTACTATCCAGGGTGGGGTACTTCATTAATTTCATTATCATCCTTGTCATCAAATTCATCGGGGAATTGAACTAATTTAAACAAACACGATTATATATCTCACTGGACTCTGGCAAGATACACTTATAATTAGTGTGAAGCCATAACTTGAAGAAGAAGAAGAAGAAGAAATATTCAAAATTATGTTCATGTACTGGTTTCATTATGTTCATTTACCGGTGAATTATTATTATCATTCATTTACTGGGGTTTTTGGGGTCATTTTGGATTTAACTCTGAATAACTAAAAAATCTACACATAATTTCTCATAAAAAAGACTAAAGTGGCAATATTAAATGTATTCTATCTATAACCTCACGCCAGATCCCTTGCGGAGTAGGCAGAGAGTACAGAGTTCCAACAGGTTCTTTCCTTACATACTTATCTGGCTTCCTCGACTTTCATAGTTCGTCTCATACATGCTCGCCGGTTACGGAGACTCTTGACTTTTCCTTCAGATAAGACTCGGTTTATTTGGTCGTGGTAAGATAGTCTAGGTCTTCCCCGGTACCTGCATCCTTCCACTTTCACATTGTATATCTGTTTTGTCATTCTTTCCTCTGGCATTCTTTCTATATGCCCGAACCAACGAAGCATGCCCTTTCTCATCTTTACACCGATACTATCTTTCATACCTACTCGCTTTCTTACTTTAATGTATTCCTTATACTCAAATATGAAATTAAAGCGTATGCCGTAATGGTAACACACTGCGATGATTTTTTAAAGTTGGAAATCGCACGGGAACACAAATGAACAGAATTGACGTGTTGATTTGCGAGTTTTAAATAAATATATTTTAAGCTCGTATGGTTATGCGCACGATAAAAAATGTTTGTACGTTTGTGGTATATTCGGAACAGTGAAACCGATCTTAAATGGACTGTCACTGACAAATAGAGGATTTTTTCGGAGATTGTTTAAGGCTACTTTTTTTTCTCGATATGAACACAACTGAACGGCGGTTGACCGGTGCACTTAGTAGTGCACCCGTATCCCTATAGCGGCTGTCCCAACCAAGGGCGCCTCTTCGAGGCGCCCTCGAGTATGTCGCCTCTTGCCCTTCTGGCTGGCTAGAGCGTAGTGGTTGCACGCTCGCCTTTAAGTCCGGTGAAGCTGTAAAGGCCTCGCGGCCAACAGCGTACATCATTCACACACACACGGATTTAAAAGAAACTTTATATGGAGAGGTCTTAGGTCTTGCGATAATGCAAGTGTGCAGTGAAGCAGTGAAGCACCTGGAATAAAGGAAACGATGATCGAGGGAGGTGATGGCTGCTCAAGTAGTTTTACTCGTGAATGGGTGTTGCTTGTGGAAACTGGTCCACCCTAAATCCTCTAGCTTTTCATTATAACATATATTTAAATTATTATCATTAGTCTTATATTTGAGTCATAAGGCATCGCACTGGAGTTGGATCGCATTAATGATTTTGTAAAATATAAAAATGTATGTATCTATCCAAAGTATTGAATGGAGAATTAGACAAAAAAGACAAGCCCGCTGTTTCTTGCCGGATTAGTAAGTTAAAAAAAAATATGTAAAAATGACACTTTGTAAACACCTCTCAGGGTTTATGCAAATTAAACGATTTGAGTTTGAGTTTGAACTAGAGTGTACGCACTTTAACTTTTGTTACAAAAAAATACTTGAGGTGCCTTTTCTGGTATGTAGTATATATAATAATAATACAATAATAATATACAATAATAATAATCAAGTGGCTAGGATTATCCATCAGCAACTTGCTCTTAAATATTGCCTTGTGGACTCTGAAGTACCGTACTACCAGTACCAGCCTCTTCCAGTTCTCGAAAGTGGTCATATCACGCTCTACTGGGATCGATCTATTATCACGGACAGGACTATTGTAGCCAATAAACCTGATATCGTGATAATAGATTGATCGATGCGGCGTGTAATGCTAGTTGATGTCACCATTCCGCATGATGAGAACCTTGTGAAGGCCGAAAAAGAAAAATTATCTAAATATTTGGACCTGGCCCATGAGGTTACCGCCATGTGGAATGTTGATTCAACTATCATTATTCCGATGGTCGTTTCAGTCAACGGCCTTATAGCGAAGAGCTTCGATAAACACCTTGAGAAGCTCTCGCTAGGCAGTTGGGTGAAGGGCCTGATACAGAAGGCAGAATGTTGGACACGGCACGCATTGTGAGGAGGTTCCTCTCTTTAGAGCCCTGACCACCGTTAGCTTGGGTCGTAGACCTTGCTGTCGGTAGAGCACATTTTTTTTTATACAATATATATAAGAATATTTGTTTTTTTGTGTATTTATATATATCTTATAAGAAATTATACTGAATAAATATATACATAATAATAATCATAGGACAAGTCGAGAGTCTCCGCAATCGGCGAGCGTGTATGAAACGAACTATGAGAGTGGAGGAAGCCAGAGAGGACTAGTCCGGTGAAGCTGTAAAGGCCCGCGGCCAATAGCGTAGATCATTCACACAAAAAAAGCCAGAGAGTTATGTAAGGAAAGAACCTGTTGGAACTCTGTACTCTCTGCCTACCCCGCAGGGGATCTGGCGTGATGATATAGATAGATAGATAGATATTTATAATAGTAAGCGAATAATGAGAGATAGAAAGCGAATTTATCCCAAACTAACTGTACAATGTTATTGAACTTGATATTCCAATCAAGTGGTTTTTCAACGCTTATCATTCGATAACATTTCTCATGGAAATGTTTGGTTAAAAGATAAAAGAAACTCTTTAAGAGCGTCATGTGTTTAGTCATTTGCGTAATATTTAGATGCCTATGTATAATTTTTATCTGGACATTATCTTGATAATTATTTATAAAACATTTTGTAACTACAGAAATACATAAGGTACTTTTCACGCCATCTATATGGTATCTACTAGCAACAGGCACGTTAGCAACTATTTTGGTCAACACAAAAACATTGCCATTCAGCGTAGTAATGCTGCCAGCGTTCGCGTTTTAGCTACCCTGCCAACTGACAGCGGCGTCGAAAAATGTTGGACATTATTCAATCATATTTATAAATTAAAAGATCGATTTATTAAAATTTTTAATTGCAATTAAAAGTACTAGTGGTCGCCCATTGGTCGAAATTCAACCATCATCATCATCATCTCAGCCTATACTTGTCCACTGCTGAACATAAGCCTCCCCAATCGCTTTCCAGCGTAACCGGTCCGATGCCACCAACGACTTCCTGCGATTTTCACAAGATCGTCGGTCGGTCTTACTTATAATTCAACCATAATTAATTTGAATTATAAGTAAGAACATTATTAAGGTTCTATTGTCAAAGACTACACTTCTATAATCACAGATTTCGCCAAGGCTACACTGTTAATTTGCCTATTTTTTTCGAACAAATTATATAAAATTATAATAAAAATAAACAAAAATGATAAAATAAAGAATACCATTTTTTATTGAAACAAAAAACCAAAAAGAAAATGCTGTCCATTGAACTTGACATACATATTTCGATAAGTTAATTAATTTTACAAAACTTCTCTGTAAACGTTGTTATTTTGTTAAAAACTCTTTCATCGTTTGCTAGTTATGTTTGACATTCAGTAAGACTAATTTTTTTCGCAATCATTTTTTGCCCAACTATGGCGTCGAAGCATTAAGCCTTCTGGATAGTTCCTTATTGTGAAAATTCGTAAGAAGCAAGCTTATGGATAGACGCAAGGTTTAGGTAAAAAACAAGCTTCGGGAAAGAAGAAAGTTTTTGGCAAGTAGCAATAAGAGCCATGTAGAACTAAAGGAAAACACCTGAAAATTGTTATCACTACATACTATAAAACAAAATCCCCCCACCCCGTCTGTCTGTCTGTCTGAACGCGATAAACTCAATAACTACTGAACAGATTTTCCTACGGTTTTCATCAATGGACGGACTGATTCAAGAGGAAGGTTTATATGTATAATTCGGACCGGGGCGGGCCGCTAGTTAGGTATATAAATAAATGTTTTCTTGAATTCGTATTAAAATAAAAATAGCGACATCTAGTGTCCCGAACCGCCGGAGCACGAGTACTACTCGCACTTTTTCAGTTTTTTCCGTATATAATTATACTTGAACTTATTGTTTACAGTATAGATATGACTGAATAAGCATAGCAATCATTGTTTACTCTGCAATGGTTCTACCATTTAATATTATGTTGCTGTTGATTAATAACAATCAACAGCAATTTACCGACATAGCTCGCAGACTCAGTAAGCTAAAGTGGCAATGGGCTGGTCACATCTGCAGAAGGACCGACGGCCGATGGAGCAAGCGTGTCCTAGAGTGGAGACCGCGACTTGGTAAGCGTAAGGTAGGACGGCCCCCAGGCTAGATAGACCGACGACCTCAAAAAGGTCGCTGGGACAGACTGGATGCGGAAGGCGGAGGACAGTGTGCAATGGCGCGTATTAGGAGAGGCCTATGTCCAGCAGTGGACGTCGATAGGCTAATTGATTGATTAATAACAATAAGTTACAAGATATCGGATGCGATCAACACGTGAATAAGCACGTGATCATTCGTTCATAAAACCGTGAGCACGACCTAATCAAAAGGAATCCTCTATGATTAATCACTAGTTTTTTACCCGTAACTATATGGTGGCTTTTCCATATCATTTTATTCTTATTACCGTTTAGATATGGTATGGTCTGTGATATATTGATTTATCGGTTGAAACGTCGTAATTATCCATCTTAAGAGGTGATGTGAAGTGCCGACTACGGCAATTTCAAAACGAGGGGTTTTATTTTTAGCAGTCTATGTTTGTATTTACGTATGTTCGTCATTCATCACGAGGTCCTGGGTTCGAATCCTACGTTGGAAAACTATCTACGCCCACTTTTCATCGACGATCATAGGCCCCTATTTAATACGGGGTGAGTCTATTCCCACTAAACCGAGCACGATTCCAGACTTTGGCTGCGGCTGAGTATTATTATTTGATAGAAAATACACTCTGTCTACCTTTTTGAAGATAAATAAAAACTAGCTACTGTATAAATAAGTTTTAAGTTATTAATGACCTTAGATCGTTTCATAGTTTTGACGAATTGTAGCATTTTGAAGCGTTTTCGTGTTGGCTATAGATCGATCGAACTAATTCGAAATACGACCACACCCATATATACATAAGTTCTTATTTTTGCGGCGATTTCAGACTGTCACACTTAATCTACCTAGTTGGTACAAATGATGTATCGATGAACGTATAGTTAATATTTTTTTTAAAACTAGTTTTTTTATCGAAAAAACGACAGAAATATCTTTCTTAGTAAAGAAGTTCCTATGGCCTCCCATCAGCTCTATCATCGGACTCCGCTCAGCATCTGACCTAGGTGGTACTTGTCAAGATAAATGAAACGAGGCTAAATACGACAGGGTAATTTTGGGTAGTTGACTCGACCATTTCACCAGCTCCACGGTACCATATTATTAAACTGTCACCGAACGTACATACGTGTGTAAAGTTTCAGCTCATTCAGATATCCACATGTCTTGAAAAATAGATTACAAAATTTGAGCACTTTAATTTGCTCAATTTAAATTAGACCCACCTGATCACCAACTTATATTGTTCTCCCATACCCCACAACAAAATGTAGATGGAAAAACTGTAATTTTTTTATTTTAAAAGAGTAATCGTGGAGTTTTTTGCACTTACATTCCGAAGTGGTGGTAAAGTCTTTGTTACTTTTTTGACGATTAATAAATGGTTTACATATATAATAATAATATTAGCCCTGTTAAAAAACTGTCCCACTGTTGGGCACGGGACACCTCTCAAACTGAGAGGGTTCAGACCATAATCCACCACGCTGGCCCAGTGCGGGTTGGCGAACTTCACACACCTTCGAGAAACTCTTAGGCATGCAGGTTTCCTCTCGATGTTTTCCTTCACCAAGTTAAAGCAAGTGATAGTTAATTTTTAATAGCCACATGCTTTCGGAAAGACAGAGGCGTGTGCCTGGGTTTAAGCCCGAGACCTCTGACTTTGACGAGGAAGCCAGAGAAGTATGTAAGGAAAGAACCTGTTGGAACTCTGTACTCTCTGCCTACCCCGCAAGGGATCTGGCGTGAGGTTATAGATAGATAGATAGATAGACCTCTGACTTTGCAGTCCAACGGTCTAACCACTAGGCTATCACTGCTTGGTTTACATGAATAAAACATATTCTGATTCTGATTCTGACCCGGAAGTCTTTCCGGTTCAAATTTTGGACTAAACAATTATGTCAGTCTAGACAGATATACTGTGAACAGTGCAAGTTAAATAAAAACTTGTAAAAATATCGATACCTAACCTACCTATTCGTCGCTTCAAGATATGTACCGGACAATATACACCAATTGAAGGTATATACGCTGATTGGTTAACAATGTCGACACCTATGTACCTACACGATGTGACAATGACCGTTACCTTGTGCTGCATCGGCGTCCATACGACTGGTGATATGAGAATCAGAAAGATCTTATACACATCCAACATTCAGCCTATACTTACTGTCCAACTGCTTGGCGTACATCTTCTCTCAAAATACGAGGTGAGAGAGATTAGGTCCTACTCCACCACGCGGACCCAGTGCGGATTGGTGGAGGCAGGTTAGTGGCCACCTACAGTTGGAAATTATGAGAACGGCGACGCACTTTTTCCCGAAAGCCTTCTTCCCTTCTTACGGATATAGATACCGTACACAGAATCATACAAAGACCTTGTCGGCGAGGTCGAATCCCCTGCCCACCATGGCGAGACACGGAGCAGAACGGTCGTGCAGAACACCATGGCGAGACACCTACTAAATCCCCTCCCCCATAACGACAGCTCAAGTCGAGGCCGTTCCTTCTTGAGATGCCTTTGAGCTAGTTGTGTCTTGCTTTTTCCGCTGGAGTGTATATGTTGTATGTTCGCCATCTTGCCCGGTGGAGTTGTAAAGGCCCCTTGGCCAACATATATATTTTTGTGTGAATGACCGCGTAGGTCATTCACACAAAAATATATTAAGCACGTCAAGCAACAGCACTCACTACACTTTGGTCATTGTTAAAATTAAATAATGAGTAAAATTAACTAATAATGCGTAGCGAACAAAGTAAAGTTTTACGGTCATTACTGCCCAGAATATTTTGTGCTTAAAAAGGTTGGTAATGCTGAGATGTTTAGAGCAAATGCGTTCATATACAATGTGTATCGTAAATAATGCAAGACCTCAGATACCCCGATTAGATAATTGTTTTACAAATTCAAGACCAATTTTCCGCATTTAAATTATTTTAGCCCTTTTCCAAGCACTTTTTATACCCCAATTAACAATGACACTTTTACGTGTATGTGGGCATAATGAAAATTACGTTTTAGAAATGCATTTGAAATCCCCGTATCGCTTTAAATCGAGAATATTATAGCGCACTAAAGGAGTAACAGCATTTTTTGCAAATTAAAATAAATAAATTACATTAAAAATTGTTGAAATCAATTCTGTAATCGATTTAGAACAAACTACTTTCAGGTCTTGCGTTTATTATGTTACACCTTGTATATGGTTCCATATCCATAAAACAAGATCAAATGATTAAAAACAAACAAAAAACTCGATTGCGTATAATATACCTTATTGATGCTTGGCTTGCTTGTCTTGGCCCTGGTGTTTAAAGTTTGTCCGTCCACTGGAACGAGTAGTCAGTCAGTAGGTTCAATCTCCGAATGGGACAAATCTTCGTTTATGTCAATTTAATGTTCGTACGCGCCCACGATACGGGAACAATTGTTAGTGTGGTACTACGTTTCAAAAAGGTCACTTTTTCTGGCATCGAACCTATACCTCTCTGGCTTCCTCCGCTCTCACAGTTCGTCTCATACACGCTCGCTGGTTACGGAGACTCTTGACTTGTCCTTCAGATGAAACTGGGTCTATTTGGTCATGGTAAGATAGTCTAGGTCTTTCCCGGTACCTACATCCTTCCACTTTCGTATTGTATATCTGTTTTGTCATTCTTTCTTCAGACATTCTTTCTATATGCCCGAACCAACGGAGCATATATTTCATGCCTATTCGATTTCTTACTACGCTGTTGCGAATTCGGTCGGTCAGCTTCACTCCGCACATCTTCCGCAGAGTTCGCATTTCCACCGCATTTATCCTACTTTTATTCTCCTTCTTACAAACCTAGCTCTCGCTGTCATATAACATCATTGGGACAAGCACTCCGTTATGTATAGCCAGCTGCGCTTTTTGGCTTAAGTGCCGGCTTTCAAGTAGCTTTCCCATCGCACCATTCACTCTGTTCCCTGCACTCACTCTTCTCGCTATGTCAGCGGTGTATTTCCCATCCTTACTGAAGGCGCATCCAAGATATACAAACTCGTTCACTTGCTCCAGCACATCGTTACCAACCACAATCCTTGCATTCGTTCTGGTTTCTTCCCTTCAAGAAAAAAGTATATAATATAACTGAGAGGGTTTAGGCCATAGTCCACCAGGCTGGCCCAGTGCGGGTTGGCGAACTTCACACACCTTCGAGAAACTCTTAGGCATACAGGTTTCCTCACGATGTTTTCCTTCACCGTTAAAGCAAGTGATAATAATATTTTTTTTTTTTTTTTAAAGTATACTTTGTGCTAATCCTAGTTATCAACTATCTGTGTGCCAAATGTGATACAAATCCGTTTGCGTGATTGAGTAACAAACATCCAAACAAACTTTCACGTTTATAATATTAGTAGTATTATCAAGCGTACAAGGAGACAAAAAAGCTACTTTAAACTCAGCGAAGATAAAACACTCATGCTACATCACAAATATTGATAAAACCGATAGAATGTATCATGATAATAATGACAGCTCTTCAAAGGCAAGTGGTTAAGTGCTACCATATGCATTGTATATAAGAAATTTCGAGACTTCTATGGGGGGTGTGGGACTTTACGGCTTTCTAAAATGTAGTTTTTCTATCGAAAACTTGCCAGTTTGTGTCCGGAGTCTGGAATTGTGCCCGGTATGTGGCAATAAACTCGCCCCTTATTAAATGGGACCTTACATCGTCGGCGAAAAGTGAGTGTACTTAGTAGTCCTCTCCCACCCCCGCTTTAGGAATATAGGCGTGACGGTGTTTATTTATTTATTTACTTTTAGCATCAGTGATCGAAGATTTAGCAACTTCTTCATCTGGTGCCTCTCCAACTAGTGAAGGTTGGCTACTAATTTTTGGAATTTGCCCTTGCTCTGGCAACTGCAATTTAGCAACTGCACTAGCATCGATGCTGCATTGCGTTTTCACGATTAATTGCGTTCGGCGATCGCCGTTGATAAAAGTAGCAAGTCTGCTACTTTTAGCAATGGCACGTGTTATTTTAAGTGCTCAGTAGTAAGGAGTCTAGATGGAAATGTGTCCGTTATCTATATATTAATACGTGAAGCAAAAACTTTGTACACCTTTTTACGAAAATTGCGCGGACGGAGGAGTATGAAATTTCCCACACTTATAGTTTATATAGAGAAGGAGTGCAGAATGCTAATATTTTTTTAAAATAAAACACGCATTAAATCAATGAAAAAACATTACACACACTACCATGTATTTGACACAATACACGTGAAATTGATGTTTGTCTTTAATATTATTTGTCTACAGTCTTACTGAATGTCAAACATAACCAGCAAATGATGAAAAAGTAGGTCGAATATCGACCTATGGGCGACCACTCGTAATAACAATAAGGTCGCCCCCTATTGCGTGCATTAGGAATTAATAGAGTGTAAAAATGGTGTATTTTCTGAAAAACAGTGCCCTAAATTCTAACTATCAATTTATATCATCACACCAGATCCCTTGCGGGGTAGGTAGAGAGTACAGAGTTCCAACAGGTTCTTTCCTTACATACCTTCTTAGTCTTCCTCCACTCTCATAGTTCGTCTCATACGCGCTCATCGGTTACGGATACTCTTGGCTTGTCCTTCAGATAGACGCGGTCTATGCCCTCTCGGCCCTAAATTTATGTGCAAAAAATTATGTTTACTGCGCTGATATTGTCTATAAATGTTATATTCATAGTACATGTATGCCATCGCGCTTAGGGAGTTTTGTTACAAGCTTTTATTTAACTTGCAATGTTGCTATGGTTAGATCAAATCTCGGAAGATGAATTAGAACCATTTCTTCCACTTCTCCGGAGTTAATTCGACATGTTGGTTCAATTTCGATGACAATGACAAACATGACCTGATTATTGAGTTCTTAGATTTACGCGAATATTACACATGAAATAAATTATTTTACGGATTTTATCGCGGTACCAGGGAGGGACTGAGGTGTTAGACGTCCAAAAGTACCCCGGGACAACTATGCCTTTTGGACGTCTAACACCTCAGTTCCTCCCGTGACCATGGGTGCTGCAAAGCACTCGAAACGTCGGGAACTAAAAATCAAAAATAAACCGCGATAAAATCCGTAAAATAGTTTTATTTCATGACCTGATTATACATTCAGGATTGGTTCCAGACGAAGGAACTCCTCAATGACAACATAGACGCCAAATTTTGTATACACATTCAATTTTGATTGGAAGTTTTAAATTCAAATTATTAACTTAAAAAAAAACCGTCACGCCTATATTCCCCAAACGGGGGGGGGGGGGGGGGGGCAGAGGTGTACTGAATACACCTACGTTTCGCCGACGATGTTAGGTCTCATGTAATAGGGGGCGAGCCTATTGCCATATACCGGGCACAATTTCAGGAGTCCGGAGTCGGGAATTGTGCCCGGTATATGGCAATAACCTACCTAACATCGTCGGCGAAACGTGGGTGTACTCAGTACACCTCTGCCACCCCCGCTTGGGGAATATAGGCGTGACGGTGGAAGAATTGTTATAAATATATCTACTTATATACATACGTACTTACATACTTTACCTCTATATTATTAGTATAGATTTGAGTGGGTGATACATTAGCCAATGTTAAAAAAACTTCATTAAGATTTCACGTAATCGGAAAAAATAGCTTACTATTTTTATTAATAATTTCTTTCTCTAAAAAAAAATCTACGAACAAAGAGGCGTTCGTATCGCGGTGTTTGTAGTAATCACCAAGGTTAAGCACCGTTCGACTCGGTCAATATGAGATGGGTGACCATTTATGGCAGTTTTATTTTCGAGCGTTCGTTAAGTCCTTGGTTCTAGTTTTATGTTATTCAACTCTCTAGTCATCGGGTCTCCCCGAGTATAAATTGTAATGTGCAGATTTAAGTATTTAATTAGCTTGAAAATTTTAAAAATTAAAATCGACGATCTTCAACGCTAAAGTGGGAGTACAAATTTGCAGCGAATCGGTAGTAGGATCTCACGGTTACGGTAGCAGGAATCATAGGGGGCAAATGCTTGTTAACTTTCTTGAGAAAGAGGGGCTTTTCTTGATGAACTCTTTCTTTAAGAAACGGCCCCAAAGAAAGTGGACATGGCAAAGCCCCGACACTAGGACTAAAAATGAGATTGACTTCATCATAACGGACAAGAAGCACATATTCAGAGATGTCTCAGTGATCAACAGGTTTAATACCGGAAGCGATCACCGACTTGTCAGAGGCTCACTGAATATCAACTTTAAGCTCGAGCGAGTCCGTTTGATGAAGGCCAGGCTCCGGCCCAACCTCCTCCAAACCGTAGTAGGATCTGAAGCGTTCCAGTCAAATCTGGAGAACCGATTCGTTACCATGGAAACCACAAATGACGTAGACCAGGCCCTCACAAATGTAGTTAAAATCATCAGGGAGGAAGGTACGAGATTTTGTGAAACGCGACGTATAAGTAAGAAAACGAAGCTTTCGGAGGAGACACTGCAGCTTATGAAGAAACGACGTGTAAACCTACCCAACACTTCGTTAGAGCAACGGGCACTCAACAAACGAATTAACAAACTGGTACGACATGACTTCCGATGCGCTAATACACGCGCTATTGAAAAAGCAATCGAGCAGAATCGGGGGTCGAAAGTTTTCGTTCAGTTTTTGGGGAGGAGCCATCTGACGAAGTTGTCCAAAGCCAGTGGGGACGTCATCACTTCTAAGCCGGAGATTCTTTTGGAAGTAGAAGACTTCTACAGCCGACTATACACCTCGCATACATCGCGTCCTGATCCCGGAAACAAGGATCCTAGAGCTACATTAAGCCGCCACTTTACGGAAGACCTGCCCGAAATCAGCCTAGACGAAATCGTGATGGCTCTTGAGCAGCTAAGGAATGGAAAAGCCCCTGGAGAGGACGGAGTTACAACTGAACTATTAAAAGCAGGAGGTAAATCCGTGCTAAAGGAGCTCCAAAATATCTTTAACTCTGTCCTCTTTAATGGGAGAACTCCAGAGGCTTGGGGTAGGAGCGTGGTCGTATTGTTTTTCAAAAAGGGTAATAAGACCCAACTGAAGAACTACCGCCCTATTTCGCTCCTGAGCCACATTTATAAGCTGTTTTCAAGAGTTATCACGAATCGTCTTGTGCGAAGGCTCGACGAATTTCAACCCCCGGAACAGGCCGGGTTTCGAAGAGGGTATGGAACCATAGACCACATCCACACTATACGGCAGATTATACAGAAGACCGAAGAGTATAATCGGCCCCTGTGCTTAGCATTCGTGGACTATGAGAAGGCCTTTGACTCGATCGAGACCTGGTCAGTTCTGATATCCTTGCAACGATGCCAAGTCGACTGGCGATACATCCAAGTGTTAAGAAGTCTCTATAACGCCGCGACCATGACCATCCAGTTACAAAACCAGCAGACCAACCCTATCTCAATGCATCGAGGAGTGAGACAAGGGGACGTTATCTCCCCCAAATTGTTCACAAATGCATTGGAGGATATGTTTAAGACGCTGGACTGGGAAGGTCATGGCATAAACATAAATGGCAGTCATATCTCACACTTGAGATTTGCAGACGACATCGTCATTATGGCCGAAACGTTGCAGGATTTACAACAGATGCTGACCAGCCTAGCCGATTCTTCCAAACAAATAGGTCTCCGCATGAACTTGGACAAGACCAAGGTAATGTTTAACCGACATGTAGTACCGGAACCTGTTGCAATACATGGCGCTATTCTCGAGGTTGTTCAAGAATATGTTTACCTAGGGCAAACTCTGCAGTTGGGGAAAAACAACTTCGAGAAAGAGTTCAACAGAAGAATACGGCTGGGCTGGGCGGCATTTGGGAAATTACGTCGAGTATTTACATCGCCCATTCCACAAAGCCTAAAGACAAAAGTCTTTAATCAGTGCGTCCTGCCCGTTATGACATATGGAGCCGAGACGTGGACACTCACGGTTGGAATGGTTCATAAATTTAAAGTCACTCAGCGAGCTATGGAAAGGGCTATGCTCGGAGTTTCTCTGAAGGATAGAATCCGGAACGAAGTCATTCGACAGAGAACCAAAGTTATCGACATAGCCCACCGGATTAGTAAGCTGAAGTGGCAATGGGCCGGTCACATTAGCCGAACAACCGATAACCGCTGGGACAAACGAGTTCTTGAGTGGAGACCGCGGACTGGCAAACGTAATGCAGGACGCCCTCAGGCTAGGTGGAGCGATGACCTTCGTAGGGCGGCTGGCAGAAACTGGATGCGAGTAGCCGAGGATCGTACCCAGTGGCGTGCACTTGGAGAGGCCTATGTCCAGCAGTGGACTGCTATAGGCTGATGATGATGATGATGATGAAAATCGATCAGACAAGTTATTTAATTTACTTGTGTATCTACACAGGTAAATCTTGCGACAAGCTTTTATATCATATAAATTGTGTAATGACGTTATAAATTGATAGCAAAAGTTTTAAAGAAAACGTTTATTTTATTATTTTTAGCGCATTTAAATAAAAGCTTGTTGATTTAGCACTTAAAAAAGTTTTTTTACTCTTAATTTATTTATTACTTTTCAGTTATCGCTGGACAGGTTTCTCAGTCTGTTAATCTCATTCAACGCATCATTCTCAGCAAGTCCTTTCATTTGATACCCATATTGTAGGAAAGCATAAAAAACTTAGTCCGCCATCTTTAGAAGTCCGCCATATTGGATTTAGAGTAACGTCACTTTATTTGTCGAGTTATTCTCAGCAAGCCCACATTGTAGGAGTGCATCAAAAAATAACTAGTCCGCCAACCATGTATTCTCATCCAAACTAACAACTATACAAAATTTCAGCTTAATCGGTTGAAGATATCTGCTTCAAAATTAAGTTGCAAGATTCTACCCGAACAAACATAGTTACATAAAAGCTAAATAAAAGCAAGTTAAATAAAAGCTTGCAAGAAGGCAAAAATTTACTCCAGCACCTGACAACTATTGAGTGGGGCGCCTCACCCTAAGTAATGCAGACATCAGGCCTGGCGCTAGCATTCTCCGCTGGCGAATATGCGTGGAGTCGGTCTGCCCAAGCAAAGTTAGTGGATACGGCACTGAATGTAACTTGCCGGACCATTACGGGTTGTCTCAAAGTGACTCCTGTAACACTGCTGTATCCAAAGGTTGGCATAGTGCCTCCAAATTTCCGCAGAAGTGTGGCGAGCTCCGCAGAGATAGTAAAAATGGGAAACGACACGTGCCATCCTATGCATGGCCACACACTAGTGCAGCAAAGGCTGAAGAGTCGTAAAAGCTTCATAAAGTGTGTCAACCCATTAACCCTGGAGCAAACCAAAGCGAAGTGCAATATTTGGAGAAATAAAATCATCGCTACCAAATCCCTTTGTGAATACTGCTGTGAGCCTCCCTCCTGGACATAAAATACAATGGCCGGTCTGGGTCTTTAAATAGACTTCGGACCCAGGTCGGTCAGGAAAACATGTTCTGGTGGAAACTCACTGACGGCACCAATCTGGAGTGTTTGTGTGGTACAATCCAAACTATGTCTCACCTTATATCGTATCCTACGTGCCCTAACACCTGTATGTAGCAACACTTGATGACTGCTTCCGAAAGTGCAGTTAGTGTAGCATCCATATAATCACATCATATTTGTCGAAACGCTAAGAAGTAGCTAGCAACCGTAGAAACTAGTTTTAAATTATTAATGTACTCCAAACTCTTTATTATGGTAGTTTTAGCAAACTGTAATATATTAACGCGTCCTTATTTGTGTGTGTGAGTGATCTATGCCGTTGACCGCGGGGCCTTTACAGCTTCACGTTCGCTAGGCTTGGAACTAACTAATCTATTATTACGTGTGCGGGAAAAATAAATGATGAATAACGTGTAAGTATATAAGTAAATAAGTAATTTATAAGGCGTTATACACACAAAGCAGTACGTCGAATGCAAGTACACACAAGCACTAAACACACACTAGTACTACACTTCCTAGTACCTAATTACCGCCTCCAAGTCGCTGAGTCACTCGTAGTATCCGTATACTGTTGCTAAGGTCACCGATGTATTCCACTTAGATCGCTTGTTCCCGATTTGATCGCTGTCGCTTGCCAAAAGGGACTGTCTCCGTCACCGCGCTCTGCGTTCCTTTTATATTCGTATGAAAGCTCTAGAACGGATGCGAATACTCTAAGTAAATCGATAGAAGTACATCGAACAAAAGCCGGCGAGCCCCACATAGCGGTATTATTATTACATACCTATTTGTACGTGACCAATAAGGTACTTGTATACCGCGACCGCGCACCGGCGGTAACTAAGGGGAGGAACCTTTCAGACGTTTTAGCACTTAAGCGCGGATTCTAGATCTTTCTTGACGGATCGATAGGTGAACTAAGGGTGTGTAATGCGTTTTAAAATTAAAATTCCCCTGTTAAAGGGTGTTCAAAATATCGGGGTATGTTCGGGTCCTAACAGTATTCTTCCATACTCATATTATAAAGGGGACATATTTGTTTGCTAACGATAAACTCTGAAACTACGGAGCTGATTTTAATCATTCTTTTACCATTCCAAAGTTATATTTACAATTCAAAAATAGGGCTTTGCACCCGGTCGACAATAGCACCACGTATTTCATATTACTTTTGGACAATGTTTTCCTAATTTTCTGTTAGTTCGACGTAAGACTACACCTTTGCATTGTAAATTTTCCAAAAAGACCACGTAATATGTCACGAGGTATTACCATACTTAACGTGCATGCTTAGTCACACGAGGATTTTACAGGTATTATTACCTACACAAAATGCCCTTTAGAAGGTTAGGTTTTTCCTAATAAACCTGTCTACTATGTTGTTTTATTTTAAAAGAGTAATTGTGGAGTTTCTTGCCCCTCTTCTCCACAAGAATGTCATTCCGAACGGGTGGTAGAGTTCCCGCAACGTTCGCGTTATTTTCAGGGGTGTATTTTACACCCTCACTTTTTTTTCTGAGACAAAAGATAACCTATGTATTTTCCCTGGATTAAATCTATGTCCTCGCCGAATTTGATCAAAATTTTATTTAGCGGTTTGGGCGTGAAAAAGTATCAAAGAACGGAAAGACAGAATTACTTTCGAATTTATAAATATTAGTACGGAAGTATGAATAGTATGGAAGTGTGGATTGAAGTTTTAAAAATACTAAGTACGTATATGAGGTGCTCGTAGCATTGTACGACCACGGTATTCTTAGCGATCACTAAGGATAAACAGCGTTCGGCTTGTTCGCCTTGAGATGGGTGGCCGTTACTGACATTTTGACATTTGAGTATCTTCGAACTTCGAAAGGCGTTGAGACGTTAGACCCCGTTGACACTTAATGAGGTAGTTATTAAACCAAGCTGAAAGGCGGCTTGATAAGTTTGAACAGCAGGTGGCCACAAACGTGCCTCTACCCTGATTGGGTACCCGGGTCTGCTTGATGGAATGTCTGGTTTGGTCATGCTCACTTTAATGTCTTTGCTTGCGGTGGCTAACTGGCGCGGGTCACTCCCTTCCCTCCAATATGGTCAAGGGGAGTGATGGCTGCTTCAGTAGTAGTACTCGTGAACGGGTGCTGCTTGTGGGGACTGGTCCATCTGGAATACTTTAGACACATTAGATATTAATCTCATATCTCGGTCGTACGGCATTATTCACACTAGAGCTAGATCCTAAACTATTTAATTGTAATCTAAACATTGTATCCACACAATATGATCCAAAATAAATAGAAACGAAACTGACTGCCTCGTTCGTCTAGGGGCAAAGCGCATCGCTTGGTGATCACGAGATCCTGGGTTCAAATCCTAGGTCGGACAAATGAAGTATTTCTAACGAAAACTTCCCTGTATGAGTCCGGAGTCTGGAATTGTGCCCGGTATATGGCAATAGGCTCGCCCACTATTACATGGGACCTAACATCGTCGGCGAAAAGGTGGTGTACTCAGTAAACCTCTGCCACCCCAGCTGGGGGAATATAGGCGTGACGGTGTTTTATAGAAAGGAAAAAAAGAGATAGAGTATCTTCCGGATCTTCTCAGAGGATGCCGCGTTCCGATGGTAGATTAGAAAAAAAATTAGATTTTAAATATATGTAACTTCACTTCTTGTAAGCGCCCTCCTAGGGCTTATACAATATAAATTATTTGAGTTTGAGTTCGGAATATCACCTATTCTCTCTCACCTCGATTTGTGAGAAAAGGCTTTGCTCAGCTGTAAAACAATAATTCCGACTGAAAAAAATCTTCTTCAAAAAAGGTAAACCGACTTTAAAAAGAATAAAAAAAATTGATGTCGGCACCGGTTAGTGCAGTCGGTTACTTGGCACCGACTTCAAATATTTATGTTTGCTTTTTGAAGTCGGTTTACCTTTTTTTAAAAGATTTTTATGTTACAATTTTAAGAAAAGTAAAAAAAATGTCGGTGCCAAGTAATCGACTACACTAACTGGCACCGACTTCAATTTTTTTTAATATTTTATGTATTTATTAAATAGATCTAAATGTTCACATGAATCTATATTCTAAACTAATACTATAAACACGAAATATTTATTACTTTGCTTGTAATCAACTTAAACTAATTACCTACTACTAAATAACTACTAACTTAAATCACCGGCTTTTCCGCTAGTATATCAATTGTGATACCTAAACAAAACATATCCGGTACAACAAAAAACCATTGTGACTACGTGATTGTTCAATCAAATGAACGGCGTCTAGAACTTAAGTTACATCACGGGATTTCCTATGATTTCATAAGCATAAAGATGATAACTATTAAGATTTCATGATATTATAGTTGGGTGAGGCTGGTATCTTTGACTTTACATCTGCTGTCGTGTCCCTGGCTAGTTATTATAATGAAATAAAACTATTTTACAGTTTTTTATTGCGGTTTATTTTTGATTTTTAGTTCCCAACGTTTCGAGTGCTTTGCAGCACCCATGGTCACGGGAAGGACTGAAGTGTTAGATGTCCAAAAGGCATAGTTGTTCCGGGGTACCCTCAAACTTCTTAACTATTTTTGTTGTTGTTGGTCCAATCTACGCAGAATGAGCTCATGGTGTCTTGAGGGCTTGCAGTGTTATGCTTGGTTTTGTATTTGATTATATGAATTACCAGATCCCAAGTCGATGGAAGCACCCAGCCATCTTCTCTATTGAAATTAGGATTATTTTTTAATTTCAATAGCCTCGCGAACCATCCTTGGTAGGAATCGGTGTTCTTTCACGAGGATTTGTGGTCTATCAAATCTGATGTTATGGCGGGTGCGGTCAAGGGCATGTTCACAGACTGCAGACTTCGTTGAGCGACGGTGTTTTAGGACCTCAAGACACCGTGAGCTCATTTTGCATAGATCGGACCAACAACAACAAAAATAATTAAGAAGTTTGAGGGAACCCCGGAACAACTATGCCTTTTGGACGTCTAACACCTCAGTCCCTCCCGTGACCATGGGTGCTGCAAAGCACTCGAAACGTCGGGAACTAAAAATCAAAAATAAACCGCGATAAAATCCGTAAAATAGTTTTATTTCATGTGTTATATAAGCGTAAATCTAAGAACTCAATAGTTATTATAATTTTAATTGAAAAAGACCTTTTTAAAAACTAGCTTTTATAGCAAAACGAAGTTATCCTGCTAAGTTGAGCAAGTTCCTATGGATTGGATTCCTATGCATCCGGGTCTAAAGTACTCATGAAGACAAATCTAACGAGCCCAAACACGAATGGGTACCAGTTAGTTACTATTTTTGCCATTGATCAAGTCCTTTTTAAAAACAAGCTTTTATAGCAAAAATACGACAGCTTAGTTATAAAGTTCATATGGCTTCTTTCCGGCTCCATCATCAGACCATCCGGGTCTAAAATACTCGTCAAGACAAATCCAACGAACCCAACCACGGCGGGGTTATATTGAGTAGTTAGGTAGTTCCATTCGCCACCTTTCGGTTTCATCATCAGCCCCTGAACACTATGGTTGTATAGGACTTGTGAAAAATGGATCGCAAGATTTGAACCGGAAAGACAGACGGACAGGCATACAAATATTGCAAGTAAATAAAAGCTGCCTCATTGGTCTGGTGGCAAAGCAGATCGCTTTGTGATCACGAGGTCCTGGGTTCAAATCCTAGGTCGGACAAATGTAGTTTTTCTAATGAAAAATTCCCAGTATGAGTCCGGAGTCTGGAATTGTGCCCGGTATATGGCAATAGGCTCGTCCCCTATTACATGGGACCTAACATCGTCGGCGAAACGTTCGTGTACTTAGTACACCTCTGCCACCCCCGCTTGGGGAATATAGGCGTGACGGTGTTAAATAAAAGCTTGTAAAAGGAAGCAACCCTAGTACCTACATACCTGATCTTTTTATTTTGATTTATACAGGATTTTAAAAACATATTTCTCAAACACTGATCATTATCAAAAGCGATTTTTTGGAGTATGTAGATACATTTAAAAGTAATATATTAAAACACCTCACCTCTTTTGGTCGTTTAGTGCGGAATATTCTTTGTATGTGCTCATATTATGTAAAAAACAAGTTTCGAAAATGAGGAAAATACAACAAAAAATACACACATTCTTTGTATCGATTTGGTCGCGTTTTGGAAGTTATTTGCTATGAGTAAACTCGTATCTCCGCACATTTTTTTTTATAAAAGAGCCCCATACTTAAACTTATTACTGTGTCGTGGGTACGTTTAGAATCATCAAATTCACATACAAAAACACCCAGACTTTCGATAAAATAGGAGAGTGAGATATCGATCACGATTCTCAAGAAAATAGACTGCATCCTGGAGAAGGATAGCTACCTCTTGTGTTAAAAACCGCATAGCTCCATCCATACGTTAATCTCTTGAAAAATATTTCAATTTAAATCACTACCCAATTGCTACATAAAAATGGCAAAATGTGTGCCAAATTCTTAAATGACTTCGCAAAAACGTAATTCAGCAGATAATAAATTAAATGAAAACCCGTTTTTAATTAAAATCTGGCGCCGAGACATTGTTACAAAAGTAATAATATAGACTGTGGTAGGTTTTGAAAACATGGTTGTCCTTGAGAGATTAATATCAAAACTTGAGGAGTCACAAAATACCTTTGTCATGTGAGACGGTGATCTTAGCGATCGTCGAGGCTAAGCAGCATTCGCATTGGTCGTATTTTATTTTATTAGGGATAATAAACATGACTGCCTCGTGGGTCTGGTGGCAAAGCGCATCGCTTTGTGAGCACGAGGTCCTGGGTTCAAATCCTAGGTCGGACAAATAAATTTAATAAATAATAAATTTGTTTATTTGCGCATAAGTAATTACAGATTGATAGATGATAACAAGGATAATACTCAGTATCTAGGTTGTACAAGTTAAATCTGTATACAAAACATGTGAACCCTGCCTCTTAAACTAGGTTGCCCTGTATCTTAAGGGGCAGTTTTCGGCTATATAATGGCAACAAATGTTGTGATTTAAACTAGAGTAATTTACAATGTGAGATATCTATCGTACAATAGTGCACGGTTGCTAGTAACTATGGATACATTTACCAAAAGGTTTGACATGCATTTGTGTGTGTGTGTGTGTGTGTGTTTGTGAGTGTGTGTGTGCGAGTTAATTTATTAGTAATAAGTGTATATAGTGCGGTGATAAATTATGTATAATTCGATGTCTTATTTTAAGTAACGTATGTGAGAAGATACTCTATGCTGGAATAGTCTTGCTGCAACAACCATTTTGTAAGTTTGGTCTTAACAAATGTAGTTTTTCTAACGAAAAATTTCCAGTACGAGTCCGGAGTCTGGCATTGTGCCCGGTATATGGCAATAGGCTCGCACCCTATTACATGGGACCTAACATCGTCGGCGAAACGTGGGTGTACTCAGTACACCTCTGCCACCCCCTCTGGGGAATATAGGCGTGACAGTGTTAATAAACAGTTAACAAATTACATAGATTGAGTCTTATCTGCAGGACAAGTAAAAAGTCTCCGTAACCGGCGAGCGTGTATGATACGAACTATGAGAGTGGAGGAAGCCAGACAGGTATGTAAGGAAAGAACCTGTTTGAATTCTGTACTCTCTGCCTACCCCGCAAGGGATCTGGCGTGATGATATAGATAGATAGATAGAACACATTACAATTATGATAGCCTATGTGTAGCACAATATTTTAAATGTGCAACCAACAACATTATCGGCATATTAATTATGATAAAGGCAGATTTATCTGAGTCTGAAAAATCTCTGTCTGAAAAGAGTGGGTCGGTCTGAGATGGGTGTCAGTTTGTGACAATTTCATTTTTAGAGCATCGCCGTGCTTTGAAAGGCACGTTAAGCCGTTGGTCTTAGTTACCAAATCGTTAAGCTTAGTTAAAAGCCTTATAGGCGGCTTGATAAATTCCAATAGCGGGTGGCCACAAACCTGCCTCCGCGATTCACACTGGTTCTCGTGAAGTGTAACCTAATCTTTTTTTTTTTTTTTTAAAAAACGTAGCCCCACACTAGGATTTATTCCTGTGTCGTGGGTGCGTTTACAAACATGAAAATTCACACACAAATACCCAGACCGGAACAAATAATTTTGGATCACACAAAGATTTGTCCCGTGCGGGAATCGAACCCGCGACTATTAAACACAGTAGGTGGAGCGACCTAAGCTCTTAACCACTGCGCTAAATCTCTCTTCCCTTTATTAGTGAGATAAGGTCTTTGCATAGCAGTAGGAGATTATAGGTTGACTTATTATATCAAAAAGGATGTACAGTTTTATATTGTCTTCTGAAGTTAAAGGTCAGTCAGTCTGACTTACAAGTAAAACTCGCAGATCACTTGATTACAATAAAATAAATAACAATTTAAGGGAATATCTGCGATAAATCTTTTACTCGTACAAAGGATGTGCGGTTTTATCTTAACAGATTCTTAATTACCGGTCGTTTAAATTCTGTTAGTGCATCATTTAGATATATTCGCATCTTGATAAGTGCCAGATGGAGTAGATATATTATATCTTGCTTTATTATCAAGAGTCTCCGTAACCGGCGAGTGTGTATGAGACGAATTATGAGAGTGGAGGAAGCCAGAGAGGTATGTAAGGTACCTGTTGGAACTCTGTACTCTTTGCCTACCCCGCGAGGGAGCTAGCGTGATGATATAGATATCTTGCTACGTGCTTTTTTATTGGTCTATACAAATAAATGATTTTTGACTTTGACTTCCAAGAGCAAGTGATCTGCCTATACCAATACGCGCTTTGTAGAATGTGACATCCTCTCTCACTGCCTTTGTCCAGCTAAGGGGCCGTTATGTGGATTTATAGTATACAAGGCGTGTCATAAATAACGCAGGACCTCAGATACCCCTATTAGATAATTACTTTACAAGTTCAATAAAACCCATTTTCCAATTTTAAAGTTTTTAACCACTTTATTAAGCACTTTTACACCCCAATTAACAATGAAACTTGTTCGTCTATGTGTGCGTATAGAGAAATACGTTTTAGTAATGCATTTGAAATCTCCGTACTGCTTTGAATCAATAATAATTTTAGTTTATAGCGCACTAAAGGAGTAACATCATTTTTGCGAATATAAAAAAAATAATTAACATTAAAAATTGTTGGAAACAATTCAGTTATCGATTTAAAGGAAACTGCTTTCAAGTCTTGGGTGTATGTTACACATTGTATACTAGTGATTTATATATTACTAGCAGACCTGGTCGACAACAGTGCCAGTAGTCTAACTATAGTTAAGAATCATCTAAGCGACCACATAAGTACAAAAACTAAATTAAAATAGAAAACGAAATCAAATTCGAATTTCATACATATAGACATTATTAGATTTTTTTCTTTGGCTTTATTAACTTCATATACTTTGCCCAACTATAGGCGTACATTGTACCCTCGCCTGCTTCTAAGAAAATAGCATGCGTAGGAGATTCTCTATTAATTTCTCCGCTCGCGTCCTTATAAACTTACTTTATGAATGTACGTTACGCCTTTATCCCCAAAGTGAGGGTGGCAGAGGTGTACAATGAACACCCACATTTGCTTACGATGTTAGGTCCCAACGCAATAAGGGTCGCCCCTTATTGCGTTGAGACCTATTTGTGGCCTAGTTGGGGTCTATTGCGATTATAACGGCCACAGTTTTGGATCCCAAACTGCTTATAAAAAAATTTCGAGAGGAAAACCTCAACAGTTTGATCGTGATGCGAACACAGGACCTTCGTGATCGCCAACCGTGATGAGGCACTAGATGAGACCTAAGACGTATAACCCTACGTTCGCACGAGCGCTAATTCAACGCGTGTAAGTATAGCGCTAGAACGAAATATGTATTTATCTATCAATCTATATCATCACGCCAGATCCCTTGCGGGGTATGCAGAGAGTACAGAGTTCCAACAGGTTCTTTCCTTACATACTGCTCTGGCTTCCTCCACTCTCATAGTTCGTCTCATACACGCTCGCCGGTTACGGAGACTCTTGACTTGTCCTTCTTTAAGAATCGGTCTATTGAGTCATGGTAAGATAGTCTAGGTCTTCCCCGGTACCTACATTTTTCCACTTTCGCATTGTATATCTGTTTAGAATGAAATAAATGGCTAAAAGTATTTTTTTAAATGGATGTTGGATGTAAAGCGCTTCAGTACCGCGCTTTGAAAAGTCCTTGTGAACGCGGCGTGAGGGCGTTAGATTTTTTATGGTGTGATGTACGCTGTTGGCTGCGGGGCCTCTACAGCTTCACCGGATAAGCGAGCGTGCATCCACTATATTCGAGCTAGAAGGGGGCAACTATCTCAAGGGCGTCTCAAGGAGCAACGGCCTCCGCTTGGGCATACGCTATGGGGGAGGGCGTATTCTTCTGACAAGGGATTCTTCTGGCTCGCCGGCGAGGTCGGTGTCTAATCCTGTGTGCGGTATCTGTATTCGTAAGGAGGGAAGTAAGGGCATCAGGAGGGTCAGTGAGAACATGCCGCGAATGGTGGTAGCGGCGGATAGGAGGGATAGAATTGGGTTCGTAGTTGGCAACAGCTACGATTAAGGGGTTCCGATGGTTGGACGCGTTCGCGAAGTAGCAGGTTGTCGCCTTTTTAATTTAGGCGTGAATAGGGGATACCAAGATCGGAATGAAGAGAGCAAAAGAGTGCCTTGTTGGTCTTATAGCGAATAATGCGTGTAGCTGTCACGAGATCCTGGGCTTGAATCCTAGATCGGACAGAGTGTTTTCACCGACCCTTCCGATGCCTTTAGATCTCTTCTGTCGGATACAGATACCGCACACAGGATCAGACATCGACCTCGCCGCCGAGGACGAAGAATCCCTTGCCCGCCGGCCGGTGCAGAGCACCACGGCGAGATACCTAATATACGCCCTCCCCCATTGCGACTGCCCAAGCCGAGGCCGTTCCTCTTTGAGCCGCTCTGGAGCTAGTTGCCTCCTTGCCCTTCTGGCTCGAGCGTAGTGGTTGCATGCTCGGCCTCTTGTCCGGTAAAGCGGTAAAGGCCCCGCGGCCAACAGCGTCCAGAGGCCAGATCATTCACACACACTATGTAATTTTTAGATAGAAAAACTCTCAGTAACAGTCCCGATATAATGGAAAAAGGCTGGCCTCCTATTACATTGGAACCTTACATCGTTGGCGATATATAGGTACACAGTGCACCTCTGCCAACCCCGCTTGGGTAATATAGGCTTGACGATGCTTTTTTTTATTAATAAGAGCGTAACCTTCATTATATGACATCCATGTATTATATACCCGTATTCATATCTAAATCACCAAGAGTTTCATATCGCTAGTAATTGCCCAGTAATTGACGCAAAAGGATTTAAGTTCAGCTTAACAAAACAGCTGGTGCACTATAGAGTCGTTTTTATTTTTCGTTTTGCGGAGAAAATATCTAAATGACTCCCAGCTTTTTCCGGGAAATAGTACATGCATGGCATGGCAGAATTTTAATAAAATAAAGTACTATCCCATTGCTGGGCAAATGTCTTCTTTCAGAAATCGAGGCAAGAGAGTTTAGGTCACATTCCCGCACGCAGACCCAGTGCGGATTGATAATGGCAGGTTTGTGGCCACTTGCCATCCAACTGGGCTTAACGACTACTATATGAAGTGGCAGCAGGTACTAACGGATTAACTTGCTTTTCGAAGCACGATGATGAAATGATAAAAAATGGAAATGCCACGAACTCATCTTAGGCTGACGGAGCCGACATAAACTTAATGATCGCTAAAACAACGCGGTACAGCGCAAAGTGCAGATATAAACATTTGTAAAAACATCGACTGCCTCGTTGGTCTGGTGGCAAAGCGTATCGCTTTGTGATCACGACGTCCTGGGTTCAAATCCTAGGTCGGACAAATGTAGTTTTTCTAACGAAAAATTCCCAGTATGAGTCCGGAGTCTGGAATTGTGCCCGGTATATGGCAATAGGCTCGCCCCCTATTACATGGGACCTAACATCATCGGCGAAACGTAGGTGTACTTAGTATACCTCTGCCACCTCTGGGGAATATAGGCGTGACGGTGTGTGTAAAAACATGCGTAATGCTGTATGCGCGAGATTCGCCTCTAGCGCAGCTATAATGTGAAGTGAGTCCACAGCTTTACTATGCTGTAACTAACCTAGGCAGAAGTACGTCATTGGTGACAGTGACATAGATAGGTTGATGTTTATAGAACAAAATAGGCATTATACTCTTGTTTGCTGTGACGCTGTGACGTAATACCAGCTCGACTGAGAGCGTGGCGTCTCCTGTAATCCGGCTACTTGGAGGTCGGGACTGGAGAGTGGTTTGAGGTCGGGAGTTCTGGCGCTGAGTGGCCCATGTTGACTGGATGTCCACACTAAACCCGGTATTGATATGGACCTCCCGGTCGAGTCTGGAAGGTACAGGTTAACTAAGGAGGGGCGAACCGGGCCAGGGGGAAAAATAGTTATACCAGCTCGTTGGTTCTCCAATGAAAAACTATTTAGGAATCAGAGTGTTAGCCTACATATTATCTACCTATTATCTATCTACGTATTATCTATACAAATTTTATTAGTATATATTAAAGAGGAAAGATTTGTTTGTAATCAATCAATTTTGAAACTTTATAACCAATTTTAATGATTCTATCACCATTAGAAAGCTAGATTATCAGAAAAAAATAACGAAATTAAATCGTTGTGCCAATTTCTTTGCACGAAGTTTTAATTTAATTTCTTTTTGTCTGATCTAATGACAGCGGAATAGGCCAGCAAAAAGAATCTATCTATCTATCTATATCATCACGCCAGATCCCTTACGGGGTAGGCAGAGAGTACAGAGTTCCAACAGGCTCTTTCCTTACATACCTGTCTGGCTTCCTCTACTCGCATAGTTCGTCTCATACACGCTCGCCGGTTACGGAGACTCCTGACTTGTCCTTCAGACTTCCCCTGTACCCACATCCTTCCACTTTTGCATTGTATATGAGTTTTGTCATTCTTTCTTCGGACATTCTTTCTATATGCCCGAACCAACGGAGCATACCCTTTCTCATCTTTACACCGATACTCTCTTTCATACCTATTTGCTTTCTTACTACGCTGTTGCGAATACGGTCGGTCAGCTTTCCCATCGCGTCATTTACTCTGTTCCCTGCACTCACTCTTCTCTCTATGTCAGCGGTGTATTTTCCATCCGCACTGAATGCGCATCCAAGATATACAAACTCATTCACTCCAGCACATCGTTCCCAACCACAATCCTTGCATTCGTTCTGGTTTCTTCCCGTTAAAAAACCATAATTTTGGTTTTCTTCACATTCAAATGTAAACCATTTTTCATGCAGTCGTCTTTCATAACTGTGACTAGTGATTGCAGATCAGTGGCGGTTGGCGCTATCAAAACCGCGTCATCTGCATATAGTAGATGGTTCACCACTAGATCACTCATTTGTACACATTCATTCATCGCTTTCAGTCTTTGAAGACTTTTATCCAAATATATTTCAAACAGTCTAGCGGACAACACGCAACCCTGCTGCCATGTTACCACCCACCCCTACGCATGCTTTGCAGTCCACATAGGTGGACTGGACGGCCCGCAGCAGAGTGCCATTTATACCATACTCAGGCCAAATGTCCCAAAGTCTCTTTCGCACAACTCTATCAAACGCCTTCTCCAGATCCACTTAACCGCAGAAAACCTTCCGACCCACTGCCAGATGCTTCTCTACGATGTTGCGAAGGGAGAAAACTTAATCCGAACATCCTCTTCCGGACCTGACCGGTTTTGGTGGCATTCTTGCATTGCCGGTATATTTCTTTCTTCATCTCTGTCATACTGGCATTCAGGTTCAAAGAAGAAACATAGTCCTGCCATGCTTTCTTCTTACTTTCTACGGAGCTTTGCAACTCCGCATCCCACCATGCATCACCTTTTGCTGGACTATGCTTCTTTGAGTAACCACATACTTCTTTCCCGGAATCTACTAAACTCTCTTTCAGGCTATACCAACATTCATCTACATTTGAGTCCGAAGAACCTACTGCCAAAAGCTTGTCCCGGACTCTGTCTTCATACATTCTTCTCACGCTGTCATGTTGTAACTTTTCAACCTTTATTCCTTCAAGGTCTCCGAAGGGGATACGCTCTCGCCAGTGCCTCCACTTCCTGAACAGACCACTAAACCGCGCAACTACGAGAATATTAAAATTTATTTTGAGCCTGATGTAGAAACTAGATGTTATTCTTATTACTTGTTAGTTTTTCACAATATTTGTTGTTTAATGACTTTTTACAAGTTTTTATTAAGCCTGCAATGTTTATTTCTTTAGTTTGTCTTCGTGAAAGTTGGTCGTCAAATTCGGCCATTTTTAAGATGTGTTATTATAGCATTAACAAGATTTTATAATATAAAAGAATCAAAATACAAAAAGAAAAAGAAAGTACTCGTACTGCAACTGAATGCGGCAAGATTTGCACCAATTAGGAACAGGTTTAGTTACCCTCGGTTCGTTCCGATTGGTGGCATGCGTTTTGACACGTGACTACGTTGGCGCCAAAAATCGTCGCCTCTCACACAGCAAGGCCGCGCGGTGCGTACGCACAAGTTACTGGGAGATGCGTCCAATGTGCCGCATTAGGGATGTCACAATAACACTTTTTCTTAAATTAATGCAGGCGAATATTTTTAAAAATTATTAAAAAATAAAACACCATCACGCCTATATTTCCCGGGGCCCAACACGGGGCTGCAGAGGTGTGCCTCTTGTGTGTGTAAGCGCACTTTTTCCGAGCACCTGCTGAACTGTGCACCATTAAACTAACGTGGTTTAATAAACGAATATATTTATGTTGAATGAGAGGAGCTAGGAATCTCGGAAGTCAGTAACGAAAACGCATGAACCAAAATAGTCTTCTTCGTTGTTTATTTCTTATACTTAATATTTAGATAATAATTCGTTAATTAGAGACTTCCATCCTTCCATCAGTCGTCTATCGAATGGATTAATTTTTCATCTCTGATGCCTGTCTTTTACATCACCTCTGTCACGCTTTATTAAAATCTTATTAAAATACTATTTCGATTATTTGTCACTGTTTTTGTAATAACTTGTCAAACTTGACATCGGCAGAATCATCCAAAGAGAATATAATCACTACGTTATGAATCATCGTTTAACGATGGAGCCATAGATTATAATTGGAATTGGAAATACTATTTACAAATAAAAAATGTTAATCGACTATCAAAAAGTCTTAATTCACAAATATTCAAATAGTCCACATATAGCACTTACGTGTATTATCCTTAAAGAAAGTCTAGGTGTGCTTAGTGTGCACTAATTAGTGTTCCTTATGTTTCTAGAGATCTATATCATCACGCCGGATCCCTTGCGGGGTAGGCAAAAAATACAAATTTTCAACAGGTTCTTTCCTATCACTAGAGATAATTTTAGTATAATATGAAAAATGGTAAATATTTCGTAAAACTTATTTTAAGTCTTTCAAAAACTTGTTACATTCTTTTCGTTCATGGAGGTTTTGCTTACGTTAAAATAAGTAGACTACTAAATTAACAATTCTGTGCATTCATTATTTAAGCTATTTAAAATACACCAATGCGAGTATGCGGCACCTTATGCAAATTTGGTTCATCTTATACGACATAAAAAACCCATTGCAGATCTTCTCAATTAGAAAGTTTAGACACAGATTCGGCAATGATTTAAGTTATGAGATTTCCTAACATTTAAGTGAAACGGCCGCCGTCGTGACGATCTTGGAGAGGCCTATGATCTGCCGTGGCCGTCTTTTTAACCCCCGACTCAAAAAGAGGGGTGTTATAAATTTATCGTGTATCTCTTTGTGGCATCGTAACTCCTAAATGGATGGACCGATTTGGTGCAGTGTGTTCGTTCGAAAGGTGAGTTATTTGAAAGAGATTCTTCTTCTTCTTTAAATAATGGGTCCACACTATTTTAAAATGTATTTTGCTAATAAATATCCAGTGAGATGCATAATCGTGTTCCTAAATGAATTCAACTCCCCGATGAACATGATGACAACGATAATAATAAAATGGATTAAGTACCTGGGGTACTGGATTGTAAAGCGATGGATATTTTACATATCAATTGCGACGGCCGTTTTGAGGGAATTTGAGAAGGCACGTTTCATCACTTTGTTTCAATTACCTTGAGTGAATATACGAGAATACACTATGGTTAATATTCCACCAACATTACACATTATTATTTGGAATTACACAAGTTTTGGAAATTCAAACAAATTGACGACATCATTCTTTGACTTCTAGTTATAATCCATTTGAATCGGGGTCTTTTTTAGTTTTTTTTTTAATTTAAGTTTTATATGTGACTGAAGAAGAAAGTAAAACATGGTGACTGCTTCGCTGGTCTAATTGCGAATAATGCAAGCGGTAATCACAATGTCTTAGGCTTGAACCTACATTAAAGAAAGTGCTTTTTCTATTAAAAAAAAACCTCAGTCACGGTTCTGAATCTGGAAATGTGCCAGACAATAGGTTCGCCGCCTATACACTTGAACCTAACATATTTTAGGCAATATGTTTGTGCACACAGTATACATCTGATACCTTAGGTTTGGTAATTAAAAACACTGACAAGTGACAGTGTTTTTTTATTAAGTTTTGGTCCAAAGATAAAAAAAGTAAAACGGACTCCGTACTTCGGTACCAAAATACCTCGCCAAAATAATGTACATCTCGTTCCTCCACCATTGTTAGAGGTATCTATGTATATGTAATGACGTATTTTGTATAATTAAAAGCAAGTTCCGTCATGCAAAACCCGCGCCAACCCTACTACAAACAGGTGATACGCGCTGCTCTATGGTCATTTACCGTCTACCAACCATATGTATCGTTCGCGAGCGAATACGGTTTTTAATTCGAACGCCGGCGTTCTGAGTTTCGATATTATAATTTAATTATTTGAAAATAAAAAATATTGTTATACAAATTAAAAAGTGTTCAATTTGAAATAATGGCACTGTAGTTTATAGTGTATTTTCTTATTGTATTATTTTTTTGGAAAATGTAAGTACCTATATATTTTTTAAAATAAATATATTATTTTATAACAATAGATGAATGTAGTAATTTTTATGAAATAAACTTAGGATCGTAGATGTTTTGGTAACATTTTTGTCATGTCAAAAAACTTTTTCCGGGGTTTTTAACGCCCACATACCCCATTCCTCCTCACAAATGCTGGGTGCTAGGGATCCTTCATGGATGTTTTCCTCGCAAAAAGAATTTAACTTATAAATGTTCTCGCCTTTAGTAGATACTTTGTTTAATAAGCATGATTAAGATGCAATATCTATTTAGTATTTTTTATGTAATTTTATTTATAAAGCTTATAAAAAGGCTCTTAAATATTAAGAAAACTTAATTTTATTTTATAATGAGTAAGCCTACCTAGTGGGTTTTTGTAAAATGCCGCAAAATTCACATTTTCATAAGTCATAAATATTAAAATTTTATACAATATCAGCGGCTATGTGACAAAAATAATACTATCAGTGCTGCCAACTGTATAAATATTCCCATAGTAATAACATACAAAGATTTATTTGTTATGTAAATTACCAAAATATTCATATAATAAAGCGGATATACAAATAAAATTTAACAATAAAACCTAAACAAAACTGCTCTCGTCTGACATTATTATTTTAACACACCTTCACGCCTATATTCCCCGCAGTATTAAAGTCGCGCATTTTAGCAATTATTTCTACATACAATCGCGATATATAAGTCGCGCGTTTGAGCGATTGTTTTGATAGTGCATCGCGTTTTGGTGACTCTTTGCGTTTGAACGTAGTATCAAAGGCGCGCGTTTTAGCGACTTTTTCGATTTTTATCTAGTTTTGGGCTAGCCTCCGCATATAATCTTAGGTTCAGACTCGTTAATTTTAGTGAATGTTTCGATGTGCGTAGTATTAAATACGCGCGTTTTGGCGACTTGTCGATTTTATCTGCTTTTCTGTCGACATTCGATCGTAGTGTCAAAGTCGCGCATTTTAGTGACTGTTTCGATACTGCATTGTATTTTAGTGACTTTTTGTAGTCGGTCGCAGTATTAAAATTGCCTGTTTTAGCGACTGTCGCAATACTGCGTCGCGTTTTGGCGACTTTTACAATTGTGGTATCAGAGTGGCCCGTCTTACCAACAGTTTTGATATTGCTTCACGTTTTTGTGATTATCTGCACTCGATTGCGGTTTCAAAGTCGCTCATTTTAGCCATTGTTTCGATTCTGTTTCGCGTTTTAGATAACTGCTGTGCTCGATCGCGATATCAAAGGTGCGCATTTTTATTGCCGCTTTTTGGCGATTCTGCACTCAATTATGGCAAAAAAGTCACGCATTTTAGGGAATGAATCGGCGATCGAACCGTCGTTCCGTTTCGAATTTCGTTAAATCCTTACCTTTTGTAAAATGTTTAAAAATATGAATCCTTGTGTTATTCTTATCAAGTGCAAGCGACTTCATTTTATAGCACCTTAGCGGTTTATGTCTGTTGGTACGATTTTTATGTAAACAATGTTGTGATATGATAAATACAATGTTAGTTGTCACTTTATATTTTTAACTAAATAGGTGTATTTTTTAAGGACCTTATATAGAAAAGCAGTGATAGCCTAGTGGTTAGACCGTTGGACTGCAAAGTCAGAGGTCTCGGGTTCAAACCCAGGCACGCACCTCTGTCTTTTCGAAAGCATGTGCGTATTAAAAATTAACTATCACTTGCTTTAACGGTGAAGGAAAACATCGTGAGGAAACCTGCATGCCTCATAGTTTCTCGAAGGTGTGTGAAGTTCGCCAACCCGCCCTGGGCCAGCGTGGTGGACTATGGCCTAAACCCTCTCAGTTTGAGAGGAGGCCCGCGCCCAACGGTGGGACAGTTTCATAACAGGGCTAATATTATTTTTATATAGACATGTGGACATTCGAATTCGGTCTTTTTATAAACTTTTATTTATCTTGATTTGTTCGTATATTCGTCGTTCCGGTTTCAAGTTTGTAATCCATATTAAAGATCTTGAGTTTAAATTTCGCATACTTAGGTACCATGAAGCCGGTCTGACGATGGTGCCGAAAGGTCTTAGGAAGATGTCTACCCAACATAACCCCGCCATGTTTGGGTTCGTTGGAACAGTGTAAACAAGTACTATAGACCTAGGAGGTGGCAGAGTCTGATGATGAAGCCAGAAGGTGCCCATAGAAACTTCTTAACTAATCTCTGTTGTATATTCGCTATAAAAGCATGTTTTTAAAATGTTGTTTTTTTACATAGTTTAAACGAACTAGCTATTCTATTCGACTAAATCTTTACTAATATTATAAAGAGGTAAAGTTTGTGAGTTTGGATGTTCGGGGTAATCTCGCGTACTATCAATCAATCAATCATTTATTTTGTAAACATAGGTGGTGTGTACAGACAGATGTTGATATCTTAATGTAGACCGCTATATTTTGCCAGTAGTTGGCGTACAAAATTTGGGTATGGATTGTATTAAATTATATATTATGGAAAATAAAATAAAGCAATTCTCAAAAGTCAGTATACAATGCTAATAGAATTATACAGTATGTCATATAGATTAGTCAAAATACAGTCATTATTAATTAAGAAAAGATATGATTACATACATACATACATCATCAGCCCGAGTCAGTCCACTGCTGGACGTAGGCCTCTCCCATGGCACGCCACTGAGCTCGATCTTCAGCTCTCCTTCTCCAATCCCTGCCCGCTGCCTTACGAATATCGTCGCCCCACCTAGCTACAGGGCGATATTCGTAAGATATGATTGGTCAAGTTTAATACTACTGATCCAATTTTAATGTTTCTTTCACCACTGGAAAGCTACCTTATCCAGAAGTAACATAGGCTATATAACATAGACCCGGTAGGTGGCGCTGTTGTCGACCGGGTACGAAGTCGCGGGAAACTGCTAGTATTTTATAGAAATAAAATTGTTTGAAGTCGGTGCCAAGTAACCGACCGCACCGAATGATTGACACTGACTTCAAACAATTAATTGTATTTTTTGCTTTTTAGTTAACTGATATTAAGTTCCATTTTTTAAATAATAGTGTGTTGTGTGTAGTGTATTGTGACCTTTAAATATATGTAGGTATATTATGTGACATAAATAGAAGTACTATCGTCCGCAATGAAAATACAATAAGTAACTATATCAATAAATTAATGTGAACTATTTTTAGTAAAAAAATAATAATAGTAGACTGCCTTGTTGGTCTAGTGGCAAAGCGCATCGCTTTGTGATCACGAGGTCCTGGGTTCAAATCCGAGGTAGGACAAGTGTAGTTCTTCTAACGAAAAATTTCCCACAACGAGTCCGGAGTCTGGAATTGTGCCCGGTATATGGCAATAGACTCGCCCCCTATTACATGGGACCTAACATCGTCGGCGAAACGTGGGTGTACTTAGTACACCTCTGCCACCCCCGCTTGAGGAATATAGGCGTGACGGTGTGTTACTTTTGCATTGTGGGTATTTGTTTCCCTACTTTTTAAAAATATATTATTTTAATACTATATCATCACGCCAGCTTCGATGCGGGGTGGGCAGAGACAACAACAAGTTCTTTCCTTACAGAAATCTCTGGCTTCGTCCACTCTCATAGCTCGTCTCCGTCACGCTCGCATGTTTCGGAGACATTATTTTTAATACGCACCTCTGTCTTTTCGAAAGCTTGTGCGTATTAAAAATTAATTGATGATGATTGATCCGACCGATTTCGGCCATGGCGACCACTTTAAAGACCCCTAGTCAGAGTAATGCCGCTGATGCGCTCGAAGATGGCTTATGTAGCCTATCTTCGCGGCGAAACTCCGTGCACAAAAATTAATTATCACTTGCTTTAACGGTGAAGGAAAACATCGTGAGGAAACCTGCATGCCTAAGAGATTCTCGAAAGTGTGTGAAGTTCGCCAACCCGCACTGGGCCAGCGTGGTGGCTATGGCCTAAACCCTCTCAGTTTGAGAGGAGGTCCGTGCCCAACGGTGGGACAGTTTCTTAACAGGGCTAATATTATTAAAAAAAAAAACACCGTCACGCCTATATTCCCCAGAGAGGGTGGCAGAGGTGTACTGAGTACACCCACGTTTCGCCGACGATGTTAGGTCCCATGTAATATGGGGCGAGCCTATTGCCATATACCGGGCACAATTCCAGACTCCAGACTCATACTGGGAATTTTTCGTTAGAAAAACTACATTTGTCCGACCCAGGACCTCGTGATCACAAAGCGATGCGCATTGCCACCAGACCAACGAGGCAGTTATTATTATTATATATTATAATTATTTTAATAATTTGTTCTTATTAAGACTGGTCTCTGCAGTAATAATGTCTCGTAAAATGGAACTTAATTTTGCAGTTAATTTAAAGCTGGTCAACTAAGTGAATAGTACGATAACACGTTATTCTAAGCCGGGGATCGGCTATTGCTTAAGTATGGCTCTCCTTGACCGCTTACCAGGCAAGCAAAAAAGCCTTATCCATATATCACAGTACATGCGAAATTAAACTTTATAATTTGCACATATAAAGTTAAATATCCTTTGATATGTAGAAACAGGTTGATAGGTTAACGCATATTGATATCGATTTAAGTATTTAACATGAGTATGCAATGTGATAGTTAGCGAGTAGTAAGGAATGACAAAGCATTTTTTATTTTATATACTATACAAAAAGGATTATAATTGATCTGCAAAAATTAAGCACTATATTATCATGATATTCCGAACATGTAGAAGGTGACTTGAAATAGGAAGAAAAAATTATCGCATCTGGTAAGAAGTTTTTATTACAAAAAATATGAAAAATAAACACCGTCACGCCTATTCCCCAAGCGGGGGTGTCAGAGGTGTACTGTGTACACCCACTTTTCGCCAACGCTTTTATTGCCGCTATACAAACACAATGCCGTTTATACTCTCCATACTCATTTCGAACAAACCAGGATTTTTTCTACAAAAAATTAAATATATCTGATCTAGGATTCGAACCTAAGATCTCGAGATCGCTACACACGATATCCACTACTTTTGTTTTGCTGGGGAAAATCCTGCAAAGGACTTGCGACAGCCTCGGGGGAAGCTTGCGGGGCATGTCGAATTCCTATCGACTAAAAACCCGAGGGTGGCCGACATCAGCACTTTGAGGGGGCTCCGGGATCTCCGTATGGAACGTACCGGTGCCCCTCTTGCGCCGCGCTGAGCCCGTCATCGGGGGGCGACGTGGGCCACACCACGCCACCGTCATCCTCGGAGTCACTCGTGAAGGCCCCCGCCCCTTGCGTCCGCGACCCCGAATGCCCCCCTGCTGATGTTAGTGCAGGGGGGGGTCCCCCGCCGGATATTACGGCAGGGGACGGGGGACGTAAGTTAGCCTGTATTCTTAAGCCCCGAGCTATTGGGCTGGGAGCCCTGGGCGGGCTATGCCTGCGCCCCGGCGCAGTTGCCTTCGTCGAGCAGGATCGTCCCTCTCCCGATCCCGCTCGGCCTCCTCCTTCTGGAACATCACAGTCTCGCAGAAGGAGGATAATGATATTCATTCGACACTATTAGGGTCATCTATAACTTAGGTAGCCGCGACTCTTTGAGAGAATTGTTTAAAGAAGCCAATATTATGATGGTCCCATGTCAGTATATTTATGAAAACATAATGTACACACGGAAAAATTTAGATCTATTTAATCAGCTAGGTGAAAGGCAACACGCGACATAGAAATAAATTGGACCAACCGCAATTTTGTCTGTCTAAAATTCACACGTCTTTCATGGGGTACTGTGTTAGATTTTATAATAAAATTCCACTTGACGTCACTCAACTTAGTGAAAATAAATTCAAATCCTGTATTAAACGTACGCTCTGCAAGCGAGCTTACTATACTCTTGATGATTATTTAAAAGATAAAAATGCTTGAATAGGTGATGTTCCAGCTCCACAAGAATGTGGATAACATGTTCAGCTATTATTATTTATTATTCCCTCTCTTCCTTCTAGTAGTTAAATAAAATTTATCATTTTTCTTCCTCATTTCTTTATCTGTAAATGAGAGAACCATGAACCATGAGAGCCATTCACATGAATAGTTTAACTTGGTTAATTTAATTTAGACTCACCTGATACTACATTGTTCTCCCATACCCCACAACAAATGTAGATGGAAAAATTGTAAAAATATTATTTTAAAAGAGTAACTGTGGAGTTTCTTGCCCTTCTTCTCCACAGGAATGACATTCCGAAGTGGTGGTAGAGTCTTTGTTACTATTTTGACGATTCATAAATACTGTAATGGTTTACATGAATAAAAAATATTCTGATTCTGATTCACCACTACACCAATAAGGAACGACGGTGTATTTTTTTATACCTAATAGTGGAAACGCGCCCCAAGTGAAAACAATAGAGACTAATAGAAGGCAGAAGAAAATGAGTCCACAAATTGGTCCCTTGTGTTTAAGTTAGGTAAATAAGTTGCGTAGGGTTGATCGGCAAAAATATGGCTTTTTTAATAACCTATATATCTATCTATGTTATCACGCCAGATCCCTTGCGGGATAGGCAGAGAGTACAGAGTTCTAACAGGTTCTTTCCTTACAGCCAGAGACCTGTCTGGCTTCTTCCCTTCTTATAGTTCGTATCATACACGCTCGCCGGTTATGTCGACTCTTGACTTGCCCTGCGGATAAGACGAGGTCTATTTGGTCATGGTAAGATAGTCTAGGTGCTCTCAGGTACCTATATCGTACCCTCTGCTATCATATTTCCATCGATATCTATTATTTGTATTTGACTAAAGGTCAACTTTAGTCAAATACAAATGCAGCCGGAAAACTGCCAGAAAAAGAAGAACACAAGTGGACATGCGGTCTCATTTCAAATTAGTTCGATCCAACCATAGTCAATTTTGCTATAACTACCTTATTAAAAAAATCGAAGGTCATCAATAATCAAAACGAATTTCTACAGTTGCTAACTACGAGTAGGCATAGCTGCGTAAGTAAATGCAAATGCGGCCGTTACTTCGCTGTCATTCTCTTCGTGACGTGTAGTCTCGAGTAGTAGATCTCAGGGCCTCCGCTCCTCGCGTCTGCGACCCCGAAGACTGCTGCTGTTGGTGTAGGGGGATAGGGATTTTTGATAGAAAAACCTTATTTGTCCGACCTAGGATTTAAGCCCAGAACCTCGTGATCACCAAGCGATGCGATTTGGTACTAGATCAACGAGGCAAACCAATGATTTATCATTATTTAGATAATTCTGGATGCTTAGCAGCCCTAGCCACGAGACAGATTCAATAGCTTTTGGCCCACGCGCCAATGGTCATATCCTTTTGAATCACAGATTGTGTTACGAGATGTCTTGGTAAAGGTGAATGTATACATAGTAAGACATTAAAAAAACTGACAACAAAAATCAAGAAACACTTATTTGTATAGGTCAAAAAAACACAGCCGTCATAATTATTACGAAGGTGATCAAAAGAAAATTTTACGGTATCTGGATTATAAATCGCAAGCATCCTCCGAAAATTACACTCAAATGCAAAAGATACCACTTTTTACCATTAGAACATAGGCGACTCATTAACGATATTTCTTTCTTGCTTGGTGTTGCTAATGGTTCCATCGATAGCCCGGAACTAGTCGCGAAAATAGGATTAAACGTAAATATAACAGCTTTTAGACAGCGACCGTTGCTCCACACTTCCTTTGCAACATCTAACTATAAGAGAAATTCGTTTATCTTATGAAGTACGCGATCGTTCAACAACCTTTCCCGCGACTTCTTCTTTTCAAGTTATGGCTTCAAACTAATTTTAAGTGTATTTTGCCAGTGTCTAGTGACATATGTAATCGTGTTTGTTTAAATTAATTCGACTCCCCGGTGAGCTTGATGACAACGATGATAATGAAATTGATGACGTACCCCACCCTGGATAGTAAAGCGATGGATACTTTACATACCAATTGCGACGGCCGTTTTGAAGGAAATCGAAAAGGTTTTAGGTTTAGGTTTAAAGAGTTTATTCTCAAAAAGACAAAAGCCACTTACATGAGAATATAGATTGACATAATATAAACTTATTTTAGGTAGGTCACCGAAAGACACCATAAACATAAAGAATAATAGGTCGGTTGCACGTTCATCGGTTTTACCATCAACTAGTAGGGTGGTATCGTTTTTTGTGATATTTGTTGTCAATTATATATTTCGATAGTTGATATTTAAAACCGCTAAACGTGCTTACACTTTTTATATAAGACGGCAAATTATTATACAGTTGTGCTCCTTCATAGGTAATACTTTTTTTACCATAATTTGTACGTATCTTTGGTAGAACAAGTAAACTAGGTCGACGGAGACTACGTTTACTTATTTGACATTTCTTAATAAATGTTATGTTAGTGTCAATGGTTTTATCTATAATTTTTCTAATTAAAATACAAGTACTATACACGTAAAGTTGTTTAATATCCATTAGTAAAGACACGTTTTATCACTTTGTTACGATTACCTTCACTCATGCACATATAAGAACACATAATGGATAATATTCCACCAACATTACACATTATTAGTCGAAATAACACATGTTTAGAAAATTAAAACAAATTGACAACTTCACTCTTCGACTTCCCGCCAAAACTCTCTCGCCAACGTCTTTTCCGTATGTCAACATTGTTATCGAATTCAATTGGAGATGTCAATCCTATCAATCGGTTATATTCAATCGATTACATTCAATAATGATCGATTTGATTATTGCTAGTGTATTTTAACACAACAATTTTACAAATGTATTGTTGACTATTGAATTATAACCTCAAAATCTAATACTTTTTTGCAATAATGCAATTCCGTCGCTCGTTCGTTTAATAATAAACGCTTAGAGATAATTTGCAGTTAACTTGAAATCATACACGCATTTTTTCATTGCTGTTGGTTCTGGGGCAGATCATGTATGGACGCAGAACAGTCCTTTAGCACACAAATATTTAATTACCTTGATTAACACATAAGCAGTGATAGTTGACTAGTGGTTAGACTAGGTTAGACCGTTGGACTGCAAAGTCAAAGGTCTCGGGTTCAAACACAGGCACGCACCTCTGTCTTTTCGAAGGCATGTGCGTATTAAAAATTAATTATCACTTGCTTTAACGGCGAAGGAAAACATCGTGAGGAAACCTGCATGCCTAAGAGTTTCTCAAAGGTGTGTGAAGTTCGCCAACCCGCACTGGGCCAGCGTGGTGGACTATGGCCTAACCTTCTCAGTTTGAGAGGAGGCCCGTGCCCAACAGTGGGACAGTTTCTTAACAGGGCTAATATTATTATTATATTATAACACATAGGTTACTTTTTATCCCGGAAAAATGTTAGGTTGCTGTCTAAAGTCACCGCGATCAAAGTCGCGGGCAGAAGCCACTTATCAATATTTTATTCAATATCAAAACATTAGTTAAACGTAGTCAGCGAAAAAAAGTTTCAATCCTTTTTTTAAAATTACGCCAGAATTTGAACTCTACAACTTATGTCAAGGTGACCAATATACCAGCTGCACTAGCACTATTTGTCACAGCTTAAGTACGTGGGCAAATAAAACGCCCGTATAGCAACTGATTCCTCATGGCGCAAGGTCAGTGAAGTCTACGTGAACATTTACGCTCTTAAGTCTGAATACTAATACTGAGCCGGATCTTGGGAAACACAGGGCATTTAACGATTGCGATCAGGATATTACCTGTCACTCGCAGATATGTAGAGTAGCTATTCATTCTATTAATACTATATATTTACACGTGAAAATTTCTGCGGTTGGATGTATGTGTGTTCCTCTTTAACGCAAAAATGACTAGACGGATTTTGATGGAACTTTACAGTAAAGACTGCCTCGTTGGTCTAGTGGCAAAGCACATCGCTTTGTGATCACGAGGTCCTGGATTCAAATCCTAGGTCAAACAAATGTAGTTTTTCTAACGAAAAATTCCCGGTATGAGTCCGGAGTCTGGAATTGTGCCCAGTATATGGCAATAGGCTCGCCCCTTATTACATGGGACCTAACATTGTCGGCGAAACTTGAGTGTACTCGGTGCACCATTGCGACCCCTGCGTGGGGAATATAGGCGTGACGGTATTTATTTTTGTTTATCCATAATAATTAATTGCATATTGCTATTGGTGACAGAAAAATAAATATGATAGGTATTAATATATACTTAAAACGTTGAACAATAAACGTTATAAATAATGTTTCTATGTTTAACTCCTAGTTTTTAAGTCAAGGGCTAGTATTCGGGTAGGTGCACATTGGCGAGTGCGCGGCGAATGTGCAAATCATTTGCGCAGCGCAGTCAAGGCTCGCATTACGCTTTCTATTTTGAATAATAAACTCAATATTAAAATCAAATTATACAAAGAAAGATTTTCTAAAAGTGAAGAGTGAGCAAAATCATTGTTATGTAAAAAGACTGTCAAAGGAAATAATAACAAAACAGATATACAATGCGAAAGTGCAAGGATGAAGGAACCGGGGAAGACCTACACTATCTTACCATGACCAAATAGACGGTGTCTTATCTGAAGTACAAGTCAAGAGTCTCCGTAACTGGCGTGTATGAGACGAACTATGAGAGTGGAGGAAGCCAGAGATGTATGTAAGGAAAGAACCTGTTGGAACTCTGTACTTTCTGCCTACCCCGCAAGGGATCTGGTGTGATGTTAAAGATTATTATGTAGATAACAAAATAGAAACTAACCGATTATGTTATAAGGCAATATTAAAAATACTTGCGATCTAGGCACGTGTGGTCGACTTTGTGATTGCGAGCAGTCCTTCAGTTGTGGCATCACTTTCGATCCGATTAAGATTTCTTTCTTGTATCTAATCTTGTTTTTTTAAACGTAGCCCCACACTTGGAATTATTCCTGTATCGTTGGTGCGTTTACTAACATAAAAATTTACATACACAAATACTCTGACCGAAACAAATAATTGTGGATTACACAAAGATTTGTCCTATCCAGGAATCGAAACCGCGACTATTAGACACAGTGGGCGGAGCGTCTTAAGCTCTTAATCACTGCGCTAAATCGTCCGTCTTTGCGCATAGTTTGTAGACAGTGCCAGCGCAGTTATTGGTCGGTGAAATTCACGGTTCGCGAACTTTAGAGCGTAATGTGTGCAAGCTATTTACGTGTCTCAAACGCAATCGCAGCGCAATATTTAATGTGTGCGTACCCTAAATGGCACTTAAGTTATTTTTAGAAACGTGCTAATATTTTATTGTAGAGATGAACACTGCGATAGCGTATCTAATTAGAGAGTCACCGATTGGTCGAAAGTGTCTTATTCGTAGAACTTACCAACTCGGCGGCATAGTAAGGTAGGTATTAGCTATTATTTTTTAATATTAAGCCAAAAGGCGCAGCTGGACATACATAATGGAGTGCTTGTCCTAACGCTGTTATATGGCAGCGAGAGCTGGGTATGTAAGAAGGAGAATGAAAGTAGGATAAATGCGGTGGAAATGCGAGCTCTGCGGAAGATGTGCGGAGTGAAGCTGATCGATCGTATTCGCAACAGCGTAGTAAGAAAGCGAATAGGTATGAAAGATAGTATCGGTGTAAAGATGAGAAAAGGTAATCTCCGTTAGTTCGGGCATATAGAAAGAATGTACGAAGAAATAATAAAAAAAGTAATATACAATGCGAAAGTGGAAGGATGTAGGTGCCGGGGAAGGCCAAGACTATCTTACCATGACCAAATAGACCGGGTCTTATCTGAAGGAAAAGTCAGGAGTCTCCGTAACCGGAGAGCGTGTATGAGACGAACTATGAGATTAGAGGAAGCCAGAGAGGTATGTAAGGAAAGAACCTGTTGGAACTCTGTACTCTCTGCCTACCCCGTAAGAGATCTGGCGTGATGATATAGATAGATAGAGAGAGATAGATTTTTTAATATTCCCTCTCTTCCATCTAATCGATACATCTTCTATTACAAGTAAATGAAGTTGATGTGTCTGTTTGTAATGTCAAAATAACAGCTTTTTACTAAATGCATATGAAATTATATATGGTACTTATAATAAAAACACAATTTTTATAATTTTTGTCTGTCTGTTTGTTCCACCTAATCTGCGAAACGGCTGGGCGGATTTTGACGGGACTTGCACTGACAGATAGCTGATGTTATAAGGAGTAACTTAGGCTACTTTTATTTTAGGAAAAGGTTTTTTGGTAAATTACATGCGGGCGAAGTCGCCGGGCACAGCTAGGAATTTAATAAAATTGATAATTTTTTTTCGCATTTCTTTCTCTGTAAAGGAAACAACCATGTAGCCACTCTCACGTATAGTATAAATTGGTTAATTTAATTTAGACTTACCTGATACTACATTGTTCTCCCATACCTCACAACAAAATGTAGATGAAAAACAAAACTATTTTAAAAGACTAACCGTAGAGTTGCTTGCCCTTCTCCAGAGGAATGACTTTCGAAAGTGTTGGTAGAGTCTTTGTTACTTTTCAGATGATTCATAAATACTATAATGGTAAAAAAAACATTGGGCTTGTTTCAAACAATTAGATATGTTGCCGAAGTAACCCGCCGGCACAGCCTTTCGGCTCATCTCTTAAACCTGAAGCTTAAGGTCCAAACTGCGGCTCACGCTTTTGGTTTTTCGTTTGGTTAGAAAAATGCATCTCTGAAACACGTCGCCGGTTTATTCTAAATTTTATGCGACCCACAATAATTTATTAGGGTCTGGGTGCTTATGCAAATGAAATTCATCTTTTCAAACGCAGATACGACACAGAAATAGTGTTTGCATTGAATAAAAACTTTAAAGTGCGTCTCTACTGCATTTCTTCGTCAATAATTCTTACCAAATCCATCAATGGACCCATTCAATGTATCCAAGGGGGGAGAGTGGAATTATTTAACACTAATTAAAAATATCAAGAGATACATATATCACTGATCGAATAACACAAGTCAAAAATATGACCATTCGAATTAGCATTCTAAATATCAAACTATAAAGCTTCATATTCCCTGTCCTTACTTTTCGTTGTATCACCAGTTTATTCGGTTAGCGATGTACCTATAAAGAGATGACCCGTTGGACGATGTCAAAGGACTCGTTAGCAGTACACCAGTACTGCAAGCGAGTCGTTTGACTTATAAGTCGCCCAATTTTTTACAGCCTACTTAAGGTTTAAGGCCATCTTAAGGCTGTAAATAATCCCAAGCTATATCAGACCTATTTTCATCTCATCTCTCATGGGCCTTCCCATGCAAATTATTGTTGATACCGCTCTCTTTGACATGCGGGAATTACCCGTAGGTTTTCCCGTATAGATCAAAATTTGTAATTGGCATCTTTATGTATGTATGTATCATCGCTAGGGTCCTTTGCTACTACCAACAATGTTGCAGTAAAATTATTGCGTGGTGGTATTATGTATACCGCTGGAGTAACATCGAACGATCATTCATCAACGACGAACAACGATCATTTAAAAGAAAGATAAATTATAATAAAATATACCGTGATTTATCTGAAGGGCAAGTCAAGAGTCTCCGTAACCGGTGAGGTGTATGACACGAACTATGAGAGGGGAGGAAGCCAGACAGTATGTAAGGAAATAACCTGTTGGAACTCTGTATCCGTCCGTACCGTATTTTGGGCGCTGGTTTGGTCATTCTATAATGTCTTTGCTTGCGGTGGCTGTCTGGCGCGGGTTGCTCCCTTCCCTCCCAAGAATGATGGCTATTCCAGCAGTCATACTCGTGAACGGGTGCTGCTTGTGGGGATTGGACCATCTGGAATCCTTTAGATACTCTTTACAGATAACATCATTAGATTCATATCTCGATCGTAAGGCATCACACTGGAGCTAGATCTTAAATTATTTAATTGTAACCTAAATATTGTATTCACACATTATGATTGAAAAAAAAGAAAAGAAAAAAGAAAAGTAAATGAAAAAGACAAGCCTGCTGAGTTGCTTCGCTGGATCTTCTCAGTGGAAACCGCGTTCCGATCCGGTTCGGATTCTACGGTAGTAGATAAGTAGTTAAATTAGATTTAAAAAAAATGTAAATTGACTATTTGTAAGCGACTCCGCAGCGCTTATACAAAATAAATTATTTGAGTTTGAGTTTACCCCGCAAGGGATTTGGCGTGATGATGATATATATAGATTAGAAAAATTCGACAGTTATCGTAACGCGCTGCGTTGCGTGTCGGTTATTTGTATGGTAACACAAGGCCTTACTTGAGGGCTTTATCCTCGTACAATTATCTTAGTTTTTATCAAGCTCATTTAAAACCCCGTGTACAGATTAGGCGACCTAGCCCCGATTTAAGTCGCGCGACTGACATCACAAAAGTAAATAAGGTTTTATACAATTTGTTGATACCTATTCCAACAAAACGTATGATCTGCTAATTTTGTGAGGATGGTTTGGACCTGCGGCGCAAATCTTTGTGTGACCCGTTGTTTGTTTCGGTCTGGGCGTTTGTGTATATAAATTCCATGTCTGTAAATGCAGCAATAATCATTATATTAATACGTGAAGCAAAAACTTTGTACCCCTTTTTACGAAAATTACGCGGACGGAGGAGTATGAAATTTACCACACTTATAGTTTATATAGAGAAGGAGTGGGGAATGCTAATATTTTTATAAAATTATGCATAAAAGATACATTAAATCAATAAAAAAAAAACATTATACTCACTACCACGTATTTGACAAAATACACGTCAAATTGAGAATAGATTATTATTGTTTGTCTTTAATACGAATGTTCATAAGGTGTTCGTGTCACAAAAAAAGTGTATTAGATCGATTGCCAACATAGGACCATTGGATTCATGCAGACAAATATTAAGAAAACTAAAAATTTTAACGTTAACTTCACTTTATATTTTGGAAGTTGGAATATTTGTAAGAAAGCATCCGTGTTTATTTCGGAAAGCCAGTGAATATAAGATTCATCTATCTAGAGATAAAACAAAACTATTATTACCAAGTTCTAGAACCTCACTTCACCAAAAGAACTCCTATTATATGTGTGTAAAAATATTTAATAATGTACCAAAATCCATAAGAGAAATGACAATGAATCAATTTAAAAACACGTTGACTAAGTGGCTCATCGAAAAGTGTTTTTATAATATGAAAGAATTTTTAGAAAATAAGTAACCTTGGAGCTTGACAATCTCAGATATACTTCATTAATTATGACGTATTAATCATTGCATCCAGTCCTGACATTTTATTATGGACATTGTGTGTATTGTTTTATTTTAAAAAGCCAATTATCGATGATGTAACTGTTATTATTAAACTCAAAATTATTGTATGACATTCATAATAATTATAATTTAATATTGATAATGTAATAATAATAATAATGATAATGTAATAATAATAATGATATTATAATTGTTATGATTAATGTTAGAGATTTATGAATATGACAAATTTGCATGCCAAGCTCTCGGCGAAACATGTAGCACTGAAATAATAATATTATTATAACAAACACCTTGTATAAAACCATGTTTCAAGCAATAAATGATTTTATCTATCTATCTAATATTATTTGTCTATAGTCTTATTGAATGTCAAACATAACCAGCAAACGATGAAAGAGTAGGTCGAATATCGACCTATGGGCGACCACTAGTATAAGAATAATTCCGTGTGTGGGATTCCGATCCGTTTGTTGTTCGTGGTAGTACTAGTTTTTACTACCAGTAGTAATACGGGTAATAATTTTTACCCGTTTGTTTCCCGTATTACTACTAATAGTTACACGGGCAATAAGCCTTTCCCGTATAACTACTGACAGGCTTAGAGGCAAGTAAAAAGTGGTAGTGCCACGAGCAAAAGACGTTCCGATCTTTTTAAAGAAATAAATACAAAGTTTTATTTTTAATTTTCGATGTGTATGCCCCTAAAAAAGTTGTTTGTATCAATGAATTGAAATAGACCAAGCGGTGGTTAAATTTGTTTTTATACGCACCATTCAAATCGCGCGCAAATCACCTCATCTGTACAAACCCTGATAAAAACCAACATCATTAAGGAAGAAACTATGTAATTGTAACATGTAATCATGTGACTGAAATGTCCTTTAAATTACCTTTACCAGCCATAAGGAAAGTCTAGAGAGAATAAAAAAACGTAATCAAGACCTCAAATTTGTTTTGGTTTTTATCCGCCTGCTTCAGGAGGGCAATCTCTATTGAGTGAGTGTATTCTTTGGCACGTTTTGTAGCTTATATAGCACAATGGGTTTTAACTATGAGAGTCTCTATATTTCATACTAATATTATAAATGTAAAAGATTGTATATTTGGATGTTTGTTGCTCAATTACGTAAAAACGGCTCAACGGATTTGAATGAAATTTAGGACACAGACGGTTTATTACCTCGATTAATACATAGGACTTGTTATCCCGGAAAAATGTAACGTTCCTGCCCAAAGATGAAGTCGCGGGCAGAAACAAGTATATTATAAAGAGAAAAAGTTTGTTTGTTTGTCCCTAAAACTATTGAGCCGATTGTAATAATTATATCACCATTCAAAATCAAAATCAAATGTTTTTTATTCGTGTAGACCAAGAGGCTCTTATGAATAGTCAAAAAGAGAAAATTATTGATAACTTAAGACTCTACCACCCGTTCGGAAAGTCATTCCAAATCAAACTCCACGGTTACGCTTTTTAAAAATGAGAGGCTACATGTTTATATAAGTCAAAGGATTGATGACGGATGAGACCCCTCGAGTAGGTATAGATATATAACATTAGCGCTGTTAAGAAACTGTCCCACCGTTGGGCACGGGCCTCCTCTCAAACTGAAAGGGCTAAGGCCATAGACTACCACGTAGGCCCAGTGCGGGTTGGCGAACTTCACACACCTTCAAGAAACTCTTAGGCATGCAGGTTTCCTCACGATGTTTTCCTTCACCGTTAAAGCAAGTGATAGTTAATTTTTGATACGCACATGCTTTCGAAAAGACAGAGGTGCGTGCCTAGGTTTGAACCCAAGACCTCTGACTTTGCAGTCCAACAGTCTAACCTAGGCTATCACTGCTTAGTGTTTAATATAGTGTCTGTAAATCAGAAATGGAGAGGATAAGTATTGGTTATTGGAACAATATGAGTGTGAAATATAAGATAACCAACAGTACATGACGGACGATTTAGCGCAGTGGTTAGGAGCTTAAGCCGCTCATACCCTCCACTACCCACTATATCTAAAAGTCGCGGCTTTGATTCCCGCACGGGACAAATGTTAGTGTAACCCACAATTATTTGTTTCGGTCTGAGTATTTGTGTATGTGAATTTTCATGTTTGTAGACGCACCCACTTTGAAATGTTCTTTTTTCATTTCATCATTTTTTTATCATCGTCATCATTAGTCCACTGCTGGACATAAGCCTCGTCCAATGTGCGGGCATTTTTGTATGGTTTTAATAATTAAATCTTGTTTAAGTTATATCCTATTGAGTCATCAGTAAGATATTTACATAAGTTGACAAGTAATTACCGCCGGTCTCACATGTTTAAAGATTGACTCTCGGTATTATTTGATTTTGAACTGGTGATTTTTATGTCGCAATTTTTTAAGTATGTTTATGACATTTTTATAAGGATTACAAAATCAGATGGTTGATTACGACGCTGAGTGTTGTTTCGAAGGTTGTGTAATAGTTCATTCATACGGTTACTGAATAGTTTTTGTGTGAAATTGTCTTAAAAATGTAATCGATCTATGCGATTTTCAACATCGTTACTATAAAAATTAAATCAAATGATGCGCTTTTTCACGTCGTTATTTTGAAAATAGAGTCTATTGATTTAATTTTTAACGTCGTTACGAGTATTATAAAACAATCTAATGATTGAATCTAATGATAAAAGTTTTAATGTCGTTACTTTGAAAATCGAATCGAATGATTAGATTTTTAATGTAACGACGTCATCTTTAATCCGCGTTGTGCGAAAAAGGTCACAGTTTAAACGTAAAGGTCCACTGCGGCTTAATCGATAGAAACCGCAAAAAGACTGCAATGCCTCCAAAGTTAGACACCCATAGGTATAGATTAAAATACCAGTTGCATTTCATTAAAATACAGGTTTTTACGTTTTCCGAAGTTGATCATCTGTTTATATTACTATAAAATACTTGTCGACACGATTATCATAAAGAAGCTATAATTTATATCTTACCATGACCAAATAGACCGAGTCTTATCTGAAGGTCAAGTTAAGAGTCTCCGTAACCGGCGAGCGTGTATGAGACGAACTCAATTAATCAATCAGCCTATCGCAGTCCACAGTCGGACATAGGCCTCTCCTAACACGCGCCATTGCATACGGTCCTCCACCTTCCACATCCAGTCTGTCCCAGCGACCTTTTAGAGGTCGTCGGTCCATCTAGCTGGGGGCCGTCCTACCTTACGCTTACCAAGTCGCGGTCTCCACTCTAGGACACGCTTGCTCCATCGGCCGTCGGTCCTTCTGCAGATGTGACCAGCCCATTGCCACTTTAGCTTACTGATTTTGCGAGCTATGTGAGACGAACTATGAGAGTGGAAGAAGCAAGAGAACTCTCTGCCTACCCCACAAGGGATAAGGCGTGATGATATAGGTAGATAGATACCTATATTATTATCTTAATATGTTTAGGCAATATTATGTGGTTTTCTATTCTTTTTCCTTATTATCTATATATTTAAAATTATAGACTCATGATTGACGGTTTGGTCAGTGGTTAAGAACTTAAGCAGCGCCGCTCACTGGATCGAGTTGTGGCGGGTTTGATTTCCGCGCAGGACAAATCTTTGTGTGATCCACAAATATTTTTTTTCGGTTTGAGGGCTTGTGCATTTCATGTTTGTAAAAATTCACGATACAGAAATAATTCGTGGTGCGTTGTTACAGATTTTTTTTTAAAAAATAATAAAATTAATCATACAAAATTTTTCATATCTGTTTATCTATACAAATAAAAATGAATGCCTAAATGTGTTGCTAAGCGTAAAACTCGAGAACGGCTGGACCGATTCGGCTAATTTTTCTTTAAATATTTAATGAAGTCCGAGAAAGGTTCTTACGAGGAGAAAAAAATGAAAAAATTGCACGGCAAAACGTTAAAACCGCATTTTTCTTATTCCCATTCAAAGGCGTGCGCAGCAGCAGGTAACAGCTATTTCTAATATATATTTGCATTATTATATAATGTAATTTATGACTGAAAGTTATGTTGGATTTCTTCGTTGGTCTTCTGCGCATAGTGTGGCTGGTGATGACGAGGCCTTCGATTCGAATCCTAGGCCTAGACAGTGTGGTGTTTGTTTGGAAAATTCTCAATTGCGGTCTGGAGTTTGGAAATATACCTACCCGGTATAATGGCGATAAGTTCGACCGTATTACATGAGACCTCATCATCATCAGACCGTGTCAGTCCACTGCTGGACGTAGGCCTCTCCCAAGGCACGCCACTGAGCTCGATCTTCAGCTCTCCTCTTCCAATCCCTGCCCGCTGCCTTACGAATATGGTCGCCCCACCTAACGCGGTCTTCACTAAAGAACCAGTCTGCCCCAACGGCCATTGGTTCTGCGGACCTGAGACGCGGACATGAGACCTAATCCTCAGTAATATGTATACACATATTACATTGTATAGCCGTAGTCCGTACACAGTAGTCGTCTGACTTGGGGATTTATTTTTTATTAAGGAAAACATAGCCCCACACTAGGATTTAGTACTGTGTAATAGGTGCGTTTACAAACATGAAAATTCACATACACAAATACCCAGACCGGAATAAATAATTGTGGATCACACAAAGAAGTCCCGTGCGGGTATCGAACCCGCGACTATTATACACAGTGGGTGGAGCGACTTAAGTTCTTAACCACTGCGCTAAATCGTCCGTCATCGACGATTTATGTACGTCACGGTGTTTACTTATTATTTTTTTATTTGAATAACATTCTGGAATGCAGATGAAGATATTATGAATCAACAATTTTGTGTCAAAGTTAATTAGCCAAAATAATGATACAGGAAAATAAAAAGCGATGACACAAATTGGTCAACCGGTCCTAGCAATTTAACCAATATTTTTCCTGTATAGGCGACATTCTTTTAGGGTTCTGTGCCACAAAAGGAAAAACAGGTTCGCTGCTCCATCTGTCTGTAACCATTTATTTGACACTAGCTGTTTCCCGCGGCTTCGCACGCGTTTATTTTGTAATTTGACATAGGTAGGTAGGACTTTTTGGGATAGCATTATTCCAAGACTTAAGAGACACCTTCATATTAAGTTTGTTTTAAATCCGTTCAGCCGTGTTAATATGGAGAAATAAAAACAACTATCCCCCATGGATCCTGCATTTCCCGAGCTAAAAAGTAGTTTTAAACAATCTCTGAGAAATCCTCCATTTTCCAGTGATAGTGTATTTAATCGGTTCCACCGTTCTGGAAACTAACATGGGCAAACATATCTTTTATTTTGCCGGTATGCGCATAAAATATCTTCTTTATTTCAAAATCACAAATCCCAAATGAATATTCCCGTGCGCTGTGCGGGGATCGTACCTGCGACTATTTGACAAAGTAAGATAAGCAGTCTACCTTTTTTCGCTTAAATCAAGTCGTCTTTGTTTTGCAAAATTATTTATACAGTCAACTTAAATATTACTAAATTTTCGTTGTAGAACAACTTCAGCATGAGCCCAGGCTTCCAGTCACCTGTGAAGAGGAAGAGGGAAATCGAAAGATTATTGAGATGATAATATCTTCGGGCCTTCATGCAGGCCGGTAATAACCCACCAAATGCATATTGGTGTGATTTTATATACCACTTAGATGGATAATATCGACATGATCTAGTGTGCAAATAAAGTTACCTATTTCAAATTATTATTTCACGACTTAAAATACTTTAACACTATCTAATAATCTATATCATTATGTCAGATCCCTTGCGGGGTAGGCAGAGGGTACAGAGTTCCTACAGGTTCTTTCTTTACAGACCTTTCTGTCTCTTTCCACTTTCATAGTTCGTCTTATACACGCTCGCCGGTTACGGAGACTCTGGACTTGCTCTTTGGATAAGACATGGTCTATATGACATGGTAAGATAGTCTAGTCCCCGATATCCTTGATCTGTTCTAGGTACACTCACATCAGACAGCGGCGTGTAAATATGTATATTTCTTTTTTGCTACCGTTTTTTTTATTCATAATTCTTTGCTGTTGTTATATATAAATATAAATATTGTATATAATTTGTGAAACTATAAATACTTGTTCTACGTCCTTCCACTTTCGCATTGTATACCTGTGTGGATTTTTTCATATTAAGTTTCTTTATAATCTGTTCAGCTGGTTTAGTATGAAGAAATAATAGATAACGTTGAGTGTGTATGAAACGAATTATGAGAGTGGAGGAAACCAGAGACGTATGTAAGGAATGAACCTGTTGGAACTCTGTACTCTCTGCCTACCCCGCAAGGGATCTGCTGTGATGATATAGATAGATAGATAGAAATAATAAATATTCCACAGAAGTATGTTTCGAGATAAAAAGTGTTTTATTTTTATTTTACTATGTAAGACACCTTCATATCAAGTTTCAATTAAATTCATTTAGCCGTTTTAATATGAAGAACTAACAGGGAGACTAACTATTCCCGTAGAACCGTGTAGTAAATATATATTATATACTTTGTCAACTACCACCAGACTTATTTCCCTATCAACTAACTCTATCACCGGGTTCAGTCTTAGCCCCGCTTAGCCCGCACAGGTGGTCTTTGCAAAATATAAACTAAACTATAGCGCGATCCTATTCAATATACAACACTAACACCGTCTCTTATAAAAATACCGTATACAATATCTTCCTTTTCAAGAAGGATTATCAGTTTATTTATTTATTTTTAAATTATCGATAAAATATTTCTGATTTAAATCTTCTCTACCTACCCTGTCAAAGATTATAATCTAGCGTAATAGTATCTAACGGTACATTTCTAGCTAAGTATATAGCAAAGTGTTGTCAGTACATTTTGTGTTAGTCTTCTCGTAAGATATTCATCGTCATTACAGTTTCGTATACGGCCCATTCATCTTTAGAGTTCTCTCCAGAAGAAACAATCCTGAATGCATCATCGGTTCATGCACAAAACTATGTTTAAGTGTTTAAATCAAACATGTATGAACAATTTCGAGTGAGTGCTTTTAACCACTGGAAAGTTTTTCATGAGGAGACGAACCTGAGTCCAATATCAATTCATGGCCGAATTAATGTATAGGCAAAATCACATATTTTACATCGTAACATTGCAGTTCAGTACAAACAGTAATAAAGTTTTATGTAATAAGTTGATTTAGAAACAATCAATGATTTATCAAAATCGACTTTCTTTTTCTGTCCTGAAAAACTGTTAGATTTTACGAAAATATAAGTATGCAGAGTTGTGATCTTTAGTACAGACTGCAATTACACAAAATTTCATTGAAATCCATCAAACAGATTTGGAGTAAAGTGTCTTTTTAGAAATCCAATGCATGCTTATTTCCGTCTTTTCTGAAAAAAACATTTTGAGTTTTCGGGAGAAATACCTATAACGTGTTAAACCAGCATTTTAAGGTATCCGAATGCAAAGTTTAATTAAAATCTACCTAGTAGTTTTTACGTGATAATGGTTTACACCCTTGGATAGACAGACAAACAGACACGAAAGCCAAACATTGTAGAATTGGCTTCTAAATTGATAGAATGATATTCCTGGGTTGTCATTTCCTAAAAGTATTCCATGTACAGACATGATTTCCTTACAGTTTAATATTATATGTAGTATGTATGGATATAGATGCTTTACTTTTCCATACAATACGTTTGATTTTCTGAAAACTTAAATATTAACTATATTACCTGTCATATGAAATATTTCCGTGCTAAGTTTTACAGACTTCTAAAAAGTAGTTTTGGAACAATGAATGATTTATCAAAATCGACATTTTTGTACTTTCCTCAGAAACTGTTAAATTTTTCGGAAATATAAGTATACAGAGTTGTGATATTTTGTACAGGCTACAATTACATGAAATTTCATTGAAATCCATCTAACAGATTTAAAGTAAAGTATCTTTTTAGAAATCTAATGTTTTGCTTATTTTTTCTTTTCTGGAGAAACCTTTTAATTTTCCGAAATAAATAGTATACAACATGTTAGCCAACATTATAAGGTATCCGCATTCAAAGTTTCATCAAAATCCGTCTGGTAGTTTTTGCGTGATGCTGGTTCATACCCTCCGACAGACAGACAGACAGACAGACAGACAAACAGACACGAAAGCCAAAAATTGTAGAATTGGCTTCTAAATTGATAGAATGATATTCCTAGGTTGTCATTTCCTAAAAATATTCCATGTACATACATGATTTCCTTACAGTTTAATATTATATGTAGTATGTATGGATATAGATGCTTTACTTTTCCATACAATACGTTTGATTTTCTGAAAACTTAAATATTAACTATATTACCTGTCATATGAAATATTTCCGTGCTAAGTTTTACAGACTTCTAAAAAGTAGTTTTGGAACAATGAATGATTTATCAAAATCGACATTTTTTGTACTTTCCTCAGAAACTGTTAAATTTTTCGGAAATATAAGTATACAGAGTTGTGATATTTTGTACAGGCTACAATTACATGAAATTTCATTGAAATCCATCTAACAGATTTAAAGTAAAGTATCTTTTTAGAAATCTAATGTTTTGCTTATTTTTTCTTTTCTGGAGAAACCTTTTAATTTTCCGAAATAAATAGTATACACCATGTTAGCCAACATTATAAGGTATCCGCATTCAAAGTTTCATCAAAATCCGTCTGGTAGTTTTTGCGTGATGCTGGTTCATACCCTCCGACAGACAGACAGACAGACAGACAGACAGACAGACAGACAAACAGACACGAAAGCCAAAAATTGCAGAATTAACTTCTACATCAATAGTATGATACCCCTGGGTTGTTATTTCCTAAAAATATTCCATGTACAGACACGACTTCCTTATAGTTTTATTATATGTATATAGATAAGCCACAGAAAAAGTGGAATTGTTATGCTGCTCAACTTTATTAATAACTAGCAGCCCGACCCGGCTTCGCATGGGTGTATATCGCTTCGTAGAAACCCGCGGCTACCTATTTTATAGATGTGCACGCCCCTCTCCCGCATTTCGGCCCCCCCTTCCCTCGCCGCTTTGCCCGCTGCGCTGCGTGGGGCCACACCGGCCACGGCGCGGCGGCGTTTATTTTTCTATTGGTATTTTGTTTAGATTGACTTTTTTAAATTCGTAATATCTTTTGAATGGAATGTCCGATTTGAATATTTCAAAAAGTAATCTACAGGCATTGAAACAGTCTTGAATACGATTTATTTGGATAAGAATTAATACAAAGGTATGAATAACATGGTCTGATTTTGGTCGGCATTTCTATCAACTTTTAAAATGTAAAAAAGTAGTTGTAGTGACGTAACTACAATAGTTGGATACATAGTATCTGAAAGTTTTTTGTAGATATTGATATGTTCTTAAATATTGGAGTACATTTTTTTGTAATATAATCAATAATTTCCGCAGCGCATGCGATGAAAGACATTTTATGGCTAATTTTTTTACACCTTGAGTTACATTATTGTAGTTTTAGTAGGGATCCCTATTTTTTTTCTACTAATAAATATAGCATATGTTACTCAGGGATAATGTAGCATGCTAATGGTGAAGGAATTTTTGAAATCGGTCCAGTAGTTTTCGAGTTTATTCGTTACATACATACAAAAATACAAATCTTTCCTCTTTATAATATTAGTGTAGGTAATAAGCTGAAGAGCAAGTCAAGAGTCTCCGTAACCGGCGAGTGTGTATGAGACGAACTATGAGAGTGGAGGAAGCCAGAGAGGTATGTAAGGAAAGAACCTGTTGGAACTCTGTACTCTCTGCCTACCCCGCAAGGGATCTGGCGTGATGATATAGATAGAGGGATAGATAGATAGATAGTGCTCGAATGTGAGAGACACGGTGTAAATAAATAACTGTGGTAGAACCTGGTGACTTGTACTGGGTTGCAGCTCGGATAGGAGTGAGCGAGTCAGCGAGTGAGAAATCTGGAAGCCCGACGCTCCAAAAAGGGAACTAATATGCCGGCAGCACATCAAGAACGGCGGCGATGGTTTACCATCAGGCAACCCGCAAACTCGTTTGCCCCCTCTTCCATATAAATAAAAAAACTAACAATCGTCTTTACAATATGTATAGGATTAAGAACCTTAATAGCGCCTTTTAAGGACTGATGTACCGTACTTAAAACTTCATACTAACAGATAAACTTCGTAACAATTGGTAGAAAAACCATGTCAGTAATTTTTTAAGCGTACTAAATGAAGAATTTAATTACCACTAGCAATCATGAGTCGATAAAACAATTATAAATGACTGTTGAACGTAGCATCTGTCAATCATTTTCAAAAATAATAAATCATTACAAATTAACTTTTCTTTGATGAGGTAAGAAATGGGAATGAAGTTTACCTTGAACTTGATTTATTACTAAATCAGTCGACTGTAAATGTTTTTATGGTATTTTTAGCATTCCGTAATTGACAAGTAAAAATGGACCATTATGGAGTCAAAGAACATTAAAGATAATTAGCAACCATTGTGAAATCTCCTAAATAGATACAAGCCAGAACTGGCTAAAGACGAGTGGGCAGACCAATGACTCGGTGCGTAGATGACATGTCGAGAATTGGAGGAAGAACTTGGCGTAAATTGGCATAGGAACGCGAAGAATGAAACAACAAAAGGCAGGAATGCTTTGCAGTGGGTTATAGAAAGCTCATAGTGACGATTACAAGCATAAATATTAAAATTAATAAAGAAATATTTAAAAAGCTGCTTCGTTGTTCTAGTGGCGCAAAGTGCGGCCGCGATCATGTGGTCTTATTGTTCGAAACTTAGACAAGATAAATTATTTTAGAGTTATCTCTATCGAAAAATTCTTTTATGTGAGTGATCTGAGTTTAGAATTGTGCTCCGTGTCATGGGAATAAGGCAGCCCTTAATTATATTAAACCAAAACTCGTTGGCATAATGTTCGTGTTCCAAGTGCATCCCTACCACGCCCGCTTGGGGAATAGGGAAAGACAGACAGGGAAGAGTCTTTTTCATTTGTTGTAAATGTATTTTCCTCCAATAAATTGTGCTAGACATACTCAAGCCATATATCATCTGAAAAGGTGAAGGATTTCCTTGTTGTTTAATTGAGTAGATAAGTCGACAATTGGAGTTGAAAGTAAGTCTATACAAGGTGAAACATAATTAACGAAAGGCCTGAAAGTAGTTTGTTCTAAATCGGTAACTGAGCTGATTCCAACAATTTTTAACAATTTAACAAAACAACAATGCCTCTTAGATTTTTTTTGGAATGCCATTATGGCAATCGGCTCGCCCCCTATTACATGGGACCTAACATCGTCGGCGAAACGTGGGTGTACTCAGTACACCTGCCACTTCCGCTTGGGGAACATAGGCGTGCCGGTGTCATACATTTTTTTTAATTTGCAAAAAATGCTGTTACTCCTTCAGTGCGCTATAACAAACTAAAGTTATTCTTGATTCAAAGCAATACGGAGGTTTCAAATGCATTTTAAAAACATATTTATATAAAATTTAGAAACTGATTTTATGAAATAAAACGTTTTTTTTCGGATTTTATCGCGGCTTATTTTGATTTTTAAGTTCCCGACGTATCAAAATAAACCGCGATAAAATCCGAAAAAATAGTTTTATTTCATGTGTAATATTCGCGTAAATCTAAGAACTCAGTAACTGATTTTATATTGAATTTGTGAAGCAATTATCAGAATGGGGTCTCCGATACAAATTATACGGTACCGACGCCAATTAAGAAATTACTAACCAGTATTTCGCTCGTGGGTGGTAAACATGTAGTATTTTTATACGACCTGTCTCCTAATAAATTCATTTTTACAGTCTTGTTCTTTAGCCAGAAAACGTCTACTGCCAGGAATATAATATATAATACAATAGGCCTTCTAATAAAAAAAAATAGGCGTTCCCCAAAAAGTACCTCGTTGGGTTTACAATCTACGGAATCATAATTTTGCAAGGAGCACCTAATCTTGATATTTTTGTGCAGTATTCTCCGACCCTTTAAGCAAAGTTAGGTTTCGGTCGCGCATGACAAGCATTGCATATCAATGCAATCGCGCAAGTTAGGATGTTAGTAAATAAATCCTAATAATATTATAGTAGGTTAAGCACCGTTCGACTCGGTCGGCCCGAGATGGGTGACCGTTTGTGGCATTCTCATATTCGAGCGTCTCCGTGCTTCGGAAGGCACGTTAAGCCGTTGGTCCCGGCTACCACTTAATGTGGTAGTCGTTAAGCCGAGTTGGAATCCTTATGCTACTTGATAAGTTCCAACAGCAGGTGGCCACAAACCTGCCTCCATCAACCTGCACTGGATCCGCGTGGTGAAGTATGACCTAATCTCTCTCACCTCGATTTGTGCGAGAAGGCCTTTGCCCAGCAGTGGGCAGTATAGGCTGATATTATAATATTATAACCGCGAATGTTTGTGAGGATCGATGTATGGATTGTTACTTTTTCACGCAAAAATTACTGAAGTGAATTTGATAAAACTTTACATTGATCGCGGGCGACCACTAGTAATACATAATAGTATAATGCATATTTCTATTGTTGGCTTGGTCGGCTTAGTCTAGTCCATTATGGATTCACCCACTAGATCAAGTGGTCACGAGTTTAAACCCCACACGGGACAAATCTTTGTCTGACCCGCAAATTTTCGTTTCGCTTTTGGGTATTTGCGTACGTGAAATTCATGTGTGGAAACGCACCGGCGTTACAGGAACAATTCGTAGTATGGAACAACTAAGTAAAACTGTATCAGCAACAGTATGCTTTCCTCAATCTACAAGTTACATAAGTCTTGCAAATTTCAGCTCGATCGGTTGTCAGCAAGTGCTTGAATAATTTTTACACATTTTGAACCTAAAAGACAGACATGCGAAGAGAGCATATTAAATATTAAATCAACTTATACTGTTCCACTGTTGGGCAAAGGCCTTCTGTTTTACGAGAGAGAAAGCGAGAAATAGATTAGGTCATATTCCTTCACGCGCTCTAAGTGTTTATTGTTGGAGGCAGGTTTTTGGCCACCAGCTGTTGGAACTTAACAACGCGCCTATTTCCAAGTTGGCTTAACGACTACCACGTGGTAACCGGGACCAATGGCTTAACGTGCCTTCCGAAGTACGGGTACGCTCAATTAAGGAAATGCCACAAACGTTCACCCATTTAAGATCGACTAAGCCGAACGCTTCTTAATCTTGGTGATCGCCAAAAATAAGAATGCGGTGGCACAGAACTACGAGCGCCTCAAGATAAATAAATGCTTGTAAAAATCCACCCAGCATCATGCCAGAATGCCAGATCCCTTGCAAGGTAGGCAGAGGGTACAAAAAGAGTTGTAAAAATCAAAGTAAATAATCATTAAAACGACTTCTATGATAATTAGACGTCCGCATGCAAACGTGTCTAATTTCGCATATTTGTTTAACATCTGTATAGTTGTTAAAGTCATAATTACCGTTATCTTTTCAACTTTATCTCTAGAACTAACCAAGTTAAGCCGACGAGCGTGACTTTTGTTAGTTTACGTATTGTAATTGACATTGTTGTAGAAAAAAAACTCATTAATACAGACTTCATATTGTACTGACTAGATAAATTCATGAAATACCTGACAGACGATGTAAATATAGTATCGGTGTAAAGATGAGAAAGGGTGTGCTCCGTTGGTTCGGGCATATAGAAAGAATGTCCGAAGAAAGAATGACAAAACTCATATACGATGCGAAAGTGGAAAGTGAAGTACCGTGGAAGACTTAGACTATCTTACCATGACCAAATAGACCGGGTTTTATCTGAAGGACAAGTCAGGAGTCTCCGTAACCGGCGAGCGTGTATGAGACGAACTATGAGAGTAGAGGAAGCCAGAGTGGTATGTAAGGAAAGAACCTTTGGAACTCTGTATTCTCTGCCTACCCCGTAAGGGATCTGGCGTGATGATATAGATAGATAGATAGACGGTGTAAATATTTTTCGTTACCTATTTAAAGCACGCTATGTTTGTTTATAGTCCTTATTTGTACTAATACTACGACTAACATTATTTAACATTATTTTACTATTAGGCGCTCGTAGCGCTGTGCGACCGCGGTGCTCTAACCAATCACCAAGGTTAAGCAGCGTTCGACTTGGTCGGCTTGGGATGGGTGACCGTTTGTGGCATTTTCATATTCGAGCGTCTCCGTGCTTCGTAAGGCACGCTAAGCCGTTGGTCCCGGTTCCCACTTAATGTGGTAGTCGTTAAGCCGTGTTGGAAGCCTCATAGGCGGCTTGATAAGTTCCAACAGCGGGTGGCCACAAACCTGCCTCCGCCAATCCGCACTGGGTCCGCATGGTGGATTATGACCTAATCTCTCTCACCTCGATTTGTGAGAGAAGGCCTTTGCCCAGCAGTGGGCAGTATAGGCTGACTTTATTATTATTATTATAACATTATTTAAGGAATAATTTTTATATTTTTAATAAAACTAGCTTATTCTACTGACGGGGAAAGTACCACACACACATCGAGAAGAAAAAGAATAGGTCTTACTTAGAAGAAAATAGGTTAACTTCACGACGCAATCTTATTGGAGATTGTCGGGGGCGAGTTTGTGGCGGTCATGGTATAAGCAAATATCAACTTTCTTTTTTAATATTATGATAAGAAATACCCTTGTATTTTAAATAGACTAGATTTAATTACTACCTTGGCAATAACTGCAAACGTTTCCTCAGTCTTTTGTTTTAATTTCACTGATAAGAGAGATTCTATTTAATATTTTTGCATAAATGCATTATAATTACTATGTCATGTTGTCTTTGTGCTTTGGAGTATTATATACTCAGTAAAATTCCTTTTTATGTACTCAGTAAAGTTAAGTTGGAACTCTGTACTCTCTGCCTACCCCTCAAGGGATCTGGCGTGATGATATAGATAGATAGATAGTAAAATTAAGTCAGTGTGGCCAACTTAAGTATCAGGACAGATTATACCACTTAAAGATCTTAGGCTTGGTCTGTAGTTTAGAGATTGAAGTTAAATCCGAATACTATCTTCTCAAGCATATGAGTGCAATAAGTATAGATACCTTCATCGTCATCATCACTTCCAGAGCATTTCAGTCACTGCAAGCCTCCTCCCTCTTACGACACATATCCCTATCCTGAGCCGATCTTGGCCAGGTCTTACCTATGCACTTAGATATGGATTGGTCATATAGATGATTACTGATAAGTTATTGACGGACGATTTAGCGCAGTGGTTAAGGGCTTAGCCCGCCCCGCTCACTGTGTCTAATAGTCGCGGGTTCGATTCCCGCACGGGACAAATCTTTGTGTGATCCACAATTATTTGTTCCGGTCTGGGTATTTGTGTATGTGAATTTTCATGTTTGTAAACGTACCCACGACACAGGAATTAATCCTAGTGTGGAGCAACATTTAAAAAAAAAAAAATTGAGTATTTTTCGCAATAACTCTACAAAAAGATTCTGACATCCTTTTTTTTGCATAAATTTCGGTTTGTTAATAATATTTTTTCCTTTTTTACAATGACTTCGGATTAGCATGTAGAATTTTCTGCAAAATATCGGATTGCTATTGAGCATTCTACGCAAAATTCTGGATTGTTGCTGAGCATTTTTCTCAAAAACTTCGGATCACCACTGAGCCTTTTTCAAAAGAACAACTTCAATATTATATTGTCCGATCTGTCCGATGAAAAGGGGAAAATGAAGCGAACGACATCCACTGCAGGACAAAGACCCCCAAAGATTTCCATGACGAAAGGCTTTACAGGTAATGTAATAAGTTATATTCGAAGTATCTGATAAACATACTTACGCACGTTTATAATCGAATGCTCTTGCTATCTTATCATTTGATATATCTTCTATGAGAAGGTTCTCATGACGATATTACGAGTGTTGCCTATAGCTAAATAATGGTTAAGGAAAATTGAATTACCTTCAAGGCTACGAAGACCTTGCTAGAGACATTGGTGAGAGGATGGTGCAATGAGGCGTGGCTCGTTACTCATTGTTGACGATTTGAGAAGCCTTAAATAAAGGAGTGTGCCATTTAAACCCAATTAACGAGCTCGTGCTGACGAGCAAAAAATCGAAGAAGCCTTGATGCAATCGGTCATCAATGTAAACAAATAAACTCTAACTTTACCTGATAAAATCCTAACGACATGTCAACTTTTGAGTAAATAATTGGATTGCAGATATCATCAGTACGTGAAGATACAGATATCTTGGCAAGTCGAACTACACATTTGTTAGGTAATAAAATAAACACTGCCAAGCCTATAACTCTCGAGTAGGGGTGGCAGAGGTGTACTATGCACACCCACATATCACCGACGACGTAAAGTCTCAATGTAATGACGGGCCTATTGCGATTGCGCCAATCGTGTTATGCGCAATTGGACCAACAAGGCAATTGGATATAATTTATATTTGTTGGATAAATTAATTTTTGACTTTGACTTTGAAAGCTAAGCCTGTTTTATTAAATCAAGGTTCAAGATTCATAAGTTGTTTGTTCATAACGACACTAACATTTTACAAATACTAATGATTGTGGAAATTAATTGCAACTCATGTGTAACAGAAATTTTGAAGAACTTAATTATTGGATGGTGCAGTCAATATCATCATATGTCAGTGTAGCTCAACATCAATTATGTATTTTGCTAACAGTATTTATCATAATAAATATATATATATATATGCCGCGTGGTTCCCGGCTTAGAATAGGACCAACCCATCTCATCCCATCGGGTGTCGTACAAGGCGACTAAGGGAAAACTAGGGAATGGGCAGCAGCGTTCCCTTAACACTTCTACCATCAAAAACTGCGCTCGCCAACCCGCCTGCCAAGCGTGGCGAGTATGGCAAACACCCCCAATTTATTAAAATGGAAGGTAAGAATAAAACCAGGCCCCTAGTCCCCGGCGGTCCTGTTCGTCCTGGCCACGGTAGCAGCTATGGTAACGACAGGACAAGGGGTGCTAAGAATCTCCGGCAGAGATTCGGCTACCACCAACATCGAAAATTGGCCCTGGTGACATACAATGCACGCACGTTAAGGACAGATGAGAAGCTTGTTGAGCTGGAAGAAGAGATAAACAAGTTGCGGTGGAATATTGTTGGTTTATCGGAGGTCCGAAGAAAGGGCGAGGACACGATAACCTTAAAATCCGGCATCTTGTTTTACTACCGGGAGGGTGAACAGCAGTCCCAAGGTGGTGTCGGATTTATCGTCCACAAGTCACTCATAGACAACATTGTGTCCATCACTAGTGTGTCGAGCAGGGTAGCGTACCTGATACTCAGAATATCCAAAAGATATTCGCTGAAGGTCATACAGGTCAACGCACCGACCTCGGCATACTCAGATGATGACGTCGAAGTAATGTATGAGGACATTAGTAGAGCCATACATACTTCCAAAGCACACTTTACAGTGGTTATGGGTGACTTCAATGCGCGGCTGGGCAAACGGGGCGATGATGAGTTGAGAGTGGGGCAATTTGGATATGGGCAGCGCAACCCCAGGGGTCAGAGGCTGGCCGAATATCTGGAGAAGGAGGGACTCTTTATGATGAACTCTTTCTTCCGGAAGCCGCCTCATAGAAAATGGACCTGGATGAGCCCTGATGGTTCCACAAAAAATGAGATAGACTTCATCATGAGCACCAAGCGACAAATATTTAATGATGTCTCCGTGATTCACAGGGTAAAAACCGGCAGTGATCACCGAATGGTCAGAGGCACATTAAATATTAATGTCAAAATGGAAAGATCGCGTCTGATGAAGTCTACGCTCCGACCTTCTTATGCACACATCCAAAACCCCGAGAACTTTCAACTCGAATTGGCAAACCGCTTCGATTTGCTAGACAGCAGCGCATCAGTGGACGAAATCAACAACAGGCTGGTAGAGACTGTCCATACGGTCGGGTCCAAGTATTATAAGCCCCACCGTAAAAATAGACCTCAAAAACTATCTAACTCCACCCGAAATCTCATGGCTGAGCGACGTTCCATGACGCTCCAAACCTCCGATGATGCTAAGTCCTATAGGCAGCTCAATGGACAGATACTGAAGTCCTTGCGTCACGATTTACGGTCCTTCAATACAAGGCGTATTGAGGAGACCATAGCACAGAACAAGGGCTCCAAAGTGTTCGCAAGAGACGCGTCTATTGGGCAAAGCCAGTTGACGAAGCTGAAGACGGAGGACGGAAACGTAACGTCGAATAGGTCAGAGGTGCTCAGGGAGATAGAGAGGTTCTATGGGCAGTTGTACACCTCAGTAGCTGAACCTGTTGTTGACTTGGTAAAAGACCCAAGAGCCAAGCTAACCCGACACTACACTGAAGATATCCCGGACATCAGCCTGTACGAGATTACGATGGCTCTCAAACAACTCAAAAATAACAAAGCACCAGGCGAAGATGGAATTACCGCAGAGCTTCTGAAAGCGGGCGGAACGCCGGTACTTAAAGTCCTTCAGAGGCTGTTTAATTCCGTCTTGCTCGAAGAGAAAACGCCGGAAGCATGGAACAGGGGAGTGGTGGTATTGTTTTTTCAAGAAAGGTGATAACACTTTACTGAAGAATTATAGGCCCATCACACTGCTGAGCCATGTTTATAAGTTGTTTTCGAGAGTCATCACGAATCGTCTCGAACGCAGGCTTGATGACTTCCAGCCTCCCGAACAAGCCGGTTTCCGGAAAGGCTTTAGTACCATAGACCACATACATACGCTGCGGCAGATTATACAGAACACCGAGAAGTATAATTGGCCACTATGCTTGGCGTTTGTGGACTATGAGAAAGCCTTCGATTCGATCGAGACTTGGGTGGTTCTTAGATCTCTCCAGCGATGCCGCATTGACTATCGGTACATTGAAGTGTTGAAGTGCTTGTATAATAACGCCACCATGTCAGTCCGAGTACAGGGGCATTGCACGAAGGCGATCCCCATAAAAAGAGGAGTAAGGCAGGGAGACGTCAATTCTCCGAAACTGTTTACGGCCACCTTAGAGGACGCCTTTAAGCTCTTGGAATGGCAAGGACTTGGCATCAACATCAATGGCGAATACATCACTCACCTTCGATTTGCCGACGACATTGTGGTCGTGGCGGAGTCGCTGGAAGATCTAGGACGAATGCTCGGTGACCTCAACAGAGTATCTCAACAAGTGGGTCTTAAAATGAACATGGACAAAACGAAAATAATGTGTAACGTCCATGTCGTACCCACCGCACTCACCGTTGGGAACTCTACTCTTGAAGTTAGGTAGGTCCAACTTTGAGAGAGAGGTCAATCGACGAATCCAACTCGGCTGGGCAGCGTTCGGGAAACTGCGCAACATCTTCTCATCCAAAATACCTCAGTGCCTTAAGACTAAAGTTTTTAGTCAGTGTGTGTTACCAGTGATGATATATGGATCAGAGACGTGGTCTCTTACTATAGGTCTCATAAAAAAGCTCAGAGTTGCTCAGCGAGCTATGGAGAGAGCTATGCTCGGCGTTTCTCTACGCGATCGAATCAGGAATGAGGAGATTCGTAGAAGAACCAAGGTCACCGACATAGCCGTTAAGATTAGCAAGCTGAAGTGGCAATGGGCGGGCCACATAGCGCGTAGATCGGACGGGCGTTGGGGCAGAAAGATTCTAGAGTGGAGACCACGTATTGGCAAGCGCAGTGTGGGACGACCGCCTGCCAGATGGACCGACGATCTTGTGAAAATCGCAGGAAGTCGTTGGATGCAGGTGGCATCGGACCGGTTACGCTGGAAAGCGATTGGGGAGGCCTATGTTCAGCAGTGGACAAGTATAGGCTGAGATGATGATGATGATGATTTATCATAAGGTTCAAACGCACTTCTCCTATTTCTCACTTCTTTGTCTAATTTTACATGTATGATATGAGGTATAGCATCCCTATCAATATGTATACGTTGCACGCAAAGAGTACCTGCGCAGTTCCAACTGGATTTTTCCATACAGAACTCTCGCTTCCTAAACTCTGATAGTTCGTCAATAACAGTAGCATAAAATAAGTCAAATTTAAATAATTTTCTGCACATACTGTTCCAGCATGTTTATAATGAATGCAGTTGCTATCTGCTGTATTAAAGTTGCTTGAAAGAGATCACTATTAGTGATAAAGCCGTCCATTGTTACACTACCACTCAATTTGTAATATATTTTTTTTGTATATCTGGTAGAATAATAAAATGTTATCTATCTATCTTATCATTTGATATGTCTATTTTATGTATGATTTATATGTCTTCTATGCGATAAACTATGTCAGATATCCAAGTTATACAACACCATCGATTCAATGTCAGTGCGTCACTTTCCATTGCATAATAGCATCTAGTTTGGAAGGATTCTGTCATACGGTACGGCAAGCGCGCGATTAAGTCGCGGCGCGTTCGATTAGGCAATTCAGAGATACACTTGAAATAGATAGTTACGAAGTTGCTCGTTCATCTGATGACGGTATGGGCAAGTGGATAGAGTGTAGGCCGTTCCGCTCACTGGATTGAGTAGTCACAGATTCAATCACTGTATGGAAAAATATTTGTGCGATTTCATGTTTGTTGACGCATCCGTAACATAAATAATTCCTAACGAAGAATACGTTACCACCAAGTGGTGGTCTCACAGGTTGACTGGGGCAATTCGCCGAAGATGTTACGTCCTAATCTAACAGGAGTGCATAGCTACTCAGAATGTTACCATTGAACCAACGAGGTAGTAATTAATTGTCTATATCTAACTGCATGTTAACCGCCTCCTCTGCGCAGGCCCTAAATCCTGTACCACCGAACGTAATGGTGGCGTCATTGACACACATTGAGTTTGACGTAATTTGACTCTATGGCTATGTATGGGTCATCTATTTCGGAGGACTAATGCGATTTAGATACGATGTTGCTACTACACCGAATCTAGACAACAGAATATTTTCTTTTACCAGAGTATTTTTTTAGGATTATTGTAAAAAAAAAACTTGTGGATATCATTATAAGGAATCCTAGACAAAAATATATCTGAAGGACAAAACATCAATAAAAAGTAACAAATGAAAGTCTATATACAAGGTGTAACATAATAAACGCAAGACCTCAGACACCCCGATTAGAAAATTGCTTCATAAATTCAAAACGAAAACCAAGTTTCCAAATTTAAAGGATTTTACCCTTTTTTAAGCACTTTTATACCCCAATTAACAATGAAACTTGTACGAGTATGTGTGCGTTTTGAGAAATACGTTTTAGAAATGCATTTGAAATCTCCTTATTGCTATGAATCAAGAATAAGTTAAATTTTTGTATAGCACATTGAAGGAGTAAAACCTTTTTTTGCAAATTTAAAAATACATTAAAAATTGTTGGAATCAATTTAGTTACCGATTTAGAACAAAGTACTTACAGGTCTTGCGCTTATTATGTTACACCTTGTATAAACTCTAATCGCAACGTAGGTTGTACATACCTCAGGGTTCACAGGGGTCTGGAGTGTGGACCCTTTATGAGACGAAAAGGGCCGCCAGTGATCGTAAATGTACCGTGAGAGAGTGGAAGAAGTAATCTTGTTTCCGAACACGTGCTCAGAAGAGGAAGGCATAAAAGAGAGGCATGGGTGCTTTATTTTTAGATTTTTTATCCTAATGTGTACCTAACAAGTCCAAGGATGCCACTGTGGTTTCTACGTGGTAACATCAACAAAATAGACCGATGACCTGGTGTAGGTTGTGGTTAAACTTGGCGTATAGCACGAAGCCGGTCGTCGTGGCGATCTTGAAGGAAGCCTTTGTCTGGAAGTGGGCGTCTTTCAGTTCATTAGGAAAATTCCCACAAACCTGTCTTCCTCGTAGAGGACTGAGAACATACTGAAAATTTTCTCTGCGAAAAAATGAGGCGTGTAATATACAACTTATTTCTTCAGAGCAAAAGGCCATGAGACATGTCTATAATGTTTGTAATTTCAGAATACGCGCAAAGGTTATTCAACGATGTGGAATGCAAAATAATATACTATTAAACGTACGTTAACATACATTTGGTGTTATCTGCTTGGCTGCTTAGTTTTTTTATTTGTTTTCATCGTTTGAAGGCTGTTCAATGATTATTTCGTTGGTCTTATGGCGTATAGTAGCAAATAGGTCCTAGGGTCAAATTTTAGGTCAGACATAATGTAGTCTTTTTACCAATAAATTTCTAGCTATCCTAGCTAGTCGTTCATTATCTTGCTCGGTAGAGCTATAAGGTCGAATACAATTAACAACGTTGTTTATTCAAAAAAAGACACTACATAAGGTCACCGAACATCCTCAAATACAACAAAACTAAGAACCGATCCATTGCCACTCAATAAATGGCTAACAAACTATAGTGACCTTCTTAATAATTTTAAAGATGTACTGATACAAATGTTGTTTGAATGTTTGTTGGTCAGTCACGCCAAAACAGCTGTAAGGATTTGAAAAATGAAAAAATGTTTATTTTCTTTAACTTATGGTACAAAGTTTTACAGTTTTTTGGAGTCCTCATTTAAGCATAGTTTAGTACCTTGTAGTTTACAATAAAGAGTTACTAAATAAAATAAGCATATAAGTTTAAATAACAAACTAAAAATAAAAACAAAGTAGGTAACAAAAATTTAAACAATAGTTAAGCGCAAATAATGCGTGTTTATATGTTTGACGTTAAATAAAGAAGTGTTTGTTTATCTTAAGTGTGTTTTAAGTATGTGTGTGTGTGTGTGTGTGTGTGTGAGAGAGAGAGAGAGAGAGAGAGAGAGAGAGAGAGAGAGAGATAATGATGGAATCAAGTAAATAAATGCGTATTCGAGTTTGCCTGTTAAAGTAGAAACATATCAATTTAACTAAAGTCAATATAAGGATTTGGATGAAATTTTACAGGAAGTTAGATTATATTCTGGAATAATGTTTACGCTATAAGTATTAGTTCTGGCTACATTATGGTTGCTATGGTTTAGGCTTTGCAATGATATAAATGACGAAAATAATATCTAGTTCTAGAAAATTGAAGTCCAGCGAGAGTTCCAACAAGTTCTTTCCTAACAGATATCTCTATATCTGTTAGGAAAGAACTTGTTGGAACTCTGTAATCTCTGCCCATAATAGATAAATATAGATTATAGATTTATCTATATTATCACATCAAATCCCTTGCGGGGATCACTCACATCCTGTGTTTTGAATTAGATATCATAGTATATCTATGTATACTAGTGGTCGCCCATAGGTCGATATTCGACCTACTCTTTCATTGTTTGCTGGTTATGTTTGACATTCAGTAAGACTGTAGACAAATAATATTAAAGACAAACATCAATTTGACGTGTATTGTGTCAAATACATGGTAGTGTGTGTAATGTTTTATTCATTGATTTAATGTACGTTTTATTATTATATTAAAATTATGCATTTTAAAAAAATATTAGCATTCTGCACTCCTTCTCTATATAAACTATAAGTGTGGTAAATTTCATACCCCTTCGTCCGCGCAATTTTCGTAAAAAGGTGTACAAAGTTTTGGTTCACGTATTAATATATAGATGTTAAAGTCAAAATGCGAGATGGTTGATGTTCTTATTTCTAAATTATTTTCATTCAATATCAGGCACTTTACGCATGGATCTTGTTAGTATGTGAATGCCCTGCATAACGCACATATGATAATGCACATAGCGTGCTGTCAACGGGATCTGTGTGTAGATTGCTTTAGTTTCATCTAGTGGGCAAACCCGGTGACCAAACCTAGACCAAATAATAATATGTCGGTAAGCGTGTGTTCGTAATTCTTCTCCTCCTGAACGGCTAGCTCGCTCGTATCGCTGTGCGACCGCGGTGTTCTTACCGATCTCTAAGGTTAAGCAGCGTTCGACTCGGTCGGCCTGAGAGGGGTGACCGTTTGTGGCATTTTGATATTCGAGCGTCCCCGTGCTTCGGAAGGCACGCTAAGCCGTTGGTCCCGGTTACCACGTAATGTGGTAGTCGTTAAGCCGAGTTGGAAGCCTTAAAGGCGGCTTGATAAGTTCCAACAGCAGGTGGCCACAAACCTGCCTCTACCAATCCGCACTGGGTCCGCGTGGTGGAGTATGACCTAATCTCGCTCACCTCGAATTGTGAGAGAATGCCTTTGCCCAGCAGTGGGCAGTATAGGCTGATATTATAAACGGCTAGACCGATTTGATGATTTTTTTATACTTACATTGGCAATGGGCAGGCCACATAGCGCGAGGATCGGACGGGCCTTGTGGCAGAAATATTCTGTAGTGGAGACCACGTATTGGCAACCGCAGCGTGGGACGGCCGCCTGCCAGATGGACCGATGATCTTGTGAAGTTCGCAGGAAGTTGCCAGCAAGCATCCAAATGCATGTGACATCGGTCCGGTTGTGCTGGAAAGCGATTGGGGAGACCTGTGTTCAGCAGTGAAGATGATGATAATGATACCTGTTGTTGTTGTGAACCGGGTGCGAAGCCGCGGCTAAAAGCTAGTAGTAAATAATACGATGACTTTTTACGTAAAAAGTTGTGAAGGTAAGCCTATAAAAAGACGCTTGCAGTACTTTTTGTATAGGAATTTTTAACGACCTCCTATTTCCTTGTTTGATAGTACTTTATTATATTGTAATGAGTTTACGTTCGAGCGTACGCGAGTGGCTGGGTAGTGGTCCAAGCCGTAAGAATTTGCGGTAAAAATTTATTAAGATACTAGCTGATCTGACGGATGGTGACAATTTATCCCACAGAATTATGAATACATACAGAATTATAGAGAACCCTTTTCGTTTTCCCAAGTTTTGGGGCAACTTCTACATTTTTTCCTCTTAAAAACTTATGCAGTCAACAAATATTTAACAAAAATAAGCCACATAATTTCCAGCTATTCTCACGTGAATAGCATTTATTTTTTAGTTTTAAGATCTAACAGCTTATTTATATATTTGTGCAAATTTATTGGTCTACGCTTTTGAAGCCTATTTATGACGTACCACTTCATGCGGTAATCGTTTGATAAGTTAATAGTAGTATTAATTTAAATTACATTTTACGTAGAAGCTTAAGACTTGCGCTACACTCTAATGAACAACATTAAGCGGTTACCTAATCACTGTTGGATTTATTCAGATGATCTCGTTGTTTCGACTCACGGCTTAGATTACGTTTGAGTTCACGCAGTTACTTGCAACATTTGCTTTGCCGTTGCTTCGGCACACACTATTAGGCAATATTAGCACTTGAATGTATGAATGTTTTCTTATAAACATACTCAAACTTAAATTATTTGTTTTGAATATACGGGTGCGTTGTAGAACCTAATTCATAATGTTTTAAAAAAATTGAATATATTCTTTGACATTAATTTATTTTATTTCTGTACATACTCCAGTACATAATTATTAATCACACTGGATGTACTTTTCTTTATAACATTCTACAATAATCGTTAGGAACACGAAGTTCGAAGTAATTTTGTGATATTTGTGTAACGTACGTGCGTTCGGGAAACTGCGCAACATCTTCTCATCCGAAATACCTCAGTGCCTTAAGACTAAAGTTTTTAGTCAATGTGTGTTACCAGTGATGATATATGGATCAGAGACGTGGTTTCTTACAATAGGTCTCATAAAAAAGCTCAGAGTTGCTCAGCGAGCTATGGAGAGAGCTATGCTCGGCGTTTCTCTACGCGATCGAATCAGGAATGAGGAGATTCGTAGAAGAACCAAGGTCACCGACATAGCCGTTAAGATTAGCAAGCTGAAGTGGCAATGGGCGGGCCACATAGCGCGTAAATCGGACAGGCGTTGGGGCAGAAAGATTCTAGAGTGGAGACCACGTATTGGCAAGCGCAGCGTGGGACGACCGCCTGCTAGATGGACCGACGATCTTGTGAAAATCGCAGGAAGTCGTTGGATGCAGGTGGCATCGGACCGGTTACGCTGGAAAGCGATTGGGGAGGCCTATGTTCAGCAGTGGACAAGTATAGGCTGAGATGATGATGATGATGTGTAGCATAATTTTAAAAGGGGGCACAAGAGAAAAATCAAATATTTTACTATGTCAGGCGGTCATAAGCAGCATTCGCTAGCAGGTTTTCATTTACCAAAAGGAAGAGATGATAATACAACATGGAAATTTAAAATGAAAGTATTCCTTATCCACAGTTTTTGGCGTTGGGTAGTGGCATAAGTTGATAGTGATGTGTCATCCAAATTTATTAAGGAAACAAATAACGAAACGTAGCAGGGTCGTGTCACAGTAAACATATTAAACATGTGACACTAATATACATATTAAACATTGAACACAGACATTGGCTAATTTTAATATGATGGTTAAGAACCACTTCCTCTCTGCTGTCAATAGCGAGACGCTGTCATAACTTTCAACCTCGTCTATCCTTACTTATAGTACATTACGTTTATTTCTATTTCACTATGTATAAATAAAAAATAGTTCTTACTATGTACGTATGTAATATTTTATATAATTATGGTTACTTTATTCTTAACAAATGTATGTAATGCCCTCTATTTTTTGTTGTATTCCTTTTGACTTGGTTGTCTGGAAGAAATTGCTATTAGCAATAAGACCGCCAATTGTACCTTATGATATTTTACAATAACTACTTTGTAATGCATTTGGTGAACAATAAAGAGTATTCTATCCATCTATTTAAACTTTTTACATATTTACAGTTATCGATATACAATGTGCAACATAATTGACAAGACCTGAAAGTAGTTTGTTCTAAATCGAAAACTGTATTGATTCCAACTATTTTTAAAATAGGTTACATTTTTTGAATTATCTAAAAATGTTGTTACTCCTTCAGTAAGCTGTATTATATAAAATTGATTCATGATTCAAATGAATATGGCGATTTATAATGCCTATCTAATACATGTACCTCAATATGTACACAAAAGTACAGTTTTCGTGGATAATTTGAGCATACAAGTGCTTAAAAAAATGGTGGATAACTCCTTAGAATTCGAAGTTTAATTTTCGTATTGAACTCGGAAAGCCATCCATTTGGGGTTTCTAAGGCCTTGCGTTATATATGTTACACCTTGTATATATTATGTACCAAATTAAAGGTGGCACTCTGAAGAGCGACATGAATAATAAGAACCCAAGTATGGGGGTGGTCTTATTTCGAATAAGTTCAATTCAACCATAGCCAACACGAGGACGCGTTAGTATGCTACAGGTTGCTAAAACTACCATTATCAAGAGTTAAGGTCATTAATAGTTTACAACTAATTTCTACCGTTATAAGCAGTGATAGCCTAGTGGTCAGATCGTTGGACTGCAAAGTCAGAGGTCTCGGGATCAAACCCAGGCACGCACCTCTGTCGCTAAGAAAGCATGTGCGTTTTTAAAAATTTATTATCCCTTGCTTAAACGGTGAAGGAAAACATCGTGAGGAAACTTGCATGCCTAAGAGTTTCTCGAAGGTGTGAAGTTCGCCAACCCGCACTGGGTCAGTGTGGTGGACTATGGCCTAAACCCTCTCAGTTTGAGAGGAGGCCCGTGCCCAACGGTGGGACAGTTTCTTAACAGGGCTCAACATTTTTTGTACAGTTGCTAGCTACGAGTGGGTATAGATGCTGTAGTATAGTTAAACGATGTCATTTTTTTGGCTGTCATTTTATTCGTGATCTGTAATGTAAAGCGTAGCGTGTTGTGCCTGACGAGCTTGGGGTATCGCTGCTTTGTAGACATAATCTGGCCATCGTCTTTAAGGTTCTAGTTTAGTCAAGCTCACTATAATATCTTTACTTTCGGTGGCTGTCTGGCGTGGGTCACTCCCTTCCCTCCGATATGGTCGAGGGAAGTTATGGCTGTTCCAGTAGTCATACTCGCAAACGAGCGCTGCTTGTGGGGACTGTTCCATCTGGAATCCTTTAGACACTCTTTATAAATAACTTCATTAGTTTCATATCTTGGTCGTACGGCATCACACTGGAGCTAGATCGTAAACTACCTAAACATTGAATCCACACAATACGATTAATAAAAATAGAAAGAAAAAAGAGAATTAAATAAAAAATGATAAGCCCGCAAAGTTTTTACGCCAGATTTTCTCAGTGGAGGCCGCGTTCCGATTCAGTGGTAGATTAGTAGTTAAATTAGATTTAAAAAAATACTATTTGTGCGCCGCCGCAGGGTTTATACAAAATAAATTATTTGAGTTTCAGTGCTACAAAGAATAATAATATATCGATATTTACACTGGAACCCATTCGCTACTAAGTTTGGCCCACCTGTTTGTGTCCATTCGGTTCAGATGACCCGTTCAATTCCATTTTAATGTCGCGGTTTTAATTCCAACGTCTACAATGCGAGTCATGAAACGTGGCACCGTGTTCCGTACTTGATCAATACGTTTTATACCTAAGATACTACGCTCCATCGTTGGCAAACCTTGAGTTTAGACTTTTGAGCCTCGGTTAGTGACCACGTTGAAGCCCCGTAATACACATGTCGATAAGTTTCCGTTTTAATATCGCGCCACCGCTTTCTGGGTCTGCCTCGGCGACGATGACCTTGTTCTGAGATACATTAGGTAAATAAAAAAAATACACTGGGTGGTGGTAGTTGCGTGTAAAAACTAGTTTCTCTTAACACTTGCACCACACGTAATTACATAATTAACCTGTCATTACTTAATATCTGTTAGATGTTTCGACTGTGTTTCAACTCGGGATTTCATTCGATTAACATAAAGTGCAACATTTGTTATTGACATAATGGTTAATGTTTTCATTATTGCTTGATGTTAAAAAGTCCTTCAAGTCGGTAAGCATGTTGATTAAAATCTTTTTGGTAAGATTTATAAAACGTTAAATGTAAGTCGTTTTCGAAAAGAAGATTAATGTTATCAGATCGCAAGACGCTGTTTGCGGGACCGTGATGTTCTTAGCGATCATCCAGAATAAGCAGCGTTTGAGTCGGTCAATCTAGGATAGGTGACCGTTTCTGCCATTTTCACATTCGAGTGTCTCAGTGCTTTGGAAGGCACTTTAAGCCGTTGGAATCGGTAACCACAAATGTGGTATCGTTAAGCTCAGTTGAGAGACATAACTAGTGGCTTTATAAGTTCCAACATGGGGCCGCAAACCTGCCTCCACCAATCCACATTTAGTACGCGTGGTAGAGAACGACCTAATCCTTCTCACGAAGACGAACATCTTTACTCAGTTGTGAAATAGTATAGACAATTGTAGAGATAGTATTCTTACTATCTTAGCATTGAAAAAATAATTGAATCAGTTGGATTAAGGTACCACGCTGACCTCCCCCTCTGCATCTACATCAGCTGGGGGGCCGTCGGGGTCGCGGACGCAAGGAGCGGGGGCCCTGAGCGTCCTTCACGAGCAACCCCGAAGAGGAGGCGGCGTGGTGTGGCCCACGTCGCCGTGAGCACCGCGTCGGTGCGGGGGGCAGCGTGTCATCAAGTCTCCCTCCGATGGCGGGCTCGTCAGAGCGCGGCACAATAGGGGCACCGGTGCATGCCATACGGAGACCCCGGAGCCCAAAGTGCTGATGTCGGCCACCCTGGGGTTTTTAGTCGGTAGAAATCCGACACTCTCCGCGAGCTTCCCCCGAGGCTCGCGGAAGTCCTAGGCAGGAGTTTCCCCAAAAAAAAAGAAAAAAAAAAGATACCACGTTGAACTAATGTAGATAGTCAGGTTTTTGGCCATCTGGCAAGAAGAAGAAAAGTATATTTATTAGTACAGCCAACAGTTCAGTACACTACAGATTATAAGTTACAACGATAACACAAAAAAAAAACAGAAACATGTAGGTACATACTACGTAGCCGCACTAATGGTGTAACACTCAGCGTAAATCTGTGTTTCAGCGTGAACCACAACACAGCACTGATTTTCAGTGTTACCGCCTGAAGTTTAGGTTCTCGACAAACTAATTGCACAGCAATGAGTGGAAGACAGTCGAGACAAACCCAGCACAAACTTAGAATTAAAATAGTTATTTTTCATTTTATGTTTAAGAACTTCTAAACGAATAATACCGCGATTAAACTGATGGAAACAGCCTACATTTCGCAGTAGGTAGGCAACATCCTGAGGAACAAAAAAAACAATGAACTCTATAAAGTATTAGTGCTTTGCGAAGATCGTTAACGTATGTATTTACATTATCAAAATAAGAAAAAAAAACCTCTTTTTAAAATCGTCCATCACAAACTTGTTTTAGATTAGTTGTTTTTTATATTCATTATTTAATATTGTATGATAATTATTAATAAAATAATTATTACCACGTTTATTTTATCATTTATTTTTAATAACCTATTTCGTCCCACTGCTCAAAAAGGGCAAAGGTCTCTCCCATGATTCTCCACTCAGCCCAATCTTTGGCTACTTCCGGCCATTCCTTTTCATAAGCGTCCAGGTCGGTGTTCATCTGGTCTCCATTCAGTGGTGATTTTGATCCACCTATTAGGCCTCAATCTACACAATTTTATCATAATAATAATATTAGCCCTGTTAAGAAACTGTCCCACCGTTGGGCACGGGCCTTCTCTCAAACTGAGAGGGTTTAGGCCATAGTCCACCACGCGGGCCCAGTACAGGTTGGCGAACTTCACACACCTTCGAGAAACTCTTAAGTATGCAGGTTTCCTCACGATGTGTTCCTTCATCGTGAAAGCAAGTGACAATTAAATTTTAATACGCACATGCTTTTGAAAAGACAAGAGGTGTGTGCGTGGGTTTGAACACGAGACCTCTGACTTTGCAGTCCAATAGTCAAACCAATAGGCTATCACTGCTTTTTAACATACATGCTGCATATCTTTATAAAAACTTCTGAACGGATTTTGATGGAACCTTCCAGTTATATTACTTATATATCGAAATACCACATACGTTCACTATTCATAATGATACATACGCAAAAGAAATCGCGAGCGCCCGCTAGTTCTTCTATATAATGCTGCCTAATAAAAACAATTATGATGATTCTTAGAATAATTCAGTTGGCCTAGACTATCAAAGCTTCAGTCATTGCCACTGAGTATTAAACATAATCTAACGCAATAAAATTTGATGTTTATTAATTCCAATTATGTTCAATGTTGATTCATTTTGATGAGCCTTAATATCATTCAAGCTATTCACATTGTGGTTTTGAGGAGATCCTATTTATATCGCCACTCCAAATTACTTGCGGGCCTTAACATCATTCATTGTGGTTTTGAGAAGATCGTATTCATCTCGCCACGCGAAATGCCTCGCGAGGTAAACAGGCAGTAGGTACAGACTTCCAACAGGTTTTTTTCTTACAGGACATTTGGCTTCCTCCACTCTTATTGTACGTCTCATACATGCTCGCCGGCTATAGAGACTCTTGACTAGCCCTTAAGACACGGTCTATTTGATCATGGTGAGATAGTTTTATCCCCGGTACCTACATCCTTCACTTTCTATCTATCTATCTATCTATAACCACACGCCAGATCCCTTGCGGGGTAGGCAGAGAGTACAGAGTTCCAACAGGTTCTTTCCTTACATACCTCTCTGGCTTCCTCGACTCTCATAGTCCATCCTTTCACTTTCGCATTTTATAACTCGATTTTGGAAGTTTTTAAAGGATGAAGGAACGCCTATATTCTAGAGGTGGCAGAGGTGTACTGTCTACATGTAATAAGGGAAAGGGTTTCGTGTTTCCCACCCATCCCATATTTTGAAAACATCCTCAATATATTATAGAAAAACTTTAATTTGTTCAAACTAAAATATTTTTTTTGTGTAAGCCCTGCGGTTACGAATAGTCAATTTACATTTTTTTTAATGTAATTTTACTACTAATCTACTAACGGATCGGAACGAGGCCTCTACTGATAAGATCCGGCAAAGAAACTCAGCGGCCTTGTCTTTTTTTATTTTATTTATCTTTCTCTTTTTTCCTTTCTATTTTTATTATCATCTTGTGTGGATACAATTACAAATCTTGTTTAGGTTATAATTAAATAGTTAACCTGCAGTGCCCTCACGTTCTGCGTTCATTAGTTAGCATTCAAAGTCAAGCATTCACTTGATTAGGTATTATCTGGTGAAGCTAATATTTGTATGGGAGATTCCAGTTCTTTGACTATTAGCTACATTGTTCGGCGATGAGCGCTTGAATTTTCAAAAGCCAGCTATGCTTTCATATCCGTGCGCTTATCGTGAACAGAACAGCATAACGTTATCGAGAAAGTGTGCTGCCACGTTCTTGTTCTTTTTTTTTTTTTTTTTTTTTAAAAACGTAGCCCCACACTAGGATTTATTCCTGTGTCGTGGGTGCGTTTACAAACATGAAAATTCACAAACAAATACCCAAACCGGAACAAATAATTGTGGATCACACAAAGATTTGTTCCGTGCGGGAATCGAACCCGCGACTATTCGACACAGTGGGCGGAGCAGCTCAAGCTCTTAACCACTGCGCTAAATTGTCCGTCGTTTATTTAATAAATCGTAGTATGACAAGGACGCTAACATCAAAATTTTCGTGTTAATCCCCCTGATTGATGTTAGCGTAACGGTCTTGAGAAAGCACCACGGTCATCTTTAGTAAAGGACATTGCGGAAAATTGCCCCAAAACCAACAAATAATTGACCTATGCTATCATTTATCTATTTTATTAAAAAAATGGTAAATATCCGTATCTAACGGACAATTTGCAATTTAAAACCAATATTTCAAAGTATTGTAAGTACTTTATTGAAGTCGCCGACATCTTTACTGAATGTCAACACACGAAATATAACCTCATATGGCTACTGAATTATAACCTCAAAATCTAATAATTTTTGTGCAATATTGCGATTCTCCCGCTTGTCCGTTTAACGATAAATGCCTTAAGAGAATTTATGGGTGATTTGAAATCATACAAGTATTTTTTCATTACTGTTGGTTTTAAAGCAAATCATGTATGAGTGCGGAGAACATTATTTCTAGCGTGAAAAAGATGGCATATCAACTCGACAGCGTTACACCAACGTCAATTTGCTCGTGCTAAGCACTTGGAATATAAGGTCATCATTGTAATGTTAGTGTGGAAAATATAACTTGATCGTATAAGCTATTAAAATCTCAGATGAACAAAGATATTTTTTTCCGCAGAATTCTGCCAGTGAAAACAATCCTTAATTAAAACCTTGAGAAAAAATATAAAACTCAAAATCCTTCTTATGTTCTTATTCGGTATGACCAATTAAATACTGTAACACGGCATGTTACGATAACTTCGAGAAATTATTGTTAAATGGTCATCCTCATCATTGTAGGGCGATGTACTTTCAAAAATGCGACGTAAGATCAAAATTTTGTCAGAGTGAAAGATTCATTGTTTAGCCCCTGGTGTCAGCTGGTGCAACCCCTCAAATCCTCCGCTGAATTTCTTAGTGGGGCAGTCCTCCACGATGTACTGGATAGTCTACACTGAGTCTACACTGAGTCTACACAGTCACAGTAAGGAGATTCAGTGACGCCCAGTAAGGAGATTCAGTGCAGATGAAAATTGCACCTTGCGATTCCAGTTCTGATTCGGTTGATAGAGGACCACCCCCGCCGTTGCTCTTTGAAGCCTTGTTCCACGGTCGAGGTGTCGACTATGTTGATGTTACCCTGGGGGCATCCGAACTCTCCCATTGCTTTCTTCACTCTGATCGCATGTTGAGGTGGTTCTGGATTTTGTTGTCGCTCCCGATCCGTTTCCGGGAATGTAGTTTCTGAGCTCTGTGCTAATTTTTGAAGGTCTTCCGGATTGGCAAATGATATTCCACTGGTATATAGTATACCGTTATACGGTAACTTCACGAAGACATCGTAACGCAACGCGTTTAGTGATAACGAATACGTCCAGGAGCGGAATACCGCCATCGCAAAAACATCTTGAATTGAAACCTTGAGAAAAAAAAAACTTAAGATCCTTCGGGGCACGACAAAACACATTTTTATGAGGATTTTGACCGAAGTTTTAGGTAAATTGTGGGCCCGAAAACCGGTATTGTAATATTGTACGAAAAAATTAGTTCTTTTTTAAATGAAGTCCGGTTTTGAAAATGGTGATCAACGTGACTTTTCGGTTATTGCAAATTACACGTGATTATAATAATTGAGTTGTTACCTGAAAGGATGATAATTTATAAGGCGTTATTTTTGACACACACTTCGGTATTAATTCTTCTAATATTATACATGTGAAAGTTTGTATGTTAGTTACTCAAGGCAAAACGGGTGAACGGATTTGGATAAAATTGGCACACAGATAATTTAAATAATAATTATATAGTTTATTTGTGAACATAAGTATAACAAAGATTCGCCAGCCAATACTTGGCGTACAAATATACGTACCATACAGTCATAAAATGAAGAAAGCTTTACATTTATTGAAATGTTTACCTGTTAACAATAGTGAGCATTTATATATGTCAAAGTAAGTCAAAAGCAGGTAATATGTGAATAATTAATAAATTTGTATAATATAAAAATGTATGTATGTATACAAAAAATGATGAAAAGAAAATGAATGGAGAATTAAACAAAAAAGACAAGCCCGCTGAGTTTCTCGCCGGATCTTCTCAGTGGAGGCCGCGTTCCGCTCCGGTGGGAGATTAGTAAGTTAAAAAAAAAAAAATGTAAATATGACACTTTGTAAGCGCGCCGCAGGGTCTATGCAACATAAACCGATTAAAAAAAATTAATAGTTAAAATTTATCATATAGGAAATCTTGTATTGAATAATAAGATTTAACAATTAAAAATTTTAAAATTTCTAATTCAGTTATTAATTTTAGTTTATTACCTGGACTTACACATAGGATACTTTTTATCTTTGAAGAATGTTAGGTTCCAGTCTATAGTCAAAGCGGACGAAATCGCGGGCAGTAACTAGTATTATATTTGTAGAAGTGTGTATGTTTAAATCTTTGGATATTTGTTACTCAATCACGCTAAAATGGCTCGACGGATTTGGTTGAAACTTTACATACAGATAGTTTATTGCCTGTACTAACGCATGCAATACTTTTTATCTCGAAAAAATGTTAGGTTTCTGCCCAAAGTCAATGACGAAGTCGCGGCCAGAAGCTAGTAAAATATAATAACTAGTATCTGCCCGTGACTTCGTATACTTTAGACAGGAAGCTAAAATTTGTCCGTGAGAAAAATGCCATCTCTGTATGCCAAATTTCATTCAAATCCATTTAGCCGTTTGTGCGTGTTTGATTAACAAACATACAAACTTTAGCATTTATAATATTAGTGGAATTGTTCCAAAATGAAAGATCTTAAATCTAAACAGAAAATTAATTTTGCTACTCAAAAGAAGTTTCACATTGTAACTTTCTAATTTGTATTAGATTCACCTTCGTCATCATCTCAGCCTATACTCGTCCTCTGCTGAACATAGGCCTCCCTAATCGCTCTTCACAATCTGTTATACTGGAGATATCTTCAGTATAACAGATTACCATACTAATGGAACTATGAGAATGGAGGAAGCCAGAGAGGTCTGTAAGGAAAGAACATATTGGAACTGTGTACTTCCTGCCTACCTCACAAGGGAACTGGTGTGATGATATACATAGACAGACCATACTTAGAATTATGTAAGATTAGACTGATGGTAAAAATAATAAAAAGAATAAAATAAAAAATAAACACCGTCACGCCTATATTCCCCAAGCGGGGGTGGCAGAGGTGTACTGTGTACACCACTTTTCGCCGACGATGTTAGGTCCCATGTAATATAGGGCGAGCCTATTGCCATATACCGGGCACAATTCCAGACTCCGGACTGATACAGGAAATTCTTCGATAGAAAAACTATATTTGTCTGACCTAAGATTTGAACCCAAGACCTCGTGATCGCAAAGCACATTATATTAGTATAAAAAATACATAATAAATAATACATAATAATAAATTATGTATATATTTTTTTAAATATATTGTGTATTGTTTCAGGTCTACAATGGATCACACAAGAAATATCAATAGAATCGTTTGTACGATTGCCGTCTGCCTTCTCATAAGTAAGTATAATTTTTCCCAGAATTTAATATCTATCTATCTATATCATCACGCCAGATCCCTTGCGGGGTAGGCAGAGTGTACAGAGTTTCAACAGGTTCTTTCCTTACATACCTCTCTGGCTTCCTCCACTCTCATAGTTCGTCTCATACACGCTCGCCGGTTACGGAGGCTCTTGACTTGACCTTCAGATAAGACTCGGTCTATTATCTAATATCCTAGATAAAATGAAAGAAGAATGTAGGTACCGGGGAAGACCTAGTCTATCCTACTATGACCAAATAGACCGAGTCTTATCTGTCGATTCTTATCAAATATACAAAAGTTAATTACTTATTGAATTGCATGATTAATTTGGGTACCAAAGAGCTCAAAAAAATCGCAGAAAACTCCTTAAAATTGGAAATTTGAATGCCATATTGAATAAGTAAGGCAATAATCTAACTGGGGTGTTTGGGGCCTTGCGACATTTACGATACAGCTTGTATACAAGCCCCCGACAACAACTCTTGGAGAAGTGGCAAGCCCCGCCAGAGACAATACCCGCCTGGCTGGAAGATCTTCCTTTTGTCAAATCGTACCACAACGTTCCTGCCACTATACAGACAGAGGGCATAGTTCTGCGCCCGTACCTGATTTGCTCCAGAACCAACAGCAATGAAAAATACTTGCATGATTTCAAATCACCCATAAATTCTCAATATTGCACAAAAAGTATTAGATTTTGTGCTTATAATTCAGTAGCAATTAAATCATATGAGGTGTGTGTTGACATTCAGTTAAGATGTCGGCGACTTCGATATATGTACTTACAATACCATTATTATGATATTTGCCATTATTTTAATAGAATAGATAAATAATGATGGCATGGGTCAAATGTTTGTTGGTTCTATAGCAATTTTCGACAATGCCCTTTACTATATTATACAAGGTTACTTCATACTCCGATTATTGACTTCCAAAACATATTATAACTGTCACTTTAAATTACTCTTTATAGCCTTATTGTCTAGTCATAATACTGGAAAAGTCTAGATACCAAAGTACTTGACCTCACGATAATACAAGGCTAAGTCCATTTAGAGTTGAATATGTTTGACTGCCTTGTTGGTCTAGTGGTGATCACGGGTTCCAGGATACGACTACTGGGTTGGAAAACTTGTGAGGATGAATAAATGAATGAATGATTTTTTATTTGTTAAACATAGGTACATATAAGGTCTTTAAACAGTTTGTACAAAGTCACACTATGTTTTGCCTGCGGCATACAAATTATTATTCAAACATGTCATAGATTTAATATTACGAATATGATTGAACATGTGAAAATATTAATTACAAATAGTCCAGTTATAATTAAATACCGGGAAAAGTAGGAAAAATGGAAATTAGAATAATAAGTTGAAATATACATAATTCAGTCATACAATATTATCATTAAGAAATGTGTCAATTGAGTAGTATTATTTTTCATTCTTAAATTTGACTATTTGCATGATTTTATGTAATCTGGCAGTTTATTAAAAATGCGCAGTGCCATTCCAAATAAACCATTTTTAGTAACGCAGTCCTACATATTTTGTTACACAGAATATTTTGGTATTGAGTGCGTAATTACATTTCCGTGTTTCAGATAGTTTTGAAAACAATTTCGGATTCTGCTTTACAAATACTGCTACCTCTAAAATATACAATGAAGGAAAAGTAAGAATCTTCAGGGCTTTAAACATCGAAATACAGCTATCAGTCATTGCTAGATTGCTCCGATATACCTTTTTTGTGCTATAAGAACCAAATCTCTGTCTGTAGAGTGACCCCATAGGATAATGCCGTATCGTATAACAGAAGCAATTAGACCGTGGTACGCCGTTAAAATACCTCTCTCTTCTTTCTCGCTTTGCCACCTTTGACAGATTAAAAAGTGCATAAGTCGATTGCCTTTTGCATAACTTTTTAATGCGGGGTTTCCAGTTTTTTTTTTTCTTTTTCTTTTAAAAACGTAGCCCCACACTACGATTTATTCCTGTGTCGTGGGTGCGTTTACAAACATGAAAATTCACAAACAAATACCCAGACCGGACCAAATAATTGTAGATTACACAAAGATTTGTCCCGTGCGGGAATCGAACCCGCGACTATTCGACACAGTGGGCTGAGCAGCTCAAGCTCTTAACCACTGCGCTAAATCGTCCGTCGTCAGTTCATTTGACTAAGGTTATTCCTAAAAAGAGTGTAGTTTTTACTTCTTCAATAGGGGTATTCTATTGAAAAAATGTTAGTAGCTAGCCGGAATCTGGTACTGTTCCAAGTATAATGCTAATAGAATAGCTCCCTATTGCATTAGGATCTAATGCAATTGAAATATTGTTGGCGAAATGTGAGTACACAGGGGACAACCCTGCTTACCCCTCTTGGGGAATACACACATGATGGTGCCTGTTTGGGACAAATCTTTGTGTGACCCACAATAATTTGTCTCGGTCTGGGTATTTGTGTATGTGAATTTTGATGTTTGTAAAAGCACCCATGACACAGGAATAGCCCCGAGTGTGGGGCTACGTTATAAAAATAATAAAAAAAATCTGGCATGATGATAGAGAGAAGAAAGGGAGAGAAAGAAAAGAGATTTTAAATACGTTTATACACGGTGATCACAGTAATCTCGGCCAAGCGACCATGTTCGACCGACCCATTCCCTGGGTCAAAGAGGTCAAATATCTAGGGGTCACCCTAAACAGTACCATGTCCTTCGGCCCGCACATCAAGCGGGTCCGTCACCGAGCATCATTTGTGCTGGGTCGTCTCCATTCTTTAATCTGCAAGCGGAGTAAAATGTCCCTTAGAAATAAGGTAACACTTTACAAAACTTTCGTTCGACCCATCATGACTTATGCGTGTGTTGTGTTCGGGCATTCGGCCCCCTCTCACATCGATAAACTCCAAGTGGTTCAAAACCGCTTCCTCCGTAAAGCCGTAGGAGCCCCCTGGTTCGTACGGAACGTCGACCTCCACTCCGATCTAGGTCTCGAACCTATTCGCGCCTTTATTAAAAAGGCGTCAACACGTCACTTCGCGAACGCATCTACCCATGCGAATCCGTTAATCATAGCCACCGCCGACTACGATCTCCCCCCCGACCCCTGCCGCCACCGCCGGCCGCGACATGTTCTCACCGACCCCCCCGATGCTTTGTCATCCCTTCTTTCCGCTCAGAATACGGGCGACGACGACGACGTAGTAGTAGATCCCCTCCCATAGCCGGCGTTTGAACGGTGCACTTAGTAGTGCACCCGTCCCCCTACAGCGACTGTCCCAACCGAGGGCGCCCTCGAGTATGTCGCCTCTTGCCCTTCTGGCTGGCTAGAGCGTAGTGCACGCTCGCCTTTAAGTCCGGTGAAGCTGTAAAGGCCTCGCGGCCAACAGCGTACATCATTCACACACACACACACACACACCTATCTATCAATATAGGCTTGAGTAAAATTACAAACGTATTCACCCAAGTAGAGCCGCGCGAAATATCTAGTATAAAATATTTTTTTTCTTTATATATCTATATCGTCATGCCAGACCCCTTGTAGGGTAGGCAAAGAGCAGATTTCTAATAGGTTCTAACCTTCCAGACCTCTCTAGTTTCCTCATCCATCCTATCATATTTCTTCTCACGCACGCTCGCTAATGTAAAATATTATTGAATAAATGATAAGGATTACATACACACTTTAATAGTTTACATGAAATAAAAATATCCTGATTCTGATTAAATATTTAGAAGTTTCTGAAATTTACTTGAAGTTTTTCTGAAAATTACCTATAAGAAAATTATTTGTCAGTTATGTTATTATCAATTGTCTGTCTGGTCAAATAGACCGTGTCTTATTTGAAGGGCAAGTCAAGACTCTCCGCAACTGGCGAGCGTGTATGAGACAAACTATGAGAGTGGGGGACGCCAGAGAGGTATGTAAGGAAAGAACCTGTTGGAAGTCTGTACTCTCTGCCTACCCCGCAAGGGATCTGGCGTGATGATATAAATAGATAGATATGTCAGTTTGTTCGGACATAACTCAAGAATCACTAAAACCATGTCGAACACTTTTCTACCTACCAGCCCTGCGCCATGGTTCATGCGAGCAAAGCCGAGGGACAGAGCCAGTGGAAACACATTATGATATAAATTAAATGCTTTTTGGCAAAGCTCATCTCACAAATAGAATGATAAATATATTTTAATTTCATTCATTGAATATTCTGAGCTACGTAATTAAACAATGTACTAATTAAACTATCAAAGTGAACACCGCAGGCATTGCGACTGCATTCATTAAAATTAACACCTGCCAGACAGTTTTCATGAATATTAGGTGTTTAATATAAACTTGGAGTATATCAATCAATCAATCAATCAGCCTAGCGCAGTCCACTGCTGGGCATAGGCCTCTCCTAACACGCGCCATTGCACACGGTCCTCCGCCTTCCGCATCTAGTCTGTCCCAGCGACCTTTTTGAGGTCGTCGGTCCATCTAGCTGGGGGCCGTCCTACCTTACGCTTACCAAGTCGCGGTCTCCACTCTAGGACACGTTTGCTCCATCGGCCGTCGGTCCTTCTGCAGATGTGACCAGCCCATTGCCACTTTAGCTTACTGAGTTTGCAAGTTATGTCGGTAACTTTAGTTCTTTGTCGGATTACCTCGTTACGAATTTTATCCTTCAAAGAGACGCCGAGCATAGCTCGCTCCATAGCCCGCTGTGCGACTTTAAATTTGTGGACTAGTCCCACTGTGAGTGGCCACGTCTCAGCCCCGTAGGTCATAACAGGTAGGACGCATTGGTTGTAGACTTTAGTCTTTAGGCATTGCGGTATAGGCGAAGAGAAACGTGACGTAGTTTGCCAAATGCTGCCCAACCCAATTGGATCCTGCGGTTGATTTCTTTCTCGAAGTTGTTTCTACCAAATTGGACAACTTGTCCAAGTAGACATACTCCCGAACAACTTCGAGCATCGAACCATCGACGTAGTATATACATAAAACAAAATAAACAAACTGTTCATTAATATAAGAATAACAATTCTGATAAATTTGAATAAGATGTTTTTCGGATGAAGAATAAATGATAGTACAAAAAAAAAGTTATTGAAGTGATAATTGAAGTGATAACTTCTTTAGGCGCGTTGGATATTTTTTGAGATAGGAAAAACCATTGAACTCGCGACACTGTTACCGTTACCGACACCTCTGTATATAAGTATGTACAGATATTGTGTATGTACGTACATAGATACACATGCACGTTGGCATTTTTTGAGATGGGAAAAAACCATTGAACTCGTGACACTGTTACCGTTACCGACACCTCTGTATATAAGTATGCACATGTATTGTGTATGTACGTACATAGATACACATGCACGTTGGCATTTTTTGAGAGTGGAAGAAACCATTGAACTCGCGACACTGTTATCGTTACCGACACCTCTGTATATAAGTATGCACATGTATTGTGTATGTACGTACATAGATACACATGCACGTTGGCATTTTTTGAGAGTGGAAGAAACCATTGAACTCGCGACACTGTTACCGCTACCGACACTTCTGTATATAAAAAAATTCAAAAAATATTTCCTGTCGATTCAAAAAATATACACGTAATTGTTCAAATTTTCACTTCTGTTGGCACTCCCGGAGTGCTACTGTCCTTTTTTTTTTGCAGTCAGGTAATGGTGTAAACAAAAATGCCCAATCAAAATTAAATTTGTATAAAAAATGTTGTGTCTATGCTGATTGCTGTTAAGGAGTTCCTTCGTGTGAAAACAATCCAGTAGAATCACGTCATGCTTACATAGTTACTGCTTATTAGATTGGTATTGACAAGTTCTATACAACCAGATAGTGTTCAGGGTCTGATGATGAAGCCGAAAGGTGGCCAATGGAACCACCCAACTACTCAATATGACTCAATATGACCTTGTTTTAGTTCGTTGGATTTGTCTTGACGAGTACTTAAGACCCGGATGGTGTCCAAGGTCTGATGATGGAGCCAGAAGAAAGCCATAATAAATCCTAATCTAAGCAAAATATCTTCGTTGTGTTTTTGTTATAAAAGCTTGTCTAAAAAGGCCTTTTAAAATTAAATTTTTTAGTACGCCTTCATTTCTAACTGTTGCTGTTTAACTGATCCATTTCCGTCTTCCTCTAGCACCATATTTGAAAAGCCTTCGGCATTGCAAGTTGAATAAAAGCTTGTAAGATATGTTAATAGAAGGATTAATATTACTCGAACTTCTGCAGTACTCCTGCCTAGCCACATAATTTCATACAATATTCAATCGAGCCGAGCGAGCAAGTTAAGCCGGTTGCAGATCCGCGGATTCTTATAAATTAACATTTATACAAAATTTATTTTTAATTTATGAACGCAACTTTTGACCGGAGAGAGTTGTTTCATAATTATTTTAATGGTGGCATTTTTTCACCGTCTAGACGATACCATTAGTAGTTGGGCAAAACTTAAACAGATTTATTTGTAACTTGTTTTTTCAAACTAGTCCTAAACGTGGTAGGACTAGTTTGAAAAAACTAAACATAAGCGGGGGTTGCATACACTTTATGTTGATAAAATCCAGTTTTATATTCAGGTGGTTACAGAAATATAAATTTTCAACCAACCAAAACCAAAGTTCTTGCCAAAAGTTAATAAAATCTAGTCAGCGGTTAAGACGTGAAAAGGAAACAGAGAATTAGAGTTCCTTTTACATTTATAATGTTAAGGTTGTATGGATTCAGCACAATTAAAAAGAAAATAATTATTTCTGAATAATAAAATAGTCCATCTATCTAAATCATCGCGCCAGATCCAACAGGTTTATTCCTCACAGAAAATAAATAAAATAATTATCATATCCGAAGCATCTGTAAACATCATTATTTAATTTGTTGCGGTTAATACAGAACGAATTGATAAATAAAAAAACTGAGTAAAGCAAAAATATTTGGCAAACACACAAAAATAATTAAAATTGAAGACGATCAGCCAGGGCTATTATGGAAATATTTTCAAGGTCGCTGCGAGCGTTTGACCCCACTTATAAGTACTCTTAGGGTTTGTTCAAATAGCCGACGGAGCCTGACGGAATCGCTCGGTAGGCGGTGGGCAGCGCGGCGCACACGTCACACTGTGGGAGCGATGGCACACCGGCTGGGCCTACGCCTGACACTAGCGACCCACTCGCACGCGTATTGGCGTCTCGCTTCCGCTGTGCTTCGTTTGTAAGCGCGATGGCAGCGGGTTGTGACGTTTGCCGTCGCGCCAAGCGGGGCTGCGCTGTGTGGAGCCTCCCGTACATTTCAGTACATTACAACTCCCCAAGCCGCGCCACCGTTGCGCTCCCATCGCGCTGCGTCGGCTATGTGGCGAAACCGGCTGTTTCGATCTGTTTGCGTATGTGAATTACATATTTGGAAACACACCCATGACACAAGAATAATTCGGGAGCAGAGCTACTTTAACAAAAAATATTTTGTATGCATCCACCGTTTACCGATCGTTGTTGTGCCAAATTAATGTCTTGTATGTTCTCTCATTGTCAAGTTTCATTGTTGAAAATTGCAATTCAGTTCTCAAATACTATTACTATTCAAGCAGAAGTATTGCTAGGTCTCCAAGCAGGCTCTAACGTGCAATGCTGATTGCTCCATGCAACTGCAGACACAAGATTAAGGTAGTCAATCTGTACGACAGATAAGTATCGAGTTGCTTTCACCCTTGTTAAGATGTGTGGAGTAGGTCAATTTGGTTCTGTGTTTGGAATATATTTATCTGTAAGGGAATAACCTCTTGGACCTTTGCAAAATCCTGTTTACTCTGCAAGGGATCTGGTGTGATAAAACATTTTTATCATATTTCTGTGTGGTTTATGGTTGAGCCACTGTCTTCAGGTCAGTGGTGTGACTTGGGAGAAGCTCACTGGAATGATGCGGGCTAATGATGATAGTAATTATAGTTCAGTACGATGAAATCCACTTATTAAAATTAAGTAAAAAGGTAAAAAAAAATCTTATATTTTTTCTATAACCTCACGCCAGATCCCTTGCGAGGTAGGCAGAGAGTACAGAGTTCCAACAGGTTCTTTCCTTACATACCTCTCTGGCTTCCTCGACTCTCATAGTTCGTCTCATACACGCTCGCCGGTTACGGAGACTCTTGACTTTTCCATCAGATAAGACTCGGTTTATTTGGTCGTGGTAAGATAGTCTAGGTCTTCCCCGGTACCTGCAACCTTCCACTTTCACATTGTATATCTGTTTTGTCATTCTTTCCTCTGGCATTTTTTCTATATGCCCGAACCAACGGAGCATGCCCTTTCTCATCTTTACACCGATACTATCTTTCATACCTACTCGCTGTCTTACTATGCTGTTGCTAACGCGGTCGGTCAGCTTCACTCCGCACATCTTCCGCAGAGCTCGCATTTCTACCGCATTTATCCTACTTTCATTCTCCTTCTTACATACCCAGCTCTCGCTACCATATAACAGCGTTGGGACAAGAACTCCGTTATGTATGGCCAGCTGCGCCTATATTTTTTATTTTTTATAAATAGCTGTAATAGCCTTACACTCAGATTTATTCCTGTATCGTAGGTGCGTTTACAAACATGATACATGAAACACAAACAACCAGACCGAAACAAATGATTGTGGGTCACGCAAAGTTTTGTCCCGTGCGGGAATCGAACTCGCGACTATTCGACGCAGTCGGCGGAGCGGCTTATGTTTTTAACCACTGCGCCAAATCGTCCGTCGCTTCGTCACAAATAAATATTTGAAATTCAAAAGGTTAATATAAAAAAAATAGTTCTTAAAGCTACAAAATATTTATGAAGTGGAACAAAAAACATTTATCTTGGCAATTCTTGATCTCATGTCAAACTTTTGTTACGAAACGCCGTTATTTTACGCCTAGGGTAACAAAGTTCTTGACATATCTCTGTCTTGTCGCGCCGCCTGCGCTACATTTGCAAATCACCACAAATCCACAGGCTCTATCCGAAAAGGCTTAGAAATATTTTGGTTGCTTTATATATTTGCGTCATTTTAGGGTTTCTGTTGGTGCAAGACTAGCGCTCTTGAAAAATGCCTAATGAAGTTTTTATTATCTATACTACTATACAAATAAATAAAATTGAAGTGTCTGTTTCATCATCATCATTTCAGCCTATACTTGTCCACTGCTGAACATAGGCCCCCCACTCGCTTTCCAGCGTAACCGGTCCGATGCCACCTGCATCCAACGACTTCCTGCGATTTTCACAAGATCGTCGGTCCATCTGGCAGGCGGCCGTCCCACGCTGCGCTTGCCAATACGTGGTCTCCACTCTAGAATCTTTCTGCCCGTCCGATCTTTGCGCTATGTGGCTCGCCTGTTACCACTTCAGCTTGCTAAGCTTAAGGGCTATGTCGGTGACCTTGGTTCTTTTACGAATCTCCTCATTCCTGATTCGATCACGTAGAGAAACACCGAGCATAGCTCTCTCCATAGCTTGCTGAGCAACTCGGAGCTTTTTTATGAGATCTATTGTTGACCTAGACCACGTCTCTAATCAATATATTATCACTGGTAACACACATTTGTAATGACAAAATAACAGCTTTTTACTAAATGCATATAAAAGTATATACGGTTCTTATAACTAACTAACAATTCTTTAAATGTTGAAGGAGCCTTCACTGGCAGATAGCTGATGTTATAAGGAATAACTTAGGCTACTTTTATATTAGAAAAGATTTTTTGTTAAACTCCACGCGGGCCAAGTCGCGGGTAACAGCTAGTAAATCATAAAGGTTATGATTCATCTATACAGGTAACAGTTACGCTTTCTGTTAAGTGGGCTGTTGGGAAATATGTAGAATATTAAATTTTATAAAATACTATCTGGTTCCCGCAGTTCGCACCGAATCGGCAACAGCGCCACCTCTGGGTCCAACTATACTTAATAAATAGTTTCTTTCATTTTTCTTATTTTTTTAAAACGTGTCTTTTAATAAATCCTAGTGTGGGGCTACCCACACTAGGATTTATTCCTATGTCGTGGGTGCACACACGTGTTTACAAACATGAAAATTCACATACGCAAATACCCAGACCGGAACAAATAATTGTGGATCACACAAAGATTTGCCCCGTGCGGGAATCGAACCCGCGACTATTAAACACAGTGGGCAGCGCGCTAAATCGATCATTTAGTTAGGTAAAGTTTCGTCAAAGTAAAGCGTTAAGTATAAATAAAAATCATCAAAATCGCTCGTTTAGGACGAGTAGAATTATGAACACACTCATATCGGAATTCTATATTTAAAGGTTTAGAAAAATGTTTTATAATTTATTACTTTAATGTTACTTTTAAATGGAAATATTTAAAAAGATGCTTATGGTCTTGACATTTCAATGATAATATTAGTTCATGAGATTCTTTAAATATTTAAAAAATTATATAATCACTATTTCAAGGCAAATTAAATATATTTTGTATATTCATTATGCAAAAATTTGCAGTGGTTGAAATATATTGAGAAGTAAACAAAAACAAGACTTCATTTCGACAAACAACTGGAGAAACGACACAACTTGACAACTTTTGACGACTCGATTCAATTTTCAAAATCGACTAAGTCGGAGCTCTTCTTAGTGTATAAAAATTGTACGGAGCCCTTTGTGGATATTTGGGAAACTTAACTAGAGATTTAAAAATTAAGAATAATAAATATTTTTTCCAAGTTGTTTACATATAAATTATTGGTTCTCTCATACTCAAAGCAAAATATAGATGAAAAAAAATATTGCAATAGAGTAAACGTGGAGTTTCTTGCCCTTCTTCTCAACAGAAATGACATTCAGAAGTGGTTATAGTTATGATAGTTTACGTGAATAAATATATTCTGATTCTAAAATAATACTGTTTTCACGGTTTACCTATGCACTATGCTCTAGTACTGTAGCAATAACTGCCTATCGCCCTAAGCTATATTAGTAGTCTAGTTCACTGCCGTTTCGGGTACCGCGCGACATTCGCCGCTCTGAATGGATTGCAAAATCTATATTATACGCTGAACAAGTGATCTTGGTACTTTTTGAGGTAGCCATTTATCCTATTAATATTATAAACGTAAAAGTTTGTATGTTTAGACGTTTGGATGCTGGTACTTAATCACCCAAAAACGGCTGAACGAATTGGAATGAAAGAGCAATGGCGAGGTTCTGCCAGAGTGTCTTATAAGGTATATTAAAATACGACATGTGCAAAAATTTGTGATATAATTCTATCGGTTTTTATACAAAATTAATTTCGTAGCGCAGGATAACATTTTTTAAATTAAAGTACTTTATTTGATTAATTTCATATTTATCCAATTTTATTTGAATTACCATAACTGCCACATTTGAAAAAAGAAATTTCAATACTAGAAATTAATCAACATTTGTAAATAAACGTTTAGTTAATTAGTGTTAATTTAATGACTTAATTTATAAAAAACTGTCGTAATGTTTTACTTTCAGATAGTTGAAATAATTTCTAATTAGGTAATATAAAAAAAAAACACATTTTAGCATATTTTCAATAGTTTATTGAACTGATTGAAAAGAAATGTAGTGGTCCCTGCCGCCACCGCCGGCCGCGACATGTTCTCACCGACCCCCCCGATGCCTTGTCATCCCTTCTTTCCGCTCAGAATACGGGCGACGATGACGTAGACGTAGTAGTAGATCCCCTCCCATAGCCGGCGGTTGACCGGTGCGCTTAGTAGTGCACCCGTCCCCCTACAGCGACTGTCCCAACCGAGGGCGCCTCGAAGAGGCGCCCTCGAGTATGTCGCCTCTTGCCCTTCTGGCTGGCTGGAGGTAGTGGTTGCACGCTCGCCTTTAAAATCCGGTGAAGCTGTAGAGGCCTCGAGGCCAACAGCGTAGGTCATTCACACACACACACACACACACACACAAATGTAGTGGCAATACTTCGTAACAATGACATTTGTGTTGACAATTTATTGACAACTTCAACATACCAAAACATTTTACGGTATTCTTTTTTCCATGTTGCTTGATTTGTTTTTAGTTTTAAACGTTGCAGCTACTCGATTTTATCGTACGAAACTGATAATTTCTTTGTCTAGAAGGCCTCCGATCGTACCTCAAGAAATTGTGTAGGTATGCTTCGCTCGGAGGCGGAAAATAATGATCAGCGATATAAGTCTTGAATTAAACACGAGAGCATGCTCTACAGCTAGACTCTTATAATAACTAATTGATAACCATTTTTATTTTGCTGCTGTGTATGAGTAACAAAAATAATAAATCAACTAATTCTGCCCCACTGCTAATCAAATGTCTCACAAATCGAGATGAGAGATAGATCATATTCAATAGAAGATTATTTAAAAGATATAAATGCTTGGATAGATGCTATTCTAGCTCCACTTGAGTCATGATAACCTATTCAACTGTTGTTAGTTAACATTCCCTCTCTTCCTTCTATTAATTTAACATAATGTCATTTTTTGTGTACTTTTTTTTTTGTAAATGAGGGTACCATGTAGCCATTCTCATAAATAGTATTATTCGCTTTTTTAACTTCAGACTCACCCAATGACCAACCTACATTGTTCTCCCATACCCCACAACAGACTGTAGATGAAAAAGTTTGTAATTTTTTATTTTAAAAGAGTAACTGTGGCAGAAAGATTCTAGAGTGGAGACCACGTATTGGCAAGCGCAGCGTAGGACGACCGCCTGCCAGATGGACCGACGATCTTGTGAAAATCGCAGGAAATCGTTGGATGCAGGTGGCATCGGACCGGTTACGCTGGAAAGCGATTGGGGAGGCCTATGTTCAGCAGTGGACAAGTATAGGCTGAAATGATGAACTGTGGAGTTTCTTGCCCTTCTTCTCCCCAGGAATGACATTCCGAAGTGGCGGTAGAGTCTTTGTTACTTTTCTGACGATTCATAAATACTGTATTGGTTTACATGAATAAAAAGTATTCTGATTCTCATTCTGATAATATTCCACCACCTTTTCATATAAACTTAAACGTAGTGCCTACTATTATAATTTCTAATGGTTGCAAGTTACTAGAAGACTTGTAAATACAAATCACCAATGACCCAATGCTAACTATTAAGAGGTAATTTCATTAAGTTCATATTGACATAACCTCAAAACATGAAATGTTAGTATGGCTGCATTAAGTTAAATGAATACTATTATAATTTCTTATGGTTACCTCTGAGTGTTTTAGAAGCCTCAAAGTTCTAAGGAGTAGATTCCTAACTATTTAATATCCTGACATATAAATATGAATATTGACATAACCTTAAAATGTTAATATCTTTTTTTTCGCTGTCTTAAATAAAAATTCTTAGTGTTCTGGCAAACCATGTATGGGATTCTGCCAATGTCCTTTGGCACACAGATAGTTTATAATCTGGATTAACATATAAGATACTTTTTATCCCAGAAAAATGTTACATTCCTGTCTAAATTGAAAGCGGTCGAAGTCGCGGGCAGAAGCTAGTTTGAAATATAAAAAAGCTATGCGAGTGGAGGAAGCCAGAGAGATCGGTAAGGAAAGAACGGTTGGAAGTCTGTACTCTCTGCCTACCCTGTATTCCCTACTGGCGCAATGATGTACCTAAATAGAGAGAAAAAGCAAAAACACTATTTAGCATTTAGGCTGAAGCAGAGTACCGTTTGACCCCACACAACTTGTCTGTTTCAGATTCATGGTCCTTTTACTTTTTCCTGCAGTGTGTTGCTTATATAATTTATTTTTCTTTCTTTCTTTATTTATAATCGGTTCTTTATTTCAAATCAAGTGCATAATTGCTGTTGCAAAAATACAAATGTCTCAACTTTTAAAGTTCATGAAATAATGCGGCCTGCAATGAGAAATAAATTAATCATACTCATTTTAATTTAGTACCAGTTTCCGCCCGCGACTTCGTCCGTGTTGATATAAGACAGGAACCTAACATTTTTCCGGGATAATTAGTATAGTATGTGTTAATCCAGGTTGTAAAACTCTCTGTGTGCCAAATTTCATCCAAATCCATTAAGCTGTTTTGGCGTGATTGTGTAACAAATATCCAAACTTTCACATTTATATTATTAAAAGGCCTCTTTGGTCTAGTGGGGTCATGAAGACATGGGTTCAAATCCTAGGTCATACAAATGTGGTTTTTCTAACGAAAAATTCCCAGTAGGAGTTCGGAGGCTGGGATTGTGCCCGGTATATGGCAATATGCTCGCCCCCTATTACATAGGATCTAACATCGTCGGCAAAAAGTGGGTGTACTCAGTACAACTCTGCCATCCCCGCTTGGGGAATATAGGCGTGACGGTGTGTGTGTTAATTATGTATAACGTCCCTTTTGTGAAAGAAATAAATATGAAGTATCAAAACCTGTAAGTTTACTATTTGCAATCGTTAACGCTAGTTAAAAACGGAAAATGTAATGACATTTTACATCAAATGTCACGTGGTCTGAAGAAGGCGCTTTTGCTTGCAGAAATAGAAAAATGGAGATGCTTGCAACTTGTCTAGGCTCTTTGAACTTCTATAAGTTATTTTCTGTACGATTCAACGAGACACTATAAACAATAAGGTCCACGCTTCAATAAAATACTCTACCTATTTTTATAATTTTACCTGAACAGAATTGCCTTGCCAATTAAGCTTAAGGAAAATTATCGGAAATTTAATAATTGCGAAAAAGATACATAATTCGATATTCATCTGAAAAAAAGATCGGAATCTATTGTTTCAAAATATTCGTAAACATTGGTTTACGATGTTGCTTCATATAGTGAAAATTTTGACATAAGTCTCATTTGAATATCAATCTGTTAGTATGTGAATTTAATAGGGTCTTTTTTTGAAGATTGGTCAGCTATTGAGCCGTATCTCACCTGATGAAAAGTTATGATGGAGTCAAAGATGCAGCTCGCCGACTTAGTAATAAAGAAACAATAACCATAGTCATGTATATATTTCCGAAGATGAAGAAATTGTTGCTGTGGTATACTCTATAGGAGGCGAGTCGATGCTTCCGGATTGCTATTAAGAATGTTTCGATAGGAATTCAACACTTTATCCGACCTAGGATTTGAAACCAGCGCCTATAGCCAAGTTGACAATCTACAGTCGTTAACGCTAATAGATAGCGGAAAAATGTATGGGAATTACATTTTGCAACGTAAAGTCACGTGGTCAAAACAATGCGCTTTCGATTACGATAAGAGAATAGAAACAAAACGCTTGCAACTTGTCTAGGCCCTTAGGACCTCGTAATCGCCATTTGGACTAAGCGGCATTAAACGAACAAAGCAGTATATTTTAACTAGCATAAACAACATAAGCTGCAGAATATTACCCACAAAGTATTGTTGCACGATCTATTGTTTTGAAACACAGGCAATAAATAATTTTATTACACATTTAAATATATAAGTACGCAATATGAGGATACCTACATCTTTGGATGTCACGTAATTCTGAGTTAAACGTTAAGTGTTTTATGATGTCAAATAGTAAGTACGCGGTATTTTTTTAGGCACTTAAATCTTATGAATATTATAGAACAAATACTAATACAGTATGCGCGTATCTAAAACTAGAATAGATCAGTCTATACTGTCGCAATGTTGCGCAAAGACCTTCTATCATACATCGCGGAGAGTTTATACCCTACCACATGGACGTGTGCGGACTGGTGGAAGCAGATTCATAGCTACCAGCTGTTAAAACTTATAAAGCCACCTATATGGCGGTGGAACTTGGCCTAGCGAATACCATAAGCAGTAGTAACCGGTACTAATGGCATAATGTGACTGTAACGTGTTTAAAGCACTCTTAAGACGCTTAAAATGGAAATTGCACACTGGGTCCACATAATCAGATTGACCTTGGTAATCAAAACAAAGAGCGCTATGAGCGCCTCTAAATTTTAATTTAGATTCATCCAGTTTAAAACCAGACGTGGCGAACATTGTCAAGACCTTGGTCCTTTATACATATTCTAAAAATATATAATAATAAATAATAATAATATCAGCCTATACTGCCCACTGCTGGGCAAAGGCCTTCTCTCACAAATCGAGGTGAGAGAGATTGGGTCATACTCCACCACGCGGACCCAGTGCGGATTGGTGGAGGCAGGTTTGTGGCCACCTGCTGTTGGAACTTATCAAGCCACCTTTAAGGCTTCCAACTCGGCTTAACGACTACCACATTAAGTGGTAACCGGGACCAACGGCTTAACGTGCCTTCCGAAGCACGGAGACGCTCGAATATGAAATGCCACAAACGGTCACCCATCTCAGGCCGACCGAGTCGAACGCTGCTTAACCTTGGTGATCGGTAAGAACACCGCGGTCGCACAGCGCTACGAGCGCCTCTAAAAATATGATGAAATTAAATTCAACGAATGATAAAACATACATACTATGCAAAAGTGGAATGATGTGAGTACCGGGGAAGACCTAGACGGATGGTGAGATCACCATGACCAAATAGACCGTATCTTATCTGAGGGACAAATCAAGTCTCCGTAACTGGCGAGCGTGTTTCGAATAAACGATGAGAGGGAAGACAGGGAGGTCTGTTAGGCTTTCCTAACAGACCTCCCTGTCTTCCCTCTCATCGTACTTTTACCTGTTGTAACTCTGTTCCTCTTCCTTCTCCGCAAGGGATCTACCGTGATGATATAGATATCATCATCATCATCATTAATCAGCCTGTATCTACCCACTGCTGAGTGTAGGCCTCTCCTCTATCACGCCATTCGTTCCTATCCTGTGCTAATCTATTCCACCATTTGCCAGCCACTCTTACGATGTTATCGCTCCATCTAGCCGATGGTCTGACTATGGGTCGGCGTCCTGTTCTGGGCCACCACTCTGTTACGGCCTTGGTCCACCTGCCATCTTTACGCCTCATCAAGTGTTCCGCCCATCTCCACTTTAACCTTGTGATATAGATAATTACGATAAGATAGAAAATTACAAAGAACAAAAAGGTATTAATTTGACTTCTAGTTCCTTAATTAATTTTAAAATGTACAATCTAATCAAAATCTAAAGTAACTAACTCTGATATTACCTTTTTGATATAGACCTTTAAAATACTCATACAAATCAAATTAAAGAACTATACATAAGTAAAAAAGAACAATGAATTGCTTCACTATGATCATATGATTTCTAAGATTAATGATGCCGATTACTTGTGACTCGGTGACCTTAGTTTCAAAACTAAACATTGTTTGGTCCTTCACATTTAGTCGCGATTAGCAATACCTCTGGTACGTGTACGGTCAAGGACATAAGCCGCTGTACATTCTCGGTTTTGCACATGGAAAAAACAGAAAGAGAGAAAGATTTAATCGGCCAAATAATATACTTTTATAGGTCAGTACAACAATCCGACAAAGGAACGTAAGTAACATAAACCGAAAGAACTATGAGCCTTGCATATATCCATGGCGCTGGTCTTCGTCTGGGCCGAAATCGCTTGCACAGTCTTTTTACATAAAATCCATTATTGTTCTGGATCTGAAAAATATTTAAATATTTCGCTTAGTTGATCTTGAAATGACCATCCATGTTTTAAAATAAAGAGTACTACTTTCTGCCCGCGAATTATTCCAAGTTGACTTTAGGCATGAACCTTACATTTTTCCGGGATAAAATATATCCTATATGTAAATCCAGGTAGTAAACTGTGTGCCAAGTTTTATCTAAATCTGTTCAGCCGCTTTTGCGTGATTGAGTAACAAACATCCAAGCATCTAAACATACTTTCACATTTATAATATTAGTAGAATAATTACTGAAACATGTATTGGAGCCGGGTGGAACGAGTTTTGGGGTTGAGTGGACTAAGCCATTTTGCGACCTAATAATAATATATATTTAATAATATAATATCAGCCTATACTGCCCACTGCTAGGAAAAGGCCTTCTCTCACAAATCGAGGTGAGAGAGATTAGGTCATACTCCACCACGCGGACCCAGTGCGGTGCGGTGGAGGCAGGTTTGTGGCCACCAGCTGTTGGAACTTATCAAGCTGCCTTTAAGGCTTCCAACTCGGCTTAACGACTACCACATTAAGTGGTAACCGGGACCAACGGCTTAACGTGCCTTCCGAAGCACGGAGACGCTCAAATATAAAAATGCCACAAACGGTCACCCATCTCAGGCCGGCTGAGTCGAACCTAATAATAATAAAACATTATTACCACTTAAACAAGAAACTAACTACTTTCTAAATTGTCTAGTTGTGTTTGTTTGTTAATTAAAAAAGTTACCGTACTTAGGTAATACAAAAATTTTCAAACATCTAAATATCCAAACATACAATTTTTCACATTTACAATATTATTAGGATTACCGAATACCGAAATATTCACAAACTTATGTCGCTTACTATGCATAAATCCATTCCATATCCTTAAATCCACTGCAGGAAAATGACCTCCCCCAGGAATCGTTACGACGACCGGCTTTGTGCTGCACTCATCCATTTTTAGCCCATAACCTTCAGTAGGTCAACGGTCCATCTTGTAGGGGGCCTGATCACTCCACGTCTTCTGGTGCGCCGCAATCGTCATTCGGGAACCTTACTGGTCCAATAGCCGTCAGTCTACGAGTGATTTGACCTACCCACTGCCTCTTAAGTTTAGCGATTATGAGTTTTTTTCCGAAGACTTTGATTCTCCTGCGGATTTATGTAAAATCGATCCTAATATTTTTATATTTAACCCCTACGTTGCCTAATAGACCGTGTCTAATCTGAAGGGCAAGTCAAGAGTCTCCGTAACCGGCGAGCGTGTATGAGACGAACTATGAGAGTGGAGGAAGCCAGAGAGGTCTGTAAGGAAAGAACCTGTTGGAACTCTGTACTCTTTGCCTACCCCGCAAGGGAACTGGCGTGATGATATAGATAACTAGATAGACGTTGCCTAATCGAATCATATCGCCATGACTATGCGGCCAAAAGGTTAATGATCAAATTCCCTCTTTACTCTAATCATTTATAAATTAGGATCAAAACATTTCCGTCCTCGTATTTTGAATTCAAGATGAATGGTCCGATTAAGTTGAGCAACTGAGTACAACCTTAATTGGTGGTAGGACAACTGTTGTGCGACAGTTGGGCGATCGAATAACGACAAAAGGCTGCCGCTGTTGGCTATTTGTAGTTCGTGAATCAAGCCAATTATTTGGGGTTGTGATTGAAGCGATCAAAACGGGATTTATTTGATTCGAGTTGTTAACAAAGTTGGGTTTAGACGGCTTATAAACCTTATTGCCTTGTGTGTGTCTGTTATTGATTGCCAGAGACTGCCTCGTTGGTCTAGTGGCGTATTTTGCGGTTGTCGATCACGAGGTCCTGAGTTCGAATCCTAAATCAGGCAGTATGGTTTTCTTTTAAAAGATTTTTAGGAGCAGACTAAAGACTAGTATTGTATCCGATATAATATAAATAGGTTTATCCTTTATTACATCCCAATGTTAGATCCCATCCTAATAATGTCGGTGATTTTTGTGAAAAAGAGGTCACCTCTCCCATTCGGAGAATATAAGTATGACGATGTGTATTTTTATTGTTCTTTTTTTAATTTCTTTGCCACCCTAACAATTAAGATGAATCTAACGATACTGCAAATATTTAAATTTATCTAGATGTTTACGATACAGGGCGTATTAAATAAATAGATATAAATTCATTATTATTATTATAAGCCTATACTGTCCCACTGCAAAGCGAAGGCCTCCCCTCCCTTCTTCTACCTGTCCCGGTCCAGTGCGAGCTGATGCCAGTCCTTGTCGTTGGAGTCCAGTTCATCTCGCCATCTCTTTCGAGGCCGCCAATGCTGTCGTTTTCCGCCCGGTGGCATATTTGTCCTCGACATGACATTAAACTGTCGTGCATCTAGTAGTCATACTAGGTGTAGAAAGTCATTTAAGGGCTCGGGGATCAATAGACCTCAGAGGCCTAAATGAGACAGTCAACATCAGTGCAGGATGTAGTTACGGGCGGCGTCGGATGAACGTCCAGTACATCTACGGCGGCGCCCACAGGCTGGATGAGCCGGTCACACACCCACCAACGTGCATTAGACAAGCGTGGTGGGTTAATCTGTCTAAACCCCTTCCCAACCCGGCATTATGAATTACGCCAATAATTACATTCATACACTCAAAATACATTACTCTCAGTCTAGGGCAGTTGGCTAAAAGATCTTCAACCCATCATACAGACATTTTGACAGACGGCTCGGTATAGTGGTTAAGAGCCTAAGCCACTCCGCCCTCTAGATCCAATAGTCGTAAGTTAGAGCCGTACGGGACAAATCGTTGTCTGAAATAAAACTATTTTTCAGATTTTATCGCGAATTATTTTGATTTTTAAGTTCTCGATGATTCGAGTGCTTTGCAGCGTCCATGGTCACGGGAAGGACTGAGGTGTTAGATGTCTAAAAATACATAGTTGTTCCGGGGTACCCTCAAATCAAAAATAAACCGCGATAAAATTCGAAAAATAGTTTGATTTCATGTATAATATTCGCATAACTCTGAGAATTCAGTAAATCTTTGTCTCTTTTTATTTATAACCTATATCATCACACCAAATACCTTGCGGGATAGGCAAACAATACAAGCAGTTTTTTTCCTTATGTACTTTTCTGTCTTAATTTTGAGTGGCTCACAAAATTGTCTCTCGGTCTGGGTGTTCTGAATTTCATGTTAGCAAATGCCCCCACCACATAGGATTTCTTTGTTTAATTATAGCTTCACACTAGGATTAATTCCTGTGTCGTGAGTGCGTTTACAAACATCAAAATTTACATACAAATCGAAACAAATAATTATGGATCACACAAAGATTTGTTGCGTGCGGGAATCGAACCTGCGACTATTAGACTCAGTGAGCGGGAGCGGCTTAAGCTCTTAGCAACTGCGCTTAATCGTGCGTCTTAGTGTGGGGCTACGTTTAAAAAAATACCGTCTTGGACCGGTAAAGCCCCAAGCACATCATCTGCTTACTAAATAAGTTGACCAACTGGTTTTTATTTGAACACTTAATATTATATTATTAATGTACATAAAACGGGATTCCCGTGCCTTATTGGAAAACACGTGATTGACCTGTGTACTATGACGGTATAGCACACAAACTGGATTTGGTTATGATGTTTTTATTATGCGGTAGCTATGCGCACGCAGTCATTCAGTGATTTGGCACAGGTAATAAATAATTAATTATTATTAAAATTATCTTTTTAAAAACAGGCTTTTATAGCGAAAACAGGCATGTGTCGGTTTTTGCATTTAACTAAAGATGAATAAATCAAAATTAAGTTTTTTTTTTTAAATCACTTTGTCATATCGAAATGCGTTGTACCTAAATTAATTTTCTTTGTAAAAGATATGATGATTTCTTGTCTTAATATCTTAAATTTATATTGAAAATAAAGTGAATATTTTCAATGGCTTATAAATAATCCACATATCTTTGATCTTCTATCTATATATATATAAATCAATTGCCGTGCGTTAGTCTCGCAAAAACTCGGAATTAACTCAAATTTTATTTTATTGTATTGTTCGCCTGAATTGATACTAAAGTAGTTTAGGAAAGAAGAAAATTAGGAAAAGCCAAAATTCGTAGTTTTGATAAGCGCTTCTGAATACAATGAATTAATTTTTAGGTAGTAGGAAGTTCATTGCATCATCTAGTCATACGTAAGCTAAAGTATGCTCACAGTAGTCTTCAAATAAAAACACCTACAAGTTTTTTTACTTAATTAAAAGGATCCTGGTTATTTATAAGTGATTCAAGTTTTCTTGCGTTAGCCATAGTCGTGTAAAAAATGTACTCACTGCAGCATGTGTAAACGTAATTTCGTTGTGATGTATTGTTGATGCCAATTATGATTTATCGATGTATTTTTGCAAAACGAATGATTGTTGCGTTTAGAGGTAAGTCGTATTTATTAGAACAGATCCAAAGAACAGGTATTTTACGAGAATAGGCGGCACCTAATCCAATTCTGACAATACCTAATCCACCTAATATTTAGCCCGTTTAGCACGCTCACTCACACCTGTTCCCGCGCTCTCTCACTCACTCATATGCTCGCTTATCGCTTTGCTATCCCGCTTACGTGTAAGGGTGGAGGGAGCGAGACAGCGCTATACAACGTGTATTGATATAAAACAAATGTAAATATAATGAATGGAAATCTTTTAAATACACCATCTTGCGAACGCTAAACTTTTGCGGAATATTTAATATCGCAAGACATAAAACTTCGTAAGTTAACAGTCCTAAGCCTGTAAAAAGTATGAAGGGAAGATACCAATTGATCACTAATATATCATTAAATGATAAAATAGAAAACAAGTATTAGTTTATTCAACCAATTTCGTGCAGAAATATCTAACCTAATCATAAAAAAAATTGATTCCATTTCGAATCTTCAATTTTCTTAAAAGTGTTATTATGACTGTACCCGTTCTTAACTAACAAAACAATTTAACATTTAATTAATTCAAATATCGATAATACGATATCAGGATTTGATATAGAATAGGCGGATTAAGATCACTAAGGAACAGTATGTGTATGAGATCATTGAGATTAGGTGGATTAGGTGGATTAGGTATTTGGATTAGGTATCTATGCAGACTAGGAACAGGTGTACTTAGTACCTGATTTACCTAATACGACCCATCTCTAATTGCGTTAATTCGAATGTTTTATGGAATAAAAAACGATATTATATTAATTAGTTAACTAGATGACTCAGTGAACCTCACAACACACCAAATTTTTTTTAATACTATAAAAACATAAGCGATTATATACAAAATATATAATAGCCCTGTTAAGAAACTGTCCCACCGTTGGGCACGGGCCTCCTCTCATACTGAGAGGGTTTAGGCCATAGTCCACCACGCTGGTCCAGTGCGGGTTGGCGAACTTCATACACCTTCGAGAAACTCTTAGGTATGCAGGTTTCCTTACGATGTTTCCTTCACCGTGAAAGCAAGTGATAATTAATTTTTAATACGCACATGCTTTCGAAAAGTCAGAGGTGCGTGCCTGGGTTTGAACCCGAGACCCCTAACTTTGCAATCCAACAGTCTAATCACTGCTTTTCATACAGTATACAAAATTACCAATTTTAATTTTTCTGTCTTTTCAGCTGGTCCTTTCGGTATCCCTTAATTATCTATCTTCCTACACCATCCCACTATTGACGCGAACAAAAAAAAAACAAAAAAAAATATTGGTCCAGTCGCTTTCGAGTTTTTGCGAGACTAATGCACGGCGATTTTTGTATATAAAGATATATGACGATATAGATGCGGTCGAAATGCGACCTCTGTGGAATATGTGTGGAGTCAAGCTGACCGACCGTATTCGCAACAGCGTAGTAAGAAGCGTGTAGGTAGGTAGGATAGTATCGTTGTAAAGATGAGGAAGGGTACGCTCCGTTGGTTCGGGCATATAGAATCAATATTTTATGTGAAGAGCAAGTCAAGAGTTTCCGTAACCGGCGAGCATGTATGAGATGAACTATGAGGGTGGAGGAAGCCAGAGAGGTATGTAAGGAAAGAACCTGTTTGAACTCTGTAACTCCTGTTTCTCTCAGCCTACTCCGCAAGGGAACCGGCATGATTGTATAGAGAGATAGAACATATATAACCTAAATGAACCAGTATCTGAAACTTTCATTTGCGCCAAACGATATTCAAATCGAGCTTAATAACTCCTACAAAAAATAATAAGCAAAATTTTGCTATTAAAGAATTATAGAATCGGATTGCCTCATTGGTCTATTAGAGGATAATGCGCGTAGCGATTACAAGAACACGGGTTCAAATCCTAGGTCGGATCATTCTGTTTTATTTCTTTTTTTTAATAACGGTGCCCCACACTAAGATTTATTCCTATGTCGTGGGTGCGTTTAAAAACATGAAATTTTACATACACAAATATCCAGACCGAAGCAAATAATTGTGGATCACACGAAGATTTGTCCCGTGTGATAATCGAACCCGCGACTATTAGACACAGTGGGTGGAGCGTTTTGAAGCTCTTAACCACTGCACTAAATCGTCCGTAAATGTTGTTTTTCTATCGAGAATTCCCAGTATCAGTCTGGAGTCTGGAATTGGACACGGTATATGGCAATAGGCTCGTTTCCTATAGGACTTCGTCTGCGAAAATTGAGTACACATAAATCTCTGCCACCCCCGTTTGTTCAAACCCAGGCACGTACCTATGTCTTTTGGAAAGCATGTGCGTTTTAAAATATTACTATCACTCGCTTTAACGGTGAAGGAAAACATCGTGAGGAAACCTGCATGCCTGAGAGTTTCTCGAAGGTGTGTGAAGTTCGCCTACCCGCACTGGCCAGCGTGGTCAATTACGGCCGAAACCCTCAGTTTGAGAGGAGGCCCGTGCCCAACCGTGGGACAGTTTCGTAACAGGGCTAATATTATTATTATAATCAATGCAGTGATAGCTTAGTGGTTAGACCGTTGGACTGCAAAGTCAGTGGTCTCGGGTTCAAACCCAGGCACGCACCTCTGTCTTTTCGAAAGCATGTGCGTATTTAAAATTAATTATCACTTGCTTTAACGGTGAAGGAAAACATCGTGAGGAAACCTGCATGCCTAAGAGTTTCTCGAAGGTGTGTGAAGTTCGCCAACCCGCACTGGGCCAGCGTGGTGGACTATGGCCTAAACCCTCTCAGTTGGAGAGGAGGCCCGTGCCCAGCAGTGGGACAGTTTCTTAACAGGGCTAATATTATTATTAATATTATAATTACGCCTTTTATTAGCCGTACCCGTAACTTCGGTTTCGTTATGTTCGGGAGTGTATTTCATACCTTTACTTTTCTTTTTAGTCAAAAGATGGGCCCCTTGTATATAATATATGTCCTTGACCAATCCGATCAAAATCTGTTTCGGCGTGTAAATGTACCTAACAGACAGACAGAGATATTGTCGAAATTAAAATACAAAGTATGTAATTATGGATCACTATTTAAAATTTTCTAGATGTTACTGACGACAATTTGGTCTTGTCTAATGGTTGGTGAAGACCGCTCAGCTCATTGGCTCGATAGTCGCAAGTTCGTTGTTCGCATCAAACAAATTTTCGCTAACAGATGTTTTTGTGAGAATCTCATGTTGGAAACGCACTACCGACACAGGACTAATTTCGATAGAGCAACGCTTAGAAATGCTAATGATAATTGCGTTGGCCCGAATGTTTTATGGAACACAAAAACGATTACTATATTACGTGTCATTCACTGCAAGGTGGTAATTAGTGAGCCTACATTAGATAGTATTTAAAACTTGCACATACTGGACAACATTCTATTCATTAATATCGTACTTGCACAACCGTACAAGGATCTTTTGAGCCGCGGCCGAAATTTGAATGGCAGTCATCAAGTGAAATGTCACTTCATAACATAATCCCATAGCCGGCGGTTGACCGGTGCACTTAGTAATGCACCCCGTCCCCCCACAGCGAGCGCCCTCGAGTATGTTGCCCCTTGTCCTTCTGGCTCGAGCGTAGTGGTTGCACGCTCGCCCTTAAGTCCGGTGAAGCTGTAAAGGCCTCGCGGCCAACAGCGTACATCACTCACACACACACACCAGCAGTCGCAGCGCTGTCGTTTGTTTTAAAATTTACCCAAGTTCTTGCTTTATTAAGTAACCGTGCGGACCCACCTGTTGTAATATCTCCTTGGAAGTAGGACAATTTTACTAATTGTAAACACATCGTCACGTATTGGCAAGCGCAGCGTAGGACAACCGCCTGCCAGATGGACCGACGATCTTGTGAAAATCGCAGGAAGTCGTTGGATGCAGGTGGCATCGGACCGGTTACGCTGGAAAGCGATTGGAGAGGCCTATGTTCAGCAGTGGACAAGTATAGGCTGAGATGATAATGATGAAACACACCGTCACGCCTATATTCAAGCGGGGGTGGCAGAGGTGTACTGAGTACACCCACTTTTCGCCGACGATGTTAGGTCTTATATAATAGGGGGCGAGCTTACTGCTTATAAACCGGGCACAATTCCAGAGTCCGGACTCATACTGGGAAGTTTTTCGTTTACCCGGCCTAGGATTTGAACCCAGGACCTCGTGATCACCACGCGATGCGCTTTGCCACTGGACCAACGAGGCAGTCAGTCATTTACTAAATGGTAACCACTAAATTTCACACCAACGCCCTGTCACTGACACCCAAAGGCCAAAAGATCCTTGTCGCAATAAAGTCATATTACTTTACAGAACTTTATAAGGAACTCCTACGAAAAATAAAAAGCAACATTTTGCTATTAAAGTACTTTAGTAAAATAAATTAAAATTTTCAAAAGTATAGTTTTCTTAATAATCCCACACTCAAAATTATTCCTGCGTCGTGGGTGCGTTTACAAACATTAAATTGACGATTAAATTTGTGGGCTTAGAGTAAGGATTAAGTCTATATTCTATGACTAGTGGGTCATATAAAAATTTGTCCCGTGCGGACGCCGAAGCATTATAAAACCGTTGTTTAAACTTAAAAGCAATCTGAAAGAAAGAAAGAAAAAGAAATATTTTGTGCTTACACAACTAAACATAAAAGAATCAACTAAAAACAAATGTTAATCAATCTGACAATAAGTATTTATAAAAATAAAGCAGAAATAAAAAGCAGTGATTGTGTCAGACCCAAAATTGGTCCCTGCCTCAGCTAATGCCGCAGCTATATTATGCTGCAGCGCTGATCCTCCGGCAGCGCCATGTTTAGGTAACATCACGGGCGGTGTCTTCCAGATATATATTTTTTTTCTTTTTAAAAACTTAGCCCCACACTAGGATTTATTCCGGTGTCGTGGGTGCGTTTACAAACATGAAAATTCACAAACACTAGAAATACTGAGAATATACAAAAAAAACAGAACTAGACTGATATTTTAATTTAATAAGACCTTTTTAAAAACAATTTTTATAGCAAAAGCACAACCAGGATATCTTGCTTAGTTGAAGAGTTCTTATGGCTACCTTCCGGCTCCATAATCAGACCTTGAACCCCATCTGGGTCTCAAGTACTCGTCAAAACAAATCCAACGAGCTCAAGCACGTCAGAGTTATATTGAGTAGTTGGGTGGTTCCATTGGCTATCCTTTCGGCTTCATAATTAGATCCTAAATACTATCTGGTTGTATAGTATGTGTGAATACCATTCTGATAAGCCTACATACGAGGGTGTTACGTTGTATAGTTCCTATGGCCACCTTCCGACTCTAACATCAGACCAGGTCCATGGTACCATATTATTGCATTGTCACCGACTTTACTTACGTATGCCACATTTCAGCTCAATCGGATACCCGCAAGTGCTTGAATAATGGATAGCAAATTTTGAATCGGAAAGACAGACAGACAGATATACAAACATAGCAAGTTAAATAAAAATTTGTAAAAAGAAATAATATTTTGAAACAAAAAGTCACGCGATCAGAACAAAGCCAAAATATTAGATACTAGCAGTTTCCCGCAACTTCGTACTCGGTCGGCAACAGCGCCACCTCCGGTAGGTGGCGTCTGTGTTTTATAGCCTATATTACTTCTGGATAAGGTAGCTTTCCAATGGTGAACGAATTTTTGAAATCGGTCTAGTAATTATTCGTTACAAACATACAAGAATACAAATCTTTCCTCTTTATAATATTAGTATATACAAACCTGCAAACTGGCCGGACCCGCTGGGGTTTTTCAAATATACCCATCGCAGATTTTAAGTCAGATCATAAGTTTCAAATTCAGCAAGTTGTTGCAAACAGAGCCACGGATAAAACCTAGTTCTGTATTAAAAATAGCCTCATTTCACCAAACACAATAATTTTCGTGTTTCAACAAAGACAAAGGAAATCCGTCTCGATTTGTAGCGAAATTTAATTAAATATTTCCCACTTGACCGTTGATCAAGGTAGTAGATTTGACTGGGCGAAGGTAAGTTCGCTGTTCCGAAGTTGGAAATAAGGAAAGGAGCTTTGAAATGCGCAACGAACACTTAACGTTATTGAGCGCTGTTCAAGAACAGAATTTCAGCACTACGAAAATAACGATTAAGTCAGCATAATTTTCGTAGTGCTGAAATTCTGTTCTTTTACCCGAGTGCAGGAGGGTTATGTTTTTGGAAAGTAGTTTTATTTTTAGCAGTATTAGCGGCAAATCCACATTTTCTTCAAAAACTTATAACTCACATTTAGTAAGTTAAATACATTTCTGTTTTATTTTTAATGTGAAAAATAATTTTGTTATCTTTTTCCAAATTACGTTAATCTCGTACTTAGTTTTTACTCTCTGGAACACATGTTATGCTTTATAATTTTTGTCCATAACCTTAGTGAAATTTGGATTGCAACCGGTTTTGTGTTTAATAAAACAAATAAATTAGCTTTGGGTTTCACCTAAAGAATCCCAGTATTTAGTGATGACTGAAGTTGTGGATTTGCATCCCTGAGGCGGCTCAGCATCCCGCAACCACGAGGCTTCCCATGCCAGACGGTACAGGACCACCATGTGCTATACTGCTGGCAGGGAGAGGTCCAATCTGATCTTGTTAAACATAATCCACTGCTCGGAGTTCGGTTTTGAACGTGTTTAAGGTAGAATCCTGGTTCATATGACAATAATAAAAAATGATTTGTCACTAATAGTAACAAATCAGAGTCGGATTTTGTTCAACCGCATATTTTTTGTATATATTCTTGTAAATAACCTAGCCTTAAATGGGTGATTATAACAGATCATAAAAAATGTAAGATAAATAAAAATGATAGTTAAAGTGGGTGTTTTCAGTACACCTCTGCCACTTCCGCTTGGGGAATATAGACGTGACGGTGTATTGTAAGATATTTCCAAACATTCTCCGGTTTACAAGCTTATTTGATTTATTTTACACTAGCAGTTTCCCGCGGCTTTGCACCCGATTGACAACAGCGCCAGCTACTTATGTTACTTCTGGGTAATGTAGCTTTCTAACGGTAAAAGAATTGTTCAAATCGGATCAGTAGTTTCAGAGTTCATCGATTACCAACAAACGCACAAATCTTTCCTCTTTATAAAATTAGTATAGACTAACGTTGCTTACAAATTATTTGGTGACATAATTTAATTAACTAAAGATTATGGCCACAAAAACTATAGGTAAATAATTTCCCCAATCCTATTCGAGCAGATATCAAGGGTTTTACTCTAACCATCCCTTTACAGTTAATAGAATGTTCCTCATTCGAGTTAAGTCACCCGAATGATTTCGCGATTTGAAATTCAATAATGGTCAGGTTCAAGATTCCCTTATACTTAGCTATTTACCTTGATTTTTGACAGCATTACCTGGTTTAATGGCCCATCATCAGTCATCAAGGTACTCAAAAGTTAAATCCTGGAGATCGGTTAGTTTTGTAATTATACTTAGTTACTTTAATCGAAATTAAATCATTTCTTTATTCGGTGACTTTAGGTTCGATTCGGTCAATGGCTTTGAATATGTTAAGACTGGGGTCACAACATTTATTTACGTCTCATATTTATTATTGCAATTTTGCTGTTATCAGCCATTTGAAATCTAAATCCTTGTTTAAATGTTAAATCTATTTGTATGAAGCGTGCATTAATGTAACTAAAATTAAATGATTGATAAATGATTAGCTTTTTTATCTTATTTAGGATGTACTATAGGTAAATAATTTCATAACACATTATGCTTCGTTTTTTATAAAGTCTTTTGCGCGATTCGTTTTTTATAACGTCAATATCACACATACCCACTTATATATATTTCAAATAAATATTATTCCTGTCTAATCATTATTTTCTTTTGTCACAGATATCAACGGAATCAATACACATACAGATTCAACACTACCTACTGAAGTTACAACAGTCGATTACAATCTAAACACAGAAGCATTTAAGAGAGAAAACTCCAGATCAGAAGTCATTGAAGAAACAGAAGAAGTGGATGGGTCTAAAGTTAAAATTCTAAACGAGAACAAACACGACGCTCCTGAAAGCGCTTCAAGAGTTTTATTTACATCCAAACTTAACGGGACACGAAATGAACTAAAACTTGAAGAACCTAATAAAAATATTACACAAGTACCAGTTAAGCATACAGTTAAAGAATTGAGAGCTAGTGAAGCTAGACAAGCTCTGATAAATAGAAATAATGCTAAGATACGAGCTCATGTTAGGTATGATGAGGTGACTGGAGAATTGGTGGATGGTGAACACCCATGTCATAGAGAATGTATTGAAGGCGAAGAACCAATGATCTGTTATTACCATTTTGTTCTGGAGTGGTACCAAACCATGAGCAAAGCTTGTTATGATTGCCCGTACAATTTAACTGACTGTAGTAGGATTGATTGTATACCAGCTGATGGTATGAATAGACCTCTTAATGTTGTTAATAGGAAAATGCCAGGCCCAGCTGTTGAGGTAATTATTAAATTTTTATAGCCGCATATTATTACGTCAATAGGCCAAGAAGACAGAGTTCTAACAAGTTCTTTTCTTACAGACTTCTCTGGGGCTTACCATTATCATATCAATTTACTACAGAAATTTTCCAAATTTTTCTAAAATGCCGTAATTTCTGCTCAGAAACATGCCATTAGACTTCTCATGAATATTCAAGATTCTGTGAATAGGAGTTAATGTCAGAATTTGAATTGAGATAATCAAGATTGTTACCCACTCTTTCTGTGATATTGAAAAAAAAAATAATGGTGCAAATGTTGAAACAAAATTATCATTAATTCAAAGTCATCTTTATTATATTGGAATTCAGAAAGTTTATGTTTTTTTCTCCTTTAATTTAACATTAAAAAGTTTTTAATTAATACATTCTATCCACCCATACCACATGGCGGTGAAGTACTCGTAATTCCAACCAAAATGTCACGAACAAAGTAGAAAATTTTAAACTTTGTTTTGCGCTCAACAACAAAAATGTCTACTTATGCTATGTTTAATTTTGTACACAAATACCTGGGTGTCCCTAGGAAATTAGTTTTGTTTCACCAAAAAGTATTTTGCTTAAGTTTCGACAGAAACATGTTTAAATTACTTTGATAGAAAATTAATAACCCACTTCTTGAATTATCTGTATCCAATGAAGTACCTAATCAGAGTAAAACTTTTTTTATAAACACCGTCACGCCTATATTCCCCAGAGGGGGTGGCTGAGATGTACTGAGTACACCCACATTTCGCCGACGATGTTAGGTCCCATGTAATAGGCAGCGAGCCTATTGCCATATATCGGGCACAATTCCGGACTCCGGACTCATACTGGGAATTATTCGTTAGAAGAACTACATTTGTCCGACCTAGGATTTGAACCCAGGACCTCGTGATCACAAAGCGATGCGCTTTGCTTCTTTACACTATACAACTTGAACTAGTGGTTCACTTGACCACTTGTTTCACTGGACACAAATCGGCTTAGTTCTATATAGTGACAATTGATGTCGTAGTGACGAATAAAGTGCCGATAATAAAGCATTCTGTCATAAAGTAGGGCAACGTTAAAAATTAAAATGTAACTATTTTGCTCCAGGTTTGCCAACATGACAGAATAATTGTAGATGTCGAGAATGACTTGATGACTGAAGGCACCACAGTTCATTGGCATGGTCAACATCAAAGAGGAACTCCGTACATGGATGGGACGCCTTACGTCACACAGTGCCCCATTTTGCCTGAAACTACATTCAGGTAATGATAATATGTTACTTTTGTAATCTGCTAGGACAAGTTAAGCTTGGAAAAGGAAAATAAAAAGAAAAGCGTTGTAAATATCTTTGTAGGCTTTGTGTTTAATACCTCCATACCTATGTTATTGATATGTTTAAGTTTGTGGCACGGTATTGTCGTATATACATAATATTATTCGAAGCCATTAGAACCACATTTACCTAGCCAATATTTAAACACAAACAAGTTTTGACATAAGCTGTATTTCCTGTAGGGTCTTTTTTAATACCAGAATGGCCTACGTTAATTTTGTTAATGGGTTGTTCTGGTTCTTGAGGTTTAATTTCACCTGTCGATTATTTGAGAAATGGAATTATTTTTATTTGAGACTAAGCTCGCCACACATACTCACCATTGCAACTCCTGTAAGACAGAATCCACAATTGTCTCCTTAGACGACACCAATGTTTGAATCTTGGGGTGTCCCGGGAAGCGCTTTAATTGTAGTGGAACCCGCAACAAATTTAATTAAAAAAACAGAAGTAGGAAAAATTAAATTCCACTTCCCTCCTTTGCAAAGCGGGAGTCACAAAAAATTGTCAGACAGTCATAAATAAGGAAACTACAACTAAGATAAGCCAGTTATAAAGCACCGCGGATGCGAAAAAAAACGACATGGAAGTATCCTTACGATGTTTTGAAGTATCATCAGCCGAAACGTCTAGAGCAGGACAAAGCACAAAAGATCACCATAATCACCGGTTTTGTGTTGTACGCATATAGTTTTTGCCAGCAACCTTCATTAGATCTCCGGCTTACTTTAAAGGAACTCCCTACTCCACGATAGATCCATACATGATTTTAAAACCAATGGTTTAAGTTCAAAATATGCCAGTAGTTTGGGCCTTAGCCTACATACTATCAACGCAAGAGTTAAGGTTTCACCACATAGCCGACACAGCGCGAAGGTGACACGACTTGGGGAGTTGTAATATACTGAAATGTACGGGAAACGTCACACAGCACAACCCCGCTCGGCGCGACGGCAAACGTCACAACCGAACGTAACCAAGCGCTTCCGTCGCGTTCCGTCACCTATTTGACCAAACTTTTAAACTAACTTTGTTCAACTACTCGTATCACTGTCTACAAAGACATCATAATTTAATTTCAGGTACCAGTTCAACGCAACACATTCTGGCACTCATTTCTGGCACTCCCATTCGGGTATGCAGCGCGCTGATGGTGCAGCTGGGGCCTTTATAATCAGAAAACCGAAGTCACTGGAACCTCACGGAAGCCTGTATGATTATGATAGGTGAGGATTTTCGTATTAGAGTGCTACAAAATAAGCTGGTTAATAAAGGCAGAATGGAGCTAGGAAAATCAGCTTGAATAGCGAAATACAAAAGTGACCTAAACACGCCATACGATACATAATGAGTAGAACGCTACCACGCAGATTCAGTGAGAATTGGTGATGGCAGATGTGTGGTAACATTTCACTGGTTGGAACTTTTTAAGCCGCCTATAAACCTTCCAACTCGGGTCAAAGAAAACCACATCAATTGGAAGCTGAAACTAACGGTCTAGCTGGCCTCCCGGAGACGCTCGAAAATGGAGATATTATTAACGATCACTCATCACAGATTGACCAAGCCAACTGTTGTATAAATCTTTGTAATCACTTAGAACACCCAAGTTCATGAGTGCTTATTTGCTAGCATATTCAAAAATAAACCAGGCGTTTACGGGATAGCTAGAAAATTTCTTTTTATTCTGATGTGATAGTCAGATAATCTATACCCAAGCAGTTAATGCAACTTTTTTAACATTGGGTATCAGCTATTCTTGCAGTTTAGCAGTTTGTTAATAAGGGTATGTTTTTTGAAAATGTTGCCTCATACAAGATTTTTTTATGCCGTGGTTGCATTTACAAACATAAATTTAAGTTGCACAACACATCAGAATATCAAACGTTCAGTACAAAAGACCATTCATTTGTCTTCAACGATCTCTTTGGTGTAGAAAGCTTTTGTGTTTTAATACACCTAAGGTATAATTACCACATTAATGCCATCACACAACACAAATCAAATTAGAATTAAATTTACATAGAACTATTTAGACACTAACTCTGATGATTAGCTGATGCAGTCATCAACACCTCTATATATGTACATAAGCTCACAAACGATTCGACCACAAGTTTGTGTGCCCACCAATCTTATTAGCGGGGCTCTGAGCTCGTAACTAGATTTACCGCAAGGTATTATATATACATACATACATACCAACATTAAAGCATACTCATGACATAGGAACAAAGTTCGAAAGAATTGTCTTATAGTTGTGGTTCAGCCTATTCAGGCAAGCAATTAGAGTTGACTGGAACTGACCCCTTATTCGCACGAGCGCTTTTACAACGTGCATTAGTAAAGCGTTGGAATAAAATAGATGGGATAACGTAATATTTGTTTTAAAAGTGCTTACAGCACTTGCAATGCATTTGACAAAACACGTTGAAAAAGCGCGCGTGCGAATGCAGGCTAATGGTCCATGGAAAGCAAGAACTGATTGATTGTGCTCATGCTAATAAAATATCAACCTTATCTTCAGCGGACAAAGCTGCGAAGCTATTTACAAATTCCATTTGAATAACAGACGCGCTATTGAATTGGGCTCGAGCAAAAAGCAATAGAGGTTTTTAAAAGAATGGTTTGCCTCAGAATTTTCTCCAAATTAATTCTCAATAATATTTCAAAAGGTCGGACCACGTGATGATCGTAACAGACTGGATCCACGAGCTGTCGATCGGCATGTTCAGCGACCACCACCACTCCAGCGGAGACAACAAGCCACCAACCCTCCTCATCAACGGAGTGGGCCGCTTCAAGATCTTCAATGAAACCAACAATCCCACTTATATGAGAGCTGCCAGATTCAATGTGGAGCAAGTGAGTGATGCGTTATCTTATTCTTCTTTTTCTTCAACCGAAAGACGTCTACTGCAGGATATAGCCTTCCCTTAAAGATTTCCACGACACGACTGGCTTTAACGTGTGATATGCATGCCCGGCTGTTAGTATAGATTCTTTTAAAAGAATCTATTAAAAAAATGCTTTCTGTTTCTAGTGTTGGATACTTATTTTAAACGAGCTTTTACCCGCGGTTGCGGACGCGTTTATTTTATTAATTATAGCCTATGTATTATTCTGATGTTTAATCATTGTAAAGTTTCATAAAATCTGTTCAGTAGTTTTTACGTGAAAGAGTAACAAACGTCCATCTTCCCAAACTTTCGCGTTTATAATACTAGCTGTTACTCGCGGCTGTGCATGCGTTTATTTTCTAATTTATTTTTAGTATCACAAAGAAGTATTATATTGCCACCCACTTCTGAGCTAGTTTTATTTTATTTTATTTTATTTTATTTATTTAGGATCACCAACATGACATACAATAATAACATTCGAAAACTTAATTAAATAAAAACTTAAACTAATTGTTGTCATATTTATAGGCAACCACGGCATGCAAATAGTGAGAACTTAAAAGATTATTTAAAACATTATCGTATACAAACAGAAAATAAACAAAGAATGAGAACAAAAAATAATAAAATATAGAATTTCTTGAAGGGTTGCATGTAAATATATAAATATATATAAATATAAATATATATATAGTTAAAGTATAGTTAAAGTTTCAAGTTCCTTGCTTATCCGAAAGTACCAAATTTGTACTAAACATCCAAGCAAACAAACGATATAGTGAGTTTATAAAAACGATGTGATAAAAAATGTTTTATTTTTTTGTGTCTGAAACTGCTACAATACACATACAAGATTCGATAGTTTTGAATAAACTGCCAAATATTATATTTTTAAAACAAGCGCTCTTTACGATATTTCTGTAGGTTTGAATCTTTTCATAGTACGCTTAATATTTCATAGCCAATATTCATCAAAATAAATAGACGTTAGAAGTAATCCGACGTCACAAACATTCGGGCTTTACGGATTTATCTCGGGTTCTGTCATTTAAATTTGAAACGAAATTTCTAATACACTGAGCTCAAACCACCGTGTTAAGGTGAAGCTCTGTACCCTGAAACGAAGATGTTTTTATCCTTTACAAGTATTATAGACTATAAAGGAACGCTTTATTGTTATTAGAGTTTCGACCCGTTGCAGGTTCACCTTCGGTCGGGCGTTTTGTCGTACCGATAATAATTTTGTATTTAATGTTAGTTGCAGCAGTAAGTAAAAAGGTTTCAATTAAAATGCTGTCAAGCATTAGTTTTGTACCGGATCCAAATTCAGCTCCAAAGGAAAGTGGATATGACACTGGCGAGCGAAAAAAGTAAACCAAATTAGACAGGGAATAAGCAGGGAAGTGACAGTGAAATGGTTTACTCGGCTTAACGAATACCACATGAAGTGTTAATCAGAAGCAATAGCTTATCATATCTTCCGAAGCACGAAGACGTTTCAAAATGTAAAATTCAGCAACGGGCTGCAGATTTACCAAGACGAATGCTGCTTCTATCTATCTATCTATCTATAACCTCACGCCAGATCCCTTGCGGGGTAGGCAGAGAGTACAGAGTTCCAACAGGTTCTTTCCTTACATACCTCTCTGGCTTCCTCGACTCTCATAGTTCGTCTCATACACGCTCGCCGGTTACGGAGACTCTTGACTTTTCCATCAGATAAGACTCGGTTTATTTGGTCGTGGTAAGATAGTCTAGGTCTTCCCCGGTACCTGCATCCTTCCACTTTCACATTGTATATCTGTTACGAATGCTGCTTAATCTTGTTATTACTTTTATGTGCGAGTAAAGGACCGTTGACTTTATTTCCAGGGCTACAGGTACCGTTTTCGCGTGATCAACGCTGAATTCCTGAATTGTCCCATCGAATTGTCTGTGGACGGACATAACATCACAGTTATTGCGTCTGATGGCTACGACTTGGAACCTATTGTTGGTAAGTAATCTATTTTTCGTACCAAAAAGATTCTTAGAAAGTCAAGTTCAGCTATTGTTTACGCTTTTTCGGTAAAAGTTACTAAACAAATTTGATCTAAAGTAGTTTTTTTGTCACTATCATCATGAGAGCTTTTTAACTCAAAATTATTTTTTATTACGATGAAACGCAAATATATTGCGACAAGGATCTTTTGGCCAATGGGTGACATTGACAGTGGGACGTTGGTGTGAAATTAGGGTTAACATTTAGTAAAATTGGCCTACTTCCCAGGAGATATTTCAACAGGTGGGTTCGCATGGCTACTGATTAAAATAAGTAGTTGGGTAAACTGTCATGAAATGGCGTTTCACTTGATGATAGCGTTACTCGGAAGTAATTTTGGCCACGGACCATGTGGGACTGTATGAAGTGGTTTGCAAATAACAGAAGTAAATAACAAGGCCAACCCAAAATTAGACGCTGAGCTGAACTGGACAACGGTACTCAAACTACTGAATTCAAATCAGTAGCAGAGAGAGTTTGTTCTAAATCGATAACTGAATTGATTCCAACAATTTTTAATGTCTCTTACATTTTTTTTTAATTTGCAAAAAATGCTGTTACTCCTTCACTTCGCTATAATAAACTAAATTTATTCTTGCTTCAATGAAATACGGAGATTTCAAATGCATTTATAAAATAAATTTTTCAATACGCACACATAAACGTACAAGTTTCATTGTTTATTGGGGTATAACATGCTTAAAAAAGGGGTAATAAATTTGAACTGGGACATTTGGTTTTTGCATAGAATTTTGTGAAACAGTTATCTAATCGGGGTGTTTGAGGTCTTACGGTACTTACAATACAGCTTGTAAAAGCGGCCCAGAACCTGATCACTTTGACTGCATTTTCGGTGGCATTCATTAAACTCCATTCCTCCAAAGGCTGGACCTCGATTTCAGTGCGGTATACAGAGAGTATTTTAAATTGAATACAGAGAGTATTTTAAACAGTAATTGTTGTAATGTATTAAAATCAAATCCCAGGTGTAAACTGTCGGTTTGAATAATTTTTAAACTTTGCTGACCACTAACCATAAAGAAAAAACTGTCTGGTACCAAAGTCTATCAAACTCAAATTCAGATTATTTATTTGTGAAACATAAGTAAAGGAGGTAGTTAGTATCTTTAAGTAGTAATATTTGAGCGCTATGTTTGGCCATTTAATGGCGTAAAAAATATTAGTTATGTAAACATTAACTCTTATTATAAATTACAATAATAGTCAATTAACATAAATAGATGAATTAAATTTTAAAGGAATTTAGAGTTTAATTCAAAAATAAATCATTATTTAAAACAAAACCAATATCAGCACCTTTTTTGCTATAGGATGTTATTGTATCATCAAGAAATTCACTAACATAATAATATGTGTTTTTATTTAGCTATTCGAGCAGGCTAATTTTGAAAACATTTAAATCAGTGTAGTTTCTAATGTATCCAGGAATTTCATTATAAATTCTAGGAGCCATACACAAAATGCTATTGAAATATAGAGCTGTAGAATGAGCAGACATTTGAATTTTATTAAGACGCCTTCTAGAATGCAGTATTTTAAATAGATGAAAGTTTGCCTTGACAAATTTTGCTGTCTCGCATATATATATATATATACATACAGGGTAATGTAAGAATTTTAACTTCCTTAAAGTATGGTTTGACACTCTCAGTAGGTTTAAGGTTATACACTGCACGTAAACATTTCTTTTGAGCCTTAAAAGCAATTAAAATATTTACAGAGGTGAACAGTACATTTGGGCAAATCATTAAAGTAAATAAGGAAAAGATGGGAACCAAGCACACTACCTTGAGAGACTTCATACTGTATTGTTCTTTTAAGGGACGTGAACGACTGTTCAGTTTTGGATTTGGCACAAATTCTATCTATAACTGTTATTTGGGATGCAAGGGGGACACCTACCATCTACGCTCCCCAAGTCAACCTCTCCTGCCCGCGGTGCATCCTGCTGATCAACGGACGAGGCTCTGACGACCGACAATGGCGGTATAACCATTCAAATATGGCGTAACTAAATTTTTAACCAGACCGGTGACGGGCAGCAGCGTCACTAGTGCGAGAAGTTACGCCCTGCGATCGCCAACCCGCATGCCCAGCGTGGCGATTATTGGCAAAACCTTCCATGGCAAGTCGGAATATACAACGGCCTCCAGTTCCCGGTCGCTCCGCTATTCTTGACCACGGCGGCGGTCACGGTTCCGGCGGGGCAGGGGGTGCGAAGAATCTCCGGGCTACGGTAGGCCGCCAACATGAGCTGACCCTGGCTCCGTATAACGGACGCACGCTGCGACTGGATGAGCATCTTCTGCAGTTAGAAGAAGAACTAAAGTGCATAAGATGGCACGTTCTGGGTTTATGTGAAGTTCGAAGAGAGGGAGAACACACCATAACCCTAGAATCTGGCCATCTTTTGTACTTTAGAGAGAAAGACCAACTTTCCCAGGGTGGCGTCGGGTTTCTGGTCCATAGAGTCTTCGCTGACAACGTTTTAGAAATGTCCAGTGTGTCGACAAGGGTAGCATACCTCATAATTAAGCTGACCGAGAGGTACACCCTCAAGATCGTGCAGGTTTATGCACCGACTTCGGCACACTCGGACGAGGACATAGAGGTACTCTACGAGGACATCTCTAAGGCCCTTCATAATATCCCTAGGGCACACTACAACGTTGTAATGGGAGATTTCAACGCCAAAGTGGGAGTAAAAACTGACAGCGAATCCTCAGTAGGACCATACCGCTATGGCAGCCGAAATGACAGGGGGCAATCGCTCGTCAACTTTCTCGAAAGAGAAGGGCTGTTTATGTTGAACTCTTTCTTTAAAAAACAGCCCTAAAGAAAGTGGACGTGGCAAAGCCCCGATGGTAAAATAAAAAATGAGATCGACTTCATCATGGCGGACAAGAGGCGCATATTCAGAGATGTCTTAGTGATCGCAAGGTTTAAAACCGGAAGCGACCACCGGCTCGTACGGGGCACTCTGAATATACAATGGAAGCGCGAAAGAGTCCGCTTGATGAAGTCCATTCTCCGACCGAATTTGCTCCAAGCCGCTATGGATTCCCAAGCTTTTCAGTTAAAATTGGAAAACCGTTTCGCTGCCTTGGAAACCACTGACAGCGTTGATCAGAAATTCGAGCAGGTGGTACAGACTCTTAGAGAAGAGGGTACTGAATTATGCGAAACGAGGCGTACAGGTAGGAAATCTAAGCTTTCGGGGGGGCTCTGGAGCTTATGAGCAAACGACGCCAAAATGCAGCCTCAACCTTGTTAGAACACCGGGCCTTAAATAAAAAGATCACAAAGCTGGTCCGACGCAACCTCCGAGCTTTCAACAAGCTTGAGATTGCGAAAGCCATCGAGCAGAACCGGGGGTCGAAAGTGTTCGTCGCGTCACTTGGGAGAAACCACTTGACAAGGTTGACTACACAAGCGGGTACTGTAATCGCTTCCAGGCCAGAAATCCTCTCGGAAGTCAGGAATTTCTATAGCCAGCTCTACGCCTCACACGCACCTCGACCCGAATCTCTTAGAGGAGATCCCAGAGCCACCCTTACACGTCACTTCACAGAAGACTTGCCCGAGATCAACCTGGATGAGATCGAGTTGGCCCTTAAATAGCTTAAAAATGGAAAAGCCCCGGGTGAGGACGGCGTCACGACTGAGCTTCTGAGGGCAGGAGGTACCCCAGTACTTAAGGAGCTTCGGAAGTTATTTAACAATGTCCTCTACACTGGGAGAACTCCGCAGGCATGGAACAGAAGCGTGGTCGTCCTGTTTTTCAAAAAGGGTGACAAAACCCTTTTGAAAAACTATCGACCCATATCGCTTCTGAGCCATGTATACAAGCTGTTTTCAAGGGTCATCACGAACCGTCTTGCGCGAAGGCTCGACGAGTTTCGACCCCCGGAGCAGGTCGGGTTTCGAAGTGGTTACGGCACCATAGACCACATCCATACAGTGCGGCAGATTATACAGAAGACTGCAGAGTATAATCTGCCCCTATGTCTAGCCTTCGTGGACTATGAGAAGGCCTTTGACACTGTCGAGACCTGGTCAGTTCTGGACTCCTTGCAACGATGCCAAGTTGATTGGCGATACATCGAGGTGATGAGATGCCTTTTTGAAGCTGCAACGATGACCGTTCAAGTACAGAACCAGCGGACTGAACATATCCACCTGCGCCGCGGAGTGCGCCAAGGTGATGTTATATCACCAAAACTGTTCACCAATGTACTGGAGGATATGTTCAAGACGCTGGACTGGAAAGGTCGCGGCATCAATATAAATGGCGCATACATCTCTCACCTGCGATTTGCAGACATCGTCATCGTCATCATGGCTGAAACGTTGCAAGATCTACAACGGATGCTGGACAGCCCTGCTAATTCGTCTCAGCGAATCGGTCTCCGGATGAACTTAGATAAAACTAAAGTTATGATCAACAAGCATGTTGACCTGGGACCGATCGCCGTAAACGGAACCGCCCTCGAAGTTGTTTCTGAGTAAGTATACCTAGGGCAGGTGCTCCAACTAGGTGAAAACAACTTCGACAAGGTAGTTAAGAGACGGATACAGCAGGGCTGGGCAGCATTTGGAAAACTCCGTCGAGTCTTCTTATCGCCCATACCCCAATGCCTAAAAACGAAAGTTTTTAATCAGTGCGTCCTACCTGTAATGACATACGGAGCCGAAACGTCGCCACTCGCGGCTTGTCCACCAGTTCAAGGTCGCTCAACGAGCTATGAAAAGAGTTATGCTCGGAGTTTCTCTTAGGGATCGAATCCGGAACGAAGTTATTCGTCAGAGAACCAAGGTTATCGACATACCTCAGCGAATTAGCAAGCTGAAGTGGCAGTGGGCAGGTCACATATGCCGCAGAACCGATGGCCGTTGGGGCAGACTGGTTCTTGAGTGGACACCGCGTGTCGGCAAACGTAGTGTAGGGCGCCCTGTAGCTAGGTGGGGCGACGATATTTGTAAGGCAGCGGGCAGGGACTGGAGAAGGAGAGCTGAAGATCGAGCTCAGTGGCGTGCCATGGGAGAGGCCTACGCCCAGCAGTGGACTGACACGGGCTGATGATGATGATGATGAACTGTTGTTTGAGATCTGCCAGTTAAGTATGATGTCATAAGTTTCAATACGTTGCCCCTTATACCATATTTGTATAATTTATTTAGGATTTCATGAAAAACGTAGTCAAATGCTTTTATCTTCAGCCGAAAACTTTCACTACAGGACCAAAGCCTTCCTCAAAGACCGCTCCAGTGACTAGCCTTGTGTTGTGCGCATCCATATTTTATCCGCGACCTTAATTAGGTCATCAGTTCATCTTGTAGGGGGGCTGTACACTGTAGAGTGAAAGCACGGCACGTGTTCGCCAATACCTAAGTGATGATATGAAATTGAGTTGTAATTAAAAAATAATCAAGGTCATTCATTCTGCAATAAAGATAGCTATGCTTGGAGTTACGCGAGAGAAATAAGGAGATCCGTAAGAAAACCAAAGTTACCGACATAGATCTCAAAATTGGCAAAATTAAGTAGCAGCGGCCGACGCATGTACCTTGTTGCACTGATGGCCGTTGAGGCAGAAAAATTATCGAGATCCTTTGAGTCTTCGGCCGTACTGTGAACGTTTTCTGATTTTGAACTCGACTAGTTGAGACACATAATATACATATATAACAGGTTTCAAACTATATATATATCATCACGCCACATCTCTTGCGGGTTAGTGAGTGGCGTATCATATATAGTTTCAGAAGATTTCAAATCAATCAACCAATTTAAACCAACTTCAAAAAAGGAGTGTTAGTGGTTTTTGCATGTATTTTCACCGATATTTTCGTCAATTGTGGACAATTTTTAATGATTCTTGTTTTAATTATCGGGTGACACCAATAAGTGCTCAATGCTTAACCATATTCAACCATTTTTAATACTTTTAAGTAATCCACGAATATAATCACATCAGAAACAATACCGGTTTCGATTTCTTTCATATTTATTTAAATACAAATCTCTGATTCCTTTTGTTTGTGCCCCGCGCTACTCAAATGTTTTCCCCTTAATTAAAAGCGTACTTACCTTTTATTCCTAATGTTATATGAATGTCGGGTCAGTTGCCAGAGGCTTGGTTAATTAGATGTTTGTTTTTTATTAGTTTTTGATATGTTGTTAGGGACATCAAAGGATTTTTTCTATGTTCGTCATTTGTTATACAGACTACCTTATTATATAATATTTGATTAATACGCTTGTAGGTCACTATATTGTCTTATTTAATCAGATTTTTTTACTTACTGCCAATGAAAACTTTCATTAGACAGTGCTTGTTAAGGTTAGCTCATGGGCTTTATAGCAATGTCTACTTACTATTCGAAATACAAGAGACAAATACTTTTGTAAAAAAATTTACTTTTGAATGAATTAATCTATCTCTATCTCACGCCAGATCCCTTGCGGGGTACAGAGAGTACAGAGTTCCAACAGGTTCTTTCCTTGCATGCATCTCTGGCTTTTTCCACTCTCATAGTTCGTCTCATACACGCTCGCCGGTTACGGGGACACTTGAATTTTCCTTCAGATAAGACTGTGTTTATTTGGTCGTGGTAAGATAGTCTAGATCTGCTTCGGTACCTGCATCCTTCCACTTTCACATTGTATATCTGTTATTCATTCTTTCATCTGGCATTCTTTCTATATGCCCGAACCAACGGAGCATGCCCTTTCTCACCTTTAGATCGATACTATTTTTCATACCTACTCGCTTTCTTACTACGCTGTTGCTAATGCGGTCGGTCAGCTTCACTCCGCACATCTTCCGCAGAGCTTTAGCTTACTTTTATTCTCCTTACATACCCAGCTCTCGCTACCATATAACAGCATTGGGACAAGAACTCCGTTATGTATGGCCAGCTGCGCCTTATGGCTTAAGTGCCGGCTCCCAAGTAGCTTTCCCATCGCACCATTCACCCTGTTCCCTGCACTCACTCTTCTGTCTATGTCAGCGGTGTATTTCCCATCCTTACTGAAGGCGCATCCAAGATATACAAACTCATTCACTTGTTCCAGCACATCGTTACCAACCACAATCCTAACATTCGTTCTAGTTTCTTCCCTTTCAAAAACCATAATCTTGGTTTTCTTTACATTCATTGAATGAATTAAGAGAGAGTAATTGTGATTGTGAAGGAGTTTTGGCGGGAAATTGAAGAGTGTCGTCAATTTGTTTTGATTTCCAAAACTTGTGTTATTTAGAATAATAATGTGTAATGTTGGTGGAATATTTACCATTATGTATTCTTATATGTGCATGAGTGAAGGTAATTGTAACAAAACAGCCGTCGCAATTGGCATGTGAAGTATTCATTGCCTTACTATCCAGGGTTAATTATATAAATAAATTAATTTAGAAATTAAATCTATTTTTTTACCTTTGTTTTCCTAACTTTGAACAATGGCATAGTGTAAACGCAATTGTAAAGAAAAAAAGCTTTCTTACTGCAAAAATTACACTGTTCATACTAGAAAAATATTAATGAAAATTTTGAAATAAATTTCAAAAGAAAGTAAAGCTCTTTCAAAACTTTAATAAACGCCGAAAGAATATATTTGAACTCTTACATAATTTTATAAAAAAGTAATCAAACAGCCTAAAGCAAGAATCAACAATTTCAGTGTTAATTCAAGTCTGCGTAAATTTATTGGAATTTTCATAGCAAATTATATGCCACCGTGGCAGCTCCAAAATTGAAAAAAATATGAGATATATAGTTAACAAAGTGAAGGGGCAAAAAAGTGGGGAAATCCAAACAAAGTTAATTGAAACTCTTGTCGCATCGTTATGAAATGCAATACAGAATCATTCGTTGACTCTTGCCCGGCGCACGGCGTTAACGGTAGTGTTTTGTTAGGGATTTTGGGAATACGATTGTATCGTTTCCATATGATGGAAAAAACCCTTTTCTAATGATTAACCGAATAGGTGTAGACAAAAAGAAAATTAGAATTTAGTTGAGAAAGAGTAGAATACAGAAGTATTGTAGCGGCAGAACACCACTTTTTTGTAGTTATCACAAAGCTGACTCAAAATGTAAAATCCATTTGATATTGATTGAAACATTTATGTTTATGAAAGTCTGCACATCATCTCAGAGGATAAACTCGTAATCAGAAAGCAAAAACGAGCTCGTAGGCTAAAGTAACACTGCCGTTATCAGTTATAATTATGTCATTATTTTCTGTCGATGATTCCTCTTAATTAATTTACTTAGTATATAGCAATGTTGATCATATCGTCGACATAAATTTTCTTAAGATACTATAATATGCCATTCTTTCTTAGGATCTTTATTCATAGTGTAAGTTAAGTTGCAATATAAATAATTTCATTTGGTATATATTTATTTAATTAGCAATGTGTCTGCTTATTCTCCGTAATACTTGTGATTGAATTTTATAACCACAATAAATACTATAAGCATATATGTTAAATATTTATCCTATACATCATCATCACCATCATCATCGCCGCCTATACTTGTCCACCGTTGACTGTAGGCGTCCCCAATCGCTTTACAGCATAACCGGTTTGATGCGATCTGCATTCAACGACTTCCTGCGATCCAACGCCCGGTCGATCTTCGCGCTTTGTGGCTCGCCCATTGCCACTTCAGCTTGCTAATCCTACAGGTCATATCGGTGACCTTGGTTCTTCTACAAATCTCCTCATTCCTGATTCGATCACATAGAGAAACGCCGAGCATAGTTCTTTTCATAACTTGTGTGTGTGTGTGTGTGTGAATGATGTACGCTGTTGGCCGCGAGGCCTTTACAGCTTCACCGGACTTAAAGGCGAGCGTGCAACCACTACGCTCTAGCCAGCCAGAAGGGCAAGAGGCGACATACTCGAGGGCGCCTCGAAGAGGTGCCCTCGGTTGGGACAGTCGCTGTAGGGGGACGGGTGCACTACTAAGTGCACCGGTCAACCGCCGGCTATGGGAGGGGATCTACTACTACGTCGTCGTCGTCGCCCGTATTCTGAGCGGAAAGAAGGGATGACAAAGCATCGGGGGGGTCGGTGAGAATATGTCGCGGCCGGCGGTGGCGGCAGGGGTCGGGGGGGAGATCGTAGTCGGCGGTGGCTACGATTAACGGATTCGCATGGGTAGATGCGTTCGCGAAGTGACGTGTTGACGCCTTTTTAATAAAGGCGCGAATAGGTTCGAGACCTAGATCGGAGTGGAGATCGACGTTCCGTACGAACCAGGGGGCTCCTACGGCTTTACGGAGGAAGCGGTTTTGAACCACTTGGAGTTTATCGATGTGAGAGGGGGCCGAATGCCCGAACACAACACACGCATAAGTCATGATGGGTCGAACGCAAGTTTTGTAAAGTGTCACCTTATTTCTAAGGGACATTTTACTCCGCTTGCAGATTAACGAATGGAGACGACCGAGCACAAATGATGCTCGGTGACGGACCCGCTTGATGTGCGGGCCGAAGGACATGGTACTGTTTAGGGTGACCCCTAGATATTTGACCTCTTTGACCCAGGGAATGGGTCGGTCGAACATGGTCACTTGGCCGAGATTACTTCTAGGGCGGCGCAGGGAGTGGCGCGGGGTGGCACCTCTGGAGAAGAACACCGCAGCGCTCTTGTCCGGGTTCACCTCAATACGCCACTTCCTGAACCAATTCCCTAGGGAATTGGCGGACTTGCTGAGCAACTCTGAGCTATTTTATGAGACCTATTGTAAGAGACCACGTCTCTGATCCGTGTGTCATTACTGGCAACACACACACACACACACACTATCATATACATTCTAAGTTTATTCACTTATAAGTATTTATATACCAAGTCTCAGCGGTATTGATCGTGTGTCAACCCTATTTTCCCTTACGCGCGGTCCACTATTGCTTTATTAGATTACTCTAACACCTTGTTCCGGGAACGCTGATAAAAACACTCATTGATTATTCAACAGCTACACTAGAGAATTGCATTATTACTTTATTGGAATGTTTAGATCAAAAAAATTAGATTTGACATAATCATTACTATTAATTCTTGGTAAGTTTACATTTCCATAGAGATCGCGGAAGTGTAGCGAGAGACTCCTTTTCCCACAGATATGATAAGAGGCAGCAGTGTGTTCTAACTGGAGATTCCAAATCCATCTGCCTTGTTAAAAGAGTTCATTCAGTGGGTCCTACATACCTTAGTATTGCTCACTGACAACTGAAAATATTCAGAAAATTTTCTCCTGCGAAACCAAATAGATGTGTGTATCCATAAATGATTCTGGTTAAAACGACAAATTATGATTAGACTGTACTATTTCTATCTAGAATGCACTCTCGGTGATAATTCATTGTAATAGAAATAATATAACTCAAACAACTAATTGAAGTTTCGATTTAATATGAAACTATTTACAAATTGTTATAAATAGTGGCCTTTTTTCTAAAATTTATGGAATATGTATGTGTATACTGTTAAAATTAATGAAGAATACAAATAATTTATCTTTATGGAACGATTATTTTATCTCCTGAACTGCTACAAATTAAATAATTTTGTTTCTGTCAGATTTATCTAGACGATTTACTTCTTTTTAAGTCGCTAAAACTGACGAATGCGGATGACGCAAATTCAAAGTAAGGATAGAAATAGCAAGAATATGTTCACTCGCACTATTTTGTATGGTACTTGATTTTTGCTTTGCAATCGCTTTCATCACATATTATTATTTATTTTTGACCGAAATGCTATAAACAGTTTTTAGTCCCAGCGCTTTCATGAAACAATAGACAATTCCATATTCCCGTTATAATTTGACTACGAAATACGCAGAAACCTACATTCATAAGGTTTCAGGGATTTTAAAATTACAAGTGTATACAAGGTGGCGCGGTAGTCGTTGAAAGTGGAATGGTTGATATTGTGCGACGAACTTTATGCCTCTGGCGGTTCTGTTTTATTATTATTGTACGAGAAAATGTGTAGGGCTCCGAACAATGCCCGAGAAATAAAATATTTGAATCTTCCCCTGGAAGGTTAAATACTCTTATTCAATTTTGCTATTGTTGTGCGAAAATTGGTTTTCGGTCTAAACAAGATTTTGTAGAGGTACTGTTTATCACTGACTGAGTAGCACTTGTAGTTTCTGATTTAAAAATTCAGTTCCTGTTGCTTTAGGAGGAATTTGCTACAGAATATCATGTAGTTAACTTGTTGGTACTCAATTTCTAACTGTGTGACACTTTCAAATTCTCGAAACCGGTTCGAAGTGGCTTCTTATTGAAGCTTGTACATAAGTCGTGAAAATAACTAAATTAGTAAAACTCACCGTCGTGCCTGTATTCCCCAAGCGGGGGTGGTAGAGGTGTACTATGTACACCCACTTTTCGCGAATGATGTCATTTCCCATGTAATGGAGGGTGAGCCTGTTGCCATATACTGGTCACAAATCCAGACTCCGGAATAACACTCGAAATTTTTCGTTAGAAAAACTACATTTGTCTGACCTATGATTTGAACCCAGGACCTCGTGATCGCAAAACACATTATTCGCTACTAGACCAAAGAAACAATCTGAAAAACTATCATTCGTTATATATAAACACTGTTACAAAGTTACTAAAGGTACTTTACTAACACAATACTGACCTATTTATCAAATTAGTTATTGACTACCTAAAACTGGATGAAAAACTGCTGAAAGCTACTAAATCTGTCTAAATGATTAGACAAATTTAGTAGCTTTCAACAATTGTTGTATCAGAACATGAAAAATATTCCAACTAACGTTTACAAACTTTAGCCGTGATCTAAATGTTGAGGTAACCTATTAACATCATAATAATATTTCACTCCCATTTACGGGAGGAAATTAAAATCCTATATTTGTTCAAACAACCTGCCGTAGTGGTATCAAATATCCGGAACTAATATTAGACTTAAAATCAACATTAAATTCTCCCTTGCAGGAAGCGTAGCCGTTTAGTTGGCAAGCTTCAGTCCGTGCTCATCCCCTTTTCAAATTTGCATATTCAAATGTGCAGGAAGATCAAAGCGCTACTGAATCCGTTACCGGCCAGACGTTTGCTGAAAACGTTAGCTAAAAATGTTGACGGTGCTACAGCAAAATTAGCGGGTTAAGTAAAAAGTTTATAGGGGATTAAGATATTAGTATTGAGAACGTATAGTGCATAAGTGAATAGCTCAATATTCCTGCAAGGTTGAACACAGATGGTTTTTAGTATGAAAGAAGAAGCTATTTTAACTGGAAAAGCTTATGTAGCTGCCATACTAACAAAGAAGAATGAAGTAATGAATATGTGTGGATGACTAAAATGAAGGGAATAATGAAAAGTAGGTGCGTTTAACTAGCGTTCACCCTAACATAAGATAATGCTTTAGATCTTATTAACTTTATCGGCGTTGCTGCAAATTGAATATTTGACAAGAAGAGTGAGTGGAATGAAGTTTACTGATTCACAGCGAGTATGTGTTCTTTTTTGAATATTTGACATTAGCGCAATAAGTTTTACTTCCACTATTTTTCTTATAATCCAAATCTATTAGGTGTCAAATAAGTTGAAAATCTTTAGTACGCATAGAAATTTTGTCCTAAAATTTACAAAACAAACAATCGCATATTTTGTTACATACATTTGTCACAAGTCAAAATATTTACCACGAGTGGGAACTAAAATCGTCATGAAAGCACGTCCGCAAAATGCGAACAATGCGAACCTACAAAAGTATTCCGAGACCCTTTTTTCGTGTTTGAGCCCTGATTACTTTCGTTAGCAACAGTGAGGTCTGTTTACCCTAGGGATGGTCCGGTCGCCTTTTGACCTAGACGATTTAACCCGACGACAGGTAACAAGTGTAAATGTTTGGAGTATTACGTTGGATATAAAAATTGTGCCAATAAGATTCTATTTAGGTTTGGATGATACGTTGTATTGGTTTCTGAATAAAATTCGAGACAAGGTTTTATGTTATAGATAGTTATTGCCAGACATGATTGAAGTTTTTTATAAAAACTACAGTCTGGCTAGGATCTTTTGGCTTACGGCCAAAAACGGAACCAACGCTGTCAAGAAGTGAAATGTCACTCTATAGCAGTCACAGAGGTGCCGTTGGCTTTGAAATTTACCGAAGTTCTTTTTTAATTAGTAAGCAGTGGGTCCCCACTAGTTGAAATAATTTTCTGGGCAGCCTTAATTTCACATAAACGTCCCTCTGTCAACGGCCACGGGTCAAAAATCCTTGTCACACTTTAACAATACAATATCAGCTTAAAAAAAATGAATATGTTGTATATTCCTTTAATCATTAGTACTTTCTAAATCATATGTTTGTCTATTCGACCGTGGTCTACTCAGTTCATTGAATCAAATATGGAAAGATAATTCAGATGTGAGAGATTTTTTAAAATGAATTATTCATAATTTGCAGTTATTAGCGTGTAGATTTCTTCTATAAGAAACCTACAGAAGACTTGAAATTAGCAATATTATGTAAGATGGACTAAAATAAAATGTTTAATATTTTTTTGTATCCATGCGTAGAGTTTGTATATTGAGGATATGGTAATGATGCCAAAGAGGTGCTCAAGACATAGTGACAAATCGCAATAAAATCTATTAAAAGAAATAGAAGAATTTCAGAACAAACGCAGACGACATCCCAGTTTATGCAATAAGCTCAAACTAGTTTTAGTTCGAATATTCTGAAGTATACAACTACATTATACGTGTCGCCTGGCGGCCGCTTCCGCGCGACGGACTACTGTTTCCAATTTCCCAGATAGCAAATTTTAAAATGCTTATTGGAAAAATCCAGTTCCACTAACATTAGCAGATGTCGAGGACAATAGAGAGGCTATTATTTCGAATGGTGTCTTTATTTACTTTAAGTGCAAATTTATTGAGAAAGCAAAGCAAATACTTAGATACTCTCCTAGCCTGGTATTTTGTAGTAGTGTGTATGTGTGTGTAGTTCCAGTTCTTTTATAATTATTCTTTGTAAATAATCTTCTTGGTTTTTATCTACATTTTTTGAATGAACTTTTATCATAAGCTTTCTATTACCGACTGAAATACAAGCTTCCTTTTGTTAGTTTTGTAACGACCTTAGATATCATCCATTAACAGGCCCATAAAATACATATTGTATAGACTGACATACATATAATATGTTAAACTTATTACCTAAACGAAAAATGTTACTGGCTTAGCGACAAAAATATCTACTAAGAATATTGGATGATGTTAGACACATCACCTATCTGGTACAACGTTCCTGCCACGGTGCCAATCTTTTCGGTCTTATACTAGTTTACCCCAAGATCTTTCTGAATCTGTAGTAATAGAAAATATAAATTTATCTGTATCTACTGCGCTTCTTTATTGGATTTAACGAAGGCTTGGAGATGTCTAACTGACAATAAAATAGCTCAACAAGTCTTCAAAACGAAGCAACAACACCTTTGTATAAGTTTTATTCTCTGGAAGGACGCTGGTCTTTCAAAGTTTCTCTAAAGATTTATCAATCCGGTGATCTAACGTCAGTACAATGAAAATGGTATTAAACAAAGGGAGAGATTTCATTGTTTTATTTGTCTTATTATAAGAATTGTGTTTAGTTGTAGTTAGAACAGTTCCTTCGTTATCTTACTAAGTTTCGTGAGAAGCAGCTGAGCAGGAAAAATTGGGCCTTATAGTAACATTGTCAAGAAAGCGTGTTGTCACGTTCATTTTAGTCACATGGCATATTGACTCGATAGCGTTTCTGTACCACTGTACCACTTTAGTATCCATTATCTTTCTTTTCTTGTTACCGAAAAACCTTGTCCTACCTTAGGAAATATTTCTGTGTTGTGGATGCGTTTATAAAAACGAATATCACATATGATCCACAGTTTGTTGCATTCTAATTACCTAGGTCTCACTGAAATATTTTTTGTGGGTATATCGTGCCGTGCGCGATTGAACCTGTGACAACTCGATTTAGTAGACGTATCTTTAGATTTTAGGCATTCATCGTTATGATTTTTATTGAATACTGACCAAAGGAAAGCAAACCTTTACCGTGTAATTTCATTGTTAAGTTTAAATAGTGTGCCATATTTAAAAAATTAAAATAGCTTTAAAAATATTTAACTCCCACAATTTAATCATTTAATTTTAATTAGTCGCTCGTCTGCACTATCTATTATTTTAGTTCGATCATCCCTTGTAGCTTTGTATTGTTCAATTAGTACTTCTGTTGGTGACACGTTGTTAGTTTTAAAAAGAATTGTTGAAAATCCTCTGTCTTTGTTAGCTTTATCTGGGACAAAATTTTTGGCTCAGTTGATGAGGTGTTAGACCTTAATTAAGTATTTGGACATAGGATTTACGAGTAGTATGGTACCTAGTTTCTAGATGAAACTTATACACGGTGTAATTTTAGTCGTCCTGGAGCGAAAGCTCAGGTGATGTTTCCAATGCCTACAGAAATATTACAGTAAGTAACATCTACCTACCGAATTATCTAAATATCGTAGAATGGGTGAAAATTCGGAACACCAAATGTATTTACGGGTCAGCTAACGAGCAGTGCCGCCCTTCAATATCATTTTGTGCCTGGTAGTTCCATAATGTGGTTCTTTAATGCACTAAATTAGTATTATTATAGACATGTTATTTATCTTTTTTTCTCTTTATTTCTTGTTATGGTAATACGAAATGGAATAAGGAAATGATTTTGTCTTCTGTATGGCCAAAATTCCTAATCATTCAGAATTGCCACTAGAGAAGGCTGACTCTAAATTAGTGGTAATATTGCTAATAAATTTTGAATTGTTGCAGCAACATCGTTAGTGACGTATGCTGGAGAGCGGTACGATTTCATTGTTGAAGCAAATAATGAGATTGACAACTACTGGATTAGGTACCGAGGTCTTATGGACTGCGGAGAAGTGTAAGTTCTAATTATACATTCGGCTAGGCTTTCATAAGCGATTTAGACAGTTACCTTTTAGTACCTATGAGAAGTTTACTTTAATTCGTCTTAATGTTATAGGGGGCAAAACTATTGCACTTATACCTGTCATAATAACAGACTCTGGATTGCTACTAACATTTTCCGATAGGAAAACCCCAACAACACTAACTTTGAACCAATAATTGTGCTATTGTAGGCTCACCGTTTATTCTTTACTGTTGTTTTACTTAGTACGTCTATGCTATCGGCGCTTGAGGAATTAAAGCGCGCTGTTGTTTATTATTTTTTTGTTTCAATAAATGGTCTATGCGCAGGTTCACACGAGCGAAGCAAGTTGGAGTGCTGCATTATGAAGGTGCATTGGACCTTGAGCCATCGGGTGACCCCGACTGGTTTGAGGCACACAATGAGGGTTTGGTGAGTAAGAGCGTTAATTTATTATTCTTAGTGGTAATTTTTAAATCATTCCATTAGTAAAACTTATGCACACTCATTCAGTTATTATGTGCTATGTACAAGTGAGGACACTTTAACTAATATTTTGTAGCACTCATTCTTTTGATTTCCGTTTTGACAGGAGACAAAACGAGAAGCAAAAGAATTGTTGAATTTATATAAAAGCGGCCTAGAACGCGGCCGCTTCGATTGCGTTGACAGAGGCAGTCTTAAGTCCTGTTGCGTAGAACTCGTTAAAGTAGAACATACGTGCATAGTCTGTGTCAGGTGCTTGCCGGAACATGACATGTTCGAAAGCCAAGTTTTTTTTTAATAATATACCTTCATATAATATGCCTTCTATCTATAATAACACAGACACCTCGCTATGCTTTCCCGTTTAAAGGTTAGTTGTTGTTCGCCAAACCAATCCAAAAACACTAACCTCTTTCTGAGGCAGTCGGACACAAGGATCCGCTTCTATTCAAGGTCACCCTGTGGTCTCATAAAATAATATTGGGGTTATACCTGGTTTCCTCTACATCGGCACATCGCACCCCAGGGCCTCGTAAAATACTAAAGGGCTTGTGACATTAGATGCTTTATCTCGATATGATTTTTTTTACAGCAAAGAACATGGGTATCTGATCTCTTTGATAGTTTTCGATAAATCGGTTGAGTAAGCTACGATAAAAGGAAATGTAATAAGGAATCCTGTACATCTCAGAACTGCAAACAATCTAGCAAATATTTCTGTTAGTTAAATTGGAGTAAGAATATATTGCCTAGTGAGTCAAATAGAATGCTTAGTCATCTTCATCATCAGCCCAAACAATCCCACTCAGTATGATGATTATAATCATATCTTCAAAGGGACTTTAAAAGGAAGTTCCTCAACCTCTTTAGGAGCTTCATTTTACCCTACTTTACCAAGAGAACGAGACAAAGCTATACAGTTAGGTATATACCTAAATTAAAAGATTATATTGATAGTAAGATTGCAATAATACTTAATTGTACAGCTTAAGAGATTATTGCACTCACAAATACATAGGTACACTATCATTATACAGAATATTCTGAAAGATATTTTTTGAAAGGTGTGCTTTTAAATTGTGTCTTTATTTCCTTTATTTATCTTTACTCTTTTACTTATATTTATTCTTTATTATCATATCCTTTAAAGCCTTAAAATCATCAGATCATACCATTAAAATTATGGTCATAATCTATATCTATATCATCACGCCAGATCCCTTACGGGGTAGGCAGAGAGTATAGAGTTCCAACAGACTCTTTCCTTACATACCTCTCTGGCTTCCTCTACTCTCATAGTTCGTCTCATACACGCTCGCCGGTTACGGAGACCCCTGACTTGTCCTTCAGATAAGACCCGGTCTATTTGGTCATGGTAAGACAGTCTAGGTCTTCCCCGGTACCTACATCCTTCCACTTTCGCATTGTATATCAGTTTTGTCATTCTTTCTTCGGACATTCTTTCTATATGCCCGAACCAACGGAGCATACCCTTTCTTATCTTTACACCGATATTCTCTTTCATACCTATTTGCTTTCTTACTACGCTGTTGCGAATACGGTCGGTCAGCTTCACTCCGCACATCTTCCGCAGAGCTCGCATTTCCACCGCATTTATCCTACTTTCATTCTCCTTCTTACATACCCAGCTCTCGCTACCATATAAAAGCGTTGGGACAAGCACTCCATTATGTATGGCCAGCTGCGCCTTTCGGCTTAAGTGCCGGCTCCCAAGTAGCTTTCCCATCGCGCCATTCACTCTATTCCCTGCACTCACTCTTCTCTCTATGTCAGCGGTGTATTTTCCATCCTTACTGAATGGTCATAATCTTGCAACTAAAATCGAATTGAATCCACCAATCTCAACTGTACTACCCGTGCATTTTTCCGATTCCATTATTTTCCGCAGTGCAAAAGGGTAAAAGAACTACGACGTAGTGACGACATTAGGCAGATCGCAAAATTAAATAGCCTGCAGATGCGGTAAAATTATCCCTTCCGTTGTGCAATGTGAACTGGCCGAACGCCAGACTATCAGGATCGGGAGCTTTGCATACGAAGATTAGAATAACGTAGTAGCTCAAGTAAAGTATGCCGGAGTTAGTACATCAGGAGACGAATGGTTAATGGTGTGAGGAGATTTTTTTGGGTTAATATTTATATACACATACAGTTAATATTGTTGGAAGTTGCTTTGAGAGTTTTGGTTAAATGTCCGCATATATTTGGTCTGTGATTTACGATGGTTTAGTTGCCGGACTGAATCATCGCGAAGATAAAAATTGAGCGCACTATATTCTTCGATTGATATCAGAATTTTAGCCTCATTACTACAGTATTAAAGTTAAATTGACCTTCAACTTTGAATAGATAAATTATGTCGTTGTAGCATCATCAGAAAACTCCCTAAACGACATTGCTCCTTCCATAAGGATTATTCCACCGCAATACTGCCGTAGTACTTAATTTGGCGGACCTTTTGACCGCATTCATCTATTATAATAGTTAATAGTCACAGCCGTTCACTGTAAACACTACAATGAGCGGATAGATAAAGTTCTTCAAAGCATTGCGGAAAGCAACGCTTTCGTCGTATCGTCGCCTCGTCTATTACAATACATTCTGTCTTTAGAAAATATATGCAGAGTGAAAATTATGTGATTGGCTTAACATGGGAGTAGTAAAGAATTATAAGTGACAGATTTTGAACCTATTAAAGAACAAAAGATTTCTTCCACAGCAACTGAACGCCCTGAACAAAGGTGAAGAAGAAGATGAGACGATCAGCGTGGCGGAGATGAGATCTCTCGAAGGCTACGACGACAGTCTGAAGGAAGTGGCAGATTACCAGTTTTACGTGGCGTATGACTTTTACGCGAAGAACAACTCGCATTTCCATAGGTCTCCGTATTACGGGTATTACCAGAGTAAGTATTTTTATATGAAACTTTTTTGTGTATAAAGATTATTTGGAAGTTTTACTCGGAAAAAAGTTTTGTGGTTATGATGCAAAAAGAAAATGCATTTTTCCTAATAGATTTCCCAAATATATGTTCATCTTTTTACGATTTCATTTTCAATTGCAACAGAGAGAGCCTAATGCAGTAGCGATTTCACCATAAAATATGTGATAAAGCCTTCGGATCTATTAGACAAATAGTTTGCGGCAGACTGTCCTTGTGTGCTTTTTGTATAATTTTGTGTAATTTAGAAGAAGCGTTCGTATAACACGTAGAGTACGCAGTTTGTAGCGTTTGCCTTGTCGACCGACATTCAATCAATCAGCTGCGGGTTCGCAACGAAAGTAAGTACGTGCGAATTTGATTCGGAGGCGAAGAACTTAGGTAAGCAAATCTAGCTCAGATCTGACAGTCCGCCTCAAAGTATTTTCCTGGTGGGTCTAAAGCCTAACCATATAATGCTGTCACAGCACACATTGAAGAATTAACCTCACGATTTAATTATATTTCCAGCCCCAAACAGCTTAAACCGCCTATACACGCCTCAACTTAATCATATCAGTATGAAGATGCCATCAAGCCCTCTCCTCGTCGCCAGACCTTCACCAGAAAACTTTTGCAATTCATCCAGTATAGACGAGCAATGCCGAGAAGACTACTGCGAATGCTCCCATGTCCTATCAGTTAAGCTCAACTCCGTTGTAGAAATCATTATAGTAGACGAAGGTGTTACTTTTGACGCTAACCATCCTTTCCACCTTCATGGTCACAGTTTTAGAGTTGTGGGTCTCAGACGCTTGAATAACGATACAACTATTGAAGAAGTGAAAGCATTTGATAGGGCTGGTAAGCTTAAAAGGAATTTGGTAAATGCACCTATAAAAGACACTGTCACAGTACCAGACGGAGGGTACACAGTAATAAGATTCAAAGCTGATAACCCTGGTTATTGGTTATTCCATTGTCATATTGAATTCCACGTTGAAATAGGCATGGCTTTAGTCTTTAAAGTTGGTGAGCATAAAGATATGATGCCAGTGCCTAAAGATTTTCCAACTTGTGGTAGCTATATGCCTGATAATATGTTAGAACTGGCGACTACGCAAAAACCGAAGGATGATAATCCTTTTATTTCGATAGCGCACTGGTGGCCGGTAGTTGTTGTTAATAATACCATATCTTCAGGCAATACAGTGAATATATCTGGATTTATAGTATTTTTAAGTTTATTTGTATTGAAATTCAATTTCAGATTATAGTACCAAATTAGTTTATCTTTAGAATCGTAACAATTAATACAAGCAATATTTTAAGAATTTCTTGTATCAGAAATCTAATTTGTACTTACATTATCATATTTATTTATTTCGTGAATTAGTTTTTAAAATAGTTCTAAAGTCAAAAGGAGATGGCAATAATATGCTTAAATTACTCAAAATGCTTTATTGATATTGACTTTTGTAAATATTACGAATTATATAAAACTTATTTTCCAATTTCAGCGTAGTTAATTTTTAAGTTAAAATTCAGTATAAACTGCGATAACATCTAAAAAAAATTGTTTTGTTTCATGCTTTCTGATATTGTTTGTTTAACGAAATATGAAAACAAAGAAATTTGTTCTCACTTCTATAATAATTCTAAATAATTTACTATGTTCTGTCTTTACTAAACGAACAGTTTTGTGTATCCTAGTGTTAATATCAGCATACAGTAGAGATTTCCTATCGATTTCCTATATATTCCTTCTCAAAACAGCAATAAAATGCTGCAATTGATCTAACAAAGTGCCATTACTTCAAATATATTAAGATTAACACCACCAACAACCAATTATTGTAGAAATACGTTAGGTTTGTTTAAAATAGCAATTTTATCTTCAAAAACTTAAAGATTATGCTGATATTCTTTAGTATTCTATAGAAATACTCGTTAAATTTGTACATTATTGTCCCCGTACCAACGACGTACAATGCACCCAAAGGTATTCTTATATGTCATTTGCGCTCTTTCTTTTAGCAATAGAAAGAACAGTCCTGGCAGCGCGTACTGTCTAAAATATTTGCTTCAATCCAATACCAGGTTAGAGCTCCCTCTCTGTTCGATATGAGGTGACCTTATACATACCTATATATAGGGTATACCTTCGTCATTCAAAAAAGTTTTTTCTGATAGGTAGTGAGCTGCATCATAATATGATGCAGTCTAAAAATCAGTCTTTACCGCCCCATTGCTGCACAAAGGTCTTCTCTCACAGATCTAGAGGAAAAGGATGCAACTAATCGCAAATATTTATGTTTTCATTGATGGAACTGTATATTTCATTTTATCATAGCGATACAATAAGTACAATTTATGACGCTTATGTGTAATTATTTTAGACTCTGTAAAGCAATCCTAATAATTATGTGTTTAAGTATCTATAACAAACATGTAAAGCAGCTTTTAATTATTTTAGGCAAAGCAATTCTAATAATGAAGGCGTGTGTATCTATGACAAGTAATTGTAAAGGCAGATTTTGTGTTTTTAGATTCTTAATGTATTTAATTAATCATGGTATCTGTATAAAATACCTTATACCCATTTTAAATTACTACACTGCATAATGTGCAGTATGCGTAGCAATACAATTAAATGTCCATAACTGTAGCGATACAAGATAATGTCATAGATGGTGATATAAATTAATTACTATAACTGTAACAATACAGAATATGTTTAAAGTGAGGTTTGACATAAGTACCAAACAAAGGAATATTGCAAACTACTATTGTATGTCCTACCAAATTTTTTTTAGGCATATTATATAAAAGATAAACTTTGTTACTAAGCGCTTTGAATTATTTATTGAATAGTACTTACTATTACTACCTTAAATACCTATTTATTCACTGTTTTATTCGCAAATATTATATAACTTACAAAGGGAGATTAACGATTACGATTTAAAAGTCTGTGATTGGAATTATATTTGACCAAAAAGTATGAATTAAAACATTAAAAATGTTTTTCGTTTATTTATGATAAAAATATGCAACGTGCAATGTTAGTAGTCCGATTTGAAATTCAAGGCATTTTTGTGTATTTGTGCTGTTGGTCTAAATTTTTTAAACTTGGTTAACACTTTCTTTTTTTCTTTTTTTTTCTTTTCTTTTTTTTTAAAAACGTAGCCCCACACTAGGATTATATTATATTCCTGTGTCGTGGGTGCGTTTACAAACATGAAAATTCACATACACAAATACCCAGACCGGAACAAATAATTGTGGATCACACAAAGATTTGTCCCGTGCGGGACTCGAACCCGCGACTATTAGACGCAGTGGGCAAAGCGGCTTAAGCTCTTAACCACTGCGCTAAATCGGTTTCACTATGTTCTTATTATTCAGTTGATTGGAGAAATTAGCGTGAAGTAAAGCGCGCGAGAAATATGGAAAAAGAGATGCAATCAATATTGTTATTTTTTGTTGTTGCATATAAGGTTGATTAAGAATTTGCTTTTCTTGGGTATTATTGGAGTCTTGTTTTTTAAATCATTGCATGTTGCATTACACAATACGTAAATATACGGTAGTAAAATACTATCTTCATAGAAAAACATGTAACAATATGTCACATACTCGTGCCAACTGAATGGGTAACTTTGTTAAGGGGGAAAACTACCTGTAACTTCCAAAAATAGACTCTATTTACAGCAGATTGTTGATGAATGTGCTGCATATTTGTTATAAGAAAGAGATATATAAAAGGTCGTGAATTTAATGTATGGAGTAAATCTTTATTTTAGGTACTGAATTTTCAAAAATAACACTTAAGAAACTTTATCTTGAATACATATTAAAAATGTCTATTAAATGGTAGATCGGATATGCATAAAATATACACCAATAAAATGAATAAGATGTGTTCTATAATTTGTATGGATGACTTTTTTATTTCTATTAACAACATCTGAATTTCGGACACACTTTTCACAGTTTTCAAGGTCAGACGAGGTAAATTTTCAAACAACAACAAACATAATCAATATATATATGTACGATGTATGTGTTATTAGGATCAAAATACGAAGGTGAAACTATAGGTGCACTATGGTGACCTATTTGAAGACAATAAACATGAAACATTTACAAACGCAAACTACTGTATATTTGTGTATTACGTTGTTTTTTTCCACCATTAATGTCGTCGAAGATTTGTGATATATTAATAAGATTAATAAGTTAATGTTGTTAATTATAAGTATTTTATAATGGAATAAGTACATTCATGAACTGCAAAACGATCTTTTATTATCTATCTACTTCCTTCAATCAATAAAAAAAAAACAACTATAATTTGAAAAGAAGCAATTATAACGAACACACAACGGGTTCCTACGGCCTCCTTCCGGCTCCCTCATCAAAGCCTCATCACAATCCGATGGTAGCAATCTAATGAGCCTAAACACGAAGGTGTTATGTCGTATAGTTGACATGTTCCTATGGCCACCTTCTGACTCCATCATCAGCCCGGCTCTAGGGTTCCTTATTCTTGCATTGTCTCTGAACAGACATACGTATGCCCAGGTATGCCTTTAATCTCAAGTTTTCAAGCACTTGTACCCACAAGTTTGGAACCCGTCCGCCACAAGTGATACAGATTACAAAGGCCATTGTCGAAAATTGCCCCAGAACTAACAAACATTTGACCCATGCAATCATTATTTATCGATTTTATCACAATAATGGCAAATATCCGTATCTAACGGACAATTTGCCATCTAAAACAAATATTTCAAAGTATTTAAGTACTTATATCGTAGTCGCCGACATCTTTGTCTTTGTCAACCCACAATATAACCTCATATGTACTGAATTATAACCTTAAAATCTAATACTTATTTTGCAATATTGCAATTCCCTCGCTTGTCCGTTTAATGATAAATGCTTTAAGAGAATTTATGGGTGATTTGTAATCATACAAGTATTTTTTCATTGCTGTTGGTTCTGGGGCAAATCACGTATGGGCGCAGAACAATATCCTTTAAACCAGAATTACAGATAGATCGACAGGCATACGATCAGAGTATAGATAAATAAAAGCCTAATAAAAAAGTCTGTCTCGTTGATCTAATGATCTGACAGACGATTTAGCGCAGTGGTTAATAGCTTAAGCCGCTCCGCCCACTGTGTCTAATAGTCGATTCGATTGCCGCACGGGACAAATCTTAGTGTGGTCCACAATTATTTGTTCCTGTCTGGGTATGTGAATTTTCATGTTTGTGAACGCACACACAATACATGGATAAAGGCTAGTATGGGGCTACGTTTAAAAAAGTGCTTGGCGATCAAGGAGCCCTAGCAAGCAACGCAGCGTAGCAAGCAAGATATATAGATATGTATATCCTTCCTTTTTCAATCACTTGTTGGCATCTGAATAAACTAAAATTAGGCATACATAGGTTTACTTATGTAATATAAAGGATAATGTTATCATACGGTGCTATATTAGTAAGTCTTAAAACCGAAAGATCCGATAGAAATTATTTCCCTTTAAGAATTTCTAGGAATTTTTCTACCACCAATTATCTCTATAAGTTGTCGGAAATATTAGTCACGAATATTTTCAATTTATCAAACTGAAAGATAGAAGAAAGAAACACATAGTAATTAAGATACTAAAATATATTATATATTGGGATACTAATAACAAAAACTGCTAACTTCATTTTATTAATGTTGCTGAATATTGTTGAAATCAAATATTGGTTATATACTTACATATGCAAACGTTTTGAATAACCGAGAATGTTAAGCGACTTATGATCTTACAAGTAGGTTCAGCTGCTTATGGAACTGACCGTAAAAGTAGCGCTAGAAAGCTACAGGCAAAAGCTAGTAAAAAATAAATGAATATTTCAAGCCATCTAACATATAAGTCTTCCAACTCGGGTCAATGAGAACCATATTAATTGAAAGCCAAAAATAACTGTTTAACATACCTTCCGAAGTACAGAGATGCTCGAAAATAGAGATATTATTAACGGTCACCCATCATAGATTGACCTAGCCAATTGTTGCATTAATCTTTGAAATCAATAAGAACATCCAATTCCATGAGCGCTTATTTGCTGGCATATTCAAATAGAAACCAGGCGATTACCGGATACTCAGATTAACTAATGTACATTTTGGAAAATCTAATTTAACTACTAATCTACCACCGGATCAGAACGCGGTCTCCACTTAGAAGATTTGGCGAAGAAACTCAGCGGGATTGTCTTTTTTATTTACTTGTCATTCTCTTTTTTCTTTTCTTTTTTGTTTAATCATATTGTGTGGATACAATGTGTAGGTTACAATTAAATAGTTAACGATCTAGCTCCAGTATGATGTCTAACGATAGAGATATGAATCTAATAATGTTATCTGTAAAGAGTGCCTAACGGATTCCAGATGGACCAGTCCTCACAAGCAGCACTCTTTTCCGAGTATGACTGCTGGAACAGCGACCACTCCCCTCGAGGAGGGAAGGGAGTGACCCGCGCCAGACAGCCACCGAATACAGACATTATAGTAAGCATGATCATGAGTATCAATTTAAAAAGATGATCAATAATAAACTAAGCTCGTCTAGAAGTGGCAATCTCTAGTTGTTGATTATTAAATTTTTTTCATACTAATACAGCGCACATGATTATTCTTTTTAACAGTATTTGAGTTTATTCCGTGGACAAAGCCGTGGGTTATATGTTTATCCAATATCAATCTACCCGTTTTTTTTTATGTAACACAGAACATGTAACTGTTTTTTGTCCCTTATTTTAAAAATAAAAAATAAAAATAAAATAAAATAAATGACCAAACCAGAATCCAAAAGACAAGATAGCTAGATTATGTCTACAAAGCAGCTATTCACTCTGATGTGATAGTCAGATAACCTATATCCAAACAGTTAATGCAATTTTTTTAACAATGTGTATCAGCTATTATTGCAGTTTAGCAGCTTGTTAATAAGGTTTTTCTTGGAAAAAGTTGCCTCATACAAGATTTTTTTTTGCTGTGGATGCATTTACAAACATTAATGTTAGTTGCACAAATACATTAGAATATCAAACGTTCAGTACAAAAGACTATTCAAATGTCTTTAATAATCTCTTTGGTGTAGTAAGCTTTTGTGTTTTAATATATCTAAGGTATAATTACCACATTAATGCAATCACACAACTTAAAGCAAATTAGACCGAAATGTACTTAGAACTGTTTAGACACTAACTCAGGTGATTAGCTGATGCAGTTTATAAACACTTCTATATATGTACTTGAGCGCACATACGTTTCGACCACAAATTTGTTTGCCCACCAATCTTATTAGCGAGGCTCTGAGCTCGTAATTAGATTTACCGCAAGGTACCGTATACATACATACATACCAACATTACAGCGTACTCATGACATAGGAATCAAGTTCGAAAGAATTGTCTTAAAGTTGTGGTCCAGAACAGGTTAGCAATTAGAGTTGACTGCAAATTACCCCTCATAAGCACGAGCGCTTTTTCAATATGCGGTAGTAAAGTGCTGGAACAAAACAGATGAGATAACGTTATATTTGTTTTAAAAGTGTTACAGTACTTCCAATGCGTTTGACAAAACACACGTCGAAAAAGCGCCCGTGCGACTGCAGGCTAAGGGTCCATGGAAAGCAAGAACTGATTGATTATGCTCATGCTAATGAAATATAAACCTTATCTTCAGCGGACAGAGGTGCGAACAAATTACTTATAATTTCATTTGAATTACAAACGTGCTCAGAATTTTCTCCAAATTATTTTTCAATAATATTTCAAAAGGTCGGAGCAGCTCTCGATCGGGATGTTCAGCGACCACCACCACTCCAGCGGAGACAACAAGCCACCAACTCTGCTCATCAACGGAGTAGGCCGCTTCAATATCTTCAATGAAACCAAAAATCCCACTTATATGAGAGCTGCAAGATTTAATGTGGAGCAAGTATGTGATGCATTATCTTATTCTTTTTTTCTTCAACCTAAAGACGTCTACTGTATGACATAGGCTTCTGCCAAAGATTTCCACTACTCGTGCGGCTCTAACCTGTGAAATGCGTGTCCAGCTGTTACTATAGATTCTTTTAAAAGAATCTATTAAAAAATTGCTTTCTCATTTTAGTGTTCTGTACTTATTTTAAACTATCTTTTACCTGCGTCTGAGGACGCGTTTATTTTGCGGCGTATTTTATAAATTATAGCCTACATAGGCTATAATTATTCTGATGTTTAAGCTAATCATTGTAAAGTTTCATAAAATATGTTGAATAGTTTTTCCATAAAAGGGTAACAAACGTCCATCTTCATAAACTTTTGCATTTATAATAGCTGTTACTCGTGGCTGGGCATGCGTTAATTTTCTAATTTATTTTTAGTATATCGAAGAATTATTATATTGCCATCGACTTCTGAGCTATAGTTAAAATTTCAAGTTTCCAGCTGGTCCGAAAGTTCATAATCAATTACAAAATTTGTACTAAACATCCAGACGAGAAAGTGAGTCTGTAAAAACGATGTAATAAAAAAATGTAACTGCTTTATTTTTTATGTTTGAAACTGCTACGAATATCTCAAGATTCTATAGTTTTTTAAAATCTGCCAAATAGTATATTTTTGAAAAAAGCACTCTTTACGATATTTCTGAAGGTTTGAAACTTCTCATAATACGCTTAATATTTCATAGCAAATATATATCGATGTAAATAGACATTAGAAGTAATCCGACGTCACAAACATTCAGGCTTTACGGATTTATTACGTCACAAACATTCAGGCTTTACGTATATTGAAACGAAATCTCTAATACACTAAGCTCAAATCACCGTAGAAAAAAAGCTCGGTACTCTAAAACAAAGACGCTTTTATCCTTTACAAGTAATATAGAATATAAAGGAACGTTTTATTGTTATTAGAGATTCGTCCCGTTGCAGGTTCACCTTTGATCGGGCGTTTTGTCGTACCGATAATAATTTTGTGGATATGAAACTGGCTAGTGAAAAAAGTAAACCACTATAAAAAGCAGAAAATTGACAGTGAAATGGTTAACTTGGCTTAAAGACTACATGAAGTGGTAACCAGAAGCAATGGCTTATCATACCTTCCCAAGCACGAAGACGCCTCAAAATGTAAATTCCAGCAACGGGCTGCAGACTCACCGAGACATATGCTGCGACGAACATTAGTACGGATCAGAGACGTGGTCCCTTATAATAGGTCTCATAAAAAGGCCCAAAGTTGCTACGTTATCGAATCAGGAATGACGAGATTCGTAGAAGAACTAAGGTCACCGACATAGACCATAGGATTAATAAGCTGAAGTGACAATAGGCGGTCCACATAGTGGGAAATCGGACGGGTGATGAAGCAGAAATATTCTAGAGAGGAGACCACCATCTTGAGAAGATCGCAGGAAGTCGTTGGATGCAGGTGGCATCGGACCGGTTACGCTGGGAGCAATTTGGTAGGCCTATGTTCAGCAGTGGACTAGTAACATTGTGGTATCATAATGCTAAGAGCGTTCATCTCTTGCTTTTTTGTCATCTTACAATGAACCTTCCCCTTTCTCAACTCTGTTTTCCGATTTGACATTTGTAACATAAAGATGACTGAAGTACCAATCTAATAAAGTTATAGTAGATACAGAAAAAATTGTTTCATTGGTGTTTAAAAATATATAACTTGCACTTTCTTCTTAATCTGTACTTAAGTAAGGTTCGTTTTTGAACTTTTCAAATTATAAATACGCCATTAAAACAACAACATAATAAAAATCTTGTGACTGTGAAAATAGCAGCTGAAAAACGTCATAAATATGTCGCAAGATAATTTTAGTACTAAAGTATTTTAATCTATAAAACAATTTTGACTAATTCACATAAATTCTCTCAAAGAATTATGTGCAGACTAAACGACTGATTTTATTTCCAGGGCTACAGGTACTGTTTTCGCGTGATCAACGCTGAATTCCTAAATTGTTCCATCGAATTATCTGTGGACGGATATAACATCACAGTTATTGCGTCTGATGGCTACGACTTGGAACCTATTGTTGGGAAGTAATGTATTTTTGAGTTGTATTTGAGAGGAGGTCCGTGTCCAACAGTGGGACAGTTTCTTAATGTATTATTCGTAGTAATAAATTTCTAAGAAAGTCGAGGTCAGTTATTGTTTACACTTTTTGGGTTACTGAACGGATTTTAATATTTAGTATTATATTTATCACTGTCGTCACGAGACGTCTTTTACTTAAAATTATTTCTTACTACAATAATAGCAAATACGAAGTGATTTTTAAATAAAAAAGCATGTTGGCAGGCCCAAAATTAGACGCTGAGCTGAACTGAACTACGGTACTCAAACAACTGAATTTAGGTCAGTAACATAGAGTAATTCAAATGATCAGTTCGAACTATTGTAATTGTTGTAATTTAATGAAACCAAATCGCTGGTGTAAGCTGTCGGTTTGAATAATGTTGATACTTTGTTGACCACTAACCAAAAAGAAGGAACTATATCTGGTACCAAAGTCTATCTTCAGCCGAAAAACATTTACTGCTGGAGAAAAGCCGTCCCTAAAGACCGTCCCAATGACTGGCCTTGTGTTATGCTCATCCACCTTTTATCCGCGACCTTAATCAGGTCATCGGTCCATTTTGTAGGGGGGCTGGCTACTGTGGAGTGAAAGAAGACGTGGATCTTTCGGTACGTGTTTGCCACTACCTAAGTGATGAAATTGAGTTGTAGTAAAAAATATTCAAGGCCATCCATACTGTAATGAAGATGCTATGCTTGGAGTTTCGCGGGAGAAATAAGGAGACCAGAAGAAAACCAAAGTTACCGACATTGATCTCAAAATTGCCAAAATTAAGTAGGGCGGGATACGTGCCTTATAGAACTGATGGCCGTTGATACAGAAAAAATTTCGAGATCCTTTGAGAGTCCTTGGTCGTACTATGGACGTTTTCTGATTTTTATTGCGACTGTTTTAGTTGAGACACATAATATTTATATGTTATCATCACGCCAGAACTCTTGCGGGTTAGTAAGTGGCGTATCATATGTAATTTAAAGCAAGTTTCAGAAGAGTTCTGCTTTAAAACTGATTTCAAAAAAGGAGTGTTGATGTTTTGCAAGTATTTTCACCGACATATTCGTCAATGGTAGACAAATTCTGATGATTCTTGTTTTACTTATCGGGTGACACCTATAAGTACGTTTTAGCAGCTATGCTCAACCATTTTTAATACTTTTAAGTGTTCCACAAATATCATAACATCCGAAACAATGCCGGTTTCGATTTCTTTCATATTTATTTAAATACAAATCTGTGATTCCTTTTGTTTGTGCCCCGCGGTACTCAAATATTTTCCCTTTATTAAATGCGTACTGTTCTTTTATTCCTAATGTAACATGAATGTCGGGTCAGTTGCCAGAGGCTTGGTTAATTAGATCTATCTATCTATCTATATCATCACGCCAGATCCCTTACGGGGTAGGCATAGAGTACAGAGTTCCAACAGGCTCTTTCCTTACATACCTCTCTGGCTTCCTCTACTCTCATAGTTCGTCTCATACACGCTCGCCGGTTACGAAGACTCCTGACTTGTCCTTTAGATAAAACACGGTCTATTTGGTCATGGTAAGATAGTCTAGGTCTTCCCCGGTACCTACATCCTTCCACTTTCGCATTGTATATAAGTTTTGTCATTCATTGTTTTGTTAATTAGATGTTTTCTTTTTATTAGTTTTTAATGTTGTTAAGGGACATCAAGGGATTTTTTTCTATGTTCGTCATTGGTTATCTATCGACTATCTTATTATACAATATTTGATTCATATACTCGTAGGTCATTGTATTGTTCGATTGGATTTTTTTACTTACTTGCAATGAAAACTTGCATAAGACAGTACCTGTTAAGGTTAGGATAAGGCTTTCAAAGCTTAACTCATTGGCTTCATGGAAATGCCTACTTACTATTCGAAATACAGGAGACGTACGTTTGTGACAATTTGTGCAGATAAAAATTGCTACTGATTATTCTATTGAATGGATTCGAAATTGAAGAGTGATATCGTCAATGTGTTGTTCCAAAACTTGTGTATATTCAAATAATATGTGAATATTAACCATTATGTGTTCTCATATGTACATGAGTGAAGGTTATTGTAATAGAGAGATAAAACGTGCCTTTTCGATTTCCCTCAAAACGGCCGTGGCAATTGGTATGTAAAGTATTCATCGCTTTACTATCCAGGGTGGGGTATTTCATCAATTTCATTATCATCGTTGTCATCAAGTTCATATTTACACTAATAATGTAAAATTAATTGAGAGTTGGAAATAAATTTAGAAATTAATTCTTTTTTTTTAACAATAACATAATGTAAACGCAATTTCCAAGAAAAAAAGGTCTTTTACTGCAAAAATTACACTGTTATTTACTTGAAAAAATATTAATGAAAATTTAAAATGAATGAAAGAAAGTAAGGCTCCTTCAAAACTTTAATAATTTAATAAACGCCGAAACAATATATTTGAACACTCACAAAATTTTATAAAAAAGTAATCAAACAGCCGAAAGCAAGAATCAACAATTTCATCGTTAATTCAAGTCTGCGTAAATGCATTGGAATTTTCGTAGCAAATTATTTGTCGCCGTGGCAGCTCCAAAACTGCATTCATACGTTAACAAAACGAAGAGAAAAGCAAAAAGGGGAAATCCGAATAAAGTTAATTGAAACTCTTGTCATCTCGTTATAAAATGCAAAACAGGATCATTCGTTGACTTTCGACCGGCGCGCGGCGTAACCGTAGTGTTTTGTTAGGGATTTTGGGAATACGATTGTATCCTTTCCATATACTGGGAAAAACCCTTTTCTAATGATTAACTAAATAAGTATGGACAAAACGAAAATTAGAATTTAGTTCAGAAAGAGTATAATACACAAGTATGATAGCGGCAGAACACCACTTTTTTGTAGTTATACAAAGCTGACTAAAAATGTAAAATCCATTTGATATTGATTGAGCAGCTAGTCAATGGTAAGTTTATTCTTTGTAATCAATTATTTTGGTGAAACGCTTACGTTTATGAAAGTCTGCACATCATCTCAGAGGATAAACTCGTAATTATATTTCTTCGCTTCATTCTTCAGATATAATTAACCACGTAGTCCTTTTAACCTACAGGCAACTTCGCACGTTTTAGATAGTATTTAAAAAAAAATTATATACTCTATTGTCTATCCCCACCACGTTCACCTTACCAGTGTCGCCGTTGAGGAGCCTCATTCTTTTCTCGTGCGCGGCAACGTTAACACGTTTACATGTTTTCCTACCCGTCTTTATTTTTGTAAAAATAGTTTATATTCACCTCAACTTTTTCAATTTAATTACGTATTTTTTGTTTTTTACCATAACTTAAAGATCTAAAAATAGTGATTTATAGTGTTTCTAAAATAATAGTTTTAGAAAATGCCAAAAAGGAGTGCTAAAGCCAAAATAGAATATTATAACAATAAAATCAAGAAGCTACAAAGACAAAACCATAAAAAAAAACGTCATCGGATTATCGTGGATTCGTCATCCGAATCAGAAGGCAATAACCACGCAGGTAAGACAGTGTTCTTTGTCTCACTCCCCACGTTGGTCAAACAATAACAATTTGTGCCTCGATTCGAATTACGAACACGGCACGCCTGGAGGTTGAACGAGATTCAACACGAAGGCAACAAAATGCAAAAACACTGGTATATCCTAATAGGCGTACCGAAAAGTTGCAACAAACTTGTTTCAAAGTGCATACATGACCGAGGCTAAGGCTACGTCTACCCCCGAAAAAAAAAAAAAAAAAAACCTTTCAAAAATTATATCATTTTTTGTAGATGCCTCCGTACTGACCAACGACGAGTCCTACGAGATGCCTGCCCATGCCGCAGAACTCTCACCCACTAACCAAGATCCTGTAGTAATCAATAATGATTCTGCACCTTCAGATGACAGAACGTCTGAATTAATGGAACTTGCACCTGAAATCCTATCGGCATTAGGCGAACCGATAGACGATGCACCAAAATTTGGTGAAAAAATTCACGATATTCTGGCTAATAGATGGCAACCTTTGCTCAGAAAAGGTCTTCCAAAGGAAACTAAGGAAGCCCTCTTAAAGACCTATCTAATACCCGAAAATTGTCCGCTTCTCCTTGCACCAAAATTGAACCCCGAAATTACGGCGGCAATCAACGACATATCAAGAAACCGTGACAAGAAGCTCGGGACCTTACAACAACAGATTGGAGTAGGTATGACGGCGCTAAATAGAGGTATATCGTTATTACTCACAGACACTAGTAACACGGATAAAGCGCAGACTATAAATTATTAAGTGATAGTTGTCGTATCTTCGCTGATCTCCATTTCATGGAAACTCAGGTGCGAACAAAAACCATTACCCCAAGTCTCGAAAAATCCTTTTTAAACCTTATTCAGGACCAAGAAAGGGACAACACTCTATTTGGGAATACATTACCGGAAAAAATTAAGGCCTCGAAGGCCATTGAAAAACAAAGTTCCCAAATAAAGAAAGGAGGACCTACGACCAAACCTTCAACAAGTTCGACACTAACACTCAATCGAAGCCGACCCCAGGGAAACTGGACAGGCCCTCTTCGCTACCCGTCGAACAGGGGGGGCGGCGTGGAGGGCACAAAAGAACATACAACTATACGCCTCGCAAAGCAGCGCCCCTCTCACAAGTGAAACCTGTGACTTCGAACTCGAAACCACACGGAGTTCACATCCTCAGCAGTGAACATCGCGAACCGGTGAAGCTCTGCCTCGGATAACCTGCCCTTCACTTCGACTGCACAGGTACATGCTGCACGTTTACAGTCTCGCCTTAATTGTTGGCAACGTATAACTCGTAATAAGACCATACTAGAATGGATACAATATGGGTTCCCTATACCCTTTTGTCGAAAGGTATTTCAGTCCCTAAAGCCGAAAAACACTTGGTCAGGTTTAGAAAGAGACGAAATGACTTTAGCTATAAGCAAACTTATAGACTTAGGTGCAATTTCTCAATGTAACGAATTACATGACCAATTTATTTCCAGTATATTTTGGCTTCTAAAAGTAATGGTAGCAAAAGATTTATCTTAAACTTAAAATCATATATGAATAATTTTATTCCTAAAATACATTTTAAAATGGAAGACCACAGAACTGCCATAGAACTCATATCACCTAAATGTTTTATGGCTACCATAGACTTAAAGGAGGCTTATCTCAGCGTACCAATATGCCCAGAGCACCGTAGATATTTACGTTTTTAATTCCAAGACAATTTCACGTCGAATACCCTCACATATGAATTTTGCGCTATGCCTTACGGTCTTTCGGTTGCCCCTAGAACCTTCAGCAAAATAATGAAAGAAGTAATCTCGTATTTGCATTTAAAAGGTCACAAGTATGTTATATATTTGGACAATATATTATGTATCGGCAGTAGTTATTCAGAGTGCCTTAATAACGTTCATGAAACTTTAAAATTGTTGGAATGTTTAGGGTTTATAGTGAACTACGAAAAGAGTTCGCTAACGCCTCATCAATGTTGTAAATTCTTAGGTTTTATTTACAACTCCCAGGATATGACACTATCTTTGCCACAAGAAAAACGCGACAATATCGCAAACCTGGTAAAACGTTTTTCCAAACTGCGTTCGTGCCTTTTAAGAGAATTTGCACAATTAATTGGCACTCTTACTGCTGCATGTCCGGCTGCACGATATGGATGGCTATACACAAAAATTATAGAGCGACAAAAATTTTTAGCTCTCCGAAACTCTGACAATTACGACTCAAAAATCCTCCTGAGTATCGTAGTTCTAAAAGATTTATTTTGGTGGCAAATTGACACTTCAAAATACGATTTTGAAATTTACACAAACGCTTCACGTACTGGGTGGGGCGCTGTCTGTAACGGTTCTAAGATAAACGGCAATTGAAAAGAAAACGAATTGATATACCATATTAATTATTTGGAACTATTAGCTGTTTTTCTGGCTTTAAAATGCTTTGTGCGTGATCATACCGAATGTAGCATATTGTTGCGAGTAGATAACACTACCGCGATTAGCTACATTAATAGAATGGGAGGTATACAGTACCCTTACCTAAATAAACTAACCAGAAACATTTGGCAATGGTGCGAGAAAAGAAAGATCTGGCTCTTTGCATCCTACATTAATACCAAAGATAATAATGAAGCTGACAAAGAATCTGGAAAGATTAATCCGGATACGGAATGGGAGTTGACAACCAAGGCTTTTAATTTAATTATATGCCAGCTGGGTCAACCTTCTATAGATCTTTTCGCTTCTCGGGCCAATGCTAAATGTATTACTTACGTATCATGGAGACAAGATCCCGACTCCATATGCGTGGACGCCCTTTACAATTAACTGGCAGGATTATTTTTTTTTACGCATTCCCTCCATTTCCATTAATCTTGAAATGCTTGCGAAATATAATTTGCGACCAGGCTACGGGTATCTTTGTGTTACCCTTTTGGCCTTCACAACCCTGGTTTCCTTTATTAAAGAGCCTGCTGACGTCTAAGATAGTCTACCTTGGCCTTAACAAGAATCCCCTATGTTCTTATTACAAACCCCGTCATCTCCTTCACCAAACACTTACCCTGGCAGCAGCAGTGCTCTCCGGCATGCCTTCGCTCATCAAGGAGCACCCAACGAGTCCATAGAACTAATGATGGCCTCTATATCAACGAACACTCTGCAGCAATATAATGTGACATTCAAGCTTTGGTGGGAAAACAGTATTGATTGTTTTTACAGTTTCATTCCATTTGTGTTAAACTTTCTAACCCAACAGTTTACGAAGGGCGCGTCTTATGGTTCACTCAACAGTCATCGTTCGGCTCTGTCCCTCCTATTAGGCAATAGTTTAGGATCTGACGAGAGCATTAAGCGCCTTTTCAAGGGGGCGTATAGATTAAGACCAAACTTTCCCAAATATGTAACAACTTGGGACCCGCAACTCGTGCTCAATCGCGTATCAGAGTGGTACCCGAATTCCAAACTAAGTCTCTTACAAATAACTAAAAAGCTAGTTATATTGCTTGCCCTATGTACAGCACACAGAGTTCAACCGTTATCTTTAATCAAGGTATGCAATGTGTCTGTAACACCTTCAGCCATTAGGATCCCGATCCCAGACCTAATCAAGACATCTGCTCCGGGTCGCGAACAGCCCATATTAATTTTACCATTTTTTGCCACAGTCGTACAGGACTACATCTCTATGACAAGAGATGTAAGGTCCCAAAATATAGGAAATCTTATACTGACTATGAGGAGCCCCCATAGAGGGGCTACCTCAGTCAATAAGCAGGTGGATAAAAAGCTCACTTAATGAATGCGGCGTGGACGTGGCGACGTTCGGTGCACACAGTGCCCGTCACGCCGCCACATCCAGGGCGCGCGCCTCCGGCGCCAGCTTGGATGTAATCAGAAAAGCCGCCAGCTGGACGAAAACTTCTTAAACGTTCGCGAAATTTTATCAACGTCCAATTTCTGACGACACAGAATTCGCAAGGACAGTGCTCTTGGCTTCTCTTTAAATCATTTTAATTAGAAAATATTACCATTTTGATTAGAAAATATTGATCGTATAAATAATAAGAATAAGAAGCAGGTATTTAATTTCACAAATAAATCGTTTTATTAAAGTAAGCCGAGCTGTATTTCTAACACATCAAAACTTTATCCTCTAAACATCTACGTGGTTAATTATATCTGAAGAATGAAGCGAAGAAATATAATATGTGATCAAACGAACTTCAGAGTGAAGTTCGATCAATATTATATGAGTCGCTTCATTCGAAGATATAATCTCCCTCCCACCCTAGACCCTTAAAGTTTTGATGTACCCAATGTCTTTAATCTCTAAAAGAATGAGGCTCCTCAACGGCGACACTGGTAAGGTGAACGTGGTGGGGATAGACAATAGAGTATATAATTTTTTTTTAAATACTATCTAAAACGTGCGAAGTTGCCTGTAGGTTAAAAGGACTACGTGGTTAATTATATCTTCGAATGAAGCGACTCATATAATATTGATCGAACTTCACTCTGAAGTTCGTTTGATCACATATCATATAGCAAAAACAAGCTCGTAGGCCGACCTATCTTATCTTATCTTATATTGGCTTGCCGGACCGAGGATACCTCTGGCGCACTTCGACCCATGGGATCTTTTGTGCTGTCCTTGCCCTAATGCTCTTACGTACCTGAGGTGTCCAGTACTCCCTGTATTAGGTTGTAGATTCCAGCAGGGGGACAGAGCCGTAGTTCTTCTGGGTTTGGATAGGCCACTCCCAGCAGTTCCATTCGCCGCGCAGCCAGAGCGTCGCAGTGACAGACGACGTGCTTCATGGTTTCAGTTTCTGTGCCACAGCACCTGCATACCACGTCGCCGCATAGGTTCATCTTGTGTAGATGTTCTTTCGTGCCATAGTGGCCTGTGAATGCTCCCGTTATTTGCCTTAGTTGTAGTCTACTATATTTTAGTAGTCTCTTGCAATCGCTTTCACACCATGCGGAAAGGAATTCCTTTGAGTGTCGAAGCCCTTTGTGTGTTTCCCATTCTTTCTAATGTTGTTCTTGGGCATATTTGAAGAGTGCGCCTCTATAGGCACCGTCTGGTATGCCTATGAACGGTTCTGGACCAACGGGTTTTCCCATTGCTCCCTTCCTGGCTAAGTCGTCCGCACGCTCATTGCCATCAACTCCCGTGTGCCCAGGGACCCAGACTAACCTGACCGTGTTGCGCGCTCCACATCTGTCAAGAAGGTATGCGCACTCCGCAGCCAGTGCTGAGTTTAGCGCATAGGAGCCGACGGCCTTGAGGGCAGCCTGACTATCACTACAAATGTAGATTTTCTTGCCCGTGATTCGTTTGTCCAATATCTCTTTTGCACAAATGTTTATCGCATAGGTCTCTGCCTGGAATATTGATGTAAACCTGTCCATGCTTTGGCTGAGGCTGTATCCTTCCGTGTATACTCCGGCTCCTGTTCCAAACTTGGTTTTGGATCCGTTAGTGTACCATATCATTTGCTCCTTGCCTTGCTTGTTTAGACCACTTTTCCATTGTTCCCTGGTTGGGATGTGAGTGCTAAATCTCTTATTGAACATGTATGTGGTTAGGATCTTGTCGCTTCTCATGTTCCTTATGTCATCTAGTTCCTTATCCGGTTCTAGCTTGGTGTGTTCGAGGCCTGGCGCCGTTATGCTCCATAGTCCAGCTTTCTCTAGCCTATAGAGTGCCTTCCTTGCCTCAGTTTCAATGACGATATGTAATGGAATCAGGTTGAGTAGCCTCTCCATAGCTGCCGTCGGTGTTGTTTTGAAAGCACTTGTGATGGCCAGGCAGGCTGTCCTCTGCAGTTTTGTTAAGGAATCCCTGCACGTCTGTGTCTTGGTTATAGGCCACCACACGATGCATCCATACGTTAATATCGGTTTTACCATAGTGATAAATAACCAGTGTATTATTTTGGGCTGTAGTCCCCATGCCTTTCCATACGCTGACCTACACATATTCAGCACTCTCAGTGCTTTGGCTATGGTTAGATCAACATGTGTATGCCACTTCAGTTGCTTGTCCAGGGTCACCCCCAGATACTTGACCTCAGTGGCCCATTTAATTTTACTTCCGTACATGTGCAGGTCCTGTAAACCCGTCAGTACCTTTTTCCTTGTAAACAGGATGACATTAGTCTTCGTCGGGTTGACCGAGAGGCTATTTGTTGTGCACCAGTTTGTTACTTTATCTAGAGCTTCCTGCATCAGTGTCGATACTGTGTTTGGAAATTTCCCATTGATTGCTATCAGTATATCATCCGCATATCCTACTCCGTAGAACGGACCTTTGTTGATTATCTTCAAGAGAGAGTCCACTACCAGGCTCCACAGAGTCGGCGATAAGACCCCTCCTTGCGGGCATCCTTTAGTAGTTCTTACGGATAGCCCTTCTCCTAATAGAATGGACTGGACTATCCTGTTCTTTAGCATGTTTTTGATCCATCTGACAAGAGTTGGTTCTATCCCATGCTCTATAGCAGCTAGTTCTATGGATGAGAATGTTGTGCGATCAAATGCACCCTCGATATCCAGAAAAGCTGCAGCACAAATTTCCTTTTGCTGCAGAGCCATCTCTGCACGATTCACCACATAGTGCAATGCCGTTTCCGTAGACTTACCAGGTAGATAAGCGCATTGCATATTATGTAGGGGATAATCCTTTAGTGGACCATCCTTTATGTGCCTATCTATCATTTTCTCTAGACATTTTAAAAAGAATGAGGACAGGCTGATTGGTCTGTAGGATTTAGCATCCTCGTAGTTGGGTTTCCCTGGTTTGGGAATGAACGTCACCGTCACCTGCCGCCAGATACTAGGGGTATGCCCAAAGGCCACGCACGCCCTAAATAGTCTGCACAGGTGTTGGCTGAGTACTGGTTCCCCTTCTTGTAGTAGGATGGGGTAAACACCATCCGGACCAGGGGCCTTAAATGGTTGAAAGCTCTTTAAGGCCCATTTGAGTTTGTTCTGTTCCACGACTTTGCCTGCCGTCTCCCAGTCAGCTCTAATTGTCTTTAAGCTTAGCTCATCTATTTGGACATCACACATGGTGTCCTCTCCCTGTATTGCTACCGAACCTGGGAAGTGCACGTTGAACATTGTTTTCAGTGTTTCTTCCCCATTGTTTGTAAGTTCCCCTACCTCATTCCTCACTGTAGTAAGTGAATTTAATTTGGCCATGGATATTGCCTTGGCTAACCTCATACCCTCAGGGAGGCGGTCTATGCTTTGGCAGTGTCTTTTCCAAGCCTTTCTTTTTGCTCTCCGCACTTCTGTATTGAACCTCGTGAGTATCGTAGAATATTCCCCAAAGTTCTTGGTTGCTTTCGCAGTGTTGAATGCACGTCGAGTTTCTACTCTTAACCGCGCTAGCTCTGGTGTCCACCATGGGTCACGTTTCGCTATGACTCTGCTCTCCGGACAGTTATTAGTCCAGGCGGTCTTTACTGCCCGAGCTACGCTATCCGCTTCGAACTCTATATCCAATACAGAGCTGAGTCTGCCTCGGACCTTCCCTAACTCTGCTTTAAGGTCACTTTTATATGCAGCCCAATCAGTGTTCCTTGGGTTCCGCCTTCTTGGGTTTATATTAAACGTTTCCATCCCATACTGAAAACATATATAATTATGATCGGAGGATGAGATCTCATTGGAGACATGCCAGTTGTTTACCTGTCTGCTCGCTCTATTAGAGGCAACTGTAATGTCAATAACTTCTGCCCTACGTCTATTAACAAACGTGGGCCTATTTCCTCTATTGAGAATTTGTAAAGGAGTGCTTACCAGAAAGTCCAGAAGTTTTTCCCCTCTTTGATTAGTGTCTGAGCTGCCCCAGACGACGTGATGCGCGTTTGCGTCACATCCTACGATTAGCTCAACCTTCTTATTGCAGGAATATTCAACCAAGTCCCGCAGATGCGTTGTAACAGGGTCCGCGCTTTCGTAGGGCAGATAGGCAGCCGAGAAGATGACTGCTCGGCTGCCCTTGTTACCTTCCAATTTTAACTTCACCGTGGTGAGGTCCCTATAACAGAAAATGGACAGAGGCAAAGCGTTTATGCCATTCCTGACAAAAATGCAGGTCCTCATGTCATTAGTTGTGCAATTGTGAAACAGGTTACCCCCCGCTCCATCAAGGCCCTTTATCTGTCCCCTATAAATATAGGGTTCTTGAATAAGTGCTAAGTCAAATTTAGCTCTTTGCAGCTGGCGATCTAGCATCGCCGTAGCCGCCTTAGAATGGTGCAAGTTGATTTGTACGCACCTTAAGCCAAGCTCCTTTGTTGCCTGGTTGTGTTTAGTTGGTAGTCCACATTAGGGACTACCTACCTTGCAGCTCTCCTCCGGTTCGCTGCTATCTGGGGCTTCATCGTCCTCCCCTATTGGGGAAGACGTGATGCCCAGATTGTCGAAGCCGCCCGCTAGTCCATCCGATCTCACCGACATGGCTGGCGATGGGACCGGACAGTCCGCAAGCAGTACCTCCTCCTTATCTGTTGCAGGGGTGTTTCCCCCCTGCTGATGGTCTGGTAGTGTCTCCACCGGAGTGGTGTTGGGTACTACCGCTGGTTTATCGGACCCAACCGCAGCCTCCTCTTTGTCCTCTGACGTTTCAAGGACTTTGAAGTAGCTGCGGTCAAGCCCGGCGTGCAGCATGTACCTGGCTTCTTTAATGGCATCAGCCGAGGACTGATCCATCAGGATGATGCTCCTAGCTTGTCTTCCCTCTGTCGTCGTGTTCACGACCCTCCAGCGGTCCGTAAGTATAACTTTATGGAGTCGCTGGAGCATCTGAAGCTCCATTAACAGAGGGACCATAGGCCGACCTAACGCTTAAGTAACGCTGCCTTTATCAGTTATAGGGACGCTTAAAAAGTTACTCCTGGATAACTCACCTAACGTTTTTGCACGTCCTGTATGGAGGCACACCTGTTTTATGTACCAGCACTGCAATCTTAAAGTAATTCTTCGCTATATTATACACACTGATGGTCACCAATTGTAAATTTACGAGTATGTGTGTTCATGTCCTCTTCCTTGTTGTTTATTATTTAATTCTGATTTTAATTGTATTTTTTTGCAAACGAACTATCAAATGTATATAATTATATAAAACTTTATTAATAAATTATAAATTTAGGCATAGGTAGTATGAAAGAGATTACTTGGCAGCTGGATTCATAATATGTGGCCATGCTGGAATGCATAGATAATATACTAATACTGTAACCGGAATGCTTCTTACGGCTACGTAATACGGCGTTAAGTACTAGCCTTTTAAGGTTGATAATTGAAGTTTAATTCTTTTTTATTATGTACCCTATAAATTGTTTAATTTTATTTTCCTATATTTGTTGCTCGTTTATTATATTTACTATAATTATCATATTATTATATTATATTCATTCTCCGATTTCTTATTCATTTACATCTGAATGTGTGGAATCGTCGATATGGCATCTGTGACGTCACCCTTTTTCAGAGGTGCTGCCAGAATACCAGCGCTGCACCTTAAGTGTTTATGGTGCAGTAATATGCTGAGGCAGTAGCCTGTTTAGCCCCACACAATCGCTGGCATATGCTGTATTTGGTATGCTGTATTTTGTATATTTACCTTGTGTTTATAGTTTGTTGTGTGTGGTTAAATAAATGAATTTTCTTTCTTTCTTTCTTATAATTATGTGATTATTTTCTTTCGATAATTCATCCTATTTCCATTAATTTGCTAAGTATATGGCAATGTTGACCATATCGTCAACACACATTTTATTGAGATACTATAACATGCCATTCTTTCATTGCCATTAAACGATTTCATCTGATATATTTTTATTCAATTATCAGTGTATGCTTATTCTCCGTAATATTTTTGATTACATTTAATAACCACAATAATTACAATAAGCATCATCATCATCATCTCAGCAAGTATAGACTTTTCCACCGCTGAACGTAGGCCTCACCGATCACTTTTTAGCGTGACTGGTCCGATGCGACCTGCATCCAACGACTTTCTGTGATCTACATAAGATCGTCGGTCCATCTGACTGGCGGCCGTTCTACGCTGCGCTAACCAATACGTGATCTCCACTCTAAAATCTTTTTGCCTCAACGCCTGTCTGTTCTTCGCGCTTTGTGGCTTGCCCATTGCCACTTCAGCTTGCTAATCCTATAGGCCATGCCGGTGACTTTGGTTCTTCTACAAATCTCCTCATTCCTGATTCGACCACGTAGAAAAACGCCGAGTATAGCTCTTTCCATAGCTCGTTAAGCAACTTTGAGCTTTTTTATAAGACCAATTATAAGAGACCACGTCTCTGACCCGTATGTCATCACGGGCAACACACACTCTATCCTATACATCTTATCTTATCTTATGTTGGCTTGCCGGACCGAGGATACCTCTGGCGCACTTCGACCCATGGGATCTTTTGTGCTGTCCTTGCCCTAATGCTCTTACGTACCTGAGGTGTCCAGTACTCCCTGTATTAGGTTGTAGATTCCAGCAGGGGGACAGAGCCGTAGTTCTTCTGGGTTTGGATAGGCCACTCCCAGCAGTTCCATTCGCCGCGCAGCCAGAGCGTCGCAGTGACAGACGACGTGCTTCATGGTTTCAGTTTCTGTGCCACAGCACCTGCATACCACGTCGCCGCATAGGTTCATCTTGTGTAGATGTTCTTTCGTGCCATAGTGGCCTGTGAATGCTCCCGTTATTTGCCTTAGTTCTAGTCTACTATATTTTAGTAGTCTCTTGCAATCGCTTTCACACCATGTGGAAAGGAATTCCTTTGAGTGTCGAAGCCCTGTGTGTGTTTCCCATTCTTTCTTATGTTGTTCTTGGGCATATTTAAAGAGTGCGCCTCTATAGGCACCGTCTGGTATGCCTATGAACGGTTCTGGACCAACGGGTTTTCCCATTGCTCCCTTCCTGGCTAAGTCGTCCGCACGCTCATTGCCATCAACTCCCGTGTGCCCAGGGACCCAAACTAACCTGACCGTGTTGCGCGCTCCACATCTGTCAAGAAGGTATGCGCACTCCGCAGCCAGTGCTGAGTTTAGCTCATAGGAGCCGACGGCCTTGAGGGCAGCCTGACTATCACTACAAATGTAGATTTTCTTGCCCGTGATTCGTTTGTCCAATATCTCTTTTGCACAAATGTTTATCGCATAGGTCTCTGCCTGGAATATTGATGTAAACCTGTCCATGCTTTGGCTGAGGCTATATCCTTCCGTGTATACTCCGGCTCCTGTTCCAAACTTGGTTTTGGATCCGTCAGTGTACCATATCATTTGCTCCTTGCCTTGCTTGTTTAGACCACTTTTCCATTGTTCCCTGGTTGGGATGTGAGTGCTAAATCTCTTATTGAACATGTATGTGGTTAGGATCTTGTCGCTTCTCATGTTCCTTATGTCATCTAGTTCCTTATCCGGTTCTAGCTTGGTGTGTTCGAGGCCTGGCGCCGTTATGCTCCATAGTCCAGCTTTCTCTAGCCTATAGAGTGCCTTCCTTGCCTCGATTTCAATGACGATATGTAATGGAGTCAGGTTAAGTAGCCTCTCCATAGCTGCCGTCGGTGTTGTTTTGAAAGCACTTGTGATGGCCAGGCAGGCTGTCCTCTGCAGTTTTGCCAAGGAATCCCTGCACGTCTGTGTCTTGGTTCTAGGCCACCACACGATGCATCCATACGTTAATATCGGTTTTACCATAGTGATAAATAACCAGTGCATTATTTTGGGCTGTAATCCCCATGCCTTTCCATACGCTGACCTACACATATTCAGCACTCTCAGTGCTTTGGCTATGGTTAGATCAACATGTGTATGCCACTTCAGTTGCTTGTCCAGGGTCACCCCCAGATACTTGACCTCAGTGGCCCATTTAATTTTACTTCCATACATGTACAGGTCCTGTAAACCCGTCAGTACCTTTTTCCTTGTAAACAGGATGACATTAGTCTTCGTCGGGTTGACCGAGAGGCTATTTGTTGTGCACCAGTTTGTTACTTTATCTAGAGCTTCCTGCATCAGTGTCGATACTGTGTTTGGAAACTTCCCATTGATTGCTATCACTATATCATCCGCATATCCTACTCCGTAGAACGGACCTTTATTGATTATCTTCAAGAGAGAGTCCACTACCAGGCTCCACAGAGTCGGCGATAAGACCCCTCCTTGCGGGCATCCTTTAGTGGTTCTTACGGATAGCCCTTCTCCTAATAGAGTGGACTGGACTATCCTGTTCTTTAGCATGTTTTTGATCCATCTGACAAGAGTTGGTTCTATCCCATGCTCTATAGCAGCTAGTTTTATGGATGAGAATGTTGTACGATCAAATGCACCCTCGATATCCAGAAAAGCTGCAGCACAAATTTCCTTTTGCTGCAGAGCCATCTCTGCACGGTTCACCACATAGTGCAATGCCGTTTCCGTAGACTTACCAGGTAGATAAGCGCATTGCATCTTATGTAGGGGATAATCCTTTAGTGGACCATCCTTTATGTGCCTATCTATCATTTTCTCTAGACATTTTAAAAAGAATGAGGATAGGCTGATTGGTCTGTAGGATTTAGCATCCTCATAGTTGGGTTTCCCTGGTTTGGGAATGAACGTCACCGTCACCTGTCGCCAGATATTAGGGGTATGCCCAAATGCCACGCACGCCCTGAATAGTCTGCACAGGTGTTGGCTGAGTACTGGTTCCCCTTCTTGTAGTAGGATGGGGTAAACACCATCCGGACCAGGGGCCTTAAATGGTTGAAAACTCTTTAAGGCCCATTTGAGTTTGTTCTGTTCCACGACTTTGCCTGCCGTCTCCCAGTCAGCTCGAATTGTCTTTAAGCTTTGCTCATCTATTTGGACATCACACATGATGTCCTCTCCCTGTATTGCTACCGAACCTGGGAAGTGCACGTTGAACATTGTTTTCAGTGTTTCTTCCCCATTGTTTGTAAGTTCCCCTACCTCATTCCTCACTGTAGTAAGTGAATTTAATTTGGCCATGGATATTGCCTTGGCTAACCTCATACCCTCAGGGAGGCGGTCTATGCTTTGGCAGTGTCTTTTCCAAGCCTTTCTTTTTGCTCTCCGCACTTCTGTATTGAACCTCGTGAGTATCGTAGAATATTCCCCAAAGTTCTTGGTTGCTTTCGCAGTGTTGAATGCACGTCGAGTTTCTACTCTTAACCGCGCTAGCTCTGGTGTCCACCATGGGTCACGTTTCGCTATGACTCTGCTCTCCGGACAGTTATTAGTCCAGGCGGTCTTTACCGCCCGGGCTACGCTATCCGCTTCGAACTCTATATCTAATACAGAACTGAGTCTGCCTCGGACCTTCCCTAACTCTGCTTTAAGGTCACTTTTATATGCGGCCCAATCAGTGTTCCTTGGGTTCCGCCTTCTTGGATTTATATTAAACGTTTCCATCCCATACTGAAAACATATATAATTGTGATCGGAGGATGAGATCTCATTGGAGACATGCCAGTTGTTTACCTGTCTGCTCGCTCTATTAGAGGCAACTGTAATGTCAATAACTTCTGCCCTACGTCTATTAACAAACGTGGGCCTATTTCCTCTATTGAGAATTTGTAAAGGAGTGCTTACCAGAAAGTCCAGAAGTTTTTCCCCTCTTTGATTAGTGTCTGAGCTGCCCCAGACGACGTGATGCGCGTTTGCGTCACATCCTACGATTAGCTCAACTTTCTTATTGCAGGAATATTCAACCAAGTCCCGCAGATGCGTTGTAACAGGGTCCGCGCTTTCGTAGGGCAGATAGGCAGCCGAGAAGATGACTGCTCGGCTGCCCTTGTTACCTTCCAATTTTAACTTCACCGTGGTGAGGTCCCTATAACAGAAAATGGACAGAGGCAAAGCGTTTATGCCATTCCTGACAAAAATGCAGGTCCTCATGTCATTAGTTGTGCAATTGTGAAACAGGTTACCCCCCGCTCCATCAAGGCCCTTTATCTGTCCCCTATAAATATAGGGTTCTTGAATAAGTGCTAAGTCAAATTTAGCTCTTTGCAGCTGGCGATCTAGCATCGCCGTAGCCGCCTTAGAATGGTGCAAGTTGATTTGTACGCACCTTAGGCCAAGCTCCTTTGTTGCCTGGTTGTGTTCAGTTGGTAGTCCTCACTAGGGACTACCTACCTTGCAGCTCTCCTCCGGTTCGCTGCTATCTGGGGCTTCATCATCCTCCCCTATCGGGGAAGACGTGATGCCCAGATTGTCGAAGCCGCCCGCTAGTCCATCCGATCTCACCGACATGGCTGGCGATGGGACCGGACAGTCCGCGAGCAGTGCCTCCTCCTTATCTGTTGCAGGGGTGTTACCCCCCTGCTGATGGTCTGGTAGTGTCTCCACCGGAGTAGTGATGGGTACTACCGCTGGTTTATCGGACCCAACCGCAGCCTCCTCTTTGTCCTCTGACGTTTCAAGGACTTTGAAGTAGCTGCGGTCAAGCCCGGCGGGCAGCATGTACCCGGCTTCTTTAATGGCATCAGCCGAGGACTGATCCATCAGGATGATGCTCCTAGCTTGTCTTCCCTCTGTCGTCGTGTTCACGACCCTCCAGCAGTCCGTGAGTATAACTTTATGGAGTCGCTGGACCATCTGAAGCTCCATTAACAGAGGGACTTTTTCGCTCACACGTGTCCTCTTCCACGCCATTTTCACAGGACGGGGTAAGTCCCTATCTCTGATCACCTTGACCTTGACACCACCGACAGTTTGACCGTCGTAGTGCTTGAGCCAGGTGATCGCCTCATCGCTGGAGCAAGTTATGCTGATGATGCCGCCCTGGACCCCCTTCCAATCAATGGTGAGGACCGGATCGCTCCACATCCTCCTCCAGATGACGTCCTTTATGGTCCAGGCAGTCTCTTCATCCAGCATCGTCTTGGGATAGTCATCCGCAATGATGACCATCCTTGTCATAGTCAGGGCTTCTTTAAAGGAGGACCCGAGGCGAACTCGCTTCGGATCCCCTGCCGCATCCTTTGCTTCATCGCTGACTTCTCTCGCCCGTTTAGAGAGCGTCGCCTCCTGTACGGGCGTCTGAGAGACAGCCGATTGCCTTGCGAGCTCGATTCGCTTCCTCCGCTTAGCGAGCCCACTGAGTCTTTTGCGTCTCTTAGGGGGGACATGGTCACGCAGTCCGCCAGCACCGGCCGCCTGGGTGGTTTGGTTTCCGGGTCCAGCAGAGCCGGACGCCTTCGCCTCCACCTTGGCAGCCGGGGGCAGACCGGAAGACACTGTGTCTCCTCCAGATCCGCATCTCTTAGGTGCAATTTTGGGGACCAGACTGGCGCCACCACTGGGGTTCGCTGCCGTCACTTGTCCCGCTGCCTTTTTCATGCCCGAGGGCCTTACACTTTGCCCCGAGGGGCCTTGTGCGCATGACGCACTTTGTCCCTTTTTGGGGACTGGTTTGGGGTTTTTATTGCTTTTTTTGTCCATATGACTTAATGATGCTCTTCACTCTGATGATTCCCCACCCGCCACGGAGTCCTCACCTTTGGGGATGCTTTATAAGCACCAGGGCTATCATCAGAGTATAGGGTTCCAGGGTGAGTTGTCCACGAGACTAACGGTGTTCACTTCCACTCCCGCGTAGTGTAGGCTCACACCGCCGCCTGCGGACCCCTTCACCCCAGAATCCTAGCCTAGCCCATCTGAAGGATGGACTTCAGCCGATTGACTGCCACGCGGCTACGTGACAGCCTCCCGTTTGGACAGAGATCCAGACCAACGAGGCGTGTTGCCGGCGACAGACAACAACTACCGGTCCATCGCCAACTCAACCCCCAGGACTCCTTCACCCTGCTGTACGGGTCACCGCGCACGGCACAAACACGCAGGAGATTGTCCCCCCCTTTCCCTCCCCCCCTACCCCCTGCCGCAGCACCCAATCCCAAGCACCGCGCCATGTCAGGTCATCCGCCATCGCCAACAAGATCCCCCGTGAGGGAAGTTATTGACGATACCCGGGGTGCACCGTCCCGTTCCCATTGTCGTTCCTCTGGACGTATCCGCGGGACTGGCAATGGGCCGGGCACACTAGGAGGTTACCCGACCGCAGCACCCCAAAAAATCCTATACATTCTTAGTTTATTCACTTATAAGTGATTTATATCCCAAGTCTCAGCGGTATCGATCATGTGTCAACCTTATTTCCCCTTACGCGCGGTCCACTTTTGCTTTATTAGATTACTATAACACCCAGTTCCGGAAACGCTGATCAAACACTCATTGATTATTCAACAGCTACACTAGAAAATTGCATTATTACGTTATTGGAATGTTAGGTTAAAAGATATTAGATTTGACGTTATCACTATTACTAATGGTAGGTATGTATATATGTATACTGTCTTAGAGATCGCGCAATTCTAGAGAGAGACAGTGCTTTTTCCACCAGTGCGTTCTAACTGGAGGTTGATAAGCCCGTCTACCTTGTCAAAAGTGTTCATTTAGTGGATAAAAGTCTTACATAACTCAGTATTCCTCACTGAACTGAATAACTGAAAATATTCCCAGGATTTTCTCCTGTAAAACCAAATAAACCACCCTCGGTGATAATAAATTGTAATAGAAATACTATAAGTTAAACAATTCAGTGAAGTTTCGATTTAACCTAAAACTATTTACAAATTGGATTAAATAGTGGCCTTTTTCTAAAATTTATAGAATGTGTATGTATGTACTGGTAAAGTTAATGAAGAATGCAAATAATATTGTTAATTTATCGTTATGGAACCATTATTATATCTCCTGAACCAATGTAAATAATTTTATTTCTGTCAGATTTATCTAGATGATTTACTTTTTCGAATCAAAAAAACTAACGATAGCGGACCAGGCAAATTAAAAGTACGGATAGACTATTTTTTATGGAACTTGATTTTGGTTTGCCAATTGCTTTCATCATATATTATTATTTATTTTTGAACAAAATGTTATGAACAGTTTTCAGTCCCAGCGCTTTCATGAAACAATAGAAAATTCCATATTCCCGCTATAATTTGACTACGAAATACGCGGAAACCTACATTCATAAAGTCTCAGGGATTTTAAAATTACGAGTGTATACTAGGTGGCGTGGCAGTCGGTACAAGTGATATTGTGCGACGAATTTTATGCCTCAAGCGGTTCTATTTTATTATTATTGTACGAGAAAATGTGTAGGGCTCCGAACAATGCCCCTAGAAATAAAATATTTGAATCTTCCGCTTTAAGGTTAAATAATCTTATTCAACATCACTATTGTTGTGCGTAAATAGGTTTTTGTGCTAAAGAGGATTTTGTAGAGGTGCTGTTTATCACTGACTGAGTAGCTGATGTTATTCCTGATTTAAAATTTTCAGTTACTGTTGCTTTAAGAGGAACTTGCCAAAGAATATCATATAGTTTACTAGTTTGCTACTTAATTTTTAAGTTTGTGCCACTTATTTATTTTCTCGAAACCAACCTTTAGTTGCCTCTTATTAAAGCTTGTACATAAGTCGTGAAAATAACTAAATTAGTGAAAAACGATAGACACCTTGACGCCTATATTCCCCAAGCGCGGATGAAGAGGTGCACTATGTACACCCACTTTTCGCTGAGGATGTGAGGTCCCATGTGCGAGCGAGCCTATTGCCATATACTGGTCACAAATCCAGACTCCGGAATTACACTGGGAAATTTTTGTTAGAAAGACTAAATTTATCCGACCTAGGATTTGAACCCAGGACCTCGTAGTCTCAAAGTTTATTATTCGCTACTAGACCAACGAGGCAGGCTGAAAAACTATAATTTGTTATTATATAAATACTGTAACAAAGTTTCCAAAGGCACACTTTTGGGTCAATTCTTTTCTTTTCTTTAAAAAAAGAAAAGAAAAGAATTGACCCAAAGGATTGAAACTTAATTTGTCAAATTAGTTACTGACTAACTAAAACTCGATGAAAAACCGTAGGAGGTTATTAGACAGAATAAGTTGTTTTGAACAATTATTATATCAGAACATGAAAAACAATCCAACTAACGTACATTTTACAAACTTGATCTATAATCTAAATGTAGAGGCAACCTATTAATATCATAAAACATTTCTACAATAACAGTCCTATTTACGGTAGGAAATTAAAATTCTATATTTTTTCAAACAACCTGCCGTAGTGGAGTCGAATATCCTGAACTAATATTAGAATTAAAATCAACATTAAATTCTCCCTTGCAGGAAGCGTAGTCGTTTAGTTGGCCAGCTTCAGTCCGTGCTCATCCCCTTTTCAAATTTGCATATTCAAATGTGCAGGAAGGATCAAAGAGCTACTGAATCCGTTACCGGCCAGACGTTTGCTGAAAACGTTAGCTAAAATGTTGACGGTGCTCCGGCAAAACTGCTGCCAGTAGAAAGTGTATAGGGGGTGGAGATATAAGTATTGAGAATGTATAGTGAATAAGTGAATGGCTCAATATTCTTGCAAGGTTGAACACAGATGGTTTTTAGTATAAATGAAGGTGCTATTTTATTCGATTTGAACTGGAAAGGCTTAGTGCTGCCATGCTGACAAACGATAATGAAGTAATCAATATGTGTGGATGACTGAAGTGAAGGGAATAATGGAAAGTAGGTGCGTTTTACTAGCGTTCACCCTAACATAAGAGAATGCCTTAGATTTATTAACTTTATCAGCTGTTGCTGCCATTTAGCGCAGTGGTTAAGAGCTTGAGCTGCTCCGCCCACTGTGTCGAATAGTCGCGGGTTCGATTCCCGCACGGGACAAATCTTTGTGTGATCCACAATTATTTGTTCCGGTCTGGGTATTTGTTTGTGAATTTTCATGTTTGTGAACGCACCCACGACACAGGAATAAATCCTAGAGTGGGGCTACGTTTAAAAAAAAAAAAGAAAAAAAAAAAAAATATTGAAAATTTGACAAGCAGAGTGAGTGCAATGAAGTTTACTGAATCACAGCGACTATGTTTTATTTTTTGACAATTTGACATGGGCGCCATTAGTTTTACTAACTCTCTTTTATTTTATCACATGTTCCTCACAATCCAAATCTATCAGGTGTCAAATAAACTGAAGATTTTTAGCACGCTCAGAAAGTTTGTCCTAAAATTTACAAAGCGAATCTTAAAAATCGCATATTTTGTTTCATACATTTGTGGCAGGTCAAAATGTTTTCCTCGAGTGGAAACTAAAATCGTCATGAAAGCACGCCCGCAAAATGCGAACAATGCAAACCTACATAAGTATTCAGAGGCCCTTTTCTTGTGTTCGAGCCATGATTACTTTCGTTAGCAACAGTGAGGTCTGTTTACCTTTGGGATAGTCCGGTTGCCTTTTGACCTAGACGACTTAACCCGACGACAGGTAATAAGTGTAAATGTTTGGAGTATTACGTTGGATATAAAAATTGTGCCAATAAGATTTGAGGCGTAATGTTGATTTGAGGCGCTTGTAGCGCGTGGGTGACCGTTTGTGGCATTTTCATATTCGAGCGTCTCCGTGCTTTGGAAGGCACGTTAAGCCGTTGGTCCCGGCTATCACTTAATGTGGTAGTCGTTAATCCGAATTGGAAGCCTCAAAGGCGGCTTGATAAGTTCCATCAGCAGGTGGCCACAAACCTGCCTCCATCAATCCGCATTGGGTCCGCATGGTGGAATATGACCTAATCTCTTTCACTTGGATTTGTGAGAAAAGGCCTTTGTCCAGCACTGGGCGTCTAGTCTGATATTATAAGATTCTATTTAGGTTTGGATGATACGTTGTATTGGTTTCTGAATAAAATTCGAGAAAAAGTTTCATGCAAAATTGTTATAGATTGTTATTGCCAGACACGATTGTAGTTTTTATGTATAAAAAAGATCCTTGTCGGACGGGTCACTCTATAACAGTCACAGAAGTGCCGTTTGCTTTGAAACTTTCCCAAGTTCTTTTTTTTATTAGTAAAATATTTTTCTGGGAAACCCTAATTTGACACTAACGTCCCCCTGTCAAAAAACTCCTTGTCGCACTTTAAGAAAAAAAAAATCATTGAACAAATAACTGTATTTGTCAGCTTAATAAAAAATTTAAATAGGTTGTATATTCCTTAAATCATTACCACTTTCTAAATCATATTTTCTTTTATTCGAGCGTGGTGTTGAATCAAATATGGGAAGATAATTCTCAGGTGAGAGATTTTGAAATGAATTATTCATAATTTGCAGTTATTAGCTTGTAGATTTCTACTATTAGAAACCTACAGAAGAATTGAAATTAGCAATATAATAAAATAAAATGTTTAAAACGTTCTTGTTATCCATGCGTAGAGTTTCTGTATTGAGAATATTGTAGTGATGCCAAAGTGATACACGAAACATAGTCGCGAAAAATTTCTATTAAAAGAAATAGAAGAATTTCGCAACCGCAGACGTCATCCCAGTTTATGCAATAAACTCAAACTAGTTTTAGTTCGAATATTCTGAAGTATACAACTACATCATACGTGTCGCCTGGCGGCCGCTTCCGCGCCGCGAACAACTTTTTCCATTTTCCCAGATAGCAAATTTTAAAATGCTTATTGGAAAAATTCCAGTTCCACTAACATTAGCAGATGTCGAGGAAAATAGAGAGGCAATTAATTCGAGTGGTATCTTCATTTAATTCAAACGCAAGTTTATTGATAAAGCAGAGAAATATTTAGATACCTGCCTAGTCTAGTGTTCTGTGTAGTTACTAGTTTTTATGTAATTACTCTTTGTACATAATCTTCTTGGTCTTTATCTACATTTTTGAATTTACCTTCATCATCAGCTCTCTCTATTACCCAATGCAATCGAAGCTTCCTTCTTTTAGTTCTGTAACAGCCTTAGTTATTATACATTTACAGGCCAATAAAATACATACTGCACAGACTAACATACATATAATATATTGAACTTATAACCTAAATGAGAAATAGTTCTGACGTCGCGCAAAAATTATCTAGTGAATTGAATGAAGTTAGACACAATAGCTGGAAATTCTTCACTTTGCCAAATCTGGCACACCATTCCTGCCACGGCGCCAATCTTCTTGGTCTTATACTAGTTTACCCCAAGAACTTCCTAAAACTGTAGTAATAGGAAATACAAATTTATCTGTATATACTGCGTCTCTTTATTTAATTTATTGAAAGCTTCGAGATGTCTAACTGATAATAAAACAGCTCAACAAGTCTTCAATACAAACAAGCAACACCTGTGTGTCAGTTTTATTCTCTGGAAGGACGCTGATACTTCAAAGTTTCTTTAAAGATTTATCAATACGGTGATCTAACGACAGTACAATGAAAGGAAGAGTTTCTATTGTTTTATTTGTCTTATTATAAGAATTGTGTTTAGTTGTAGTTAGAACAGTTCCTTCGTTATCTTACTAAGTTTCGTGAGACGCAGCTGAGCACGAAAAATTGGACTTTATAGTAACATTGTCAAGAAAGCGTGTTGTTACGTTCATTTTTGTTTGTAATTTGTGGAGTGACAAAGATGGCATATTGACTCGATGGCGTATCGATAACTTAAATCTGTTCAAGCTAAATCCTTCGGTATCTTCGGAGTTTCGTAAGAGGCTCACTATAATGTCTTTGCTTGCGGTGGCTGTCTGGCGCGGGTCACTCCCTTCCCTCCAATATGTTCGAGAGGATTGATGGCTGTTCCAGTAATCATACTCGTGAACGGGTGCTGCTTGTGGGGCTGGTCCGTCTGGAATCCTTCAGACACTCTTTATAAATAACTTAATTAGTGTCTCATATCTCGGTCGTACAGCATCACACTGGAGCTAGATTGTAAGGTATTTAATTGTCATCTAAACATTGTATCCACACAATATGATAAAAAAATTGAAAGGAAAAGGAGAAAGAGAATTAAATAAAAAAAGATAATCCCGCTTAGTTTCTTCGCCGGATCTTCTCAGTGGAGGCCGCGTTCCGATCCGGTGGTAGATTTGCAGTTAAATTAGATTTAAATAAAAATGTAAATTGACTATTTTTTTTAATAATAATTATAATAATAATATCATATCTGGCTGCCAAGCTTTACAATAGTTTAAATAAAACACTCAAAATCTATTTAAACAATTCACACATATGTAAAGTTAAAGTTAAGAAGTGGCTGTTGAACCTAAATTATCATGAAACTGAGACACTTGTTTCCACATGTGTATAGTAATCTACAAATGATCACATCCACTTCTGTTTTAGCATTTACCTACAGATCCACTCATACACACACACACATGCACCCACACACTCACACACACACTCACACACACACACACACTTACACACACACACACACACACACACACACACTCACACACACACACACTCACACATACACACACACACACCCACACCCACACCCACCCACACACACACACACACACACACACACACACACACGTATGCATGCTTGCACGCAATAGTATACTCGTAAACTGATAACCATGTATGCACTTTTTTGTTTGCAACTTGTTATAAAAGATATCCATTTTGTATATTTTGGAGGTATCACTGATGCCCAAGTTACAGGTTTGTCACCTAGTTTGGGCGTCAGCAGACCCACATGTTACATATTCCAGAAATATTTTTATGTAAATTATTGTACAATAAATGTAACAAGGTGCGTTTTCTGAATAAAAAAAAATAAAATAATTATTATTATTATATTATTATTATTGCAGATGTTTACAAAAACGAATATCACATATGATCCACTTTTTGTTGCATTCTGATTACCAGGCCAGACTGAAATATTTTTCGTGAGTCTTATCGTGCCGTGCGGAATAGAACCTGCGACTACTCGATTCAGTATACATATCTTTAGATTTAGGTAATAATGATTATTATTTTTATTAAATACTGACCAAAGGAAAGCAAACCTTCACTGTGTAATTTCATTGTTAAATTTACTCTTCTGCCATATTTCAAAAATTAAAATAACTTTAAAAATAAAACTCCCACAATGTAATCGTTCTATATTAAAAAGTCGCTCGTCTGCCCGGTCTATTATTGTAGATCAATCGTCTCTTGTAGCTTTGTATTGTTCAATTAGTACTTCTGCTGGTGACACATTTTTAGATTTAAAGAGAATTGTTGAAAATCCTGTGTCTTTGGTATCTGCTTTATCTGGGACAAAATTCTGAGCTCAGTTGATGAAATGTCAGACCTTGATTAAGTATTTGGACATAGGATTTATGAGTATTATTATACCTATTTGCCAGATGAAACTTATACACCGTGTAGTTTCAGCCATTCTGAAACGAAAGCTCAGGTGATGTATACAATGCCTACAGAGATACTTTAATAAGTAACATTTGCCTACAGAATTATCTGAATATCATAGTTAGCGTGAAAAGTCGGAATACCGAAGATATTTACCGGTCAGCAAACAGCCGCGCCGCTCTTCAAGATCATTTTGTGCCTAGTTGTTCTTTAATGCACTAAATTAGTATGATGTTAGTTATTGAGGTGTTCTCTTTTCATTTTTTTTATTACCAGTGACCAGAATGCATTGGATACATCATCTCGGTTTTCGCTCCAGAACGACTAAAATTACACCGTGTATTTCTAGAATCTTCTCTTGTCCTTGGATAGGATGTGGCATTTGACAGGTAATAGAATAGGTCATATTTCTACATAATTACAAAACCCAATAGAACATTTCTTTTAAAAGTACAAGTACAGGGAAGTCTTTTTGTAACATTCCTAATTATTCAGAATTGCTACGAGAGAAGGCTGAATCTAAGTAAGTGGTAACTTTGCTAATAAATTTTGTATTGTTGCAGCAACATCATTAGTGACGTATGCTGGAGACGCGGAGAGCGGTACGAATTCATTGTTGAAGCAAATTACGAGATCGACAACTATTGGATTAGGTACCGAGGTCTTATGGACTGCGGAGAAGTGTGAGTTCTAATTGTACATTCGGCTTGGCTTTCATATCCGATTTAGACAGTTAAATTTTAGTACCTATGAGAAGTTGACTTTAATTTGTCTTAATGTAATAGGGGTTAAAACGATTGCCCTTATACCTGTCATAATAACAGAATCTAAACATTTTACGATAGAAAACCCCCAACAACACTAAATTTGATCCATGAATTGTGCTGTTGTAAATTCACCGTCTATTCTTTGCTTTAAAGCTGTGGGTTTACTTAGTACGCCTAAGGGCGCTTGAGGAATTAAGGCGGGCTGTTGTTTATTAATTTTTTGTTTCAATAAATTATAAATAAAATATATAATACAAATCTATGCACAGGTTTACACGAGCGAAGCAAGTTAGAGTGCTGCACTATGAAGGTGCATTGGACCTGGAGCCATCAGGTAACCCCGACTGGTTTGAGGAACACAATGAGGGTTTGGTGAGTTGTAGCGTTCATTTACTAATATTATTGCTGATTTTAAGATCAGCAGATCGTTTAAACGTTTAACCATCATTTAGATTTTATGTAGCACTCAATGTTCATTTTTCTTCTCATTTGAACGGCAGACATGTTGTATTTATATTGTAGTGGCGAATGCGGCCATCTCGACTGCATTGACAAAGGCAGGACTTAATTGCTGCCGCTGCTGCGTAGCATTCGTTAGAGTAGGATATACCCTGTTCCCCTGCCGTAATACTTGGCGGGGGACTCCCCTGGCACCAATATCAGTAGGGGGGCCTTTGGGTCGCGGTCGCAGGGGCGGGGGCCGTGAGCGTCCTTCAGGAGCGACGCCAAAGAGGACGGTGGCGTGGTGTGGCCCACGTCGTCGTGAATACCGTGTTGGTGCGGGGGGAGCGTGCATTAAGTCTCCTCCGATGACGGGTTCTTCGGAGCGTGGCGCAAGAGGCGCACCGGTGCGTTCCGTACGGATATCCCGGAGCCCCTTCAAAGTGCTGATGTCGGCCACCCTGGGGTTTTAGTAGGTGGGCATCAGACACGCCCCGCGAGTTTCCCCCGACGCTCACGGAAATCTTATGCAGGATTTTCCCCGGGAAAAAAAAAGGATATACACTCTTCGTCTGTGCCAGATGTTTGCTGCAACGTAATGCGTTCGAGTACTAAGTTTTGTTTCACAATCTACCTTCATGTTCACTGAGAACCTGTTTTAACATCTTGAGAAACATAAGATTATTATCCATGATAACACAAACACTCCGCTATGCTTTTCCGTCTAGAGGTTAGTTGTTCTTCGCTCGTCCTTTTGCCCTATGAAGCTGTGAATGCCCCACGGTCAACAACGTAGATCACTCATAAAACATGTCAACGAAATACTCCAAAAATATTACCCTCTTTTTGGGGCAGTCGGACACAAAGACCCGCTTCTATTCAAGGTCACCCTGTGGTCCTATAAAAGAATATTGGGGTTATACCTCGTTTCCTATACATCGGCACACCGCACCCCAGTGCCTCATAAAATACTAAAGGGATAGTGACATTGGATACTTTATTTTGATATGAGATTTCTTATATCAAAGGATAGGCGATTCTGATCTCTGTGATAGTTTTCGATAAATCGGTTGAGTGAGTTATGGTGAAAGGAAATGTAATGAGGCATCGTGAACATCTCAGCACTGCAAACTATCTAGTGAATATTTTCTTTAATTAATATGGAGTAAGAATATATTGCCTAGTGAGTCAAATAGAATGCTCAGTCATCATCAGCCGAAAGACGTCCACTCAGTATGACCATTATATTCATGTCTTAAAGCCCCATAATGTTCTGATTATAACCTTCCTGTTGTTTCTTAAAAGGGTCTCAGAGTTCCTCAACCTCTTTAAGAGTTTTATTTAACCTTACTTTACCAAGATAATCAGAGAACGCTATTAGGGTAGGTATATAGCTAATATAAAGCTTATACTAAAAGTAAGATTGCAGCAATACTTACTCAAACTGCTAAAGCGATTATGGCACACACAGAGGGATATAGGCACACTATCATCATACAGAATATTCTGGAAGATATTTTTTGATGTGTGCTTTTCAAATTTTGCCTTTATTTCCTTTCAATTTAAGCCTTAAAATCACTAGATCGTATGATCACCAAAATTATACTCATAAGCTTGCAACGAAAATTCACAAATTGAATCCACCAATCTCAACTGTGCTACTCGTGCATTTTTTCCGATTCCATTATGTTCCGCGGTGTAAAAGGGTAAAAGAACTATACGATAAGCCCCTTATCGGCATAACGACGGCATTAGGCAGGTCGCAAAATCAAATAGCTTGCAGATGCGGTAAAATTATCCCTTTTGCTGGCCGAACGCCAGACTATCAGAATCGGGGGCTTAGCATACGAAGATTAGAATAATGTAGTGGCTCAAGTGAAGTATGCCGGAGTTAGTACATCAGGAGTCGAATGGTTATGTCATGAGGAGATTTTGTGCGGTTAACATTGTTGGAAGTTGCTTAGAAAATTTTGAGTTTAATTTTCTCATATTTGGTCTCTGATTTATGATGGTTTAGCCGCATGTCTAAAAAATAAAAATTGATTTAAAAATTGAGCGGTTCTATATTACTAACCATGCATGATTACCAATCACGCTGAAATTCTGATATCAATCAAAGGATATACTACCAGTATTAAAGTAAAAGTACAGTATAATTAAAGTTAAATTGGCATTCAACTTTGAATAGACGAATTGTGGTGTTGTAGTATCATTGGAAAACTCCCGAAACGACATTGCTCTTTCCATAAGGATTATTCAATACTACCGTGGAACTTAATTTGCTGACCTTTTGGCCGCATTTGTCTATTGTAATCGTTAATAGTCACAGCCGCTCATTTTAAAAACTACGATGAGCGGATAGATAAAGTTTTTCAGAGCGTAGCGAAAAGCAACGCTATAAAGAATTCGTCTATTACAATATTGTTCGGATTTTAGAAAATATATGCAGAATGAAATAAAAAAATATGTGGTTTGCTGAATATTTATTATTTATTTATTTACGATCACAACATAATGCACAATATAAAAAACATCGCCCCACAAAACTGTGCAACCAGTTTGACTGTGGGGTCAGCTGAATCTACAAACTTAATATAATGGTAACACTAACTTAACACAAACTTAGGTAATGTTTTTTCAGATTCCTTTTAAATTTTTTTATATTTGTCTCGCCCCTTATGGCCGCCGGCAGACTATTCAAAATGTATGGGATGCGTTTTTTTAGCGCCCTGTCACCGAAGTAGTTGGTCACCCTTGGTACATTGTATCTGCCGTCGGTCACCAAGCGCGTACTGTACACATTGCTTACTGGAGTTAAAAACTCTCGACGGTCACGATTGTTTACAATCAAAAGAAATTTGTGTTTTAAACTGTATGGGAGTAGTAAAGAAATATAAGTGACAAATTTTGAACCTATAACAGCACAAAAGATTTCTTCCACAACAACTGAACGCCCTGAACAAAGGTGAAGAAGAAGATGTGACGATCAGCGTGGCTGAGATAAGATCCCTCGAAGGTTACGACGACAGTCTGAAGGAAGTGGCAGATTACCAGTTCTACGTGGCGTATGACTTCTATGCGAAGAACAACTCGCATTTACATAGGTCTCCGTATTACGGGTATTACCAGAGTAAGTATTTTTATATGAAACTTTCTTGTGTATAAAGATTGTTTGGAAGTTTTACTCGGAAAACAGTTTTATGCTTATAATGCAAAATGAAAAAGGCATTTTTCTTAATAGATTTCCCAAATAATTGTTCTTCTTATCACGATTTCATTTTCAATTGTAACATGAAGAGAGTGTAATGCAGTAACGGTTTTATCACTTGACGCCACATAAAATATGAGATTAAGGCTTCGGACTCCTTAGAAAAATAGTTTGGGGCAGACTGTCCTTGTGTGCCTTTCGTATAATTTAGACGTAGTGTTCATATAACACGTCGACGGCGCAGTTTGCAGCGTTTGCCTTGCCGACTAACAATTTTTCAATTAGCTGCGTGTTATATTTAATTATATTTCCAGCCCCAAACAGCTTAACCCGCCTATACACGCCTCAACTTAATCATATCAGTATGAAGATGCCATCAAGCCCTCCCCTCGTCGCCAGACCTTCACCAGAAAGCTTTTGCAATTCATCCAGTATAGACGAGCAATGCCGACTATAGCTCTCACGTGCTATCAGTTAAGCTCAACTCTGTTGTAGAAATCATTATCGTAGACGAAGGTGTTACTTTTGACGCTAACTATCCTTTCCACCTTCATGGTCACAGTTTTAGAGTTGTGGGTCTCAGACGCTTGAATAACGATACAACTATTGAAGAAGTGAAAGCATTTAATAGGGCTGGTAAACTTAAAAAGGAATTTGGTAAATGCACCTATTAATTGTCACAGTACCAGATGGAACCCTCCATCGGTTATAAGATTCAAAACTGATAACCCTGGTTATTGGTTATTCCATTGTCATATTGAATTCCACGTTGAAATAGGCATGGTTTTAGTCTTTAAAGTTGGTGAGCATAAAGATATGATACCAGTGCCTTGAGATTTTCCAACTTGTGGTAGCTATATGCCTGATAATATGTTAGAACTGGCAAATACGCAAAAACCGAAGGATGATAATCCTTTATTTCGATAGCGCACTGGTGGCCGGTAGTCGTTGTTAATAATACCATATCTTCAGGCAATACAGTGAATATATCTGGATTTGTAGTACTTTTAAGTTTATTTGTGTTGAAATTAAAATTGGTTGAAATTAGTTTATCTTTAGAATCATAAGAATTAATGCAAGCAATATTTTAAGTATTTCTTATGTTAGGAATCGAATTTGTACTTACTTTATCATATTTATTTATTTTGTGAATTAGTTTTTTAAATAGTTTTACAGTCAAAAGACGATGGCAATAACATGCTTAAATGACTAACATGCTTTATTGATATTGACTTTTGTAAATATAACGTATTAGTAGCGCTGCGAGCCGTTTGGTGTGGAGTCTTTTGGCTCATGGGGTTCAAGTGCCCATCACATCTTTGAGAAACTCTCTAAAAAACTGGTCGACATGATACGTGATCAGAGGGCTGGCGCGTACCTCGCGCAAAGGACTAGCATTGCTATCCAGCGAGAGAATGCTGCCAGCCTTATGGGCACCCTGCCGAACTCCAGCGATTTGGGACAGTTAAATTGTGTATTATATTTTTACTGTAGTTTTTCACTGTTCATAGTTAGATTTTTAGCACTCAGAATTGCTAAACTTAAGTGGCAGTGGGCGGGGCACATCGCTCGTAGAACTGATGGCCGTTAGGGCAGAAAGGTGGCGAATGGCGACCACGTACCGGAATACATGGAGTGGGTAGGCCCCCTACAAGATGGACCGATGACCTGGTGAAGGTTGCGGGTAGAAGTTGAATGCGTACAGCACTAAGCCGGTCGTTGTGGCGGTCTTTAGGGGAGGCCTTTATCCTGCAGTGGACGTTTTTCGGCTGAAGAAGAAGAAGAAGAAGTTTTTTTATATTTTACATTATTATCGTAAATAAATCATGTTCAATAGAAGTTAAAATAACCAAAAACTTCCACTAATGTTATGAATTAGAAGGTCATATAATATTGAAAATGAGCGATCTGAGTTGACTGTTTGAGGGATATTCATATTCGAGCGTCTCCGTGCTTCGGAAGGCACGATAAGGCGTTGGTTCCGTTTACCACTTAATTTAGTAAGCGTTAACCTAAGTTTGAAGACCTATCAGCGGCTTGATAAGTTCCAACAGCAGGTTCCGCGTTCCGCAATCTCCACCAATCCGGACTGGCTACGCGTGATGGAGTAAAACCTTGTCTCTCTCACCTGGATTCGTGAGAGAAGGTTCTTGCTGAGCAGTGAGACACACACATACATTGCACCGCACAGTCATGTGTTTTTCTCTTAATATGGTTCAATTTATTATGTAACTGATGGAAGCTCGGAAACGCATAAATGTTTAAAATAATATCAGCCTATACTGCCCACTGCTGGGCAAAGGCCTTCGCTCACAAATCGAGGCATGATAGATTAGGTCACACACTATTCTCTTCGTCAAGAGCCTCCGTAACTAGCGAGCGTGTATGAGACGAACTATGAGAGTGGAGAAAGCCGAAGAGGTATGTAAGGAAAGAACCTGTTAGGACTCCGCCTACCCCGCAAGGGATTTGGCGTGATGATGTGTTGTTGTACTATCCTATTCGGCTAACGAAAAGTGTTTGCAAAATTTAAATGCATTGCAAAAAATTATGTGTTGTAAATTGAAGCAAAACTTCTTTGTTTTAGAGTGATAAGTAGATAAGTCATATACTTTATCTTTTAAGTTCTGTGAAGCGATGATCACAGTATATTTTTATTCGCTTTTATTTTCCAACTATATATCTACTGGAGGATTCCAGATTTTCTCTTCACGAATTAGTCGTGATACTTTTCTATTAGATACTTTATAAGTAACTAAGATTATCCCATTCATAATTTCATAACTATATTTAGTTTTTTGCTTATAACTAAGAGTTGAAGCCAAGAACATACAATAGCGTTACGTCGGAAACAAGCCTGAAGCTGCAAGACTGAAATGGAGCTGGGCCGGACATATCTGCCGGTTGTCGGATGCGTTTTGGGCTAAAACATGGGTGGGAGGTGGTGAGACGAGCTGTACTCCTAAGATAAGGACTGGCACCAGCTTGCACTGGACCGGGACAGGTGCAAGAAGCGGGGGGAGGCCTTCGCCTTGCAGTTGGATAGTATAGGCTTATAATAATAATAGCGCTATGCGACCGAAGTGTTCTTAACGGTCACCAATGTTAAGTAGTATTCGGCTCGGTCGATCTGAGATGACTGTTTGAGGGATTTTCATATTCAATCGTCTCCGTGCTTCAGATGGCACGTTAAGACGTTGCTTTTGGTTACCACTTAATGTGGTAGTCGTCAACCTAAGTTTGAAGATATAAAGCAGGTTCCACGTTCCGCAATCTCCACCAATCCGCACTGGCTACGCGTGATGGAGTATGACCTTGTCTCTCTCATCTGGATTCAAACTCAAAAAACTTTAACTCAAATAATTTATTTTGTATAAGCCTTGCGGGGGCGCTAATTTAACTACTAATCTACCACCGGATCGGAACGCAGCCTCCACTGAGAAGATCCGGCGAAGAAACTCAGCGGGCTTGTCTTTTTATTTACTTCTCTTTCTCTTTTTTCTTTCCTTTTTTTGTTAATCATATTGTGTGGATACAATGTTTAGGTTACAATTAAATAGTTTATGACCTAGACACTGAATAAATGATTTATGATTTAGCTCCAGTGTATCCTCCTTACGATCGAGATATGAATCTAATGATGTTATTCGTAAAGAGCGTCTAAAGGATTCCTGATGGACCAGTCCCCACAAGCAGCACCCGTTCACGAGTGTGACTACTGGAACAGCCATCACTCTCCTCAACCATATTGGAGGGAAGGGAGTAACCCGCGCCAGACAGCCACCGCAAGCAAAGATTCGTTAGAGGAGGTCCTTGCTGAGCAGTAGGGCAATATATGCTAATATTATTGATAAAAGTTTGGTTTCCCTTGTTCTTGCTTGTCACTATTCCATTCGGTCAACGTAAAGTGTTTGTAAAGTTTAATTTGAAATGCATTGCGTATTGTAAATTAAAGCGAAACTTCTTTGTTTTAGAGCTACAAGAATATATCGAACAATCAACCTTATAACTTGAATACGGCCAAACCAGTGCGTTTAGCCACGTCTGCGATGGCGTGCACGGTGGCGATCAGCTCCTGTAGTAATATTTGTGTGGATATGTTTACACCAACCCGTCCCGCGTCCTGCACGCGTTACCTGGGCGGCGTCTGTATGCGCAATCATAGGGAGATACTGATCGCCACCGTGATGGTAGCCGGGAACGCCACCGCGGACGCGGCTGAACGCGTTGGTTTGGCTGTGCCATAAGTCATACACTTTATCTTTTAAGTTCTCTGAAGCGATGATTACAGAATATATTTTTATTAGCTTCTGTTTTCCTATCCGCAGGATTTTCTTTTCACGACTTAGTCGTATTACTTTTCTATTAAATACTTTATAACTTGTGGAGGAAGCCAGAGAGGTTTAATAATATAGATATATAGCTAAGTGACTATGATTATCCATCCATAATTTCAAGCCCGCAAAGAAGCTGCCAACAAAAACTTTAAAAAATAATCCTAGCAGACCAAAAAATGTTAGGAAGAAATAAAATTAATAATCTAGTGAGATTTCTATAGATCAATGGAAGTTGGCCGGTGCATCGATAGAGCATTTGAGCGCATTTAATTTGCACATCTTTCAAGTTTTTCCTTCCGATTAAACGCAACGAATCTTGCTAGAAATATCAATGAACCGTGCCATTAGTTGGCACCGGTTGTTCACATACCTACCCGATAGAAATACGAAATCAAATCCAATTGCACTCATCATCATTAGAAATGTTTTACATGCCTTAATATATTCTGGTTGGAGCGTAGTTCTTCCTCTCGCCCTCTTGTTCCTGTGAAGCTGTAAGGGCCTCTCGGCTAACAACGTAATTCACACAAGTACAAAAATTCTTCAATATACATATGCTATAACAGCTGTAATTAGAATTGATTCGTTTCAAGAATAGTCGCCGATTCGTTGCAAGAATGCATGTTTCGGTTATTTCCCTTTTCTTGAACAAGTTGAAAAATGTATAATATAACATATAATGTTATTGCGAAAATCTAAAGCGCAGTGTGTTAACATGCACCAAGCATCCGACCAGCATTCACGTATTTATTATGTCCATGACATTACGGTCACACAAGTCTTATACCAAGTTAATATTCACCACCGTAAGTCTGACTCTAAAACATACAACCTAACACTACTAAACCTCCATACAACCAACACTATAACCTTAACAATTTAAGACTAACACCACACAAATTGGTGATTATTATAACACGCTGGTAGATCTTAACGTCCACCAATTAAAGACGTTCACATATTATAAACAGCGTCAAAAGTTTAGTCCAATAGGTCTCACCACATAGCCGAGCAGCGCGACGAAAGCGCGACGGTGGCGCGCCTTGGGAAGTTGTAATGTACTAAAATGTACGGGAGACACACAGCTAAACTTAAATCTTTGTAGATGGATTTGAAGTAAAGATAAAGTTAATTTCAACAAAATATCAAGCGAATACAGTTCCGTAAAATGACAATAATCCATAAGAGCGGTAGAAACAAATAAAATTAATAATCCACTTAGGTCTCTATAGAGCACTAAAAGTTGCCCGGTGCAGTCGAACGAGGAGTGGAGGGCATTCAAACTTTTACCTGCAAAGTTTTCTCTTCGATGCAGCGAATCTTGGTAAAAGTAACAATGACCACCACTGACTTACACCTTAAAAGTAAGTTTTAGTGTTAAGATAACGAAATTCATGATTTGTCATGTGGAAATAATGCTACAAGTAAGAATAATGAAACAAAAACAACTAAAAACACATTTTGAAGACATGGCCAAACCAACGCGTTCAGCCGCGGTGGCGTGCACGGTAGCGACCAGCTCCTGCATTTGTATGGAATGTCCACACCAACGCGTTCTGCGTCCTGCACGCGCTATTTAGGCGGCGTCTGCACGAGCAATCATAGGGAGATACTGATCTATTATAGATTAGTTAGTCGTAGGAGAAGTTAGAGCTAATATATAATAGTTAGTCTTATAACGGAGCTAGAATGTGCCTTTTTCAAAATCCGAAAGAATAGAACATTATTTCTCTTTATTAATTTCTAGGAATTTTTCTACTACTAATTATCTTTATAAGTGGTCAGAAATATTAGTCACGAACATTTTCAATTTATCAAATTGCTAACTCTTAATTTTATTAATGTTGCTGAATATTGTCGAAATTAAATATTGGTTAAATACTTGCATATTATTCAGATTCAAAAATAATGAATCTGATGCAATAAAGTATGCAAGCGTTTTGAATAATCGAGAATGTTAAGCGACTTATGATCTTACAAGTAAGTTCAGCTGCTTATGGAACTGACCGTAAAAGTAGCGCTAGAAAGCTACAGGCAAAAACTAGTAAAAAATAAAGGAATATTAAACTAGTTCACAAATAAACATTAAGGGGGAAATATAGCCTATAAATAGGGCAAACTTTGAAATTGATGCAAAAAAATGTGCAAGCAAGTGTTTTTAGTTTCTCAGTATGTTCAGCGACTTATGATCTTACAAATAAGTTTACCTACTTATGGCACTGACCGTAACAGTAGACCATAGGTAAAGCTACAGTCAAAAGCTAGTCCTACTAATATTATAAATGTGAAAGTTTGCATGTTTAGATGTTTGGACGTTGGGATTTTTAGATGTTTGGATGTTTGTTACTCAATAACGCAAAAACGGCCGAACGGATTTGGATGAAATTTAGTACACCGAGAGTTTACAACCTAGTTTAATAAATAGGATACTTTTCATCCCGGAAAATTTAAGGTTCCTGTTTAAAGTTAATGCGGACGAGTTTGCGGGCAGAAAATAGTAGAAAATAAATGAATATTCAAACTGGTTCGCCCGTAAACATCAGGTCAAAGTTTTAAGCCCTTAAATACGGCAAAATTGAGCTTTGATTAGTTTAGAAACTAGCTGCGGGTTCATTACAAGACTGTTAAGGGAACTTCAATTTTGATTGGCCCGTTTATGGTTTAAAATTATATTGGGTGTATTATTACTTCATAATATAATCCTTATACTTAGTTCTATATATCGGCTTAAACTCGAAGGAGTAGGCAAAGGAGGATAGTATACGCGTTAGTTAGAAGTAGATTTAGATTCATGTCTATACAGTCCTATATCATCTGGTCAATCTTTGGGTTGGCAGAAAGTACAGCATTCTTAGAGGTTTTTACCTTATAGACTCTCCTCTCATAGTTCATCTCATACACGCCTGTCGGTATAGAGCCCTGATCTCCTCATAGAATCTTTCCGTACACAAAAAAAATAACATAGGGCATTCTGACTTTGCGAAAGCATGTGCGTATTAGAAATTAACTATCACTTACTTTAACGGTGAAGGAATCATCGTGAGGAAACCTGCATGCCTTAGAGTTTCTCGAAGGTATGTATAGTTTGCCAATCCGCATTGGGCCAGCGTGGTGGACTATGGCCTAAAACCGTCTCAGTTTGAGAGGAGGCTCGTGCCCAATAGCGGGACAGTTTGTTAACAGGGCTAATACTATTATTATTATTCTGACTTTGACAAACACCCTACCAGTAATGCAGCTTAGGCCAAAATTTGTTTGGTTTTAAATATTGGTAACGCTATTCTGATTCTTATAGCCTTTCATGAGTATAGTCGACTAAAAGTAAGAAACTTGACGAGAAGTAGATAAATATACACCAATTTCTTCACGATCACGATATGAAAGTTAGGCGTGTAACATAGAAACTATTAAATCTAAAAGCATAGATACGTGTACACACGACTAGACTCGAAACCACATTAATGTGTATAAGGGTTCTTAAATCGAACTCACACATAACATTACACAATGGTCATCATCAATCAAACCTTGAACCCCATCTGGGTCTCAGGTGCTCGTCAAAACAAAAAGCGAAATTGAATTAAATATCTCCTACTTAACCGTTGATCAAGTTAGTGGATTTGACTAGACTTAGGTAAGTTCGCTGTTCTGAAGTTAGAAATGAGGAAGGGAGATTTAAAATGCGCAACGTATACTTAACGTTATTGAGCGCTGTTCCTTACTTAATCGTAATTTTCTTAGTGCAGAAATTATGTTCATTTACCTGTGTACAGGAGGGTTATCTTTTGAGAAATTAGTTTTATTTTTAACACTATAAGCGGCAAATCCACATTATCTTCAAAAACTCATAGCTCACATTTAGTAAGTTAAACGCATTTTGTTTTATTTTTAAGTATGTGAACAATAATTTTGTTATCTTTTCCAAATAACGTTATTCTCGTACTTAGTATTTACTTCCTAGAACACATGTTATGGGTTATAATTTTAGTGAAATTTGGGTTGCAACCTCTTTTGTGTTTAATAAAACAAATAAATCAGCTTTTGGTTTACTGTCTTGTGAAGAAAGACACCCAAAGAATCCCAGTGTTTAGTGATCACTGAAGTTGAGCCAGCCAGCCAGTCAGCTTTCCGCAACCACGACGCCTCCCATGCCAGATGGTATAGGCAGGACCCCCATGTGCTATACTGCTGGCAGGGAGAGGTCCAATCTGATCTTGTTAAACAGAATGCACTGCTCGGAGTTCGGTTTTGAACGTGTTTAGGTAGAATCCTGGCCTATATGACAATGATAAAAAATGATATAATGTCAAGAGTCTCCGTAACCGGCGAACGTGTATGAGACGAACTATGAGAGTCGAGGAAGCCAGAGAGGTATGTAAGGAAAGAACCTGTTGGAACTCTGTACTCTCTGCCTACCCCGCAAGGGATCTGGCGTGAGGTTATAGATAGATAGATAAAAAATGATTTGTTACTAATAGTAACAAATCACAGTCGGATTTTGTTCAAATAATCGCATATATCTTGTATATATTCCTGTGAATAACCTAGCCTTAAATAGGTGATTATCACAGATAATAAAAAATATAAGAAAATATCGGTGTAAAGATGAGAAAGGGTGTGCTCCGTTGGTTCGGGCATATAGAAAGAATGTCCGAAGAAAGAATGACAAAACTGATATACAATGCGAAAGTGGAAGGATGTAGGTACCGGGGAAGACCTAGACTGTCTTACCATGACCAAATAGACCGGGTCTTATAAGCGAGCGAGCGTGTATGAGACGAACTATGAGAGTAGAGGAAGCCAGAGAGGTATGTAAGGAAAGAGCCTGTTGGAACTCTATACTCTCTGCCTACCCCGTAAGGGATCTGGCGTGATGATATATAGATAGATAGATAAAAAATGTCGTAAGAGAAATAAAAATGATAGTTAAAGTGGGAGTTCTTAGTACACACTGCCATTTCCGCTTGGGGAATATAGGCATGACGGTGTATTGTAAGATATTTCCAAACACTCTTCGGTTTACAAGCTTATTAGATTTATTTTACAGTAGAAGTTTCCCGCGGCTTCGCACCCGATGGACAACAGCGCCAGCTACTTATGTTACTTCTGGGTAATGTAACTTTCTAACGGTGAAAGAATTGTTCAAATCGGATCAGTAATTTCGGAGTTTATCGATTACCAACAAACACACAAATCTCTAAAAAAATAGTATAGACCAACGTTGCTTACAAATTATTTGGTGACATAATTTAATTACCTATATATCATTGCCACAATAACTATAGGTAAATAATTTCCCCGACTCTATTCGAGCAGATATCAAGGGTCCGGGTTACTCTAACCATCCCTTTACAGTTAATATAATGTTCCTCATACGAGTTAAGTCACCCGAATGATTTCGCGATTTGAAATTCAATAATGATCGTTGATCGGGTTGAAGATTTCCTTATACTTAGCTATTTACCATGATTTTTGAGAGCATTACCTGGTTTGGTGGCCCATCATCAGACTTCAAAGCACTCAAAAGTTTAACCAAAAACTAAAATGTGTGCAATCATAGTTTAATATTTTAATCAACACAGTTGAGAGATAGAGAGAGAGAGTTCCTGGAGATTGGTTAGTTTTTTATTATACTTAGTTACTTTAATCGAAATTAAATCATTTCTTTATTCATTGACTTTAGGTTAGGTTCGGGGAATGGCTTTGAATTTGTTGAAACTGGGGTCACAAAATTTATTAAGGTCTCAAATTTATTATTGCCATTTTGCTGTTATCAGCCATTTGAGATCGAAATCTTTGTTTAAATGTTAAGGTAGACAGTAGAATGTTACTAAAATTAAATTATTGATAAATGAATAGCTTTTTTATCTTATTTAGGATGTACTATAGATACACATTATGGTTCGTTTTTTATAGTCTTTTGCGCGATTCGTTTTTTATAACGCCAATATCACACATACCAACTTATATATATATTTCAAATAAATATTATTCCTGTCTAATCATTTGTTTTTTGTCACAGGTATCAACGGAATCAATACACAAACAGATTCAACACTACCTACTGAAGTAACAACAGTTGATTACATTTAAACACAGAAGCATTTAATAGAGAAAACAGACAAAATTCCAGATCCGAAGTCATTGAAGAAACAGAAGAAGTGAATGGGTCTTAAGTTAAAATTCTAAATGAAAACAAACATGATGCTCCTGAAAGCGCTTGAAGAGTTTTATTTACACCCAAACTTAACGGAATGCGAAATTAACTAAAACTTGAAGAACCTAACAAAAATATTACAAAAGTACCAGTTAAGCATCCAGTTAAAGAACTGATAGCTAGTGAATCTAGACAAGCTCTGATTAATAGAAATAATCTAAGATACGAGCTCATGTTAGGTATGATAAGGTGACTGGAGAATTGGTGGATGGTGACCATCCATGTCGTAGAGAATGTATTGAAGGCGAAGAACCAATGATCTGATATTATCATTTCGGTTTGGAGTGGTGCCAAACCATGAGCAAAGCTTGTTATGATTGCCCGTACAATGTAACTGATTGCAGTAGGATTGATTGTATACCAGCTGATGGCATGAATATACCTCTTAATGTTGGTAATAGGAAATCTCGTAATAGGAAAATCCCTGGACCAGCTGTTGAGGTAATTATTAAATTTTTATAGCCGCATATAATCACGCCAATAGGCCGAGAAGACAGAGTTCTAACAAGTTCTTTCCTTACAGACTTCTCTGGGTCGTACCATTGTCATATCAATTTATTACAGAAATTTACCAAATTGTTCTAAAATGCCGTAATTTCTGCTCAGAAACTTGCCATTAGGCTTCTCACGAATATTCAAGACACTGTGAATAGGAGTTCATGTCAGAATTTGAATTGAGATAATCAAGACTGTTACTGACTCTTCTGTGATATTGAAAAAAATAGCGCAAACGTTGAAACAAAATTATCATTAATTCAAAGTCATAATATTGGAATTCAGGACGTTTGTGTTTTTTTCTCCTTTAATTAAATATTAAAATGCTCTGATTGAGAAGTGTTTTAATTAATACATTCTATCCACCCATACGATATGGCGGTGGAGTAATTCCAACCAAAAAATGTAACGAACAAAGTAGAAAATTTTAAACTTTGTTCTGCGCTCGACAACAAAATTGTCTACTTATGTTAGGTTTAATTTTGTACACAAATACCTGGATGTTTCCAGGAAATTAGTTTTGTTTCACCAAAAAGTATTTTGCTTAAGTTTCGACAGTAACATGTTTAAATTACTTTGATAGAAAACAAGAACCCACTTCTTGAATTATCTGTATCCAATGAAATACCTAATCAAAATAAAACTTTTTTTTATAACTTTAATTCTTTACACTATACAACTTGAACTAGTAACCACTAGTGCTTGACCATTTGGTTCACTGGACACAAATCGGCTTAGTTCTACATAGTGACAATTATAATAGTAAATTATATACAATATGTACAATTACATGAAAAAAACAGCAAAGAAATATCTATAAAAACGGTAGTAAAAAAAGGAATATACGTATTTACAAAGTGTCAAATGGTTCCACGCCGCTGTCAGTTGGTAGAGTACCTAGAACAGGACGCAGATATCTGGGAAGACCTAGACTATCTTACCATGACTAAAGAGACCATGTCTTATCTGAAGAGCAAGTCAAGAGTCTCCGTAACCGGCGAGCGTGTATAAGACGAACTATGAGAGTGGAGAAAACCAGACAGTTCTGAAAGGAAAGAACCTGTTGGAACTCTGTACACTCTGCCTACTCCGCAAGGGATCTGAGGTGGTGATATAGATTGGTAGATAGTATTAAAGTATCTTAAGTCGTGAAATAATAATATAAAATATGTAACTTTGTTTACACACTTGATCATGTCGATATTATCCTGCATTATATGCATTTGGTGGGTTTTAACCGTCCTGCATGAAGGTCCAAAGATATTAATCTTATTTTGTCGAAAGAAAAGCCTGGCAATCCGTCAATTTCCCTCTTTCTCTTCATCGGCGACTGGACCTGGGGTCTGCTGAAATTGTTATACAGCGAAAATTTACTTATATTTAAGTCGACTTTATAAATACTTTTGGAAAACAAAGGCGACTTCGTTTAAGCGACAAACTTACTTTGCTAAATAGTCGCAGGTACGAGCCCTGCACAGCACACGGGAATATTGATTTGGGATTTTTGATTTTGAAATAAAGAAGTTATTTTATGCACATACAGGCACAATAAAAAAAATGTGTCCGTGATAATATCCAGAACGGTGGAACCGATTTTAAATACAATTATCATTGGATAATGTAGGATTTCTCAGAGACTGTTGACTACTTTTTACCTTGGGAAATGCAAGATTTCAGAGAATAGTTGTTTTTATTTCTCCATATTGACACGGCTGAACGGATTGAAAAGAAAATTAATATGGAGGTGTCTCTTAAGTCGTGGTAAATTATTATTCCAAAAAGTCCTACTAATGTCAAATTACAAAATAAACGCGTGCGAAGCCACGGGAAACAGCTAGTTAATAATCAAGTTTAAAATACATAAAAAAATATTTTTTTTTCAAAATCCCAATTGGAAGCTAAAACTAACGGTCTAGCGTGCCTCCCGGAGTACAGAGATGCTCGAAAATGGAGATATTATTAACGGTCACTCATCACAGATTGACCGAGGCAACTGTTGCATAAATCTTTGTAATCACTAAGAACACCCAAGTTCATGAGTACTTATTTGCTAGCATATTCAAATAGAAACCAGGCGTTTACCGGATAGCTAGAACACTACTTTTTATTCTGATGGGATAGTCAGATAATCTATATCCAAGTAGTTAATGTAACTTTTTTAACAATGGGTATCGCTATTCTTGCAGTTTAGCAGTTTGTTAATAAGGGTATGTTTTTTAAAAATGTTGCCTCATACAAGATTTTTTATGCCGTGGGTGCATTTACAAATATAATTTTCAGTTGCACAAACACATCAGAATATCAAAAGTTCAGTACAAAAGACCATTCATTTGTCTTCAACGATCTCTTTGGTGTAGAAAGCTTTTGTGTTTTAATACACCTAAGGCTTAATTATCACATTAATGCAATCACACAACTCAAAGCAAATTAGAATTATTTCATTCTTTCAATGTACATAGAACTATTTAGACATTAACTTAGGTGATTAGCTGATGCAGTTTGCAAACACCTAATATATATGTACATAAGCCCACAGACGTTTCGACCACAGGTTTGTGTGCCCACCAATCTTATTAGCGGGGCTCTGAGCTCGTAACTAGATTTACCGCAAGGTACCGTATACATACATACATGCCAACATTACAGCGTACTCATGACATAGGAACCAAGTTCGAAACAATTGTCTTACAATCGTGGTTAAAAATAGGTAAGCAATTAGAGTTGACTGGAACTGACCCCTTATGTGCACGAGAGCTTTTACAACGTGCATTAGTAAAGCGCTGGAATAAAATAGATGGGATAACGTAATATTTGTTTTAAAAGTGCTTACAGCACTTGCAATGCAGTTGACAAAACACGTTGAAAAAGCGCCCGTGCGATTGATTATGCTCATGCTAAAAAAATATCAACCTTATCTTTAGCGGACAGAGCTGCGAAGTGATTTACAAATTAGTTACAATTCCATTTGAATAACAGACGCGCTATTGAATTGGGCTCGAGCATAAGAGGTGTTTAGAAGAATGGCTTGCTTCAGAATTTTCTCCAAATTAATTCTCAATAATATTTAAAAATGTCGGTTCCACGTAATGATCCTAACAGACTGGCTCCACGAGCTCTCGATCGGGATATTCAGCGACCACCAACACTCCAGCGGAGACAACAAGCCACCAACCCTGCTCATCAACGGAGTGGGCCGCTTCAAGATCTTCAATGAAACCACCAGTCCCACTTATATGAGAGCTGCCAGATTCAATGTGAAGCAAGTAAGTGGTGCGTTATCTTATTCTTCCTTTTCTTCTACTGCAAGACATAGCCTTCCCCCAAAGATTTCGACGACACGACCAACTTTAACGTGTGATATGCGTGTCCAGCTGTTACGATAGATTCTTTTAAAAGAATCTATTAAAAAAGTTGTTTTCTATTTCTAGTGTTGGATACTTATTTTAAACGAGCTTTTACCCGCGGTTGCGGACGCATTTATTTTATAAATTATAATCTATGTAATATTCTGACGTTTAATCATTGTAAAGTTTCATAAAATCTGTTCAGTAGTTTTTACGTGAAAGAGTAACAAACGTCCACACACAAACATCTTCACAAACTTTCGCGTTTATAATACTAGCTGTTATTCGTGGCTGCGCATGCGATTATTTTCTAATTTATTCTTCAGTATCTCAAAGAATTATTATACTGCCATCCACTTCTGAGCTAAAAATAAAGTTTCAAGTTCCTAGCTTATCCGAAAGTACAAAATTTGTACTAAACATCCAAGCAAACAAACGAGATAGTGAGTTTATAAAAACGATTTAATAAAAAATGTAACTGCTTTATTTCTTGTGTGAAACTGCTACTAATATCTCGAGATTCGATAGTTTTGTATAAACCGCCAAATAGTATATTTTTAAAATAAGCGCTCTTTACGATATTTCTGAAGGTTTGAATCTTTTCATAATACGCTTAAGATTTCATAGCCAATATTTATCAAAATAAATAGACATTAGAAGTAAGCCGACGTCACAAACATTTGGGCTTTACGGATTTATCTCGGGTTCTGTCTTTTAAATTTGAAACGAAATTTCTAATACACTGAGCTCAAGTCACCGTGTTGAGGCGAAGCTCTGTACTCTGATATGAAGAAGTTTTTATGCTTTACAAGTATTACAGACTATAAAGGAACGCTTTATTGTTATAAGCGTTTCGACCGGTTTCAGGTTCACCTTCGGTCGGGCGTTTTGTCGTACCGATAATAATTTTGTATTTAATGTTAGTTGCAGCAGTTTAATAAAAAAAGTATCGAATAAAAGGCTGTCAAGCATCAGTTTTGTACCGGATTCAAGTTCAGCTCCAAAGGGAAGTGGATATGAAACTAGCCAGTAAAAAACGGAAACCAAATTACACGGCTTAACGAATATCACATGAAGTGGTAACCAGAAGCAATAGCTTATCATATCTACGGAAGCACGAAGACGTTTCAAAATGTTAAATTCAGCAACGGGCTGCAGATTCACCGAGACAAATGCTGCTTAATCTTCTTAATTACTACAACCATTAGTACGGATCAGAGACGTGGTCTTTTACAATAGGTCTCATAAAAAAGCTCAAACTTGCTCAGCGAGCTATGGAAAGAGCTTGGCGTTTCTCTGCGATGATGGAGTAAAAATATTTTTGAGTGGAGGCCACGTATTGGCAAGTGCGGCGCAGCAAGGCCGACGATCTTGTGAAGATCGCAGGAACTTGTTGAATGCAGATGGCATCGGCCCGGTTGCGCTGGACAGCAATGGGGGAAGCCTATGTACAACAGTGGACAAGAATAGGCTGAGATGATGATGATGATGACTACAAACATTGTGGTACCATAACGCTAAGAGCGTTCAGCTCTGGCATTTTCGTCATCTTACAATAAACTCTCCCCTTTCTCAACACTGTTTTCTGATTTGACAATTGCAACATAAAGATCACTGAAGTAACCATGTAATAAAGTTATACTTTTAGCAGATTCAGAAGAATTTGTTTCGTTGGCGTTTACAAGAATATAACTTGCAACTTTGTTTTAATTTCAATTAATAGGTATGTGCTTAAGTAACGCTTATTTTAAAATTTTCAAACACGCCCATAGAATGGCAATATAATAAAAATCCTCTGACTGTGGAAATAATACGAGTAGTTAAAAAATGACACAAAAATGCCGCAAGTTAATTTTAGTACTGAAGTACTTTTAATATGTAAAACGATTTCGACTAATCCAGATAATTTTTAATAGATTCGCTTTTATGTGCAGTGTAAAGCACCGTTGACTTTATTACTAGGGCTACAGGTACCGTTTTCGCGTGATCAAGACTGAATTCCTGAATTGTCCCATCGAATCGTCTGTGGGCGGACATAACATCACAGTTATTATGTCTGATGGCTACGACTTGGAACCTATTGTAGATAAGCTATGCTTAGAGTTTTGCTGTACAATGAGAAAGCAAAAGTTACCGACATTAATCTCAAAATGGCCAAAATGAAGTGGCAGTGGGCGGAGTACGTGCCTTGTAGAAGTGATGGCCGTTAAGCCAGAAAAAATCTCGAGATCCTTTGAGAGTCCTTGGAATGTGGACATTTTCTAATTATTAAACTCACTATAGCTGAGGCACATAATATTATATGTTTCCACCTATCTATATCATCACAGATTCCTGCGGGTTAGTGAGTAGCGTATCATATATAATTTGAAGCAAGTTTCAAAAGAATTCTGCTTTTAAACCGACTTTATAAAAGTATTGTTAATGTTTGGCATAAGTTTTCACCGCTATTTTTGCCAATTGTGATGACATATTTTGATGATTCTTGTTTAAATTATAGGGTGACACCAATAAGTGCGTTTTATTAGCTTTGCTCAACTATTTTTAATACTTTTAAGCGTCCACAAATATAATCACATCATAACAATGCCGGTTTCGATTTCTTTCACATTTATTTAAATACAAATCTCCGTTTCCTTTGTTTGTGCCCCGCGGTACGCAAATGTTTTCCCTTTATAAAATGCGTACTGTTCTTTTATTCCTAATGTTATATAAATGTCGGGTCAGTTGCCAGAGGCTTGGTTAATTTGATGTTTGCTTTTTTATGTTTTTAATATGTCGTTAGGGACATCAAAGGTTTTTTTTCTGTGATCGTCATTTGTTGTACAGACTACCTTATTATACAATATTTGATTGATATGCTCGTAGGTCACTGTATTATCCGATTGGAATTTTTTACTTACTGTTGATGAAAACTTTCATTAGACAATACCTGTTACGGTAAGCATAAGGCTTCAAAGCTTAGCTCATTGGCTTTATGGCCATGTCTGCTTACTATTCGAAATACAGGAGTCAAATACGTCAGTAACAATTTGTGCAGATAAAAAGTACTACTGATTATTCTTTTGGATGGATTTGAAATTGAAGAGTGATGTTGTCAATGTGTTGTTCCAACACTTGTGTTATTTCGAATAAAAATATGTAAAGTTGGTGGTAGAATATTTACCACGTATTCTCATATGGACATCAGTGAAGGTAATTGTAACAGAGTGATAAAACGTACCTTTTCGATTTCCTTCAAAACGGCCGTAGCAATTGGTAATGGTTGTAAAGTAGTCGCTTTGCTATCCAGGGTGGGGTACTTCGTCTATGTCATTATCATCGTTGTTATCAAGTTCACATTTACAATAATAGAGAGTTGTAATCATAAAGTAAAAACAAGCTCGTAGGCCGACCTAAGGCTAAAGTAATGCTGCCTTTATCAGTTATAATTATGTAATTATTTTCGTTCGATAATTCCTCTTAATTAATTTGCTAAGTATATAGCAATGTTGACCATACCGTCAACATACATTTTATTAAGATACTATAACATGCCATTCTTTCATTGCCATTAAACGATTTCATCTGATATATTTTTATTTAATTCATTTGCTTATTCTTCGTAATATTTTTGATTACATGTAATAACCACAATAAATACAATAGGCATATATGTAATATATTCATCCTATACATCGTCACCATCATGATCTCAGCCTATACTTGTCCACCGCTGAACGTAGGCCTCCCTGATCACTTTTCAGCGTAACTGGTCCGATGCGACCTGCATCTATCGACTTTCTGCGATCTTCATAAGATCGTCGGTCCATCTGACTGGCGGCCGTCCTACGCTGCGCTTACCAATACGTGGTCTCCACTCTAGAATCTTTCTGCCTCAACGCCCGTCTGTTTCTCGCGCTTTGTGGCTCGCCCATTGCCACTTTAGCTTTCCAATCCTATAGGCCATGCCGGTGACCTTGGTTCTTCTACAAATCTCCTCATTCCTGATTCGACCACGTAGAGAAATGCCGAGTATAGCTCTTTCCATAGCTCGCTAAGCAACTTTGAGCTTTTTTGTACCTAGACCTATTATAAGAGACCACGTCTCTGATCCGTATGTCATCACTGGCAACACACACACACACACTTTCCTTTACATTCTTAGTTTATTCACTTATAAGTGATTTATATCTTAAGTCTCAATGGTATCGATCTTGTGTCAACCCTATTTCCCCTTACGCGCGGTCCACTTTTGCTTTATTAGATTACTCTAACACCTAGTTCCGGAAACGCTGATCAAACACTCATTGATTATTCAACAGCTACACTAGAGAATTGCATTATTACGTTATTGGAATGTTAGGTTAAAAGAAATTAGATTTGGCGTAATCACTTTTACTAATGGTAGGTAAGTATATATGTATACTGTCTTAGAGATCGCGGAATTCTAGAGCGAAACAGTGCTTTTTCCACCAGTGCGTTCTAACTGGAGATTGTGAAGCCCGTCTACATTATCAAAAGAGTTCATTTAGTGGATAAAAGTCCTACATACCTCAGTATCCAAATAAATGTGTGTATCTATAAATGTTTCTGGTTCATACGACAAATTGAATAGCTCTATCGATCTTATGGAACAATTATTATATCTCCTGAACCAATGTAAATAATTTTATTTCCCTCAGATTTATCTAGATTTACTTGTATCAAATCGCTTAAACTGACGATAGCGGACAAGGTAAATTAAAAGTAAGGATAGAAATAGCTAGAATATGTTCTCTTAGACTATTTTTTATGGAACTTTATTTTGGTTTTCCAATTGCTTTCATCATATATTATTATTTATTTCTGAACATAATGTTATGAACAGTTTTCAGTCCCAGCGCTTTCATGAAACAATAGACATTTCCATATTCTCGCTATAGTTTGACTACGAAATACGCGGAAACCTACATTCATAATGTTTCAGGGATTTTAAAATTACGAGTGTATACTAGGTGGCGCGGCAGTCGGTACAAGTGGAATAGTTGATATTGTGCGACGAATTTTATGCCTCAGGCGGTTCTACTTTATTATTATTGTACGAGAAAATGTGTAGAGCTCCGGATAATGCCCCTAGAAATAAAATATTTGAATCTTCCGCCGGAAGGTTAAATACCTTTATTTAATTTCACTATTGTTGTGCGTAAATAGGTTTTTATGCTAAATAGGATTTTGTAGAGGTGCTGTTTATCACTGACTGACTGAGTAGCTGTTGTTATTCCTGATTTAAAACTTTCAGTTACTGTTGCTTTAAGAGGAACTTGCCAAAGAATATCATGCAGTTTACTAATTTGTTACTTAATTTTTGAGTTTCTGCCCCTTATTTGATTTCTTGAAACCAATCTTTAGTTGCCTCTTATTGAAGCTTATACATAAAATAACTAAATTAGTGAAAATCGATAGACACCTTCACGCCTATATTCACCAAGCTACGATGACAGAGGTGCACAATGTACACCCACTCTTCGCTGACGATGTTAGGTCCCATGTAATAGGGGGTGAGCCTATTGCCATATACCGGTCACAATTCCAGACTCCGGAATTACACTGGGAATTTTTCGTGAGAAAGACTAAATTTATCCGACCTAGGATTTGAACCCTAGACCAACGAGGCAGTCTGAAAAAACTATTATATGTCGTTATATAAAAACTGTAACAAAGTATCCAAAGGCACTCTCTTGGGTCATTTGAAACTTAATTTGTTAAATTAGTTACTGACTAACTAAAAGACGATAAAAAAGCGTAGGAGGTTATTAGACAGAATAAGTAGTTTTGAACAATTATTATATCAGGACATGAAAAACAATCCAACTAACGTACATTTTACAAACTTGACCTGTAATCTAAATGTAGAGGCAATCTATACATATCATAATAACATTTCTACAATAACAGTCCTATTTACGGTAGGAAATTAAAATCCTATATTTGTTCAAACAACCTGCCGTAGTGGAGTTGCAAACAAGCAATATCTTGAACTAATATTAGAATTAAAATCAACATTAAATTCTCCCTTGCAGGAAGCGTAGTCGTTTAGTTGGCCAGCTTCGGTCCGTGCTCATCCCCTTTTCAAATTTGCATATTCAAATGTGCAGGAAGGATCAAAGAGCTACTGAATCCGTTACCGGCCAGACGTTTGCTGAAAACGTTAGCTAAAATGCTGACGGTCCTTCGGAAAAATTGGCGGATTAAGTAAAAAGTTTAAAGGGGATGGAGATATTAGTATTGAGAATGTATAGTGCACAAGTGAATGGCTCAATATGCTTGCAAGGTTGAACACAGATGGTTTTCACTATGAAAGAGGATGCTATTTTAAGTGAAAAAGCTTATGTAGCTGCCTTGCTAACAAAGGAGAATGAAGTAATAAATGTGTGTGGATGACTCAAGTGGAGGGAATAATGGAAAGTAGGTGCGTTTTACTAGCGGTCACCCTAACATAAAAGAATGCTTTAGATCTTATTAATTTTATCAGCTGTTGCTGCAAATTAAATATTTGACAAGAAGAGTTAGTAGAATAAAGTTTACTTATCCACAGCGACTAAGTTTTATTATAAGAATATTTGACATAAGCGCAATAAGTTTTACTAACTCTCACTATTTTTCTCACAATCCGAATCTATTAGGTGTCAAATAAATTGAAGATCTTTAGCACGCTCAGAAATTTTGTCCTAAAATTTACAAAACAAACCTCAACAATAGCATATTTTGTTTCATACATTTGTGGCAAAATATTTTCCACGAGCGGGAACTAAATTCGTCATGAAAGCACGTCCGCTAAATGCGAACATTGCTAACCTACAAAAGTATTCCGAGACCCGTTTTTCGTGTTCGAGCCATGATTACTTTCGTTAGCAACAGTGAGGTCTGTTTACCCTCGGGATGGTCCGGTCGCCTTTTGACCTCGACGACTTAACCCGACGATAGGTAACAACTGTAAATGTTTGGAGTATTACGTTGGATATAAAAATTGTGCCAATAAGATTCTATTTGAGGCGTAATGTTGCTGTGAGGCGCTTGTAGCGCTGTGTGACTGCGGTGTTCTTACCGATTACCACGGTTAAGCAGCGTTCGAGGGCCCGAGATGGGTGACCGTTTGTGGCATTTTCATATTCTGGCGTCTCCGTGCTTCGGAAGACACGATAAGCCGTTGGTCTCGGCTACCACTTAATGTGGTAGTCGTTAAGCCGAGTTGGAAGCCTTAAAGGCGGCTTGATAAGTTCCAACAGCAGGTGGCCACAAACCTGCCTCCATCAATCCGCACCGGGTTGGCGTGGTAGAGTATGACTTAATCTCTCTCACCTCGATTTGTGATAAAGGCCCTTGTCCAGCACTGGGCAGTATAGGCTGATATGATAGGATTCTATTTAGGTTTGGATGATGCGTTGTATTGGTTTTTGAATAAAATTCGATAAAGGTTTAATGCAAAATTATTATGGATAGTTATTGCCACACATGATTGTAGTTTTTATATATAAAAAGATCCTTGTCGGACGGGTCACTCTAAAACAGTCACAGAAGTGCTTGCTTTGAAATTCACCCAAGTTATTTTTTTAATTAGTAACCGTGCGGACCCACATGTAAATATTTTTCTCGGAAACCCTAATTTCACACTAACGTCCCCCTCAAAGGCCGCAGGCCAACTCCTTGTCGCACTTTAACAAAAAAATTATTCCTGAACAAATAATTGTATTAGTCAGCTTAATACAAATTTTAAATTGGTTGTATATTCCTTAAATCATTACCACTTTCTAAATCATATTTTCTTTTATTCGAGCGTGGTGTTGAATCAAATATGGGAAGATAATTCTCATGTGAGAGAATTTTTGAAATGAATTATTCATAATTTGCAGTTATTAGCGTGTAGATTTCTATTATTAGAAACCTGCAGAAGACTTGAAATTAGCAATATAATAAAATAAAATGTTTAATATGTTCTTGTTATCCATGCGTGGAGTTTCTGTATTGAGAATATTGTAGTGATGCCAAAATGATGCTCGAAACTTAGTCGCAAAAAATTTCTATTAAAAGAAATAGAAGAATTTCGCAAACGCAGACGTCATCCCAGTTTATGCAATAAACTCAAACTAGTTTTAGTTCGAATATTCTGAAGTATACAACTACATCCTACGTGTCGCCTGGCGGCCGCTTCCGCGCCGCGAACAACTTTTTCCATTTTCCCAGATAGCAAATTTTAAAATGCTTATTGGAATAACTTTAGTTCCATTAACATTAGCAGATGTCGAGGAAAATAGAGAGGCTATTAATTCGAGCGGTGTCTTTATTTACTTCAAGTGCAAGTTTATTGAGAAAGCAAAGAAAATATTTAGTTACCCGCCTAGTCTGGTGTTCTGTGTAGTTACTAGTTCTTATATAATTATTCTTTGTGCATAATCTTCTTGGCTTTTTATTTACATTTTTGAATGAACCTTCATCATAAACTCTTTATTAGCCACTGCAATACAAGCTTCCTTTTTAAGTTCTGTAACGACCTCAGATGTTATTCATTTACAAGCACATAAAATACATACTGTACAGACTAACATACATATAATATATTAAACTTATAAACTAAATGAGAAACGGTACTGGCGTAGCGAAAAATTTAATTAGTAAAACATTGGACGATGTTAGACACAACACCTGTCTGCCTAGAAAATCTTCACTGTCAAATCTGGCACACCATTCCTGCCAGGGCACCAATCTTCTTAGTCTTATATTAATTTACCCTTTAATACAAATTACAAATTTCTTTATATCTACTGCGTCTCTTAATTGCTTGAAGGTGTCTAACTGATAATAAAACAACTCAACAAGTCGTCAAAACAAACAAGCAACACCTTTGTATAAGTTTTATTCTCTGGAAGGACGCTGGTCTTTCAGTGTTTCTCTAAAGATTTATCAATCCGGTGATCTAACGACAGTACAATGAAAATGGTATTAAACAAAGGAAGAGTTTCTAGTGTTTTATTTGTCTTATTATAAGAGTTGTGTTTAGTTCGAGTTAGAACAGTTCCTTCGTTAACTTACTAAGTTTCGGGACAAGCAGCTGAGCAGGAAGAATTGGACGTTATAGTAACGTTGTCGAGAAAGCGTGTTGTCACGTTCATTTTTGTTTCGTGAATTGATAGTGTGATGAGGACGGCATATTGGCTCAATAGCGTTTCGGTAACGTAAATCTGTTCAAGGTAAATCCTCAGCTCATCTTACTGAGTTTTGTAAGAGGTGATGATGACCGAATAGTAGTCACATATCATTCAATAGCGCTAACCACTTTTTACCAATTTAAACTGTTTGATCTGTAATGCATTGATGTGAGTGAAGAAAATCAAATTTCAAACTACAAATTCAAATCAAACTTGACAGTGGTTTTAAAAAAATTGAAGGTTCTCCTGAATAGCAATCACATGAACGTAAGATACCTCAGTCCTTGTCGTAACCATGGATGCTGTAAAGCATTCGCTTAATAGTTATAATTCTCCCAAGAAAAATCTCCGTGTGACTTAAACATGTTTGATTCGATCTGAGAGATAATATAAGTCGTATTAAGAGTCATAGTTAAAACTCACCCATGACACAGTAATAAAAAAAGCACGTAGTATTATTTTTTAAAAATTGCAACTTAAGACTCATAATTTTGTTAGATTTTTAATATTTTTATTACCATTCGCATCCCTTTGACAATACAAACTTACATCCATGAATAAAGTAAGATAATTTATCGTTTATTGAAAAGCCAAAAGCCTTTACAATATCTGGTGCGCGAATCGTTGCGTTTGTTTCACTAAAAATATTCCGTGCTTCGATTTAATTTTCCAGCTGATTTGGCCAACCGGTCATGGCGTTTCCGCATGTATGAATATTTTATTGATAAAATTCTAGCATAGAAAATATAATAATAATAATATAAGCCCTGTTAAGAAACTGTCCCACAGGCCTCCTCTCAAACTCAGAGGGTTTAGGCCATAGTCCACCACGCTGGCCCAGTGCGGGTTGGCACTTCAACTTCACACACCTTCGAGAAACTCTTAGGCATGCAGGTTTCCTCACGATGTTTTCCTTCACCGTTAAAGCAAGTGATAATTAATTTTTAATCCGCACATGCTTTCGAAAAGACAGAGGTGCGTGCCTGGGTTTGAACCCGAGACCTTTGACTTTGCAGTCCAACGGTCTAACCACTAGGCTATCACTGCTTAGAACAGAAAATATAAATTCAAACTAAAATCTTATATTTTGTATAAGAGTCATGAGGGAACTATTAAATTTTATTTAATACAAGCGACCCGCCCGGTTTTGCATGGCATAAACCTTCCTCTTAAATCATTCCGTCCATTGATGAAAACCGTATTAAAATCCATTCGGTATTGAGTTTATCGCGTTCAAACAGACAAACAGACGCGGCGGGGGGACTTTGTTTTTACAAGCTTTTATTTAACTTGCAATATTCGTGTGTCTATCTGTCTTTAATCGCATAACCTGGGACTCCTATACCCGCACTGAACAGCGCCGATCCGCACCTGCTTTTTTATACAAGCACTTAAAGCTCTTTTGAGAATATCGTAAAACTCTCTGTTATGCTGAATTGCCAAGACATTCAATTCGAATCGGTGGTACCACAATCTTGCTTAATTCCCAACATTCTCGGAAACCCCTCGTAATCCGCCGTCCAATTGAACAATCGGCTATACACGACGTGAGATGAAATCGTGCGACTACGTGCAGTGTAGACCACCGACGAACAATGTGCGAAGGACTATATTCTAATAACGTGATTTTGTGCAAGAAACGTCTGTATTTGATACGATCAGAGCGACTCCGTGCTTCGGACGGCACGTACCTACTGTTAGTACCAATTATCTATCTTTTCTTGTTACTGAAAAACCATCATCTACCTTAGGAATTATTTTTCTGTGGTGGATGCATTGCAGATGTTTACAAAAACGAATATCAGATATGATCCACATTTTGTTGTATTCTTATTACCTAGGCCAGACTGAAATATTTTTCGTGAGTCTTATCGTGCCTGGCGGGATAGAACCTGCGACTACTCGATTCAGTAAACATATCTCTAGATTTTAGGTGATGATTATTATTATTTTTATTAATTATCGACCAAAAGAAAGCAATCATTTACTGTGTAATTTTATTGTTAAGTTTAACACGGCTGCCATATTTCAAAAATTAAAATAAGTAAATAAAAACTCCCACAATTTAATCGTTCTATTTTAAAAAGTCGCTCGTCTGCCCAGTAGTTCGATCGTCTCTTGTAGCTTTCTATTGTTCAATTAGTACTTCTGTTGGTGACACGTTGTTAGTTTTAAAGATAATTGTTGAAAATCCTCATCTTTGTTATCTGCTTCATCTGGGACAAAATTTTGAGCTCGTTTGATGAAATGTTAGACCTTGATTAAGTATTTAGACATAGGATTTATGAGTATAATTATACCTATTTGCCAGATCAAACTTATACACCGTATAAGTTCAGACATTCTGAAACTAGAAGCCAAGATGATGTATACAATGCCTGAAATACTTTAATAAGTAACAGCTGCCTGCAGAATTATCTGAATATCATAGTTAGCGTGAAAATTCTGAACACCGAAGATATTTACCGGCCAGCTAACGAGCCGCACCGCTCTTCAGTATCATTTTGTGCCTAGTTGTTCTTTAATGTGGTTCTTTAATGCACTAAATTAGTATGTTATAGACATGTTAGGTATTGCGGTGTACTCTTTTCATTTTTTGTATTGACAATGAACAGAATGCATTGGATACATCATCTCGGCTAAAATTACACCATGTATTTCTGGAACCTTATCTTATCCTTGGATAGGATGTGGCCTTTGACAGGTAATAGAATAGGTAATATTTCTACATAATTACAAAACCCAATAGAACATTTCTTTTAAAGGAACAAGTACAGTGAAGTCTTTTTGTCTTCTGTATGTCATCTTATAGACACTTATAGAGAAAGAGGGTAACATTCCTAATTATTTAGAATTGCTACGAGAGAAGGCTGAATCTAAGTTAGTGGTATTGTTGCTAATAAATTTTGTATTGTTGCAGCAACATCGTTAGTGACGTATGCTAGAGAGCGGTACGACTTCATTGTTGAAGCAAATAACGAGATCGACAACTATTGGTTTAGGTTAGGCTAGCTGGCTATCATATCCGATTTAGACAGTTAAATTGTAGTACCTATAAAAAGTTGACTTTACTTTGTCTTAATGTAATAGGGGGTAAAACGATTGCCCTTATATCTGTCATAATAACAGAATCTGGATTGCTACTGAACATTTTCCGATAGAAAAACCCCAACAACACTAACTTTGATCCAAGAATTGTGCTGTTGTAGGTCCACCGTCTATTTTTTGCTCTAAAGCCGTGGCTTTACTAAGTACGCCTAAGGGCGCTTAAGGAATTAAGGCGGGCTGTTGTTTATTAATTTTTTGTTTTATTAAATTGTCTATGCACAGGTTTATACGAGCGCAGCAAGTTGGAGTGCTGCACTATGAAGGCGCATTGGACCTGGAGCCATCAGGTGACCCCGACTGGTTTGAGGCACACAATGAGGGTTTGGTGAGTTGTAGCGTTAATTTACTAATATTAGTGCTGATTTTAAGATCGGAAAATCGTTTAAACGTTTAACCATCATTTAGATTTTACGTAGCACCCGATGATTTTTTTTCTTCTCATTTGGACGGTAGACATGTTGTATTTATATTGAAGTAGCCCCGAATGCGGCTATCTCGACTGCGTTGATAAAGGCAGGACTTAAAGGCTGCCGCTGCTGCGTAGCATTCGTTAGAGTAGGATATACCCTGTTCCCCTGCCATAATACTTGGCGGGGACTCCCCTGGCACCAATATCAGTAGAGGGGTCGCGAACGCAGGGGCAGGGGCCGTGAGCGTCCTTCAGGAGCGACGCCGAGGAGGACGGTGGCGTGGTGTGACCCACGTCGTCGTGAATACCGTGTTGGTGCTGGGGTAGCGTGCATTAAGTCTCCCCCCGATGATGGGTTCTTTGGAGCGTGGCGCAAGAGGCGCACCGGTGCGTTCCGTACGGATATCCCGGAGCCCCTTCAAAGTGCTGATGTCGGCCACCCTGGGGTTTTAGTAGGTGGGCATCAGACACGCCCCGCGAGTTTCCCCCGACGCTCACGGCCAAACGGCCTTATGCGTGACGATGGTAAGAGACCCGATAGAATTACAATTATTCCCTGGAAGATGGGACGGCCTCTGGTATGGGACGCGACATGTGTCGATACCTTAGCGCCGTCGCACCTTCCTGAGACCGTCATTAAGGCTGGTAGCGCCGCGGATTCTGCCGAGTTCCGCAAACGGAGGTAATATATCAATGTAATTTTGTCAATGACATTTCGGTCACACAAGTCTAATACAAAGTTAATATTCACCACCGTAAGTCTGACTCTAAAACATACAACCTAACACTACTAAACCTCCATACAACCAACACTATAACCTTAACAATTTTAGACTAACACCACACAAATTGGTGATTATTATAACACGCTGGTAGATCTTAACGTCCACCAATTAAAGACGTTCACATATTATAAACAGCGTCAAAAGTTTAGTCCAAAAGGTCTCACCACATAGCCGAGCAGCGCGACGAAAGCGCGACGGTGGCGCACCTTGGGGAGTTGTAATGTACTAAAATGTACGGGAGATACACAGCTAAACTTAAATCTTTGTAGATGGATTTGAAGTAAAGATAAAGTTAATTTCAACAAAATATCAAGCGAATACAGTTCCGTAAAATGACAATAATCCATAAGAGCGGTAGAAGCAAATAAAATTAATAATCCACTTAGGTCTCTATAGAGCACTGAAAGTTGCCCGGTGCAGTCGAACGAGGAGTGGAGGGCATTCAAACTTTTACCTGCAAAGTTTTCTCTTCGATGCAGCGAATCTTGGTAAAAGTAACAATGACCACCACTGACTTTACACCTTATAAGTAAGTTTTAGTGTAAAGATAACGAAATTCATGATTTGTCATGTGGAAATAATGCTGCAAGAAAGAATAATGAAACAAAAACAACTAAAAACACATTTTGAAGGTATGGCCAAACCAACGCGTTCAGCCGCGGTGGCGTGCACGGTGGCGACCAGCTCCTGCATTTGTATGGAATGTCCACACCATCGCGTTCTGCGTCCTGCATGCGCTATTTAGGCGGCGTCTGCACGAGCAATCATAGGGAGATACTGATCTATTATAGATTAGTTAGTCATAGGAGAAGTTAGAGCTAATATATAATAGTTAGTCTTATAACGGAGCTAGAATGTGCCTTTTTCAAAATCCGAAAGAACAGAACATTATTTCTCTTTATTAATTTCTAGTAATTTTTCTACTACTAATTATCTTTATAAGTGGTCAGAAATATTAGTCACATTTTCAATTTATCAAATTGCTAATTTTATTAATGTTGCTGAATATTGTCGAAATTAAATATTGGTTAAATACTTGCATATTATTCAGATTCAAAAATAATGAATCTGATGCAATAAAGTATGCAAGCGTTTTGAATAATCGAGAATGTTAAGCGATTTATGATCTTACAAATAAGTTCAGCTGCTTATGGAACTGACCCTAAAAGCGCTAGAAAGCTACAGGCAAAAACCAGTAAGAAATATAGCCCATAAATATGGCAAACGTTGAAATTGATGCAAAAAAATGTGCAAACAAGTCTTTTTAGTTTCTCAGTATGTTCAGCGACTTATGATCTTACAAATAAGTTTATCTACTTATGGCACTGACCGTAAAAGTAGCACATAGGTAAAGCTATAGGCAAAAGCTAGTCCTACTAATATTATAAATGTGAAAGTTTGCATGTTTAGATGTTTGGACGTTGGGATATTTAGATGTTTGTTACTCAATAACGCAAAAACGGCCTAACGGATTTGGGTGAAATTTGGCACACAGAGAGTTTATAACCTAGTTGTATGTATTACATAGGATACTTTTCATCCCGGAAAAAATTAAGGTTCCTGTCTAAAGTCAATGCGGACGAGCTTGCGGGCAGAAACTAGTAGAAAATAAATGAATATTCAAACTTGTTTGCCCGTTAACATCAGGGCAAAGTTTTAAGCCCTTAAATACGGCAAACGTTGAAATTGGGCTTTAATTAGTTTAGAAACTAGCTGCGGGTTCATTACAAGACTGTAAACGGAACTTGAATTTTGATTGGCCCGTTTATGGTTTAAATAATATTGAGAGTATTATTACTTTATAATATAATCCTTATACATAGTTCTATATATCAGCTTTTAAACTCGAAGGGGTAGGCAAAGGAGGATAGTATACGCGTTAGTTAGAAGTAAATTTAGATTCATGTCTATACAGTCCTATATCATCTGGTCAATCTTTGGGTTGGCAGAAAGTACAGCATTCTTAGAGGTTTTTACCTTATAGACTCTCCTCTCATAGTTCATCTCATACTCCCCTGTCGGTATAGAGCCCTGATCTCCTCATAGAATCTTTCCGTACACAAAAAAAATATAATATAGCGCATTCTGACTTTGCGAAAGCATGTGCGTATTAGAAATTAACTATCACTTACTTTAACGGTGAAGGAAATCATCGTGAGGAAACCTGCATGCCTAAGAGTTTCTCGGAGGTATGTATAGTTTGCCAATCCGCACTGGGCCAGCGTGGTGGACTATGGCCTATAACCGTCTCAGTTTGAGAGGAGGCTCGTGCCCAATAGCGGGACACTTTGTTAACAGGGCTAATACTATTATTATTATTCTGACTTTGACAAACACCCTACCAGTAATGCAGCTTAGGCCAAAATTTGTTTGGTTTTAAATATTGGTAACGCTATTCTGGTTCTTATAGCCTTTCATGAGTCTAGTCGCCTAAAAGTAAGAAACTTGACGAGAAGTAGATGAATATACACCAATTTCTTCACGATGACGATATGAAAGTTAGTCGTGTAACATAGAAACTTTTAAATCTAAAAGCATAGATACGTGTACACACGACTAGACACGAAACCACATTACTGTGTATAAGGATTCTTAAATCCAACTCACACATAACATTACATAATGGTCATCATCAATCAAACCTTGAACCCCATCTGGGTCTCAAGTGCTCGTCAAAACAAAAAGCGAAATTGAATTAAATATCTCCTACTTAACCGTTGATCAAGTTAGTGGATTTGACTAGACTTAGGTAAGTTCGCTGTTCTGAAATTAGAAATGAGGAAGGGAGATTTAAAATGCGCAACGTATACTTAACGTTATTGAGCGCTGTTCCTTGCTTAATCGTAATTTTCTTAGTGCAGAAATTCTGTTCATTTACCTGTGAACAGGAGGGTTATCTTTTTAGAAATTAGTTTTATTTTAGCACTATTAGCGGCAAATCCACATTATCTTCAAAAACTCATAGCTCACATTTAGTAAGTTAAACGCATTTTGTTTTATTTTTAAGTATGTGAACAATAATTTTGTTACCTTTTCCAAATAACGTTATTCTCGTACTTAGTTTTTACTTCCTAGAACACATGTTATGGGTTATAATTTTAGTGAAATTTTGGTTGCAACCTCTTTTGTGTTTAATAAAACAAATAAATTAGCTTTTGGTTTACTGTCTTGTGAAGAAAGACACCCAAAGAATCCCAGTGTTTAGTGATCACTGAAGTTGAGCCAGCCAGCCAGTCAGCTTTCCGCAACCACGACGCCTCCCATGCCAGATGGTATAGGCAGGACCCCCATGTGCTATACTGCTGGCAGGGAGAGGTCCAATCTGATCTTGTTAAACAGAATCCACTGCTCGGAGTTCGGTTTTGAACGTGTTTAGGTAGAATCCGGGCCTATATGACAATAATAAAAAATGATTTGTGACTAATAGTAACAAATCATAGTCGGATTTTGTTTAAATAATCGCATATATCTTGTATATATTCCTGTGAATAACCTAGCCTTAAATACCTATTTGATATTTAAGGCTACCGATATTCTCTTATATTTTTTATTATCTGTGATAATCACCTGATTATCACAGATAATAAAAAATATAAGAGAATATCGGTGTAAAGATGAGAAAGGGTGTGCTCCGTTGGTTCGGGCATATAGAAAGAATGTCCGAAGAAAGAATGACAAAACTGATATACAATGCGAAAGTGGAAGGATGTAGGTACCGGGGAAGACCTAGACTGTCTTACCATGACCAAATAGACCGGGTCTTATGAGCGAGCGAGCGTGTATGAGACGAACTATGAGAGTAGAGGAAGCCAGAGAGGTATGTAAGGAAAGAGCCTGTTGGAACTCTATACTCTCTGCCTACCCCGTAAGGGATCTGGCGTGATGATATATAGATAGATAGATAAAAAATGTCGTAAAAGAAATAAAAATGATAGTTAAAGTGGGAGTTCTTAGTATACACTGCCATTTCCGCTTGGGGAATATAGGCATGACGGTGTATTGTAAGATATTTCCAAACACTCTCCGGTTTACAAGCTTATTAGATTTATTTTACACTAGAAGTTTCCCGCGGCTTCGCACCCGATGGACAACAGCGCCAGCTACTTATGTTACTTCTGGGTAATGTAACTTTCTAACGGTGAAAGAATTGTTCAAATCGGATCAGTAATTTCGGAGTTTATCGATTACCAGCAAACACACAAATCAATAAAAAAAAAGTATAGACCAACGTTGCTTACAAATTATTTGGTGACATAATTTAATTACCTATATATCATTGCCACAATAACTATAAGTAAATAATTTCCCCGACTCTATTCGAGCAGATATCAAGGGTTTTACTCTAACCATCCCTTTACACTTAATATAATGTTCCTCATACGAGTTAAGTCACCCGAATGATTTCGCGATTTGAAATTCAATAATGATCGTTGATCGGGTTGAAGATTTCCTTATACTTAGCTATTTACCATGATTTTTGAGAGCATTACCTGGTTTGGTGGCCCATCATCAGACTTCAAAGCACTCAAAAGTTTAACCAAAAACTAAAATGTTTGCAATCATAGTTTAATATTTTAATCAACACAGTTGAGAGAGAGAGAGAGAGAGTTCCTGGAGATTGGTTAGTTTTTTATTAGACTTAGTTACTTTAATCTAAATTAAATCATTTCTTTATTCATTGACTTTAGGTTCGGTTCGGGAAATGGCTTTGAATTTGTTGAAACTGGGGTCACTAAATTTATTAAGGTCTCAAATTTATTATTGCCATTTTGCTGTTATCAGCCATTTGAGATCAAAATCTTTGTTTGAATGTTAAGGTAGACAGTAGAATGTTACTAAAATTAAATTATTGATAAATGAATAGCTTTTTTATCTTATTTAGGATGTACTATAGATACACATTATGCTTCGTTTTTGCGCGATTCGTTTTTTATAACGCCAATATCACACATACCAACTTATATATATTTTAAATAAATATTATTCCTGTCTAATCATTTGTTTTTTGTCACAGGTATCAACGGAATCAATACACAAACAGATTCAACACTACCTACTGAAGTAACAACAGTTGATTACATTTAAACACAGAAGCATTTAATAGAGAAAACAGACAAAATTCCAGATCAGAAGTCATTGAAGAAACAGAAGAAGTGGATGGGTCTAAAGTTAAAATTCTAAACGAAAACAAACATGATGCTCCTGAAAGCGCTTGAAGAGTTTTATTTACACCCAAACTTAACGGAATGCGAAATTAACTAAAACTTGAAGAACCTAACAAAAATATTACACAAGTACCAGTTAAGCACCCAATTAAAGAACTGATAGCTAGTGAAGCTAGACAAGCTCTGATTAATAGAAATAATCTAAGATACGAGCTAGGCATGATGATGATTAGGTATGATGACTGGAGAATTGGTGGATGGTGAACATCCATGTCGTAGACAATGTATTGAAGGCGAAGAACCAATGATCTGATATTATCATTTCGTTCTGGAGTGGTGCCAAACCATGAGCAAAGCTTGTTATGATTGCCCGTACAATGTAACTGATTGCAGTAGGATTGATTGTATACCAGCTGATGGCATGAATAGACCTCTTAATGTTGGTAATAGGAAATCTCGTAATAGGAAAATCCCTGGACCAGCTGTTGAGGTAATTATTAAATTTTTATAGCCGCATATAATCACGCCAATAGGCCGAGAAGACAGAGTTCTAACAAGTTCTTTCCTTACAGACTTCTCTGGGTCGTACCATTGTCATATCAATTTATTACAGAAATTTGCCAAATTGTTCTAAAATGCCGTAATTTCTGCTCAGAAACTTGCCATTAGGCTTCTCACGAATATTCAAGATACTGTGAATAGGAGTTCATGTCAGAATTTGAATTGAGATAATAAAGACTATTACCGATTCTTCTGTGATATTGAAAAAAATAGCGCAAACGTTGAAACCAAATAATCATTATTTCAAAGTCATAATATTGGAATTCAGGACGTTTGTATTTTTTTTCTCCTTTAATTAAACATTAAAAAGCTCTGATTGAAAAGTGTTTTAATTAATACATTCTATCCACCCATACGATATGGCGGTGGAGTAATTCCAACCAAAAAATGTAACGAACACAGTAGAAAATTTTAAACTTTGTTCTGCGCTCGACAACAAAATTGTCTACTTATGTTACGTTTAATTTTGTACACAAATACCTGGATGTTTCCAGGAAATTAGTTTTGTTTCACCAAAAAGTATTTTGCTTAAGTTTCGACAGAAACATGTTTAAATTACTTTGATAGAAAAAAATAACCCATGTCTTGAATTATCTGTATCCAATGAAGTACCTAATCAAAATAAAACTTTTTTTTATAACTTTAATTCTTTACACTATACAACTTGAACTAGTAACCACTAGTGCTTGACCATTTGGTTCACTGGACACAAATCGGCTTAGTTCTACATAGTGACAATTATAAGAGTAAATTATATACAATATGTACAATTACATGAAAAAAACAGCAAAGAAATATCTATAAAAACGGTAGTAAAAAAAGGAATATACGTATTTACAAAGTGTCAAATGGTTCCACGCCGCTGTCAGTTGGTAGAGTACCTAGAACAGGACGCAGATATCTGGGAAGACCTAGACTATCTTACCATGACTAAATAGACCATTTCTTATCCGAAGAGCAAGTCAAGAGTCTCCGTAACCGGCGAGCGTGTATAAGACGAACTATGAGAGTGGAGAAAACCAGACAGTTCTGAAAGGAAAGAACCTGTTGGAACTCTGTACACTCTGCCTACTCCGCAAGGGATCTGACGTGGTGATATAGATTGCTAGATAGTATTAAAGTATCTTAAGTCGTGAAATAATAATATAAAATATGTAACTTTGTTTACACACTTGATCATGTCGATATTATCCTGCATTATATGCATTTGGTGGGTTTTAACCGGCCTGCATGAAGGTCCAAAGATATTAATCTTATTTTGTCGAAAGAAAATCCTGGCAATCCGTCGATTTCCCTCTTTCTCTTCATCGGCGACTGGACCTGGGGACCTGCTGAAATTGTTATACAGCGAAAATTTACTTATATTTAAGTCGACTTTATAAATACTTTTGGAAAACAAAGGCGACTTGGTTTAAGCGACAAACTTACTTTGTCAAATAGTCGCAGGTACGAGCCCTGCACAGCACACGGGAATATTGATTTGGGATTTGTGATTTTGAAATAAAGAAGTCATTTTATGCACATACAGGCACAATAAAAAAAATGTGTCCGTGATAATATCCAGAACGGTGGAACCGATTTTAAATACATTATCATTGGATAATGTAGGATTTCTCAGAGATTGTTGACTACTTTTTACCTTGGGAAATGCAAGATTTCAGAGGATAGTTGTTTTTATTTCTCCATATTAACACGGATGAACGGATTGAAAAGAAACTTAATATGGAGGTGTCTCTTAAGTCTTGGTAAATTATTATTCCAAAAAGTCCTACCTATGTCAAATTACAAAATAAACGCGTGCGAAGCCGCGGGAAACAGCTAGTTAATAACAAAGTTTAAAATACATAAAAAAAAATATTTTTTTTTTCAAAATCCCAATTGGAAGCTAAAACTAACGGTCTAGCGTACCTCCCGGAGTACAGAGATGCTCGAAAATGGAGATATTATTAACGGTCACTCATCACAGATTGACCGAGGCAACTGTTGCATAAATCTTTGTAATCACTAAAAACACCCAAGTTCATGAGTACTTATTTGCTAGCATATTCAAATAGAAACCAGGCGTTTACCGGATAGCTAGAACATTACTTTTTATTCTGATGGAAAAGTCAGATAATCTATATCCAAGCAGTTAATGCAACTTTGTTAACATTGGGTATCAGCTATTCTTGCAGTTTAGCAGTTTGTTAATAAGGGTATGTTACGTAAAAATGTTGCCTCATACAAGATTTTTTATGCCGTGGGTGCATTTACAAATATAATTTTCAGTTGCACAAACACATCAGAATTTCAAAAGTTCAGTACAAAAGACCATTCATTTGTCTTCAACGATCTCTTTGGTGTAGAAAGCTTTTGTGTTTTAATACACCTAAGGCTTAATTATCACATTAATGCAATCACACAACTCAAAGCAAATTAGAATGATTTCATTCTTTCAATGTACATAGAACTATTTAGACGAGGTGATTAGCTGATGCAGTTTGCAAACACCTATATATATATATATATGTACATAAGCGCACAAACGTTTCGACCACAAGTTTGTGTGCCCACCAATCTTATTAGCGGGGCTCTGAGCTCGTAACTAGATTTACCGCAAGGTACCGTATACATACATACATGCCAACATTACAGCGTACTCATGACATAGGAACCAAGTTCGAAACAATTGTCTTACAATCATGGTTAAAAATAGGTAAGCAATTAGAGTTGACTGGAACTGACCCCTTATGCGCACGAGAGCTTTTACAACGTGCATTAGTAAAGCGCTGGAATAAAATAGATGGGATAACGTAATATTTGTTTTAAAAGTGCTTACAGTACTTGCAATGCATTTGACAAAACACGTTGAAAAAGCGCCCGTGCGATTGATTATGCTCATGCTAAAAAAATATCAACCTTATCTTTAGCGGACAGAGCTGCGAAGTGATTTACAAATTAGTTACAATTCCATTTGAATAACAGACGCACTATTGAATTGGCCTCGAGCATAAGAGGTGTTTAGAAGAATGCTTCAGAATTTTCTCTAAATTAATTCTCAATAATATTTCAAAATGTCGGTTCCACGTGATGATCCTAACAGACTGGCTCCACGAGCTCTCGATCGGGATGTTCAGCGACCACCAACACTCCAGCGGAGACAACAAGCCACCAACCGTGCTCATCAACGGAGTGGGCCGCTTCAAGATCTTCAATGAAACCACCAGTCCCACTTATATGAGAGCTGCCAGATTCAATGTGAAGCAAGTAAGTGGTGCGTTATCTTATTCTTCCTTTTCTTCTACTGCAGGACATAGCCTTCCCCCAAAGATTTTCACGACACGACCGACTTTAACGTGTGATATGCGTGTCCAGCTGTTACTATAGATTCTTTTAAAAGAATCTATTAAAAAAATTGTTTTCTATTTCTAGTGTTGGATACTTATTTTAAACGAGCTTTTACCCGCGGTCGCGGACGCGTTTATTTTATAAATTATAGTCTATGTAATATTCTGACGTTTAATCATTGTAAAGTTTCATAAAATCTGTTCAGTAGTTTTTACGTGAAAGAGTAACAAAGGTCCATCTTAACAAACTTTATTATTATATATCCACTTCTGAGCTAAAAATAAAGTTTCAAGTTCTTAGCTTATCCGAAGGACAAAATTTGTACTAAACATCCAAGCAAACAAACGAGATAGTGAGTTTATAAAAACGATTTAATAAAAAATGTAACTGCTTTATTTCTTGTGTGAAACTGCTACTAATATCTCAAGATTCGATAGTTTTGTATAAACCACCAAATAGTATATTTTTAAAATAAGCGCTCTTTACGATATTTCTGAAGGTTTGAATCTTTTCATAATACGCCTAATATTTCATAGCCAATATTTATCAAAATAAATAGACATTAGAAGTAAGCCGACGTCACAAACATTTGGGCTTTACGGATTTATCTCGGGTTCTGTCTTTTAAATTTGAAACGAAATTGCTAATACACTGAGCTTAAGTCACCGTGTTGAGGCGAAGCTCTGTACTCTGATATGAAGAGGTTTTTATGCTTTACAAGTATTACAGACTATATAAAGGAATGCTTTATTGTTATAAGAGTTTCGACCGGTTGCAGGTTCACCTTCGGTCGGGCGTTTTGTCGTATCGATAATAATTTTGTATTTAATGTTAGTTGCAGCAGTTTAATAAAAAAAGTATCGAATAAAATGCTGTCAAGCATCAGTTTTGTACCGGATTCAAATTCAGCTCCAAAGGGAAGTGGATATGAAACTAGCCAGTAAAAAAAGGAAACCAAATTACACGGCTTAACGAATATCACATGAAGTGGTAACCAGAAGCAATAGCTTATCATATCTACGGAAGCACGAAGACGTTTCAAAATGTGAAATTCAGCAACGGGCTGCAGATTCACCGAGACAAATGCTGCTTAATCTTCTTAATTACTACAACCATTAGTACGGATCAGAGACGTGGTCTTTTACAATAGGTCTCATAAAAAAGCTCAAACTTGCTCAGCGAGCTATGGAAAGAGCTTGGCGTTTCTCTGCGATGATGGAGTAGAAATATTTTTGAGTGGAGGCCACGTATTGGCAAGTGCGACGCAGCAGGGCCGACGATCTTGTGAAGATCGCAGGAACTTGTTGAATGCAGATGGCATCGGACCGGTTGCGCTGGACAGCAATGGGGGAAGCCTATTTTCACCAGTGGACAAGAATAGGCTGAGATGATGATGATGATGACTACAAACATTGTGGTACCATAACGCTAAGAGCGTTCAGCTCTGGCATTTTCGTCACCTTACAATAAACTCTCCCCCCTTTCTCAACACTGTTTTCTGATTTGACAATTGCAACATAAAGATCACTGAAGTAACCATGTAATAAAGGAGAATTTGTTTCGATGGCGTTTACAAGAATATAACTTGCAACTTTGTTTTAATTTCAATTAATAGGTATGTGCTTAAGTAACGCTTATTTTATAATTTTCAAACACGCCCATAGAATGGCAATATAATAAAAATCCTCTGACTGTGGAAATAATACGAGTAGTTAAAAAATGACATAAAAATGCCGCAAGTTAATTTTAGTACTGAAGTACTTTTAATCTGTAAAACGATTTCGACTAATCCAGATAATTTTTAATAGATTCGCTTTTATGTGCAGTGTAAATGACCGTTGACTTTATTACTAGGGATACAGGTACCGTTTTCGCGTGATCAAAGCTGAATTCCTGAATTGTCCCATCGAATCGTCTGTGGGCGGACATAACATCACAGTTATTATGTCTGATGGCAACGACTTGGAACCTATTGTAGGTAAGCCATGCTTAGAGTTTTGCTGTACAATGTGAAAGCAAAAGTTACCGACATTAATCTCAAAATGGCCAAAATGAAGTGGCAGTGGGCGGAGTACGTGCCTTGTAGAAGTGATGGCCGTTAAGGCAGAAAAAATCTCGAGATCCTTTGAGAGTCCTTGGAATGTGGACATTTTCTAATTATTAAACTCACTATAGCTGAGGCACATAATATTATATGTTTCCACCTATCTATATCATCACAGATTCTTGCTGGTTAGTGAGTGGCGTATCATATATAATTTGAAGCAAGTTTCAAAAGAATTCTGCTTTTATACCGACTTTATAAAAGTATTGTTAATGTTTGGCATGTGTTTTCACCGCTATTTTTGCCAATTGTGATGATTCTTGTTTAAATTATGGGGTGACACCAATAAGTGCGTTTTAGCAGCTTTGCTCAACTATTTTTAATACTTTTAAGCGTCCACAAATATAATCACATCAGAAACAATGCCGGTTTCGATTTCTTTCACATTTATTTCAATACAAATCTCCGTTTCCTTTGTTTGTGCCCCGCGGTACGCAAATGTTTTCCCTTTATAAAATGCGTACTGTTCTTTTATTCCTAATGTTATATAAATGTCGGGTCAGTTGCCAGAGGCTTGGTTAATTTGATGTTTGCTTTTTTATGTTTTTAATATGTCGTTAGGGACATCAAAGGTTTTTTTTCTGTGATCGTCATTTGTGGTACAGACTACCTTATTATACAATATTTGATTGATATACTGTATTATCCGATTGGAATTTTTTACTTACTGTTAATGAAAACTTTCATTAGACAATACCTGTTACGGTAAGCATAAGGCTTCAAAGCTTAGCTCATTGGCTTTATGGCCATGCCTGCTTACTATTCGAAATACAGGAGTCAAATACGTCAGTAACAATTTGTGCAGATAAAAAGTACTACTGATTATTCTTTTGAATGGATTTGAAATTGAAGAGTGATGTTGTCAATGTGTTGTTCCAACACTTGTGTTATTTCGAATAATAATATGTAAAGTTGGTGGTAGAATATTTACCACGTATTCTCATATGGGCATCAGTGAAGGTAATTGTAACAGAGTGATAAAACGTACCTTTTCGATTTCCTTCAAAACGGCCGTAGCAATTGGTAATGGTTGTAAAGTAGTCGCTTTGCTATCCAGGGTGGGGTACTTCCTCTATGTCATTATCATCGTTGTTATCAAGTTCACATTTACAATAATAGAGAGTTTTAAATAAATTTGGATATTAAATCTTTTTTTTTACCTCCGTTTCCCAAACTTTGAACAATAGCATAATGTGAACGCAATTGCCAAGAAAAAAAGTTCTCTTACAGCAAAAATTACACAGTTACATACTAGAAAAAATATTAATGAAAATTTTGAAATAAATTTGAAAAGAAAGTAATGCTCTTTCAAAACTTTAATAAACGCCGAAAGAATATATTTGAACTCTTACGAAATTTTACAAAAAAGTAATCAAACAGCCGAAAGCAAGAATCAATAATTTCATCATTAATTCACGTCTGTGTAAATGCATTGGAATTTTCATAGCAAATTATTTGCGGCCGTGGCAGCTCCAAAACTGCATACATCTCGTTAACAAAGCGAAGGGGAAAGAAAAACGGGGAAATCCGAATAAAGTTAATTGAAACTCTTGTCGTCTCGTTATAAAATGCGAAACAGAATTATTCGTTGACTTTCGCCCGGCGCGCGGCGAAGTGTTTGGTTAGGGATGTTGGGAATACGATTGTATACTTTCCATATAATGGGAAAAACCCTTTTCAAATGATTAACTAATTAAGTGTAGTTGAAAATAAAATTAGAATTTAGTTGAGAAAGAGTAGAATACAAAAGTATTATAGCGGCAGAACACCACTTTTTTGTAGTTATCACAAAGCTGACTAAAGATGTAAAATCCATTTGATATTGATTGATCAGCTAGTTAATTGTAAGTTTATTCTCTGTAATCAATTATTTTGGTGAAACGCTTACGTTTATGAAAGTCTGCACATCATTTTGGAGGAAAACCTCGTAATCATAAAGTAAAAACAAGCTCGTAGGCCGACCTAAAGCTAAAGTAATGCTGTCTTTATCAGTTATAATTATGTAATTATTTTCTTTCGATAATTCCTCTTAATTAATTTGCTAAGTATATAGCAATGTTGACCATACCGTCAACATACATTTTATTGAGATACTATAACATGCCATTCTTTCATTGCCATTAAACGATTTCATCTGATATATTATATTTAATTCAGCGTATGCTTATTCTCCGTAATATTTTTGATTACATTTAATAACCACAATAAATGCAATAGGCATATATGTAATATATTCAGCCTATACATCATCGTCACCATCATCATCTCAGCCTATATTTGTCCACCGCTGAACGTAGGCCTCCCTGATCACTTTTCAGCGTAACTGGTCCGATGCGACCTGCATCTATCGACTTTCTGCGATCTTCATAAGATCGTCGGTCCATCTGACTGGCGGCCGTCCTACGCTGCGCTTACCAATACGTGGTCTCCACTCTAGAATCTTTCTACCTCAACGCCCGTCTGTTCCTCGCGCTTTGTGGCTCGTCCATTGCCATTTTAGCTTTCCAATCCTATAGGCCATGTCGGTGACCTTGGTTCTTCTACAAATCTCCTCATTCCTGATTCGACCACGTAGAGAAATGCCGAGTATAGCTCTTTCCATAGCTCGCTAAGCAACTTTGAGCTTTTTTGTACCTAGACCTATTATAAGAGACCACGTCTCTGATCCGTATGTCAGCACTGGCAACACACACACACACACACTATCCTTTACATTCTTAGTTTATTCACTTATAAGTGATTTATATCCCAAGTCTCAATGGTATCGATCTTGTGTCAACCCTATTTCCCCTTACGCGCGGTCCACTTTTGCTTTATTAGATTACTCTAACACCTAGTTCCGGAAACGCTGATCAAACACTCATTGATTATTCAACAGCTACACTAGAGAATTGCATTATTACATTATTGGAATGCTAGGTTAAAAGAAATTAGATTTGGCGTAATCACTTTTACTAATGGTAGGTAAGTATATATGTATACTGTCTTAGGGAATTCTAGAGCGAAACAGTGCTTTTTCCACCAGTGCGTTCTAACTTAAGATTGTGAAGCCCGTCTACATTATCAAAAGAGTTCATTTAGTGGATAAAAGTCCTACATACCTCAGTATCCAAATAAATGTGTGTATCTATAAATGTTTCTGGTTCATACGACAAATTGAATAGCTCTATCGATCTTATGGAACAATTATTATATCTCCTGAACCAATGTAAATAATTTTATTTCCCTCAGATTTATCTAGATTTACTTGTATCAAATCGCTTAAACTGACGATAGCGGACAAGGTAAATTAAAAGTAAGGATAGAAATAGCTAGAATATGTTCTCTTAGACTATTTTTTATGGAACTTTATTTTGGTATTCCAATTGCTTTCATCATATATTATTATTTATTTTTGAACATAATGTTATGAACAGTTTTCAGTCCCAGCGCTTTCATGAAACAATAAACATTTCCATATTCTTGCTATAATTTGACTACGAAATACGCGGAAACCTACATTCATAATGTTTCAGGGATTTTAAAATTACGAGTGTATACTAGGTGGCGCGGCAGTCGGTACAAGTGGAATGGTTGATATTGTGCGACGAATTTTATGCCTCAGGCGGTTCTACTTTATTATTATTGTACGAGAAAATTTGTAGGGCTCCGAACAATGCCCCTAGAAATAAAATATTTGAATCTTCCGCCGAAAGATAAATACTTTTATTAAATTTCACTATTGTTGTGCGTAAATAGGTTTTCGTTCTAAAGAGGATTTTATAGAGGTGCTGTTTTATCACTGACTGAGTAGCTGTTGTTACTCCTGATTTAAAATTTTCAGTTACTGTTGCTTTAGGAAGAACTTACCAAAGAATATCATATACGGACGATTTAGCGCAGTGGTTAAGAGCTTGAGCTGCTCCGCCCACTGTGTCGAATAGTCGCGGGTTCGATTCCCGCACGGGACAAATCTTTGTGTGATCCACAATTATTTGTTCCGGTCTGGGTATTTGTTTGTGAATTTTCATGTTTGTAAACGCACCCACGACACAGGAATAAATCCTAGTGTGGGGCTACGTTTTTAAAAAAATAAAAAAATAAAAAAATATAACTAGTTTGTTACTTAATTTTTAAGTATGTGCCACTTATTTAATTTCTCGAAACCAACCTTTAGGTGCCTCTTATTGAAGCTTGTACATAAGTCGTGAAAATAACTAAATTAGTGAAAAACGATAGACATCTTCACGCCTATATTCACCAAGCGACGATGACAGAGGTGCACTATGTACACCCACTTTTCGCTGACGATGTTAGGTCCCATGTATTAGGGAGTGAGCCTATTGCCATATACCGGTCACAATTCCAGACTCCGGAATTACACTGGGAAGTTTTCGTTAAAAAGACTAAATTTATCCGACCTAGGGTTTGAACCCAGGACCTCGTGGTATCAAAGTTCATTATTCGCTACTAGACCAACGAGGCAGTCTGAAAAACTATTATATGTCGTTGTATAAAAACTGTAACAAAGTATCCAAGGGCACTCTCTTGGGTCATTTGAAACTTAATTTGTCAAATTAGTTACTGACTAACTAAAACTTTATGATAAAGCGTAGGAGATTATTAGACAGAATAAGTAGTTTTGAACAATTATTATATCAGAACATGAAAAACAATCCAACTAACGTACATTTTACAAACTTGAGCTGTAATCTAAATGTAGAGGCCAGACGTTTGCTGAAAACGTTAGCTAAAATGTTGACGGTGCTCCCGCAAAACTGGCAGGTTAAGTAAAAAGTGTATAGGGGATGGAGATATTAGTATTGAGAACGTATAGTGCATAAGTAAATGGCTTAATATTCGCGCAAGGTTGAACACAGATGGTTTTCACTATGAAAGAGGGTGCTATTTTAAGTGGAAAAGCTTAAGTAGCTGCCTTGCTAACACAGGAGAATGAAGTAATCAATATGTGTGGATGACTAAAGTGAAGGGAATAATGGAAAGTAGGTGCGTTTTACTAGCGTTCACCCTAACATAAGAGAATGCTTTAGATCTTATCAACTTTATCAGCTGTTGCTGCAAATTAAATATTTGACAAGAAGAGTGAATAGAATGAGGTTCAGTTATCCACAGCGACTACGTTTTATTATTAGAATATTTGATATAAGCGCAATAAGTTTCACTAACTCTCACTATTTTTATCACAATCCGAATCTATTAGGTGTCAAATAAATTGAAGATCATTAGCACGCTCAGAAATGTTGTCCTAAAATTTACAAAACAAACCTCAACAATAGCATATTTTGTTTCATACATTTGTGGCAAAATATTTTCCACGAGCGGGAACTAAATTCGTCATGAAAGCACGTCCGCTAAATGCGAACATTGCTAACCTACAAAAGTATTCCGAGACCCGTTTTTCGTGTTCGAGCCATGATTACTTTTGTTAGCAACAGTAAGGTCTGTTTACCCTCGGGATGGTCCGGTCGCCTTTTGACCTCGACGACTTAACCCGACGATAGGTAACAACTGTAAATGTTTGGAGTATTACGTTGGATATAAAAATGGTGCCAATAAGATTCTATTTGAGGCGTAATGTTGATTTGAGGCGCTCGTCGCGCTGTGTGACCGCGGTGTTCTTACCGATTACCAAGGTTAAGCAGCGTTCGAGGGCCCGAGATGGGTGACCGTTTGTGGCATTTTCATATTCTGGCGTCTCCGTGCTTCGGAAGGCACGATAAGCAGTTGGTCTCGGCTACCACTTAATGTGGTAGTCGTTAAGCCGAGTTAAAAGCCTTAAAGGCGGCTTGATAAGTTCCAACAGCAGGTGGCCACAAACCTGCCTCCATCAATCCGCACCCGGTCCGCGTGGTGGGTCCCCACATGCTGAAATATTTTTCTCGGAAACCCTAATTTCACACTAACGTCCCCCTCAAAGGCCGCAGGAAAACTCCTTGTCGCACTTTAACAAAAAATTTATCCCTGAACAAATAATTGTATTTGTCAGCTTAACACAAATTTCAAATTGGTTGTATATTCGTTAAATCATTACCACTTTCTAAATCATATTTTATTTTTTTAATCGAGCGTGGTGTTGAATCAGATATGGGAAGATAATTCTCATGTGAGAGATTTTTTAAAATGAATTATTCATAATATGCAGTTATTAGCGTGTAGATTTCTATTATTAGAAACCTGCAGAAGACTTGAAATTAGCAATATAATAAAATAAAATGTTAATATGTTCTTGTTATCCATGCGTGGAGTTTCTGTATTGAGAATATTGTAGTGATGCCAAAATGATGCTCGAAACTTAGTCGCAAAAAATTTCTATTAAAAGAAATGGAAGAATTTCGCAAACGCAGTCGTCATCCCAGTTTATGCAATAAACTTAAACTAGTTTTAGTTCAAATATTCTGAAATATACAACTACATTATACGTGTCGCCTGGCGGCCGCTTCCGCGCCGCGAATAAGTTTTTCCAATTTCCCAGATAGCAAATTTTAAAATGCTTATTGGAATAACTTTAGTTCCATTAACATTAGCAGATGTCGAGGAAAATAGAGAGGCTATTAATTCGAGTGGTATCTTTATTTACTTCAAGCGCAAGTTTATTGAGAAAGCAAAGAAATATTTAGATACCTGCCTAGTCTGGTGTTTGTGTAGTTACAAGTTCTTATATAATTATTCTTTGTACATAGTCTTCTCGGTTTTTATCTACATTTTTGAATACCCTTCGTCATCAGCTCTTTATTACCCACTGCAATACAAGCTTCCTTCTTTTAGTTCTGTAACAGCCTCAGATATTATACATTTAGAAGCCAATAAAATACATACTGCACAGACTAACATTCATATAATATATTGAACTTATAACCTAAATGAGAAATGGTTCCGGCGTAGCGCAAAAATTATCTAGTACATTGAATGAAGCTCGTTCTCGAGATTGAGAATCTAGCACATCATTCCTGCTACGGAGCCAATCTTCTTGGTCCTGTACTAGTTTACCCCAAGATCTTCCTAAAACTGTAGTAATAGGAAATACAAATTTACCTGTATATACTGCGTCTCTTTATTGAATTTATTGAAAGCTTGGAGATGTACTGATAATAAAACAGTTCAATAAGTCTTCAATACAAACCAGCAACACCTTTGTATAAGTTTCATTCTCTGGAAGGACGCTGTTCCTTCAATGTTTCATTAAAGATTCATCAATCCGGTGATCTAACGACAGTACAATGAAAGGAAGAGTTTCTATTGTTTTATTTGGCTTATTATAAGAACTGTGTTTAGTTCGAGTTAGAACAGTTCCTTTGTTATCTTACTAAGTTTCGTGAAAAGCAGCTAAGCCGAAAGAATTGGACTTTATAGTAATGTTGTCGAGAAAGCGTGTTGTCACGTTCATTTTTGTTTTTAAATTTGTGGAGTGACGAGGATGGCATATTTATTCGATGGGGATTCGATAAAGTAAATCTGTTTAAGGTTAATCATCAGCTCATTTGTTATCCTACTGAGTTTTGTAAGAGGCAATGATGACCGAATAGCAGTCACATATTACACAATAGCGCTAACTGTTTTCACCAGTTTGAACTGTTTGATCTGTAATACGCTGATGTAAGTAAGAAAATCAAATTTCAGACTCCAAATTTATGTTAAAATAGACACAATTTTAAGAAGTTTGAAGGTACTCTGAATAGCAATCACGTGATCGTAAGATACTTCAGTCCTTCTCGTAACCTTGAATGCTGTTTACAGCTTTTCGAGTGCTTTAGCACTCGAAAAGCGTGGTACTTATAATTCTACTAATTCTACTTATCTCAGAGTGACTAGAACATGTTTGATTCGATTTGAGAGTTAAATTTCATATTTAAAACGCACCCACCGCACAGTAATAAGTATTGTATTCACATCAGCAAATTTTTTTTTAAATTGCATATAAAAAGTCATAATGTCGTTACATTTTTAATATTTTTATTACCATTCGCATCCCTTTGACAATACAAACATAAATCCATGAATAAAGTAAGGTAATTTATCGTTTATTCAAAAGCCAAAAAAGCCTTTGAAATTTTAATATTTGATGCGCGAATCGTTGCGTTTGTTTAACTAAAAATATTCCGTGCTTCGATTTAATTTTCCAGCTGATTTGGCCAACCGGTCATGGCGTTTCCGCATGTATGAATATTTTATTGATAAAATTCTAGCATAGAAAATATAAATTCAAACTAAAATCGTTTATTTTGTATAAGAGTCGTGAGGGAACAATTAAAACTTATTTAATACTAGCGACCCGCCCCGGATTTGCATGGGAGCATTATATACATAAACCTTCCTCTTAAATCACTCCGTCCATTAGTGAAAATTGTATGAAAATCCGTTTGCTATTGAGTTTATGGCGTTCAGACAGATAGACAGACGCGGCGGGGGGACTTTGTTTTTACGAACTTTTATTTAACTTGCAATGTTTGTGTGTCTGTCTATCTTTAATCGCATAACCTGGGACTTCTATACCTGCACCGAACAGCGCCGATCCGCACCAGATTGTCATGGACTTGTCTGTACCGAGAACCTGCTTTTTTATACAAGCACTTAATGCTCTTTTGAGAATATCGTCAAACTCTCTATTATGTTGAATTGCCAATACATTCAATTCGAATCGGTGGTACACCAATTTTGCTTAAATCCCAACATTCTCGGAAATCCCTCGTAATCTGCCGTCCACCTGTACAATCGGCTATACCCGACGTGAGATGGAATCGTGCGACTACGTGCAGTGTAGACGATCGACGAACAATGTGCGATTTTTGGTCAGTAGTTAGAAGGACTATATTGTAATAACGTGATTTTGTGCAAGAAACGTCTGTATTTGATACGATCATAGCGTCTCCGTGCTTCGGACGGCACATACCTACTGTTAGTACCAATTTTTTATCTTTTTTTGTTACTGAAAAACCATCATCTATCTTAGGAATTATTTCTGTATTGTGGATGCATTGCAGATGTTTACAAAAACGAATATCACATAAGATCTACTTTTTGTTGAATTCTGATTACAGACTGAAATATATTTTTCGTGAGTCTTATAGTGCCGTGCGCGATAGAACCTGCGACTACTCGATACAGTAAACATATCTCTAGATTTTAGGTAATAATTATTATTATTTTTATGAAATACTGACCACAGGAAAGCAAACTTTTACTGTGTAATTTCATTGTTAAGTTTAACACGTCTGCCATATTTCAAAAATAAAATAACTTTAAAAATAAACTCCCACAATTTAACCTTCTATTTTAAAAAGTCGCTCGTCTGCCAACTCTATTATTGTAGTTCGATCGTCTCTTGTAGCTTTGTATTGTTCAATTAGTACTTCTGTTGGTGACACGTTGTTAGTGTTAAAGAGAATTGTTGAAAATCCTCTGGCTTTGTTATCTGGGACAAAATGTTGAGCTCAGTTGATGAAATGTCAGACCTTGAGTATTTGGACAAAGGATTTATGAGTATTATTATACCTATTTGCCAGATGAAACTTACAGACCGTGTAATTTCAGACATTCTAAAACAAAAGCTCAGATGATGTATACAATGCCTACAGAGATACTTTAATAAGTAACATCTGCCTACAGAATTAGCCGAATATCATAGTTAGCGTAAAAATTCGGAACACCGAAGATATTTACCGGTCAGCTAACGAGCCGCGCCGCTCTTCAATATCATTTTGTGCCTTGTTGTTCTTTAATGCACTAAATTAGTATGTTATAGACATGTTAGTTATTGAAGTGTTCTCTTTTCATCTTTTTTATTACCAGTGAACAGAATGCATTGGATACATCATCTCGGCTTTCGCTCCAGAACGACTAAAATTACACCATGTATTTCTAAAACCTTCTCTTGTCCTTGGATAGGATGTGGCCTTTGACAGGTAATAGAATAGGTAATATTTCTACATAATTACAAAACTCAATAGAACATTCCTTTTAAAAGGACAAGTAGAGGGAAGTGTTTTTGTCTTCTGTATGTCATCTTATAGACACTTATAGAGAAAGAGGGTAACGTTGCTAATAAATTTTGTACTGTTGAAGCAACATCGTTAATGACGTACGCTGGAGAGTGGTACGACTTCATTGTTGAAGCAAATAATGAGATCGACAATTGTTGAATTAGGTACCGAGGTCTTATGGACTGCGGAGAAGTGTGAGTTCTAATTGTACATTCGGCTTGGCTTTCATATTTATACAGTTAAATTTTAGTACCTATGAGAAATTGACTTTAATTTGTCTTAATGTAATAGGGGGCAAAACGTTTGCTCTTATACCTGTCATAATAACAGAATCTGGATTGCTACTGAACATTTTCCGATAGAAAAACCCCAACAACACTAACTTTGATCCAAGAATTGTGCTGTTGTAGGTCCACCGTCTATTCTTTACTCTAAAGCTGTGGTTTTAGTTAGTACGCCTAAGGGCGCTTGAGGAATTAAGGCGGGCTGAAATTTATAATTTTTTTGTTTTAATAAATTGTCAATGCACAAGTTTACAAGAGCGAAGCAAGTTGGAGTGCTGCACTATGAAGGTGCATTGGACCTGGAACCATCAGGTGACCCCGACTGGTTTAAGGCACACAATGAGGGTTTGGTGAGTTGTAGCGTTAATTTACTAATATTAGTGCTGATTTTTAGCAGCAGATTATCAGCAGATTGTTTAAACGTTTAACCATCATTTATATTTTATGTAGCACTCAATGTTATTTTTTTTTCTCATTTGGACGGCAGACATGTTGTATTTATATTGAAGTGGCCCCGAATGCGGCCATCTCAACTGCATTGACAAAAACAGGACTTAATGGCTGCCGCTGCTGCGTAGCGTTCGTTAGAGTAGGATATACCCTGTTCCCCTGCCGTAATACTTGGCGGAGGACTCCCCGGCACCTACATCAGTAGGGGGGCCTTTGGGGTCGCGGACGCAAGGGGCGGGGGCCCTGAGCGTCCTTCAGGAGCGACGCCGAGGAGGACGGTGGCGTGGTGTGGCCCACGTCGTCGTGAATACCGTGTTGGTGCGGGGGAGCGTGCATTAAGTCTCCCCCCGATGAAGGGTTCTTCGGAGCGTGGCGCAAAAGGCGCACCGGTGCGTTTCGTACAGAGATCCCGGAGCCCCTTCGAATTGCTGATGTCGGCCACCCTGGGGCTTTAGTGGGTGGGCATCCTACACGCCCCGCGAGCTTCCCCCGACGCTCACGGAATTCCTATGCAGGATTTTCCCCGAAAAAAAAGGATATACACTCTTAGTCTGTGCCAGGTGTTTGCTGCAACGTAATGCGTTCGAGTACTAAGTTTTGTTTCAAAATCTACCTTCATGTTCACTGAAACTGTTTTAACATCTTGAGAAACATAAGATTATTATCCATGATAACAAAAACACGCCGCTGTGCTTTTCCGTCTAGAGGTTAGTTGTTCTTCGCTCGTCCTTTTGCCCTATGAAGCTGTAAAGGCCCCACGGCCAACAGCGTAGATCACTCATAAAACATGTCAAAGAAATACTCCAAAAATATTACCCTCTTTTTGGGGCAGTCGGACACAAAGACACGCTTCTATTCAAGGTCACCCTGTGGTCGCATAAAAGAATATTGGGGTTATACCTCGTTTCCTATACATCGGCACATCGCACCCCAGTGCCTCGTAAAATACTAAAGGGATAGTGACATTGGATACTTTATTTTGATATGAGATTTCTTATATCAAAGAATAGGCGATTCTGATCTCTGTGATAGTTTTCGATAAATCGGTTGAGTAAGTTATGGTGAAAGGAAATGTAATGAGGAATCCTGAACATCACAGCACTGCAAACTATCTAGTGAATATTTTCGTTGATTAATATGGAGTAAGAATATATTGCCTAGTGAGTCAAATAGAGTGCTCAGTCATCATCATCATCAGCCGAAAGACGTCCACTCAGTATGACCATTATATTCATATCTTAAAGCCCCATAATGTTTTGATTATAACCTTCCTTTTGTTTCTTAAAAGGGAGTCAGATTTCCTCAACCTCTTTAGGAGTTTCATTTAACCTTACTTTACCAAGAGAACCAGACAAAGCAATAAGGGTGGACAAAGTAGTAAGGTATGTAGCTAATAGAAAGCTATATTAAAAGTAAGATTGCAATACTTACTCGTACTGCTAAAGCGATTATGGCACACACACGTATATAGGTACACTATCATTATACATAATATTCTTGAAGATATTTTTTGATGTGTGCTTTTCAAATTTTGCCTTTATTTCCTTCATTTTAAGCCTTAAAATCATTAGATCGTATGTTTACAAAATTCACAAATTGAATCCACCAATCTCAACTGTGCTACCGGTGCATTTTTTCCATTTCCATTATGTTCCGCAGTGCAAAAGGGTAAAAGAACTACACGATAAGCCCCTTATCGGCGTAACGACGGCATTAGGCAGGTCGCAAAATCAAATAGCTTGCAGATGCGGTAAAATTATCCCTTCCGCTGTGCGATGTGAACTGGCCGAACGCCAGACTATCAGAATCGGGGGCTTAGCATACTAAGATTAGAATAATGTAGTGGCTCAAGTGAAGTATGCCGGAGTTAGTACATCAGGAATCGAATGGTTAATGGTATGAGGAGATTTTGTGCGGTTAACATTGTTGGAAGTTGCTTCGAAAATTTGGGTTTAATTGTTTCATATTTGGTCTCTGATTTATGATGGTTTAGTTGCATGTCTGAAAGATAAAAATTGATTTAAAAATTGAGCGGTTCTATATTACTAACCATGCATGATTACCATTCACGCTGAAATTCTGATATCAATCAAAGGATGTACTACCAGTATATAGGTAAAAGTACAGTATAGTTAAACTTAAATTGGCCTTCAACTTTGAATAGACGAATTGTGGTGTTGTAGTATCATTAGAAAACTCCCGAAACGACATTGCTCTTTCCATAAGGATTATTCAATACTGCCGTGGAACTTAATTTGCTGACCTTTTGGCCGCATTCGTCTATTGTAATCGTTAATAGTCACAGCCGCTCATTTTAAATACTACGATGAGCGGATAGATAAAGTTTTTCAGAGCGTAGCGAAAAGCAACGCTATAAAGAATTCGTCTATTACAATATTGTTCGGATTTTAGAAAATATATGCAAAATGAAATAAAAAATATGTTTCGCTGAATATGGGAGTAGGATAGAATTATAAGTGACAGATTTTGAACCTATAAAAGAACAAAAGATTTCTTCCACAGCAACTGAACGCCCTGAACAAAGGTGAAGAAGAAGATGAGACGATCAGCGTGGCAGAGATGAGATCCCTCGAAGGTTACGACGACAGTCTAAAGGAAGTGGCAGATTACGTATGACTTCTACGCGAAGAACAACTCGCATTTCCATAGGTCTCCATATTACGGGTATTACCAGAGTAAGTATTTTTTATATAAAACTTTCTTGTGTATAAAGATTGTTTGGAAGTTTTACTCGGAAAACAATTTTGTGATTATAATGCAAAAAGAAAAAGGCATTTTTTCTAATTCGGACGGACGATTTAGCGCAGTGGTTAAGAGCTTGAGCTGCTCCGCCCACTGCGTCGAATAGTCGCGGGTTCGATTCCCGCACGGGACAAATCTTTGTGTGACCCACAATTATTTGTTCCGGTCTGGGTATTTGTTTGTGAATTTTCATGTTTGTAAACGCACCCACGACACAGGAATAAATCCTAGTGTGGCCCTACGTATAAAAAAAAAAACAAGATAAACAAGATAATATATATGACAAATATATATTCATCTTATTACGATTTCATTTTCAATTATTAATAATTAACATAGACAGAGCGTAATGCAGTAAGGAGTTGATCACTTAACGCCACGTAAAATATAATATTAAAGCTTCGGACCCATTAGACAAATAGTTTGCGGCAGACTGTCCTTGTGTGCTTTTCGTATAATTTAGATGAAGCGTTCGTATAACACATAGAGTAAGCAGTTTGCAGCGTTTGCCTTGCAGACCGACATTCATTTAATCAGCTACGGGTTCGCAACAAAAGTAAGTACGCACGAATTTGATTGAATCGGAGGCGAAGAACGCCTCAGGTAAGCAAATCTAGCTCAGAGCTGACAGTCCGCCTCAAAGTATTTTCCTGGTGGGTCTAAAGCCTAACCATATAATGCTGTCATAGCGCACATTGAAGAATCAACCTCACGATTTAATTATATTTTCAGCCCGAAACAGCTTAAACCGCCTATACACGCCTCAACTTAATCATATTAGTATGAAGATGCCATCAAGCCCTCTCCTCGTCGCCAGACCTTCACCAGAAAACTTTTGCTATTCATCCACTATAGATGAGCAATGCCGAGAAGACTACTGCGAATGCTCCCACATGCTATCAGTTAAGCTCAACTCTGTTGTAGAAATCATTATCGTAGACGAAGGAGTTACTTTTGACGCTAACCATCCTTTTCACCTTCATGGTCACAGTTTTAGAGTTGCGGGTCTCAAACGCTTGAATAACGATACAACTATTGAAGAAGTGAAAGCATTTAATAGGGCTGGTAAGCTTAAAAGAAATTTGAAAAATGCACCTATTAAAGACACTGTCACAGTACCAGATGGAGGGTAAACGGTTATAAGATTCAAAGCTGATAACCCTGGTTTTTGTTATTCCATTGTCATATTGAATGCCACGTTGAAATAGGCATGGCTTTAGTCTTTAAAGTTTGTTAGCATAAAGATATGATGCTAGTGCCTAGAGATTTTCCAACTTGTGGTAGCTATATGCCTGATAATATGCTAGAACTTGCGACTACGCAAAAACCGAAGAATGATAATCCTTTTATTTCGATAGCGCACTGGTGGCCGGTAGTTGTTGTTAATGATACTATATCTTCAGGCAATACAGTGAATATATCTGGATTTATAGTACTTTTAAGTTTATTTGTATTGAAATTAAATTTCAGATTATAGTACGAAATTAGTTTATCTTTAGAATCATAAGAATTAATGCAAGCAATATTTTAAGTATTTCTTGTGTTAAGAATCGAATTTGTACTTACTTTATCATATTAATTTATATCGTGAATTAGTTTTTAAAATAGGTCTATAGTCAAAAGAAGATGGCAATAATATTCTTAAATGACTAAAATGCTTTATTGATATTGACTTCTGTAAATATTACGAATTAAATAAAACTTATTTCCAATTTCAACGTAGTCTAGTTTGAAGTTGAAATTCAGAATAAACTGCAATAAAATCTGAAAATTTGACACTGCTAATATGCCTGTCGTTTTGGAATCAAACGGCCTTATGCGTGACGATGGTAAGAGACCCGATGGAATTACAATTATTCTCTGAAAGATGGGACGGCCTCTGGTATGGGACGCGACGTGTGTTGATACCTTAGCGCCGTCGCACCTTCCTGAGACAGTCATTAAGGCTGGTAGTGCCGCGGATTCTGCCGAGTGCCGCGAACCAACCTGGATAAAGCTCTCAACAACTCTCCTGGACACACTGCTCTTTGAGCCGTTTGGTGTAGAGACTTTTGCCTCCTGGGGTTCAAATACCCATTACATCATTGAGGACCTCTCTAAAAATCTGGTCGACACGATACGTGATCAGAGGGCTGGCGCGTACCTCGCGCAAAGGACTAGCATTGCTATCCAGCGAGTGAATGCTGCCAGCCTTATGGGCACCCTGCCGAACGCCAGCGATTTGGGACAGTTAAATAGTTTATTAAATTTTGCTACTTTTTACTGTAGTTTTTCACTGTTCATAGTTAGTTTTTTTATATTTTATATTATTATCGTAAATAAACCATGTTCAATTGAAGTTAAATTAACCAAAAATTTCTACTAATGTTATGAATTAGAAGGTCATACAATATTGAAAATGGGTGAATGAAGCAATTAATAGTTTTGGGGTAAATACGGTGTGTTCGGCAATTACCAGATTATATTTAGTAACTCGGATTTCCTTCCATACGAAATTGAAATGATCAAACGAGATTGAATTTGTGTTTAAATATTATTATGAATTAATTTCTGATCTATTCGTAATGTTAATCTGGTTTTTGGTTTCGATCTATTGGTTATTCTGATTGGTTATTTATTTGGTTTCGTTATGATTAATAAATGACGCATGGTTTGGTCCGTGGCTAAGAGCTTCGGTTGATCCACCAACTGGATAATATAGTCCCAGGTTCGATTCTGTACGGGACAAATCTTTGTGTGACTAACAAATATTCGTTTTGGTCTGGGTGTTTGTGTTTGTGAATGCTCCCACGATACAGTAGTAACTTCTAGTGTGGGGTAACGTTTAAAAAAAGACGCTCATAGCGCTGTGATTGTGACGCTCACACGGATTGTGTCATAAATTCGGTTCTTCGATCCAAAACGCAAACTACTGTCGTAGGCCACTCAGCTGCAAGACTGAAATGGAGCTGGGCCGGACATATCTGCCGCATGTCAGATGCGTTTTGGGCTAAAACAACCACACAGTGAGGCCCATCGGGAAGCGACAGCGTGGCAGGCCCAGATAGAGTTGGTGAGACGAGCTGAACTCCTAAGATAAGGACTGGGATCAGCTTACACTGGACCGAGACAGGTGGAAGAAGCAAGAGGAGGCCTTCGCCTTGCAGCGGGTCATTATAATAATAATAATAGCGCTGTGCGACGGAAGTGTTCTTAACGGTCACCAAGGTTAAGTAGTATTCGGCCCGTTCAACCTGAGATGACCGTTTGAGGGATTTTCATATTCAAGTGTCTACGTGCTTCGGAAGGCACGATAAGACGTTGGTTTTGTTTACCACTTAATGTGGTAATCGTTAACCTAAGTTTGAAGACTTATAGGCGGGTTGATAAGTTCCAACGGCAGGTTCCGCGTTCGGCAATCTCCACCATTCCGGACTGGCTACGCGTGATGGAGTATAACCTTGTCTCTCTCACCTGGATTCGTCAGAGAAGGCCTTTGCTGAGCAGTGGGACAATAAAGGCTGATATTATAGATTGAAAAGTTTGATTTCCCTTGTCACTATTCTATTCGGCCAACGAAACATGTTTGCAAAGTTTAATTGCAATGCAAAATATTATGTATTGAAAATTGAAGCGAAACTGCTTAGTTTTAGAGTTAAAAATGTATAGAATAATCAACCTTATAACTTTACGACTGAAGCCAAGCAAGCAGATAAAGATACTGCCAAACCAACGCGTGCAACCGCGTCCGCAATGGCGTGCACAATGGCGACCAGCTCCTGCAGTAATATTTGTATGGAAATGTTTACCCTCCTCCGCTATTATAGGTAGATACTGATCCCCACCGTAATCGCCGCTAGAAACGCTACCGCAAACGCAGCTGAACGCGTTGGTTTGACCGTCCCATAAGTCTATCTTTGTAACTTTATCTTTTAAGATCTCTGAAGCGATAATCACAGAATATAATTTTATTAGCTTCTGTTTTCCAACTATTCGCAGAAGAATTCAAGATTTTCTCTTCACGACTTAGTCGTAATACTTTTCTATTAAATACTTTATAACTTGTGGAGGAAGCCAAAGAGGTTTGTAAGGAAAGAGGATATTGGAACTCTGTACTCTACCTGCAAGGGAACTGGCGTCCATCCATCCATAATTTCATAACTATATTTAGTGTTTTTGGCTTATAATTAAGAGTTGAAGGTTAAAAACATACAATAGCGTTGCGCCGGAAACAAGCCCGCAATAAAACTGTCAAGAAAAACTTAAAAAAATAACCAAAGGAATGTTCGGAAGAAATAAAATTAATAATCTAGTGAGATTTCTATAAAGCACTTGAAGTTGGCCGGTAGCATCGAGCGAGCAGTCGAGCGCAGTTAACTTCCACCTTTTTAAAGTTTTTCTTTCCGATTTGATGCATTGATTCTTGCTCGAAATATCAATGAACCGTGACCACTAAGTTCATAACTACCTGATATAAAAACGAAATCAAATCAAATTGCACTGTAATATCATTACTGGATTTTTTTTATATCCTTGAATATATTCCGGCTGGGGCGTCGTTCCTCCTCTCCTAACAGCTGTAATTAGCATTGATTCGTTTTAAGAATAGTCGCCGATTCGTTGAAAGCATGCATGTTTCTGTTATTTCTACTTTATATTTAAGAAGTTTAAGTTGAAAACTGTGCAATATAGCATATGATGTTATTGTGAACATCTAAAGCGCAGTGTATGTTAACATACACTAGCAATATAATATGTATTAACAGATGTCTTATTTAAAAATAACATTTACCGCCGTAAGTCTGATTCTAAAACATACAACTTAACACTACAAAACCTAGATATAGCCAACATTCTATAACGTTAACAATTTTATACTAACACCACAGAAATTAGTGATTATTATAATATGCATGCAATATGGACGTCTTTAATTGGTGGGCCATAAGATTTTCCATCTTATCGTCCACCAATTAAAGATGTTCACATATTATAAACAGCGTCAAAAAGTCTAGTCCTAAAGGTCTCGCCAAATAGCCGATGCAGCGCGACGGTGGTGCGACTTGGGGAGTTTGTAATGTACTTAAATGTACGGGAGACGATACACAGCGCAGCCCCGCTCGGCGCGGCGGCTAACGTCACGACCAAACGTAGTCGAGCGCTTCCGTCGCGCTCCCGTTGCGCTCCGTCGGCTATTTAACCAAACCTTAATTCTGGACTTTAATTTCAAATACAGCTAAACTTAAATCTTTGTAGATGCATTTAAAGTAAAGATAAAGTTAACCTCGGCATAATATCAAGCGAAAATAGTTCCGTAAAATGACTACAATAATCCAAAAGAGCGGTAGAAACAAATAAAATTAATAATCCACTGAGGTCTCTACAGAGTACTGAAAGTTGCCCGATGCAGTCGAACGTGGAGTGGTGGGCACTCAAACTTTTACCTACAAAGTTTTCTCTTCGATGCAGGGAACCTTGGTTTAAGTACCAATGTCCTATGACTATTGATTTTACACCTTATAAGTTTTAGTGTTATGATAACGGAATTCATGATTTTTCATGTGGAAATAATGCTGGAAGTAAGAATAATGAAACAAAACCAACTAAAAACAAACATTCTAAAGGTACGGCAAAACCAACGCGGTCAGCCGCGGCCGCCGTGGCGTGCACGGTGGCAACCAGCTCCTGCAGTAATATTTGTATGGAAATGTTCACACCAACGTGTTCTGCGTCCTGCACGCGCTATCTGGGCTGCGGCGGCGTCTGCAATCATAGGGAGATACTGATAGCCGCCGGGGACGCTACCGCTGCCGCAGCTGAATACACTCGTAATTCGCGAACTTAAAAATCAAAAATAAACCGCGATAAAATCCCAAAAATAGTTTAATTTCATCTGTATAAGTTGTCAGAAATATAAGTCATGAACATTTTCGATTTATAAAATTGCTAACTATTCATTTTACAAATGTTGATGAACATTGTCGAAATTAAATATTGGTTATATACTAACATATTATTAGGATTAAAAAATAATGAATCAATGCAAAAAGTATGCAAGCTTTTGGAATAATTGAGAAAGTTAAGCGTCTTATGATCTTACAAGTAAGTTCAGCTGCTTATGGAACTGACCGTAAAAGTGGCGCTAGAAAGCTACAGGCAAAATATAGTAAAAAATAAATGAATATTCAAACTAAACCGCACTTAAGCATTAGAGCTGAGAAAATTTTAAGCCCTTAAATACGGTAAAATTATTGCAAAAAATTGTGCAAGGGTTTTGAAAAACTGAGTATGTTCAGTGATCTTACAAATAAGTTCACCTGGCCGTAAAAGTAGCACATAAGTAAACCTAAAGGCAAAAACTAGTCCTGCTAAGATTATAAATGTGAAAGTTTCTATGGTTGGATGTTCGTTCGCTCAATTACGCAAAAACGGCCGAACGAATTTTGATGAAATTTAGCACACAGAGAGTTAATAACCTGGTTTAATACATAGAATACTTTTTATCCTGAAAAAAAGGTAAGTTTCCTGTCAAAAGTCAATGCGGACGAGATTGCGGGCAGAAACTAGTAGAAAATAAATGAATATTCAAACTAGTTCGCCCGTAAACATCAGGTCAAAGTTTTAAGCCCTTAAATACAGCAAACGTTGAAATTTGGCTTTGATTAGTTTTAAAACTGGCTGCGGGTTCATTAAAAGACTGTAATGAATGAAGATTGGCCCGTTTTTGGTTTGAATAATAGTATTATTACTTTATAATATAATCCTTATAATTTGTTCTAACCCTCAGCTTTTAAACTCGAAGGGGTAGGTAGAGAAGGATAGTATACGCGTTGGTTAGAAGTAGATTTAGATTCATGTCTATACAGTCCTATATCGTCTGGTAAATCTCTGGGATGGCAGAAAGTACAGCATTTTTAGAGGTTCTTACCTTATAGACTTTCCTCTTATAGTTTATCTCATACACGCCTGTCGGTACCCAGCCCTGATCTCCATTAACTCATAAAATCTTTCCGTTCACATTTCAAAATTAACATAGGACATTCTGACTTTGACAAACACCATATCAGTAATGCAGCTTAGGCCAAAACTTGTTTGGTTTCAAATATTAGTTACGTTATTCTGGTTCTTATAGCCTTTAAAGAGTAATCGACTAAAGTTAAGAACCTTGGCGAATACTTATATATGCACCACTTTCTTCACGATAACGTTATGAAAGTTATTCGTGTAACATGTAGACTATTAAATCTAAAAGCAAAGATACATGTATACACGACTAGACACGAAATTACATTAATGTGTATAAGAAGTCTTAAATCCAACTCACACGTGTCATTACACAACGGTGATCATATTGTGGATATTTCAATAATCTTTACCCTTAAATACCCAACGCTGTTATATGGCAGCGAGAGCTGGGTTTGTAAGAAGGAAAATAAAAGTAGGACAAATGCTGTGGAATTGCGAGATTTGCGGAAGAAGTGCGGAGTGAAGCTGACCGACCGTATTTGTAACAGCGTAGTAAGAAAGCGAGAAGAAATGAAAGATAGTATCGGTGTAAAGATGAGAAAGGGTATGCTCCGTTGGTTCGGGCATATTGAAAGAATGTCAGAAGAAAGAATGACTAAACAGATATACAATGCGAAAGTGGAAGGATGTAGGTACCGGGGAAGACCTAGACTATTTTACCATAACCAAATAGACCGATTCTTATCTGAAGGACAAGTCAAGAGTCTTCGTAACCGGCGAGCGTGTATGAGACGAACTATGAGAGTCGAGGAAGCCAGAGAGGTATGTAAGGAAAGAACCTGTTGGAACTCTGTACTCTCTGCCTACCCCGCAAGGGATCTGGCGTGAGGTTAAAGATAGATAGATAGATAGAAGATTTTATTTAAGAGAAGAGTGAGTGCAGGGAACAGGGTGAATGGTGCGATGGGAAAGCTACTTGGAAGCCGGCACTTAAGGCATAAGGTGCAGCCGGCCAAACATAACAGAATTCTTGTCCCAACGCTGTTATATGGTAACGAGAGTTGGGTATGTAAGAAGGAGAATGAAAGTAAGATAAATGCGGTAGAAATGCGAGCTCTGCGGAAGATGTGCGGAGCGAAGCTGACCGACCGCATTAGCAACAACGTAGTAAGAAAGCGAGTAGGTATGAAAGATAGTATCGGTGTAAAGATGAGAAAGGGCATGCTCCGTTGGCTCGGGCATATAGAAAGAATGCCAGATAAAAGAATGACAAAACAGATATACAATGTGAAAGTGGAAGGATGCAGGTACCGGGGAAGACCTAGACTATCTTACCACGACCAAATAAACCGAGTCTTATCTGAAGGAAAAGTCAAGAGTCTCCGTAACCGGCGAGCGTGTATGAGACGAACTATGAGAGTGGAGGAAGCCAGAGAGGTTTGTAAGGAAAGAACCTGTTGGAACTCTGTACTCTCTGCCTACCCCGCAAGGGATCTGGCGTGATGATATAGATAGATGATTTTATTTAAATGCGCTAAAAAGAATCAAACTTTTTCTTTTAAACTTTTACTATCAACTTATAACGTCATTTCACAGTTTATATGACATGAAATCTTGTAGCGCATTTAAATATAAGGTTGTTTTTAAAAAAAGTTTCTTTACTTTTAATTTATTTTTTATTGTTTAGTTACCGCTGGTCAGGTTTCTCAGTCTGTTCATCTCCTTTCATTTAATACCCATATTGTAGGAAAGCATAAATAACTTAGTCCGCCATCTTTAGAAGTCCGCCATATTGGATTCAGAGTAACGTCACTTTATTTTTCGAGTTATTCTTAGCAAGCCCGTTCATTTGATAGCCATATTGTAGGAGTGCATTAAAACATAGCTGGTTCGCCATCTTGGGTGTTCCGCCATGTTGGGTTTAGAATGACATCACATAGCTAACATCATCCAAACTAAACGTCTATACAAAATTTCAGCTCAATCGGTTGAAAACATCTGTTTCAAAATTGAGTTGCAAGATTCCACCCCAACAAACATAGTTACATACATTGCAAGTTAAACAAAAAGCTTGTACAAAATGGTTTGTGTGAGTCAGCATCAGGTCCTAAGGGTTCGGCTCGACGCGGTGTCTCCTCACAATTCAATTTACTCCGCCGCACCAGGAAATGAACTAGACTCAAATGTCGAAGCTTTTGTACCTATGAGATTTTCTTTTAAAGCTGGTTTTTCAATCTCATTACAATATACTGATCAATGCGCGCATGAATTTCTCAAGTATATTTCATGTTGAAAGGGTATCAAAGTAGTAGTGACTGTTGGCGTTGGAATAATTTATGATCTTTTTAACAAGTTCTTATAACCCAAAAATGATTGTGCTATCTTCTTTAGTTGAAGAGATTCTATGTCTACGTTTCGGATTCAATATCAGACTTGGACGTCAGTCTCAAACATTTAAGTACCAACTAAGGTTTTTAACTTTAGTTGGTACTTATTGAGCCAGATCCAATGAGTTGAAACGCAACGGGGTTATGTTATGTAGGTAACTGCTATTTTTCTTCTCGGTCATCAGTCCAATTTCATAGTACCATTTTTACATAAGTATGCCCAATTTCAAGCTCGTAAAAGAAAGGTTTTGTTCCAGTTGGTTTAAGAATATGATTTTTGTAAGTAAAACAGACGAAATATTCTATTTTTTTCCAAACGATATTTCCAGTAAATACACGTGTAGGTAAAAATGCGTGAAATATAATCTTAAAACTTTGCAATACATAATAAATCATTTCTGCTAAAAATATTCGCTTTTATCTCAATATAATATTTACACAAACAACTTCCAAGAAAAGAATATTTCCACCTTCCAATAGCTAATGGATTTGGCCGACTATTTACCTTTTTAATTCACTATATACTCAAAAAGAAAAGAAAAAATATTGGGTTCAAAACATATCAGTAAAGAATCACATCTCAGGGGAACTTTGGCAATTAAGATAACACGGAGGAAAGATCTAAATCAAGTCACAGCGAGAAAGGTTGGACTAATAAATATAGTAGAAAGAGTGGTAGCTGCTCCTTAGGGGTGGATGTGAGAAAAATAGGCTGTGTTGTCGTTATCTAAAATCTTTGCTGCGTATATTACGGTACCGACTGATCGTTACACCGGACCGTAAGATATACTAGATTAATTAGCTTGTTTATTTCGTGATACTACAGTACGAATGATAAACTAAATATTAATTTTAATTTTTTATTAATGCAAATATTAATTGCTAGTTCACATATTAGCTTCCGTGCTAACAAATATGACTACCTAGCTTCCGTTTTAGCTTCAGTATATTGCTTTATCACCGAAGTATGTGGCCAATGGTAAAAACTTGAAGGAGCTGAAGCTCTTTAGTATTGGTTTTTCTTTAGTATTTGAAAATATTTGACACAGATTTTTAAACAGAATCACATTTTATTTCGCCACAGGTCCGCCGCATTTTTATGTGTATCATTCGGTTTTTAGCAGTTGTTAGACTGATTCCAAAATAAGTTCATGTCATTTTATAAGTATTTTGTCCAGGTTAGACAAAATGAAAATAATGTATGCTGGAATTAATCCTGTAAAGTAGTTCTAAAGTAGATATTTAATACTACCCGTGCAAGTCGGGGCGAATCGCTAGTTATAATATAATTCGAAATCAATCAACGCTTGTACTATTCCCAAACGTAATTCTAATGACCTATTACAATACGGTGTGATTGCAGTCCCGGGTCTCAATATCTTTAGGTCTGGTAAATAGATATTAGCTTTGATGGGAATGGATGATATTGATTATTGGCTATCATTCCATCCGAAATTGAGTAAGTGTAGAGAATCAAATTGATGTGTAGATAAGATTTATTAAGTACAAAAATAACAATGTTTCAACTGCTTCTTTTATACTGAGACAAAATTCTGAGTATTCCAGTTCTTGTAATTAGAGGAATTCCTAGTATAAAAAAAAATCTTTCACAAAAATACTAAATACATTATAAGTAGTTTTAAAACATGTCTAAAACGTTCAAATGGTACTCTGTTAGGCAAATATAAACCTTAATCAAAAAGTAATAACATCTTTTCCTGAGCGTATTCCTTGGAGGAAAAGGAAAGGAATTATGATTTTCTTTAATAAAAATAATATGTAATAAGAAACTAGTAATAAATTCTGAGGCATAGACTAACTCCCAGCTTCGGGCGATAAATAACATTTTTAATTAATTGTCCTCGTTACTCCGCCGCATATTGAAAATATGATCATGGCTCAGTGAAAACAGATTGGCGTTAACGTAACGCTTTTGAGTTGATATTTTATCCTTTTCATGCCATAAAATTTCTGAATAAGGATAAACGATTTTTCAACACACGATCACATTGTTTCGACAACGTTTCGATTACATTGACCTGTTAATGCTAAGCCCTCAGATGGCTAAGCACGAACCACTTAACGTTATTATAACGTTAAGTCGCGAGAAATCGCCCTGCGCACGTTCATTTTAATTTAGCAAATCTGTAGTGTAAAAAGGATGACATATAAATTCGATAGCGTTACAATAACGACAATCTGTTTGTGCTAAGTCTCTGATTTAGCGGATAGAAGACGGCGGATTTTATAGTTTGTTTTATCTTGCTAGTGTTGTTCCATCAATTCATGTCAAGTCCCCGACTTTGGTTCTATATAATTTTTCCATGTTTATGTTACTAAGGCGTACGATAAGTCGGAATTTGATCCGTTTGGGTGGACTCGATCGTGTAGTTGCCGATCTGATATATGTATAGCACAATTATTTAATGAAGCTTTTGTTGTAAAACGCATTTGTAATACTATTATAATTTTAGTGCAACGTTTAATAAAGCAAATGACATAATACATTAAGGTTTTTGAGCTATATTTGTATAGTACAGCAGTGATAGTTTAGTGGTTAGACCTTTGGACTGCAAAGTCAGGGGTCTCGAGTTCAAACCCAGACACGCACCTCTGTCTTTTCGAAAGCATGTGCGTGTTAAAAATAACTATCACTTGCTTTAACGGTGATTGAAACCTGCATGCCTAAGAGTTTCTCCAAGGTGTGTGAATTTCACTAACGCGCACTAGGCCAGCTTGGTGTACTAAGGCCTAAAACCCTCTCAGTCTGAGAGGAGGCCCGTGCCCAAGTGGGACAGTTTCTTAACAGGGCTAATATTTATTTATATAATACATTGTATACTTTTATCGCATTGGAAATCAACGTCAATTCTGTAGTGTTTGAATTAATTACTGGCAAAAGTCGACTTGGCAGACCAATGAGTTTGTGGGTAGATGACATATCGAGAGCTGTCGGAAGAACTTGGGGTAGATTGGCACAGGACCGCGAAGAATGACACAAAAGGGAGGACGCTTATGCTCTGCAGGGGGTAAAAGCTGATGATGATTATGAAAATAAAATACGCTAAAAAAGGAACACGGTTGAGGGCTGGGAAGTTGGGCAATTAAAAATTATTATTTCTTTTACAGTTCCCTCCCAGAGAATTCAGTAATATGAATAATTAGCAGTTATCGCAACTTCGCATCCAGTCGATAATAGTACCACCTGCCGGGGTATGTTATTTCTGAATAGTTCAGCTTTCTAATAGTTTCAGAGTTTATGGATTACAAAAAAAACAAATAAACTAATTGGAACCTGTTGGAACTCTGTACTCCCTGCTAACCTACAACGGATTTGGCGTGATGATATAGATAGATAGAAGTAAACAAATATTTCCTTTTTATAATATTAGTATAGAAAAAAACTAAATTTAAATATAGATGCAAAAGCGACCTTATACCCAAAAAGACGCCTAAATCCGTTACACCATTTCAATCCTACACATATAAATAAAACCTTCAAACTTGCCCGACATCTTTATCAAAACTAAATACGCAATAAACTTGTACATAACGAATCACATTTCTGACTCGCTTCAAATAATTCACTCACTTTAGATTTTCGTTCAACTCGTTAGTGTCAACTGAGGGAAAGGGCTGAGCACAAACAGATTGACGTTAGTGTAACGCTATCGACTTGATATGTCATCCTTTTAATACAACAAATTTACTAAATAAATATGAACTTGACACCATAGTTTTTCGACAACGTTACGCTAACTGAAATTTACGAGTATTCGTGCTAAGCCTCAGCTTATAATAATCTATTTGCTGTTATAATAACGGTATCCTAAAATAGTGCTGTCACGTTCATCTACATTTAGTGAAGCTGTAGCAGAAAAGGATGGCATATCAAGTCGATAGGTCACGCTATTGTCAATCCGTTTATGTCAAGCTCTCTGCAGAACGAACAAATGGTTATAGTAACACTATTAAAAAAGCATTCTATCTCGGTCATCTTTACTTAGTATATATTATGTAGGGTAAAAAGGATTACCTATCAACTTGATAGCCTTGCGATAACGTCAATCTATTCGGTGGGTGCTCATGCTAAGCTCTAATGCTTAGGACAAACCATTTTTCTATTTCAGTAACGTTGCCGAGAAATCGTGCTGTCACTTTTATCTTCATTTAGTAAATTAAGTTGCGTGAAAGGGATGGCGTGTCAACTAAATAGCGTTATGCTAACGTAAATCTGTTTGTGCTAAGCCCTAAGGTTTAGCATAAACCATTTGCCATTATAGTAACGTTGTCCAGAAAGCGTGTTGTCACGTTCATGTTTGTTTAGTATTTTTTTTTGTGAGACAAGGTCAATCTATTCGGGCTAAGCTATAAGGCTAAACACAAATTATTTGTCATTGTAGTAACGTTATCAAGAAATCGTGCTGTCACGTTCATATATTTATTCAGTAAATGTGTAGTATGCAAAGGATGGTATATCGTCAATCTATTCGTGCTAAGTTCCCAGGTTAACTTATTATGTCACTCGCAAAACTTACAGCGGCAGGCGACACAGAAGCAATCTGTCAGTACTTAATTACAACTTGATGGTGCTTTGTTTGTGTGTGGATTTAATTACTTTGTTGACGAATGCGAACTGGGATTTGTTTGAAAGATTATCATTTATATTCGTTCGTTAATTGCGACGGCTTGTTATAGTGATTAGACTTTTTGTGGTGTCACGTGTGAACGATCTACGCTGTTGGCCGCGGAGCCTTTACACCTTCATCGGACAAGAGTGAGCGTGTGGTACCTAGTCTAAGGATGCCCTTAGACTCGTCTTAGACCACACTATAAGGAGGAAGGGTCTAGCGACTGCCCAAGTCCCGATGTGGGGTACTTATACTTAGTGTCTCAGCGAGGTGCTCGGCATCGGTCTGCTCGGCATCGGCGGGCAAGGAATTTTTCGACCTTGCCGGCGCGTATGGTGGCTAATCCCGTGTGCAGTATCTGTATCCGAAAGGATACAGATACTGGACAGGAAAGTAAGGGCATCGGAAGGGTCGGTAAGAATATGTCGCGGACGGCGATAGTGGCTGATAGGAGGGGAGTCAGGTGCGTAGTCGGCGGCGGTTACGATTAGGGTGTTCGAATGGTTGGGTGCGTTCGCGAAATAGTCATCGCTTTTCTAATATAGGTGCGAATAGGTTTGAGACCGACGGATATGAAGAAGTGCTTAGAGTATGAATCCACGGAATGAAGAAAATGCTAGTATTCTTTGTTCTGTGTATAAGCGGCTCCCTTTACTACATCGAGTAGTCATGATAAGTCGTAAGGGGATCACGAATTATTGTGCGATTCATAAACGTTTATTTTGGCCTAAGCGTAGTGTGTGTGAATTTCATGTTTTAAAAGCACTCAAGGCACGGGAATATTATACAAGATGTATCGTAAATAACGCAAGACCTCAGACACCCGAATTAGATAATTGCTTCACAAATTTCATAGAAAAACCAAATTCCCAATGCTTAATGTTTTTTACCCTTTTTTTAAGTACTTTTTATACCCCAATTATCAATGGAACTTGTACGTGTATGTATGAGTATCAAAATGCGTTTTAGAAATGAATTAGAAATTTTCGTATAATAATAATAAGCCCGCAAGGCAGCTTGTGGCGAGCTGTTGGTGAGTAACGACACCACGAACCCGAGTGCTTCAGAGAGTCGGTCAGGACCCCCAACTCGGCATGTCTTCGTCGGTCGAGTGGAAACCGAAGGGTGCCCGCAGGGCTCTCGGCTCTGGCTAGCCTTAATTGGCCGTCCAGAGGGAGCCGTGAGAGCTATATCGACGTAGGAAGATAATGCGGTCCTATGTCGATGTACTCCGGGGGTGGAAGTGTTAAAGGGCATAACGCCGCGATTAACTTCGGAGAAAGCGCAGCACACCTCTGAGCCGCTCACACCGGTGTTGCCCTTAGTTGTCCTAGGACGACCGTTTGAGGGCCCATCTAGTAAGCGGCGAGTCACCACCGGCCTCGGGTAATCAAGGGTACTAAAGGTATCACTAATTATGGCCCGTGTCATTATTCATTTTCAGCAGGTGGCTTACATAACATTAACTTCTCGCAAGGGGCCTCTACGTGTTGGACCCCTGTCCCCGGTAAAGCACGTGAATCTCAGCGAGATATATAATATAATAATAATAATAATTCAAACCGGTGGAGTGAATATTTTGGAGAAATGTATGGAGATGACCCGGATGCTGATGCCGCAGACGTGCCCAAAGGCGAGATTGCGGCACCAGAATCAACGGAGGACATCACTATGGAAGAAGTTGAATTGGCGATAGGAAGTATGAAAAACGGTAAAGCTGCGGGAGTAGACATGATATCTGCCGAGATGATCAAATATGGTGGAACTTGCGTCCGGGACGCTTTCCGGGCCCTTGCAAACCTTTGCTGGAGGACCGGTAGAGTCCCTACAGATTGGCGCCGCGCAGTCATAGTACCCTTGTATAAAGGCAAGGGTTCACAATATGACTGCGCCAATTACAGAGCCATCAGTTTGATCAGCTTGGCAGCCAAGGTGTACGGTAAAATTATTGAACGGAGAATGCGCGTGAAGTCCGATGGAATGTTGTGCGAGGCACAAGGGGGTTTCAGGTCTGGAAGAGGATGTTCGGATCAAGTCTTCTCACTCCGCAACATCGTAGAGAAGCATCTGGCAGTGGGCCGGAAGGTTTTCTGCGGTTTTGTAGATCTGGAGAAGGCATTTGACAGAGTTGTGCGAAAGAGACTTTGGGACATTTTGCCAGAGTATGGTATAGAGGGCACTCTGTTGCGAGCCGTCCAGTCCACTTATGTGGACTGCAAGGCATGCGTACGGGTGGGTGGTAACAGGTCACCCTGGTTTGACGTTAAAATCGGCGTCAAGCAGGGTTGCGTGTTGTCCGCTAGAGTGTTTATAATATATCTGGACAAAAGTCTTCAAAGACTGAAAGCGATGAATGAAGGTGTACAAATGGGTGACTTAGTGGTAAACCATCTACTTTATGCAGATGACGCGGTTTTAATAGCGCCAACAGCCACTGATCTGCAAACACTAGTCACAGTTATGAAAGACGACTGCATGATCAATGGCTTACACTTGAATGTGAAGAAAACCAAGATTATGGTTTTTGAAAGGGAAGAAACCAGAACGAAAGTAAGGATTGTGGTTGGTAACGATGTGCTGGAGCAACTGAATGAGTTTGTATATCTTGGATGCGCCTTCAGTAAGGATGGAAAATACACCGCTGACATAGAGAGAAGAGTGAGTGCAGGGAACAGAGTGAATGGTGCGATGGGAAAGCTACTCGGGAGCCGGCACTTAAGCCATAAGGCGCAGCTGGCCATACATAACGGAGTTCTTGTCCCAACGCTGTTATATGGTAGCGAGAGCTGGATATGTAAGAAGGAGAATGAAAGTAGGATAAATGCGGTAGAAATGCGAGCTCTGCGGAAGATGTGCGGAGTGAAGCTGACCGACGCATTAGCAACAGCATAGTAAGACAGCGAGTAGGTATGAAAGATAGTATCGGTGTAAAGATGAGAAAGGGCATGCTCCGTTGGTTCGGGCATATAGAAAGAATGCCAGAGGAAAGAATGACAAAACAGATATACAATGTGAAAGTGGAAGGATGCAGGTACCGGGGAAGACCTAGACTATCTTACCACGACCAAATAAACCAAGTCTTATCTGATGGAAAAGTCAAGAGTCTCCGTAACCGGCGAGCGTGTATGAGACGAACTATGAGAGTCGAGAAAGCCAGAGAGGTATGTAAGGAAAGAACCTGTTGGAACTCTGTACTCTCTGCCTACCCCGCAAGGGATCTGGCGTGAGGTTATATATAGATAGATAGATAGATAGATAATAATTTATTTTCTTTCACGAAGTTTGGTGTTACAATATTGCTCTTAATAATAAATAAATTTCGTATGTTATAGCGAACTGAAGGAGAAATAGCATTTTTTGCAAATTGAGAAAAAAATGTAAGGTCCTTTAAAAAAAGTTGGTATCAATTCAGTTACCGATTTAGAAAAAAACTACTTTGAGATCCTGCGTTAATTATGTTACACCTTGTATAGTGTAGGGATACGTTTTTTTAAAGTTAAACACGGGATATTATGTATTATCAACGTATAGCCATGATGGTCGTTTAGGTGGTAAAAGATTTATGGATGTTTTATCGAATTTCAGATTCGTTTCAAATTTGAACAGCTAGAGTGAATAGTTCTTTAATGTCTCTATACCAATATCAATAAATGATTATATCTGTAATGGTTTATTGAATTTGCCTTATTAATTTTAGGCAAAGTAGCTATATTAGCGTTATTGGGAATGCTGTATTTGTTTTACCACGAATTTGCATGTTATTTTTGAAATCCTATAAAAATATTTACATCTTAAAACAAAAATGACTATACACGACTTAAAACACATATACATTATTTACAAATAATATTCAACTTTATGTACAAACAAAAACTAATATTTACTAAAAATAATTTGTGCCAAATCGCTGTCGCATGGCAGTGTGCCTGGAAGGCTAGCAGTATTGCTAGATTATACGACAATGTTATTTTAAAAAGTTTAGAACTTAGTCGTTATTCTGAGGTAAGAACCAGCCACTTGTCATTAGTGACCAGCTTAACATAGTTTTAGAATAAAACTCATACAATAAGATTACAACTTGTATCGCTCATATCTACCTTAAGCTTTTTAAACATAAACCAATCAGTAATAAATTTTAACAAATCTTAGCCAAAGATCCGAAGAAAATGAAGGAAACCGTCACCTCATATTTTTCCTTAAATTTTTCGGATTACGTGATCTCAGGGGGCAAAGCTCCATCGCTTGTAATGTACTTATGACAAAGGGATGACCTTTATAAGCAAAGGGACCGACAATGGATATCTACAATAGACTGCAAGCCACCTTTTGTGTCGTCGTCTGGATTGTGAGGGATGAGGGCGAAATCGTGGTATTTTTATTCAGACTGATGAAATTGTGTTATGTGGAAGGTCATTGTATATGGTGTGACAGGAAATATAGGATAGAGCGGAATTTTCTATCTATCTATCTATATCATCACGCTAGTTCCCTTGGGGGTAGGCATAGAGTACAGAGTTCCAACAGGTCCTTTCCTTACAGAACTTTTTGGCTTCCTCCACTCTCATAGTTCGTTTCATACACGGTCGCCGGTTACGGAGACTCTTGACTTGCCCTTAAGATAAGACACGGTCTATTTTATCCATTCAAGTATTATACGAGTACATTTGTAAGTAACTCAGTTTGCTGTCTGTTTATCTGTCTGTTGTCTTTTCACGCCCAAACCCTTGAATAGATTTTGATTAAATTCAGCAGATTTTATCCTGGAGAAGGACATAGACGTTTAGCCTGAAATAACTTAAGGATGTGAAATACACGCCTGAAAAAATGCAGACGATTTTGCGTATACAGCTTGCCTTAACATATAAATTAAATAAGCACCTTGGCGGTGCTTATTTAAGACGGTATCTATATTCCTAAAGGGAACGTGGCAAAGGTGTACCGTGTACATCCAGTTCTTGGCAACAATGTTATGTCTCATGTAATTCGGGTCGAATCTATTGCCATTATACCGGGCACAATGCTGGACTCTGGACTGATACTGATTTTTATCTATTGAAAAATTACATTTTTTCGACCTAAGATTCGAATAAAGGACCGAAGGCCGCTACGCGTGTTATTCGCCACTAAACCAACGAGGCAGTCACAACACAAATTAAGCTAGAGCCGCTACGCGTGTTATTAGCCACTAAACCAACAAGGCAGTCACAACACAAATTAAGATGGAGCCGCTACGCATGTTATTCGTCTCCAAACTAAAGAGGCAGTCTCAACACAAATTAAGCTATTGAAAAAAATAGGGAACACTGGAAATCAAGATTCTTGATTGCATATATTGACGTTATTCATAATATCTATCTAGCCAGAATCCTTGCGGAGTAGGCATGGAGCACTAAGTATACGGAGCCATTATAAATGTACATAGGAAAAATATTGGACTAATATATAACGTTACCTAGGGCAAGCTTAAACGTTGGCGTGACGATCTAAATGCTTTACAAAGTTTTTAAAGAAAATACATGTTCACGTGGAAGATAATGGGGAGATGTTTGCCTAGCAAAAGTGGGACAGAAAAGTTAACAAAAAAATATATAATGTGACCAAAATAGTGTTTTTTTTCTAGGACGGAAAAGTACTAAGCCATATCCAAGAAGATTAAGTTTATGACTGAACAAAAATATAGGAAACATGAATTGGTGCGAACCAAGGGCGGTGGCAGAATTGTAGCATGTTTTAATTGAATGTGCAGAAATAAAGCGGATAATCATTTTAATAAGCACAACGTACATTATCAAAATAAAATGCATTTTGTTTCAGAAAGTTTCGCAACGAACTCGGCACTCGTGTGGAAGCTTAATTAAAAACATGTTTGAGCAAATTACAATATGGCCCGTGTCAATGTGGGATTTTTACTTAATTTGGTCTAGTTTTATTATATGGCTTTCAGGACTCGTAGAGTTAACAATATTCCGTGAACGTAAAGGTTAAATTATTTTACATCAGTGTTGTATGAAATAAGCAGTTCAAAATGGTTTTGTTAAAATACATGCTGTTCATAATTTGATTACGCAGTTCCGGACTACCGTCGATAGATGGTGCATCAAGAAAGATATTGATTATGCGTATAAATTCTGTCACGCGCAAGAAGAATTTTTACGGAGAGCCACAGACTAATTTGAGAAGAAGCCCAGACCGTCATGTCAAGAACATTTGATATTCACCCATGAGTTTATAACCCATGTTAAGTGCATTCTTACAAAATTAATGCTATTGCCCATATCTAATACTGCTCAATCTCTCGGACTCAATCTATAAGACAAATCAATTATCAACTCTAATATTTTATTCATCAGTTATCAAGTAAACATTGATTCCCTTATGTTAATTTAGATATTATAAAGCTTGTCAATGTGGCTCGAGCGTAGTGGTTGCACGCTCGCCCTATTGTCCGGTGAAGCTGTAAAGACCCCGCGACCAACAGCGTAGAGCATTCACACACACATAAAAAAGATCAATATGGCACCTCTTCATTCTTCAAAAGTCATAATCTTAAGTCCTGAAAAAAAAGTATCACCGTAACTTTTTAAATGGAAGCAAGAACTTAAAGGAAATCTTCGAAAATGGCCCCAGACCCAACAAACATATGACCGACACTATATTCTTTATCTATTTTACTTCTGTAGTTACAAATATCGGTATCTATCGGACAATTTGCAATCCAAAACGAATATTTTAAAGATCTGTAAGTAATTAAATCGAAGTCGCCGATATCTTTCCAAATGTCAACGTTGTTATTCAATTACGGTTGGAAATGACAATCTTATCAATTCGAATATTGATGATATATTTTGACATAACGATTTTACAGATGCATACACTACTAAATTATAACCTTAAAATCTGATATTTTTTTGTAATAATTTAATTTCCCCTCTCGGCCGTTTAGTAAATTATGAATTAAAATCATGAAATACAACTATTTTACGGATTTTATGTCTCGAAACGTCGGGAACTAAAAATCTAAAATAAACTGCGATAAAATCCATAAAAAGTTTTATTTCATGTGTAATATTCGCGTAAATCTCTCAGAACGAACGAAAAGAACTCAGTATCTTAAAATCATACAACTATTTTTTCATTGCTGTTGGTTCTGGGGCGAATCATGTATGGACGCAGAACAATCTTCTTTAATAATAAACGTTTTAAGTAATAATGAGGTTTTCTGGTATGACAGTATGGTATGCAAAGGCTGGTACCAGCCTTCTATCTGGTTCCAGTTTTCTATCTGGTTGACTATCAAAAGTGAAAAAGAATATTGGATACTCTATTTGTTCCTGAACACATTTTTCGGGTTTCCTGATGAAATTTTCAAGGCGGTGAACAAACTTACATAAGCATCACTCTTTGTTCAATATGCTTATGACAAACATTTTAATTCGCTAAGAACTCCATGCATAAAGCTATAAGAATATAATCACTACGTTTTCTCTCACAATTAATACGCTCAAGCCACTGTCTCTTGTTTTCGGGCGTAAAGGCACTTAGGCACACATTATTTGTACACAAAATCTTTTCACCCAAATTAACTTTTCTTTGATGGGTGGAAGAAAATGGCCGCCAACTGGTCATGGGCGTTAGCGGGGTGAGAGAGGCAAGGGGAGGGGTGGCATCGTCATGTTCTATCGTAGCACTGTCATTCTATAAGGATGAGTTGTTTTGTTCGAGCATTACCTGGCATGCGGAAAGCTAAGCACAAATCATTTAATGTTATGGTAATGTTGTTGAGAAATCGTGTCGTCATGTTCATCTTCGTCTAGAAAATTTGTGGAGTAGAAAGGTTGGCATATCAATCCGATACCGTTGCGCTAACGTTAATTAGTTTGTACTGCGCCTTATGTACTTGACGTAGAAAACTTCTAATTTTAAGAATGGTAGACGGTCTCCGTAACTGGCGAGCGTATATGAGACGAACTATGAGAGTGGAGGAAGCCGGAGAGTTATGTAAGGAAAGAACCTGTTGGAACTCTGTACTCTCTGCCTACCCCGCAAGGGATCTGACGTGATGATATACATAGATAGATAGAAGAATGGTAGATCCAACCGGATACAATATCCTCTGGAACTTCTTGTCTATTTCAATATTATTTCGTACTAACTATTTCGTTTCTTGACCACCCTTATGCATTTGGGCGTGTTTATAATAGCTATTATTACCTGTGGGTACGCACGTGTTTATTTTATAACTTATTTTGTAATATCTATATAAATTATAGTGTATGTGTTATTCTGATGTTATTAGCTATCTTACCATGATCAAATAGAATGAGTCTTATCTGAAGGACAATTCAAAAGTCTCCGTAACCGGCGAGCGTGTATGAGACGAACTATGAGAGTGGAGGAAGCCAGAGAAGTATGTAAGGAAATAACCCTCTCTGCCTACCCCGCAAGGGATCTGACGTGATGATATAGATAGATTAGCTATACTAGTTGAAAGTTTAACCAAATCTGTTTAGTAGTTATGCGTGAAAGACTAACATAAACCCATTCCCACATTTCGTGTTTTATAATATTTGTAGGATGTTTTTTGCTTCGCAGGAGTAATATTTAAAAGGATCTATAGGCCGAAGACACAAACTCTGAAAGGCCACGATCCTTGTGGGCGAAAAGAAGTGTGAAGAAAAACATCGTGAACATCGTAAACCTGCATGCCTGAGAGTTTCTCAAAGGTGTGTGAAGCTCGCCAACCCGCACTGGGCGAGCGTGGTGGACCACGGCCGGTCGCGTAGTTTCACAACAAGGCTAATAAAAAAAATTAAATAGTAGGAGGTTTTTGGTTTACAAGAGAATAATATTTCAAAGAATCTAAAGGCCAAAGGCCCTAACTCTGAATGGGCACGCTTCTTGTGGGCTACCCATTCTTTTATATCCCAATCTTCACAGCTTGAGTCCTATGTTTCTTAGCGACATAATGTAGCGTTTATTTTACTACATAGTATAATATGTTAATATTTTAGTCAATCTCCGCAACTTTGTCTGTGTTGGATTATTTTTAAACACGTGACTCCTTGTCACTATAGCACCGCAACATATGAATATTTGATCGCGACCGTGCGCTAACACTAGTTTAAGGTTTGGAGTATACTGCCAGCGATTGCTCAACTATTCATTTAATATTTTTTTAGATACGTCACTAATGAAGTCTGATGCATCTAGTGGAATACACCTTGCTTCTATTGCGTTGTAATGCCCCTTCCTATCAGCCGCTACCGCCGTCCGCGGCATGCTCTCACCGACCCTCCCAATGTCTTTACATCCCTTCTTTTGGATACAAATACCATACACAGGATCAGACATCGATCTCGCTGGCATGGTCGAAGAATCCCTTGCCCGCCGGCCGGTGCAGAGCACCAACGCGAGACACCTAGTATATGCCCTCAATGGCGAATACATCACTCACCTTCGATTTGCCGACGACATTGTGGTCATGGCGGAGTCGCTGGAAGATCTAGGACGAATGCTCGGTGACCTCAATAGAGTATCCCAACAAGTGGGTCTTAAAATGAATATGGACAAAACAAAAATAATGTTTAATGTCCATGTCGTACCCACCGCACTCACCGTTGGGAACTCTACTCTTGAAGTTGTCGACGAATACATTTACCTGGGACAGGTAGTCCGGTTAGGTAGGTCCAACTTTGAGAGAGAGGTCAATCGACGAATCCAACTCGGCTGGGCAGCGTTCGGGAAACTGCGCAACATCTTCTCATCCAAAATACCTCAGTGCCTAAAGACTAAAGTTTTTAGTCAATGTGTGTTACCAGTGATGACATATGGATCAGAGACGTGGTCTCTTACAATAGGTCTCATAAAAAAGCTCAAAGTTGCTCAGCGAGCTATGGAAAGAGCTATGCTCGGCGTTTCTCTACGTGATCGAATCAGGAATGAGGAGATTCGTAGAAGAACCAAGGTCACCGACATAGCCCTCAGGATTAGCATGCTGAAGTGGCAATGGGCTGGCCACATAGCGCGAAGATCGGACGGGCGTTGGGGCAGAAAGATTCTAGAGTGGAGACCACGTATTGGCAAGCGCAGCGTAGGACGACCGCCTGCCAGATGGACCGATGATCTTGTGAAAATCGCAGGAAATCGTTGGATGTAGGTGGCATCGGACCGGTTACGCTGGAAAGCGATTGGGGAGGCCTATGTTCAGCAGTGGACAACTATAGGCTGAAATGATGAATGTCACTTAAGCTATAACTCGAGTGGAGTTAATTATGTAGTCATTCGTTTGATCACGTCAGATCCCTTGCGAGGTAGGTAGAGAGTGCAGAGTGCCAACGGTTCTTTCCTTGCAGAGCTCTCTGGCTACCTCCACTCTGACTTCTTTATATATGCCAGAACCAACAGAGCATACCCTTTCTCATTTTATACCGATACTATCCGATGTTATGTTATTTCTTAACACTTAATTTAAATCCCCTTTTGATATGGGCATTAACATTAACGCTTGTGGTGCAGGATCATAGCAGAAGGGTAGCTGGCATCAATAAACCTAAACTTATACAGAGTTATCCCCGCCCAAAAGCAGACATAAAACATTAGACAACTTCACTCGCCTTTCTATTATCATCTACCTATCTTAAAGTGACGAGATGGCGTTTGACAATTCTATTCTTCGTTTGATAGCGTCAGCAAAGCTTAGCTTTGGATGAAACAACATTTAGTTGGACGTATGTTTTATTTGCAAATAGCTTTCATCCGCGACTCTGCTCAACGTTGATCGACGAGAATATGTGGCGGGCATTTGGCGTACGTGTCAAATTTTTGATGAAACAAAGGATAGAAATTTGTTACACAGAAAAAATACTTTTTTAGGTTTTGTTCTGAAAAATGATATTATTTCGATATTCTGGTGAGATCTTTGGATATATATCCGTACAGATTTGAAATCGTATATACCCTTCGCGATTTCTTATAAAATTACAAGGGTCCTGTGGTGGAGTATGGCATATTCTTTCTCACCTCGATGTGAGAGAGAAGGCTTGCCCAGTAGTGAAATAGTGTTATATGCACAGATGTCGGTTGCCGTGGTAACCTTTGAAGATCTTTGTCTTACAGTGAACATCTTTACGATGATGATGATGTGAATCTATCTATCTATATCATCACGCCAGATCCCTTGCCTACTCCGGCAGAGAGGACAGACAGGTTTTTTCCTTACATACCTCTCTGGCTTCCTCCATTTTCATAGTTCGTCTAAACACGTTCGCCGGTTACAGGGACTCTTGACTTGTCCTTCAGATGAAGACTCGAATGCGACAGATGATGCGATTAATATACAATAATACGAGGCATGCCTTTTAAGTTCTGTCGTTTTCATATTTCCCGGCAATTTTAAATTTGGAACTTCATTAGCAAGCTGAAGTGGCAATGGGCGGGCCACATAGCGCGTAGATCGGACGGGCGTTGGGGCAGAAAGATTCTAGAGTGGCGACCACGTATTGGCAAGCGCAGCGTGGGACACCCGCCTGCCAGATGGACCGACGATCTTGTGAAAATCGCAGGAAGTCGTTGGATGCAGGTGGCATCGGACCGGTTACGCTGGAAAGCGATTGGGGAGGCCTATGTTCAACAGTGGACAAGTATGGGCTGAGATGATGATGATGATGAGATAAACATTACGAAAAAACCCTCAGGTGGCTTTAACACACACACACTGTGTGTGTGTGTGTTAAAGCCACCTGACACACACCGTGACCGTGGCCGAGGTGTACTATTGTACATAAGTACTTCGTGGTATTCACTCACTTTTGCCGACAAATTTGGGTCCTAGTGCAATCGTAAGCGAGCTGGACCGGGAATTGCTAAATAAGAAAACCATACATCTGATAGTATATAATTAGCCAATACCTTGAACAACCCTGATAATAATTTACCCATCAACCAAACGAAAGTTCAAGAAGGACGTTTGTTCTAGGCCGAACTTTCCGGCGAAACTAGACAGAACTTCTGAGTCAGCTCTGTACGATATCATGAATATTTCAGGCATTCTTGAAGCTTGTGTACCGCCTGTTGTTGCAAAGCATATTTTCTATTGTTTCGTGAAGAAACTGTGAACTTGAGCCAGCTGTGGCTGGGTTGAATAAAACAACTGAAATTTCATAGCAATGCCACTCAAAGTGAAGAATTTTTTCGATAGGATTTGCGAAAATAACTTTATAGGGCTTAACATGAATTTTGATTAGAGATTTAGATTCACGAGCGTGACGCTATCAAGTTGATATGCCATCCCGTTTACACTACAAATTTACTAAACAAAAGAAAAAGTGACAACTCAAGTTAATGTCAATTTCTTTATGCTAAGCCCTCAGTTTATTTAGGGATTTTTATATAAGGCCATTTTAATATAAGCGTGTATTTAACTTGCACTGTTCTTGTCTGCATTTTCGGTTATAATTTCGTGATCCATTTTTAAAGCACTTGCGGATATCGGATTGAGCTGCAATTTGGCATATGTAGGTAAGTTCAGTGCCAATGCAGTAATGGAGCTGGTCAAATGATGGAGTCGAAAGGTGGCTATGTGTAAACTTATACAATGTAATCCCCTCGTGTTTAGGCTTGTTAGATTGTTATAGACAAGTACTATACGTTCAGGTTCAGTAATTTATTTATTTATTACAGACACAAAACAGAATACAATCGATACAAATTCAATACAAGTATAAAGACAAAACTTAATTAACTAGATTATATTCCAAAGCATGTGTCCTAATCTATATTGCTAACGTGCAAACTGGTATTATTAATAGATTACCTAATATTGGTAATCTTTACATAACATAGATCGGCATGAGTTCTAGATAGAAAAGATGAAACACAATACAGTAGTAGACTAGTCTTGTGACTAGTTAAAGTAGTAGACTAGAAGGATAGGGTAAATTAAAATGAGCCTCTCGCTTGGCAGGTAAAGGTGACTATTTATAGCGCTTAGCCAAATAGGCATGTTAAATTGGCTATGTGTTCGATTTGAATATTAATTTCCTTAGACCCTTTGAAAATGATTCAAATTTGCCCTTCATTATGTTAATTCATTCAGTAATGATGTTTAGGGTCTGATGATGGAGCCAAAAGGTGGCTAATGGAACTACTATAACTACTCAACTACTCAAGATAAGCCCGCCATGCTTAGGCTCGTTAAAATAGGTATGTACCAACAATATGGTGGTACCGTGGAGCTAATCTGATGATGGAGCTGGAAGGTGATCAGAAGATCATGTCAATTTAAAAAAAAAAAAAAAAAAAAAAAAAAAATAATTAATGCAGACCTATCGTGCGTAAGCTTGTTAGAATTATCTTGAGAAGTACTATAAACATTCGGTGGTGGCAGGGTCTTATTATGGAACTGTAAGGTCTTCATAGAAACTTATTAAGATATCTCCTTGGTGTTTTTGCTGTAAAAGCTTATTTTAAAGAGATTTTAGTTTTCATTTAGCTGTACAAAATGGATTTAGAGGCAAATTTGTTGCCATAATATTAAATACAATTCCAGACTCAGGACGGCGATTGAGAATGTTTAGATAGACAAAGCACATTTTGTCTGACCTAGGATGTGAATCCAGAACTTTGTGATCGCCACCCGCATTGTCTTCAAAGGCTTCAAAAGCATTACGTCCTTATTTAAAGGCGGCTTTTTCTTAAAACTAGAATTCCGACTATCATATAGAAGTAAATCAGTCCTCAATATCCCATTGTAAAAGGCTTTCTCACACAAATCACGGCAAGAGAGAATAGGTCGTTCTTTACGTAGATTCATTGCGAATTAGTAGACAAATTACAAGTACTACCTCTTTCTATAATCCAATTACAAGAATTTGTCTTTACAACAAGTTATCCATGAAATCTAACCACTTCGATGTTTTAAACAGCAGACGAACTTCTCTTAGAAATACTGCCAGACAGATCCTTCTTTAGGCCTACATCACTTCTTAGTACTAAATTTTATGATTTCTTCTTTTATTATTTCTACTTATTTGCTTTCTAGCTCTTATTGCGTCACAAAATTAACCTACTTATTGATTAAAGTCTAGTTTATATTCCTTTCAATCAATCAATCAATCAGCCTATCGCATAGGCCTCTCCTAACACGCGCCACTCCTTTGCACTATCTTAATTAAGTCTTTGATAGTAATTTGTTTTGTTGACCAAATAAAAATAAATAAATTATGGAAAAAAATGTCTGCCTCGATGGTCTACATACAACATACCCATTTTCTTTTTATAATATTAGTATAAAAGAATAAAAAATCCTCAAACTCGATGCAAAACTAGAATTACGACTAGCACATAGAAGTAAATCATTCTGTATGGTCACATTGCAAAAATGGCTTTCCCACAGAAATCACGGTAAGAGAGAATAGGTCGTCGTCACGTAGATTCATTACGGATTAGTAGACAAATCACAAGTAATGGAGAAAATGTCTGCCTCGTTGGTCTAATGGCAACGTGCATCGCTTTGAAATCACGAGGCCCTGGGTTCAAATTCTAGGTCAGACAAATGTAGTTTTTCCAACAAAACCTTTCCAATATGAGTACGGAGTCTGGAATTGTGCCAGGTATATGGCAATATAGTCAGCGAGCTATGGAGAGAGCTATGCTCGGCGTTTCTCTACGTGATCGAATCAGGAAAGAGGAGATTCGTAGAAGAACCAAGGTCACCGACATACCCCTTAAGCTTAGCAAGCTGAAGTGGCAATGGGCGGGCTGAAGGGGCGAAGATCGGACGGGCGTTGGGGCAGAAAAATTCTAGAGTGGAGACGTATTGGCAAGCGCAGCGTGGGACGATCGCCTGCCAGATGGACCAACGATCTTGTGAAAATCGCAAGAAGTCGTTGGATGCAGATAGCATCGGACCGGTTACGCTGGAAAGCGATTGGGGAGGCCTATGTTCAGCAGTGGACAAGTATGGGCTGAGATGATGATATGGCAATAGGCTCGCCTCCTATAGCTGTCTGTTTGTGGAATGCATTACCTCTGACAATTAAACGTGCACAGACATTGGCTAGTTTTAAAACGATGGTTAAGAACCACTTCCTCTCTGCTGTAAATAAATACTGTATATAAATATTATTATATTTTTTATTTCTTACTATATATATACATATATTACTTTTATTAGTTACTTTTAATCTTAATGAATGTACGCCACCCACTGCCCTCTACTTTGTTATATTTCTTTCGACTTGGTTGTCTGGAAGAAATTGCTATAAGCAATAAGGCCGCCAATTGTACCCTATATTGTTTTGTACCTTACATTATTGTTTATTTATAATTTGGTGTACAATAAAGAGTTTTCTATTCTATTCTATTCTATATGGGACCTAACATCGTCGATGAAAACTGGGTGTTCTTAGTACACCTCTGCCACCCTCGCTTGGGGAAGATAAGCGTGATGGTTTTCCTTTTCTTTTTTCTTTCTAATGGGGAAAAGACAGTTTTTTTACACATTGATTCGCATATTACAAGTCGTTCTTCAACGAAGACTTAAAACAACAGATTGACGTTAGCGTAACACTATCGAGTTGATGTGCCATCCTTTTCACACTACTTGTTTTTATTAAACAAGCAAGCAAGCGTGCTGTCACGTTCATCTTTACTTATGTAAAGATGAACGTGACAGCACGCTTGCTCGGGAACGTTATAATAACGTCAAATAGTTTGTACTCAGCCATATGCAAGTAAATAGAGCACTGATATTAAACGCAATTTTATTTGGTGATAGCTTAGTGGTTAGACCGTTGGACTGCAAAGTCAAAGGTCTTGGGTAAAAACTCAGTCTAACACCGCTGCCTTTTGGACAGAATGTGCGTTTTAAAAAATAACTATCACTTGCTTTATGCTGAAGAAAAACATGCATGTGTTATGTATTTAATATTTTACTAGCATTCATTACTAATATAATACCATAATATTAAGTTTAAAATTGATTTAAGACTGTATGATGTATTTTTGTTTAATACCCAATACATAATGAGAGGAAGTATTTATAAACTTCCGTTGTCTTTGAATTTATTTGTTATCTCATTTCCTTTAAGTACATATGTGATTGTATTGATAACTTGATAATTTACAAAGATGTTTTAGATATGTAAATAATTATTGTAAGTTTTATTTAATGATTATTTTAATAATACAGAGCATTTTTGTATCACTATATCCATTTCCACTCTTTTAATTTTAGTTCAAATGATGTCGGTGTATATTTTATTTTATGAAGTTATTGTGTGTGCCATTTGATTCGAGAAATAAATTATTTGTTTCGGGTCGACGATCTGGGTTTCTTTAACTTCTAAATTGCTGTCCCTTTTATTTCCTTATAACATAATTTAATATAACCAGTAAATAACATAAAACTTCAAATAACTTAGCCGATATACACAATAAAAAATATATCGTCTAACAACGTCGTATAGATATTTGTCTACCCTCTTCTCTCTATCTTTGTTAACACATGCCTAAGAGTTTCTCGAAGGTGTGTAAAGTTCGCCAACCCGCACTGGACCAGCGTGGTTGACTACGGCCTAAACCCTCTCAGTTTGAGAGGAGGCCCCCGCTCAACAGTGGGGCAGTTTCTTAACAGGGCTAAAATTATTATTATTTATTTGTTCAATAGTTTTAGCGCCTTTCCTGTCACCATCATTAGCTGACAGACGTTAACTGCAGAACAAAAATGTCTTCAAAGATCACCATAATGACCGTGCTATATGTTGTATTCATATCCGTATCCAGCTGTACGCATACCCAGCTTTTACCACCAACCTTCACCAGGTCCTCGGGTTACCTTCTGAGAAGCCTGCCTACTCCAAAATTTTTCTCAATACATGCAAATTTTAAAACTCATTTTTGCCAGTGTATTTTCAGGCAGAGCATTGAAATTAAGGTTGTGTTAGCATTTTTAATATAAAAAATGATTAATGTGCAAATTGAGTTTTGGCGAGGGCGAGAATCGGTTTTAATGACGTTTTTTGTTATTTTCTTGAAGATACCGCTATTATTATCCGAACAAAATCCAGACATGATAATATCTGAGTGTTGATCTAAATTTAATTTCGTTCGTTTTTGTAGGTGGCAATTATCAGACGGATTGATATCGATTTAAAATGAAGGCAAATTAAATTTAAAATATGCAAGGTTCTATCTCTATATCTGTATCATCACACCAGATCACTTGCGAGGAAGCCAGACAGTACGGAGTTCCAATAGGTTATTTCATTACACATCTCTCTGGCTTCCTTCACCCTCATAGTTATTCGCTTTGTTCGCCGATTACGGCGATTCTTAACTTGCCCTTCATATAGGACACGGACTTTTTGGTAGTGGTAAGATAACTATTTTATTAAAAATACTCGTATAAAAGTAGTAATGGAAAATTGAAATTTAGTCGCAAGATGCAGTGATGGCAGTTGGAGTAGGTATCTGACTGAATGGTGGCTACGGAAGGGATACCGCAATAGTGGAAGTCCAGAACAAATATGTGTTGACGATGTTGTTAAGTGCATAGGTAAGACCTAGCCAAGATTGGCTCAGGATAGGGATATGTGGCGTAAGAGGGAGGAAATTGATGAGTGGGTGATATTAGTTGTAAGTAAAGCGACGCTGATACAGAATTCAAATATACCATTTCAGGAAATCGACAATCACTGTGTAACTAAATGGGTGAGTGACAGATATAGGGAGCTCTTCATTTCAGTAATGCTCAAAGCTATCGTATGGTGCAAGTTGTTGAATTTTGGAATGACTCGCTAAAGATTATATGAATTCATGTGATCGTGTGTTTAATATGTATAAATTTGTGTCAGTTAGTCTATAATTAAAAATATTGTTATCAGTAACATGAAAAACATTTTTTACAGCGTTTCTAAAAAATTGTTCCCAGTTGGTAAGTGCAAAATTTTGAAGTGACTCTTTATTTGTTAATTTATCTCTCTCGCCTTGATCTGTGAGAGAAAGCTTATAATTATAGCCCTGTTAAGAAACTGTCCCACTGTTGGGCACGGGCCTCCTCTCAAACTGAGAGGGTTTAGGCCATAGTCCACCACGCTGGCCCAGTGCGGGTTGGCGAACTTCACACACCTTTGAGAAACTCTTAGGCGTGCAGGTTTCCTCACGATGTTTTCCTTCACCGTTAAAGCAAGTGATAATTAATTTTTAATACGCACATGCTTTCGAAAAGACAGAGGTGCGTGCCTGGGTTTAAACCCAAGACCTCTGACTTTGCAGTCCAACGGTCTAACCACTAGGCTATCACTGCTTTTGAGAAAGCTTGACAGTGAGATAATAATATTATTTTATAATTATTGCTAAACTGTTAGGATTAAAACTCTCGCTACCGTTGATATCTTAGCCAAATCATAAAAGTACAGCAAGTCATGTAAGCGACCTTTGCGGTGGCTTTTAGTTAGGAACTCTACACATTAGAGAGACCGTTCTTGTATCACAACCGCTGGGTAAACTGACCCTTGTAACTATCGCTTTTACACTAGTCTCCCAATACTAATACAGTCCGTAACAGCTTACCTAACAACTTTATTATCAACAACCTCTTCTTAAGTCAAAATAGGTCCACTGCAAAACATAAGCCTCAAAAGGCATAGTCATAGGCGGGACGGTATTTATTTTTTAGAGTTCAGCTTTCAATGCGTAAAACAGAACCATTACTATGTGGTTCTTCTGTATGTCAGTTCATTGGCGAAGGTCAGTGTTTCTCTAGAACGGGTAGAGGTATAAAATTAAATCATCAAATACATCATGAAATTTGGCAAAAAGCAATGTTTTATAGTACAAATAAACGTAAATATTCCCAAAATGTAATTTTTTGCAATTATGTCACACTAGTTGTCGTGCGCGGTTGCCCACACGTTGCTTTTGTAATGTCTTTCTATCTATATCATCACGGCAGATCCCTTGCGTGGTAGGCAGAGAGTACAGAGTTCCAACAGGTTCTTTCCTTACAGACCTTTCTGGCTTCCTCTACTCTCATAGTACACCCTCACCGGTTACGGAGACTCTTGACTTGCCCTTCAAATAAGACACGATCTATTTGGTCATTGTAAGATAGTCTAGGTCTCCCCCGGTATCTACATCCTTCCACTTTCGCATTGTATATCTGTTATTTCATTCTTTCATCCGATATTCATTCTAAACGTCCGAACCAACGGCATCATTCATTTTCATCATTTTGTAATGTTTTTATAAATAAAATAAATAAACACCGTCACGCCTATATTCCCTCAGCAGGGGTGGTAGAGGTGTACTGCGTACACCTACTTTTCGCCAACGATGTTAGTTCCCATGTAATAGGGGGCGAGCCTATTGCCATATACCGGACACCATTTGAGACTACGAACTTATACTCGGATTTTTTTGATAGAAAATCTACATTTGTCCGATCTAGGATTTGAAGTCACGACCTCGTGATCACAAAGCAATGCGCTTTGCCACTAGACCAACGAGGCAGACTAATGTCATATTACATATTATCTTATTATTTATCATCAGCCTATAGCAGTCCACTGCTGAACATAGGCCTCTCCAAGTACACGCCACTGGGTACGATTCTCGGCTACTCGCATCCAGTTTCTGCCAGCCGCCCTACGAAGGTTATCGCTCCACCTAGACTGAGGGGGTCCTGCATTACGTTTGCCAGTCCGTGGTCTCAACTCAAGAACTCGTTTGTCCCAGCGGTCAACGGTTGTTCGGCTAATGTGACCAGCCCATTGCCACTTCAGCTTACTAATCCGGTGGGTTATGTCGATAACTTTAGTTCTCTGTCGAATTACTTCGTTCCGGATTCTATCCTTCAGAGAAACTCCGAGCATAGCCCTTTCCATAGCTCGCTGAGTGACTTTAAATTTATGGACCAGTCTAACCGTGAGCGTCCACGTTTCGGCTCCATAAGTCATAACTGGCAGGACTCACTGATTGAAGACTTTTGTTTTTAGGCTTTGTGGAATAGATGATGTAAATACTCGATGTTATTTCCCAAATGCCGCCTAGCCCAGCCGTATTCTTCTGTTGACCTCTTTCCCGAAGTTGTTTTTCCCCAACTGCAGAGTTTTCCTTAGGTAAACATATTCTTGAGCAATGTCGAGTATAGCGCCATGTACTGCAACATGCTACAGTACTACATGTCGGTTAAACATTACCTTGGTTTTGTCTAAGTTCATGCGATGACCTATGCGTATGGAAGAATCGGCTAGGCTGGTCAGCATCTGTTGTAAATCCTGCAACGTTTCGGCCATAATGACGATGTCGTCTGCAAATTTAAAGTGTAAGATATGACTGCCATTAATGTTTATGCCATGGCCTTCCCAGTCCAGCGTCTTAAACATATCCTCCAATGAATCTAAAAAAAAATAATTGGGGGAAATAACGTCCCCTTGTCTCACACCTCGATGTATTGGGATAGTGTTCTCGTCTGCTGGTTTTGTATCTAGATGGCCATTGTCGCAGCGTTATAGAGACTTCTTAACACTTGGATGTATCGCCAGTCGACTTGGCGTCGTTGCAAGAATTCCAGAACTGACCCGGTCTCGATCGAGTCAAAGGCTTTCTCATAGTCCACGAATACTAAGAACAGGGGCCGATTATACTCTTCAATCTTTTGTATAATCTGCCGTCTAATGTGAATGTGGTCTATGGTTGTGCCCCTATGTCTAGCCTTCGTGGACTATGAGAAGGCCTTTGACACTGTCAAGACCTGGTCAGTTCTGGACTCCTTGCAACGATGCCAAGTTGATTGGCGATACATCGAGGTGATGAGATGCCTTTTTGAAGCTGCAACGATGACCGTCCAAGTACAGAACCAGCGGACTGAACATATCCACCTGCGCCGCGGAGTGCGCCAAGGTGATGTCATATCACCAAAACTGTTCACCAATGTACTGGAGGATATGTTCAAGACGCTGGACTGGAAAGATCGCGGCATCAATATAAATGGCGTATACATCTCTCACCTGCGATTTGCAGACGACATCGTCATCATGGCTGAAACGTTGCAAGACCTACAACAGATGCTGGACAACCTTGCTAATTCGTCTCAGCGAATCGGTCTCCGGATGAACTTAGATAAAACTAAAGTTATGATCAACAAGCATGTTGACCTGGGACCGATCGCCGTAAACGGAGCCCCCCTCGAAGTTGTTTCTGAGTACGTATACCTAGGGCAGGTGCTCCAACTGGGTAAAAACAACTTCGACAAGGAAGTTAAGAGACGGATACAGCTGGGCTGGGCAGCATTTGGGAAACTCCGTCGAGTCTTCTTATCGCCCATACACCAATGCTTAAAAACGAAAGTTTTTAATCAGTGCGTCCTACCTGTAATGACATACGGAGCCGAAACGTGGCCACTCACTGTGCGGCTTGTCCACCAGTTCAAGGTCGCTCAACGAGCTATGGAAAGAGCTATGCTCGGAGTTTCTCTTAGGGATCGAATCCGGAACGAAGTTATTCGTCAGAGAACCAAGGTTACCGACATAGCTCAGCGAATTAGCAAGCTGAAGTGGCAGTGGGCCGGTCACATATGCCGCAGAACCGATGGCCGTTGGGGCAGACTGGTTCTTGAGTGGAGACCGCGTGTCGGCAAACGTAGTGTAGGGCGCCCTGTAGCTAGGTGGGGCGACGATATTCGTAAGGCAGCGGGCAGGGATTGGAGAAGGAGAGCGGAAGATCGAGCTCAGTGGCGTGCCATGGGAGAGGCCTACGTCCAGCAGTGGACTGACACGGGCTGATGATGATGAGTGCCAGTTGCTCTGATGAAGTGTTGGGTGGGTTTTCACGTCGTTCCCTCATAAGCCGCAGTGTCTCCTCCAAGAACTTCGTTTTCTTACTTATACGTCGCATTTCACAGAATCTCGTACCTTCCTCCCTGAGGATTTCAACCACATTTGTAAGGGCCGGGTCTACGTCATTTGTGGTTTCCATGGTAACGAATCGGTTCTCCAGATTTGACTGAAACGCTTCAGATCCTACTACGGTTTGGAGGAGGTTGGGCTGGAGCCTGGCGAAGGCCAGAAGAAGATCAAACGAAACTCGAAAATCAAACTTTGATGAAGATCAAACGGACTCGCTCGAGCTAAAAGTTGATATTCCGTGAGCCTCTGACAAGTCGGTGATCGATGCCGGTATTAAACCTGTTGATCACTGAGACATCTCTAAATATGTGCTTCTTTTCCGTTATGATGAAGTCAATCTCATTTTTAGTCCTAGTGTCCGGGCTTTGCCATGTCCACTTTCTTTGGGGCATTTTCTTAGAGAAAGAGTTCATCAAGGAAAGCTCCTCTTTCTCAAGAAAGTTGAAGAGCATTTTCCCTCTATGAGTCGTTATACCGAAACCGTGAGATCGTACTACCGATTTGTTGCAATTTTGTACTCCCACTTTAGCGTTGAAGTCCCACATGATAGCGTTGTAGTGGGCCTTAGTGGTGGAGTGTAAGGCCTTTGATATGTCCTCGTACATATCTTCAACTTTGTGGTCAGAGTGTGCTGAAGTCGGTGCGTAAGCCTGCATAACCTTTAGGCTATACCTTTAATTAACTTAATAACAAGATATGCTACCCTGTTCGACACACTAGACACTTCTACAACGTTGCCAGAGAGGGTTTTATTGAACAGGAACCCTACGCCGCCTTGGGATAGCTGATCGCCTTCTCTGAAGTACAAAAGGTGGCCTGATTCTAGGGTAACGGTGTCCCCTCTCTTTCTTTGGACTTTACACAGTCCCAGAACGTGCCACCTTATTCCTTCGAGTTCGGATTCCAGTTGCGCCATGTGCTCGTCAAGCCGTAACGTGCGTCCATTAAACGTCGCCAAGGTCAGTTGATTTTGGCGGCCTTTCGTAGCCCGAGGATTCTTCGCATTCACTACCTTGCCGTTACCGTGACCGCCGCCGTGATCCGGAATAGCAGCGCGGCCGGGAACTGGAGGCCGTCGTTCATTTTGGCTTGCCATTTGGAGGGTTTGGCCGTAATCGCCACGCTGGGCATGCGGGTTGGCGATAGCAGTGTGTAACTCTTCGCATCGGTGCCGCTGCTGCCCGTCACCGATCTGCGGCATTTAGTCACGCAGTTTTATTTTGTTATAGTTATACCGCCATTTTTCGGTCATCAGAGCCTCGTTTGTTGATCAACAGAATGTACCACGAGAAGGTGAGGATGACTTGGAGCCATATGGTGGTATTTGACTCCCTTACATCCCTATCATCTTCATCATCATCTTATTATTATTGAAATACAATATAGCCTAAAAGGATTATTAAAATCGGTCATGTAGTTTCAGAGTTTATCATTATACAAATAAGCTGTTTATAATATTAGTATAAAAGAATAAACAAATCCTCGAACTCGATGCAAATCTATGTAGATACACATGCACGTTCGCATTTTTTGAGATGGGAAAAAAACATTGAACTCGCGACACTGTTTCCGTTACCGACACCTCTGTATTTAAGTATGTAAATATATTGTGTATGTACGTACATACACATGCACGTTGGCATTTTTTGAGATGGTAAACAACCATTGAACTCGCGTCACTGTTACCGTTACAGACACCTCTGTATATAATTATGTACGTACATAGATACATTAATTAATTTTCATATTTCATGTATTTATAAATTTATGACGGTTCAAAAAATATAAACGTATTTGTTCAAGTTTTCACTTCTGTCGGCACTCCCGGAGTGCCACTGTTTTTTATTCTCCATATCTTTTTACAAGCTTTTATTTAACTTGCACTGTTCCTATGTGTCTTGCCGGTTGAAATTTTGTGATGCGTTTTTCAAGCACTTGCCGGTATCGATTGAGCCGAAATTTGGCATACATATGTATGTAAGTTTGGTGATAGTGCGATAATATGGTACCATGGAGCTGGTCTGATGATGGAGCCGGAAGGTGACCAACGGAACTCAGCAAGTACTCAACATAACCATGTCGTCTTTGGACTTGTTTGATTTGTCTTGACAAGTAAAATAGACCTAGATGGTGTCCAAAGTCTGATGATGGAGCCGAAAGATGGCCAATGGTATTTCCTTACCAAGCAAGATATCTCAATTGTGTTTTTGCAATACATGCTTGTTTTTAAAAGATCTTTTTTAATTAAATTTATTTGGTTTGCAGGCGTCATATTTAAATACTATTTCCTATGTCACTCCCATAGTTAGAAGAATCTGAACGGCACTACATATGTTAGAATCCATCACGCCATTTAGACCGCACAGCGTGTCCATAACATAGATATGTTAGTTTGCTAAAACTACTATTATTACCTTTGTAGTTAGCAATAGTAGAAATTAGTTTCAAATTATTGATGTAATAATGCATAAGTATATTCGGCCGTTTTTTGGCTGTCATTTTATTCGTCATCCGTTATCTAGAAGGTATATATGTTCTTTTTAGCGTTTCGACGGCAAACATGATACAATTATATGGATCCGACCCAGAAAGCAGCCACACTAACAACATTTTCGGAAGCAGACATCATGCTGCGTGCAGGTGCTAGAGCACGCAGTGCAGTATATAAGGTGAGACATCGTTTGGGTTACACCACACAAGCACTCCAGATTGGTACTTTCATAGAGTTTCCATCTAAATATATTTTCCTTTCTCCGGCTAACCTAGGTCCGAAGTCCATTTAAAAACTTCCAGACCGAATCCGATTATATCATAATTCTGTTCATACATATAGCCATGCAGAAATATTACCACTTGGATTACAGTACCATCCTTCAAGTTCACTTGGGTAAAAATTCTGTCGCGATCTCCATCACACAGCACGGTGACAACTCTTTGTCCGACCGTGTCGTTTTTAATTTAGCTCCAGGCGTGTCTGCTATGAATAGCGCAAAGTTCAAAGGGCACTGCGTCACGATACCTTTTCAGGGCTTAGCACGAACAGATTGACGTTAGGGTAACGCTACCGAGTTAATATTCTATCCTTTTCAGACTACACATTTACTTAATAAAGATGAACGTGGCAGTACGCTTTTTGACATTGTTTTGCTATGTTCAGTCTGTTTTTGCTAAGACCTCTGCAGTTCTGAAGCTTACAAACCAACAATCGGACTTCATATAAACGTTTTCGAAGAATCAGGCTCTCACGTACATGTGTGTTATTTAATATATTAGTAGTGTGAATCACGATACTTCACTGTTCTTATTAAGCTCTCTAAAGCCTAAGAAGGAACAATAAGTTTTACTAACGTTATCTAAGAAATATGGTGTTACGTTATTCTTTATTTAGTTATTGTTAGTGTAAAACGAATGACATATCAACTCGATATCGTTACGCTAACATCAGTCCGTTCTTGCTAAGAACAATCAATTGGTTAAAGTAACGTTGTTGAAGAAGCGTGCTGACACGTTCATGTTTATTTACTAACTTACTAGTGTGAAAAGGATGGCATATCAACTTGATAGCGTTACGATAACGTTTGATCTATTTGTGCTAAGCCATCTGCTCGATCATCGCTTCGCTTAAGTGATTGAAAAATCCACGGCTTTACCGTAGATTGTATTACAAATGTGATTGGTGACTTTAAGAAAGCACAATGACTATGAAAAGAACTGGACAAATAATGCTTGCGCTTTAAGGAATCAGTAAAAGTGTCGCTAGATGTCGCAATATTAATTTGACATACATATGTCATGGATAGAATGTATAATACAATGGATTGCGCACTCTGCGAAAAAAAACGGGATGACAAGGATACTTACTGAGAGCTCTAAGTCACTTTCTGAATAGGTTGACCAAACATTGGTACGATTATGGTCTTGTTGACATATAATTAACGTATAATTCTAGGGCACTGTTTATTGCCGTAATTCTTTCTTCCTACTTATACGCCACATCTTAAATGAGTAGTAGTCAAAGTACAAAGACATTTTTTTCAGAATGTGTAAATTCAGCTCCTAATATCGCAACCATTTTGGATAGTCTCCTAGAGCCGGTTTTCTGTATCTATAAGGGTTGAGATAGCTGCCCTTACTGCCCTATTCTAATACATTCTGTATATAAGGACGAATTGAGAACCTCGTTCGTTTCGAACTCGGTAATAAATGTATTAGTTCTATGGTCACCGTACTGCATCGTAATGGGTACGAGCGTGACACCCGGTGTCCCCCGCTTCTAGTTATTGCTCTCACTTATCATGGTTTCTCGAGTTGTTTAAATCATAGAAAATTCAATGATGTGTCTGTGAGTAAGAGTTTAATTTTCTTTGCCAATTTTTGACAGTAATCAATCCTTTGTTTTATATTCATGGTGTACGTACATACACAATATATACACATTCTTATATACAGAGTTGTCGGTAACGGTAACACTGTCGCGGGTTCAACTGTTTTTTCCCATCTCCAAAAATGCCCAAAGCGCCTAAAGAAGTTATCACTTCAAAAAGTATTATAACAATATGGATTTTTGATAAAATTTGTTCTTGCATTTTAAATATTTTAATAGATTATTCTAATCTAAGTTAAATATTGACACCGGCAATAAGTCGTTATAGTAAAAATTTCATACAACCTAAAATACACCTGTAGAAATCGTCGATTTTATGCAATAATATGTTTTAAACCTAGCACAAAATATTATACACGGCTTTCATTCTATATGTAAGCTTAATAGTATTTAATTGCTGAAAGAAGCAGGTTTATTCTTGCATACTCTTTTATATCATAGTATCAATATTCTTATAACAAAAACTTTAGTTATTTTTGAAATTAATTAATTAAATTCTATCTATCTATCTATCTATAACCTCACGCCAGATCCCTTGCGGGGTAGGCAGAGAGTACAGAGTTCCAACAGGTTCTTTCCTTACAAACCTCTCTGGCTTCCTCGACTCTCATAGTTCGTCTCATACACGCTCGCCGGTTACGGAGACTCTTGACTTTTCCATCAGATAAGACTTGGTTTATTTGGTCGTGGTAAGATAGTCTAGGTCTTCCCCGGTACCTGCATCCTTCCACTTTCACATTGTACATCTGTTTTGTCATTCTTTCCTCTGGCATTCTTTCTATATGCCCGAACCAACGGAGCATGCCCTTTCTCATCTTTACACCGATACTATCTTTCATACCTACTCGCTGTCTTACTATGCTGTTGCTAATGCGGTCGGTCAGCTTCACTCCGCACATCTTCCGCAGAGGTCGCATTTGTACCGCATTTATCCTACTTTCATTCTCCTTCTTACATACCCAGCTCTCGCTACCATATAACAGCGTTGGGACAAGAACTCCGTTATGTATGGCCAGCTGCGCCTTATGGCTTAAGTGCCGGCTCCCGAGTAGCTTTCCCATCGCACCATTCACTCTGTTCCCTGCACTCACTCTTCTCTCTATGTCAGCGGTGTATTTCCCATCCTTACTGAAGGCGCATCCCAGATATACAAACTCATTCACTTGCTCCAGCACATCGTTACCAACCACAATCCTTACATTCGTTCTGGTTTCTTCCCTTTCAAAAACCATAATCTTGGTTTTCTTCACATTCAAGTGTAAGCCATTGATCATGCAGTCGTCTTTCATAACTGTGACTAGTGTTTGCAGATCAGTGGCTGTTGGCGCTATTAAAACCGCGTCATCTGCATAAAGTAGATGGTTTACCACTAAGTCACCAATTTGTACACCTTCATTTATCGCTTTCAGTCTTTGAAGACTTTTGTCCAGATATATTATAAACAGTCTAGCGGACAACACGCAACCCTGCTTGACGCCGATTTTAACGTCAAACCAGGGTGACCTGTTACCACCCACCCGTACGCATGCCTTGCAGTCCACATAAGTGGACTGGACGGCTCGCAACAGAGTGCCATCTATACCATACTCTGGCAAAATGTCCCAGTCTCTTTCGCACAACTCTGTCAAATGCCTTCTCCAGATCTACAAAACCGCAGAAAATCTTCCGCCCCACTGCCAGATGCTTCTCTACGATGTTGCGGAGTGAGAAGACTTGATCCGAACATCCTCTTCCAGACCTGAAACCCCCTTGTGCCTCGCACAACATAATTAAATTCGTTGCAGTGAATTTAGAGATTAACTAATCCTGCTTCAAGAGATATACTGGCTGGTAACTAGAAATACAAAATCAAAGCACAATTTCCACAACAAATTTGTTCTAGCTGAATTGTCTGAAAAATTACAACAAATTTCGGCTACCCTAATATTGCTTCATAAGGATTATGGAACAGCCAATCTAAGAGCTTTTGTCAACGTCTCTTCCACAAAAAGAGGTGGATTAACAGATTTTAATCTTAATATACCTCTTAGAAGACAATTTTTATAGCGAAGTGGAGGCTTCTTAAAACGTTGATGCCTTTGTAAAGTTTTCGACTTTTGAGAGCTTAGCACGAACAGATTGACGTAAGCCGGACGCTATCGGGTTGATATGCTATCCTTGTCACACCATAAATTTACTAAATAAACATGACAGGGATATTTTGTTTAATCATCAGCGTTACGCTATCGTCAATCTTTTCGTGTTAAGCAAAATGAGTCGAGTTGTCGAGAAATCGTCCAGTTTTATTCATCTATATCATCACGCCAAATCCCTTGAAGGGTAGACAGAGAGTGCAGATTTCTAACAGGTTCTTTCCTTACAGACCTCTCTGGCTTGTTTCACCCACATAATTCGTCTCATACACGCTCGCCGGTTACGGAGACTCTTGATCTGTCCTTCAGATAAGTCACGGTCTATTTCTGTATCGTTTGTCGTTATATAGTAACATTTCAGTGCAAAAAGGATGGCATATAAACTTGATAACATTACGCCAACGTCCATCTCTTCGTGCTAAAGCCTCAGATAATTGTGAAACAAGTAATATTCTACAGGCTCAACTTTTTTTATGGCATTTCTTTTAAAGAAAATCAACATTTTAATTTAATAGCAATTAGGGTGGAGAAGAAAAAGGGTTCATACTAATTTTGGACTTTAGTCTTCGAATAATAAATTGTTGTAAGTTTAACTTAATGACATCTTAACCTAGTGAACTTACGGTCTGTAATATTATAGTCTTTTTCATTAAACAAGGGTACGGTCATGTTTGATCAAATATCATTTCACGCATTTACATTCAAGAATATTAAAAATAGGGAATTAAGAAAATAAACAACAAAAATAAATCAAAAATGTACTTTAATTCCCATTTAGATCATATACTGTTTAAAAATTTCTTGTTATATAAATTCCTATATATCAAGTAAATATTATATCTTTGGTAAAAACGATCATCACACTACTCACACACACAGTTTTATTGCATTTTTACTTTATTAATTATTATCAATTAATATAAATCTATGAATATAACATGCATTTACGAATACAATTCCGGAATCAGCAAAAAATTACGAAAAATCTCAATAATGTTGAGTTAATATCACTATAAATAATGTTGAGTTAATATGAACTAATAAAACATGTATAGTTTTATTAGTAATAATATTAACTCAACATTATTGAGATTTTTCGTAATTTTTTGCTGATTCATAAAAATTACGAAAAATCTCAATAATTTATTTATTTTTATTTATTTATTAAGGTAAAGGAAACAAACAGTACAATGCAGAAATTAATAAGGTACACATAAATTATAACACATTCACCAATAAAGTTTCCAATAATGAAAATAAACAACTATGTACGGCCGGTAGAATTGAATAATTGAAAATAACACTTATAAAAATGTTTTTAACAAATTTGTTGCCTTATTCTAAGTTCTTTCTTAAACCTAGAAACTGACAAATGAAAGATATCGATATCATTGAATTTGCTGTTGTAGCAGCTGGCACTGCGTATTATAAATTTATTCTTTGTATGGACGGTTCTGGCAAATGGAACATGTAAAACCTCTTTATAGCGGGAAGTCGGCCTTCGACAACGCAGACCTATTTTGCTGAGCAAATAAGGAGAATCGGTCAAATTATGAAGTAATTTGTATATAAATATTATATCTCTCTGTGTACGACGATTTTCTAATGATGTTACACGCTTTACTTGAAAATTAGAGTTAGGCGTGTTTATTTGTCTAAAGTTAGGGGTGTTTATTTGTTTAAGTTAGGGGTGTTTATTTGTCTAAAACTTTACATGTTTTATTAGTAATGATATTAACTCAACATTATTGAGATTTTTCGTAAATTTCTGCTGATTCCAGAATTGTATTCGTAAATGCATGTTATATTCATACATGTATGTTAATTTTCAATATGTATGCGCTTGTTTGAACTTAGTTTCATACTGCTGTATAAAGCTCTTGTCGTGGGCGTTAACAACTGCGACACTGTGCTTCACTACTGTAGTTGTTTACGTTCATGGTTTTTCCAAATGTAATTAAGTTCTAATAAAATAAATATATTATTTACTACAAGGCAAAATTTGCCTAATTATTTAAGAAGATTTAAAACGTAATACGACTATACTACTCAATTATGTAAATTGGAACGGTTTACGTTTTAGGGACTGACGAAATTAAATCTTTATAATCAATACATTGTTTTTTAAAATGTACAAAATCGATTACGAATTTTTCCACGATTATATTATTATATGTATCCGATTGAGAAACATAGTATACTCATGCTCAGGAAATTAATAAAAAAACCTGAATGCTCAATTTCGATATATTTCAATAGACAGATTCATAGATTTTTCAATAACAATTCACGTAAGCGACAAATTAAGCGATCTATCAGACGTTACTTCTGATCAATCGCTTGATTCGTAAATAAATAACGGTAATCTTGAATTTTGTTTTCTATGTGTTCCTAAATTATTATTATTAATATCGATTCATTCTTCGTTATAAATTATCTCGATACGAATTCAATCTAATATTACCACAATTCTAGAAACGTCAAATTCCAAACGTCACCGTACCCATGTCTTGTAAAATGACTATAGTGGCTTGATATTCTCTGTTTTTCAAATAGTTTCCACGTTTTTGTTTTTGCTTAGCATAATTGAATATGTTGCTAATAATTTGCTATTGACAATGTTTAGCAGTTCCAGAAAACGTGGAGTAGCCGGGCCCCCTACAAGATGGACTAATGAACCAGTGAGGGTCGCGGGTAAATATTGGGTGTATATACAAAACCAGTCGTCGAGGTGATTTTTGGGGGAAGACTTTGTCCTAAAGTGGTCTTCTTTCGGATGAAGATATAACCAACGCTTGTATAATAAAATGTAATATTGATTCGAAAAATTGTGATTGTTAGACAACTAACGTTGGTGATAAATGATAAAAAAAATATATATATAAAAAAAAGTCACGCCTATATTCCCCAAGCGGGGTTGGCAGAGGTGTACTGTATACACCCACTTTTCGCCGATGATGTTAGGTCCAATGTAATAGAGGGCGATCCTATTGCTATATACCGGGCACAATACGGAATTTTTCGATAGAAAAACCACATTTTTCCGACCTAGGATTTGAACGCTGGACCTCGTGATTGCAAAGCACATTATTGGCCACTAGAACAACAAGGCAGTCAGACTGTACTGTGACGCGAACAATTTTTTTGATACTTAGATATTTTAGATGAGACATTCGTAGCGCTGTGTGACCGCGGTGTTTTTAGTATGATTGTGTGATTACTAAGGTTAAGCAGTGTTCGACTCGGTTGGCATGAGATGGGTGACCGTTCGTGGCCTTTTCATATTCGAGCGGCTCCGTGCTTCAGATGACATGTTAAGCCGTTGGTCGCGGCTACGACGCAATGTGGTAGACGTTGGGCCAAGTTGGAGATCTTATAGGCGGCTTGATAAATTACAACAGCAGGTGGCCACAAACCTGCCTCCACCGCACCGCACAACTTCGTGGTCATCAAGTTACTCGACATTTTTAGTTAGAAATGGCTCGTTCTAGAAATATTATTTTAAACGAGCTGTTACTCTTGGCTACGCATGCGTTTATTTTATAATTTGATTTGATATAGGTAGTCAAATATAAAGGCCGTCGTGACCTTATAAAAATATATTTTATTTTACAAATATAAACTTTATAATATATATTCAAAGTATTACAGTCTTAACAATACTTCTTAAGTTCACGCAAACGGTAGGAGAGCTAAGACGATATTGCGGTACTTTGTCTGGTGATGGGGGCATCTCCAAACAAACACGTTTACGCGGCGACGCCTACGCAGAGTGCGCCGTATTAATTCATAATTGCTTATTAATCAAAACACTTAGTGGAACTAAACCGAGACTAAACATCTAATCTAATAGATGTTTACAATGACTCATATGACAAATACGCAGTTAGAGCAAGTTGTGCTGAACCATCAAAACAGTTCTTAGAAATATTTGAATGAGCAATACTTTGTTTTTGTTGCATCATCTTCTAATGTACTTGCACTGAACTGAGTACGGGTCGGGAATATATAACTAGGTAGACCGGCCTATCTGGGATGGCACAGATCCTGTACTAACCTAAGATACCTCCATACTAAGTATTTTAAAATATATTTAGTCGTGATAGTATGGAGAAATAAACATGATCCCCTAAGAATTGTGCATTTTTTTCCTTCAACAAACGAATATGCAAAATTTCGTATCCGGGTCATTCATCGTTAAGCAGTTCATTTCCGAAGAGACAATCTTGACTGCATCATCGGTTCATGCAAGAAATTATATCTGTGTATCTAAATTAAATGTGTATAAACAATTTCGGACGCGTGCTATTAACCACAGAAGGGTTTCTTAAGGAGAGATATAAGGAGTTGAACTCGAGTCCTAGTCCTACAGAGAGGAATCAAGTGTAGGCAAAACGCATTTTAACGTATTATTCCAGCTTCCGACTAACAATAAAAACAAAAATAAAGTTTATTCCGTGATAATCTCGGATTGCTTTATTTTCCGGGATAAAAAGTATTTAATATTTTAAGGTAGGGTATAAGTTGCCAATGCCTAATTTCATTAAAGTTCGTTCAGTAGTTTTTGCGTGATTGAAACACAAACAGACAGACAGACATACAGACAGACAGACAGACAGACATACAGACAGACAGACACACAGGCGGATAGACAGACAGACAGACACACAATAATTACAAAAAAAATTCGGCCTTGTACCCCAATTATCAATCAATCAATCAATCAGCCTATCGTAGTCCACTGCTGGACATAGGCCTCTCCTAACACGCGCCATAACAGTCTCCTACCACGCGCAATTATAATTTTCAAAAAATATTCAATATACACATTTGGCTCCTTTACAGTTTTATTATATGTTTTATGTATATATAAAGACAAATCTACATAATAACGCAATAGTGTAAGGCAACTTTTGTAATGTAGTTAACTGTAACAACACCAGCACCAAATAATTTACAGGCCCACCCACCAACAAATTAGTGCTGTATCTCCAAAGTAACAGAAACAAAGGGCATATAGGGGTGCGTAGTGGCAACTTAGATGCGGGCAAGTTAAAGCCACCATTTGTTCGCGGACTTGGCGGCCGTGCAAATAGATTGTCATTAGTTTAGTGGCTGTTCCGTGAAATTTATCGCTTGAAGTAGATAAAACGTCGTTATTGTAATTGGTTAAATATTTTTGTTAAGTATTACAACCATTAATTATTGTCATTGATAGTTTTAAGTTGACAACACGCTCCTTTCCTCTCTCTCCGTCTTCACATATGCACACAGTTGGCATTGTACAATCTAATAGGTAGATGTTATCTATTGAAGTGTTCTTTTTATTTAATATCTTATTACCAATGAACAGTAGGCATTGGATACATCATATGGGATTTTACTCCAGGACGTTTAATTACATTTTGTATAATAAATAATTTGCCATGCGTTAGTCTCGCAAAAATCGAAAATGGCTAGACCGATTTCATTTTCTTTTTGTATAGCTCGCCTCAAAAAAGGAAATCGGGCAGAACCCAATGGAACCCCCAAAAATATATATATCCTGTAATATTCAACTTTTTGACTGCCACGTTGGGGATAGTGGTGAAACTGCGCGTTGCGATCACGAGGTCCTGGATTGGAACCCTATAATATTAGCCCTGTTAAGAAACTGTCCCACTGCTGGGCACGGGCCTCCTCTCCAACTGAGAGGGTTTAGGCCATAGTCCACCACGCTGGCCCAGTGCGGGTTGGCGAACTTCACACACCTTCGAGAAACTCTTAGGCATGCAGGTTTCCTCACGATGTTTGCCTTCACCGTTAAAGCAAGTGATAATTAATTTTAAATACGCACATGCTTTCGAAAAGACAGCGGTGCGTGCCTAGGTTTGAACCCGAGACCTCTGACTTTGCAGTCCAACGGTCTAACCACTAGGCTATCACTGCTTTTTTACCCTATAACAAACAAAAGTGACTTTTTTTGTTGAAAAATTCTCACTCGTAGGCATCGTAATAGACTAAACCCCTATTACATTATATAGGTTACTAATTACAACTTGTCACCAGTAACCTTTCGTTTGCATTGACAGTAGACAGGAACCTTACATTTTTTGAGGTTTACAGGTAATAAACTATCTGATTAAAAAGTTTTTACATTTACTCCGGCTGAATGATCTTTTAAGTCTTACTAGTTTCTGTCCACGACTTCGTCCGCGTTGTTTTTAAACAGAAACCTAACATTTTTCCGGGATAACAAGTATCCTATATAATAATCCTGGTGTGTGTGTCTAAAACTATCTGTGTGCCCAATTTCATTCAAATCCGTTCTGCCGTTTTTGCGTGATTGAGTTACAAACATCCAAAAATCTAAACATACAAATTTTCACATTTATAATATTATATTTTTAGGATCGGAGGTGGAACAATTATAAAAATAATAAGAACCACTCCTTTCCTAGACTAATTACATTTATTTTATAACAAATTAACAACATTTAATTTCCAATTTAAATAATTTAATAACTCACGTGTTCTTCTTCACAATCACAATTACTTGATAATGGCAAACTATCGACTAACAGAGTAACCACAAAAAAGAATCAGGACACCGTCCCTCCTAAGTTCTTCTCACACCGAGCGCTCGACCGACAATGACCCGACATACAGCGCGCACCGTCTTTTATAGGCATTAGTTTATCTCATATCTTATAATATAGTAGGTCTTATAAAGGGCGATGGAGAGAGCTATGCTCGGAGTTACCCTACGGGATCGAATCAGAAACGATGAGATCCGCAGGAGGACCAAAGTCACTGACAAAGCACTCAGAATTGCTAAACTTAAGTGGCAGTGGGCGGAGCACATCGCTCGTAGAACTGACGGCCGTTGGGGCAGAAAGGTTCTCGAATGGCGACCACGTACCGGAAGACGTGGAGTGGGTACAGCACAAAGCCGGTCGTTGTGGCGGTTTTAGGGGAGGCCTTTGTCCTACAGTGGACGTCTTTCGACTGAAGAAGAAGGTCTTATATTCTATCTATCTATCTATCTATCTATAACCTCTCGCCAGATCTCTTGCGGGGTAGGCAGAGAGTACAGAGTTCCAACAGGTTCTTTCCTTACATACCTCTCTGGCTTCCTCGACTCTCACAGTTCGTCTCATACACGCTCGCCGGTTACGGAGACTCTTGACTTTTCCATCAGATAAGACTCGGTTTATTTGGTCGTGGTAAGATAGTCTAGGTCTTCCCCGGTACCTGCATCCTTCCACTTTCACATTGTATATCTGTTTTGTCATTCTTTCCTCTGGCATTCTTTCTATATGCCCGAATCAACTGAGCATGCCCTTTCTCATCTTTACACCGATACTATCTTTCATACCTACTCGCTGTCTTACTATGCTGTTGCTAATGCGGTCGGTCAGCTTCACTCCGCACATCTTCCGTAGAGCTCGCATTTCTACCGCATTTATCCTACTTTCATTCTTCTTTTTACATACCCAGCTCTCGCTACCATATAACAGCGTTGGGACAAGAACTCCGTTATGTATGGCCAGCTGCGCCTTATGGCTTAAGTGCCGGCTCCCGAGTAGCTTTCCCATCGCACCATTCACTCTGTTCCCTGCACTCACTCTTCTCTCTATGTCAGCGGTGTATTTCCCATCCTTACTGAAGGCGCATCCAAGATATACAAACTCATTCACTTGCTCCAGCACATCGTTACCAACCACAATCCTTACATTCGTTCTGGTCTTATATTGTTGACGGTATTTAGGTGTACACAGTACATCACTACGGAAGAACGGGAGAGCCGTTTGGGGAACGTGACAGTGTTTATTTTAATACTTGTTAATATACAAATAAATTTAAAAAGACATCGCGGCTGGTCCAGTAGAAGATGGCGGGTCGAACTCGACGACTTTATAAGTTGGCCCTCAATAGCCTTAATCAAAGTGAAGTGAAAGATATGAAGGGGGGCTGTGCCCAGCAGTGGGACACCAACGTTATCATCATCGTCATCCATACACAATTTAAGAACGCTTATAATTTCATCATCTAATTTATCCTGCAACATAACACTTTTCACTCCAACGCAATGTTTCTTCTCTACCTAAAGGAAATACTTGTATTACTAAGATTGAACATTTCTAAACAATAGTTTTCACTACACTCCAGGGTCCTTACTCGCTATGACCAATTAAACACGTAACGTGGCGCGTTACAAAAACGTCATGAAATGATCTTTTAGTACAGCTCATGGCAATATTAAAAAGGACTGTGCACTCTGCAAAAAAAAACGTGATAACAAGGCCCTTAGAGCAACTTAGAGCCCTACGGCTCTTTCTAAGTAGGGTGACGAAAGTTTGGTACGATTATGGACTTGTTGACATGTAATCAACTAATAATTTTCAGGCACTGTTTATTGCCGTAATTCTTTCTTTCCACGCATATGTCACATCTTAAATGAGTAGTAGTCAGTTTTTGATTAAATTGCCCACTTTCTTGCTGACTGTAAATTTTTTTCAGAATCTGTAAATTGAGCTGCAAATATCGCAAAAAATAAGGATATTCTCCTAGGGCCGTTTTTGTGTATCTACAACGGTTGAGATAGCTGCCCTTACTGTCCCATCCATCCTGTATATAACTGAAAACCTTGTTCGTTTTGAACTCGGTAATAAATGGTTAACAGCGTATTTAAACCATATCATAAATAGGTATAGTCTGTATTAGTTCTACCTTACGGTAACCGTACTGCATCGTAACGGGTGCGAGCGTGACACCGGCCTCCAGATTATTGCTCTGATTCATCATGGTTTCTCAAGTTGTTTAAATCAGAAAATTCAAGGTTGTGTCTGTGAGTAAGAGTTTCATTTTCTTTAGCAACATTTTGACAGTACTCACTCCGTTTAGGGATATAAATTCATGGTGCAGCTATACTCAACGTGCGGCCCGCTGAGCTTTTGTGAGTGGCCCATCTGGCACAGTAGTCAACTTGTCAACCACTTTAAATTTCGCGCGGATATAGAGTAGAGTCGGGTATAATTTTATCGTGAAAAAATGAAGTTGTAATTACAATATTTCTAATTTAGTCGCAGCTTGTTGTTTTAAAGTGCCCGACGTTTCGAGTGTTATATAGCACCCATGATCACAGAAGGGACTTAGGCGTTTGACGTCCAAAAGTCGTTATTCCGGAGTACCTCAATTATTATTATTATGTATTTAATACAATTTCTTATGAAATATATATAAAAATACAAATTACAAATATTCCTATATACTATATTAAAAAAAATAAAATGAAAATATAATGACCCAAGCTACCGGTGGTCAGGGCTCCAAAGAGAAGAACCTCCCCACAATGCGCGCCGTGTCCAATACTACCGCCTTCTGTATGAGGCCCTGTAATTATTATAAGCCCATACTGTCCCACTGCAAGGCAAAGGCCTCCCCTTCCTTCTTTCACTCCTCTCCGTTTAGTGCAAGCTGATGCCAATCCTTGTTATAGGAGTCCAGCTCTTCTCGCCACCTCTTTCTGGGCCTGCCGCGATGTCAATTCCCGCCAGGTGGGACCCACATTGTGGTAATTGTGATAATCTGACATGCGGCAGACATTCAGCCCAGTTCCATTTAAGCCTTGCAGCTGAGTGGCTTACATCAACACTTTTTGTTTTGGAGCGCAGGACCGATCTTATGATACGATCCGTTAACTTAACTCCAAGAATGCTGCGCTCTATTGCTCGTTGTAACTCAAGGGGATTATATCAACTGCAAATGAAATATCAATTGATTGATCTTACAATTGAAAAATGCCCGACACTGATCCAGAGATAGTGTGGGCGTACGACATAAAATAGGTTTGACAATATACGAAATCTCAATGAGATTAAAGTTATTTAATTGTGAAAGCCAAATTGTGTCAAAATCGCATGAAGCTGCATGATAACCTTATATTATCCTCCTGCCTACTAATATTATAAATGTAAAAGTTTGTATGTTTGTGTGTTTACATAATGGGGTACTTGGATGTTTCTTATACAATCACGCGAAAACGTCTGAACGGATTTGGACGAAATCGGGCACACAGATAGTTTTAGGCATACACACCAGGATTATCATATAGGAATTTTTTTATCCCGGAAAATGTTAGATTCCTGTTTAAAGTAGAGGACAGAAACTAGTCAGACTAATAAGATCATTCAGCCAGAGTAATTGTAAACACTTTTTCTTTTTCCAAGCGTTTATTTAACTTCCAATGTTCGTATGTCTGTCTGTCTGTCTTCCTGGTTCAAATCTTGTGATTCATTTTTCAAGCATTTGCGGGAATCCTCTTGAGCTGGTGTTTGGCATACGTATGTAAAATCGATGATATTGCAATAATATGGCTGGTCTGATGGAGTCAGAAGGTGGCCTTAGAAACATGTGAATTAAACAACGTAACCCCCTCGTGTTGACTTGTAAGATTGGTATTGACGAGTAGTTTACAACCAGATAGTGTTCATGGTCTGATGAAAAAGCCGAAAGGTAGTCAATGGAACATCCAATCACGCATTATAACCCCGCCGTGTTTAGCCCCGCCGTGCTTAGGCTCGTTGGATTTGTCTTGACGAGTACTTTATACCAGGATGGCGACTAAAATCTGATGATGTTGTCGGAAGTAAGCCATAGGAACTCCTCAACTGAGCATGATATCTTCGTTGTGGTTTTGCTATAAAAGCTTGTTTTTAAAAAGGTCTTAATAAAATTATTCATTATTAAAATAAATAAACCAATATAATTAATATATATATTTTGTGGTTCGTGGCGCCATAACTGAAACGTCTTTGTGGCCCTAAAAAAAAGGTTGAGTATGACTGCTTTAATGATGTGACATACAGAATGACATTACACAATGATTTCACGAAGATATCGTACACACCGCGTTTCGTCGTAGCGGATAAGGGACCATTCAGTGTTATTTCTTTGTCTGCAAGAACGTTCCTCGTTTTGCAAAGTGAAAGGGGACTATTGTCCCGTTTGTTTAACTTTGTAGTAATATTACTCACCGAATGTAATAAAGGCACAAGTCAAAAATATTGTCATTTGAATTAGCACTATAATGTCATTAAAGTAAAGCTTAATTTCTTTTGTTTTTGTTATCTATTTCTGTCGCTATTTAATTTGCAAATCAAATTACTTGAATATGTTTGTATTCACACTATTAAGCAAACTTATTCTTAATTAAAATCTACTATAAGCTTATCGTCTTAAGGTACGGCCATACGGCGATGGCGTGGACGGTGGCTATAAGTGCCTGCAGTATTATTTTTATGGACGTGTTTACACCAACGTGTCCTGCGTCCTCCACGCGTGATTTGTGCGGCGTCTGCACGCGCGATCATAGGGAGATACCGATCGCCATCTCTGTCGCCATCGCGGACACGGGTTGACGCGTTGTTGTCACTTTTTTTTTTAAATTTGCCCCACACCAGAATTTATTCCTGTTTCGTGGGTGCGTTTACAAACATGAAAATTCACATACACAAATACCCAGACTGAAACAAATAATTGTGGGTCACACAAAGATTAGTCCCGTGCGGGGATCGCACTCGCGACTGTTAAACACAGGAGGCGGCAGTGGGCGTTGGTTTCGCCTTACCCTTATGGAACTCGGAATCTCCGAAATGTTACGTTCTGACTGCCTCGTTAGTCTTTTAGCGAATAATGCGCGTAGTGATCACGAGATCCTGGGTTCAAATCCTGAGTCGGACAAGGCGTAATTGTTCTATATATCTATCTATATCATCACACCCGATCCCTTGCAGGGCAGGCAGAGAGTACAGAGTATCCAACAGGATCTCTCCTTATACAACTTCCTGGCTTCCTCCACTCTCATAGTTCGTCTCATACACGCTCGCCGGTTACGGAGACTCTTGACTTGTCCTCCAGATAAGACTCGGTCTATTTGGTCATGGTAAGATAATTTAGGTCTTCCCCGGTATCTGCATCCTTCCACTGTCGCATGGTATATCTGTTTTGCCATTCTTTCTTCTGACATTCTTTCAATATGCCCGAACCAATGGAACATACCCTTTCTTATCTTTGTACATTTGTTGTAATTTTTGTTCAGAAAATTTTCCAAAAGCAGTCAAAGCCTGGCAATATGCCGGTTATAATGGCGACTCCTATTATATTAAGACACAGTACATTGTATCTCCACTTGGCGATCACAAAGGTGTACTATGCACATCCATCATTTGCCAATAAACGGACGATTTAGCGCAGTGGTTAAGAGCTTAAGCCGCTCCGCCCACTTTGTCTAATAGTCGCAGTTTCGATTCCCGCACGGGACAAATCTTTGTGTGACCCACAATCATTTGTTTCGGTCTGGGTATTTGTGTATATTAATTTTAATGTTTGTAAACGCACCCACGACACGGGAACAAATACTAGCATGGGACTACGTTTTTATTAAAAAACAAAATAATGTTGCTATATGTAACACCTCAATGTATTAGAGGACGAGTTTATTACCGTTAGGAATAAGTACACGGTAAATTTCAGGCCACGCAAAACCACTGATGTTCAGCTTACTTTGGTCTGGTCAAAGTAAGTTGAACATCAGTGGTTGTGCGTCCGAGGTGGGCCTCGGATTTTAGGTCCTTGTAATTGCCAGTCGAACTCTTTAATGAGCTCGTAACCCTGTGCTGCCTCGGTATTCTTAGTGAACTTTTAGGTTAAGCAGCGGTCGGCTCGGTAAGTCTCACTGGACGTATTCAAGAGGAAAATTAAAGAGCATTTCCTTTCATCATGAATTAACATATATTTATATATGTATGTATTATTTATTTTTAAATAACATAGCCCCACACTAGGATTTATTTCTGTGTCGTGGGTGCGTTTACAAACATGAAAATTCACATACACAAATACCCAGACAGGAACAAATAATTGCGGATCACACAAAGATTTGTCCCGTGCGGGAATCGAACCCGCGACTATTAGACACAGTGGGCGGAGCGGCTTAACCTCTTAACCACTGCGCTAAATCGTCCGTAAATGTTGTATATATTATTGATATATATGGATAAATAGGTACGTTAATTTATATTAGTCTAAGCGGTCGTCGTCGATCGTCGGTTAAGCAGCGGTTGGCTCGGTAAGTCTCACTGGACGTATTCAAGAGGAAAATTAAAGAGCATTTCCTTTCATCATGAATTAACATATATTTATATATTATTGATATATATGGATAAATAGATATATATCTATCTATCAATATCAACACGCCAGATCCCTTGCGGGGTAGGCAGAGAGTACAGAGTTCCAACAGGTCAGTACAGTTCCATAAATAGATATGTTAATTTATATTATTTTGTTCATTTATAGGTTGTGTATTTATGTATAGTTTTATTCCATTGGACACTTGTTACTGTCCTCTCTACTTTTCATTTCTCTATTGCTCTAAGGTTGGCTGTAAGAAAACTCAATTTTGAGTTAAGCTCACCTTTGTACATAAAATTCCTATGCAGTTGTTAATTGTGTATGTATGCGTACAATAAAGAATAAATGAGTCCGAGATGGGTGGTCGTTTGTGGCATTTTCATATTCGAGCGTCTTCGTGCTTTGGATGGCCATTTGTTCAGCTATTTGTTCCAGTTACCACTAAACCGTTATAGTCGTTAAGCCAATTTAAAAGCATAGATGGCTTGATAAGTTCCAACAGCAGGTGGCCACAAACCTGCCTACACCAATCCGCAATGGGTAGCCGCGTGATGGAGTATGACCTAACCTACTTTGGGACAGTAAAGGCAGATATTGACACAACTAAACAAAAAAAAATTAAAAAATAAACACCGTCACGCCTATATTACCCAAGCGGGGGTGGCAGAGGGGTACTGAGTTCACTTTCCACCCACCATGTTAGGTCCCACGTAATAGGGGACAGGCCTAGTGCCATATACCGGGTACAATTCCAGACTCCGGACTCATACTGGATTTTTTTCTTTAGAAACCTACATTTGTCCGACCTAGGATTTGAACCCAGGACCTCGTGATCACAAAGCAAAGCGCTATGCCACTAGACCAACGAAATTAACATAACTATTATTTTAACGACGGACGATTTAGCGCAGTGGTTAAGAGGTTAAGTCGCTCCGCGCACGGTGTCTAATAGTCACGGGTTCGATTCCCGCACGGGACAAACCTTTGTGAGATCCACAATTATTTGTTCCGGTCTGGGTATTTGTGTATATGAATTTTCATGTTTGTAAACGCACCTATGACACAGGAATAAATATTCGTGAATGACCACGACTTTTAAAAAAAATATACATTCTATTTCCAAATAAAGCTCCTATACTATTATATGAAAGTAATAACAGATATAGTGGGACAAAGATATTTTGGCCCGTGGATGAAACTGACAGGGTGTTGGTGTGAAATAAGGGTTATCAATTTGAAAAATTTTCCTACTTTCAAGGAAATATTTCAACAGGTGGGTCGGCATGGTTACTAATTAACAAAAGAACTTGGGTAAATTTTATACCAAATGGCAACACTGCGACTGTCATGAAGTGACATTTCACTTCCAATTCCATTTATAATCTATGGCTCCATCGTTAATGTCAATGTCAAGTTTGACAAGCTTAAAGGAGAAGTGACAAATAATCGGTTGAAGCCTTGTTTAAGCATGAATTGAGTGGTAACTAATCTAAAAAATTAAATTAACTTGAGCAATAAAGAAAAAGTGAGTGCAGGGAACAAAGCGCAGCGAGAGCTGGGTATGTAAAAAGGAGAATGAAAGTAAGATAAATGCGGTGGAAATGCGAGCTCTGCGGAAGATGTGGGGACTGAAGCTGACCGACCGTATTCGCAACAGCGTAGTAAGAAAATGAGTAGATAAGAAAAATAGTATCGCTTAAAGATAAGAAAGGGTATGCTCCGTTGGTTCGGGCATATAGAAAGTGCATTGCGAAAGTGGAAGGATGTAGGTATCAGGGAAGACTTAGACTATCTTACCATGGCCAAATAGACTGGGTCTTATCTGAAGGACAAGTCAAGAGTCTCCAGCGAGCGTGTATGAGACGAACTATGAGAGTGGAGGAAGCTAGAGAGGTATGTAAGGAAAGAACCTGTTGGATCTCTGTCTGGCGTGGCGATCTATATCAATAGATAGATAGAATAAAGAAAACTTTGTAACGGTACGGAAACTGGACATTTCACTTGATGACAGGGTTAATTCCGATTTGGCCCGCGGGCCGAAATATCTTTGTATGACTGTTGATAACAACATCAAAGCTCCACAACTTCAAGGTTGATACCAACGCATGAGTTCCTTGTTAGAAATTTAATTACTATCTCCCCTAAACAAACAGAGTACTCGTGATATCAATTTACTGAAGCATGTTTCTGATAGTTCCTCATTTACGACTCATAAGTGTTTTAAAGCTAGGATTTGGCTTAGGAGTTAAACGGCGCGGAAAACGTTTTGCTTCTTACACGCCAACGTTTCAAAAATATCTCTCATTTCTATTTTTAGCAGTCTATGACAAACTCAAATGAGAAGGTTATATTTTTAGCAGTCAATGTATCTATTTAGGTATGTTGTACCCCTAAACTATTGACCCGAATTGCAAGAATGAAGCTTCAGTTGATTATGTAGTTGAGTCCGGGTGTGCGGCTACACATTATAAGAACTAAATTAAAATAAATCCAAAAAGTAGTAGTTTCTTATTTTTTTTTATTTGCTATGGTATTGAGTGAGATGTCAAATGACAAAAGAGAAAATTATGAGTTTTTAAATATAGATTTAGTTAATAGATAGAAAAACAATTATATTATATCTATCTATTTCTAGTTCTTTCATTACATAACTCTCTGCCGTCCTTCAGTCTCATTTTATTGTATATTATACAATTACACAAGCTGTAACACAATAAATGGAAGACCTGAGAGTAGTTTGTTCTAAATTGATAACTAAATTGATTCCAATATTTTTTTAAGTATCTTAAATTTTTTTATAGATACACACCGTCACGCCTATATTCCCCAAGCGGGGTTGGCAGAGGTGTACTGAGTACACCCACGTTTTGCCGGCGATTTTAGGTCCCATGTAATAGGGGGCGAGCCTATTGCCATATACCGGGCACAATTCCAGACTCCTGACTCGTACTGGGAAGTTTTTGTTAGAAAAACTACACTTGTCCGACCTAGGACTTAAACCCAGCAAATCGTGATCTCAAAGCGTTGCGCTTTGCCACTAGACCAACAAGGCAGTCAAAGTCAAGTCACGTTATTTATTTGCAAAAAATACTTTTACTCCTTCAGTGCGCTAGACGCTAAGCTAAATTTATTCTCGATTAATAGTGCTAAGGAGATTTCAAATGCATTCCTAAAACTTATTTCTCAAAACGCACACATAGTCGTACAACTTTCATTGTTAATTGGGGTATCTATCTATCTATAACCTCACGCCAGATCCCTTGCGGGGTAGGCAGAGAGTACAGAGTTCCAACAGGTTCTTTCCTTACATACCTCTCTGGCTTCCTCGACTCTCATAGTTCGTCTCATACACGCTCGCCGGTTACGGAGACTCTTGACTTTTCCATCAGATAAGACTCGGTTTATTTGGTCGTGGTAAGATAGTCTAGGTCTTCCCCGGTACCTGCATCCTTCCACTTTCACATTGTATATCTGTTTTGTCATTCTTTCCTCTGGCATTCTTTCTATATGCCCGAACCAACGGAGCATGCCCTGTCGGTGCCCGGTATAAAAGTTCTTAAAAAAGGGTAAAAACATTTAAATTTGGAAATTTGGTTTTCGTTTTGAATTTATCAAGCAATTCTCTAATCGGGGTATCCGAGGACTTGCGTTTATTATTACACCTTGTATATTTTAGCGTCTATTCCGTAGTCGGATTAAACTGTTTTCTTGTTCTTGAAAGAAAGTGCAGAGATGGGTTCATCTCGTCCAACTACTATCTATCTCCAGCCGAAAGATGTCCACTGCTGGACAAAGGCCTCTTCTAAAGACCTCTATAACGGCCAGCTTTGTGCTGAAAGCATCCAACTTCTGCTGCAACTTCTTCTGAAAGCATCCTGCGACCTTTCCAAGGTCGCCAACTACCGCCACCAAAATTATTCCGAGGTGTTTTGTATCTCGCACTTCCATTAATCTTGAAGCGATGTACAGAGGTGGACAGACTATAGTAATTTGTAATTGGGGTGGTGTTGGTTTTAGTAATATAATAATAATAAATACTATTAATAAAATCAGCCTATACTATTCCGTTGCTAAGCAAAGGCCTTCTCTCACAAATAGAGATGAGAGAAGTTAGACCCTTAGAATAATATCCAGAAGCCGCGTCCAGACGTAATTGCAGTCCAGACGTCGCGTGGTGAAGCCACAAATTGAACAAACCCCTTGCACTCACCGCAGTTCCCACCTGCGTAATGTTGGAAGTCTGGAGATATTACCACTTTTTGGGGCAAATGTTGATGACATTAGAGATTATTAACTAAATATTAAAACCATGATGTAGTAGTTAACTATATTAGTACCATTTAGTACTAGAACTAATAAAGTCCTCAGAAAATAAAAGTAGGGAAAAATAAAATTGTTTTACTAGCAACACTAACAAAATTGACGCGTTTTTTACTATGAGAATTACAGATGGAAGAATTAATTCGATATTTTAATAATATGGCACCTGAATGTGCTAGTGATTTATGAAATGTGATCCTATTATGTTTCTTTTTGAGCTCAACAGCATTTTTACAGAAGGGCACGACACAAGACGGCATAATTTAATTTGACCAGCGCAGAGCACGTTATTTCGCACGACGGTCACCAAATGACTACTCCAGTGAACGTGTGACTACTTGCTTTGTCGGTAGTAAATGTTGCTTCACTTTGGTGTGCGCCCGCGGCTTCTAGATTATATTTATTTTAAGGTTAGACCAGACACTACCACGCGGATCCAGTATAGATTGGTGGGGAGGTTTGTACCTGCTGTAAGAACTTATCAAACCACCTATAAGGCATCCAACACAGTTTAGCGTGACGCCACATTAACTGCAGATACATTTGTTCACGATTTCGGGCCCCAATGTTATGTGGAACAACCGAACCGGGCATGACTACGAATCATTAGCAGACAGAATTTTCCGATCAAAAAGTTATCGCTTAGCTGACTTAGGATTTAGAACAACTAGGAAATCATAAAGACCAAGTCAGTACAGAAAGGTACGTTCATCCGCAGGTTGTCAAACTTCGAAAGTTTTAACAGAGAGATCGAAGGGCCGACCACTTACCATAAAAAAAAATGATACGGCCCCTGTATAAAAAGGAAATGATGACCGATAAAAGGCATTTAGAGGAACATTTTATTAACCGTATCAATTTGAACGGCACAATAAATTTCTCTTTGGAGCGTGTGCCGCATTGCGGAAGGCGTCGGCTGTCTTTGCCACAATTTGTAAGAATTAAAATCGTGTTCCACTGACACTTTCGTGGGACACAGAATCTCTTTATACAGTAGGTCAATAGAGTTTTTCGTATGATAGATATTTTTTGTTTTGTCTCTGACTTCATCCTCGTATATTCGTCTAAGAATTGGCAGGATTGGTCTCAATAAAGGCTTTCACCTAGTTTAAGGACCACTAGAATATTATGTTTATCTTTAAGTGTGCAATTGATAACAGTCATAGTTAACATACAATGTACGATATAACTAAAATTAAAATATTTGAGAGAATATTTATGTAAACAAATCAAACTATACCGTTACAGTTTCCCCACCGATCCCAATATCCTGGCGTAGTAGCCTAATAACCTCATTACCTTCACATAACAAAAAAAAAAGAAATATAGTTCCAGTACGCGCCACCGGCAACAAAAGGATGGCGCCACACACACCGTCTCTAAAAACAAGTAAAAAAACCAAGGCATCAACCTCAAAATCCCCCGGGTGAGTCCCTATCCATCCTTAATTTATCAAGCCGTCAGAAATAGTCAATCTTAACCAATACCTATTATTTATTATAAATACTTGCCCAGCTTTTGTCCAGTGGTGGGAGGATAATGACTACATATTAAAATAATAGATGAAAGGAAGACTTAGGTCCATATACTCGTACATATATCATCTCATAGTGAAACCTTTACCATAAAAGGTAACCTATGTTGGTAATTTACCTAAAAAAGAGATTTTTCAAACGGTACGCCTGCATCGGTAACGCAGACTTGTTCTACTGAACCGAGAATCACATATCGTGTGTTCCACAAAAGCGGTAAATACTCGAAGATGGCCGCCGCACAGAGTGACTGCGCCTTGGATACTTGATTAATTTCACCCAACGTTAGATTTAATAAATTTTCAGGGATTTTTAGTCTATTTGGTAGACTTGGTGTTAATTAGAAAGGAAAATGGTTGAGGCATGTAGAAAGTTTGTTTAAAAAGCTCTGTGGTGGTTTACTCTCCATTATTTGCGCCGACAACTAAAAAATGACAACGAAAAAATTAAAATGCTACCAAGCGATCTAGTCGTGTTCCGTCTTGTTATGCGGTGTTGCCTTTCGAGGAGGTTGATATAGCCTGATCATACCGATTCGAAAATATAAATTAAAATAAACACCGACACGCAGCAGTGTTAGCCTGGTGGTTAGACCATTGGACTGCAAAGTCAAAGGTCTCGGGTTAAAACCCAGGCACGCACCTCTGTTTAAAAATGAACTATCACTTGCTTTAACGGTGAAGGACAACATGGTGAGCAAACCTGCATGCCTAAAAGTTTCTCGAAGGTGTCCCGCACTGGGCCAGCGTGGTGGACTATGGCCTAAACCTTCTCAGTTTAAGCGGAGGCACGTGCCTAACAGTGGGACAGTTTCTTAACAGGGCAATTATTATTATTATTGAACAACGTCACGCCTTTTTTCTCCAAGCGGAGTTGGCAGAGGTGTACACCCACTTTTCGTCGACGATGTCAGGTAATAGAGGTCCAGGGTGCAATTCCAGGCTCCGGACTGATTCTGGAAGATTTTCGATAGAAAAACTACATTTGCCCGACCTAGGATTTAAACCCAGAAACTCGTGATCACAAAGCAATGCGGTTTGCCACTAGGCCGACCAGGCAGTGGGTACGTTTACACACATAAAATTCACATACACAATCACCCAGACCGAAACAAATATCCGTGGGCCACATAAAGATTTTTCCCGCGCGGAACTTTAACACGCGACTACTTGCTCCAGTGGGCGGTGCGACTTAAGCTCTTATCCACTGGACTAAGCCGTCCGTATCTATCCGGCATTGCTATTGTACCGAACAAAATTCTAGACAGTGATCGAAAAGTTTTCGATAGAAAAACACACTTTGTCCGATCTAGGATGCAAACCCAAGACCTTACGACCGCCTAGCGCACTATGCACTACTAGACAAACAAGGCTAAAAATTAAAAAAAAAAAAAGATTTTTAGGGACCAAACATATTTTTTTTTTTTTAGTTTTTACAACCTCATGACGTCTATGAAAAAAAGTGCCTACCAATTGTTGTCATTTATTAAAAAAAAATAAACGAATCATTACGTTAATGTCATACAAAAATCTATTATTGAAAAAACGATCTCAAAAATAGAGAGATTAAATGTAAGCGTTTTAAGTATGTAATCGATTCAAGTCTCAGGTTCAAAGCGTTTTGTGAAGAAAAAAAACTCGAGTCTCGCATATAATGGCGGCAATTTTTCACAGGGCCCTGAAGGAAATTATCAGTAATGCGACATTAGGTGGGAGCTTTCAAAAGGCTTCTTTTACTGAACTTGTCTGCTGTTAATGGTTTGATTTATTGATTAAACAGCTCTGTTAGAAGCAGAAGCTGTGCAATTATAATTTGTCTATTAACGGTTCAGTACATATTTTGAGAGAAACATGTTTACGACAAAAAAAAACCACACAGACTGTTGCAACTTACAATTACAATAATTAAATGCAAGTTTTCACAACTAACAATTGTAGTAGTGTAATTGCAATAAATTGCAATAAAAATAATCTTAACTGTTTGAGACATATTTACGATTAACAATAAACAATTAAATACAATACAAAGAGAAAATATTTTTAATGGCGATTCAAGGCTGCGAAGGTAAACACCTGACACCGTACCGTAGCACCGTTTAGAATAGATAGGCTAATTTTATTCAACTTATAAAATTTTCAAGGTTTTCTTTAGACCTTGAGAAGCAAATAGAACTCAGGAGTTAAAAAAATGGTACGGTTGAGTCATTATTACGAACGTGTTCTATATACAACTGCAAGAGATTGTTCGGGCGGCAAGTCTTTTCGAGCGCGGAACTCAATAACTCTAGTCTCGGTAACGGGACTCAAAACTTTAGTCGATTCGGCTAACATGGCTGTTACAAGAGATACAATTAATTTATTCATCGCAACAAATTATGAAAATTCTAATAACACTCCTATATTTAGAATCCAGGACAAACAACAGTATTTTACTACTAAACAGAATTTGCCGTCTTTTCTGTCTAATAAATAAAATCTTAATGAAACAATCTTGAAAGACCCTACAATGAATTTCAATTTAGGATCGCTTACAAATTATATTGTAAGAGGATGGCTATTTGACGAATCGATACAAAATATGGCTTAAGATTTGTTAGTGTTTAATGAAGTACATTTGATGATAATATGCAAATTTCAAAGTTATTCTAAATGCATTTCTTTGATATGCAAATTTTGATAAAGATAAAAGACTATTTTATTATTATTATTTTTAATTATTTACTTAGACACGTAAGAAAGACTGTCGGAAGAAAGAATGACAAAACAGGTATACAATTCGTAAGTGAAAGAATATAGATATCAGGGAAAACCTAGTCTCTTACAATTACCAAGTAGACCGTGTCTTATCTGAAGGACAAGCCAAGAGTCTCCGTAACCGGCGAGCGAGTATGAGACGAACTGTGAGTGGAGGAAGCCAGCGAAGTCTGTAAAGAAAAAATCTGTTGGAACTCTGTACTCTCTGCCTACCCCGCAAGGGATCTGGCATGATATAGATAGATAAAGAGAGATACTTACCTATTTATTTTGCGTCCGAGCCACAAACTTTTATTAGATCGAAAAATATCCGAAAATTGGCCAAAATTATATTCATGTTACTTTCCACAAGTTATCTTTATTTACAATTTTTATCCTGTTTTGACTCTAAACAATAGTAGTCTCCTCAATCATAAATAAAAAAATACCCGTGTAACTAAAACTAACTAAAAGAAGTAGCAAAATAAATATCAAACCTACTACAAGACAAGTGTGCACTTATCACCTACAATCCTAAGCCTTTAATACGAGAAACAAATACGACTTACGACACACCAGAAACAGGATACATGCTATCGCTATCTATAACATTTCTTGCTTCGTGATTATTCAGGGGCGAGCTTAGCTTGAGCCTAAAATCCTGCAGTACACTTAACTCAATTACTAGTTTTTGTTCCTATTCGTGCTGAAATACGTAAAAGGTTTTTTCATAGTATTAAGTAAAATTATCAAAGCACGTATTATGTCAGTGTTTGATGTTTTACACACCAATATCTTTCGATTTAAAATACATTTTTTCCTAGAAATTTTCATTACCCTACTTTCATTAAACAGCTGTTTGAAGAGAATGCACTTATCTACCTAAGTTCTAAAGCTTTGACACAAGATAAATACGACTTAACGTCTACAATTCTAGTACAGTGTAAACCCACCAAAAACAGGATATATTCGCTATCGTTATCTGTAACATTTATAACGTCGTCATTATTAAGGGGCGAGATTAGCTCGAGCCTAAAATGTTGTAATACACTTAACTCTATTACTTGTTTTCATTCTTATTCGTGGTGAAATACATTGAATGTTGTTCCATAGTATTTATTAAGTATATTAAGTAAAACCACAAGATATACTAAACTAAAACTAACAAGGAACATATTATTTTAATATTTAATGTCCTGCCTCGTCGGCTTAGTGACAAAGCACTTCGCTTGGTGATCACGAGCTCCTGGTTTCAAATCCTCGGTCGGGCAAATGTAGTTTCCTAACGAGAAATTTCCAGTATGCATTTCTCCCAGCATTAAGCTCGCTCCCTATTACATGGGACCTAACATCGTAGGTAAAACGTGGTTGTACTCAGTACACCTTTGCCATCCCGCTTGGGGAATATAAGCGTGACGGTGTCTTTAATGTCCTGCAAATCTTAATATCCTTGAATTAAGTCACGAATGTAGTGAAAACAATTTATATTTTCCACACCTAGGCCAACTTTTCTTATACAGTTGTTTTTTACGAGACAATATTCCTTAAACCTCATTCATTAAACCTCGTATTTACGAGAACTAAACACGACTTAACGTCCACTTGGGCGTACTTAGTCTTTTTACAGTGTAAACTCACCAAAACAGAGTACATATACTGTCATTATCTTAACCATTTCTTGCTCTGCGATTATTTAGGGGCGAGCTTAGCTTGAGCCTAAAATCCTGCAATACAATCTATAACTAGTTTTTATTCTTGTTCGTGGTGAATTACGTAAGAGGTTTTTTTATAGTATCTATTTTGATATATATAAATAAATAAAATTGAAGTGTCTGTAATGTAAGAATAGTAATATTTTGCTAAATGCATATGAAAGTTTATACGGTACTTATAACTAAATTACAATTTCAAAATGTTTGTGTCTGTCTGTCTGTCTGTTTGTATCGGCTAATCTACGAAATGGCTGGACCAACTTTACCGGGACTTCCACTGGCAGATAGCTGATTATGTAAGAAGTAACTTCCGCACTTTTACTTAAGAAAAATATTTTTGTTTTTAAATTCCACGCAGTCAACTGCGCGGGTAACAGCTAGTACTTAATAAAAAAATGGTGATAACCACCAGACTGTCAGACCGACAGATGGATAACAAAGTGATCCTATAATGGTTCGGTTTTTAGGGACTTAGGTGCGCAATCCTATAACAAATGAAAAACAAAATCGTCATGCCTAATTATTTTCAATAGAATAACTACAATTTGTCCTACCTAGGTTTCAAATCCAGGACCACGTGATCTTTACATGTAATATTCGCTGCTAGACCAACGAGGTCGAATTGAAGTTGCTTTCATACACTTATAAAAGCAACTTCTTAACCGGCGAGTGTGTATGAGACGAACTATGAGAGTGGAGGAAGCCAGAGAGGTATGTAAGGAAAGAACTTGTTGGAACTCTGTACTCTCTGCCTACCCCGCGAGGGAGCTGGCGTGATGATATAGATAGATAGATAAATAAATAGATAATTACTTACTTACTAAATCTTGTAAGAAACACCTAACTAGAATATAATCGTAAATTAAATGAAAATTCAGTCTATCTCTAGAGTAAATTACTGGTTCGCAAGTAAAACGCAACGTTTCGTATTTATCATGGGGATAACCTAGAGGATTTCCATTTAACAAGTTTTTACATAAACGTTTAGGGATGCGAAATATCTGACGCGGATATTGAAAGATCCGAATCGAATTGAAGATCATGATTACTCCTGAAAATACTTTGACCCTTATCAGTCCAATCGTTCGAAAACGAGGATCGGACGGACATGATTTGATAGTACCTATAAATACGTACTATACGCAATATGAACCTCTTAATCTGTAATAGGCAAGCGTTTTGGTTTTAGCGACGAGTTTAGCTTACATATAAGCACCTTAAGTTATATAACACGCTCTTTAGTAAATAAATATAGAAGTTGTTACACTAAGAATAAAATGTACTTACTTAATATTACTTACTTATACGTGATTTGTCTGTTAATAGAATATGTAAATCTCTAGTTTCTGCCTACCCTGCAAGGGATCTGGTAAAATGATATAGGTATATAGATAGACGCACAGTGTGTATTTCAATTTGTTCTGTTTCTGTACCTGTTGAAGGAAATAAAACAAACACACCCCTCTCGCTTTTCGCCGAATAGGTAAGGCGTACTTAGGGCCTGTAATCATTCTTTGGGTAAGCGGAATATTTTTGCGACGTATATATTTTGTATTATTTTCTGTCAATTCAAAAAAAAAGAAGGATAGAAATTGCTATATATCTAGTGTCACTAATAATTGACTTAAAAAAGAGATCGACGTCAAAAGGCGCATAAGTAGGATATTGAATTCAATTCAAAAATAATCATCAGAATCGGTCCACAATTGACAATAATATCGGTGAACATACATAAAAATACACGCGGATAAATATAGAACCTTCTTCTTTTTGAAGTCTATTAAAATCACTTTAAGTCAATTTCAATATGCGGATATCCGCTATAGCTGAACCAGCTTCATCACAACACTATTACGCAGAGGACAAAAGCGAACTTCGCGTCGCCTCTCGTTCCGGAAATATTGTTTCCAGAGGCTCGTATGTTAATAGACCCGTCGAAAGGGTGGGTTTTTGCCAACTGCGTGCAGATGGCATAAGTGACACCTCGTAGAGACAGCCGTGTTTTGTTTTGCTTGCATTGTTTTTATACAGCCGCAGAAGGGTTGGCATTTTGGGGTCATGATTGGAGATGGCTAATATATATTGAGTTCTTAGATTTACGCGAATATTACACGTGAAATAAAACTATTTTACGGATTTTAACACCGATTCCTACCAAGGATGGTTCGCGAGGCTATTGAAATTAAAAAACATCCTAATTTCAATAGAGAAGATGGCTGGGTGCTTCCATCGTCTTGGGATCCGGTAATTAATATAATCAAATCCAAAACCAAGCATAACACTGCAAGACCTCAAGACACCGTGAGCTCATTCTGCGTAGATCGGACCAACAACAACAAAAATTATTAAGAAGTTTGAGGGTACCCCGGAACAACTATGCCTTTTGGACGTCTAACACCTCAGTCCCTCCCGTGACCATGGGTGCTGCAAAGCACTCGAAACGTCGGGAACTAAAAATCAAAAATAAACCGCGAGAAAATCCGTAATAGTTTTATTTCATGGAATATATATGTTAGAATAGGTCCAAACTATATTATATTTTACTCCCATTGAGAAAATAGAAAAAGTGTTTTATGCCGGAAGTATCTTTATTATTACCCTAATCTTAATAAGTAGTTCTAAATATTTTTTTTAATTTTATTGTGTTGTTGTTTCATTATAAAGGTTAAATCAAGGAGCTGATCAATTTTATTAAAAAAATGATTCACTAATTATAAAAAGTTGTTAAAACTGTTGTACAGCTGTAAATGCAATAACAATTGGCATCAAACAACATGACCGCCTCGCTATGTTCCGTATTATATTTAATTATTTTTTTCATTAATCGTAGCCCCACACTAGGATTTATTCCTGTGACGCGGGTGTGTTTACAAACATGAAAATTCACATACACAAATACCCAGACCGAAACAAATAATTGTGGGTCACACAAAGATTTGTCCCGTGCGGGAATCGAAGCCGCGACTATTCGACCCTGTGGGAGGAGCGGCTTAAGCTCTTGACCACTGCGCCAAATCGTCCGTCGATTTTTAGTAAGAAGATTGCTCATCGCCATTTATTTTAATATACCTGTATCGTGGGAGCGCTTACAGATACAAAGGACATTGTCGAAAATTGCCCCAGAACCAACAAACATTTGACCCATGCCATAATTTTTTATCTACTTTATTAAAATAATGGCAAATATCTGTATCTAACAGACAATTTGTAATCTAAAACGAATTTTTCAAAGTATTGTAAGTACTTATATCGAAGTCGCCGACATTTTCTAAATGTCAACACACACAATATAACCTCAAATCTATTAATGGCTTCTGAATTATAAACTCAAAATCTAACACTTTTTGTGCTATATTGCGATGCGACAAGCGGGGTACCGCTTATCCGTTTGATAATAAATGCCAATAGAGAATTTATGAGTGATTTGAAATCATACAAGTATTTTTTCATTGCTGTTGGTTCTGGGGCAAATCATGTATGGGCGCAGAACAATCTCCTTTGCTTGCACAAACGCCCAGATCAGAAAAATAATATCCATTCGCTTATTCTTACAACGCACTCTTTGAGTTCTTTATACAAATTGACAGGATCTTTTCCTTTAATTAACTTAACTGACTATTAAGTGGTTTAAATGTACACAATCGGAATGCTCTGCGGTTGGCATATAAGTCCGGATTTCTTCGACTATTATTTCACGTGTGTAATCAGGGGGTCTGTCCAAGAGCGTGCTCGTCGCGACCCCTGCCAGTCATTATGGCTGCAATCTTGGACCGAAGACGTACCGCAGTGCGGGCTAGGGCGTCCCCCCGAGGCGACGCGTACCGGCCCGCCCCCGTCGGTACGAATATAGGTGGAAGCGGCGATGGGGGCCGCCACCCATCACGCCGGGCCCGAACTGGCGAGTCGTGGGGTGCAGAGTGCCGAATAGGCACTTGGAATGTAAGAGGTGGTATGGAAGATAAGATGCATCAGGTGATTGATGTAATGAAAGAGAGACGCCTGGATGCTCTGTGTGTAACAGAGACTAAGCGGAGGGGCAGTGAAACCTGTGATCTTCCTGATGGAACGATGGCTCTGTGGTCTGGTGTACCGCAGAGCAGTCGTGCCAGCATGGGGGTGGGTATCTTGCTGTCCCGTCGCCTGGCCTCTGGAGTGAGAGATTATGGCCTGTGCTATGCGAGACTTCTCTGGGTCCGTTTAAAACTGGGTGTCACTAGAGTATTTTTGGTCGCAGCGTATGCTCCCGTAAGCTCGTCGACACCCCAGGACCTTGAGAAGTTTTGGGATAATGTCAGGGAAGTTCTGGATTTGGCTGAGGCTAACGAAAAGGTGATTCTGTGTGGCGATCTGAACGGATGGGTAGGAACCAGGCGGCAAACTTGCGACGCTGCTCTGGGTCCTTATGGTGATAAGAGAGTGAACGATGCAGGTAAGCTCATTGTAGATGTTTGTTTGGAAAGGGGTCTCCTTGTGTCTAATACGATATTCCAGCATAAGGACATACATATGTATACGTGGAGAAGGAATGAACAAAAAAGCATGATAGATCTGATCCTGGTTGATAACCGTCTCCGAAGCAAACTACAAGATACGCGTGCGTATAGAGGCCCCACTCTGGAATCAGACCACTATCTCGTAGTTGCGCGGTTTAGTGGTCTGTTCAGGAAGTGGAGGCACTGGCGAGAGCGTATCCCCTTCGGAGACCTTGAAAGATTAAAGGTTGAAAAGTTGCAAGATGAGAGCGTGAGGAGAATGTATGAAGACAGAGTCCGGGACAAGCTTTTGACAGCAGGCTCTTCGGACTCAAATGTAGATGAATGCTGGAATAGCCTGAAAGAGAGTTTGGTGGAATCCGCGAAAGAAGTATGTGGTTGCTCAAAGAAGCATATTACAGCAAAAGGTGATGCATGGTGGGATGCGGAGTTGCAAAGCTCCGTAGAAAGTAAGAAGAAAGCGTGGCAGGACTATGTATCTTCTTTGAACCTGAATGCCAGTATGACAGAGATGAGGAAAGAAATATACCGGCAATGCAAGAATGCCACTAAAACTTTAGTGAAAGAAAAGCGTGAAAGAGCCAGTATGATTGAGGAGGAGAGGCTGGCGAAGAACTTCGAGAACAACACCAAACTCTTTTGGAGCAAGGTGAGAAAGGCTCGAGGTGATTCGTCAGGCTCCAGAATGGAAAGGATAAAATCTAAAGATGGTGACATTCTTGCAGACACACAAGCTGTGCTAAACCGGTGGAGTGAATATTTTGGAGAAATGTATGGAGATGACCCGGATGCTGATGCCGCAGACGTGCCTAAAGGCGAGATTGCGGCACCAGAATCAACGGAGGACATCACTATGGAAGAAGTTGAATGGGCGATAGGAAGTATGAAAAACGGTAAAGCTGCGGGAGTAGACATGATATCTGCCGAGATGATCAAATATGGTGGAACTTGCGTCCGGGACGCTTTCCGGGCCCTTGCAAACCTTTGCTGGAGAACCGGTAGAGTCCCTACAGATTGGCGCCGCGCAGTCATAGTACCCTTGTATAAAGGCAAGGGTTCACAATATGACTGCGCCAATTACAGAGCCATCAGTTTGATCAGCTTGGCAGCCAAGGTGTACGGTAAAATTATTGAACGGAGAATGCGCGTGAAGTCCGATGGAATGTTGTGCGAGGCACAAGGGGGTTTCAGGTCTGGAAGAGGATGTTCGGATCAAGTCTTCTCACTCCGCAACATCGTAGAGAAGCATCTGGCAGTGGGCCGGAAGGTTTTCTGCGGTTTTGTAGATCTGGAGAAGGCATTTGACAGAGTTGTGCGAAAGAGACTTTGGGACATTTTGCCAGAGTATGGTATAGATGGCACTCTGTTGCGAGCCGTCCAGTCCATTTATGTGGACTGCAAGGCATGCGTACGGGTGGGTGGTAACAGGTCACCCTGGTTTGACGTTAAAATCGGCGTCAAGCAGGGTTGCGTGTTGTCCGCTAGACTGTTTATAATATATCTGGACAAAAGTCTTCAAAGACTGAAAGCGATGAATGAAGGTGTACAAATGGGTGACTTAGTGGTAAACCATCTACTTTATGCAGATGACGCGGTTTTAATAGCGCCAACAGCCACTGATCTGCAAACACTAGTCACAGTTATGAAAGACGACTGCATGATCAATGGCTTACACTTGAATGTGAAGAAAACCAAGATTATGGTTTTTGAAAGGGAAGAAACCAGAACGAATGTAAGGATTGTGGTTGGTAACGATGTGCTGGAGCAAGTGAATGAGTTTGTATATCTTGGATGCGCCTTCAGTAAGGATGGGAAATACACCGCTGACATAGAGAGAAGAGTGAGTGCAGGGAACAGAGTGAATGGTGCGATGGGAAAGCTACTCGGGAGCCGGCACTTAAGTCATAAGGCGCAGCTGGCCATACATAACGGAGTTCTTGTCCCAACGCTGTTATATGGTAGCGAGAGCTGGGTATGTAAGAAGGAGAATGAAAGTAGGATAAATGCGGTAGAAATGCGAGCTCTGCGGAAGATGTGCGGAGTGAAGCTGACCGACCGCATTAGCAACAGCATAGTAAGACAGCGAGTAGGTATGAAAGATAGTATCGGTGTAAAGATGAGAAAGGGCATGCTCCGTTGGTTCGGGCATATAGAAAGAATGCCAGAGGAAAGAATGACAAAACAGATATACAATGTGAAAGTGGAAGGATGCAGGTACCGGGGAAGACCTAGACTATCTTACCACGACCAAATAAACCGAGTCTTATCTGATGGAAAAGTAAAGAGTCTCCGTAACCGGCGAGCGTGTATGAGACGAACTATGAGAGTCGAGGAAGCCAGAGAGGTATGTAAGGAAAGAACCTGTTGGAACTCTGTACTCTCTGCCTACCCCGCAAGGGATCTGGCGTGAGGTTATAGATAGATAGATAGATAGATAGATAATCGTCAAAACATCTAAAACTAAGAAATCCTGAGAAACAATATTGCTATCTTGAACTAAATTAATTATAAAAGTAAAACTTTTCATGCTACGACTAAAGCCAGATAGACAATTAAGCAGCCAACTATTCCCCGACAATCTCTTCCTTTAAGACAGTGTGTCGCTTTTGAGAAATCTCCGAGCTAATTAAAGCTGCTTCAATTGGTGTTAACTTTGACGTATAAAAGAAGCATTTGCTGCTGGAAAGTCTTTCACATAAATCAAGAAATGCCCTTCTATTTAGCGCTGTTCTGATTATAACACAATTTTAATTTAAAAAGACCTTGTTAAAAAAGCTTTTATAGCAGAAATACAACGAAGATATCTTATTCCTATGGTTCATGGTTTATGGTTCAGGCTTCATCCCGGTTCTATCATCTCAGACCTTGGACACCATCCAGGTCTAAAGTACTTGCCAAGACAAACCAATAAGCCTAAGCCTGGGTTATTCCAATGGCCACCTTTTGGCTTCATCAACAAATCCTGAACACTATCTGGTTGTATAGTACTCGTTTACGTGGTATAGCTTACATGTTCCTATGGCCACCTCCCGAATCTATCATCAGACCTGCTCTATTTTACCATATGATTGCATCATCACTGAACATACGTAAGCCAAATTTCAGCTTTAATCAGATACCCGCAAGTGATAGAAAAATGGATCACAAGATTGGAACTGGAATGACAGACTCACAAGCATTGGATACAAGCTTGTAAAAATATGTTTATTTCACACTTATTCAGTCCATAAGAGTTATTAGTTATAAGTTACTAACAGCATGTGCTTATACGCTACGTTAGTATTATAGTTCAAGTTTTTGTTTATTAAGGACTGGTTAGCGATTGCTCTTATCTAACCTGATGGAAACTGCCGATGGGGCCGAAGATAGGGCCCGTTGACTCAGAAATTGCCTATTCAGTCTGCAGTAGGCTTGGGAGACGGAAGTTAAATAAAGTTCCGAATCGGTATGTTCGGGCTAGACTGGCTACGAGTGCCTCATCGATTTGCACCATTATTCGATTTAGGTTGATGAACGTATCACAATTTAAAAAAAAATCAATGGAGCTAGAACAATATGAAGTTTCAACTTTTAGCCCCATACAACTCAGCCTCAAAATTTTCCACTAATTTTTAGAAGATACCGGAAGGTATACAATATCTGTTTATTATATAAAACCGTTTACTACCGTAAGTTTGCCATCTTGCCCAAGCAACTGTTGGTGGGTTTCCAGATATTTTTTTTAACTAAAAAACACTGCGGAACAACTGTCACGTCACAGTTTCGAACTTTTCAAAGTCTTATTCTAGAAAATTTAATATCGAAGTACTCAAGATTTATCAATCTTATTTCAAACCTATATTGCCACAAAAACACTATCCAAGTATTATTATTTCAGCCTAAGGCTGAAATAATATGGAGGATGGCTGATAACGAATGGCTGGAGATGGCTGATAACAGATCGTTCTGGAAGGTTATGGGGAGCTTATGTCGCCAATCTTTTTCTAGGCTTGCTACTTTGTCGATTCCCACAGGCGGGACCTGTGTAATTGCTTCTGCTCAAAATGTATCCTACTTTATGTGACCGTTTCCAGCCCCACCTTTTTTACAGTTGAGTGACCTTCATCAGCAACTAGTGTATTGGATCAAGGAGTCGGCTTCGAATGGAAAACATGTATTTGATAAACACACTAGAAGACATACCAATTACATATTACAGAGACTTGCACAAATTCTGTGGGGCCCAAATAGAAACTCCGGTTTAACATAGCATTAAAGAAGTGTATTAGAATTTTGTGTGTTTACTAAGAAGAATGAGCAAAAGAAGTTGAACTTGTGCAGAACTAATCTTTGTATGAACAGATCCAAGAAACAGGGATTTAATTTCTAGTTTAGCTTGTAGTTTAGTTTCTATTTAAAGCTACGTTTCAAAGTAATAAATAAGAGAATATTTTCAATACAAGTTTGGGGGACGATTTCGCGCAGCAGTTTAGAGGTTAAGTCGCTCCGCCCGCTGTGTCTTATCGTCCCGGGTTCGATTCCCGCACGGGACAGATGTTTGTATGATCCATAATTATTTGTTCCGATCTAGGTATTTGTGTATGTGAATTTTCATGTTTGTAAACGCACCCACAATACAAGAATAAATCCTAATGTGGGGCTACGTCTTAAAAAAAAACAAGTTATGTATAATAACATTTGTATGAGTTTAACTTTACCTACCTTAGTACTAAATAATGAGCGCTAGTTCGTCAAATCTGATATAGTTTGCGTACTGGATCAAAAGTCAATTAACGTCTTATCTGTTTTCACAGTTTTTAAGATAAAAACACAAAAAAGAATATGCTAAATTCTGAACTAATATATAAAATAACTTTTCAATAAGCTTTCCTTAATTTGTCAGGAACTTTCAACTAATCCAGCTTTTCGTTGCGAAAAGATAATTCTTAGGATTTACTTTACTTAGTGCTGAGAAATTTGAGTGGAAGGAGATAAGACTGAAGACAAGACAGAAAGTGATAGAAAATCTTTTCATCGGAATACAATTATGATTATGAATATCTTGACATGACAACATAGACCGTGTCCTATTATAGTCAAGTCAAGGGTCTCGGTAGCCGGCGAGTGTGTATGAGACGAACTACGAGGGTGGAGGAAGTGAGATAGATCTGTAAAGAAAGAACCTGTTGGAACTCTCTACTGTGTGCCTTGAGCCAAAACCTGGACACTCATGTTTGAATAAGCGATGATCTTTGTAGGGCGGCTGACAGGAATTGGATGTAATAGCCAAATATTGTATTCAGTTGCGTAAAATTGTAGAGGCCTCTGACCAGCAGGGTAGTGATAATGATGACTCTATAGCTACCTTGCAAGGGATCTGGCATGATAATACAACAAAATAAACCCAATACCTGGAAGTAGTTTGTTCTAAATCTGTAACTGTATCGATTTCAACTATTTTTATTGTACACTAGCGACCCGTCCTGGCTTCGCACGGGTGAGTTATACACACCTATCTCTTGAATCACTCCGTCCATTGGTAAATGCCGTATGAAAATCCGTTCGGTATCGTGTTCAGACAGACGGCTAACGGTTTAAATATGTACGAAGTATCTTGTAGTTTTTCAAATTTGCAAAAAAAAACGGTTTCTCCTTCATTCCGTTATAACAAACTAAATTACAATTCAAATCATAATTCATTAAATGCATTTATAAAATTTTAAATTGCAGGTTTCGTAGTTATGGTTTTCAACTGCTTAAAAAAGTGGTAAATAACTTTCAATTTGAAAGGTTAGTTTTCGTATTGAATTTGTAAAGCAATAATCTAATTGGGATGTCTGAGGTTTTTCGCCATTTACCTTACCCTTTGTAGGTATAAAGATAGCTAGTAAAATCTAAAATTCAAAAATATATGTCCCACAGAATACGTCGTAAGAACTTCTCAGTGAATTTTAGTATACCGATGGCGCCTTACCCCTTATTTTATAAAGAAACTTGCTTCCTTGCCGTTGATAAAGTTGCAAACTGAATTTAGATGGGCCACTGGCATATTTTTAGCTTCTCGTTTTTAGAAAATATATTAAGTTTTCCTATAACTCGCTTGCGTTGATATATATTTCAGTATTGCTTTTAAAAGTTGCTTATTATTTGTTAGACGTGTGATCTTTTAATATGAAAATGTATGAGTATATAAATTACTTCTGAACTTTAACTTTGTTCGATATGTAAAGTATAACCTAACAAACAAAATGATATGTGGATATGTTCTGGATACTACAATATCGTTGTGAATGAAAAATACCTTGTGTTAAAATCTTAAAACATGTCATCGTCATCATTTTAGCCTATACCCGCTACTGAACATAGGCCTCCTTAGGAAAACTTAAATTAATAAAATATATTTAACATCGACGGAAAAGCCTGAGGTTTAAGCACAAACAGATTCAAGTTATCGAGACGTTGTCGAGAAAGCACATTCCTGTGTTGTGAGTGCGTTTACAAACATGATAATTCACATACACAAATACCCAGACCGAAACACATATTGTGCATCACATAAAAATTTGTCCCGTGCGGAAATCGAACCCGCGACTAGTCGACCCAGTGGCCGGAGCGACTTAAGCTCTAACCACTGCGCTAATTCGTCCGTCAAGCTATATTGTAACACTTATCTTTATTTAGTAAATTTTTAACATATCATTTGAATATTAATTGTCCTGCCTTGTTGGCCTAGTGACAAAGCACATCGCTTGGTAATCACGAGGTCCAAAATTCAAATTTTTCTAACGACAAATTCCCAGTAATACGTGGTCTTGCCAATACGTGGTCTCCACTCTAGAAGCTTTCAACCCCAACGCCCGTCCGATCATTGCCCTATGTGGCCCACCTATTGCCACTTCAGCTTGCTCATCTTAAGGGCTATGTCGGTGACCTAGGTTTTTCTACGAATCTCCTCATTCCTGATTCGATCACGTAAAGAAACGCCGAGCATAGCTCTCTCCATAGCTCGCTGAGCAACTCTGAGCTTTTTTATTAGACCTATAGTAAGAGACCACGTCTCTGATCCATATATCATCACTGGTAACACACATTGACTAAAAACTTTAGTCTTTAGGCACTGAGGTATTTTGGATGAGAAGATGTTGCGCAGTTTCCCGAACGCTGCCCAGCCGAGTTGGATTCGTCGATTGACCTCTCTCTCAAAGTTGGACCTACCGAACCGGACTACCTGTCCCAGGTAGATGTATTCATCGACAACTTCAAGAGTAGAGTTCCCAACGGTGAGTGCGGTGGGTACGACACGGACATGTACAGTATAAACCCACCAAAAACAGAGTACAGACCCTGTCATTATCTAAACCATTTCTTGCTCTGTGATTATTTAGGGGCGAGTTTAGCTTGAGCCGAACACACTTTTCTCTATTACTAGTTTTTATTCATGTTCGTTGTGAATTACGTAAGAAGTTTTTTTATAGTATCTATTTTAATCACTACATATTATAAAACAAAGCCGTCCCGTCGCGTCTGTTCGTCTATCTGAACGCGATAAACTCAATAACTATCTAACGGATTCTCATACGGTTTTCACCAATGGACTGTGGTGTATAACTCACCCAATCAAAGCCAGGGCGGGTCGCTAGTACTTAATAAAAATGGTGATAACCATCGAATAAACAGACAGATGGACAACAAAGTGATCCTATAAGGGTCCCGTTTTTTGCGATTTTGGTACGGGAATCTTAAAAAAAAATCCCTTATTCCCCCATGTTGCAATTGTAGCGGGCAATATTTAAGACTCCAGACTTATGCTGGATTGTTTTCGATATAAAAACTACAATTTGTCCGACCTAGGATTTAAATCCACGACCACGTGATCGCTACGTGCATTATTCGCTGCTAGATTAACGAGGTAGTATTCTAGTTGACTTTACAAAATTATAATTTCTTACTTAATCTTGTAAGAAACACCTAACTAGAATATTACCGTATACCTAATGAAAATTCAGTCTATCTCTAGAGTAAATTACTGGATCGCAAGTAAACGCAACGTTTTGTATTTATCATGGCGATAACCTATGGTATCCCATTTAACAACTTTTTACATAAACCTTTAGGGATGCGAAATATCTGACGCGGATATTGAAAGATCCGAATTGAATTAAAAATCATGATTTCTCCTGAAAATACTTTGACCCTCATCAATCCAATCTAACGAAAACGAGGATCGGATGGACATGATTTGATTCTGCCTATAAATAGACGTACTATATGCAATATGATACTCTTAATCTGTAATAGGCAAGCGGTTTGGTTTTACCCATGAGTTTGACTCACATATTAGCACCTTAAGGTATGTAACACGTTCTTTAGTCAATAGATATAGAAGTTGTTACACTAAGAATAATATGTACTTGAAATAAAACTCAGTATTATATGTACTTACTTAATACTACTTATTAATAATTACACTAATAAGTGATTTGTATGTTAATATATAAATAATAAATCTCTAGTTTCTGCTGGTCAGATCTGGTGAGATGATATAGATAGATAGGTTTATAGTACTACAATCTATTCTGTTTCTGTACCTGTTAAAGGAAATAAAACAAACACACCCCTCTCGCTTTTCGTCAATAATAATTAACTTAAAAAAGAGATCGACGTCAAAATGCGCATAAGTAGAATACTGAATCCAATTCAAAAATAATCATCAGAATTGGTCCACAATTGACAAAAATATACGTGAACATACATAAAAATATACACAGATGATCATAGAAACTTATTCATAGAATTCTTTTTAAAGTCGATTAAAAATCACTTTAAGTCACTTTCAATATGCAGATATCTTCTATAACCGAACCAGCTTCGTCACAACACTATTACGCAGAGGACAAAAGCAAACGTCGCGTCGCCTCGTTCCGGAAATATTGTTTCCAGAGGCTCCTATGTTAATAGACCCGTCGAGTGGGTAGGTTTTTGCCAACTGCGAGCGGAAGGCATAAGTGACACCTCGTAGAGACATCCGTGTTTTGTTTTGCTTGCATTGTTTTTATACAGCCGCAGAAGGGTTGGAATTTTGGAGTCCTGTTTGGAAATAGCTGGTATATGTGTGGATTGGTCCCAAACTATTTTAGATTTTACTTCTATTCAGCAAAATGAAAAAAAGTGTTTTATGCCTATAAGTTTTGTCCTTCATTTGTACGCTAATAAGAAAAACTTTAGTTTTACAATTTTATTTTTTTCGTGATTTGTTTCTTTATTATACAGGCTTACTCAGTGCTTACTCTTAAGGCGAGCTCTTTGAATTTTTTATATGACCTGACAGAAAGTTTTCCTTTAATTAGCTTAACCCACTTTTAAGTAGTTTAAATGTAGACAGTCAGAATACTTTGCGCCTGGCAAATAAGTTCTGATTTCTCCGACTATTTTATCACGTGTATGATGGTCAAATCATCTAGAACTAAGAAATCCTGAAAAACAATATTGCTAACTAAATTAACTTCAACGAAATTAATTATAAATGTAAAACTTTTCATGCTAAGACTAAAGCCAGATAGACAATTAAGCAGCCAACTATTCCACAAGTATCTCTTCCTTTAAAACAGTGTGACGCTTTTGAGAAATCTCGGAGCTAATTAAAGCTGCTTCAATTGGTGTTAACTGTGACGTTTAAGAAGCATTTGTCGCTAGAAAGTCTTTTAGTTAAATTAAGAAATGCCTTTCTATTTAACGCCGTTTCGACTATAAAATAATTTTAATTTAAAAAGACCTTGCTAAAAGGGCTTTTTTTTAGGAAAAATGCAACGAAGATATTTTGTTACTATGGCTTCCTCTCAGCTGTTTCATCAGACCTTGAACGTAATTCAGGTCTAAAGTACTTGCCAAGACAAACCAACAGCCCAAACACAGCGGGGTTTCATTGAGAAGTTGGGTGGTTCCAATGGCCACTTTTCGGAGTTATCATCAAGCCCTGAATACTTCCTGGTTGTATAGTGCTCCTTTAAGTTACATAGCTTACATGTTCCTATAGCCACCTTCTGAATCTACCCTCAGACCAGCTCTATCCATTATATTGCACTTAGTTAGTTACACTTAGACTTATTTAATTCATAAGAGTTTTGAGTGATACGTTAGTAACAGCCTGTACGTATATGCTACAGGTCTTTTTTGTCAAGGACTGGTGAGCGATTTACCTCTATCTCATCTGATGGAAACAAGCGATGGAACCGGGTCTCGTTCACTCAGAAATGGCCTATTCAGTCTGAAGTAGGCTGAGGAGATGGAAGTTAAATGGAATTCTGAATTGGTATGATCGAGATAGATTCGCTTAGAGTGCCTCATTAAAGTGCAAGATTATTCAGGTTGTTTAACGTATCAGAATATATAAACCTTCATGAAGAAAGTGTCATAAGCTAAAAGTTTCAACTTTTAGCCCTATTTCACTCTGCCTCACAATTTTCCACTAACTTTTAGAAATAATAGAAATGTGTCCAATATCTATTCATTATAGAAAACCGTTCACTATCGTAAGTTTGCCATCTTGCTTATGCAACGGTTGGCGGGTTTCCAGATACTTTTTAACTAAAAACACTGCGAAACAACTGTCACGACACAGTTTCGCAACTTTTGAAGTGGCACATGGCAGGCCACGTGCGTCTTATTCTAGAAAATTTTAATATCGAAGTACTCAAGATTTATGAATCTTATTTGAAACTTGTATTGCCACAAAAACACTATCCAAGTATTATTATTATAAGCCTATTATCAGCCTAAGCAAATGGAATCGCCGAAGATGGCTGATAACAGATCGGTATGGAAGGTTATGGGGTATACCTTTGCCCCGCAGTAAAACAATATAAGTTAAGAAAAAATAAGCCTATTATTCTCCCATTTTAAGGAATCCTCTCCCTTCTTCACTTATTCTAGTCTAGTCCAGCTTATTTCGCTCACCTTTTTCTCGGATTAGTGCATTGTCGTTTACCACAAGTGGGTGTATCTACTGTGGAGCTATATAATATTAGCCCTGTTAAGAAACTGTCCTTTCGTTGGGCACGAGCCTCCTTTAAAACTGAGAGGGCTTGGCATAGTCCATCACGCTGGCCCAGTGCGGGTTGGCGAACTTCACACACCTTCGAGAAACTTTCAGGCATGCAGGTTTCCTCACGATGTTTTGCCGTTAAAGCAAGTGATAATTAGTTTTTAATACGCACATGCTTTCGAAAAGACAGAACTGCGTGCCTGGGTTTGAACCCGTGACCACTGGCTTTGCAATCCAACTGTCTAACCACTAGGCTATCGCTGTTTACCTGTGTAATGGCTTCTGCATAAAATATATCCCACATTCGGCAGATGTGTTGGACCGTTTCCAGTCCCACCTTTTTTAAAGCTGAGTGACCTTCATTAGTAACTAGTATATTGATTGGATCATAGAATCGGCTTAGAAAGGAAAACATGTATTTGATTAACATACTTGAACATTTTTGATATCAACATACCAATTACATTAATATGTATAATTAGAGACTTGTACAAATTGTGTGGGAGCCCAACTAGGAAGTCTGTTTCAACATAGCATTCTAGAAATGTATTAGAATTTTGTATCTTCACTAAGAATAATGAGCAAAAAAGTTGTACTTGTACATAACTAATCTTTGTAAAACCCACAAATATTTTCATTGGTCTTGGTGTTTGAGTACTATGTCAATTATAAGTTTGTAAACGAACCCATAAAACAGGGATTTAGTTTCTATTTTAGGCTGCATTTTATGGAAATAAATAAGATTATATTTTCAATACGAATAATGTATCATCATCTCAGCCTATACTTGTCCACTGCTGAACATAGGCCTCCCCAATCGCTTTCCAGCGTAACCGGTCCGATGCCACCTGCATCCAACGACTTCCTGCGATTTTCACAAGATCGTCGGTCCATCTGGCAGGCGGTCGTCCCACGCTGCGCTTGCCAATACGTGGTCTCCACTCTAGAATCTTTCTGCCCCAACGCCCGTCCGATCTACGCGCTATGTGGCCCGCCCATTGCCACTTCAGCTTGCTAATCTTAACGGCTATGTCGGTGACCTTCGTTCTTCTACGAATCTCCTCATTCCTGATTCGATCGCGTAGAGAAACGCCAAGCATAGCTCTCTCCATAGCTCGCTGAGCAACTCTGAGCTTTTTTATGAGACCCATTGTAAGAGACCACGTCTCTGATCCATATATCATCACTGGTAACACACATTGACTAAAAACTTTAGTCTTAAGGCACTGAGGTATTTTGGATGAGAAGATGTTGCGCAGTTTCCCGAACGCTGCCCAGCCGAGTTGGATTCGTCGATTGACCTCTCTCTCAAAGTTGGACCTACCTAACCGGACTACCTGTCCCAGGTAAATGTATTCGTCGACAACTTCAAGAGTAGAGTTCCCAACGGTGAGTGCGGTGGGTACGACATGGACTTTAGATATTATTTTCGTTTTGTCCATGTTCATTTTAAGACCCACTTGTTGAGATACTCTGTTGAGGTCACCGAGCATTCGTCCTAGATCTTCCAGCGACTCCGCCACGACCACAATGTCGTCGGCAAATCGAAGGTGAGTGATGTATTCGCCATTGATGTTGATGCCAAGTCCTTGCCATTCCAAGAGCTTGAAGGCGTCCTCTAAGGTGGCCGTAAACAGTTTCGGAGAAATGACGTCTCCCTGCCTTACTCCTCTTTTTATGGGGATCGCCTTCGTGCACTGCCCCTGTACTCGGACTGACATGGTGGCGTTATTATACAAGCACTTCAACACTTCGATGTACCGATAGTCAATGCGGCATCGCTGGAGAGATCTAAGAACCGCCCAAGTCTCTATCGAATCGAAGGCTTTCTCATAGTCCACAAACGCCAAGCATAGTGGCCGATTATACTCCTCGGTCTTCTGTATAATCTGCCGCAGCGTATGTATGTGGTCTATGGTACTAAAGCCTTTCCGGAAACCGGCTTGTTCGGGAGGCTGGAAGTCATCAAGCCTGCGTTCGAGACGATTCGTGATGACTCTCGAAAACAACTTATAAACATGGCTCAGCAGTGTGATGGGCCTATAATTCTTCAGTAAAGTGTTATCACCTTTCTTGAAAAAGAGTACCACCACACCCCTGTTCCACGCTTCCGGCGTTTTTCCTTCGAGCAAGACGGAATTAAACAGCCTCTGAAGGACTTTAAGTACCGGCGATCCGCCCGCTTTCAGAAGCTCTGCGGTAATTCCGTCTTCACCCGGCGCTTTGTTGTTTTTAAGGTGTTTCAGAGCCATCCTAATCTCGTACAGGCTGATGTCCGGGATATCTTCAGTGTAGTGTCGGGTTAGCTTGGCTCTTGGGTCTTTTACCAAGTCCACAACAGGTTCAGCTACTGAGGTATACAACTGCCCATAGAACCTCTCTATCTCCCTGAGCACCTCTGACCTATTCGACGTTACGTTTCCGTCCTCCGTCTTCAGCTTCGTCAACTGGCTTTGCCCAATAGACGCGTCTCTTGCAAACACTTTGGAGCCCTTGTTCTGCTCTATGGTCTCCTCAATACGTCTTGTATTGAAGGACCGTAAATCGTGTCGCAAGGACTTCAATATCTGTCCATTGAGCTGCCTATAGGACTTAGCATCATCGGAGGTTCGGAGTGTCATGGTACGTTGCTCAGCCATAAGGTTTCGGGTGTAGTCAGATAGCTTTTGAGGTCTATTTTTACGGTGGGGCTTAAAATGCTTGGACCCGACCGTATGGACAGTCTCTACCAACCTATTGTTGATTTCGTCCACTGATGCGCTGCTGTCTAGCAATTCGAAGCGGTTTGACAATTCGAGTTGAAAGTTCTCGGGGTTTTGGATATGTGCATTAGAAGGTCGGAGCGTAGACTTCATCAGACGCGATCTTTCCATTTTGACATTAATATTTAATGTGCCTCTGACCATTCGGTGATCACTGCCGGTTTTTACCCTGTGAATCACGGAGACATCATTAAATATTTGTCGCTTGGTGCTCATGATGAAGTCTATCTCATTTTTTGTGGAACCATCAGGGCTCATCCAGGTCCATTTCCTATGAGGCGGCTTCCGGAAGAAAGAGTTCATCATAAAGAGTCCCTCCTTCTCCAGATATTCGGCCAGCCTCTGACCCTTGGGGTTGCGTTGCCCATATCCAAATTGCCCCACTCTCAATTCATCATCGCCCCGTTTGCCCAGCCGCGCATTGAAGTCACCCATAACCACTGTAAAGTGTGCTTTGGAAGTATGTATGGCTCTACTAATGTCCTCATACATTACTTCGACGTCATCATCTGAGTATGCCGAGGTCGGTGCGTAGACCTGTATGACCTTCAGCGAATATCTTTTGGATATTCTGAGTATCAGGTACGCTACCCTGCTCGACACACTAGTGATGGACACAACGTTGTCTATGAGTGACTTGTGGACGATAAATCCGACACCACCTTGGGACTGCTGTTCGCCCTCCCGGTAGTAAAACAAGTTGCCGGATTTTAAGGTTATCGTGTCCTCGCCCTTTCTTCGGACCTCCGATAAACCAACAATATTCCACCGCAACTTGTTTATCTCTTCTTCCAGCTCAACAAGCTTCTCATCTGTCCTTAACGTGCGTGCGTTGTATGTCACCAGGGCCAAATTTCGGTGTTGGTGGTAGCCGAATCTCTGCCGGAGATTCTTAGCACCCCTTGTCCTGTCGTTACCATGGCTGCTACCGTGGCCAGGACGAACAGGACCGCCGGGGACTAGGGGCCTGGTTTTCTTACATTCGTCCATAATTGGGGGTGTTTGCCATACTCGCCACGCTTGGCAGGCGGGTTGGCGAGCGCAGTTATTGGTCGTCGAAGTGCTAAGGGAACGCTGCTGCCCATTCCCTAGTTTTCCCTTAATCGCCTTGTACGACACCCGATGGGATGAGATGGGTTGGTCCTATTCTAAGCCGGGAACCACGCGGCACAATACGAATAATGTATCATCATGTAAATGAAATGTATTAGAATTTTGTATCTTCACTAAGAATAATGAGCAAAAAAGTTGTACTTGTACATAACTAATCTTTGTAAAACCCACAAATATTTTCATTGGTCTTGGTGTTTGAGTACTATGTCAATTATAAGTTTGTAAACGAACCCATAAAACAGGGATTTAGTTTCTATTTTAGGCTGCATTTTATGGAAATAAATAAGATTATATTTTCAATACGAATAATGTATAATACCTTTGTATTAGTTTAACCTTACCTACCTTAGTACTAAATAATGAGTGCTAGTTAGTCAAATCTGATATAGTTTGCGTATTGGATCAAAAGTTTATTAACGTCTTGTCTGTTTTTACAGTCTCGAAGATAAAAACACTGAAGAGAATATGCTTACTTCTGAACTAATTATTCAAACTTAAATACCCTCTCAATTTTATAAGTCTTGTAACAAAACAACTTTTCAATAAGCTTTCCTCAGTTTGTCAGGAACTTCCAACTAATCCATTTTCGTTGGAAAAGATTATTCGCAGGATTTACTTTACTTAGTGTTGAGAAATTTGAGTGGAAGGAGATAAGACTGCAGACAAGACAGAAAGTGATAGAAAATCTTTTCGTCGGAATACAGTAATGACTTATGAATATCTTGCCATGATACCATAGACCGTGTCCTATGTGATAGTCAAGTCAAGAGTCTCGGTAGCCGGCAAGTGTTTATAAGACGAACTACGAGAATGGAGAAAGTGAGAGAGATCTGTAAAGAAAGAACCTGTTGAAAGTCTGTAATGTGTGCTTTGAGCCAAAACCTACTCACGGTTGAATGAAGCGATGATCTTTGTAGGGCGGCTTACAGGAACTGGATGGCATAGCCAAATATCGCATTCAGTGGCGTGCAATTGGAGAGACTGCCATAAAGCGGTAATGGTGATGGAGATGGGTCTCTGGCTGCCTTGCAAGGGATTTGGCATGATAATATAACAAAATAAACCCAAGCCCTGAAAGTAGTTTGTTCTAAATCTGTAACTGTATCGATTTCAACTATTTTTATTGTACACTAGACACCCGTCCTGGCTTCGCACGGGTGAATTACACACATGAACCTGTCTCTTGAATCACTCCGTCCATTGGTGAATGCTGTAAGAAAATCCGTTCGGTAGTTGGTTTATCGTATTCAGACAGACAGACGCAGCGGTGGGGGTGGGGCACTTTTGTAAAATATGTTGTGATAATATCTTGCACTTTTTAAATTTTGCAAAAAAAAATTGTTTCTCCTTCATTCTATTATATCAAACTAAATTATTCTAAATTATTTCTGACTGCCTCATTGGTCTAGTGGCAAAGCGCTTCGCTTGGTGATCACGAGGTCCTGGGTTCAAATCCTAGGTCGGACAAATGAAGTTTTTCTAACGAACAAAAAACATCCCAGTATGAGTCCGGAGTCTGGAATTGTGCCCGGTATATGGGCAATAGGCTTGCCCCCTATTACATGGGACTTAACATCGTCAGCGAAACGTGGGTGTACTCAGTACACCTCTGCCACCCCCGCTTGGGGAATATAGACGTGACGGTGTAAATTATTTCATAATTCAAATCAATACAGCGATTTGAAATGCATTTATAAAATATATACCTTAATGCAGATTTACATATTTTCTAGTAATTTATGGGTTTCAGCTGCTTAAAAAAGTGGTAAACAACTTTAAATTTGAAAGTTTAGTTTTCGTATTGAATTTGTAAAGCAAATCTTATTGGAATGTAGATGTTTTTTTTCATTTACGTTACCATTTGTAGGTATAAAGATAGCTAGTAAAATCTAAAATTCAAAAATATTTGTTCCCAGAATACGTCGTAAGCATTTATTAGTGAAATTCAGTGCACCGATGACGCCTTGTCACTTGTTTTATAAAGAAACTTGCTTCCTCGCCGTTGATAAAGTTGCAAACTGAATTTAGATGGGCCGCTGGTATATTTTTAGCATCTTGTTTTTAGAAAATACATAAAGTTTTCCTATAACTCGCTCGCGTTGATACATATTTCATTATTGCTTTTAAAAGTTGCTGATTATTTCGTAGACGTATGATCGTTTTACTATACGTATGTATGAGTACATAAATTACCTCTAAACTATAACTTTGTTCGATAGGTAAAGTGTTACCTATCATACAAAGTTACAAATAGATATGTTCTGGGTACTACAGTATAGTCGTGATTAAAAATACCTAGTGTCAAAATCTAAGAACATGTCATTATCATCATCAAACTCAAATTCAAATCCTTTATTTTGCATAAATCTGATATTTCCTTTATTTTGATAGTATCGGTGTAAAGATGAGAAAGGGCATGCTCCGTTGGTTCGGGCATATAGAAAGAATGCCAGAGGAAAGAATGACAAAACAGATATACAATGTGAAAGTGGAAGGATGCAGGTACCGGGGAAGACCCAGACTATCTTACCACGACCAAATAAACCGAGTCTTATCTGATGGAAAAGTCAAGAGTCTCCGTAACCGGCGAGCGTGTATGAGACGAACTATGAGAGTCGAGGAAGCCAGAGAGGTATGTAAGGAAAGAACCTGTTGGAACTCTGTACTCTCTGCCTACCCCGCAAGGGATCTGGCGTGAGGTTATAGATAGATAGATAGATATTTTGCATAAATGTCATATTTACTTTTTTTTTTAACTTACGCGCCCTCCACTCAGAAGGTCCGGCGAGAAACTCAGCGGGCTTGTCTTTTATGTTTAATTCTCCATTCATTTTATTTTCATCATTTTTTGTATAGATACATAATTTTTTATATTACATCCATCCATCCATCCCTAACCTCACGCCAGATCCCTTGCGGGGTAGGCAGAGAGTACAGAGTTCCAACAGGTTCTTTCCTTACATACCTCTCTGGCTTCCTCGACTCTCATAGTTCGTCTCATATAAGACTCGGTTTATTTCGTCGTGGTAAGATAGTCTAGGTCTTCCCCGGTACCTGCATCCTTCCACTTTCACATTGTATATCTGTTTTGTCATTCTTTCCTCTGGCATTCTTTCTATATGCCCGAACCAACGGAGCCTTCTTACATACCCAGCTCTCGCTACCATATAACAGCGTTGGGACAAGGACTCCGTTATGTATGGCCAGCTGCGCCTTATGGCTTAAGTGCCGGCTTCCGAGTAGCTTTCCCATCGCACCATTCACTCTGTTCCCTGCACTCACTCTTCTCTCTATGTTAGCGGTGTATTTCCCATCCTTACTTAAGGGGCATCCAAGATATACAAACTCATTCACTTGCTCCAGCACATCGTTACCAACTACAATCCTTACATTCGTTCTGGTTTCTTCCCTTTTTCAAAAACCATAATCTTGGTTTTCTTCACATTCAAGTGTAAGCCATTGATCATGCAGTCGTCTTTCATAACTGTGACTAGTGTTTGCAGATCAGTGGCTGTTGGCGCTATTAAAACCGCGTCATCTGCATAAAGTAGATGGTTTACCACTATGTCACCCATTTATACACCTTCATTCATCGCTTTCAGTCTTTGAAGACTTTTGTCCAGATATATTATAAACAGTCTAGCGGACAACACGCAACCCTGCTTGACGCCGATTTTAACGTCAAACCAGGGTGACCTGCTACCACCCACCCGTACGCATGCCTTGCAGTCCACATAAGTGGACTGGACGGCTCGCAACAGAGTGCCATCTATACCATACTCTGGCAAAATGTCCCAAAGTCTCTTTCGCACAACTCTGTCAAATGCCTTCTCCAGATCTACAAAACCGCAGAAAATCTTCCGCCCCACTGCCAGATGCTTCTCTACGATGTTGCGGAGTGAGAAGACTTGATCCGAACATCAAGTCATTCAACATTTATATTATACGAGATCATTAATGCGATCCAGCTCCTGTGTGATGCCTTACGACTGAGATATAAGACTATTTTTAAATATTTGCTTTAATGAATAGTTAGAGGATTCTGGGTGGACCAGTCTCTACAAGGAGCACCCGTTCACGAGTACGACTACTTGAGCAGCCATTACCTCCCTCGACCAAATTGGAGGTAAGGAAGTGACCCGCACTAAATAGACACTGCAAGCATAGCCTTTTTAGTGAGCATGACCAATCCCAGACCCCAGAGTCCAGTCACAAAAAGTCTACAAAAGGAGCAGTACTTCGAGCTCGTTTGGCACGACACGCTACGCTTTGACATTTTTGTTTACGAGACACTCGAGCAGAGAAGAGCAAGAAACTACACAGCCGCTCCTTTAAAACAAAAGATATTCTGTATACACTGTCAATTGTGGGGTGTGGGAGACAAGGTACATTACACTAGGTAGGACTAAAAATGAGGATATATGAAACATTATCATAATACAGATTAAGAATATGACTACATACTTCATTTGCATTAGCAGGGACTTAATAGTTAATAGTATTAGTTTAATAGAAAGTAGAAAACCTATAAACAACATTTAGCCAAGGTTGAACGAGTCATCTGTATTACAGCGGAGCCGGAGCAGCACCTATCCAAGCATTTTTGTCGTTCAAGTATTCATCTAATGAGTAGTAAGCCTGCTTACAAAGTGTCCGTTTAATGCAGGCTTAAAATTTAATTCTTCTCAGCCTATATTTGTCCACTGCTAAACATAGGCCTCCCCAATCACTCCCCAGTGCAGCCGGTCCGATGACACCTTTCAACAACTTAGATTACTATTAGAACATGTAATTACATTAAATTAGGTCTTGAAGTCAATCTTAGGTCGAACCAAATCTAGCTTTCTATTGACAAAATCTCATTAACATTTCGAAGCTCCCATCTAAAAGGGACCTAACATTGTCAGCGAAATGTGAGTGCACAAAGTACACCTCTGACACCCCCAATTGGGGAATATAGACGTGTCTTTGTGTATATAATATTTATGAATTTCGTAAACTTAGATTAAGAGAAAATATTTCACGTTGATGGAAGCCTGAGGGCTGAGCACAAACAGCTTGAAGTTATCGTGACATTGTCGAGAAAGTGCGTTGTCACTTTTATCTTTATTTAGTCAAATTTTAGTGTAAAAAGGATAGCATACCAATTCGATAACATTACACTAACGTCAATCTATTAGTGCTAAACCCTCAGTAATGGTTATAGCTTCACGATAAATGTATCGAAAGGTTAAAAGGGAAACCAATTCATTCAAATCATCGATCAATCTTTCGCGTCACATTTAAGTCAAGTTCAGTGGGGTATGTATTAACATAATTTGAATACGCTCGGCAATTTTTCAGCATTTTTCTTTGAATATATTAACATGATACATGCGATATTTTTGTTTCATGATTCGAACAATTGTGACTGTAACCGTATTATAGTTTGTATATAGGCTGAGAGGGATCCCGTAAAGTCTTTGTTTGATAGAGAAATGATAGTCAGGTAGAAGTTTATACCATGTATTTGCTGCATATAAATCAAAACAGTAATCGATATTTCAAGTTAAAATGTGAGTAGGTACAACTAGATATTTTCCTTAATTTTATTCTATATCATTACGCCAGATCCCTTCCGGGGTAGGCAGTGAGTACAGAGTTCCAACAGGTTCTTTCCTTACATACCTCTCTGGCTTCCTCCGCTCTCATACTTTTACAAGCCTTATTTGACTTACAATGTATATTTGTTCGGGTGGAATCTTGTAACTCAATTTACACACTACACACACACCGTCACGCCTATATTTCCCAAGCGGGGGTGGCAGAGGGGCAGTACTGAGTACAATAATAGCGGTACACTAAATTAAAGAAAAGGTACGTGCGACCGTCTGTTTGGTACATAATTTGCGAAAGTATCTACTGATTTAGTAATATAGTGGCTGGTCCGTACAGCTTGATACTTTATACTTAGTCATCATGTTTAAAAGCTTTTTTTTAACTTGGTTTGTTCGTTTGTCTGTCTATCTGTATTTATTTTACTTTATGCACTATTGGTACAGAGTACGGACTTAGTGCCTGAGGCATTTACTAACAGTTTTTTAGGTTCAAATTATGTGATACATTTTTCAAGCACTTCCTGACATTTGATTAGGATAAAATTTGGTATACATATGTAACTTTGGTTACAATATAATGATATGGTACCAAGGAGCTGATTTAATAATTGTGTCAGAAAGTGATTATTGAAACTCGTCAACTGCAGAACATAACCTTATCGTGTCTAAGCTCATTGGATATGTCTTGAATGATACTATAAACTTCCGTTGGATCTGGAAGGTGGCCATACGAATTTTTGAATTGAACAAGATATCGTCTTCGTGTTACCGCTATAAAAGCTTGTTATCAAAACGGTATTTTTTTAACTATAACGTTAATACAATTGGGACAGTATTGCGTGTTTTAGTCGAAAATTATAATTAAGATTTTTAATTAGATCCACTTGGTACTTTGTACTTTACTTTGAAACGTCTCATTAATCCAGCGTATACTTAAATGGACTAATAAAAAATATTATAGATTTGGCTTCTACATTTGGGTATACCGGTCATAGAACTGACGACCGTTGGGGCAATTAACAAAAAGGGTCTTGAGTAATCCAGACCTTTGATAAAAAGTTACATACATCCATAAATTTAAACGAGTAAAACTCTTTTACAAATAAATCGACTCATGATTAAATGTATCATCCACAAAACTCTTCTTTCCAACAAATCGCGAAATAATTTGTTTTTTACGGGAAGTTTGCCGAACTTTCTCGCTGTGTGATTAATTAAACAGATATACAATGCGAAATTGGAAAGATGCAAGTACCGGGGAAGAGCTATACTATCTTAGCATGACCAAATAGACCGAGTCTTATCTAAGGGCAAGTCAAGAGTCTCGAACTATGAGAGTTGAGGAAGCCAGAGATGTGTGTAAGAAAAGAACCTGTTGGAACTCTGTACTATCTGTCTACCCCGCAAGGGATCTGGCGTGATGATATAACGTAACGCGGCGCGTTACAAAAACTTCGTGAAATAATTAGGTAACGGTACTCCAACGGCATACAAAATAAACATTGCTCGATCATATCACAAAGTTATCATAACGCGCTGCATTAAATAAAGCCACCCATACTGTCCCATATCCGTACAAAGTCTTCTCTCACAAATCGAGGTGAGAGATTATAGGCAGGGTACCAGGGATAAGAAAATCCAAACAGTTTCTTAATGAACGGACATACGTTTATTCGTCTAGCGGCTAGTACTACAACTGACAAATCTAAGGACGGCTGCGCGGGCGTATCTTACCTATGGAGCTACACATGTACATACTAGTTACAAGATACAATATCGGTACAGTTCGTTTATTAGTTCAACCATGCGGACCCAGCGCTGTGTGGTGGAGGCAGGTTTATAGGCACCTGCTGTTGGAGCTTATTAAGCCGCCTATGAAGCTTCCAAATTGGCTTAACGACTTCTCCATAGTAACCGGAGCCAAGGGCTTGGTATGCCTTTAAAACGGAGACGTTAGAACATGAAAATGCAATAAACGGTCACCCATCTCAAACCGACCGAAGACTGCTTAATCTCGGTGATCGTTAGCGAGCACGGTCACACAGCGCTACGAACGCCTCGTTTGGTCCTGATGGGCTAAGACGCCGATCGATCACGATCTCAGAGATGTTCCCAACTCAATGGATTGAAATAAATGTAGGATCTGAATTAGGAGCCAGAAGATCAGCGGTTGAAAGAAGCGGAAAGATTTTTATATATTAGTAGTACCTAAATTTTAATTTAATTTTAGATTAGTCCCTAGTAGTAATACGAGGACAGTACAAAATGTCTGACAAATCGGCGGAATCGAGTTCTGGATCTATTAAGAAAAAAATAAATAAAAATAAACAGCGTCACGACTACTTCCCCAAGCGGGGGTGGCAGAGGTGTACTGAGTACACCCACTTTTGCCGACGATGTTAGGTCTCATGTAATAGGGGACAAGCCTATTGCCATACATCGTGGACAATTCCAGACTCCGGACTTATACTGGGAAGTTTTCGTTGGAAAAACTTCATTTGTCCGACCTAGGATTTAAACCCAGGACCTCGTGATCACCAAGCGATGCGCTTTGCCACTAGATCAACGAGGCAGTCGGATCTATTAAGATTTAGTATTTTACTCTATGGGATGTACTATATTATACAAGGATCAGTGATAGTCTAGTGGTTAGACCGCTGGACTGCAAAGTCAGAGGTCTCGGGTTCAAACCAGGCACGCACCTCTGTCATTTCGAAAGCATGTGCGTATTAAAAATTGATTTTTACTTGCTTTAACGTTTAAAAAAAACATCTTGAGAAAACCTGCATTCCTAAGAGTTTCTCGAAGGTGTGTGAAGTTCGCCAACGCGGACTGGGCTAGCGTGGTGTACTATGGCCTAAGCCCTCTCAGTTTGAGAAGAGGCCCGTGCCCAATGGTGAGACAGTTTCTTAACAGGCCTAATATTATATTTTACTGTATATGTTATTTAGGAAAAAATAACGTTATAATCGTACAGTGAAAATCATCAAATTTGTGATATTGGCAATGTGGTTAAAAGAGTAGGTAAATATTCAAAGCTTTGGTATTAATCCAAACAGACAAGACAGAAAATTCTGTCAACAGACCAATGTTATATTTTGACACAATTTTGACGGACACAACAAAATGGAAAACTGCAGGTTCTCCACTAAAATAATCCACTAATTTAATCACACACAATCGAAACAGTCGTCATATTCAGAAATCGTATGGAATGCACATACCTACACTTACGCCTTCAATCCGCTGGGGTAGGCAGAGATTACAGTTTGCTATATACTACGATTCTGACACACCTCTTTCGCTTCATCTAAGTTCGTAAATATCTTAATGCCTTTCGGTCAATTAAGAATGCTACGCACTTGACCCTTTTCAAAGTAGTAATTTGGTCATGATAGTTTCTTTGTTTTTTTTTTTAAAAACGTAGCCCCAATCTAGGATTGACTCCTGTGTCGTGGGTGCATTTATAAACATGAAAATTCACATACACAAATACCCAGACCGAAACAAATAATTGTGGGTCACACAAAGATTTTTCCCGTGCGGGAATCGAACTCGCGACTATTAGACACAGTGGGCAGAGCGGCTTAATCTGTTAACCATTGCGCTAAATCGTCCGTTTGCGGTTCTCCTTGGGCGACTTCTTCCAACGTTTCCACCCACATTTGCTTGATATTGTTACGACTGTGTGACCGCGGTGTTCTTACCGATCACCAAGGTTAAGCAGCGTTCGACTCGGTTGGCCTGAGATGGGTGACCGTTTGTGGCATTTTCATATTCGAGCGTCTCCGTGCTTCGGAAGGCACGTTAAGCCATTGGTCCCGGTTACCACTTGATGTGGTACTCGTTAAGTCGAGTTGGAAGCCTTAAAGGCGGCTTGATAAGTTCCAACAGCAGGTGGTCACAAACCTGTCTCCACCAATCCGCACTGGGACCGCGTGGTATGACCTAATCTCTCTCACCTCGATTTGTGAGAGAAGGCCTTTGCCCAGCAGTGGGCAGTATAGGCTGATATTATTATATTATATCTCGGAAACCCTTATCGGGGAATGTTAATTTTAAAATGTATTACATACACTTAAGTCCCCTAGCGATCTGTCTAGAAAGATCTAGAATCCGCGCTTACATGCTGAAACGTCTAGAAGGTTCCTCCCCTATAATAATCGCCGGCGCGCGGTCGCAGTATACAAGTACCTATTTGTTCACGTAAAAATAGGTATAATAATACCGCTTTGTGGGCCGCGCGGCTATTGTTTGATGTACTTAGAGGGTACGCGTCCGTTCTAGAACTTTCATACGCGTATTAAAGCGCGCCAGTTTTTACGAGCACATAACGTTCAGGATTTGTAAAAGAGTTATAACCTTTTTTCGTTTTGTTTTCTTTCCAGTCGCGAATTTAGTAGCCATACACAATTTTGCCTACTTGAGTGGAAAGTCTGAAGTATCAAGACGGCTGATATACAACCGACGATATTTCATGTTAATCTTTATGGAGAGTGATAAAATGTCCTCTTTATGTTAATAGGCGAATTGTTTCTAGCTGGGACTTTTGGGAGAACAAAGTGTTTGGTCTGTAGGATGATGCAGCTACCGCAAATCAATATGCTGATATTAACAACAATTATATATTCTATATATTCGTGTAATTTACCAGAGAAATGCTTCGCCCATGGAGTTCGGCTTCAAAAAAATATATAATTTACACACGCATTGAGCACCTCCTCGGGTGACAAGATAGCTGGCTCAATCCTCGCTCAAAAGATTAGATTGTCTATTTGGCAAGAAGTCGCAGCCAGCATTGTTGCCAATATTCCACGCGGATGCAGACTTTAGGTTTGAGTATTTTATTTTTTAATTTTAGTTTTGAGTGGTTTTATATCAGATAATCTAGTTATTGAACTTTAATAAATAGTCCCACCTATAAGTGATTGCCAGATATAATATCAATATATAATATCAAATTAAACACTTTGCAATTACATTTTGTTGCTCCACAGAGACAGGAAAACTGAACTGAAAAATCTTCATAATCAGCCATAAGACGTCCCCTCTAAGACTTGAGCCTCCCCAAAGACCTCTTCAACTATCATCCCTACGACGACTGGCTCTGTGTTATATGAATCCAACCCACAATGTTCACCAGGTCATAGGTCCATCTTGTGCAAAGCCTGCCAATTCCACGTCTTTCGGTACGAGGTCGCGACCTCACAGTCTATGTGGCACCTGCTAGTCTGCACTTTATGCCCCACCAATTGTACAAGGGAAGAACTGATCGCGGTCACAGACGGTGCGATCAAACTAGCCACTCACTTAGCGGGACAAATATGAACCATTGACACGAAAAAAAGAAGAAGGTACGAGGTCGCCACTCTAGAAATTTTCTGTCCTAACGGCCACCAGTTCTACGAGCGATATGCTCCATCCATTGCCTTTTACGTTTGATGATTTAGAGTGCTATGTCTGTGAATTTGATCCTAGGGCTATAAAATTAGCCTATACTAACCCACTGCTGGGCAAAGGCCTTCTGTCACAAGTTAAGAGGGGTAGGTAATTCTTCCCCTTATATACATAACCCGTTCACGTCCCCGTCGTAAACGGGTATACATGAGTATTTCCCCATCTAAAAAAAGGCTATGAGCTACCTACTAATCAAAATGAAAACGTGTTAAATCACATCAATATTAGGTACTTAATAAATCGATTATACCGTGAAATTAATTAAAATTTAATTGCGAAAGTTTATAGCTATTGCAGGAAATTGAACAATAAAACGAAAACGCTTTTATAGTTGGTTAAAACAATTATCGGTTTTACTATAGTTTTATAACTTTGAGTCCATATTGGTGTTACGTTTAGTTAGACAGTTGTGAGATTAATGAGCTTGGGTGTTTGTCGTGGTAAAATCGAGGAGAACAGTAAGAATAACTTAAGTTTGTGCTTCTAATTAAAAGGAATTTTATTAAAACTGTAATTGGTACGTAAGTACTTTTTTTTGTTCGCAACTAAGTCTGTCTGCGTTTTCTATACTCGTGGAGATTTTAAGCCCATATTTTATTAAATTTAGTAAATAAAACTGGCAATTTAATTGCAAGGGATTTGGTGTGATCATATAAAATTGTACCTCAAAACACGTTATTAATTAGAAAAAGCACACGACATCTAATTAAAGCCTGTCTTGTATATTTTTTTTAAGAAATAATAAAAGACTGAGTACCATTCATTAAAACGAAATACACAAAAACAAATATAAAATATAGTATTTAGGATCAACTTACGTTTTTCGTTTGCTTTCGTATCAAAAAGGCACCTCAGCAAAATAGCCTACTAGCAAATCGTCATATTAGAAACTTTTTCTTGTAGCAAGTCCTAAGATCAAAATGACATACCGTCAAATAAGCCTTTAATAAAAGAGTACACGTGTGCAATGGCGCGTGTTAGGAGAGGCCTATGTCCAGCAGTGGACTGCGATAGGCTGATTGATTGATTGATTGAAAAGAGTACACTTAGGAACAAACAATATATATCACTCAATCAAAAGTGACACATATTTTTTTTAACCTATTTCGTTCCACTATTGGGCAAAGGTCTCTCCAATGACTCTCTACCTAACCCGATCCTTGTCCATTTCAGGCCGTCTTCTAAAAGGTGTTAAGGTCGTCGTGCCATTTTTTCGGTCTTCCCCAGTGTCGATGTCCATCTGGTCGCCATTAAATGGTGATTTTGCCCAACTGTCTGGGCTCATTCTGCTCAAATGACCCGCCCAGCCCCACTTGAGCTTGGCAGTCTTGTAGCCCAGGTCTTAAGTGCCAGTTTTGGAACGCAGTATAGTGTTACGGACTCGATAGATAGAATACTTCTTTTTATTGCCCTTTGACATACTTTGAGTTTGGATTTTTACGATTTGGCCATTGAACAAGTCTCGCAAACAAGTCTGGATAAGACTGGCAAAATAGACGTATCGATGAGTTGTCGCTTGAGTGAGAGGGGGAGTTCACCCTTCATAAGTGACACATTATTATCATTCTGAATCAGTTTTTAAAATGAGCTATTTTATTTGTGTACGTAATTATAGGTATGTATGAACATACTTCGTCGATTTTTAACCCTTTTTAAAACGTTATTTATAGTTGCTTTATAAATAATTGTCACACTGATAGTCGATTACATCTCAGGTGTGTTGTTATATATTTATTATATGTGAAAATAACCTACCGTACTTCATATAAATCCGCCAGTAACCAATTTCAAAGGACCGCCTTAAAAAATGAATGGCCGGATGTTGGCTAGACAATAACTAATAAATTATTAATTTGATATCGATTGCCCTAGGTGACCTTAATTTAGCTCCAGTGGCTCAGTTTGAATAATTAAAGGAATAAAATTATGAAAGAAACATTGAATTTTTACAAGCTTGTATTAGGTTTTCGGTTTAAAAATTATGATTATTTTGGGTATAATAACAATAGGCTCACCTCATGTAATATTTGGAACGAATAATAAATATAATAATATCAGCCTATACCGTCCCACTGCAAATGCAAAGGCCTTCTCTCATAAATCGAGGTATGAGAGATTAGGGCATACTCCACCACGCCACTAGTGCGGATTGGTGGAGGCAGGTTTGTGGCTGCCTGCTGTTGGAACTTATCAAGCCTACAAGGCTTCGAACATGGCTCAACAACTACCACATTAAGTGGTAGCTGGGACCAACGGCTTAACGTGCCTTCCGAAGTATGAAGACGCTCGAATATGAAAAATGCCACAAACGGTCACCCATCTCAGACCGACCGTGTCGAAACGCTGCTTAAACTTAGTGATCGCTAAGAAAACCGCAGTTGGGACCAAATATGCTTGGAAAAATATGAGTATAGACTGTATTGTGTCACACCAAGTCTTGTTGTGACGGTATCTTTCAATAATTTTCGCAAAATAATATCATTATAATCAACCCATAGAAGTCCACTTCTGGAGCCTAGAACATTAAGGGCCACCGTGCGAAACATGTGTATATTGATTAGAGACTTAATATTTCGAAATATATATTTTTCTATCTATCTATCTATCTATAACCTCACGCCAGATCCCTTGCGGGGTAGGCAGAGAGTACAGAGTAAACAGTCTGCACCCCATGACTAGCCCGAACGGCTCGGCGTGATGAGTGGCGGGCCCCCATCGCCGCTTCCACCTATACTCGTACCGACAGGGCCGGCCGGTACGCGTCGCCTCGGGGGGACGCCCTAGCCCGCACTGCGGTACGTCTTCGGTCAAAGATTGCAGCCATAATGACTGGCAGGGGTCGCGACGAGCACGCTCTTGGACAGACTGTATATTTGACTGTATATTTTAATGTCTGGTATAAGGAATACACGATTAAAGGATTTTTTTCAAAAGAAAATATCTGAAGTTGTGTACATTGCTTTAGATTATTTGATTCCAACATGAAATGCTTCATAACTCACACACACACACATCGTCACGCCTATATTCCCCAGAGGGGGTGGCAGAGGTGTACTGAGTACACCCACGTTTCGCCGACGATGTTAGGTCCCATGTAATAGGGGGCGAGCCTATTGTCATATAGCGGGCACAATTCGAGACTCCGGACTCATACTGGGAATTTTTCGTTAGAAAAACTACATTTGTCCGACCTAGGATTTGAACCCAGGACCTCGTGATCACAAAGCGATGCGCTTGGCCACCAGACCAACGAGGCAGTCAAAATAATATAAAGATAAGATAATATAAAGAGGAGATGACATTATTATACGATGAACTGTGGTCGCTAAAAATATGCTTAAAAAGTCTACTTCATATAAAATTATACATTGAAATTAAATTAAAAAAACCTTTAATATTGTTGATATCGATTTAGTTAATGATCTAGCACAAACTACTTTCAGGTCTTGAGTTAATTATGTTACGCCCTGTATGATCTATTAATGCTTACCCTAAGTTGGACTCTAGTTTGCTCAGAACAGAAATGTAACATTATTGCTAAACGTGAAGTCCTATAATTGACTCACAGGTGTTATTCTAACTTATTATAAGATTGCATTAAGCTGTTGGACTTCCATGAAAAATAAATAAAAAATGTTTATATTCAATATCTCAAAGTTATACTTTTGGCACATAGCAGATATTCATTTGACAACAACGATTTCCTTCGTGCACTGGAGTATCTTTAAACGATCATTTCCCAACGTTATCGTAACGCGTCACGATACGTCTTTAATTCGTAATAGCAAATAAGGGCTCAGTACGTTCAAAAACATTTATCATTCGCCTTCGCAGAGAAAAAATATCAAAGGATTTAGATTAAAAAAAAAACAGATATCTTTATTTGATCCCTTCGTATTACATGTGCGCTTCGTGACATGAATTTTTAAAATGTAAATTTTACCTTTAGTATATTAATGAACTGGTACCTGATTTTTAGACACTTTTTATACCGGGAAAATGTTAGGTACCTATCTAAAGTTAACGTGGACGAAGTCCCGGGTAAAAACTAGTATCTTTATATTTCAAACCATTTAATCACATTTTAAAATGTGGTATATTTATTAAAGCACTTCACGTAATCAGAACCGTAAAATTAAAGTGAATACAAACTTAATTAATAGATTTTCCCGTTATACCGAAAACAGAACAATTGATTAATCACACAAAACGAAATGAAATTACATTAAAAGAATAATGTTTTATGACTGTGAAATAATTTATAATTATTGCCTTTATACATAATGCTTTATGCAAATACTATCAACTCGTAATAATTATCGTTCTGTATCTCTTGCGACTATTTCATTGGTCTAGTGGCAAATAATGTGCTTTGCGATAACGAGGTACTGGATCTAAATCTTATCTCGGATAAATGTAGTTTTTCTATCAAAAAACTTCCCAGTATCAGTCCGGAGTCTGGAATTGTGCCCGGTATATGGCTAAATCGCGTCGCGTCCCCCGACGCTGTATCTGGCCGGGGGACCTAAACATCAGCAGGGTGGCCTTCGGGGTCGCGGACGCAAAGGCCGGGAGCCTGAGCGTCCTTTACGAGCGTCCGAGGAGGACGGCGGCGTGGTGTGGCCCATGCCCCAACGTGCGGGGGGAGCGTGTCATCCCCGATGGCAGGCTCTTCATAGCGCGGCACAGGGGCACCGGTACGTTCCATACTGAGATCCCGGAGCCCCTCCAAATTGCTGATGTCGGTTTTTAGTCGGTAGGAATCCGACACGCTCGCGCCCCCAAGACTCGCGGAAGTTAGATGCAGGATTTTTCCCAGGAAATAGAAAATGTGTAATTATTCACTATGAAAGAGGCTAAGAAGAAGGAAGTTAGGCCAAGTTTTGAATCACTATGATCATTCTGATCGGACCGCTTCTTCGTATAGTAACTTCGGGCAACATGCCGGAACATTAGTGGATTTCTTGACGGCATAATTTTGCTAAGAGTGTGGTGACCAGCCACGGCCGTAGCCTACAACCGGTAAAGGGACCACGTTTAGGGACTTGATAGTACATTCTAGGGACGCAAGCAGCTTCGGCTGCCAAAAATCTCTTTATTCTATCAGTGATGGAAAAGAGATCTGTAAGGAAAGAACTTGTTGAAGCTCTGTACTCTCTACATACCCCGAAAGTATCCGTAATCCGATCATTTTCTGTGAAGGAAATTTACAGAACAGAAATGGATGATGATTCATGATCCTCGGTACTTATTAACTAAAACCAAACGCTGCGCGTTGTCAGTACGCAACTGCCCACCATTAAAAAATCATTTCAGAAAGTTATTTGTTTAATTTGTCTCAGCAAATAAGCCCTTACATTATTTCTTTTTACATAACACACAAAAATATTCACTTCTCCGTAACTAATTCGCTGCCTCTGATTGCAGGTTTATCAAGAAATTATCATAATAATCTGCGCAGGGATTTAATTGGCTTAGATGTTAATCAAATTTCGGATGAAACGCGCTGATTGCTGATATAGAAATGGCTAGAGTGTTATTTATTTGTAAGTAACGTATTTTATTTTTTATTTTGTTTGTTATTATTCATTTTGTGTAGTTACTAGGCTCGCATAGCGCCGCGGGTGTGGTGGTCTAGCAATTACTGAAGTAAAAATACAATTCGGTCAGTCTGAAATGGGTCACCGTTTGTGGTATTTCTATTTACAAGCGTCCTCCTGTTTCGGAAGACAACGTTAAGCTATTGGCCTTGGTTGCCACTGTATCTGGTAGTCGTTAAGCCGAGTTCCATGCCATATAGGCAGCTTAATAAGTTCTAACAGCAGGCTATAAATCTGCTTCCACCAATCCGAACTGGGTCCGCGTGGTGGAGTATGACTTACCTCTCTCACTTCGATTTGTGTAAAAAAGCCTTTGCATACTAGTGGGTTAGTATAAGCTAATTTATTATTTATATTGTTACTAGGCGCTCGAGACGCTGCGAGTCTGTGGTGTTCTAGCGATCACCGAAGCTATGCAGCATCCGAGTCAGTTAGTCTGAGATAGGTGGCAGTTTGTAGCATTTTGAATTCTGAGCGCTTGCGTCTTTCAGAAGACACGTTAGACTATTATTCTTGGTTATAACTTAGTGTGGTAGACCCTACACCAATGATCATGACTATAGTATATAAAAAGTCATGAGTGAAGTGAAAATTGAGCATTGGATGCAATAAGATACTGGACAAAAGGATTTAGGCACTTGCCATAAACATAATTATGCTATATCGTTAGGAGGCCATGATTTTATGATATTCATTATTGTGAAACACTCTTACGCCTATCTTCCCCAAGTGAGGCTAGAAGAAATGTACTGTGGATACCGATATATCGGCGAAAATGTTAAGTCCCAATATAATAAAGGACTCATAAGCTGGTCCCCTGTTACATTGGCAATACTGTCATTATACAGGATAAAATGTCTGACTCCAAAGTGCTATTGAGATATTCTCCATAGATGAGCTGACACTTTATCTGATGTAGGATTCGACTATCTTGCTTTCGGTCCCTCGTGGTCACTAGCTACAATATTCTCTAGACCAATGAGACTATTAATATTGTTTTAAGACAATATTCTTTATTTACAGGTAGCATGATTGTAGCTGTTATATACAGTGCACTAGCGAAAGATGTATCTTCGATTCACAACCACACAGCGTTCAGCGGAATAGCCAACGGAGAAAACATGAAGTTCAGACAAAAGTGAGTTATCGACGGCTTAGCCAGTTTAAACATTTGTTCATAAGAACTTAATAACTTAGCCTATACTGTCCCAGTTTAAAGGCTTTCTCTCACAAATCAAGGTGAGAGTGGCCATACTTTACAAAACTACTACTTCGTGGCTACTATTGGAACTTATCAAGCCGTGTATATGGTATTCAATTCGGTTACGGTTTAACGACTTCCACACTAAATAATGGTAGTAACCATCCAACGAATAGCAGCATGGACCAACGCTGGTAAAATAGATCTATCGGAAACGGTCACCCATGCCAGATTGACCGAGCCAAACGCTGCTTAACCTTGGAGATCGCTAAGAACATTGTGGTCCCGTTAAGATACGAGCGTCTCCTACATAAAAAACTCACTGTATATACATTTGATGCTACTGAATGAGATCTCAGCAAGAATCCAAGGAATCGCCTCAAATAAACTGCACTAAATCATTTGCTATTAGAAATCCGACAACTACCAAATAGAAAAATATCAGCAATCAAGCTCAAGGCGCTCCGAAAATCTCGAGTTTTTCAACTTCGCACGAATTGAATCCGACGTGAAATAGGCTTAGGGCACTGTATCTAAGTTTTCTTTAAGAAAAATTCGGCGCAAAAATTTTGCGTCGAAGGGTCCCTCTTAATTTGAGTGAGTCAATCAAGAGTTATTGAGGACCGAGTATTTTGGACTCGGGTCCAACTTTTATTCAAGGATTTATCGCTTGTGAATTCTTTTGTCTGTAATAGTGACTTTTGTTTCGAAGTATAATATTAAGTAAGCTCTGGATTCTAGATGCCGTTCAGATGGTCTGTCTCTGATGATTTTAATGGCTGAATTTGTGTTAAATTATGCTTTTGCTGCAATAAGTTCCACTGAAAATTGTAATGCTTAGGTTTTCTATATGAGATATCACTTCTTGCAAACTTCCGTGGGATCTCAAAATTATTGCCTCAAAGTTCGACCAGTTTCGCTCACACGATGTCGCTTATCTACTACAGCAGCAGGTGATTTATAATGAAATCTTATATAATCTAAACAAAGCTCATAGAGCTCGGAAGGGACGCTTAGCTATTAGTCACTTACTTTTATAAATTAATCTGATAGTCTTTAAACCAAGCTGGTATCCTTATGCGCTGCTAATTAGTTCCAATAGCAGGTGGGCACAAACCTGCCACAACTAACCCGCCCTGGGCCTGCGTGGCGAAGTGTGACCTATTCTTATCACCTCTATTCGTAAGAGTCTTTGCTCAAAAGTGGGACAACAAAAGCTTTGTATATGCATAAACTTTTCCCTAGATACTGACTGTTACAAATTTGCGTTATCCTGCAATAAACATAGTTTTAGCATCTCTATTACCACTGTTTTTGATTCTATAAGAGCTCCAGAAAGGACCTACTTTTAATTTCTTTTCTTCCAGTGTGAATTCAAAAGAGGAAGAAATAACGCCTAAAGTAACGACTGCTCAACCACCACAGGAATGCGTCTGTTCCAAGATCTATGATCCAATCTGCGCTTCAAATGACAAGTCTTACTTTAATCTGTGCCAGATGGAATGTGACGTGGGGAAAGGAGACAACGTGACTGTTGTGCACCAAGGAAACTGTATACCCTTTTAAGAATAGCCTTTCCGCAGGAATGTATTAATTCATGATTTGACACATTCAAATTTTTACTTTAAGAGTAGTGGAATAAAGTTTAATTTACAATTATTATATATTCTTTGACACGTTCCTAAAGATGCTAAGAATCAAAAATGTGGTTTTCAATATTCAAATTCTTACTTTAAGTATTAACTTCAAAGATCAATTTGCAAGATTTTTTTGTAATGTATAACATAACTGTAAGATCGCAGGAAGTCGTTGGATGCAGGTGGTATCAGACCGGTTACCCTGGAAAGCGGTTGGGGAGGCCTAGTTCAGCAGTGGACAAATATAGGCTTAAAAGATGATGATAAAATTATAGCGTTGTTCATTACATCACTCCTTCAGAGAATATAAGAGATAATTTACATATTATAGAAAAGTCTGTATACACGTATACAGTTTTTTCTTGTTTGCACAACTCTCCAAAACTTTAGCTTCCAACACTTTATTACTATTGCTTCAAAGTTTTAAAAATATTTGTTTGTTGATATATTAAGTTACATTTTGACTATGTAAAGATTGTTTTTTAAGTTTAATACAACTCACTCACTCACAAAACTGTGATAAGGTCAAATACGACGGAAGAATATTCTGCGAAGCCCTAATGAGTGACAAACTCAATTAAGTCAGAAACTTCAAGACTTAAAAGTAAGAATTGTTTGATGTCGAAATATGTATACTTAGAGTCTTGATGTCTATCTATATCCCCACGCCAGAGCGCGACTCTAAGTTTACACGTCCATCAATTAGGTTCTTTCCTTACAGATCTCTCTGGCTTCCTCCTCTTTCATAATTCGTTTCATACATGCTCCACGTTTGCGGAGACTTTATTTATTTTTCAGATAAAGAACTCTATTTGGTCGCGGTAAGATAGTAAAGGTCTTCCCCGGAACCTAACTCATTCAACTTTTGCATTATATTTCGGTTTTCTCGTTTTATCTACCGATATTTTTTCTATATACCTAAACCACTGGAGCCATAACTTTTTTCACCTAGAGACTTGTCAGAAAACAAAATTATGTTCAGAGTAAAATCAGCGTAATTGGAATTGGAGAAAACTTTGCCAAATTGAAGTTTATCGGTATAAAGCTAAATAATAAAATGTCGTACTTTTAAATACAACAAATAATTTCTCCAATCCTCTGCAATGAATTACAAAGATAAAAGAACTTTACTGATATAAAAACAAGAAAGTTTTCGCATATCATAACTCACAAAGTTGTTCTGTGCAATTAAACTCCAAGAAAGTAAAAGAAGAAAACACATTATGCAGTTTAGTAAGCGAGACGAAAGAAATCTTAATAATATTATTTCTCTTCATAACGTTTAAGGCGGGTTGTGCGCTGGGTTTTTATTCGCTATTTTCAATTAACGATGTAACGCGGCAAGTGATGATAACTTCGTGAAATGATTTCTTAATAGTATTCCAGTGGTATCATTTGATTAGAGATCTCAAATATACTCGTAATTACAGCCAAAAAACAGACGTTATACTTATGCATCTATACATACTCGTGTATAGATGCGTAAGTCGAGTATGCTAGCTACGCCTAACCGGTCAATTTATAAATATCGGTTAAAGTGACGCTAAAAACCGATACTGAAATTCAAACCGGTTCCATAAATGTTTAGGTTTTGAACGGTTACTTTTACTAGAAACGAAAATCATTTCGGTTCGGGCCAATGATCGAAATTTACCGGTTTCCGACCCATGGTAGAAATTAGTTTAAATTGTTAATGACGTTAGATCTTTTTGATATGGTAGTGTTAGCAGACTAGCATTTTAATAAATCCTCAAATTAGCTATGGTCGTATCCAACTTGTTCGAAACTAACTGCACCGCCGTATCATAAAGCTAATACTCAGTTTAGCTAATACTTTGCATTCAGAATAGATTTTGTCTTTAAGCTCAGCTCCTAAGGGTCGTCGCGTGATGTATAGATAACTTAAATACAAATTTTCTCAAAAATTTGGCTATCAAATATAAGAATTTTTCAAATCCGACCTACTAGATTACGATTCCTTAAATAAAAGTACAACCTAAAACAGCCGTGTTTGGTTATACTAAAGCATAGCTATAGCGGGCTATGGCTCTCCATAGCCCGCTTAACAGCTATGCTCGGAGCTTCTCTGAAGGATCGAATCCGGAATGAGGTGATTCGACAGAGAACCAAGGTCACCGACATAGCTCAGAGAATCAGCTCGCTAAAGTGGCAGTGGGCTGGCAATATTTGCCGAAGGACCGATAGCCGTTGGGGTAGACGTATTCTTGAGTGGAGACCGCGGCTCGGTTAACGTAGTGTGGGACGGGTGAGGGAGGGAGAAGAAGTGCCGAAGACCAGGCTCAATGGCATGCCTTGGGAGAGGTCTATGTCCAGCAGTGGACTGATACGTGCTGATGATGATGATGATGGTGAACCTTTCTCCAGAATTGGACTATCAAATGCAAGAATTTTTAAATCTGACTGGTAGTTCTAGATAGAAGCGCGTTTAACCAAAAAACAAACAATCCCTATAGCTTTAAAGTTTGGTCAAATAGCCAACGGAGTGCAACGGGAGCCCTTGGGAAGCACTCGGCTACGCTCGGCCGGCGGTTGCGTGTACACGTCACACTGCAGGAGTGACTTTGTGCCGGCCGGGCACCCACCCAACACCAGCGTGTCCCAGCTTCCCCGTGCTTCATTTGTAATCGTGTCAAGCGCAACGGCGGCAGGTCGTTTGCCGTCGCGCCGAACGTGGCTGCGCTGTGTGGCGTCTCCCGTACAATTCAGTACATTACAACTCCCCAAGCCCCGCCAGCGTCACGCTGCGGCGGCTATATGGCAAAACCTGTATTGTTTTCATATAGATAAGATCACCCCCATACGTGTGTTTTTATTTTATCGGGCCATTTTACACACTGTCACCTGCCAAATTCAAATAGTAATATATAGATGGCATACAAAATAACGGTATATTCGATCCGATTCGACCCGATCATTTCACAAAGTTATCATAACGCGCCGCGTTTAGGTAAAGCGAAGAAGAAACCTGGTTATAAAAGTTGCTTTATTTTCTTAAACTTCATTAATATCTTAGTTGCCTCAATCTCGACTTCCTCGTTGGTATAGTGGTGAATAATTTGCGTAGCGATCACGTAGTCCTAGGTCCGAATCTTAGGTTGGAAAAATTTAGGTTTTCCATAGAATCATTTTCAATTTCAAACCATAGGTGGAATTGTACATGGTAGAGGTGTACTGTGTACACCCAATTTTCGCTGACAATGTTAGGAAATGGGGTGCGATCTAATTGCCATATACCGGGCACAATTCTAGGCTTCTGGCTGATACTGGGAATTTTTTGACACAAAAACTACATTTGTCCGGCCTAAGATTTGAACCCAGGACCTCGTGATTGCAAAGCGCATTATTCGCTGCTAGATCAACGAGACGTGAAATTTAAAAAATATTAAAATAACTTAGGCCTAAATAAACGCTACAATTCATATCAAAGTTGAGGTGTCACAATAGTTAGACTCAAACCGCAACGTCGAGTTCACAGCGGCCAGGAAGCCGCACCATGTGTGCTGGTAGCGTAGCGGTCTTGCTGGCTTTATTTCGATTCTATTCGCAAAAAATGCAAAGTAGTGTATACTACACAAGTTGGTGCTATATATTGCCTGTAGGCTAGGTAGAAATTGGATGAGGGATAAAAATTGATCGATCAGTGCATACAACATAGCTTTTATTTTTATTTCAAAGTTTCATATAAATACCCTGCTTGAGTGTATTATTACTAACTAGCAATATTCCGTTGCTTCACACCAGGCTGAAAACAGCGCTATCTACCGAGTCTTTGTTTCTTTTGGATAATGTAGTTTTATGATTGTGAAATAATTTTGAAATCGTTTCAGTAGTTTCAGAGTTTATCTATTACGAACAAACAAATCTTTCTATCTATCTATATCATCACGCCAAATCCCTTGTGGGGTAGGCAGAGAGTACAGAGTTTCAACATGTTCTTTCTTAACATACCTCTCCGGCTTCCTTCACTCTCATAGTTCGTCAAGTACACGCTCGCCGGTTACGGATAATAAATCTTTCTTCTTTCATTTATTTATTCTTTATTGTACAATAAAACACAGAAACAACATTTACACAGAAGATGTACAAAGGCGAACTTAACTCAATTTGAGTTATCTTCCAGTTAACCTTTGAGGAAAGAGAAACTATGTGTACTTTATAATATTAGTGTTTGGATCTCCTCAGGTGTATATAGGATTGAAAAACTGTTAGCGATATAAAAACGTGTATTTCGAACCACGGACAGTACGCAGAGTGAACAATTATAATTTTTACTGGTTAATTTGCATGACAATATTTACAATTAGAAATCATTGGTCTTAATTTTAGCAGGCGCTCCAATAATTAGTGAAGATAGTGTAGAAGATTAGATGAAAAACAGAGGTTAAATTAACCTTAAGGGTAAAACAATGGATTGTTAATTGATAAAGAGGTCCACAAATATACAATAAAACAATGCAATATCATGACCATGAAACTGATCCGGACCGAAGGACCAATTAAAAAGGATGTTACTATATTTTGTGTGAGTGACCTTGATTTTATTCTTTTATGTTTATTAATGCTTAAGCCGCTCTGCCCACTGCGTCTAATAGTCGCGGGTTCGAGTCCCGCACGGGACAAATCTTTGTGTGATCCACAATTATTTGTTCCGGTCTGGGTATTTGTATATGTGAATTTTCATGTTTGTAAACGCACCCACGACACAGGAATAAATCCTAGTGTGGGGCTACGTTCTTTAAAAATCAAATCAATCAATCAAATCAACGGAAATCATAATTTGACATCGCAAAAAGTAAGCAAGTAAAGTTTAGTAGTGAACATTCCCCCAGACTTAATACTCTCCATTCCGAACAAATTAGCTTCCGGTTTTAACATGTCACATTGTATATACACTCTATAATAACATATTTGGGGAAATTTGGTGTAAAAGGAATGTATGTTACCTTCATATATTTTTCTTTGCATGCTGACTACTAGAGCCTGTTTAATTTAATAAGACAAGAATATTTTACACAAACGTCAGGAGTTCAATTAAAACAATAAAAAAACTTCAGCTGTACTTAAAGATCTGAATTATAGTATTTCAGATTAAAGTCACATTGGAGCAGCCCTTAAATAGTTATCGGAGCTATTCAGGACATTAAACAAGGCTTAAACAGTTTTTAACGTTCATGGATATCGAGTCGATTTTAGGGAATATTTACGATTGGAGCGCATAATATGATTAAGTCTTTTTTAGAATTATCTATTTATATATCTATGTATATCATCACGCCAGCTCCCTCGCGGGGTAGGCAGAGAGTACAGAGTTCGAACAGGTTCTTTCCTTACATACCTCTCTGGCATACATTTTTCGAACTATGTTAAGAATAAATTGTTGGGTGGGCTTTAAAATCGTAATATATAATAAGAATATCAGCCAATACTTCTCCCACAAATCAAGGTGAAAGAGATCAGGTCATACTCCACCAAGCGGACCCTTGCGAATTGGTAGAGGCATGTTTGTGGCCACTTGCTGCTAGAACCTATGAAGCTGCTTATAAGGCTTCCAACTCAGCTTAACGACTGCCACATTAAGTGGTAACCGGGACCAACGACTTAACGTACCTGCCGAAGCACGGAGACGTTCGTATATGATATAAATAAAATTGATCATTTTTCTTCCTCATTTCTTTATCGGTAAATGAGAGAACCATGTAGCCATTTTCATGAATTGTTTAACTTGGTTAATTTAATTTAGACTCACTTGATACTACATTGTTCTCCCATACCCCACAACAAAATGTAGATGGAAAAATTGTAAAAATACTATTTTAACAGAGTAACCGTGGAGTTTCTTGCCCTTCTTCTCCACAGGAATGACATTCCGAAGCAGTGGTAGAGTCTTTGTTACTATTTTGATGACTCATAAATACTGTAATGGTTTACATGAATAAAAAATATTCTGATTATGATTCTGATGAAAATGCCAAACGGTCACCCATTTCAGGCCACTGCAACGCTGCTTAACCTTGGTGATCGGTAAGAACACCGGGGTCGCACAGTGCTAAGAGCGCTTCGCCTAAAATCGTAATTTTAATATATTCGATAATTTGTAAAATATGGATGATATGTGTGAATTCATCGGTATTATTTAGAATTGAGTTTTTTTTATGTAATTAAAACCTATTAACTCCTGCGCTAAGAATTATTACTATATCATGACTGTGTATATGCATTTCACATACACAAATACACTTATAGAAACAAATTTTTATGGGTCAGACAAAGACGGACGATTTAGCGCAGTGGTTAAGAGCTTACGCCGCTCCGGCCACTGTGTCTAATTGTCGCGGGTTTGATTCCCGCACGGGACAAATCGTTGTACGATCCACAATTATTTGGTCCGGTCTGGGTATTTGTGTATGTGAATTTTTCATGTTTGTAAACGCAGCCACGACACAGGAATACATCCTAGGCTATGTTTATAAAAAACCCTAAACAGGATGGGACTGGGATACTGTGTATACCTACATATAGCCTGCGTGACCTGTTAGACCAAAATGTAGATCCTATTGTTATTATACCGGGCATAATTTTAAATTATTGGCTATGGATTGCTAGTCGGAATGTTTCATCACAACGTCACATCTATTTCCCCCGTTTGGGGAATACCACGGGGGTGGCACAGGTATCGAGTGCACTCATTTTTCGTCCATAATCTCAAGTCCCATGTAAAAGGGGGCACAATTCCAGACTCCGGACTGACACCAGGAATTTTCGAGAGTAAAACTAAATTTGTCCGACCCAGGATTTGAACCTAGGACCTCGTGATTGCAAAGCACATTATTCGCCACTAGACTAATTAGGCAGTCATTTTTCTGAAACAAACACAGAATTTACTCAATACAAAATCATCAATAACCATGCTTTGTCTAGAATGCGCACTGTGCACCACTAGATCAACCAATTGAGAAGCAAAGGATAGTGTCGAAAATTGCCTCAGAACCAACAAATATCTGACCCATCATTATTTATCTATTTTATTAAAATAATGGCAAATATCCGTACCTAACGGACAATTTGTTATCTAAAACGAATATTTCAAAGTATTGTAAGTACTTATATCGAAGCCGCCGATATCTTTACTGAATGTCAACACACAATATAACCTCATATGTATTAATAGCTACTGAATTATAACCTCAAAATCGAATACTTTTTGGGCAATATTGCGATTCCTCCGCTTGTCCGTTTAATAATAAATACCTCAAGAAAGTTTATGGGTGATTTGAAATCATAAAACTACTTTTTCAATGCTGTTGGTTCTGGGGAAATCATGTATGGGCGCAGAACAATGTCCCCTAGAAACAATTCATCATATTTTAATACACAACTTTACCTAACACCATAGGTACAGCAAGCGTTAAATTAAACCGAACAGATTATCTAAACAGGTCATAAGCCACACCAAGAGGCGTCGGTTATACAGCGGCGGTCTAGCATTTCCTGCGTCGCGCCTATTTCATTTCCCATCGTTTGGAGTCACCCGGAAACAATCAAGCAAGACCGCTGAACCTATTAAAGATACTAGAGAGGTAAGCACATATGTTTTGACGATATCGTAATTGTTGTCGAGTCAGCGTGCTGTGACTTTCATCTTTATTTAGAAAATGTTCAGTGTTAGAAGGATTGCATAATATCGCTGAACTTATACAAGATACTAGAGAGCTAAGCACATATGTTTTGACGTTATCGTTATCGTTGTCAAGACAACGTGCTGTGACTTTCATCTTTATTTAGAAAATCAGCAGTGTTCAATAAACCGAGTCTTATCTGAAGGAAAAGTCAAGAGTCTCCATAACCGGCGAGCGTGTATGAGACGAACTATAAGAGTGGAGAAAGCCAGAGAGGTATGTAAGGAAAGAACCTGTTGGAACTCTGTACTCTCTGCCTACCCCGCAAGGGATCTGGCGTGAGGTTAAAGATAGATAGCAGTATTTAAAGGATTGCATATCAACGCTGAACCTTTTAAAGCTACCGCAGAACTAAATATAAACGATTAAACTATATCGTAATGTTATCGAGACAGCTTAAAAATTGTAAATAAATTATTATTATCACGCTGAGATTCACGGGCATTACCCGGACCTTTACAAACTTGCATGGGGATATGAGTCCAACACGTAGAGACCTTTTGCGAGAAGTTAATGTTATATTCATATATTGTACAGCTGCTAAGGTCTCTTGCTGGAAATGAAAAAACATGATCAGCGAACTGACCCCGGCAGGTGCAAGGACTATTGTAAATTCTAGAAAGAAAACAAGGGCTATGTAAATGAAGTTTGATGGACTATTTCAAAGGGGACGAACACTGGCCAAAATTAGTGATACGTAACTATCCGTGGCCGGCGGTGACTCGCCACTTACTTACTCAGATGGACCATCGAATGGTCGTCCCAAGACAACCGCGGGTAACACCGGTATGAGCGGTTCAGGGGTATCGAGAGATATGCTGCGTTTTCTCCGAAGGTACTTGCGGCGTTATGGCCTTTAACCTTCCACGTCTGGAGTCCATCCACGTTATTAATATTAAATGCCTCCTCAATACCATGACGAACATCGTTATGCTGGTGTATTAATGCTTCATATTATCGGTCCACGTTTTAAAACTTCACATCCTCATGGGGCCTGCCTACTTCACATCTTCCAGTTCAAGGTTGCTATAAATAACACATTGCCGCATTTCGATCAATACATTAAACATTGCCCACACGTGCGTTATGACTTTCTTAAGGTGTTAATTAACGCATTACGACTCGGATAGGACATAGGTCTCAGCACGAAAAATTTGGCGTTAGCGTGCCGCTAGCGAGTAATCGTGTTGTCATGTTTATGTTTATCTTGTAAATTTGTAGTGTTACAAAGATGGCGTATCAACTCGCTATAGTATTTTTTACATAGGATGGGTAGTGACAATTCTAATTGCCAAACGAAATTATACTTTATTCAATGGCAATGAGAGGCATGACCCATTTCTATACTTATGGTTTTATGCCTTAACACCATTGAATTAAATATTAATTTCGTTTGGCAATTAGAACTGTCACTACTCATCCTATGTGAAAAATACTATAGTACAAAGGTTTTAAGATCATGTTAAGCTAGTTACAGCTTTATTTAGACAGGTTTTTGTTATGCAAGTAGTCGATTTTTACGTCGCAAAAAGAAAATTTTATGGAGCTATATATTCTGAAACTCAAGTGGTAAGCGTGTTTCAGAATTACCGAGCAGCTAAATTGCCTCGTCTTATATTTCTGTTATGTCATAAAAAAGAACAAAAACTGTTTGTGCATCAATATGCTAATAACAGTAGGCTCATTTCGTATATGTGGAATGTTTGAGGCAGTTTTGGAGAGATATGGAAATATATTATTGTCACTAATACTTTTAGTAGAGTTGGGCGTCAACTTAGCTGAAATTTTTGGGTTAAAGGTTTGGATATACTAAAATATCTATCACAATACAAAAACAGCAAAGCAAAGCAATGATAATCCAATTAGATGAAAGCTAGCTTTGTTACAAGATTCACGTTTTAAAACCCGTATTAAACCTTTAGGTTTCCCGTAATGTGTGCGCAATTTAACTGAAAAAATACGAAGAACCACCAGGTTTTACCCTGGATCACACCTCTAGGTTTTCATAAATGTGTGCGCTATTTAACTCGTTAACACTGATAAAAAAATCTCCGTGTCCGAAAGAATTTAAAAAAAAATATGCGGTCGGGGGACCTCCACCAGGAAAGAAGTTCCTTTCGTTATTTTTTCAACTCTAAACGTCATTTAATATGTAGATTTCTATTGATTAGATACTACTCTTTTATTCAACTCTCTCTCTCTCTCTCTACTTTTTATTTTATTTATTATAATTTTTTTCAAAGCAAAAATGTGAAGTAAGGATTTTAATCAATAAATGTAATTTAATATTTTATATATAAAATACTTAATTATATATGATATATAAAAATTTTATGATTTATTAACTTAATTTTCTTTGTTTGGATTATTTACACTTGCTGCAGTTTTTGATTCGCAACTTTTCATTATAAAATTGCAATAATGACACAATATAAGTCCCGTGTGAATGAAAACAATAACAAAAAATAGTTTTAAATAATATTTACACGTGTTTAGAATTGAGGTTATTCAGCGGACTGCGCCCGATGTTTGCTGCTCGAATCTCAATACTTGCACACATAAAACCGTATATAATAAAAAGAGACAGAGAAATAGAGAAAGAGAGGGAAAGTCGCCTGATGGAGCCATAACGCTTTTTTCTTAGGTGACGATTTCTGCCAGTTCACTCTACTGAAAGCCACGTAAAAGAGCTCCGTTCCAAAAGTAATCGAAGAACGTGTGAAACGATCTGCCCCATGGAGACATGTTCAGTTCCCGTCACATTCATATCAAATACCCTTCAAGCAAAAACAAGTGTGAATCTAATTAGTACAACTACAATACACATCAGTTTTAAACGTTAGCAGAAACAGATAGTCTAATCTTTTAATCCTACATTCTCTGAGCTGTCTTTGTGTCGACATCAAGACAGTTCTGTGTAATTAGTATACAATTGCTCACTTAGTGAATGCCTTTAAAATACAATCTTGTTCCATTCCGGTAAATGTCTCAACAGTTGGAACTCCGGAATGGTTTATTAGCCTTGTTTAAGGAACGATTGTGATGAAATGATAATTTCCTTACAAAACTGATAATATTAATTTAAATAATGATGTTTAAGGAAATGAAGTACGTTATCAATGCTTTATTGTCATTTGGCCCCTTTCATTTAATTGTGAGAATAGAACAAAACATTACGAGGAGAGCGACATCGTCGATTGCTGGAGATGATATGTTATAGTCATTCACAATAATCTTCTCAAGGATACCGAAACCGTTAATAAGAGAACAAAACTCAGAGTCGATCGATTGTATTATTACTAGTATACAACCTAGGGTCGACTTTAGTCTAAAGTGGACGCCGATGCCGATTAATAGGCCACCGTCAAAACCTTCGGCCGCAGCTGAAGGCGAAGGTTTAATAATCCTAAGAAATTAAGATGATGATTGGCAAAATTTTAAAAAAATTATGTTGACTGTATATTTCAATCGGGGAGAAGAGACTTACAAACCTCCGATTCGCTGACGATATAGTCCTCTTCTCCTCTTCAGCTAAGGACCTACAAAGCATGCTAAAGGATTTGAACGCAGCCAGCCGCTTGGTCTGACGTCAAATGAATATGGCAAAGACCAAGGTCGTGACGAACAAGAACCGATACAAGATCCAAGTGGAGGGTGTGGGGATTGAATATGTCCATGAGTAAATATATTTGGGCCAAATAGTCTCTTTCCAGGCACGCCAAGGCAAATTAATCAGACGTCGTGTCGAAAACACCTGGAAGAGCAATGAAAGACCTAATGAAGGGAAAGCTTCCATTGTACTTGAAGCGAAAACTCATGGACATGTGCATTCGCCCTATCCTCATGGACATGTGCATTCTCCCTATCCTCATGGACATGTGCATTCTCCCTATTTCAGCTGATGGTAAAGCTGTCAATATTACTTATTGTTAGCAGTATTTGTGAGCTATGCCATCTTAAGGTCAAAATAATGTAATCATGCAACTAAATTGAGTAAGAAAGAACGCCCATACTCATCAGCTTTGTTGTCTACTATTGCCTAAACTTTGGTGAATCAGGAACGTACTATGATCACTCCTAGCTATTCCAACTCGGATAAATCGACTTCAGTTGTTCATTCGAAATAAAATTAGTTTCAGGACTTCAATACATTATGATTAATTATTAGAATTACTTAGAGTTTCCGCTTTATACAACGGTGAAACTTCCATCGTTAAGAATCTATAAGAAAAAAGTACAACGTTTTATGGGAAAAGTTTGTCGAGTTGCTCTTTTTTGCAGTTCAACGTTGCAGATGAGATTTTTAAAGTGCCTTATTGAATTGTATAATATTATTAACAGTTTTGTGAATATTTTTTGAGGTGCTGAGAGTACCTCATTGGAATTATGTTAATATGTATATAGCTTGGCTGGTGATCACTTGGTCCAATTCTATCGAACAAAGTATTGAGGTTTTTCTATCTAAAAAATCTCAGAAGCAGTCTGGAGCTTGAAATTTTACCTAGTATAATAGTAATATAGGTGCCCTGTTTTACATTCTTCTGTGAAATGGGAATGCACACTGTTACTTACACTACCTTCGTTTAAGGAAGGTAGGTGTGAATGTACTATTATTTTATTATGTTTTGAGGAGTTAGACACAAGGTTACCTTATAATAACCTGGTAATACCACGTTTTATAAGGTACCATGCCCGAAAATAAATTGCTACAAAGGTCGTCTATTAATCACGCGAAGTTTTAGCAAGATTTTAACCGCCCCCCCCCCCTCTCCCAGACTATTTTCACCCAAAATCACGAGTATTTTTTTGGTACAAAGTATCTTAAAAAATTTCAAGGCGAGTGAAGCTAACGCGCAGCTTTAGAAACTGCGCGTAAAATGAGAAAATGAATGCATGCATATCCTACTACACCCCCTCGCCCCTTGTGATATTTCGTGTTTTTTTCCGAATCTCCCCCCACCCTCGTTTGAGCCTCACGTGATTCCAAATAGACTGATCAATATTAGACCAATCAAGTTGAACGTTGCTTAACCTTGTTAATCCCTAGACGACAAGACATACAGCGCTACCAGCGCAATAAAACTAAAATATCTATATTACAGAATCTTCAAAGTAAGGAATCTTCCAATTTGAAACAAAATCCAATTTTCCATACACCACAAAGCAAATTACCTAAATCATAGTTCGTAACTTGATAATTTGTTGTGGCACAAATTATTTTGTTAGGCTATAACTCAGTTAAGTAACAAGAAACAATGTCTAATGAAATAAACTATCTTACCTTGTCTTTATTTTACCTACTTTAGTTATCAGACCTTTGATAATATTAATTTGTTAGATAAATTACTTTTCTACTTGGAGCTTGACAGAGACGTGGTTTCATGAAAAAGCTCAAAGTTGCTCAGCGAGTTATGGAAAGAGCTATTCTCGGCGTTTCTCTCTGTGATCGAATCAGGAATCAGAAGATACTTAGAAGAACCAAGGGCACCGACATAACCCTCAGGATTAGTAAGCAGAAGTGGCAATGGGCGGGCCACATAGCACGAAGATCGGACAGAAAGAAAGCGCGAGTTGGGGCATAAAGATTCTAGAGTGGAGACCATTAATTGGCAAACACAGCGTAGGGCGGTCGCCTGCCAGATGGACCGACGACCTTATGATCGCTGGATGCAGGTGGCATCGGACCGGTTACGCTGGAAAGCCATTGGGGAGGCCTATGTTCAGCAGTGGACAAGTATAGGCTGATGAGATGGAGTAAGGCGCGCGCAAACGGTATAAAACTAATCTACCCATGGGATACATAAATTTTAGTATGCACATGCACGCGCGCGCGAGCACTGACAGCCTTTGAACAAATTTAAAAAAAAATCGTACATTGGCATCACGTAGTAACGTGCGTGTGCGTAACTGGGGCCGCTTTTAGGCGCCATTCTTGTTTGCAATATTCCGCCTAGAAAAGTCTTAGCCTAAGCTTAGTTTATAACACTTATGCGTCGTATTCCTCATTGCTAAGGTTCGTGATCTCTTAGAAGAACTTTTGCCTTGGTAAGGTCTCTCCATTTAGTACTACCCTCTGCGACATGAATTGCGTCGCTGACACTGGAATCCAGCGTCAAGCAAATCTGATCAGACCAACGCATGGGGCTCCGATCTATAGGTCTCTCCCCCTCCACTCTGCTAGTGATCAAAATTTATTACACTTATAGATATTAATATATTTATTTTTCTAGTCTTTGTAAACGGCGAGCGTGTGTGAATCGAACTATGAGTAGGGAGGAAGCGAGAGAGGTATATAAGGAAAGAACCGGAACACTGTATTCTCTGGCTACCCCGTATGGTATCTGGCATGATGATGTACCTAAATAGATACCACAAGTTGCTGTAGACTGATGTTTTAGCGATTGTCGAAGTTAAGCAACGTTCAGCTCGGAGGGTATGGGTTGAGTAACTATTTGTAGCAATTCTACTTTGGAACATCGCTGTGTTATGGAACGCTTTTGGTAGTCTTTTAATTTGGTAGTCGTCATCTCAAGTTATATGCCTTTAGCAGGCTTGATAAGTTCCTAAAAGAAGATGGCCACAAATATGTATATGTATAAATATAATATTTATTCAACACAGCGCACATTTGAAAATCACAAAATGTAGGACAGGTTGCGAAAAAAAAAAAATACAGGGAAAGAAAAAACAAAATAAAAATTAAGCTACAATAGGCTGCTGCTGCGGCATTCGCCTTGGTGTGAGCTGTGCCGAAAGGCATAAAAAAAAAATACTGTTTACTGCACATAAAATTTTTACACTCAATGGTGACGCAATCGCGGCCGTTGCATATTACAGATATCACACATACATACACCTGAATAATACATACATACACCTGAATAACATCGCTACATAGTTGCGACTACCTACCCATAAATGGTGCTGACGATTCGCCATACATGTCTAGAACGCCATATTCGAGTGCGCACGACATGTAACATATATACAAGCCCTCTACAACAAACTCTGAGGGAGAGTGGCCGGCCCCGACAGACACAACACCCGTCTGGCTGGAAGATCTTCCGTTTGACATATCATGGGGACCACCGATACGGACATCGAGCAAGCCTTCTGCAGAGACATCGTCATCGTACATCCCACAACAGGTTGTTCAGATTCAACAGCAGCAGTCACACAGCAAGCCACTCGTTATTCCCAACGGCCCATTGGCAGCTTACTCACAGGCGACATGGATCGGCGACTCATGACACTCAACCGACTCAGTGAACTACAGTCATCACATGGACTTCGCCACCGACAGTCGAATCTCCCAGCTCAGTCTCGACTTACTAAAGACTTCGAGCATCTGCGCACACAGTCTCGACTCTCCGCAGACTACGCGCAACTCGGTACTTGCAAGCTCATCACTACGAGCACGACGCAGCGATTTCAAAGAATCACGACCTCCGGGGTGGGGGGGGGGGGGGGAGCCATGTAGCGACCCCTATACATCGCTACATAGTTGCGATGTATAGGGGTAATAGATGGTGCTGACGATTCGCCATACATGTCTAGAACGCTATATTAGAGTGCGCACGAGGTTTAGCATATATACAAGCCCCCAATAACAACTCTCGGGGAGGGTGGCAGGCCCCGTCTGATACAACACCCGTCTGCTTGGAAGATCTTCCCTTTGACAAATCCTGCCACAACGTTCCTGCCACACCTTTCTTCTTCTTGGGTATGCGTAATGAAGTATAAACTAGTCCTTCTTACTTTGATCTGTGAAAGCATTCCTCAGTATAGGCTGATTTTATAATACGTCTATTTACAAGTTGAATATTTAATAGCCGCTATAGTAACGTTTTTTACCGCTATTGTTTGGTTTAAAAATATTTTAAGAACAAGCTCACACACGATGGAACTATAATGTTTAATTGAGGAGTTCCTATGGCCACCTTCAAGCTTCCATATGAGTCCAGCTCCATGGTACTATATTAGATAGACAGATAAAGTACACTTTACTGTACACCAACATAAGTAGAGAACAACAAACAAAGAAAATAAAAATATATATATATATATATATATAAAATGGTAGTACAATTGGCGGCCTTATTACTAACAGCAATCTCTTCCAGACAACCAACATACCAAAGAGCTGAAGAGAGAAATAGGGCAGTTGGTGGCGTACACTATCATTGAAGTATTTACATCAAATTAAACTACATACTAATCTACATAATACATACCTACGCATAAATATATATATACATATATCACATGTAAACATACATATATACATCCATATAAATATACTTACATACCAATACATACTAATAGGCAATACACAATAGAAGAATTATGACAGACAAGAAGAGAGCATATGATTTTTTACCATACTTTTAAAAGTAGATTGCGTCTTTGCTCGTCTGATAGACACAGGCAATGCATTCCACAAACGTACAGCTTGAACTGTAAAGGATTTATTAAAGAAGTTTGTGGAATGCATCAGTGTGCTCAGTTTCAGGTTTTCCGATGACCTTATGAACCTTGGATGTGTTTCGTCGATGAACTCAAATCGTTATATTATTGCATTATTACGGAATTTATATAGATTAAAAGGAAGTTACATATGTATGTCAAATTTCAGTGCCTTTGGATACCAGCAAGTAATTGAAAAAAGCATCACAAAACATGAACGGCAAAAGCAGACAGATCAGAGAAGCAAGTTAAGTTAAAACTTGTAAAAGAGAACGTTATTATTGTTAACAGTATCTTCTGTCCCACTGTTGGGCAAAGGCCTTCACTCACAAATTGAGGTGAGACAGATTAGGTCATTCTCCACCACGCGGACTCAGTGCGGATTGCAAATTTGTGGCCACCTGCTGTTGGAGCTTACCAAGCCGCCTATAAGACTTCCAACTTGGCTTAACGACTATCACATTACGTGGTAGCCGGGACCAATGGCTTAAGGTGCCTTCCGAAGCACGGAGACGCTCGAATATGGAAAAGCCACAAACAGTCCCCCATCTCAGGCCGACCGAGTCGAACGTTGCTAAACCTTAGTGACCGCTGAGAACACCGCGGTCGCACAGCGCTACAAGCGCCTTTTAAAAAGTATGTCATCATCATCATCATCATCATCTCAGCCTATACTTGTCCACTGCTGAACATAGGCCTCCCCAATCGCTTTCCAGCGTAACCGGTCCGATGCCACCTGCATCCAACGACTTCCTGCGATTTTCACAAGATCGTCGGTCCATCTGGCAGGTGGTCGTCCCACACTGCGCTTGCCAATACGTGGTCTCCACTCTAGAATCTTTCTGCCCCAACGCCCGTCCGATCTACGCGCTATGTGGCCCGCCCATTGCTACTTCAGCTTGCTAATCTTAACGGCTATGTCGGTGACCTTGGTTCTTCTACGAATCTCCTCATTCCTGATTCGATCGCGTAGAGAAACGCCGAGCATAGCTCTCTCCATAGCTCGCTGAGCAACTCTGAGCTTTTTTATGAGACCTATAGTAAGAGACCACGTCTCTGATCCATATATCATCACTGGTAACACACACTGACTAAAAACTTTAGTCTTAAGGCACTGAGGTATTTTGGATGAGAAGATGTTGCGCAGTTTCCCGAACGCTGCCCAGCCGAGTTGGATTCGTCGATTGACCTCTCTCTCAAAGTTGGACCTACCTAACCGGACTACCTGTCCCAGGTAAATGTATTCGTCGACAACTTCAAGAGTAGAGTTCCCAACGGTGAGTGCGGTGGGTACGACATGGACGTTACACATTATTTTCGTTTTGTCCATGTTCATTTTAAGACCCACTTGTTGAGATACTCTGTTGAGGTCACCGAGCATTCGTCCTAGATCTTCCAGCGACTCCGCCACGACCACAATGTCGTCGGCAAATCGAAGGTGAGTGATGTATTCGCCATTGATGTTGATGCCAAGTCCTTGCCATTCCAAGAGCTTGAAGGCGTCCTCTAAGGTGGCCGTAAACAGTTTCGGAGAAATGACGTCTCCCTGCCTTACTCCTCTTTTTATGGGGATCGCCTTCGTGCAATGCCCCTGTACTCGGACTGACATGGTGGCGTTATTATACAAGCACTTCAACACTTCAATGTACCGATAGTCAATGCGGCATCGCTGGAGAGATCTAAGAACCGCCCAAGTCTCGATCGAATCGAAGGCTTTCTCATAGTCCACAAACGCCAAGCATAGTGGCCGATTATACTCCTCGGTCTTCTGTATAATCTGCCGCAGCGTATGTATGTGGTCTATGGTACTAAAGCCTTTCCGGAAACCGGCTTGTTCGGGAGGCTGGAAGTCATCAAGCCTGCGTTCGAGACGATTCGTGATGACTCTCGAAAACAACTTATAAACATGGCTCAGCAGTGTGATGGGCCTATAATTCTTCAGTAAAGTGTTATCACCTTTCTTGAAAAACAGTACCACCACTCCCCTGTTCCATGCTTCCGGCGTTTTCTCTTCGAGCAAGACGGAATTAAACAGCCTCTGAAGGACTTTAAGTACCGGCGTTCCGCCCGCTTTCAGAAGCTCTGCGGTAATTCCGTCTTCGCCTGGTGCTTTGTTATTTTTGAGTTGTTTGAGAGCCATCGTAATCTCGTACAGGCTGATGTCCGGGATATCTTCAGTGTAGTGTCGGGTTAGCTTGGCTCTTGGGTCTTTTACCAAGTCAACAACAGGTTCAGCTACTGAGGTGTACAACTGCCCATAGAACCTCTCTATCTCCCTGAGCACCTCTGACCTATTCGACGTTACGTTTCCGTCCTCCGTCTTCAGCTTCGTCAACTGGCTTTGCCCAATAGACGCGTCTCTTGCGAACACTTTGGAGCCCTTGTTCTGTGCTATGGTCTCCTCAATACGCCTTGTATTGAAGGACCGTAAATCGTGACGCAAGGACTTCAGTATCTGTCCATTGAGCTGCCTATAGGACTTAGCATCATCGGAGGTTTGGAGCGTCATGGAACGTCGCTCAGCCATGAGGTTTCGGGTGTAGTTGGATAGTTTTTGAGGTCTATTTTTACGGTGGGGCTTAAAATACTTAGACCCGACCGTATGGACAGTCTCTACCAGCCTGTTGTTGATTTCGTCCACTGATGCGCTGCTGTCTAGCAATTCGAAGCGGTTTGCCAATTCGAGTTGAAAGTTCTCGGGGTTTTGGATGTGTGCATAAGAAGGTCGGAGCGTAGACTTCATCAGACGCGATCTTTCCATTTTGACATTAATATTTAATGTGCCTCTGACCATTCGGTGATCACTGCCGGTTTTTACCCTGTGAATCACGGAGACATCATTAAATATTTGTCGCTTGGTGCTCATGATGAAGTCATCTCATTTTTTGTGGAACCATCAGGGCTCATCCAGGTCCATTTTCTATGAGGCGGCTTCCGGAAGAAAGAGTTCATCATAAAGAGTCCCTCCTTCTCCAGATATTCGGCCAGCCTCTGACCCCTGGGGTTGCGCTGCCCATATCCAAATTGCCCCACTCTCAACTCATCATCGCCCCGTTTGCCCAGCCGCGCATTGAAGTCACCCATAACCACTGTAAAGTGTGCTTTGGAAGTATGTATGGCTCTACTAATGTCCTCATACATTACTTCGACGTCATCATCTGAGTATGCCGAGGTCGGTGCGTAGACCTGTATGACCTTCAGCGAATATCTTTTGGATATTCTGAGTATCAAGTACGCTACCCTGCTCGACACACTAGTGATGGACACAATGTTGTCTATGAGTGACTTGTGGACGATAAATCCGACACCACCTTGGGACTGCTGTTCACCCTCCCGGTAGTAAAACAAGTTGCCGGATTTTAAGGTTATCGTGTCCTCGCCCTTTCTTCGGACCTCCGATAAACCAACAATATTCCACCGCAACTTGTTTATCTCTTCTTCCAGCTCAACAAGCTTCTCATCTGTCCTTAACGTGCGTGCATTGTATGTCACCAGGGCCAATTTTCGATGTTGGTGGTAGCCGAATCTCTGCCGGAGATTCTTAGCACCCCTTGTCCTGTCGTTACCATAGCTGCTACCGTGGCCAGGACGAACAGGACCGCCGGGGACTAGGGGCCTGGTTTTATTCTTATCTTCCATTTTAATAAATTGGGGGTGTTTGCCATACTCGCCACGCTTGGCAGGCGGGTTGGCGAGCGCAGTTTTTGATGGTAGAAGTGTTAAGGGAACGCTGCTGCCCATTCCCTAGTTTTCCCTTAGTCGCCTTGTACGACACCCGATGGGATGAGATGGGTTGGTCCTATTCTAAGCCGGGAACCACGCGGCCAAAAAGTATGTACGTAAATTTAAACGTATCGGCCAAAATATTAATATGTTTAATTATTTTGGCTATTTATACCTGAATGTAATGCGAAATGATAAATTTACGAACAAAACAATGTAACATTGCGCAATGCAATTATGTGAAAATAAAAAGATTTTTGATTTATGGTTATTGTCGCGAAACACGCGATATTTGCATCACTGCGAAATTTGCTGGTTAATACAAGGGAAATTTATGTTTATGTAGATTTCAACAGTTTCGGTAAATGTCTGTTTCGTTAGAAAATGTTTGGGACAAATGTTTTTACACTGGAAATAAGGTAAGTTTTTGCGTGATTAGAAATATGCGTATATTTTTAAGTATCTGTCACCATTAACAAATTGATACACCTAATAATGGATAACTACATCATTTGCTTCACTTTTCATTAACCTCAACTTGTGAGAAAACGCCTAGTAGTGAGACTGATTTTATTTACTTCCAATCAAAGAAAGAATAATTTATTTATATTTATTTATATATGGCCTACAGCCAATGAAAATCACATATAAACATCACTTCATCGATTTGGGTATATCGGGCTTACTCGATCAGGAAACAAAACTATTTTCGGATTTTATCGCAGTTTATTTTTGGTTTTAGACGTTTCGAGTGCTTTGCAGCACCCATGGTCACGGGAAGGACTGAGGAGTAAGACGTCCAAAAGGCATAGTTGTTCCGGGTTACCGGCAAACTTCTTAATTATTTTTGCTGGTCTGATCCAGATTATATTGTATTATTATTAACCTGTTGAAATCCCAAATCGATGGTAGCACTCAGCCGTCTTCTATACTGAAATTAGGATGTTTTTAATTTCAATAGCCTAGCGAACCATCCTTGGTAGGAATCGGTGTTCTTACATGAGTTCTTTGTTCTTTTTTGTCGAGTAGTTATGCTGTGGATTTTATTTAGGTAAATTTGCAGTAGCATTTGGTATGACTTATGAATGACGGACGATTTAGCGCAGTGGTGAAGAGCTTAAGCCGCTCCGCCCACTGTGTCTAATAGTCGCGGGTTCGATTCCCGCACGGGACAAATCTTTGTGTGATCCACAATTATTTGTTCCGGTCTGGGTATTTGTGTATGTGCATTTTCATGTTTGTAAACGCACTCACGACACAGGAATAAATCCTAGTGTGGGGATACGTTTTCTTCAAGAAAAAAAAATAGCATTGATAGACTAGTGGTTATACTGTTGGACTGCAAAGTCAGAGGTGTCCGCACGACCACGCACCTCTGTCTTTTAGAAAGCATGTGCGTATTAGAAATTAAATTATTACTTGCTTTAACGGTAAAAGAAAACATCGTGAGGAAACTTGCATGCCTAAGAGTTTCTCGAAGGTGTGTGAAGTTCGCTAACCCACTCTGGGTCAGCGTGGTGAACTATGGCCTAAACACTCTCAGTATGAGAGGAGGCCCTTGCCCAACAGTGGGATAATTTTTTAATAGAGCTAATATATATTATTATAAATTTACAGTAGCAGACTGGAGTATAAAATTACTTCTGATATAATGGCAATATATAATGGATGGACGGCTTGGTCCAGTGCCAAAGACTACGTTTTCTTTCAAATAAAACAAATAGATTCGACATTATTTACATTGGGACTCAATATATATCGTCGACGGTGTTACGTCCCAAGTGTCCACATTTATCCCATTAAATCGGGGACAATTCCAGACTTCAGACTTTTGCTGAGAATCTTTCTATATACCCATACCCAGGGCCTTGTGATTACTAGTCTCACTATCTCACAATGCGCTACTAGGCGGTAGGTCGTAGGTAGGTAATTTTAAATGATACCTTTTATGGTAAACAAATCTGAAAACCCGTTCTCAAATTCACTTACAAGAACAAGTCGTTAAGTCTGGTTTGTTTCGCTGACAATTTGACAAAGCGTGCCTTTTCGCCGCCGGCAAAAACTTGCTCGCGAAATGTTCCCAGATAAATAATTCAATGCAAAGTTGGACCGGACAGCCGAACGTTGAGGCTAAGTTCACAATGGGAGAACATTTTAATCTCAGGGATGTAGGCCTCGTATAGTGCAGAAGATATTTTTACAACGTTTTTATTTATTCAGTTTCTTGTCTGTTTGGTGCAATTTTGCAATCCGATCTACAACTGATTTCCTAACGAACCAGAGACTGGAATCTTATAGTTCGAAACTGTATCTGGTTCAATGAATTTATGCTTTTATAGTAAAATGCAACGGAGAATCTTGCTTAGTTAAGGAGTTCCTAAGGCCTCCTTGCTCCATCATCAGACCTTGGATAACATTTGGGTCCATAGTACGTTTTAAGACAAATCTGACGAGCCCAAACAAGACAGTTTTGTTGAGTAGTTTCGTCAGATAACTTCCGGCACCATCATCAGACCCTGGATAACATCCGGGTCTACACACCTTGTTAAGACTAATCCAACGAACCCAAATACGGCGGGGTTATGTTGAGTAATTGGGTGGTTCCGGTGATAAAATTTTGACTTCATCATCAAATCCTGAACATTATCTGGTTGTATAATACTTATGGTAACGATGTGCTGGAGCAAGTGAATGAGCTTGTATATCCTGGATGCGCATTCAGTAAGGATGGAAAATACACCGCTGAGATAGAGGGCAGGGAACAGAGTGAATGGTGCGATGGGAAAGCTACTTGGGAGCCGGCACTTAAGCCAAAAGGCGCAGCTGGCCATACATAACGGAGTGCTTTTCCCAACGCTGTTATATGGCAGCGAGAGATGGGTATGTAAGAAGGAGAATGAAAGTAGGATAAATGCGGTGGAAATGCGAGCTCTGCGGGAGATATGCGGAGTGAAGCTGACCGACCGCATTCGCAACAGCGTAGTAAGAAAGCGAGTAGGCGTGAAAGATAGTATCGGTGTTAAGATGAGAAAGGGTATGCTCCGTTAGTTCGGGCATATACGATGAATGTCAGAAGAAAGATTGACATAACAGATATACAATGCAAAAGTGGAAGGATGTAGGTACCGGGGAAGACCTAGACTATCTTACCATGACCAAATAGACCGAGTCTTATCTGAAGGACAAGTAAAGAGTCTCCGTAACCGGCGAGCGTGTATGAGACGAAATATGAGAATGGAGGAAGCCAGAGAGGTATGCGAGGAAAGAACCTGTTGGACCTCTGTACTCTTTGCCTATCCCGCAAAGGATCTGGCGTGATGATATAGATAGATAGAGATAATACTTATATTACTCAAACGAGTCTAAACATGAAAGGGTGATATTGTGTAATTGACATGTTCACGCCAACCTCCGAGTTCATCATCAGACCAGCTCCATGGTACCACATTATTGCATTGCCTTACATATGTACGCAACTTACACATGCACGCCAAATTTAAACACAGTCGGATACTCGGAAGTGCTTGAAATTGGATCACACTATTTGAACCGGAAAGACAGACAAACAGACATAAGAACAGAGCGAGTTAAATAGAAGGATGTTAAATAGAAACTTTATGGGATAGGCATACGCGGTGTGGCACACAAATGGTTTGCATCATACTTACAGAATAGGGAGCAATATGTAGACATAGATTATTACAATCACGATTGAAACGAAATCCAAAATGTAAGATCTAATCGAAAAATTATAAACACATCAATACCACAGGGAAGCGTAATTGGGTGTCTATTGTTTCTAATATATATTAATGATCTTCCAAAAATCATGCAAGAACCATGTGTGCTCTTTGCTGATGACATATCCCTGCTAACCTCATGCGAAAACCCTTCAAACATAAATAACCAGCTCCACCGCATCTTAAATAAAATAAATAACTGGATGTATGCACATAATTAAGGAATAAATTATAAAAAAACCAAGCTAATGACTTTCTATCCCTATCAAAAATCACCATTACCGGTGAAATTTTCATTTAATAATACAAATATATAAACAGTGGATGCATTCACTCTATTAAGACTTACCATCGACACACATATAAACTGGAAAGCACACGTACAAAATATAGCAACAAAAATTTCAAAATTCATTAATGCGTTACGCGTAATCTAAACAACGACAGACTTACAAACCGCATTTTCAACCTATTATGCCTATGCATATGCTTGGCTCAGCTATGGAATTATAATGTGGGGCAACAGTACAAATGCAACTACACTTTTTAGTCTACAAAAGAAGCTAATACGCATCCTTGGTAATATCAAACCAACCGATAGTTGCAAACCTCTGTTCCAAAAACATAAAATATTAACATTACCGTGTATTTACATATTTGAAATATGCAAATTTGTCAGGAAGCATAGCACTTTTTTCAAAACACGAGGAGACACATATAAAAACCGATCCTTGATACATTAAAACAGACTGGTTCAACCCGCTTCTCAGATAACACTAAACTCAAATAGCCCATACGTGATGTCTATAAAGATATACAATAAACTACTAGACCCAATAAAAATTGAACCTAACTTTAGTAAATTTATAGATAAAACAAAAGAATTACTAATCACAAAAGCATTTTACACAGTTGACGAATATATGAATGACAAAGAAATGCTCATCGCAAATAAATTCACTACCTAGAACACCAGAATATTTTAAATTGCGTGTGACGTAGACTAAACTATATTATTATAATAATAAATATAATTTACGCTGGCATAAAAGATAACGTAATATAATAGACATTTTATAATAATAATAATTATAGACATTTAAGATAATAAACAAAGACATTTATAATAATAATAATAGATATTTATAATAATAGTAATAGACATTTATAATATACATTTATAATAATATACTAATAAAAAAAAATATAAATGACATAATATATCTATTAAAAAATCTATCACTACTGACTTCCTACCAACAATAACAGTTCGTAGCTAAGTATTTCAATATAAAAATTTAATAATATTTATTACTTTCAAACTAAAATTCTTACTAGTCTTCCTCTCTCCTAAACACTTTGCTGTGCCCGACAGGGTCCATGATTGTTACCTAGCTTTTAAGCTGATCAATGTTGCCATCCAAACAACATTGTGGAACGCAAAATAAAATATGAATATGAATATGAAGGTTGTACATAGCACAAATAGAATTGTGAGTGTTTTTGAGTGTGCTCGAGGAGGCCTTGCATTGGGCTGCCCAGGATAACTATTTAGGTATGTTAGGGGAACAGAAAATTGTGGTACGTACAGATGAAATAAAAAATAAACACTCTCACGCCTATATTCCCGAAGCGCGGGTGGCAGATGTGTACTGAGTACAACCACTTTTCGCCAGCGATGTTAAGTCTGTAAGTGTAATATGGGGAGAGCCTATTGCCATATACCGGACCCAATTCCAGACTCCGGTCTCGTACTGGGAATTTTTTTTTAGAAAAACTACATTTGTCCTATCTAGGATTTGAACCCAGGACCTCGTAAACACAAAGCGATGCGCTTTGTCTCTAGACCAACGCGGCAGTCACTAGAACAACGATGTACTGATGACAGAGGCCATAAAGTTATAACCTCGTGAAATGAAGCTTAACGCGGATTTGAATGTTCAATTATATAAACCAATATTATTGTAAGAACACCGGAGGCTTCTGAATGGAAGTTGCTGTTGAATTAAATCGGTAATGTAGTGTCACATTTTCTACTGAATTCAAAAAAGAGGAGGTTCTCTGTTTGCCGTCTGTATGTTTACCGATTTTTTTATGTATGTTCGCCGATATTTCCGTCAATTGTGGGCCGATTTTGATTCTTTTTGCATTGGATTCAGTATAGCTGTGGCGGTGGCTCTATTTTAATTTTACTAGTTTTGGGTCTTGGACTTTGGAGATACACCAGGGAACTCCTTAACTACAAACAATACGAATGAGTAGATTGAGATATTATGGGTATTACGTCAATCTTATAGCTACCCTACTATAGGCCGAATATTAACCGACATCAATAAAGTAGTGGATTCATAATTCGTCTTTCGTTTTTTATAACTACTTTGCCTATAAACCGATTTTGATAATTTGAGTTTATTATTCCGCCAAAGTGGTCCCATTTTAATTTTATCGATATTGGCCCTTGGACTTTCAAAATACACTAGGAACCTCATTGACGGCAAACAGCAGGAATGTGTAAATTCAGTTATTATCAGTAATATATCAATCCTGTAGGTACTTTACTGTAGGACTAAGTAGAATAATATAATACAGGTATAAAAACATTTATAATTAATGCACTCATCACTTGAAATTGAAAAATAAATATTTTTAAAAAAAAGGTTAAACTATAAATATATTTGCAAAAACTAATATTTGAAGTCTGTGCCAAGTAACCCACCGACGGCACCAACCGCACCTCAAGTCCTCAAGTCCACACAAGTCGATTTACCTTTTTTTTAAAGTTATCTATGTGACTACGTCTCAAACACGGGGTCAAACAGTTACCGAACGTGGGACGTTATGACAACATTGAAAAATGATCGTGTAATTATTCCTTACTAGTGGTCGGCCATAGGTCGATATTCGACCTACTCTTTCATCGTTTGCTGATTATGTTTGACATTCAGTAAAACTATAGACAAATAATATTAAAGACAAACATCAATTTGACGTGTATTGTGTCAAATAGATGGTAGTGTGTGTAATGTTTTTTTCATTGATATAATGTATGTTTGATGAATAATTTTAAAAAAATATTAGCATTCTGCACTCCTTCTCTATATAAACTGTAAGTGTGGAAAATTTCATACTCCTGCGTCTGCGCAATTTTCGTAAAAATATGTAAAAAGTTTTTGCTTCACGTATATAGATATCGTTGATATGCCACGAAACGATCTATTCGCGAAAGCTAAACGAAAAAAAACGTGTTTTTGTACTCTATGCACTTCAAGAAATTTAGGTATTAACCTAAAATCATGAATTTTCCAGGATAAAAAGTATTTTATCCCGGAAAATTCATGATTCCCGCAGGATAGTTTTTATTTCTCCATACCAACACGGCTGAACGGTTGTTAAAGCAACTTAGGTCTTAGAATAATATACAGGATCTGTGCTATTCTAGAAAAACCGAATTACACAATAAACGCGTGCGTAGTCGCGGGTAAAAGCTAGTTGTTAGTAAGTGGGTTCAGAATTTGATAATTTGTTAAACGATTAAAAATGTATCTTAGTTACTCGCCATTTTATTCTACAAACGAATAAATATATCTACAAGTCTATACCCTGTGTAAGTGTAACTAATAGGTGAGTGTGTGTGTGAGTGATGTACGCTGTTGGCCGCGAGGCCTTTACAGCTTTACCGAAACTAATAGGTGAATATTGGTGGTGTTTGAACTGATTTATCTTTATACTTATAAATATTTAATTTTATTGACATTACTATGGGCATTATTTTAGTTACTAACACAATTGAATTGACATTTGCTGTGTATTAGAATTATTTAATTAATTGATATTTATAGAACTTATTGAGCCCAAACATGGCGGGGTTGTATGGAGAAGTTGAGTAATACCATTGGCCACCTTTCGGCTTCATCATCAGTGCCTGAACACTATTTGGTTATATAGTACTAGTTAATATTAATCTACCACGCCTAAACATGAGAGGTTTATGCTGTATATTTCACATGTTCCTGTGGCTACGTTCAGACTCCATCATCAGAGTAGCTCCATGGTACCTTATTATTGCATTATCATCTACTTAATCGGATACCCGTAAATGCTTTAAAAATGGATCACAAGATTTGAACCGGAAAGACAGACAAAGATACCAACATTTTAAGTTGAATAAAAGCTATTTTTGCACAAAATATGGTAATTGTCAGACTAAATTTATAGTTTTTTACAAGAAGATTCATCAGATGCAATTTAAAGTTTTTCCTTTGTCTCTGTAAGTTTAGTGTGCAAATTAATCTTAAAAGTCTGACAACTTTGTAGACATTCATAACTTAATATTTTTTGTGGTATGCACACTTCGCTCTTATAGTGCAACAAGGGTCTTTTGGCCCATAGATGAAATAAACAGGGGGGGGGGGGGCATAATATTTTAAAAGGTGGCCGCACGGTTACTAATTAAAAAAATAACTTTGGAAAATTTTATAGCTAACGGCAACTCTGCGACTGTCATGTAGTGATATTTCACTTGTTAACAGCGTTAGTTCCGATTTTGGCCGCGGGCCAAATGATCCTTGTGGGACTGTACTTATTGTATTAGCAAATATTTAAATTTAGTTGACAATATTATAGAAGTCATATAGAGTAGACATGTGCTGCGCAACAATGTGGACGAACGATGTATGGAACCTCTTCCGGGGATACGCTGTAGCCGATTAAATAGATGTGGACATTATTTAGTGACATCGACCAAGAGATGTCTCGCGCAATACACGTCTACATTCCGGCAAGGATCTTTTGGCTCATGGCCAAAACACAACGTGCTGTAATTCTTTTCGTTGAAAATTGCACTTCATCGGCCGTCGACTCGACATTGACCTCGTGACGGCCACGAGCATTCACTCGTGTTTACTCCCACTTAATTTAATGTATATTACAAAAGGTATGTCAATCAAACATTTTAATTAGAGCGGCTAACCAATGGTAATTATCTGTTTTTATCAGCATTTATGGATCAAACCGGATGCTTAATTATTAATTTAACTACATCATGTGTAATTTTATTATATGCTCAATAGGGAAATTGGTGTTAATTATTTATTTCATAATTTCTGGACTCAAAATTGATTGAAAATTTTACTATCGAGAATTTTGTATTGTAAGTTACTTGAACTATCATGTTGTATTGCAACTATCTGACACATATCTATTTTAACTAATGAAACAAAATATTCTCTGCTTCAACACATTTTTACACGCAGGCTTGTTTTAATTCTTTGAATATTGTTTTCTTTAAAAACCCTTGCCCCATGTTAGAAGTAGCTCGCAGGCTGAAACAATACCGATGGATCACACAAATATATTTTGTCCCATGCTGGGATTCTAGTGTCTATTTCTTTTTAATTTTAAATGGACAGGTGAAGTTCCTTATAACAATGAACACCTTTTATATTTCGCTAATCTATCCGTCCCAATTCTATTGAAAAATAAAGTAAAAATTTGATGAGTTTTATAATTTGAGATCGTAAGAAATTTCAAAAATTAAAGTAATTTAGCTAATTGTAATTTCACTGATTGAAATTTATCGTATCTTTCGAAATAGTCAAAAATATTTTTTTTTGATTTGATCCCAAAATAAACAATGTGATTGCTTAGTTGCCGGATATTCTATTTGTGTCTCAAATTAAGTATGGAATATCTTTTTTGAATAGAAACATTTAAAATATTAAGAGCACAGAAATGGAAGGACTTTTAAAATAAGTAAATTTATCTACAGTATAAAATAATACATAATTTACTTGGCTTTTGACGTCATAACATAGCTTTGGCGTTGTGGATCGAACAGCTTAGCACGAAAAAACCTAACCTTAAGTCATTTTTTTTGCTGCTAAGCCCTAATATTTACCCAAAGAATTGGAGCAAGTGTAAAAAAAAAACAATCCCTTTCTCTTTTTGGGTATTCTTACTCTTTCTACTTTATTTTTTTCACATCTTCTTTCCAACATACCTAAAAGTAATTAGATATTTGCGCTTTGTTACTTTCCGTTATTCTCTTCAACATTTACATGTCGTATTTTATTATTTGAAAATCATAGTTAATGGAATGGCGAGCAATTATATTCATTTTAGTAACCTTTTAATCTTGTCATAGACATACTCTATGCATTTAATGATTGCTTGAGTGTGTTTAGGGGAGTTTTGGCGGGAAGTCGAAGAGTGATGTTGACAATTTGTTTTAATTTCTAAAACTTGTGTTATTTCGACTAATAATGTGTAATTTTGGTGGAATATGGACCATTATATGTTCTTATATGTGCATGAGTGAAGGTAATAGTAACAAAGTGATAAAACGCGCCTTTTTGACTTCCCTCAAAACGGCCGTCGTAATTGGTATGTAAAGTATCCACCGCTTTACTATCCAGGGTCGGGTATTTCATTAATTTCATCATCATCGTTGACATCAAATTCATCGGGGAGTCGAATTAATTTAAACAAACACGATTATATATCTCACTGGACATTGGCAAAATACACTTATAATTAGTGTGAATCCATAACAAGAAGAAGAAGAGTGTGTTTAGTTGTGAAGCGAAGACAGATGACATCTGTCAGATGTCGAATCACCGATGACAGATAGTCGTTGTAAGATGGCGGATGGCGCTGCGTTGTTATTCAATTGGCAACGGGGCAAGCGGGCGGGCGTATCGCTGAGCAGCTAACTCACAGCATTCCATGTGATAATATTAAGCTTCAATTATTGTGCGCATACTTACAAATCAAGGAAGATTAGTGTGCCAGACAAGACACCAGTATTATTTAAAGATTTCTTTTATGTTCTGCCACCATGCGGAAGACTATGAAAACGAAGATAAATCCACCTTTCACCGTTACCAGCATTGAAAAGGCTATCCAGAAAACCGAATCGCCGATATAAATTTATCATTATTGTTTAGTTGATTAAAAAGCTATTGGAGTTTTTCATTTGAAAAATTATCAGTACTAATCTGGAGCCTAGTATTATGCTTGGGCCGATGAATAGAAAAGCCATTAAGGTTACATTGAGAATACGCTGTACACCTTTGCTGGACGGTACTGATTTATTTTTTATTTGCATACCTTTCTTGGCTTACCCCATATTATGAGAGTGGGGGAAGCCGGAAACATCAGTAAGAAAAGAACCTGTTGAACTCTGCACTCACCACCTACATACGTAGAGATCTGCCGTTATAATGATAAATAGAATACAACTTTTCTGCCCTAACATGTTCATAGCTTAATTGATGTTCAATAGTTTCATACTTAATTACCTTTTAAGTCAAAAAGTAATAGTTCCATATTCCAAACTATGCCGATACCAACAACCGCAGGCATACCGCTAACTAGTACATGATCACACGTTCAAAGGTTAGCGGAGCATAAAATTGAGGAATCACGGAACTGGAAAATTTTGATCAGTGAGCGAATTCCACATTTTCCCCATTGGATAAACACAAAAGGAGGAAACCGGATGAATTAGGAGCTTCTGTTGTGGGTTCGGGGCCAAAGGATGTTATGAAGTGAGAGCGTGATTGAGCATTCTAAGCTTTAATGTGTTGGAATGTTTCAGTCTTTTGTATTTTGGATAAGAAAGTTTGGGATATATTAATTTAAATGCTAAATGGAACCTTTTAGTGACATAGTTGGCATTTTAAAGTAATTTTGCTTTAACTATGTGTTATTGAAAGTATGGCTAGCTCCTGACAGGGCGTGGATAGGCTGGGCGTCGTATATCGATTGTTGACAAACTGTTTCTATACTTCAAATTAATTTAGTCTCAAAAAAGATGTTGGGGTTAATTTAAGGGTGACGAAAACTTTGTCGATACAGTTTATTTTGGATAAAATATATATCTTTAATACAATGTATATGTACAAGTTTTAAGTATATTACTGGTAAAAAGTTCATGGTTTCCCCTTAATGTCCAATGAAATTTTAAAGAACTGCACCAAACAAATTTATTCTTGAGATTATTAGCTCCATTGGCAAGCAAAGCAGCCGATATCTTGATTGTCGATCAGCTGAGTACCTTTGTATCAATCAATCAATCCAGCCAATTTCGGCAACGGTGAATGCATTTGTGACGACGTAACTGGTGTTTTTACACCAGTTACGTCGTCACAACTGCATTCGCCTTTGCCGAAATTCGTTGGTTACCGGAGAGTACACCAAAAGGTAGACTAGAATAGTCTTTTGACTATTCTAGTCTAACTTTTGGTGTACTTTCCGGTAACCAACGAATCTAATTTAGCTATAAAAGTGCGAGCGCAGCGTGAACACGTCAATACACAATTTAAGTAGTTGTACTGTATAGCCGCGGCTGGTCGGGCTTTTGGTTAGTCATGTTTTTGATCAAGTTTGCATTTCGTCTAACCCTTTAACTCCTGAATTTCACTTTGAGTATCTTTAGAGCATACATAAGCCATTGCTAAACTCTATATATTCCTTCCAAGTTACATTTTATATGTAATCCAAGAAAGCTTGTCTTCAAAATCTACATTTTCCCCTATTTATTAACACAAATTCAGGCCTAAGTCATCTAGATCTTTATCTTAATTCTGCTGTCTTAGTTTCTACACGAGAATTTTGAGGATACCTAAGCTCCAGTCGTTATGTGAGCTTAGTTGAAAGGGTAACCCTTGGCACAACTTTATTATAAGAATACTTGTAAATGTTGTTAGATTATATTAATTTGCAAGAATTTTGGTAATAATTAGACTTCTGCCAAATACTTAGGTAGGTATATCTTTAAAAAAGTTTTAATTTTAGAAGGTTGTATTGGGAAATGGGTGAATTTCATGGAAATTTAGGTTTTACTTGTTTTTGTTAAACAAGTTAAACCTAAGTTTTGATAAAATGAAATGATGCCTCAATTTCCGCTGTTGCTGTTTTGTCATATAGGGTACTTAAAGAGTATGATTTGAAAAGATTTGAATGGAGAAAGTTGCATATATCAGCTCCATCGAAAAGTGTAGAAGTTTTCAATAAGAAAAATGATATAGTGATGAAGGGATTGGTACAACTACTGAATCAAACCAACCTTCGATTGGTTTGATTCAGTAGTTGATTTAGTTATAAACAAAAAGGGGGAACTTCGTCGAGTAAACCAAGGCTTAATCTATGATTTATTTTGTCTATCTAGGTATCCATATCACCGCGCCATTCCTCACAGGACAGAAAGTACAGAGTTCCGACAGGTTATTTCCTTACAGAGGTCTTTGGCTTCTTTCACTCTGATATTTCGCTAATGCTCGTTCACCGGTTACAAAGACTCTTGATTTGCTCTTCAGATAATACATGATCTATTTATTTTGTAGATATACATTTGTTTGAAATATATTTACATAATACAGCTCAATATGTCTTACCACGACTAAATAGACAGTGTCTTATCAGAAGGGCTAGTCAAGAGTCTCCGTACCTGGCGAGCATGTATGAGACGAACTATGAGAGTGGAGGAAGCCAGGTTCTTTCTTTACATACCTTAAAGAAAGAACCTGTTGGAACTCTATACTTTCTGCCTACAACGCAAGGGATCTGGCGTGATGACATAGATAGACAGAATATATTTTGATACAGTGGGTACAAAATAGAGATAAACAAAATGGCATACAATGGCAAAAAAGACTATAAACCTGACACATTGATGGATAACAAAGGCCTACAAAACCTTGTATCTAATAAATTCAGCAATATTATCCCAGTTTTCCGCTACTGGTTTACATTTAATTTAATTTTATCAGTAAAATAGCCGGCCGGACATATTTGGAAGCACACAGATTTCAGATAGCACAGAACGCCCCATTTATTTGTCCCATTCGAATGATATGGCGTGTGTTTAAGGAGATTTGTCTTTATGTGCCTATCTTGATTCCTTTTATTTTACCTTTTCGTTTCTCGAATTGGTATAAGGAACAGTATTAGGTGAATATTTGTTATATAAATGTTTGTTTGCTTCGTTATTTTTTGTTGGAGACTCTGGATATGAAATAGGTTTATTCTGAAGCGTTTTAGAAAGTGTCTATAACTAAACACGGGGCTAAGATTTATTCATAGTTTACATTAGAATTTTACATTGATTAAAATCTTAGTTATTTTGATGTTTTACACACTGCATGATGTTATTATTATCACGATCACGTTTACGAATGAAGAAGTCGGAAATGTTCTATCTATTTATCTTTATCATAACGCTAGATGCTCTTTTCCTACGCTGCAAGGGTGCAGGGTAGGCAGAGAGTACAGAGTTCCAACAGGTTCTTTCCTTACAGACCTCTTTGGCTTTCTCAACACTCATATCTCGTCTCATACACGCTCGCCAGTTACGGAGCCTTCTGACCTGCCCTTCAGATGAGACACAGTCTATTAGGTCATGGTAAGATAGTCTAGGTCTTCCCCGGCACCTACATCCTTCTACTTTCGTATCGTATATCTGGTTTGCCATTCTTTCTTCCGACATTCTTTCTATATGTCCAAACCAACGAAGCATACGCTTTCTCATTTTTACACCGATACTAACTTTCATATCTTCACGCTTTCTTATTACGCTGTTGCGAATACGATCGGTCAGCTTGACTCCGCATATCTTCCGCAAAGCTCCCATTTGACTGCATTTATCCTGCTTTCATTCTCCTTATATTTTATTCGAACTCAGCTCTCACTGCCATATAACAGCGTTGGGACAAGCACTCCGTTATGTGTGGCCAGCTGCACATTTTGGGTCAAGTAACTCGCTCATCGCACCATTCACTCTATTCCCCTGCACAATCCTTTCTAAATGCGCATCCAAGATAAATAAACTCATTCACTTGCTCCAGCACACTGTTACAAACTACATTAATTGTATTCGTCCTGGTTTCTTCTCGCTTAGGAACCATAATCTTGTTTTTCTTTACATTAGTACAAATGAAGGCCATTTTTGCCTTTCATAACTGTGACTTGACGTGACGTTTGCAGATCAGTTACTGTTGGCACTATTAATACCGCGTCATCTGCATATAATAAATGGTTTATCACTAGATCACCCATTTGTACACCTTCATTCATCGCTTTCAGTGTTTAAATACTTATGCAAATATGTTATTAACAATCTAGCGGATAACACGTAACCTTGCTTGACGCCGATTTCAACGTCAAACCAGGGTGACATGTTACCACCCACCCGTACGCATGCCTTGCTTTCCACATAGGTGGACTGGACGGCTCGCAACAGAGCGCCGTTTATACCATACACTGGTAAAAATAACTTTCTTTTCCTTAATCTTAAAAGCTTATATTAATCTAGGCAATTGTCCAAAAGCTTGTGATTAAAAATACTGATCCGCTAATTCATTTACAAAACAAACATTCCCTTTCAAATGATATTGCTAGTAATGGAATTGAAAAATGAATTCACACCAAATCAATCAAACTTCGATTTGACATATATACATTATAAATAATGATATTATTTATGATTCATAAAATTTTAATTAATAATTTGCGACATAGTGATTACGAGTACCTGTGTTCAAATCGAAGGTCAAAAAAATGTAATTTTTCGATGGCAAAATTTCCAACACGGTATAATGGCAAGAGGCATGCCCCCTATTACATGGGACTTAACATAGTCGTCAAAAATTGGGTGTACACCGGGGGTACTGTGATGGTCGTTTGGGAAATATAAGCATGAAGGTGTTCAAGTTTTTCTTTATCTTTATCTATATATATAATCACGTCAGATCCCTTGCGGAGTAGGCAAAGAGCAGAGATGTCCAACACGTTCTTTTCTTACAGACCGCTCGGGCATCCTCCACCCTCATAGTTCGTGTCATACACGCTCGCCGGTTACGGAGACTCTCAACTTACCCTTCAGATAAGACACGGTCTATTTGGTCATGGTAAGATAGTCTAGGTTTTCTCCGGTATCTATATTCTACCACTTATCTTTACCTAATTTATACAAGTTTAAAAATCTATAAAATTTTAATTTATAGCGATATCTGGAAATAATAAGAAAAGCAATAAAATTTAACTACTCATTTTATGGCTTGTAGTTTGATGGTTATTAAATTTCCGTTCAATTGACTGGAAAAATTTATGTTATGGCTCACTAATTAGAAAGATAATTAGTATTAGGTATAGTTCTTATTAAATATTGTCTGTCCACTGCTGGACGTAAGCCTCTCCCATGGCATGCCACTGAGCTCGATCTTCAGCTGTTCTCCTCCAATCCCTGCCCGCTGCCTTACGAATATCGTCGCCCCACCTAGCTACAGGGCGCCCTACACCACGTTTGCCAACACGCTGTCTCCACTCAAAAACCAGTCTGCCCCAACGGCCATCGGTTCTGCGGCATATGTGACCTGCTCACTGCCACTTCAGCTTGCTAATTCGCTGAGCTATGTCGGTAACCTTGGTTCTCTGATGAATAACTTCGTTCCGGATTCGATCCCTAAGAGAAACTTCGAGCATAGCTCTTTCCATAGCTCGCTGAGCGACCTTGACCTTGTAAGATTGATAAGAATTAATATTTTTGCAAGCTTTTAACTTGCAATGCTCGTATGTGTGTCTGTTTTTCCGGTTCAAATCTTGTAACCAATTTTACAAGCATTTCTGAGTATTCGATTGAGCTAAAATTTGGCAAATCAAATTTTACGTTTGTATTATCGGTAACAATGCAAAAATATGGTACCATTGAGCAAGTTTGATGATGGAGTCCGAAGGTGGCCATAGGAACATATGAACTATACAACGTAACCTCCTTGTGCTTAAGCTTATTAGATTGGTAATGATAACTACTATTCAACCATATAATATTCAGGGTCTGATGATGAAGCCATAAGGTGGCCAATGGAACTACTAAACAACTTAATATAACCCCGCCGTGTTTTCAGCTCGTTAATGGATACCGACAAGTACTATGGTACTTGTCAAGACCAATGTAACGAGCCTCAACGCGGCGGGGTTATGTGTAGTAGTTAGGTAGTTCCACTGGCCATCTTCCAGCCCATCATCAGATCCTGGACATAATCCGGGTCTACAGAACTCGTCAAGACAAATCTAATGAGCCCAAATACGGCGGGTTTATGTTGAGTATTTGGGTAGTTCCATTGACCAGATTCTAGCCCATCATTAGACCCTGGACACCATTCAGTGTAAAGTGCTCGTCAGGACAAATTCAACAAGCCCAAACACGGCGTGGTTATATTGAGTACTTGCGTGGTTCCATTGGCCACCTTTCGGCTTCATCATCAGACCCTGAACACTGTCTGGTTGTATAGTACTTCTCACTAGTAATCTAACGGCAAGAAGGCAAGCACGCAATAACTACGCTTCGACCGGAAAGGCAAAGCGGGCCACTAGCTTAAAGGGCATTAAAGGGGAAATCCTGGAATGTGCACTTGATTTTGTGCGCTAATCTGAACAATTTGTGTTCTACAACTTTTTATTCGCGGTTTCTTTTGATTTCCCATACAAGACATTCACTCAATATATGCCGCAAAACCGATGGCCGTTGGGGCAGACTGGTTCTTGAGTGGAGACCGCGTGTCTGCAAACGTAGCGTAGAGCAGCGGGCAGGGATTGGTGGAGGAGAGCTGAAGATCTAGCTCAGTGGCGTGCCATGGGAGAGGTCTACGTCCAGCAATAGACTAACACGGGCTGATGATGAGACTCAATATCAAAATTCAGTCAAGATTAATTAGTATTAGAAAGTAATTGATGTATAAATGTATCAATTTTCCTATTTGGTAATGAATTTGACGGACGATTTAGCGCAGTGGTTAAGAGCTAAAGCCGCTTCGCCCACTGTGTCTAATAATCGCAGGTTCGATTCCCGCACGGGACAAATCTTTTTGACCCACAATTATTTGTTTCGGTCTGAGGCTTTTTTGTACGTGAATTTTCATGTTTGTAAACGCTGGGTGCGTTTACAAACATGAAAATTTACAAACACGATACAGGAATAAGTCCTAGTACGTTTTTTTAAAGAACTGTTAACCTTTTGATAATTTCTTGTTAAGAAAGTTTTAAACAAATTAAAACTGTCAGTTGTATGAATAAAACACTTCAATTGTTTCACTTTCATATTTAGTCATTTAATAATTTATTTCATGGATACTTTTTATAATATAATTTTTCTTCTTTACAAAACACTGTCAATTTGACTTAATAATTCCTTTCTGTTACCATAGATTAATTATATTACTACTAGTTTCTGCTCGCGACTTCGTCCGCGTTGACTTCAGTCAGGAACCATACATTTTTCCTGGATAAAAAGTATCCTATGTGTTAATCCAGTTAATAAACTATCTGTGTGCCAAATTTCAAGCAAATCCGTTCAGCCCTTTCGTGTGATTGAGTACCAAAATACCAAACATGTAAACATCCATACATACAAACTTTCACATTTATAATATTAGTAGGATTTGGATAACTCTACGTCTTTCTATATTCACTTAATGCTCCTAGAAATCCAGAAACGTATCTAATCCTATTAAACGATGCCAATAAAAAGGCAGGTGTGGCTTTTAGTATATAGTTCTTGGCTGGTATTCGAACCCGAAGCAATTTCACGGGGTGACTGCTTTTTATAGAAGGTAGATAACGGACAGTTAAATACGAATGTCAGCCGAGCGAGCTGGTTAAGCCTTTTTATATAGAGTTAGTTGGAATTACACCGTAGTACTATCTTAATTTAAGGCGCCTAAAATAGTGTGTAGGATAGGAGTCTGGAATTATGCTAATTATAATGAAAATAGGCTCGTTTTTTATTACATTGGGACTTAGTCGGGGATGTATTGGAGTACACGTTACACCTCTGATAACTCCGCTCTGGAAATATTAGGCTTCGAGGCGATCAAAACACATTAAGCTGATGTTATTTTTTTTTAATAAATTGGGCTGTAATTTTCGAATAAATTTTATTTGTAAACTAGCTATTACCCGCGGCTACGCACGTGTTTATTTAGTAATTTGACATAGGTATACCGGCCTTTGTGGGATGGCACAGATCCTGTAATAACCTAAATACAACCTCATACTAAGTATCTTCAAAATCCGTTCAGCCGTGATCGTGTATTTTTTTTTCTTAAACAAACGAATATGCTAAGTTTCGTGTCCGGGTCATTCATCGTTAAAGAGTTCACTCCCGAAGAGACAATCTTGACTGCATCATCGGTTCATACAAGAAATCATATCTGAGTGTCTAAATCAAATGAGTATAAACAATTTCGGGCGCGTGCTATTAATCACTGAAGAGTTTCTTCATGAGGAGACAAACCCGAGCCTATTACCAGTTCATGGAGGAATTCATGTGTAGGAAAAATTACACATTTTGACGTGACATTATAAATGTAATAATAAACAATAATAAAGTTTTATAAGTTATCCCGCGATAATTCCAAATTGCTTCATTTCTCCGCGATCAAAATTATTAAATATTTTAAGTTAGGGTATAAGTTATTACATTGATTGTAATACAAATAGATGGACAGACAGACAATAATATCAAAAAAAATGTGAAGTGTACCCCAATAAAATTTTCAGAAAATATCAAAGTACAGATTTGGCTCACTTAGATTTTTATTATATGTATAGAAGATAGATGTATATATTCAGACAACATATTAGTGGGGCACTTCAAAACAACCCTTACAATTGGTATTCTGAACGATCTAAGTTTTATTTTATTAAACTTTTCCAACACTATGCTAAACAAGTAATTGTAAATCTACGTTATATTTTCTTATAAATTTGCCGTATGCAAATAAAATAATATATATTTTTTGTTTCTTGCATAATGCGAAAAACTTACTCATCTACTCCAAACAAAATAACAAAACAAGTGTTTTATAAGCTATATGGAAGACGAATTTATAACAGGAATATACATTTAAAGTTATTTGAATAATATTTGCATTAAAATTTTACAGCGCCGGTGTGACACACGGAAATTAATTGATAGAAATATGTAACGATCGGTTTATATCAGTCATCCTTTGACCTTTTGACCCTTTTGACCTCTCGTAAGTCGATAAATTAGTATCACAGGAACGTGACCCATGGCATTAATAATCGAAAATTAAAATAGATTTCTATGTCCATACAAACTATGAAGTTTAGCTGACTACATACATATAAATGAAATATTTCTGTATTTTTTCTCATGATTTAATTAATAATCTGCCTCGTTGATTTAGTGGCGAATATAGCGTGTAGCAATCACGAGGTCTTGGGTTCAAATGCTGGGTCGGGCAAAGTGTAATTTTCGACAGAAAAAATCCAGAATTAGTCTGGAGATTCGTACAGGCTCGCCCCCTATTATATAGGACCTAACACCGTCGACAAAGTTTGGGTGTACACAATATATACCTCTGCTAACTCCGCTTGGAGAATATAGGCATGGAAGTGTTTATTTTTTTAATTAATAAAATTATATTTTCCTTAGTCTCTATGAATGTATACTTGTAATTGATTGTTAATGATGCAATCAATTAAAGTTAATAATTTTAATTTAAAAAGGCGTTTTTATATATAGCATAAATACAACGAAGATATTTTTCTTAGTTGAAGAGTTCCTATGGCTTACTTCTTGCTCTATCATCAGACCCTGAATACCATCCGGGTCTAAAGTTCTCGTCAAGAGAAATCCAACGAGCCCAAACATGACGGGGTTATATTGAGTAATTGAGTGATTCCATTGGCCAGCTATCGTCTTCATCATCAGCCTTTAAGATCATCTGCTTGTAAAATACTCGTTAATAGCAATCGAGCAAGACTACACACGAGGAGGTTTTGTTGTTTAATTCAAGTGTTGCTTAAGTCACCTTCCAAAGTCATCTTCAGACCAGCTTCATGTTACCATATTGTTGCATTGTCGCCAAACTTTAAAAATAGATCACAAGATTTAAACCCGAAGAACAGCCGGACAGACATACCAAAATTGCAAGTTAAAAAAAGCTTGTAAAAACAAATAAATACTCGGACACTAGAGTTCAAATACGGGTATAATATATTATATTGGTATAATAATATATTGTAATTTATAAGTGAGATCATCGTTTATTAATGTACTTAGACATGAAGGAAAAACCAAACAACAATATTATTAAGTTCTTTAAGTTTTTTAATGACCATACCGCTGCTCTATACTACATTCTACTTCTTCTTACATCATACGTTTTACAAACATAAATGTAAGAGATATCTCATGCATTAAGGAGAGTTATTTCGTACTGTCTGACTTATTACAAAGTTATGCAACATCTTAGAACGCACCAAAAGGTACTCCTTTAACTTCACGGAATGTTACGCTACAGAAAGTTTTGTTGTATTTGCAGAACTTTGTGTCAAACGGGACTTTGTCAAAAAGCGAAGCGCTTGATGCGCTGTTAGTACTTACAGCGATATTTGTAGCGGTCACCAAGATTGAACAGATTTTCTTAAACGGCGGTTGGCTGCGGCCACAGTATAAATATATACAGTGACTCATCTAAGCCGTTGTTGTAAGTATCTGTGGTTTTATGACCTACATTCCGTCAGAGCGTTAGGGTTGTCACCAATTTTTTTTGAAGATATGTCTGTGTTACTTTTTAAGACTTGTCTACTGCAGTGGTTATATACAGGTATAGCCATATATAAGCCTGTCTTTTTCTGATATGAGTGTAGTAAAATTCAATTTAAGCGCTTATAATTTTTATATTAATAGTTGAATATAATTTTTATATTAATGACGGACGATTTAGCGCAGTGGTTAAGAGCTTAAGCCGCTATGCCCACTGTGTCTAATAGTCGCGGGTTCGAGTCCCGCACGGGACAAATCTTTGTGTGATCCACAATTATTTGTTCCGGTCTGGGTATTTGTGTATGTGAATTTTCATGTTTGTAAACGCACCCGCGACACAGGAATAAATCCTAGTGTGGGGCTACGTTTTTTTAAATAAAAATAAAAAAGTTATACTAGATACATAGATAAATAAATATATATGGATCTGGCGTGATGTTAAAGATAGATAGATAGAATAAATATATTATGTATCTTCATTACAAATTGTTTCTAGAAAGTATTCTAAATTATTTATTCTACAATTACATTGTGCTAAAAATTCATCTTTCTTATTATTAGTTTTTATGAAAGATTACTTAGAAATTATAGATGTACATACATATTGCGGAACCACAGAAAACCTCAGATATCAATTTTAGAAAGCAATCCAAGAAATAACAAAACCTTCAAAATGGCGAACATTTTATTTTAATTCTTACAATAAATATATATTGAGGAACCACAGAAGCCAGATATTGATTTTGAAAGTTATTCAAGCAATAACAAAAAAGTTTAAAATAACTATTTTATATTAACTTATTGCCGCTTAATAGCACAAAAGAACAAAATGTTTCAAAAATTCTTCCATAAAATATTTACTGTTCAAATGAAACAATAAGCGTTCGTCTCGGACGTGCGTGACATTGCGGCTCATTGTGTGCCGAAAACCTCCGAGACGCCGTGTAGAGCGTCTCGGACCGTAAGTACTAATCAGTTTCACTGTATTACACTGTGCTGCGACCGAGGCTGGAAAGTCATGCTGTTACCAAGTCAGTATTACGACATGTTGCCATATGAGGAAACGGGTCTAGCCAGATCATACCGCAAGTCGGTCTAATTTCAATCTTCTCAGCCTATTTATTCATTCATTCAAACTCGTTATGCAAAGTTGAAAGCCTTATGAAAAGTTTTAACAGCAGGTGGCTACAAACTTGACTCCACCAATTTACACTACGCCCACGCGGTGGAGTGTTACCTGTTTTCTCTCACCACAGTTTGTGAGAGAAGGCCGGCTACTTCCTGGTTACGTTTTAAGATAATATTTATATTTGTTAGGCAGTAGTTCTCAGAACTCCTCAACTACACAAGACAGCTCCATCGTGTTTGGGCTCGTTGAATTTGTCTTGACAATACTAAGTGGAGTCCAGGGCTTGATGATTTTTGCTTTATAAATGAAAGCTATTCTGCAATGGGTACCTAAAGATAAGTATCAACGTCAAGACAGGTCCAAGAAACGTAGGAAGCTTTAAAGCATTTCAAAATATTCGCCGGAGATGGCTGATAACCGATCGATTTGAAAAGTTGAGGGTAAGACCTTTGCCTAGCAAGGAATAATTTATTATTATTATGTGTCTCGCTAAGATTGGACCGGACCTTTGAAAGGCTTGCATGGTGACATGAGTCCAACAGGTAGAGGACTTTGGCGAGAAGTGAATGTTATGACGTAGTACACTCAGATGACCCTATCTGATGGAAGGGCTATTGTAAATTATAGAAAGAGGATTATTATTATTAAAAGCCATCGTTTTCCTATTTCTGGGCGAACGCCTACCTCCACCTTTTCCGTTTTCCTGTGCTATTTGCCATTCCAGGCCGTCCTTTAAAAAGGCATCCAGTTAATTCCGTCATCTCTGTCTGGGCGTATCGCTTTGCCTTTTCCTATTACGTTGGAACCAGTCAGTAGGACAATATAGATTAAGAAAAATAAATGAAAGCTTGGATTGTAAGGGTTTTAAATTGTTTATTTCTCTTCCAATTATACATCGTTATGGATCGTCTATAGCTTTCTCTTTCTAAACCACGCTCGTGTCATTGTCTATTCTGTACATAAAATTTGGCATTTCAATGTCTCTCATCTCGAAAGAATCAAACGCATTGATCAATACGCTTTTATTATTATCGCTCCATTTCTTCGGTACCGTAATATTGATTCTTTTATTATCTCTACTTCGCCTGTACATAATACAAGGCCCTTCTCTCTTCATTCTTTTTTGACTGCATCTTAAAACACAACCATTCAAATATGTGATTCCGCCAATAGCGCACACTGGCCAAAAAACGCGAGGGCAATCTGAACAATTCTTGATTTTCTCCAAATCTACTATACCACTTTTTTTCGCAATTTGAAAGGGATCCACGATACTGTAGGTTTCCCTTAGTTTTATGTATTCCGGATTCTCATTACTGTCCACGGCGTTTTTGTCTGTTCGGATAGAAGAAAGTCTTATTAAAAAATATATCCACCGTCACGCCTATGTTCTTCGAGTAAGGGTGGTACGACGATATTTTACGATGTATATATGATATGTTCAGGGTCTGATGATGAAGTGGTAAGGTGAGCAACGGAACTACCCAACTACTAAACAAACCTTTTCCGTGTTTGGGCTCGTTAGATTTGTTTTGAAAATTTCTATAGACTCTGATGATGTCTAGAGTGTGATGATGGAACCGAAGGGTGGCCAACGGAACTATCCAACTACTCAACATAGCCCCGCCGTGTTTGGGCGCGATATACTGAGGTCCAGAGGGCAGGGCCATTGCTATTATATCGGGCACAAAGATAGATAGGCTTGATAGATTCCAAAACCAGGTGGCCACAAACCTTCTTTCACCAATCCGCAATGGGCCCGCGCCAAGTTTTCGAAAGAACATTTTGATATGCCAGGGAAGGCTTTTGTCCAATACCAGGAGAGTATCTAGGCATTTTTTAAAATATATATATATATATTTTTTTATAATACTCACATAAGCAAAAACATAGAAATAAAGCAATGGAATAACGTGAAAGCAATATTTTTTTCTGATAACTCAAACAATTCATCTTCATGGCGGTGGTAAAGTTTCCAAAGCGTTCCTTTAATGGTGTTTTTATGATTGTTCGCGGATTGATTCTGAAGTTAATTACTGTTATATAGATCAAGTTAACAATCAATTTTCTACGTGTTGTAATAATAAGTGTTTTGTTATTCCGATTCAAAATTTTTGTGAATACATCTATGCCAATTGCGAAAGTAGAAGAATGTAGGAATCGAGGTAGAACTATACTATCTACTATTACTATACCTTGGCCAAATAGAAAGTATCTTATTTGAAGGTCAAGACAAGAGTAGTGTAAGAGGCGTTTTATGAGAGCGGAGGAAGCCGGGGAGGATTGTAAGAAAATAACCTGTTGGGTCTCTGCACTCTCTGCCTACTCCGCCAGAGATCAGGTAGACTCACCTGAACTGATATTGTTCTTCCATACCCCACAGCAAAATCTAGATGAAAAAAATACTATTTTCGAAAGTACGAAGTGGTTCTAATTTACCTTGCGAGATTGTCGTCTCTTCCCTTGTCTTCTGTCTGTCTCTTGTCACTCTTCTCTTGCCGACCTCTTGTCCGGTGAAGCTGTAAGAACCCCGCGGCCAACAGCATAAATCACTCAAACAACAAAAAGATTTAACCTAAGCAAACAAACATCGGAAGTTAAATAAAAGCTTATAAAGAATGACGTGTGTTGATATTCAAACCAGTCTTTGTGATTATGAGACGAGCATTCGTCAATTTGGCTATCATTGTTTTGCCGAGGTCTTCCAAATATAGGGATAAGAAATATTAGTTGGGGTATATCGTTTAGCCGTAATACGAACCCAACTGACCTTTTTGAACCATTAGCTCGGTTCCGGACGAGATAAATGGTGCTACATTTCTAATGGAATTTATCTTGCCAATAACCTAGATGTAAGTTATTAGGTGAACCGTTACAGACTACACTTTGTGCCTATTTTTATTGGCACTCAGTCACTATACGGCTACTGAGTTTGACCCTTTGTGGTTGTGTCTGTGAATGATCTACGCTGTTGGCCGCGGGGCCTTTACAACTTCACCAAGTAAGAAGGCGAGCGAGCAACCACTCTACCACTCCACTTCGCTCCAGCCAGAAGGGCAACGGGCAACTAGCTCAAGAGCGCCTCAAGAAGAAACTGCCTCGGCTTGGGTAGTCGCTTTGGGGGAGGGCCTATACTAGGTGTCTCGCCGTGGTGCTCTGCACCGTCTAGCGGGCAAGGGATTCTTCGACCTCGCCGGCGAGGTCGGTGTCTGATCCTGTGTGCGGTATCTATATCCCAAAGAAGGGATGTAAGGGCATCGAGAGGGCTGTGTTTGACCGTGTGTTAAGTAATCTATGAACTATCAGAATCAGAATTATTTATTTGTCAAACATAGGTGTCGTTATTACAATATGTACGATCTTAAATATTTTTTTAGTTCGCTATGTTTTTCCATTAAATCATACAAATATGTAGGAACTGGTTTACCACATATTGGATTTTGAATTACTTAAAAATTAAAAAATAACCTCTATCTATCTCTCTCTATCTATAACCTCACGCCAGATCCCTTGCGGGGTAGGCAGAGAGTACAGAGTTTCAACAGGTTCTTTCCTTACATACCTCTCTGGCTTCCTCGACTCTCATAGTTCGTCTCATACACGCTCGCCGGTTACGGAGACTCTTGACTTTTCCATCAGATAAGACTCGGTTTATTTGGTCGTGGTAAGATAGTCTAGGTCTTCCCCGGTACCTGCATCCTTCCACTTTCACATTGTATATCTGTTTTGTCATTCTTTCCTCTGGCATTCTTTCTATATGCCCGAACCAACGGAGCATGCCCTTTCTCATCTTTACACCGATACTATCTTTCATACCTACTCGCTATCTTACTATGCTGTTGCTAAAAAATAACCATCTAGTAAATATTGTATAAATTAATAGGTAATATGTAAACATAATTATATAAATTTATTGTTTAGGAACTCAACTATTGCCATCATAATTTCAACGTATATCAGCGTATCAACGCTGGCTGCGTTATGTAAAAGATGCCATAGTAGTAAATATAGTGCGAAAAGGATCTTTTTACTTATGGATGACATTGACATCGGGCATCTGTGTAAAATTAGGGTTGTCATTTAGTAAAATTTTCCTACTGCCAAGGAGACATTGCAACAGCTGGGTCTCCACGGTTACTAATTAAAAAAAGAACTTGGGTAATAGCAAACGGCAATACTGTGACTTTCATGCAGTGACATTTCTCTGGATGACAGCGTTAGTTCCAAATTTGCCAGCGGGCCAGAAAATCCTTGTACCCTTAGACGTAGATCATTGCTTGAAGTTCTTGTAGTCTTGTGGTGCCGCAGTATGATTATTAAGGTTAGATGTTTGGATCGGTCAGTCAGAAGTGGGACATTTTTGAGTGATTTTGCTTCCAAATCTGTTTGTCTCGGTTGGTACTTCATACAGTGTAGGTAGTATCATCGAATGAATCGAATTCGCGAACTACTCAGTAAGCGGAGCGGCTTAAAGCTGTCGTCAAAAGACCGATAATTTCTAATCAAATAAATTACTGCCTCGTTAGTTTAGGAGCAAAGTACATCGTTTTGTGATCACATGGTCCTGTTGAAATCCTAGGTCGGACAATTTTTTTTTTTTAAGAAAACAGTCCCACATCTAAATATTTATTCCTGTATCGTGGGTGCGTTTACAAACATAAAAATGAACCGGGACAAATTATTGTGGATCACACAAATATTTGTCTCTTGCGGGAAACGAACCCGCGGCTATTAGAAACAGTGGGGGAAGCGACTTAAGCTCCTAACCACTGCGCTAAATCGTCCATCAGTAAATGTAGTTTTTCTAACGAAAACTTCCCAATATGAGTCCGGAATCTGGAATCGTGCCCGATATAAGCTAATAGGCTGGCCCCCCTATTACACAGAAACGTAGGTGTACTCAGTACAACTCTGCCTCTCCCGCTTGGATAATATAGGCGTTATGGTGTGTATGTGTGTGTAAATGGTTACTTAATTACGAAAAACGTGTATTAAAGAGGTTTTTAATTTAATATTTTTACTTGTGAGTCTTCCCGTGTGAACATCCTCTAAGATTTTATTTAGGCAGCCTTTAATTTATTATCCTTACATATTATTGTCCTCCGACCTAACGGATAATATTTTCTAGGAATCTGTGTAAAAGTCTTAAATAACCATATTATCGGATGTTATGTATAGTTCGTTACCACTATATCAACATTATAAGTATGTTTTTCGTTATTGAGATATTTTATTTACTACTTCCTAGATGACTGTACATAATCTGATATTGTATTGAAATAAAACTATTTTACGGATTTTATCGCGGTTTATTTTTGATTTTTAGTTCCCGACGTTTCGAGTGCTTTGCAGTACCCATGGTCACCGGGGTCCCTCCTGAAACCAAAAAAATCAAATATAAACCGCAATAAATTCCGTAAAATAGTTTTATTTCATGTGTAATATTTGCGTAAATCTAAGAACTCAGTATGGTATGTTTGTTCGAGTGGAATCTTGCAAGTCAATTTTGAAGCAGATATCTTCAACCGATTGAACTGAAACTTTGTTTACACGTTTAGTTTGGATGACAATGCATGGTTAGCTGTATGACGTTATTCTAAATCCAACATGGCGAACACCCAAGGTGGCGGACTAGTTATTTTTTAACGCATTCCTACATAGGTATCTAATGAAAGGGTTTGCTAAGAATAACTTGAAAATGAAGTAACATCCCTCTAAATCCAATATGGTGGACTTCTAAAGATAGCGGACTAAGTTTTTTATGCTTTCCTACAATATGGGTATCAATCACATTGAAGGACTTGCTGAGAATGATGCGTTAAATAAGATGAACCGACTGAGAAACCTGATCAGCGATCTAAAAAGTAAATTACAATTACTTTTAATTTTACTATCAACTTATAACGTCATTATATGACATAAAAGTTTGTTGCGAGATTTACCTGATAAAAGTTAACTTTATTCTGTTTAGCGCATTTAAAGAAAAGCTTGTATTTAAAAAAGTTTTTTTAATTACTTTTATTTATTAATGTACGCACCATAGCCACACCAACACTTAATACGTTTTTAAGATTTTAACTATATCGTCCGGGACTCGATTCTGTAGTGCATCGGGGATGTTCGCGGAGGCCGGAATAGATGGTTTTCATGCCATCCTGCGTAAGAGGGCAGCATCCACGATGTCGCGAATGCGGGGCAGCGCCAATACTCCCCTAAGCGTACTGGCTAATCGGCTGGATAGCCCATTTATTCGGCACTGGATAAGTATTCATAATTCATACATGTCCAGTGTCAAATAAATAAAATCTGGATATAAGTACTAACATAGTCTGTAAGAAGATTGTTACTAACAAATTATGGATTTTATTATCTGAAAATAAAATTATTATTATTTATATCTCGCTGAGATTCACGGGCTTTACCCGGACCTTCGAAAGGCTTGCATTATTATTATTATTATAATGTAAGGGTTTTGCGATACCATATACATCTACACCGGTTCAGGCGTTTAGAAGTAATGATGGAATAAAGAAACGCAAATTCATACATACTTATTTACATGAATCCTAAAATAGTGTTTAGAGAGTCGTGTATTATAACTTCGTTTCTGGGCAATCAACACTATTTTAAAACTTTCAGTCGTATTTATAATTAACTAGCGGCCCGCCCCGGCTTCGCACGGGCGAATTATACACATAAACCTTCCTCTTGAATTGCTCCGTACATTGGTAAAAATCGTATGAAAAGCTGTTCGGTAGTTTTTGAGTTTATCGCATTTAGACAGACAGACAGGCGTGGTGGTGGTGGGGGGGGGGGGGGGGGTAAGATGTATAATATGTGCTGATAGGTCAACTGTGGCCCCCAAAGAAATAATTCAACTTTTTGTATGGCCCTATGCTTTACCAGCGTTTCTGATTCTGTCAAATTGCTTAGTTTATGAAATTTATAACACAAAAGAATAATGACAGTAATTAGTTTTTGCTAAGATTTAAAAAAGAAATAAGACATAGAAATAAATACGAAAATGTAAGAGGAACCTATAAAAAAGTTTCTCTCGCCCGATGTTCATAACTCATTCTAAGCCAAGCACACACTAGCACCCTCGAGAGAACTAGGCGGAACACCGGGGAAAACGGTGAGAGTGTGGCCTAAGATACGAGCGGTAGCGGAGATCCTAGTTGCTGAATTTTGCTATTGCAATTATTATAATTGAATACAAATAAATTACTAAAAAAACTCTGTAAGAAGAAGCTTTTATTGAAAATAATTTACTTAAACATAGGTAGTATGGAAAACTTATCGCAAGATGCTAATTTTGGATTAAGTAGATAATTACTTACTTAGTGGAAGGATGTAGGTACCGGGGAAGACCTAAACTATCTTACCATGACCAAATAGACCGGGTCTTATCTGAAGGACAAGTCAGGAGTCCCCGTAACCGGCGAGCGTGTATGAGACGAACTATGAGAGTGGAGGAAGCCAAAGGTATGTAAGGAAAGAACCTGTTGGAACTCTACTCTCTGCCTACCCCGTTAAGGATCTGGCGTGATGATATAGATAGATAGATAGATTAATTACTCTATGAATCCGCACTGGATCCGCGTAGTAGAGAATTATTATCTCTAACTTCGATTTGTGATAGAAGGTCTTTTTTTAGCAATGGGGCGTAATAGGCTGGTGGACTATGGCCTTAACCCTGTCAGTCTGAGAGGAGGCCTGTGTTCAAAAGTGGGCCAGTTTCTTAACAGGGCTCACATTATTATATATTATATTAAGAACTTTATAAAACAAAAGCTTTATTTTACCCGACTGCTTTAGGAAGTGGGTAATTATTTTGTAAAAATTCGCCAACTTCTATCCATTGCAGCTTTACTTACGTTGTACCGCACACATTATAACTGGGTCACCTGCGATGTATATAAATCACGGGGCAAGCTGCCACGCTGTCAACATTGCCAAATGAAATAATAAGTTCCTGGTACGAGCCACACGTATGTCCAATTTACCATCCACTTTCATACAATGTTAGAAGTTTATTTTAAATCCTTTTTGTGTCTACCTTCTTGTATTCGTCGTGAAGCTAGCTCTTTTGTAGAACAAGCATAGTCTTTTTCTTTGTGGTAAAATGTTAAAAAATGTATGGGACCAACCATATTATATTATTTTTGTACAGTCATAAAAGGATATTTTGGCCCGCGGCCAAATCGGAACTAACACTGTTATCAAGAAAAATGTCGCTCCATGTATTGCAGATCCAAACACTTTAGCCGAAAAACTAGTTGATAAGATTCAAACTGCAATAGAAAGTAATACTAAAAACTATTAATATTCCTAACAATTGACGTATTATCAAGCCTTGGACGACGATTGGATTACTGAAATGTATAAAAAACGAAATAATTTACAAAAAAGATCTCAACTTGACAAGCACAATGTAATTCTAAAGTTAAGCTACAGAAAATATCGCAATTATTGCAACAATTTATTAAAAAAGTTAAAAAGACAATACGAACGCGAACTTATATTAAAATCACAAAACATATATATATATATATATATATATATATATATATATATATATATATATATATATATATATATATATATAATACTGCTATAGAATCAGCTAATTATATCAATGAACATTTCACAAATATTGGTAAATCTATTGCAGAGCAGAAAACCTCTAGTCACTTCTCAAATAATCCTGAAGTAATCAATTGTCTCCGTTCTCAAATTAACTTTGTTGGTATAATAGATCCAGAAGCTGATGAATTTAATCTATTCTGTTAAATCTCAAATCAAACGCCAGCGCTGGATGGGATAAAATTCCTACTAAATTTATTCAAATGGCAAAAAATGAAATTGTACCAATCATAACTCATTTGACTTGTATTTGTTTAGCAAAAGGAATTTCCCCTTGAATACTTAAGTGTGCCATAATACACCCTATTTATAAGAGTCCCCACTCGAGACGTCGAGACGATGTGAACAATTATAGACCAATCTCCATCTTAACTGCCATCTCTAAAATCTTAGAAAAAGTTATTAACAGACGCTTAACTAATTACTTAACTAATTGCTTACATAAATACAACATACATATTATCTGATTTCCAATATGGTTTTCGCGGAAGGAAAAATACCGAAGATGCAGTATTGGCGTTGACTAGTAAAATTGTTGACCATCTCGATAACAAAAGGAAAACTTTACGTGTCTTCCTAGATGTAAAGAAAGCTTTCGACACCGTCTTGATCCCCCTCCTCATAAATAATCAAGAGAAGATAGGAGTACGTGGATCACTCGTGGAACACGTGGAACATTTGTATAACGAGCCCAAGGTTCTCAAAGTGAGGAATTATGAAAATAAATACGTGCCATCAAAATTGGCTTAATGGTGCCTTTGTAGACATACATACAATGTTTATTTATCTATATCATCACGCCACCTCCCTTGCGGGGTAGGCAGAGGGTACAGAGTTCCTACAGGTTCTTTCCTTACATACCTCTCTGGCTTTCTCCACTCTCATAGTACGTCTCATACACGCTCGCCGGTTACGGAGACTCTTGACTTGTCCTTCAGATAAGACTCGATCTATTTGGTCATGGTAAGATAGTCTAGGTCTTCTCCGGTACCTACATCCTACCACTTTTATATTGTATATCTGTTTTGTCATTCTTTCTTCAGACATTCTTTCTATATTAATTTATGGCTATAGTTTTAAGATTGTTTATTTTGCATTTTATCTCTAGTTTGGTGATTGAAAAATCCGTTATAAAGTATCTAAAATAAGTATAAATATATTATAATATCGCTAAGAAAGCAACAGGTCGGGTTAACTTCGCCTTTTGTTTGTTATACGATCAAGCTATTTTAGGATATCACACATAATATCTTAATGTATGCGATGAGGAACCATTATTCCGTGCCTTTACTTAAGCTTTGAGATTAAATATTTGTCTCTGACATGATACCACAGATTGTTAAAGATACTACACTGTACAATACCAGTGAACATCGCTTTTCATGCACACAGTCATACTCAAATTTGTAAGCACGCTTTTGTTATGTGGTAATGATATCCAATTCTATGAGAAAATTGGTGTTGTAAACGGACTCATATTTGATGTGAGGAAAATATCAGAATTCCTTTTCTATCTCTTGGAGACGAGTCCCAGCCATTTTTTGAGTTCATTATTTCACATGTCTCGATTTTGTTTTTACTTTCTCTCGAACATAAACTATTGCTTGAGATGCTGTCTTCTAGTGTCTGATCGAAGGTTGATTTTTGGCCTAAGAAATTTGGTTCATGATTGGCTAATTTTTTAAAAAGTTATGTTGACTGTTTCAACGAACTTGTTTTGTTTTGATTTGGTTATTTACTGGCAATGGCGGTCGGCCAGCGAAACGCAATATGATCGCTGGCCCCCGCGCATCGCCTCTTTCACTGTGCTCTCTTGCATTCGTAAATCGTAATAAATCGTTCAATTTTGGTGCTTGTTACAAACTTTCGGTTTCGACCAAAACTTCGGCCTATTTTCGCCGAAGCCGAACTTTTACCGAGGGTGGTATTTCTAACCGAAGGTTGCCAAAGACAGGTGCGAAAGCAAAAGTTCGATCGGACACTACTATCTTTTATAGAGTCATCATCAGCATCAGTCGAAATACGTCCACCACAAGTCAAATATTTTTCCTGTAAGTTCAGAACACCAAGGCTTTGAGTTGCATGCATTTCGTTATATCTTTTTACCTACTACACCATCGGTGAATTGTATGGATTGCCTGCTAACAAGTGATAAACCCAAAGATGCGATCCGGGACGGGAATCATGAACTTTGTCATTAACGTGCGACCAGACTAATCAGTCAAAAACATTTATTTGTATAGGCTAATACAATGTGTATCGTAAATAACGCAAGACCTCAGACAGCCCGATAATTGCTTCACAAATTCAACACGAAAATCAGTTTTCCAAATTTAACATATTTTTAGCACTTTTATACTCCAGTTAACTATGAAACTTGTACGTGTATGTGTGCATATTGAGAAATACGTTTAAGCAATGCATTTGAAATCTTCGTTTTGCTTTGACTCAAGAATAAATTTAGTTTAATATAGCGCGCTAAAGGTAGTAACAGCATTTTTGCTAAATGTAAGATACACTAAAAATTGTTGGCATCAAACTAATTTCAGAGCTTGCGTTTATTATGTTTCACTTTGTATAAATCTTAGCTATAAATTCTGTACAGAGTAAACTATCTGTATTTATATACGGTAAAATTATAATACCATTCTGCAATGTTGTCTTACATACATTATATATGTAAGTTCCATCCTACCTCTCACGTTGTGAAGAGCTTCCCTGTTTGGTACGAGTATATACGTGGGATGATTTATCGTGTTATGACTTTTTCATATACCTTTGAGGTAACATGTGAAAGGTGCCGGATAAGGAATGACTCCCTCTAGAATACTAACAGTATTAAGTGAGCCATTTTATTTCGGATTGGGTAATATTGGCTATTTACAGTTTTTTTGACCTTGCATCAAAAATGGAGAACATAAAATTATTATTGAAAATTTATGTATTTGTGAGTTGGAGACTGCATAAACATCTATCTATCTGTATCATCACGCCAGGTTCCTGCAGGGTAGGTAGAGAGTACAGAGTTCCAACAGGTAAAGGTTACAGTAAACATAAAATCCTGAAAATGATTGCCTCGCTATGACTGCCCTATCCAAAGGGTCCTAATAATTGGGTCGCTAAAATAAAATCAAATAATATTATCTTACTAACAAACATAGGCTATCTTAAAATATATATATTATTTTTCATTTATTTATTCTTTATTGTACAAAAGAAATAAAAATTTGTTAGCATATTTACACAGATGATGTACTAAGGCGAACTTAACTCAATTTGAGTTATCTGCTAGTTAACCTTTGAGTGTAGACAGGTCAGTTTTGTGAAAGTAAGGGCAATTGCACAACAATCTAAAGATTACTTACGAAATGACGAAATCACTACGTATATACATTATACTAATACCACATCTAATATAAAAATACATATCAAAAGGAGAGAAAATGCTCTTTAACTCTTCTTCTAAAAAAATCTAAAGAACAACTATGACGTATGGGATATGAAAGAGCCGCAATTACAAAGCACCGCATTCCAAAGCACAGTAAAGGAGCCATCATAAAGACTAAAAGCTTGACGAGGATTTCGGAGAAGTAGAGAGGTAGTCTTACGACAACATTGGTCCCAAGGAATAAGAAACTCGAAACGTTCGCGGAGATACACAGGCGATTTAGGTTTATGAAGGGAAGAGTACAGAAGGGAGAGAATATGTAAGTCCCGACGACGCCTAATAGGTAGCAGTTTATTTCGATACTCGGAGATATTGTCTTTTTCTTTCTTTTTTTATAAAAAACGTAGATCCTCACTAGGATTTATACCTGTGTCGTGGGTGCGTTTACAAACATGAAAATTAACATACACAAATACCAAGACCGAATTATTGTGGATCACACAAAGAAATGTCCCGGGCGGGAATCGAGCCCGCGACTATTAGACTCAGGGGAGGGAGCAGCTTAAGCTCATAACCACTGCGCTAAATCATCCGTCATCGCATCGATCGTATTTACGTTGACCAATTATTATTATTAAAGAAAGTAACGGTTTTGGCATAAACTATGTTCGAGAGATTGAATAGCGAATGTAATATTTAATTAAAAGAAAATAAAGACGGTTTGCTTATATTCCCCAAGCGGGAATAGAGTTCAGTGTGTATATCCACATATGACTGACGATGTTAGATCCCAATGTAATCAAGGCGTGCCTATAGATATTATATTAATCGGTACTACTATCAAGAATTTTTTGACAGAAATATCATACTTTGTTTGATCTAAGATCAAACCCACGAGAACGAAAGTCACTGACATAGCACTCAGAATTGCTAAACTTAAGTGGCAGTGGGCGGGGCACATCGTTCGTAGAACTGACGGCCGTTGGGGCAGAAAGGTTCTCGAATGGCGACCACGTACCGGAAGACGTGGAGTGGGTAGGCCCCCTACAAGATGGACCGATGACCTGGTGAAGGTTGCGGGTAGAAGTTGGATGTGTACAGCAGAAAGCCGGTCGTTGTGGCGGTCTTTAGGGGAGGCCTTTGTCCTGCAATGGACGTGTTTCGGCTGAAGAAGAAGAAGAAGAAGATCAAACCCAGGATTTGGACACGTGATCGATAACTATATTATGTGTTTTGGCGTTTCGTATCCTATAACTTTAGGGTCACCTTAATAAAGCGATGGTTATTATTGTGGTGAAGTGGGAAATCAGCCTTGAAGACCCATATGGAACTTTTACCAGGCAAACAATATTTGAGAGGGCTTCATTTACCATGACATTATGGCTTCAGTATCTTCTCAGCTGTTTGTGAGACTTCATCGCATCGGCAGTATTTTAATAAATCTTTTCATCTTTGCTATATTTCAAGAAAGGAATATCTATCTGTCTATCTATCTATATCATCACGCCAGATCCCTTACGGGGTAGGCAGAGAGTACAGAGTTCCCACAGGTTCTTTCCTTACATACCTCTCTGGAAGAAAAGAAAATAATTATTAACATGGATTCTATCTTAGCAAGAGATTAGACACAAAAAAAACGTATGTATTTTTGAAATAATGTCTGCGGATTAATCAACGTTCTCTCGCAGCCGGCGCGGATTAAATCTAGTCTTGGGAGAGAACATAAGATAATTATGGCTTCTACAATCTGCAATTTTTACTCGCTTTCCATCTAATTTTAACTTTCATAATTATGTTTTTACTCTATACAAATTGTTAAGTATTCTCACGGAATTTATGGAATTCGTAATAGATGAAGTACTTAATTATTCTACATTATTTAACCCTTCGAGTGTTGAATGAAACGTGTTCATAAGTAACATGTTCGGTTCGGTCAAGATCAAAGATTTTTAACGTTATAAAGCTGCCGAGTTAAGAAAAAATATAGTATTCGTTTCTTCAATATTACTGTTAAAGTCTGTTTTGTTTGTTTTAGTCCATAATTTTTATAATTGTCATTAGAGAGTAAATCATAATAGCCCTTAGTTCAAGTCAAGAATAATCTACCAAGCTCTAAGTATGTAGATAGTTGTATATGCTACGCTAAAACAGATCATGCGGGCGAGTCACAACATAGCATAAACGAGCCTTTATTATACTGAGGTTTTGGATTCTGATATAAACCTCGTTAAGGTCGATCGCGATTGACAATACAAGTAAAATATAGATAAAAAAACGTAACCTCCCTTCTTGAGGAGCAATTTAACAACTAGCTCAAGCCGTTGTCATTTATTTACGGATAAAACCGACTTATAAAAAATTGTAAAACTTTCACCAGTAAAATATTTTATACCTAAAATAGTTCCATCGTTTTTCAATTTCAACGCTAGCCTAATTACTTAAATATATTACCAAACTCACTTAACTAATGTACCTACACGAAAATCCCATACTAATTTCCGTGGCCCACCGATATCGGACGCATAATCTCATACTGATTAAAGTTGACGCGACATTCGTTTCCATCAGCAACTGGTCTATTTAAAACTTTGTACATTAATCTCTGCGGAGTCGATTCAAATTTATCTTTGTTTTAGCAACTTCCTAAAATAAATTTGGCTCCCCCTGTCTATTGAAAAAGCGAGGGAACTCATTTTGTGTGATGCAGACCAGCGACTTTGAATTAAATATTGTTATTATTATTCGACATTTTCATCCTAAGGCCTCCCGCCACTATTTACATTCGGTTCTGCTTTCTGCTTTTAAACACCAGTCGTTCAAGGAGTCCAGTTCGTCCTGCCATCTCAGTCTGGGCTTGCCACAACGTCGTTAATAGTTATACAGGATCCAGTTGGTAATTATTTTTGCCCAAGCTGTGTAGACACGTAGCAGACTGAAATATTATAAATAATAAACTTTATTTAAATTGAGATTTTAATGAGTTTGTGACAATAAATAGCGATTTTAAAATAAAGTCAGTATGAGATTTTGCGGGTACAGGGAGGCTTTTATCCCGCTGCTGATGGGTTTAGAATAATGAAATACCTTCTCTACTAGATGCTATAAACAGAATTGCAAAGATAAACTGCGTACTTCAACATTAATGCCAAAGATTACAATAACACTATGTAAGAAAGAGGAGCAACTCTACCGAATTGTCAAACACTTTGGCAACAGCGCCGTCCGGTGGAAAGGCGGGGTACTTTTCATTTATATGAATCTATAGGTGTGAGGATGTATGGGTGGAGGAGTGTGCTTTTATATACACATAGGTAACAACCGATTACAAAATATAATATATTCTATCTATCTATCTTTATCATCACGCCAGATCCCTTACGGGGTAGGCAGAGAGTACAGAGTTTCAACAGGCTCTTTCCATACATACCTCTCTGGCTTCCTCTACTCTCATAATTCGTCTCATACACGCTCGCCGGTTACGGAGACTCCTGACTTGTTCTTCAGATAAGACCCGGTCTATTTGGTCATGGTAAGATAGTCTAGGTGTTCCCCGGTACCTACATCCTTCCACTTTCGCGTTGTATATCAGTTTTGACTTTCTTTCTTCGGAAATTTTTTCTTTATAATATATTAATTACCTTAAACGGGTTTAGGTACAGGGGTAAAAATAGAAGCTATTTTAAACTAATTATTAGTACTCTTTATTATTTTAACATTACGATAGATATTATTACATTTACAACAGATTTCCTTTGTGCGCCATAACTGCAGTGTAGTTGCCAACCCCTGATTAGGGCGAGGATAGTACATCTTTATTTTTCATGTTTTGGGTGAGCAAATCATTTCAGGGCTTTTATTGAACTGCTATTGACAATTTTATATAGGAAGGAAGTATTAAAAAACAAATACATTAATCATAAAAAAATAAAATCTGCAATTTCTTTATTTTATGCATGTTGCACTCGCTTAAGATATAGCATAGTGACTCGTATCGGACGTCTAACGATGTATACATATAAATAGAAGAATTCGTCGCTTCACCTATCTACTTCAGTAGTTCAGTATGTAGAGCGGTCACCTAGCTTTGGCAGCGTACATTGGCACGATTCTCATTTGAAGCGATTTCTCCTTTCTATTTAAAATTACTACTATGTAATGAAAAATGGTATTTCAGAGTCCTATTAAATCTCGTGCGAGCGTGTATGAGACAAACGATGAGAGTATAGGAAGCCCGAGAAGTCTGGAAGGAAAGAATATGTTGGAACTCTGTACTCTCCTCCACCGCAAGGAATCTGGTGTGATGATATAAATTGATAGTTTAAATCTCGTCTGATCATCCCCATCATACACCAACTGCCGAACTTAAAAATTGACAAGTTCTTGAAATATGATATCCAAGATTTCCGTCTGTCGTTAATGCTCTCATTATAAATGTCTTTCGCAAAGTTTTTATTCGATTAATTTTTATAATGGCTCTGGCTTTTATCTCCTGACTTTTCCCAAGTTCTTCTGGATATGGCACAATTATTATTTATACCGACTGTTGATTTATATTTTTACGAAATTTATGGATAATATAGATGGTATTTTACACTACTTAAAGCTCTTTTTGTTTGTTTTCAAGCCATATTTTAACTAAGACAGTAAGTCAGAATAACGGTTAGTACAAGTTAAGAATACACTAATACGCCATAGGTATGTAAATAGATATACTCCGTTTGGACGTCCCCGTGGACGGGCCGCCATACACATCATCATCATCATCATCATCATCTCAGCCCATACTTGTCCACTGTTGAACATAGGCCTCCCCAATCGCTTTCCAGCGTAACCGGTCAGATGCCACCTGCATCCAATGACTTCCTGCGATTTTCACAAGATCGTCGGTCCATCTGGCAGGCGGTCGTCCCACGCTGCGCTTGCCAATACGTGGTCGCCACTCTAGAATCTTTCTGCCCCAACGCCCGTCCGATCTACGCGCTATGTGGCCCGCCCATTGCCACTTCAGCTTGCTAATCTTAAGGGCTATGTCGGTAACCTTGGTTCTTCTACAAATCTCCTCATTCCTGATTCGATCGCGTAGAGAAACGGCGAGCATAGCTCTCTCCATAGCTCGCTGAGCAACTCTGAGCTTTTTTATGAGACCTATTGTAAGAGACCACGTCTCTGATCCATATATCATCACTGGTAACACACATTGACTAAAAACTTTAGTCTTAAGCACTGAGGTATTTTGGATGAGAAGATATTGCGCAGTTTCCCGAACGCTGCCCAGCCGAGTTGGATTCGTCGATTGACCTCTCTCTCAAAGTTGGACCTACCTAACCGGACTACCTGTCCCAGGTAAATGTATTCGTCGACAACTTCAAGAGTAGAGTTCCCAACGGTGAGTGCGGTGGGTACGACATGGACGTTAGACATTATTTTGGTTTTGTCCATGTACATTTTAAGACCCACTTGTTGAGATACTCTGTTGAGGTCATCGAGCATTCATCCTAGATCTTCCAGCGACTCCGCCACGACCACAATGTCGTCGGCAAATCGAAGGTGAGTGATGTATTCGCCATTGATGTTGATGCCAAGTCCTTGCCATTCCAAGAGCTTGAAGGTGTCCTCTAAGGTGGCCGTAAACAGTTTCGGAGAAATGACGTCTCCCTGTCTTACTCCTCTTTTTATGGGGATTGCCTTCGTGCACTGCCCTTGTTCTCGGACTGACAAGGTGGCGTTATTATACAAGCACTTCAACACTTCGATGTACCGATAGTCAATGCGGCATCGCTGGAGAGATCTAAGAACCGCCCAAGTCTCGATCGAATCGAAGGCTTTCTCATAGTCCACAAACGCCAAGCATAGTGGCCGATTATACTCCTCGGTCTTCTGTATAATCTGCCGCAGCGTATGTATGTGGTCTATGGTACTAAAGCCTTTCCGGAAACCGGCTTGTTCGGGAGGCTGGAAATCATCAAGCCTGCGTTCGAGACGATTCGTGATGACTCTCGAAAACAACTTGTAAACATGGCTCAGCAGTGTGATGGGCCTATAATTCTTCAGTAAAGTGTTATCACCTTTCTTGAAAAACAGTACCACCACACCCCTGTTCCATGCTTCCGGCGTTTTCTCTTCGAGCAAGACGGAATTAAACAGCCTCTGAAGGACTTTAAGTACCGGCGTTCCGCCCGCTTTCAGAAGCTCTACGGTAATTCCGTCTTCGCCCGGCGCTTTGTTATTTTTGAGTTGTTTGAGAGCCATCCTAATCTCGTACAGGCTGATGTCCGGGATATCTTCAGTGTAGTGTCGGGTTAGCTTGGCTCTTGGGTCTTTTACCAAGTCAACAATAGGTTCAGCTACTGAGGTATACAACTGCCCATAGAACCTCTCTATCTCCCTGAGCACCTCCGACCTATTCGACGTTACGTTTCCGTCCTCCGTCTTCAGCTTCGTCAACTGGCTTTGCCCAATAGACGCATCTCTTGCGAACACTTTAGAGCCCTTGTTCTGTGCTATGGTCTCCTCAATACGCCTTGTATTGAAGGACCGTAAATCGTGTCGCAAGGACTTTAATATCTGTCCATTGAGCTGCCTATAGGACTTAGCATCATCGGAGGTTTGGAGCGTCGTGGAACGTCGCTCAGCCATGAGGTTTCGGGTGTAGTTGGATAGTTTTTGAGGTCTATTTTTCGGTGGGGCTTAAAATACTTGGACCCGACCGTATGGACAGTCTCTACCAGCCTGTTGTTGATTTTGTCCACTGATGCGCTGCTGTCTAGCAATTCGAAGCGGTTTGCCAATTCGAGTTGAAAGTTCTCGGGGTTTGAGATATGTGCATTACAAGGTCGGAGCGTAGACTTCATCAGACGCGATCTTTCCATTTTGACATTAATATTTAATGTGCCTCTGACCATTCGGTGATCACTGCCGGTTTTTACCCTGTGGATCACGGAGACATCATTTAATATTTGTCGCTTGGTGCTCATTATGAAGTCTATTTCATTTTTGGTGGAATCATCAGGGCTCATCCAGGTCCATTTCCTATGAGGCGGCTTCTGGAAGAAAGAGTTCATCATAAAGAGTACCTCCTGCTCCAGGAATTCGGCCAGCCTCTGACCCCTGGGGTTGCGCTGCCCATATCCAAATTGCCCCACTCTCAACTCATCATCGCCCCGTTTGCCCAGCCGCGCATTGAAGTCACCCATAACCACTGTAAAGTGTGTTTTGGAAGTATGTATGGCTCTACTAATGTCCTCATACATAACTTCGACGTCATCATCTGAGTATGCCGAGGTCGGTGCGTAGACCTGTATGACCTTCAGCGAATATCTTTTGGATATTCTGAGTATCAGGTACGCTACCCTGCTCGACACACTAGTGATGGACACAACGTTGTCTAAGAGTGACTTGTGGACGATAAATCCGACACCACCTTGGGACTGCTGTTCGCCCTCCCGGTAGTAAAACAAGTTGTCGGATTTTAAGGTTATCGTGTCCTCGCCCTCTCTTCGGACTTCCGATAAACCAACAATATTCCACCGCAACTTGTTTAGCTCTTCTTCCAGCTCAACAAGCTTCTCATCTGTTCTCAAAGTGCGTGCGTTGTATGTCACCAGGGCCAATTTTCGTTTTTGGTGGTAGCCGAATCTCTGCCGGAGATTCTTAGCACCCCTTGTCCTGTCGTTACCATGGCTGCTACCGTGGCCAGGACGAACAGGACCCCCGGGGACTAGGGGCCTGGTTTTGTTCTTTTCTTCCATAATATTGATTGGGGGATTTGCCATACTCGCCACGCTTGGCAGGCGGGTTGGCGAGCGCAGTTTTTGATCGCAGAGGTGTTAAGAGAACGCTGCTGCCCATTCCCTAGTTTTCCCTTAGTCGCCTTGTACGACACCCGATGGGTTGAGATGGGTTAGTCCTATTCTAAGCCGGGAACCGCGCGGCCGCCACACACGCTGGGCAATAATAAATGAAATAATACATCCCGGTGCCCGAAAATGTTTGAAAATGGAAATTCGATTTATGTCATTACAATTTACGATAATATTCGTCCTTTGTGGATTGTTAATTCAAAAATATTCTTTCCAAACTTTTCAAATAATTATCTATCTATCTATCTATAACCTCACGCCAGATCCCTTGTAGGGTAGGCAGAGAGTACAGAGTTCCAACAGGTTCTTTCCTTACATACCTCTCTGGCTTCCTCGACTCTCATAGTTCGTCTCATACACGCTCGCCGGTTACGGAGACTCTTGACTTTTCCATCAGATAAGACTCGGTTTATTTGGTCGTGGTAAGATAGTCTAGGTCTTCCCCGGTACCTGCATCCTTCCACTTTCACATTGTCAAATAATTATAAACCACACATAGTGAATGGTGCAATGGGAAACCTACTTGGGAGCCGGCACTTAAGCCAAAAGGCGCAACCGGCCATACATAACGGAGTGCTTGTCCCAACGCTGTTATATGGTAGCGAGAGCTGGGTATGTAAGAAGGCGAATGAAAGTAGGATAAATGCGGTGGAAATGCGAGCTCTGCAGAAGATTTGCGGAGTGAAGCTGACCGACCGTATTCGCAACACCGTAGTAAGAAAGCGAGTAGGTATGAAAAACAGTATCGGTGTAAAGATGAGAAAGGGTATGCTCCGTTGGTTCGGGCATATAGATAGAATGGCAGAGGAAAGAATTGCGAATTAACAAAATCTATTTAGCGCAGTGGTTATGAGCTTAAGCCGACTGTGTCTAATAGTCGCGGGTTCGAATCCCGCACGGGACAAATCTTTGTGTGATTAATTTTTATGTTTGTAAACGCACCTACGACACAGAAATAAATTCTAGGGTGGTGCAACGTTCTTTAAAAAAAAAGAATGATAAAACAGATATACAATCTGAAAGTGGAAGGATGCAGGTACCGAGGAAGACCTAGACTACCTTACCATAACCAAATAGACCGAGTCTTATCTGAAGGATAAGTCAAGAGTCTCAAAAGAGACGAACTATGTTAGTGGAGGAAGCCAGAAAGGTCTGAAACAAAAGAACCTGTTGGAGCTCTGTACTCTCTGCCTACCCCGCAAGGGATCTGGCGTGATGACATAATAATAATAGTACACTTTATTGTACACCAGCAAAAACTATAAATTACAAAAAAAAAAATACAAAACATAAGCACAAATGGCGGTCTTATTGCTGATAGCAATTTCTTCCAGATAACCGTTGGAAAGAAAATAAATAACGATAGAGAGAAAGGGCAGTTGGTGGCGTACACTATAAATGATTAATTTGCATTACATACTAATATATAATATTTTATTTTATTTTCTTCAGGGTAGCAACAGCATAAGTATATTAAAAAATTACATGCGAATAATTACTTAAAATAAAGCCTTTACAGCTAACCACAATAGATTTCCAGCATAATTTAATTGTACGAAGAAACATTAAAGAAAGATGAGGTAACATTAATAGTTAGGTGAAGGTCGGATTATTATGTCTATAATATAGAAAAATTGAGAACATCGATCTTAAAAATTGAGAGCATTATGAATACAAATACGAATGTTGGAAAACATGAATTACAGAGCTATACACATAGCAATTAAACATCCAGTTGTGCGATAAATGTATAAAAAGCAATAAAATTAAAATTAGGTGGCGGTGGAGCTGATTTGTTGTAGGAGGTTGTATAGTTTTTGTTTAAAACTGTTTTTTGAGCCAATAAAAAGGTCAATATTATTAAATTTATTATTGTACAAGCGAACAATACGCGTGAGAACAGCATTACTCCCATAATTGGTCGTATGTGAGGGGACGTCGAATAAAGGCGTATATCTGGTACGATGACCTGGTGTGGAAAATGATATTTGGCCCAGTAATTCACAGCAGTCTATATCAAACAACAGTCCTAAATCTAATAACTCTCTTCTGTGTTCTTGTGTAAGAATGTTATATTTTTTACAGTTTTTAACGTAAGACAAGGACGCATTTTTCAATTTGTTATTTAAATAAGAAAGAAATTTCTTTTGTATTCGCTCAATACGATTAATGTGTACTGCATAATAGGGGGTTCATATGGAGCTGGCATATTCCAGAATGCATCTAACATAAGCAAAATAAATTACTTTGAGGCTAGTTAGATCGTTGAAGCATTTACAGGTGCGCATGATAAAACCGAGATTACGATAAGATCGACTGACAATACTTTCAATATGAGAGGACATGCTCATTTTTGAGTCAAATAAAACACCTTGATCACGTACGATATTAACTCTTTAGATTATGACTCCATTGAAGTCATAGGAAAAACATATGGGATTTTTTTTTCGAGTTAAGCTTATGCATTGACATTTGTCGAAATTTACAGTTATATTGTTTGAATTGTAGAAAGCTAATAAATTGTTTAGGTCTTGTTGCAATAACATACAGTCGTCTTTAGAGCGTATACACATAAAAATTTTCATATCATCAGCATAGATCAAATGTTTAGCGTTACGGATGTGGTTACCAACATCGAAGATATAGGCGCTGTAGAATAAAGGGGCCAAATGAGCGCCTTGGGGAACTCTATAAGGAGGGTATACTAATAAAGTCAGATTTGAAACCACCTAGTATGACTGATTGAGAAAGAAAGTTAGAAAGGTATGACTTTACCCATCTTAAGAGATCCCCATGAATTCCTAGAGCCTGAAGTTTGTGAAGAAGGACATAGTGGTTTACACGATCAAATGCTTTCTCAAAATCTGTGTAGACCACATCAACCATCCCACCATTTTCTATGTGCTTTAATACAAAATTCGAGAAATAAGCTAAGTTGGACATTGTAGATCGTCCCTAAATGAAACCGTGTTGTTCGTGGGGTATGTGTTTAGTAATAAAAGGATAGATTCTGCTAAATATAAGTTTTTCAAATAATTTTGCAAGGGAATTAAGGATGGAAATAGGACGATAGTTTTCGATCTTAGACCTGGAGCCTTTTTTATGAATAGGTATCACTTGGGCCTTTTTCCATAATATAGGGAAGATGCAGTATTTTAACGAACGGCGAAATAATATAGTTACAGGAAGTGATAAACTATCAGCGCAAGAGGACAATAAAATAGGCGGAACACCATCACAGCCAGCACCTTTAGATTTATCAAGAGTTCGAAGTAAATGTAACACTGCGTCCTGAGTTACAGTTATGCATGGCAAGGCTTCGTTTGCTGAGAACAACGGTCCAATGACTTGTTGGTTACTTGTTGAGTTAGGTGTACTAAATACACTTTCAAAGAATTTATTAAACGCTGTACAGATAGCTTGTCCATCATTAAAGTTTTCGTTACCTAAAGTGAAACTTCTGGGATATGTGGAACCGGCTTTTTTAGATTTAACGTACTTCCAAAAGTATTTGGGGGAGAAGCGTACAAGGTTTTCAGCACTACGTGTAAATCTATCAAAACATTCCTTTTGTACTCGACGATGCCTAGATCTAAGAACGCGGAAGGTATCATAATCCCTTGGGTTTTTGTGTTGTAACAATTTTTTATGTAATTTTTCCTTCTCGCGTATAATTTTAATTAAAGCGTGGCTATACCAGGTAGGAAATATATTTCTATATCGAGTTCTTATGGGAACGTGAAGTGCAAAGCATACATTGAGATGATAATAGAAAATTTTAAGTTCTTCATCTATTGTATCTGTGTTTAAGATAGTATTCCAGTCAATTGAGATAAGGTAAGAGTTTATAATGTCATAATTACAGGATTTAAAATCATAGTATGGTTTAACGCATTCTTTAATAGGTTTTATATTGAGATCCAGTATGTCAATCGTAAAAGGAGGGTGGAATGTATCTATTTTCGATAAAGCGGTGGCAGGATTACTAACAAGAGGCAGGTTGCTAAAACATAAATCAAGAGTGTTGTTGCAGGTGTTCTTTATAATGTTATATTGTTTTAGTCCGAGATATGTCAAGTTATCCACAAGTGACAAGGCTGAGGATTGAGTTTCGGTTCGACCTTTATGAATTAATGTATATCCACTAACAGTCCATGAAAGGCAGGGAAGATTAAAATCTCCGACTAAAAGATGGTTCTCGGAATGATAATTTTCTATAAGTCGTGAGATACTGTGGGAAACATTGTCAATGCGCGTGGATAGTTCGTTATCTTCCGGAGGAATGTACAATAATAATATGTGCAGGTCAACTGAAGCGCCTAGCGCCCGTGCAGGAATTTTAATGCAAAGCGATTCAACTGACTGGCATGACCACTTGTCACACATAGTTGCACAGAATTCGCGGCGAGCATAAATCAAAATGCCACCACCGGTTTGTTTATCACACGCCCCTAAATCCCGATCACAGCGAAACAAGTCGTATCTATTGTCGCATATAATAATATAAGCCCCGTTAAGAAACTGTCCCATTGTTGGGCACGGGCCTTCTCTCAAACAGAGGGTTCATGCCATAGTCCACCACGCTGTCCCAGTGCGGGTTGGCGAACTTCACACACCTTCGAGAAACTCTTAGGCATGCAGGTTTCCTCACGATGTTTTCCTTCACCGTTAAAGCAAGTGATATTTTTTTTTTTGATACTAATACTAATATAATATATACCTAATTATAAATACATACAAGACAATACATACTTACATACTAATACATATTGTAGCTATAACACTGGTAAGGATTACAACAGCATCTTTCCTCATACAAGTGGCAAACAGTTATATTATTGACAAGTAGTGATTCTTGACCATTGTTTTAAACGAAACCAACGACGGGCACGTCTAACTGACACAGGCAAGGCATTCCACAAACAAACAGCTTGTATATAGATCAAAATCAGATTTACATTGATTTTTTTGCTATTTCTCGTAGTTTGCATGCTCATTTGAAAGATTTACCCTGTGTATGTATATAGGTAACAATTTCTCTCTCAAATATGCACAGCCAAGCAAAGTTTATGAACTACGATATTTCTGCGTCTAGCGTAATGAAATGAATATGCGTCTAGTTCGCATAATAGTACGTTAACTTACAATTCTCGATCGGTGTGTTTGACTAATTGAAAATTATGTATTCGAACATTATTATTCATACTGCATAGAGATATTATGGTTGTTAAGTTGGTCTAACAATTTAACTAAAGTAAAAACTTTAACTTGATCATTTCACGGCTTTTAATTTTTTTATTATTTCTCGGACAAGAAAGTTTGCAAAGGATGTTGTAATTCACCGTTGGACAGTGATAATCGCACAGAAATTTCGATAAACCTGCAGGTGAGAGCTGACATTTAAATGCTGGGCCTTGTAAATATAATCTTCCAACTAGGCAATCAATTAGGCAAATTTCAGTTATTCGCAGAATTAATATGCTGAGTTATTATTATAACCCTACCTTAACGACTCGTTCGCCTTAGTCCAGTGACACATAGTGTGAATAGCTATCACGAGTTCTATGTCGGATAATGTTTTTTATATATTAAAATATTCTCACTTGTAGTCCGGAATCTGGAATGATGCCCCGTCAGACGGCCTCAACTCGCCTCCTATTAGGACACCTTGGGACTTAGAATCATCGGCGTAATCTAGGGCGGGTTTAATACAGGCAGTTAGTTTATTCGAATTTAAAATGAAAACCGTGTGGCACATGCAATACTATTCATCACCTGCAACTGATAAAAACTGCTAGTTACACTCGTCACTGCTCTAGTTTATTGCATGCGTTTAAAATTATTTAACATTTTTACTTTGCAATGAATCTAACGTGATCATAGAGAGTTATTAACCGACTTCAAAAAGGAGAAGGTTCTATATTCTTCTGTATGTATGCGTTTTTTATGTATGTTCACCGATATTTCCGTCAATTGTGGACCGATTTTGATGATTCTTTTTGCATTGGGTTCTGTATAGCTCGAAGGTGGTTGCATTTTAATTTCATTGGTATTGGACCTTTGACTTTGAAGATACACCAGGGAAGTCCTTAACGACAGACAATATGAATGTATAGATTGAGATATTATGGGTTTTACGTCAATCCTATAGGTACCTTACTATAGAACTAATCAGAATATTAACTGACTTTAAAAAACGAGGAGGTTCATTATTTGTCTGATTTTTTTATAACTTCTTTGCTTATAACCGATTTTGATGACCCATTTTGCATTGGATACAGTAGCTCCGAGGTGGTCCCGCATACTCGAGCGTAGTGGTTATCCGGTGAAGCTGTAAAGGCCTCGCAGCCAACAGCATAGATTATTCACACACATACACACACACACACCGTGGTGGTCCCATTTTAATTTTATCGGTATTGGACCTTGGACTTTGAAGATACACCAGGGGATTTCTTGACGGCGAACAGCATGAATGTGTAAGGTCAGTTATTATGAGTGATATCAATCCTGTAGGTACCTAGTTGTAGAACTAAGTAGAATTATATTATAAGGTATACAGATATTAAAAAGGTTTTGCCTACCCCGCAAGGGATCTGGCGTGAGGTTATAGATAGATAGATAGATAGATAGATAGATATTAAAAATTAATTCACTCATCAGGCCAGGTTATCCACTGTCTCTAAAACTTTTCACAGCCACTCTGGAGGTAATTTTTCAAAACCTCAACCAAGTTTGAAGACCCTTGCCCCTTCAAACTTGATTGAGGTTTTGAAAAACTTTGTCGTTGGCGAGAGGCAATTGACTAATCTGCTGATCGCCGACGATATTGTCCTTTTCTCTTCGTCCGCAGCTGAGTTAGGCCTATTGTTCGAAGAACTGAGCCATGCAAGCGCTGAGTTTGGACAATCAATATGAATAAAACGAAATTGATGTCCAACAGCGCACAACGTAGGGTAGAACTCGAGGGGTGGTGATTAAATATGACTAGCAGTGCATATAACTTAGCCAATTAGTTTCAAGATACTAAAGTTGCTCGACGCACCGAAAACGCCTGGAAGAATTATTGGTCAATGAAGTAATTAATGAAGAGAGCTATCTCTCTTTCATTAAAAAAGAAACTCACGGATATGTGCATTCTCCCAACCCTCACTTACGGAGCGCAGACATGGTCGTTAACTGAACGTTAAAAGTCCACCTTTTGGTTTTGCCAACGAGCAATGGAGCTCAGCATTCTTGGAGTAAAATTTAACAGCTGATATCAGAAACTCGGTTCTGCGCTCCAAAACACTTATATGCACTCACCTGCAAGACTCAAATGGAACTGGGCTTTGGGCAAAAATTACCACAGTGTGGTTCCCACCTGGCGGGAAACGACGGCGCAGCAGGGCCAGAAAGAGGTGAACAAGGACTGGCAGCAGATTGCACAAAGCCGAGATGAATGGAAGAAGGGAGGGGAGGACTTTGCCTTGCAGTGGGACAGTATGGGCTTATAATAATAATAAAATAATAATTACTTAGATTTACGCGACTATTACACATGAAATAAAACTATTTTTAGGTTTATTTTTGATTTTTAAGTTCCCGACATGTCGATTGCTTTGCATCACCCACGGGAGGGATTGAGTAGTTAGACGTCCAAAAGGCATAGTTGTTCTGGGGCACCCTCAAACTTCTTAATTATTTTTATTGGTCCGATCTACGTAGAATAAACTCACGGTGTCTTGAGGTGTTGCGGTGTAATGCTTGGTTTTGGATTTGATTATATTAATTACCGGATCCCAAGTCGATGGAAGCACCCAGCCATCTTCTGTATTGAAATTAGGATATTTTTTAATTTCAATAGCCTTGCGAACTATCCTTGGTAGGAATCAGTGTTATTTCACGAGGATTTGTGATCTATCAAATCTGATGTTATGGCGGGTGCAGTCAAGGACATGTTCACAGACTGCAGACTTCTATGAGCGAGGGAGTTTTAGGTCAGCTATGTGTTCTTTAACCCGAGTTTTTACCGGTATTTTTGTTTGTCCTATAAGAGAGACCACATTCACAATCAAGCTTGTATACTCCTGCATCTTGTAGAGGGATGTGACACTTGAAGGATGGTAAAAATTGACTGATCTTCTTCGGCGGCTTATAAAATGTTTTAATTGAAGCTCGCTTCAAGATGTAGCCAATCGTGTCCGTGACTCTTCTCATGTAAGGAAGTACAGCAGGGAGACGCTCGACTGTGGATTGTTTCACTCTCTCTGAACCAAAGATTTACCCACGGTAGCTGTGTTGGATGGTGGTGAGATTCACCGTTTAAGTATCTATCAGTATGGGTATTTTACTTCTATTAACCGTATGGCTTAAGGTGTTGTTGGGGTTACGGATTAATAAGACTACATATTGTGGAAGTACCGAAAATCGATGTATTCCTAAATCATCTTAACTCCATTAACCCTCATATTCAGTTTGCAATGGAGTTGCAGGCAAATAATTTCCTAGCTTTCCTAGATGTCTTAGAAAAGAGACAACACTAAACATTGTGAAATAAAAAACTTATTTTAAAGTTTGTTTTTTCATAATTTTTAGTCCGTGTTAAGAAACGTGGTATACTCGTATTAAAAAGCTTTTATTCCAAAAATATTACGTATAACGTTTAAAATTTCTCATCGGCACATGAATTTTAATGCGCAATTGATTTATAACGGGAATTAATCTGATTTCCGTGGTCACAGAGTCAATAATGTTTTGATATGGCATCTATCGATCCCCTTTATCCACACGACAGATCCTTTGCGGGGTAGTCAGCAATCACAGGGTTTCAACAAGTTCTTTCCTTACTAGTCATGGTCGATATGGCATCGTTTTTTAAAGGTATTAACTCAAAGGGCGATGGAAAGGGCTACGCTCGGAGTAACGCTGCGAGATCGAATTAGAAATGAAGAGATCTGTACGAGAATCAAAGGCACCGATAAAGCACCCAAATTTGCCAAATTTAAGTGGGAGTGGGTGAAATATATTGCTTGTACAAAACCATTGCTTATTGGGGCTGAAAGGTTTTAGAGGGTTGACACTCTAATACATTTCTGCCCCAATAAGCTTTCTTATGGCAAAACGACGACGGGTAAAGGTTTTCGGTAAAATTTCGATTCATACAGCACACAGCCATCTTTGCATGAGGCTAATGATATGCCTTCAGTGCAGTCTTTCAGTTGAAGCTGAAGGTTTGAAATCTAAGCCACCTTTTTAACAGCTTTGTTTAATTTAGTATCAATCAACGTAGTGTACATTGCAGTATTGCGTCTTAGCCTTAGTTTTACCATTTTCAGAGTCAACGGTATAAGGTGTACCTATGCACTTTGCATACAAATTACCAATTCAAATTACCGTGTGGCAGGAATGATGTGGCTGGATTTGTCAAAGGGAAAATCTTCCAGCAAGACGGGTGTTGTGTTTGGCAGAACCAGCTAAAACACCCCGGAGTTGTTGTCAGGGGCTTGTATATATGTTACGCGTCGCGCAAACTTTCATATCGCGTTTTAAACATGTATGGAGAATCGTTGTCGATTTTATATTCGGCGCCATCTATAGGTTGGTAGTGCTAAAGCTTTGTAGCGGCGTATAGGGGTCGCTATAACCGTATCTAAAATTCTCTAGAATTTCAACATCTACGTTCGTAGTAGATGTGCAAATTCAGCACTATAGTTAGCGACCCGGGAGATTTCATTTAGCGAATTATGAAAGGCTCAATAGTGATTTAGTCGCTTCTCCGTGGTTTCCTAAAGGAATTGATGGAGTTTGAACATTTTGAGTTGTTCTTAAAGGGTTTGGATAATTCACGTTAATTCAATATAGATATTTACATCACTGATATTAATACACATACAAAAATATAAGAACAACTGTGTAAAATTAGCTGTCTTATTTCTAAAAGCTATTTCTGAACAACCAAGGAATTAGAAGTAAAAAAATAAAACTAATAGAGGGCAATGAGAGCTTTGATAAGTCCTCATGTAATTTTCTCACCATGATTGCAACTTCTAATTGCATGTTCTTCTGATAGTAAATACGGGACTTAAGTCTAGGTCTGCTAAGTATAAACCATTGTATTTTTTTCTATTATGTAAGTACATACAATTGTCACTTTGGAGTAAAGGAAAACTTTGTAAGAAAATTTTACTTCCCTTGAAATAATACGGGCAGAGTTTGTTATTAATGATGCTTCTAGGGCAACTTTAGTGTACCTTTGTTATTATGAGTATTTTTTTATGTTGTCTTTATGGGATAACATGTCTTAGGCATGTCGTTGAAAGAATTTTATTTAAAGTTAAGCTTGAGTCGTTTTATTTGTACTTCAAAAATCTGCCTGTTGCTGTAAATATCCGAAGCACATCTGACGTATGTCAATATTCACCAAACTGCTGTTAGCAGTCATAAAAAAACATAAATAGGTAATTCAAACTATTGGAATTTTATCAATGGCTGGTGAATGCTAGCATCAAATAATTTTGGACAGTTACAGTAACTTGTAAATCTCTCATCTGCTGAGCAAAGCCATCCCGTCATAAGGCAAATCTCTCCGTAATTGGCAAGCGAGTAGAAGACGAACTATGAGAGTGAAGGAAGCCAGAGAGATATATCTATCTATAATAGAGTAGCAGCATCTATCTATCTATATAATCACGTCAGCCTACTTACGGGGTAGGCATAGATAACAAAGTTCCAACAGGTTCCCTCCTTTCAGACTTCTCTGGATGAAGCCAAAGATTACTTACATTACATACACATTTACATCACACAAACACCCAGACCAATACAAATATTTTTGCGTCACACAAAGATTTTTCTCGTGGGGATTTGGACCCGCGTCTACTGGATCCAGAAGGCGGAGTGGATTAAGAAAAGCAATCCTAAAAAAAAACACGCACGGTAACAACATCCACCAACTTTGGATATTTAGAGAAGATTTGTGAGCATTTGATACTGAAATTTATCAAGTGCACGAGGATTTATATATATCTAGATACAATATACTATTCAATATAGTCACGACAGAGTCGGTCGACATTGTCTGCGTCTTCCCGATTAATTTGCTGCGCCGCACAATTTGTCTACGTCATCTTGACGGACGATCCTTTACGTGCCGATGGAAATGGCGACTGATTTGCACTATCTATGTAGTTTGTTGCAGAAAGTAGGTTAGTAGGGTTTGCTTAGGAATTATTTGTGGGTGTATTAATATTTATTAAAAAAGACACTTAACAGATCATTACCCTTGTGATTATTCGTGATAGAGACTCCTTATAGATACATCGTTCGAAAGGAAATGCACCATATATACACGAGTAACTAGTTTATATCAGGAAGTAGATACGTATTGATTAATTGAAAAATAATTTGCAGTTATATTCTTATCTATCTATCTATATCATCACGCCAGATCCCTTGCGAGCAAGGCAGAGAGTACAGAGTTCCAACATGTGCTTTCTCCACTCCGATAGTCCGGTTACGGAGACTCTTGACTTGCCCTTCAGGTAAGACACGGTCTATACGGTAGGATATTATTATCATTTGGATATGTTGCTATACTTTGTGTTAGATACATCATTAGAATATAAAAAGAAGTCTTCGGAAAGTATAGGTAAACCATATTTTTGGAACAAAGTACTTTTACGCGGCTTACAGTAAGATTGAACTGGCAGAAATCATCACGTAAGGAAAAAGCGCTTTGCGGTTGTATGTGTGCGTATGAGTATCGAGATTCGAGCAGGTAACATTGTGCGCGGTCAGGTGTATAACCTCATTGTAAGCCCTTGTAAATATTATAAAAAGTAATGTTTTGTAATTTTTATTATTGTATGTTTTTTGTTATATCTATATATTAATACGCAAAGCAAATACTTTGTACCCCTTTTTACGAAAATTGCGTGGACGGAGGAGTATGAAATTTCCCAAAATTATAGTTTATATATAGAAGGAGTGGGAAATGCTAATATTTTTTTAAATTATGCATAAAAATACATTATATCAATAAAAAACACATTACACACACTACCATGTATTTGACACAACACACGTCAAATTGAAGTTTGTCTTTAATATTATTTGTCTATAGTCTTACTGAATGTCAAACATAAGCAGCAAACGATGAAAGAGTAGGTCGAATATCGACCTATGGGCGACCACTAGTATAAATAATAATGCACAATTATAAATATACTCGTAAAATAAAGAAATAAATAATGCACAATTAGATATTAAATTTGTAATAAATAATAATTGTTATTGTGTACCTCAATGCGATTTAAATCCTTACCCAACATTTAAGCTTATAAAAAAAATGAGAGAGAGAGAGAGAAGACCAAAATAAACTTATATAATCAATAGAAATATACGTATACAATCACGTTTACAGTTGAAAAAAATTATGTAAGGAACTTCGTTCCTGACATTTTTTTATAGTTCCCCACCTTTTTTTTATAATTTGATCGTTTTCTGCTTATTCAGTCGAAAGACCGCAAATCCACTGTACCACCAAAAGTCCACTGTAGGAAGAAGGCCTCCCTCTAGATCGCCACTTCGTCAGGAGAAACTTAAAGAAAGAATAAGTAGGGTATTAAGTTCAAAATCGAAAAAACACGTTACATCCATCATTATCCAAAGATCGCCACCACGACCAGCATTGTGCAGCTTTTACCTGCGACCTTCGCCAGATCATCGATCTATCTTGTGGATACCTGCCAACTCCATGGCTCCATATACTGTGAGAATTTTCGCAGATTAACCTGACCTACAGAAGAAAAGATCATATCAGGTAGAACGTCAAAAGTTTTCGAAAGAGCTGTGAGTTTATTTCCTGCAATACGGCAATTTTTTGCATTACCACTTCAACCAATTTCTAAATAAGTGTCCTTTCTTTTAAAATTCAAAAATCATACTCACTTTTTCTTCAAAGGAAAAATGGTTAAGAAGACAATGCAATGTACTTACCGAAGTCAACGAAAAACATTTTATTTCTTTATAATAATTATTTTCCGTTATCTGTGTGCTTAAGCAAAATGTCGCGGGGCCAAGAATATTTTTCGGCATAAAGAAATCTATTGTTCTCGCTTCCCTTTGGGATTTGAAAAGGAAAATTGTGGATAAAAATTTTCATATTTTCTTGAGGAGGTTTATTTGGGGAGACGGATATTTTGACCGGGTAATGAGGGTGATTTGTGTTAATGAGTTATTTCTGTGAATCTTTTGTTGTAGCCATTTTGAGATTTTTTTTGTACGTAGAAAATGTGTGTACAATTTTACATAGATTAAACATACCTAGTTTAGCATGCCCAGGGGCATGCATTTGAGTCATACAGAAGCAAAACCAGCAACTTCCATATCAGTTGACATGGATGTTGCTTGGTTTCTTACACCTCTGCTACCCTCACTTGGGGAATATAGTCGTAACGGTGTTACTATAAGAGACTTGCTTCTCTAGAATCTCTGTCTTGCGGTAATGTAATGATGCCTATAAAATGGAAGGGCAAATTGCCCTGCCGAAGCAAAACAGCAACTTCCATATAGATCGATATGGATGTTGCTGGTTTTGCTTCTACATGGCTTATTTCATACCTAAATCAGTAAAATATATTGTAGAATGACTGATATTATTATATTTTTAGTAGCTTTATTTTACTATTCTGTGTGCTACTGCTGGGCAAAGGCTTCCCCTTTACGACTTTATACAACGATTCTGGGTCTGTATAGTAACAAAAATAATATTAGCTCTGATAAGAAACTGTCCCACTGTTGGGTACGGGCCTCCTCTCAAACTGAGAGGGTTTAGGCCATAGTCCAACACGCTGGCCCAGTGCGGGTTGGCGAACTTCACACATCTACGAGACACTCTTAGGCATGCAGGTTTCGTCACGATGTTTTCCTTGACCGTTAAAGCAAGTGATAGTTAATTTTATTATTTGTCTGTAGCAGTTATTATTATTATTTATATAGTAATTTCTGCTTTATTTCCTACATGCCACTGATACTGCTTCATTGGTATGGTGGCAATCGCCTGTTTCCATACTGCTGGGCAAAAGCCTACTCTCACAGATCGAGGTGAGAGAGATCAGGTCATACTCCACCACGCGGACCCAGTGCGGATTGGTGGAGGCAGGTTTGTGGCCACCTGCTGTTGGAACTTATCAAGCCGCCTTTAAGGCTTCCAACTCGGCTTAACGACTACCACATTAAGTGGTAACCGGGACCAACGGCTTAACATGCCTTCCGAAGCACGGAGATGCTCGAATTTGAAAATGCCACAAACAGTCACCCATCTCAGGGCGACCGAGTCGAACGCTGCTTATCCTTGGTGATCGGTAAGAACTGCGCGGTCGCACAGCGCTACGAGCGCCTAGCAATCGCAAGGTCCTGACAAAAGGTGGGCTTTTCTATCGAAAATTTGGTCCGGAGTTCGGGATAGTGCCCGGTGTTATGACTATAATCTTGCTCACTTTTACACTGTGACCTTATATCGTTAGCGATGCGGTGATGTACAGCACAGTCACCCTGCTTTAGCGAATAGGCATAGGGGTGTCGGGGTCAATCTTTTTTTTAATTATAATTGAGGCCATTTTCTTTCGAAATTTCGTTTTGGAATTCGATAGCACCAAGTCCGTAAAAAATAATGGACAAAACAGGGTACAAAATTATAACCCACGGTCAGTATATATTTGCTCTTACAAAATTTTCTGAGATTTTTTCTTGAATCGTTATTCCCATAGGACAAAGAAGACTCATTATCATCATCTCAGCTTAATCCGTCCACTGCTGAACATAGGGCTCCCCAATCCCTCTCCAGTGCATCAGGTCTGATGCCACCTGCATCCAACGACTTCGTGCGATCTTCACAAGATCTTCATATGACGTACCTTACTAGAAAACTAGTGCTTATTTATAATAATCATATCAGCCTATACTGTCCCATTGCCGGCCAGAGGCCTTTTCTCACATCTTGAGGTGAGAGAGATGAGTTCATACTCCACCACGCAGACCCAGTGCGGATTGGCGGGGGCAGGTTTGTGGCAACCTGCTGTTGAAACTTACGAAGCCGCCTATAACGCTTACAACTTGGCTTAACGACTACCACATTACGTGGTAACCGGGACCAACGGCTTAGCCTGTCTTCCGGAGACGCTCAAATATGAATGTCACAAACGGTCACCCATCTCAGGCCGACCGAGTCGAACGCTGCTTAACCTTGGTGATCGCTAAGATCAGCGCGGTTTCAAGCGCTAGTGCTAGTGCATATTCCATAACAGTCATTGGCCTAAGTACACCATTTATTTTACTCTGTGTAAAATCAAGCTTACATGAAAAGTAAAATATTGACAGTGCGGTTCGGTAACGTTGCCAAGAATTACTGAGAGTCGAGTTGGGATAGAAATGTGAATGAAATTCACTTGTTTTCAGTCTGTTTTAATTGGAGGGTGCTAGTTTATTAATTGCGGTAACTAAGTTATACTGGTGGGGTTATTTTTTTTTTAATTTACAGGAGAAATAAGTTTCTCTTGTGTTGGTACACGGCCCCGATCGAAAAGAATAATTTTAATTTAACAAAATATTCTTAAAACAAGCTTTTATAGCAAAATCACTGCGAAGATATCTTTCATAGTTAAGGAGTTCCTATAACATCCGTTCAGCTCCATAACCAGACCCTGGACACCATCTACAGCTATAGTATTTGTTAATAATCTAACAAGCCTGCATACGACGGGGTTATATTTTGTAGTTAACATGGTCCTATGGCCACCTTCCGAATCCATCATCAAACCTGCTCTATGGTACCATATAATTGCATCGTCACCAAACTTACATACGTTTACCAAATTTCAGCTCAATCAGATAATGACAAGTGCTTACAAAATGGATTACAAAATTTGAACCGGAAAGACAGACAAACATACGAATAGTGCAAGTTAAATAAAAGTTTGTAAAAATAGTACCAAAGTAATTGCGACATTTGTATGTCTACAGATTCATGTGTAAATGTAAACGTGTAATAAACTATAACGTTTTCCGTACTAAAGGCTGAGAGAGAGAATTTCAGTGAAGTAGGTACGCTTGCTTGCACAGTTTTGTTTTGCGTCAAACCCAAACTTTTTATAGATCTAAATATTTCCAAATATATACAGAAATGTGTTTGAAAATGATTACTAACGCTTATTTAATAGAGAGCACTACCGATTTAAGGAAAGAAAAATCGGCGGAACAAGTCCCTAACTTAGGTATCTAACAAATTCTTTTGACTACCGTCACGTCTATATTCCCCAAGCGGGGGTGGTAGAGGTGTACTGAGTACACCCACGCTTCGCCGACGATGTTAGGTCCCATGTAATAGGGGGCGAGCCTATTGACATATACCGGGCACAATTCCAGACTCCGGACTCGTACTGGGAAGTTTTCGTTAGAAAAACTACACTTGTCCGACCTAGGATTTGAACCCAGGACCTCGTGATCACAAAGCGATGCGCTTTGCCACTAGACCAACGAGGCAGTATGCGGAGCTTATCGCGTGTAGAAGTGACCGCCGTTAGGGCACAAAGGTTCTTGAGTGGCAATTTTGTAACAGAAGACGTGGAGTGGGCAGGCTCCGTACATATCTTGTACGGAGCCTGCGCACTCCACGTCCTAACCTGTATAGACTCATTTGCCAATCACCCTCACAATGCCATCGCTACAATTAAAAGTACTAAACCTAACATACCAGTTTATTCGCATGCTATATTCAATCAGCTCGTGAGAGAAAAAATGGTTATAAAATATAATTTAACATCCAGAACATTTAATATAGAAGAACACATGAAACGAGTATTTTAGTTTTACAAACACAAGATAAAATTCAAAATCTTATAGAAAAAAGTTACAATTTTATACATCAAAAGATAGTATCTTCTCATACTAATCAACAATACAGTTTTTAGAAAAAAAAAAAACTAAAATTGCCCTAGAATCCCATCGCTTAGGGATAACGCCGTAATGACATCATAAACCGCCGAACAAAAATCGTGTTGTTTTGTCTTATCGTGAATTATTCAAACCGGGAAACGACAGGATGGCCCTGAGTTAGGGATGATCAATTATCGATTATTGCGGATAAATATTATGGATGTTACCAGAATAAATATAGGTCTAGCTCGTTATACCTTAAGAGGTGGTGGTAAGATGTATATTGTAAACATATTTAGGCTAGAAATTTTAGTTAGAATGCGATGGGTAATCCTGTACACATTCGATCTCATTCTTTTGGAAGTCTTGGGTGCTACAATCCAGATCAAAGGTCTTTATCTCGGCGAGTGATTTATAAAAACCGCAAGAATGTTACTTTTTAGTACCACACACATACAGAGTTAACAGTTTTTGGCTACAATACCCTAATGTTTGGCCCAGAAGTCTAATATTAATATGGTTTACTTCCTATGAAACTGCATGGTAAAATATCTAGATGGAGATGATGTGATTAGATGGACTACTTTGAATACAGTTTATGCAAATACAATCCAAATAACAGTCAATTTTTACAAATAAAAATTAAAACTCCTGAGTCCGAGTGTACGGAATAACCGGTATAATATAAAATAAATTAACCGGTAGATGAAGAAAACGATTGCATCAAATTTTTACCCTATTTTTGTTAGAGGTAAGACCTTTTAGTTATCAACTCATTCAATATGAGATGTCATCAGTGACGTCCATCATCAATGTCTTGGGTGTAATGTTATAACTTATTCTTATTAAATTATATTTTACTTTTTTGAAGCAGTCTGTTTTATTTTTGGCCCATAACCCTTCAACTTCATCATGGCGGACAAGAGGCGCATATTCAGAGATGTCTCAGTGATCGCAAGGTTTAAAACCGGAAGCGACCACCGGCTCGTAAAAGGCACTCTGAATATACAATGGAAACGCGAAAGAGTCCGCTTGATGAAGTCCAGTCTCCGACCGAATTTGCTCCAAGCCGCTATGGATTCCCAAGCTTTTCAGTTAAAATTGGAAAACCGTTTCGCTGCCTTGGAAACCACTGACAGCGTTGATCAGAAATTCGAGCAGGTGGTACAGACTCTTAGAGAAGAGGGTACTAAATTATGCGAAACGAGGCGTAAAAAAAAAAACGACTTGACAAGGTTGACTACACAAGCGGGTACTGTGATCGCTTCTAGGCCGGAAATCCTCTCGGAAGTCAGGAATTTCTATAGCCAGCTCTACGCCTCACACGCACCTCGACCCGAATCTCTTAGAGGAGATCCCAAAGCCACGTCACTTCACAGAAGACTTGCCCGAGATCAATTTGGATGAGATCGAGTTGGCCCTTAAACAGCTTAAACCTGGAAAATCCCCGGGTGAGGACGGCGTCACGACTGAGCTTCTGAGGGCAGGAGGTACCCCAGTACTTAAGGAGCTTCGGAAGTTATTTAACACTGTCCTCTACACTGGGAGAACTCCGCAGGCATGGAACAGAAGCGTGGTCGTCCTGTTTTTCAAAAAGGGTGACAAAACCCTTTTGAAAAACTATCGACCCATATCGCTTCTGAGCCATGTATACAAGCTGTTTTCAAGGGTCATCACGAACCGTCTTGCGTGAAGGCTCGACGAGTTTCAACCCCCGGAGCAGGCCGGGTTTCGAAGTGTTTACGGCACCATAGACCACATCCACACAGTGCGGCAGATTATACAGAAGATTGCAGAGTATAATCTGCCTCTATGTCTAGCCTTCGTGGACTGTGAGAAGGCCTTTGACACTGTCGAGACCAGGTCAGTTCTGGACTCCTTGCAACGATGCCAAGTTGATTGGCGATACATCGAGGTGACTGAACATATTCACCTGCGCCACGGAGTGCGCCAAGTTGATGTCATATCACTGGACAATCATCACATCACTCAATGCACTGGAGGATATGTTCAAGACGCTGGACTGGAAATGTCGCGGCATCAATAAAAATGGCGCATACATCTCTCACCTGCGATTTGCAGACGACATCGTCATCATGGCTGAAACGTTGCAAGACCTACAACAAATGCTGGACAGCCTTGCTAATTCGTCTCAGCGAATCGGTCTCCGGATGAACTTAGATAAAACTAAAGTTATGATCAACAAGCATGTTGACCCGTGACCGATCGCCGTAAACGGAGCCCCCCTCGAAGTTGTTTCTGAGTACGTATACCTAGGGCAGGTGCTCCAACTAGGTAAAACCAACTTCGCCAAGGAATTTAAGAGACGGATAAAGCTGGGCTGGGCAGCATTTGGAAAACTCCGTCGAGTCCACTTATCGCCCATACCCCAATGCCTAATAACGAAAGTTTTTAATCAGTGCGTCCTACCTGTAATGACATACGGAGCCGAAACGTGGCCACTCACTGTGCGGCTTGTCCACCAGTTCAAGGTCGCTCAACGAGCTATGGAAAGAGCTATGCTCGGAGTTTCTCTTAGGGATCGAATCCGGAACGAAGTTATTCGTCAGAGAACCAAGGTTACCGACATAGCTCAGCGAATTAGCAAGCTGAAGTAGCAGTGGGCAGGTCACATATGCCGCAGAACCGATGGCCGTTGGGGCAGACTGTTTCTTGAGTGGAGACCGCGTGTCGGCAAACGTAGTGTAGGGCGCCCTGTAGCTAGGTGGGGCGACGATATTCGTAAGGCAGCGGGCAGGGATTGGAGAAGGAGAGCTGAAGATCGAGCTCAGTGGCGTGCCATGGGAGAGGCCTACGTCGAGCAGTGGACTGACACGGGCTGATGATAAACCCTTCAACTATAGCACTTACCTAATAATTGATATATCGATAATTTGAAAACATCTGAGATCCTTATCTCAGGGGGTTATTTTTGTTGTGAGTCTTTTGCCCAGCTCGGTTTGTTGCAACTTAGTTGTTATTTTTGTATTATAGAGTACCACCTGGAGCTAATGCAGTCAAAGCCTAATGGAGCTGATGTAGTCAATCTTGTCCGTGACTCCTCCTATGTAAGGAAGTACAGAAGGGAGACGCTCGACTGTAGATGGTGTTACTGTAACGTTGGCATGGGACTCGACTTATTGTCGTGCAGGACTTGCTTGACATGTTGAAGCTCGGCAGCCAGATGTTTCCTGTCACAGATCCCTTGTGCTCTTTGAAACAAAGATTTACCCACGGTAGCTAACTGTGTTGGATGGTGGTGAGATTTACCGTTTAATTACCTATCAGTATGGGTCTTTTTATTCTATAGACCATATGACTTAATGTATTGTTGGGGTTACGGATTACTAAGACTACATATTGTGGAAGTACCATCTGACATAATCGATGTATTCCTAAATCATCTAAACTCTATTAACCCTCAAATTCAGTTTACAATGGAGTTGGAGGCAAACAATTCCCTAGCTTTCCTAGATGTCTTAGAAAAGAGACTACACTAAACATTGTGAAATAAAAAAAACTTATTTTTAAGTTTTTTTTCATAGTTCTTAGTCCGTTTTAAGAAACGTGGTATACTCGTATTAAAAAGCTTTTATGGAAAAAATATTCCGTATAACGTTTAAAATTTCTCATCTGCGCATGAATTTTAATGCGCAATTGATTTATAACGGGAAATAATCTGATTTTCGTGGCCACAGAGTCGATAATGTTGTGATATGGCATCTATTGATCCCCTTTATCCACACGACAGATCCTTTGCGAGGTAGTCAGCAATTACAGGGTTTCAACAGGTTCTTTCCTTACTGGTCATGGTCGATATGGCATCGTTTTTTAAAGGCATTAACTCAAAGGGCGATGGAAAGGGCTTCGCTCGGAGTATCGCTGCGGGATGAGAGTCTTTCAGTTGCAGCTGAAGGTCTTAAATTTAAGCCACCTTTTTAATAGTTTTGTTTAATTTAGTATCAATCAACGTAGTGTACATTACAGTATTGCGTCTTAGCCTTAGTTTTATCATTTTCAGAGTCAATGGTATAAGGTGTGTTTGAATTGGTACTTATGTACTTTGCATACAAATTACCAATTCAAATTACCGTGTGGCAGGAATGATGTGACTGGATTTGTCAAAGGGAAGATCTTCCAGCAAGACGGGTGTTGTGTTTGGCGGAGCCAGCTAAAACAGCCCAGAGTTGTTGTCAGGGGCTTGTATATATGTTACGAGTCGCACAAACTTTCATATCGCGTTTTAAACATGTATGGAGAATCATTGTCGATTTTATATTCCGCGCCATCTATAGGTATGGTAGTCAAAGCTTTGTAGCGGCGTATAGGGGTCGCTATAACGGTATCTACAATTCTCTAGAATTTCAACATCTACGTTCGTAGTAGATGCGCAAATTCAGCACTATAGTTAGTGACCCGGGAGATTTCATTTAGCGAATTATGGAGGGCTCAAAAGTGATTTAGTCGCTTCTCCGTGGTTTCCTAAAGGAATTGATGGAGTTTGAACATTTTGAGTTGTTCTTAAAGGGTTTGGATAATTCACGTTAATTCGATATAGATATTTACATCACTGATATTAATACACATACAAAAATATAAGAACAACTGTGTAAAATTAGCTGTCTTATTGCTAAAAGCTATTTCTGAACAACCAAGGAATTAGAAGTAAAAAAATAAAACTAATAGAGGGCAATGAGAGCTTTGATAAGTCCTCATGCAATTTTCTCACCATGATTGCAACTTCTAATTGCATGTTCTTCTGATAGTAAGTACGGGACTTAAGTCTAGGTTTGCTAAGTATAAGCCATTGTATTTTTTTTCTATTATGTAAGTACATACAATTGTCACTTTGGAGTGAAGGAAAACTTTGTAAGAAAACTTTTACTTCCCTTGAAATAATACGAGCAGAGTTTGTTATTAGAAATAAAGAAAGAAAGAAAGAAAGAAAAAACATTTATTTAACCACACACAACAAACTATAAACAAAAGGTAAATATACATAATACAGCATACAAAAAACATACAGAATACAGCATATGCCAGCGATTGTGTGGGGCTAAACAGGCTACTACCTCAGCATATTGCTGCACCATAAACACTTATGGTGCAGCGCTGGTATTCTGGCAGCACCTATGAAAAAGGTGACGTCACAGATGTCATATCGACGATTCCACACATTCAGATGTAAATGAATAAGAAAATTGTTAAATGAATATAATAATTATATTAAGTTTAATAAACGAGCAACAGATATAGGAAAACAAAATTAAACAATTTGTAGGGTACATAATAAAAAAGAAAACTTCAATTATCAACCTTAAGGAAGAGGACATGGACAGACATAAATCTATAATTGGTGACCATCAGTGTGTATAATAAAGCGAGAAATTACTTTAAGATTGCAGTGCTGGTACATAAAACAGGTGTGCCTCCATACCGGATGAGCAAAAACGTTAGGTGAGTGCGCTAACATTGTTTTTGCGTATCCAGGAGTAGCTTTTTAAGCGTCGTTTTAAATGTACCAATTGTTTTAAGGGCACGCACAGGAGGAGGTAAGTCGTTCCAGCACCGGGAGGCAGCAAATCTGAATGAGCCACGAAACGCCATAGACCTGTGTTTTGGGGTAGAAAGTATGAAAGTGCAGGTCCTTCTCGGCTGCTTAGACTGTAATTGTGCCCATGTTAGTTTCTCATAAAGGTATATGGGCGTTTCGGTCTTAACTACGCCAAACAAAAGCGATGCATGATGCTTCTAGGGCAACTTTAGTGTACCTTTGTTCTTTTGTTATTATGAGTATTTTTTTTATGTTGTCTTTATGGGATAACATGTCTTAGGCATGTCGTCGAAAGAATTTTATTTAAAGTTAAGCTTGAGTCGTTTTATTTGTACTTCAAAAATCTGCCTGTTGCTGTAAATATCCGAAGCACATCTGACGTATGCCAACATTCACCAAACTGCTGTTAGCAGTCATAAAAAAACTTAAATAGGTAATTCAAACTAACATAACATAAGGCAAATCTCTCCGTAATTGGCAAGCGAGTAGAAGACGAACTATGAGAGTGAAGGAAGTCAGAGAGATCTATCTATCTATAATAGAGTAGCAGCATCTATCTATCTATATAATCACGTCAGCCTACTTACGGAGTAGGCATAGATAACAAAGTTCCAACAGGTTCCCTCCTTTCAGACTTCTCTGGATGAAGCCAAAGATTACTTACATTACATACACATTTACATCACACAAACACCCAGACCAATACAAATATTTTTGCGTCACAAAAAGATTTTTCTCGTGGGGGATTTGGACCCGCGTCTACTGGATCCAGAAGGCGGAGTGGATTAAGAAAAGCAATCCTAAAAAAAAACACGCACGGTAACAACATCCACCAACTTTGGATATTTAGAGAAGATTTGTGAGCATTTGATACTGAAATTTATCAAGTGCACGTGGATTTATATATATCTAGATACAATATACTATTCAATATAGTCACGACAGAGTCGGTCGACATTGTCTGCGTCTTCCCGATTAATTTGCTGCGCCGCACAATTTGTCTACGTCATCTTGACGGACGATCCTTTACGTGCCGATGGAAATGGCGACTGATTTGCACTATCTATGTAGTTTGTTGCAGAAAGTAGGTTAGTAGGGTTTGCTTAGGAATTATTTGTGGGTGTATTAATATTCATTAAAAAAGACACTTAACAGATCATTACCCTTGTGATTATTCGTGATAGAGACTCCTTATAGATACATCGTTCGAAAGGAAATGCACCATATATACACGAGTAACTAGTTTATATCAGGAAGTAGATACGTATTGATTAATTGAAAAATAATTTGCAGTTATATTCTTATCTATCTATCTATATCATCACGCCAGATCCCTTGCGAGCAAGGCAGAGAGTACAGAGTTCCAACATGTGCTTTCTCCACTCCGATAGTCCGGTTACGGAGACTCTTGACTTGCCCTTCAGGTAAGACACGGTCTATACGGTAGGATATTATTATCATTTGGATATGTTGCTATACTTTGTGTTAGATACATCATTAGAATATAAAAAGAAGTCTTCGGAAAGTATAGGTAAACCATATTTTTGGAACAAAGTACTTTTACGCGGCTTACAGTAAGATTGAACTGGCAGAAATCATCACGTAAGGAAAAAGCGCTTTGCGGTTGTATGTGTGCGTATGAGTATCGAGATTCGAGCAGGTAACATTGTGCGCGGTCAGGTGTATAACCTCATTGTAAGCCCTTGTAAATATTATAAAAAGTAATGTTTTGTAATTTTTATTATTGTATGTTTTTTGTTATATCTATATATTAATACGCAAAGCAAATACTTTGTACCCCTTTTTACGAAAATTGCGTGGACGGAGGAGTATGAAATTTCCCAAAATTATAGTTTATATATAGAAGGAGTGGGAAATGCTAATATTTTTTTAAATTATGCATAAAAATACATTATATCAATAAAAAACACATTACACACACTACCATGTATTTGACACAACACACGTCAAATTGAAGTTTGTCTTTAATATTATTTGTCTATAGTCTTACTGAATGTCAAACATAAGCAGCAAACGATGAAAGAGTAGGTCGAATATCGACCTATGGGCGACCACTAGTATAAATAATAATGCACAATTATAAATATACTCGTAAAATAAAGAAATAAATAATGCACAATTAGATATTAAATTTGTAATAAATAATAATTGTTATTGTGTACCTCAATGCGATTTAAATCCTTACCCAACATTTAAGCTTATAAAAAAAATGAGAGAGAGAGAGAGAAGACCAAAATAAACTTATATAATCAATAGAAATATACGTATACAATCACGTTTACAGTTGAAAAAAATTATGTAAGGAACTTCGTTCCTGACATTTTTTTATAGTTCCCCACCTTTTTTTTATAATTTGATCGTTTTCTGCTTATTCAGTCGAAAGACCGCAAATCCACTGTACCACCAAAAGTCCACTGTAGGAAGAAGGCCTCCCTCTAGATCGCCACTTCGTCAGGAGAAACTTAAAGAAAGAATAAGTAGGGTATTAAGTTTAAAATCGAAAAAACACGTTACATCCATCATTATCCAACGATCGCCACCACGACCAGCATTGTGCAGCTTTTACCTGCGACCTTCGCCAGATCATCGATCCATCTTGTGGATACCTGCCAACTCCATGGCTCCATATACTGTGAGAATTTTCGCAGATTAACCTGACTTACAGAAGAAAAGATCATATCAGGTAGAACGTCAAAAGTTTTCGAAAGAGCTGTGAGTTTATTTCCTGCAATACGGCAATTTTTTGCATTACCACTTCAACCAATTTCTAAATAAGTGTCCTTTCTTTTAAAATTCAAAAATCATACTCACTTTTTCTTCAAAGGAAAAATGGTTAAGAAGACAATGCAATGTACTTACCGAAGTCAACGAAAAACATTTTATTTCTTTATAATAATTATTTTCCGTTATCTGTGTGCTTAAGCAAAATGTCGCGGGGCCAAGAATATTTTTCGGCATAAAGAAATCTATTGTTCTCGCTTCCCTTTGGGATTTGAAAAGGAAAATTGTGGATAAAAATTTTCATATTTTCTTGAGGAGGTTTATTTGGGGAGACGGATATTTTGACCGGGTAATGAGGGTGATTTGTGTTAATGAGTTATTTCTGTGAATCTTTTGTTGTAGCCATTTTGAGATTTTTTTTGTACGTAGAAAATGTGTGTACAATTTTACATAGATTAAACATACCTAGTTTAGCATGCCCAGGGGCATGCATTTGAGTCATACAGAAGCAAAACCAGCAACTTCCATATCAGTTGACATGGATGTTGCTTGGTTTCTTACACCTCTGCTACCCTCACTTGGGGAATATAGTCGTAACGGTGTTACTATAAGAGACTTGCTTCTCTAGAATCTCTGTCTTGCGGTAATGTAATGATGCCTATAAAATGGAAGGGCAAATTGCCCTGCCGAAGCAAAACAGCAACTTCCATATAGATCGATATGGATGTTGCTGGTTTTGCTTCTACATGGCTTATTTCATACCTAAATCAGTAAAATATATTGTAGAATGACTGATATTATTATATTTTTAGTAGCTTTATTTTACTATTCTGTGTGCTACTGCTGGGCAAAGGCTTCCCCTTTACGACTTTATACAACGATTCTGGGTCTGTATAGTAACAAAAATAATATTAGCTCTGATAAGAAACTGTCCCACTGTTGGGTACGGGCCTCCTCTCAAACTGAGAGGGTTTAGGCCATAGTCCAACACGCTGGCCCAGTGCGGGTTGGCGAACTTCACACATCTACGAGACACTCTTAGGCATGCAGGTTTCGTCACGATGTTTTCCTTGACCGTTAAAGCAAGTGATAGTTAATTTTATTATTTGTCTGTAGCAGTTATTATTATTATTTATATAGTAATTTCTGCTTTATTTCCTACATGCCACTGATACTGCTTCATTGGTATGGTGGCAATCGCCTGTTTCCATACTGCTGGGCAAAAGCCTACTCTCACAGATCGAGGTGAGAGAGATCAGGTCATACTCCACCACGCGGACCCAGTGCGGATTGGTGGAGGCAGGTTTGTGGCCACCTGCTGTTGGAACTTATCAAGCCGCCTTTAAGGCTTCCAACTCGGCTTAACGACTACCACATTAAGTGGTAACCGGGACCAACGGCTTAACATGCCTTCCGAAGCACGGAGATGCTCGAATTTGAAAATGCCACAAACAGTCACCCATCTCAGGGCGACCGAGTCGAACGCTGCTTATCCTTGGTGATCGGTAAGAACTGCGCGGTCGCACAGCGCTACGAGCGCCTAGCAATCGCAAGGTCCTGACAAAAGGTGGGCTTTTCTATCGAAAATTTGGTCCGGAGTTCGGGATAGTGCCCGGTGTTATGACTATAATCTTGCTCACTTTTACACTGTGACCTTATATCGTTAGCGATGCGGTGATGTACAGCACAGTCACCCTGCTTTAGCGAATAGGCATAGGGGTGTCGGGGTCAATCTTTTTTTTAATTATAATTGAGGCCATTTTCTTTCGAAATTTCGTTTTGGAATTCGATAGCACCAAGTCCGTAAAAAATAATGGACAAAACAGGGTACAAAATTATAACCCACGGTCAGTATATATTTGCTCTTACAAAATTTTCTGAGATTTTTTCTTGAATCGTTATTCCCATAGGACAAAGAAGACTCATTATCATCATCTCAGCTTAATCCGTCCACTGCTGAACATAGGGCTCCCCAATCCCTCTCCAGTGCATCAGGTCTGATGCCACCTGCATCCAACGACTTCGTGCGATCTTCACAAGATCTTCATATGACGTACCTTACTAGAAAACTAGTGCTTATTTATAATAATCATATCAGCCTATACTGTCCCATTGCCGGCCAGAGGCCTTTTCTCACATCTTGAGGTGAGAGAGATGAGTTCATACTCCACCACGCAGACCCAGTGCGGATTGGCGGGGGCAGGTTTGTGGCAACCTGCTGTTGAAACTTACGAAGCCGCCTATAACGCTTACAACTTGGCTTAACGACTACCACATTACGTGGTAACCGGGACCAACGGCTTAGCCTGTCTTCCGGAGACGCTCAAATATGAATGTCACAAACGGTCACCCATCTCAGGCCGACCGAGTCGAACGCTGCTTAACCTTGGTGATCGCTAAGATCAGCGCGGTTTCAAGCGCTAGTGCTAGTGCATATTCCATAACAGTCATTGGCCTAAGTACACCATTTATTTTACTCTGTGTAAAATCAAGCTTACATGAAAAGTAAAATATTGACAGTGCGGTTCGGTAACGTTGCCAAGAATTACTGAGAGTCGAGGTGGGATAGAAATGTGAATGAAATTCACTTGTTTACAGTCTGTTTTAATTGGAGGGTGCTAGTTTATTAATTGCGGTAACTAAGTTATACTGGTGGGGTTATTTTTTTTTTAATTTACAGGAGAAATAAGTTTCTCTTGTGTTGGTACACGGCCCCGATCGAAAAGAATAATTTTAATTTAACAAAATATTCTTAAAACAAGCTTTTATAGCAAAATCACTGCGAAGATATCTTTCATAGTTAAGGAGTTCCTATAACATCCGTTCAGCTCCATAACCAGACCCTGGACACCATCTACAGCTATAGTATTTGTTAATAATCTAACAAGCCTGCATACGACGGGGTTATATTTTGTAGTTAACATGGTCCTATGGCCACCTTCCGAATCCATCATCAAACCTGCTCTATGGTACCATATAATTGCATCGTCACCAAACTTACATACGTTTACCAAATTTCAGCTCAATCAGATAATGACAAGTGCTTACAAAATGGATTACAAAATTTGAACCGGAAAGACAGACAAACATACGAATAGTGCAAGTTAAATAAAAGTTTGTAAAAATAGTACCAAAGTAATTGCGACATTTGTATGTCTACAGATTCATGTGTAAATGTAAACGTGTAATAAACTATAACGTTTTCCGTACTAAAGGCTGAGAGAGAGAATTTCAGTGAAGTAGGTACGCTTGCTTGCACAGTTTTGTTTTGCGTCAAACCCAAACTTTTTATAGATCTAAATATTTCCAAATATATACAGAAATGTGTTTGAAAATGATTACTAACGCTTATTTAATAGAGAGCACTACCGATTTAAGGAAAGAAAAATCGGCGGAACAAGTCCCTAACTTAGGTATCTAACAAATTCTTTTGACTACCGTCACGTCTATATTCCCCAAGCGGGGGTGGTAGAGGTGTACTGAGTACACCCACGCTTCGCCGACGATGTTAGGTCCCATGTAATAGGGGGCGAGCCTATTGACATATACCGGGCACAATTCCAGACTCCGGACTCGTACTGGGAAGTTTTCGTTAGAAAAACTACACTTGTCCGACCTAGGATTTGAACCCAGGACCTCGTGATCACAAAGCGATGCGCTTTGCCACTAGACCAACGAGGCAGTATGCGGAGCTTATCGCGTGTAGAAGTGACCGCCGTTAGGGCACAAAGGTTCTTGAGTGGCAATTTTGTAACAGAAGACGTGGAGTGGGCAGGCTCCGTACATATCTTGTACGGAGCCTGCGCACTCCACGTCCTAACCTGTATAGACTCATTTGCCAATCACCCTCACAATGCCATCGCTACAATTAAAAGTACTAAACCTAACATACCAGTTTATTCGCATGCTATATTCAATCAGCTCGTGAGAGAAAAAATGGTTATAAAATATAATTTAACATCCAGAACATTTAATATAGAAGAACACATGAAACGAGTATTTTAGTTTTACAAACACAAGATAAAATTCAAAATCTTATAGAAAAAAGTTACAATTTTATACATCAAAAGATAGTATCTTCTCATACTAATCAACAATACAGTTTTTAGAAAAAAAAAAAACTAAAATTGCCCTAGAATCCCATCGCTTAGGGATAACGCCGTAATGACATCATAAACCGCCGAACAAAAATCGTGTTGTTTTGTCTTATCGTGAATTATTCAAACCGGGAAACGACAGGATGGCCCTGAGTTAGGGATGATCAATTATCGATTATTGCGGATAAATATTATGGATGTTACCAGAATAAATATAGGTCTAGCTCGTTATACCTTAAGAGGTGGTGGTAAGATGTATATTGTAAACATATTTAGGCTAGAAATTTTAGTTAGAATGCGATGGGTAATCCTGTACACATTCGATCTCATTCTTTTGGAAGTCTTGGGTGCTACAATCCAGATCAAAGGTCTTTATCTCGGCGAGTGATTTATAAAAACCGCAAGAATGTTACTTTTTAGTACCACACACATACAGAGTTAACAGTTTTTGGCTACAATACCCTAATGTTTGGCCCAGAAGTCTAATATTAATATGGTTTACTTCCTATGAAACTGCATGGTAAAATATCTAGATGGAGATGATGTGATTAGATGGACTACTTTGAATACAGTTTATGCAAATACAATCCAAATAACAGTCAATTTTTACAAATAAAAATTAAAACTCCTGAGTCCGAGTGTACGGAATAACCGGTATAATATAAAATAAATTAACCGGTAGATGAAGAAAACGATTGCATCAAATTTTTACCCTATTTTTGTTAGAGGTAAGACCTTTTAGTTATCAACTCATTCAATATGAGATGTCATCAGTGACGTCCATCATCAATGTCTTGGGTGTAATGTTATAACTTATTCTTATTAAATTATATTTTACTTTTTTGAAGCAGTCTGTTTTATTTTTGGCCCATAACCCTTCAACTTCATCATGGCGGACAAGAGGCGCATATTCAGAGATGTCTCAGTGATCGCAAGGTTTAAAACCGGAAGCGACCACCGGCTCGTAAAAGGCACTCTGAATATACAATGGAAACGCGAAAGAGTCCGCTTGATGAAGTCCAGTCTCCGACCGAATTTGCTCCAAGCCGCTATGGATTCCCAAGCTTTTCAGTTAAAATTGGAAAACCGTTTCGCTGCCTTGGAAACCACTGACAGCGTTGATCAGAAATTCGAGCAGGTGGTACAGACTCTTAGAGAAGAGGGTACTAAATTATGCGAAACGAGGCGTAAAAAAAAAAACGACTTGACAAGGTTGACTACACAAGCGGGTACTGTGATCGCTTCTAGGCCGGAAATCCTCTCGGAAGTCAGGAATTTCTATAGCCAGCTCTACGCCTCACACGCACCTCGACCCGAATCTCTTAGAGGAGATCCCAAAGCCACGTCACTTCACAGAAGACTTGCCCGAGATCAATTTGGATGAGATCGAGTTGGCCCTTAAACAGCTTAAACCTGGAAAATCCCCGGGTGAGGACGGCGTCACGACTGAGCTTCTGAGGGCAGGAGGTACCCCAGTACTTAAGGAGCTTCGGAAGTTATTTAACACTGTCCTCTACACTGGGAGAACTCCGCAGGCATGGAACAGAAGCGTGGTCGTCCTGTTTTTCAAAAAGGGTGACAAAACCCTTTTGAAAAACTATCGACCCATATCGCTTCTGAGCCATGTATACAAGCTGTTTTCAAGGGTCATCACGAACCGTCTTGCGTGAAGGCTCGACGAGTTTCAACCCCCGGAGCAGGCCGGGTTTCGAAGTGTTTACGGCACCATAGACCACATCCACACAGTGCGGCAGATTATACAGAAGATTGCAGAGTATAATCTGCCTCTATGTCTAGCCTTCGTGGACTGTGAGAAGGCCTTTGACACTGTCGAGACCAGGTCAGTTCTGGACTCCTTGCAACGATGCCAAGTTGATTGGCGATACATCGAGGTGACTGAACATATTCACCTGCGCCACGGAGTGCGCCAAGTTGATGTCATATCACTGGACAATCATCACATCACTCAATGCACTGGAGGATATGTTCAAGACGCTGGACTGGAAATGTCGCGGCATCAATAAAAATGGCGCATACATCTCTCACCTGCGATTTGCAGACGACATCGTCATCATGGCTGAAACGTTGCAAGACCTACAACAAATGCTGGACAGCCTTGCTAATTCGTCTCAGCGAATCGGTCTCCGGATGAACTTAGATAAAACTAAAGTTATGATCAACAAGCATGTTGACCCGTGACCGATCGCCGTAAACGGAGCCCCCCTCGAAGTTGTTTCTGAGTACGTATACCTAGGGCAGGTGCTCCAACTAGGTAAAACCAACTTCGCCAAGGAATTTAAGAGACGGATAAAGCTGGGCTGGGCAGCATTTGGAAAACTCCGTCGAGTCCACTTATCGCCCATACCCCAATGCCTAATAACGAAAGTTTTTAATCAGTGCGTCCTACCTGTAATGACATACGGAGCCGAAACGTGGCCACTCACTGTGCGGCTTGTCCACCAGTTCAAGGTCGCTCAACGAGCTATGGAAAGAGCTATGCTCGGAGTTTCTCTTAGGGATCGAATCCGGAACGAAGTTATTCGTCAGAGAACCAAGGTTACCGACATAGCTCAGCGAATTAGCAAGCTGAAGTAGCAGTGGGCAGGTCACATATGCCGCAGAACCGATGGCCGTTGGGGCAGACTGTTTCTTGAGTGGAGACCGCGTGTCGGCAAACGTAGTGTAGGGCGCCCTGTAGCTAGGTGGGGCGACGATATTCGTAAGGCAGCGGGCAGGGATTGGAGAAGGAGAGCTGAAGATCGAGCTCAGTGGCGTGCCATGGGAGAGGCCTACGTCGAGCAGTGGACTGACACGGGCTGATGATAAACCCTTCAACTATAGCACTTACCTAATAATTGATATATCGATAATTTGAAAACATCTGAGATCCTTATCTCAGGGGGTTATTTTTGTTGTGAGTCTTTTGCCCAGCTCGGTTTGTTGCAACTTAGTTGTTATTTTTGTATTATAGAGTACCACCTGGAGCTAATGCAGTCAAAGCCTAATGGAGCTGATGTAGTCAATCTTGTCCGTGACTCCTCCTATGTAAGGAAGTACAGAAGGGAGACGCTCGACTGTAGATGGTGTTACTGTAACGTTGGCATGGGACTCGACTTATTGTCGTGCAGGACTTGCTTGACATGTTGAAGCTCGGCAGCCAGATGTTTCCTGTCACAGATCCCTTGTGCTCTTTGAAACAAAGATTTACCCACGGTAGCTAACTGTGTTGGATGGTGGTGAGATTTACCGTTTAATTACCTATCAGTATGGGTCTTTTTATTCTATAGACCATATGACTTAATGTATTGTTGGGGTTACGGATTACTAAGACTACATATTGTGGAAGTACCATCTGACATAATCGATGTATTCCTAAATCATCTAAACTCTATTAACCCTCAAATTCAGTTTACAATGGAGTTGGAGGCAAACAATTCCCTAGCTTTCCTAGATGTCTTAGAAAAGAGACTACACTAAACATTGTGAAATAAAAAAAACTTATTTTTAAGTTTTTTTTCATAGTTCTTAGTCCGTTTTAAGAAACGTGGTATACTCGTATTAAAAAGCTTTTATGGAAAAAATATTCCGTATAACGTTTAAAATTTCTCATCTGCGCATGAATTTTAATGCGCAATTGATTTATAACGGGAAATAATCTGATTTTCGTGGCCACAGAGTCGATAATGTTGTGATATGGCATCTATTGATCCCCTTTATCCACACGACAGATCCTTTGCGAGGTAGTCAGCAATTACAGGGTTTCAACAGGTTCTTTCCTTACTGGTCATGGTCGATATGGCATCGTTTTTTAAAGGCATTAACTCAAAGGGCGATGGAAAGGGCTTCGCTCGGAGTATCGCTGCGGGATGAGAGTCTTTCAGTTGCAGCTGAAGGTCTTAAATTTAAGCCACCTTTTTAATAGTTTTGTTTAATTTAGTATCAATCAACGTAGTGTACATTACAGTATTGCGTCTTAGCCTTAGTTTTATCATTTTCAGAGTCAATGGTATAAGGTGTGTTTGAATTGGTACTTATGTACTTTGCATACAAATTACCAATTCAAATTACCGTGTGGCAGGAATGATGTGACTGGATTTGTCAAAGGGAAGATCTTCCAGCAAGACGGGTGTTGTGTTTGGCGGAGCCAGCTAAAACAGCCCAGAGTTGTTGTCAGGGGCTTGTATATATGTTACGAGTCGCACAAACTTTCATATCGCGTTTTAAACATGTATGGAGAATCATTGTCGATTTTATATTCCGCGCCATCTATAGGTATGGTAGTCAAAGCTTTGTAGCGGCGTATAGGGGTCGCTATAACGGTATCTACAATTCTCTAGAATTTCAACATCTACGTTCGTAGTAGATGCGCAAATTCAGCACTATAGTTAGTGACCCGGGAGATTTCATTTAGCGAATTATGGAGGGCTCAAAAGTGATTTAGTCGCTTCTCCGTGGTTTCCTAAAGGAATTGATGGAGTTTGAACATTTTGAGTTGTTCTTAAAGGGTTTGGATAATTCACGTTAATTCGATATAGATATTTACATCACTGATATTAATACACATACAAAAATATAAGAACAACTGTGTAAAATTAGCTGTCTTATTGCTAAAAGCTATTTCTGAACAACCAAGGAATTAGAAGTAAAAAAATAAAACTAATAGAGGGCAATGAGAGCTTTGATAAGTCCTCATGCAATTTTCTCACCATGATTGCAACTTCTAATTGCATGTTCTTCTGATAGTAAGTACGGGACTTAAGTCTAGGTTTGCTAAGTATAAGCCATTGTATTTTTTTTCTATTATGTAAGTACATACAATTGTCACTTTGGAGTGAAGGAAAACTTTGTAAGAAAACTTTTACTTCCCTTGAAATAATACGAGCAGAGTTTGTTATTAGAAATAAAGAAAGAAAGAAAGAAAGAAAAAACATTTATTTAACCACACACAACAAACTATAAACAAAAGGTAAATATACATAATACAGCATACAAAAAACATACAGAATACAGCATATGCCAGCGATTGTGTGGGGCTAAACAGGCTACTACCTCAGCATATTGCTGCACCATAAACACTTATGGTGCAGCGCTGGTATTCTGGCAGCACCTATGAAAAAGGTGACGTCACAGATGTCATATCGACGATTCCACACATTCAGATGTAAATGAATAAGAAAATTGTTAAATGAATATAATAATTATATTAAGTTTAATAAACGAGCAACAGATATAGGAAAACAAAATTAAACAATTTGTAGGGTACATAATAAAAAAGAAAACTTCAATTATCAACCTTAAGGAAGAGGACATGGACAGACATAAATCTATAATTGGTGACCATCAGTGTGTATAATAAAGCGAGAAATTACTTTAAGATTGCAGTGCTGGTACATAAAACAGGTGTGCCTCCATACCGGATGAGCAAAAACGTTAGGTGAGTGCGCTAACATTGTTTTTGCGTATCCAGGAGTAGCTTTTTAAGCGTCGTTTTAAATGTACCAATTGTTTTAAGGGCACGCACAGGAGGAGGTAAGTCGTTCCAGCACCGGGAGGCAGCAAATCTGAATGAGCCACGAAACGCCATAGACCTGTGTTTTGGGGTAGAAAGTATGAAAGTGCAGGTCCTTCTCGGCTGCTTAGACTGTAATTGTGCCCATGTTAGTTTCTCATAAAGGTATATGGGCGTTTCGGTCTTAACTACGCCAAACAAAAGCGATGCATGATGCTTCTAGGGCAACTTTAGTGTACCTTTGTTCTTTTGTTATTATGAGTATTTTTTTTATGTTGTCTTTATGGGATAACATGTCTTAGGCATGTCGTCGAAAGAATTTTATTTAAAGTTAAGCTTGAGTCGTTTTATTTGTACTTCAAAAATCTGCCTGTTGCTGTAAATATCCGAAGCACATCTGACGTATGCCAACATTCACCAAACTGCTGTTAGCAGTCATAAAAAAACTTAAATAGGTAATTCAAACTAACATAACATAAGGCAAATCTCTCCGTAATTGGCAAGCGAGTAGAAGACGAACTATGAGAGTGAAGGAAGTCAGAGAGATCTATCTATCTATAATAGAGTAGCAGCATCTATCTATCTATATAATCACGTCAGCCTACTTACGGAGTAGGCATAGATAACAAAGTTCCAACAGGTTCCCTCCTTTCAGACTTCTCTGGATGAAGCCAAAGATTACTTACATTACATACACATTTACATCACACAAACACCCAGACCAATACAAATATTTTTGCGTCACAAAAAGATTTTTCTCGTGGGGGATTTGGACCCGCGTCTACTGGATCCAGAAGGCGGAGTGGATTAAGAAAAGCAATCCTAAAAAAAAACACGCACGGTAACAACATCCACCAACTTTGGATATTTAGAGAAGATTTGTGAGCATTTGATACTGAAATTTATCAAGTGCACGTGGATTTATATATATCTAGATACAATATACTATTCAATATAGTCACGACAGAGTCGGTCGACATTGTCTGCGTCTTCCCGATTAATTTGCTGCGCCGCACAATTTGTCTACGTCATCTTGACGGACGATCCTTTACGTGCCGATGGAAATGGCGACTGATTTGCACTATCTATGTAGTTTGTTGCAGAAAGTAGGTTAGTAGGGTTTGCTTAGGAATTATTTGTGGGTGTATTAATATTCATTAAAAAAGACACTTAACAGATCATTACCCTTGTGATTATTCGTGATAGAGACTCCTTATAGATACATCGTTCGAAAGGAAATGCACCATATATACACGAGTAACTAGTTTATATCAGGAAGTAGATACGTATTGATTAATTGAAAAATAATTTGCAGTTATATTCTTATCTATCTATCTATATCATCACGCCAGATCCCTTGCGAGCAAGGCAGAGAGTACAGAGTTCCAACATGTGCTTTCTCCACTCCGATAGTCCGGTTACGGAGACTCTTGACTTGCCCTTCAGATAAGACACGGTCTATACGGTAGGATATTATTATCATTTGGATATGTTGCTATACTTATTATCATATATAATTCCTTGTATTTATTAGGGCTACTTATTTGTGTTAGGTACATCATTAGAATATAAAAAGAAGTCTTCGGAAAGTATAGGTAAACCATATTTTTGGAACAAAGTACTTTTACGCGGCTTACAGTAAGATTGAACTGGCAGAAATCATCACGTAAGGAAAAAGCGCTTTGCGGTTGTATGTGTGCGTGTGAGTATCGAGATTCGAGCAGGTAACATTGTGCGCGGTCAGGTGTATAACCTCATTGTAAGCCCTTGTAAATATTATAAAAAGTAATGTTTTGTAATTTTTATTATTGTATGTTTTTTGTTATACCTATATATTAATACGCAAAGCAAATACTTTGTACCCCTTTTTACGAAAATTGCGCGGACGGAGGAGTATGAAATTTCCCACAATTATAGTTTATATATAGAAGGAGTGGGGAATGCTAATATTTTTTTAAATTATGCATAAAAATACATTAAAGCAATAAAAAACACATTACACACACTACCATGCATTTGACACAATACACGTCAAATTGATGTTTGTCTTTAATATTATTTGTCTATAGTCTTACTGAATGTCAAACATAGGCAGCAAACGATGAAAGGGTAGGTTGAATATCGACCTATGGGCGACCACTAGTATAAATAATAATGCACAATTATAAATATACTCGTAAAATAAAGAAATAAATAATGCACAATTAGATATTAAATTTGTAATAAATAATAATTGTTATTGTGTACTTCAATGCGATTTAAATCCTTACCCAACATTTAAGCTTATAAAAAAAATGAGAGAGAGAGAGAGAAGACCAAAATAAACTTATATAATCAATAGAAATATACGTATACAATCACGCTTACAGTTGAAAAAAATTATGTAAGGAACTTCGTTCCTGACATTTTTTTATAATTTGATCGTTTTCTGCTTATTCAGTCGAAAGACCGCAAATCCACTGTACCACCAAAAGTCCACTGTAGCAAGAAAGCCTCCCTCTAGATCGCCACTTCGTCAGGAGAAACTTAAAGAAAGAATAAGTAGGGTATTAAGTTTAAAATCGAAAAAACACGTTACATCCATCATTATCCAACGATCGCCACCACGACCAGCATTGTGCAGCTTTTACCTGCGACCTTCGCCAGATCATCGATCCATCTTGTGGATACCTGCCAACTCCATGGCTCCATATACTGTGAGAATTTTCGCAGATTAACCTGACTTACAGAAGAAAAGATCATATCAGGTAGAACGTCGAAAGTTTTCGAAAGAGCTGTGAGTTTATTTCCTGCAATACGGCAATTTTTTGCATTACCACTTCAACCAATTTGTAAATAAGTGTCCTTTCTTTTAAAATTCAAAAATCATACTCACTTTTTCTTCAAAGGAAAAATTGTTAAGAAGACAATGCAATGTACTTACCGAAGTCAACGAAAAACATTTTATTTCTTTATAATAATTATTTTCCGTTATCTGTGTGCTTAAGCAAAATGTCGCGGGGCCAAGAATATTTTTCGGCATAAAGAAATCTATTGTTCTCGCTTCCCTTTGGGATTTGAAAAGGAAAATTGAGGATAAAAATTTTCATATTTTCTTGAGGAGGTTTATTTGGGGAGACGGATATTTTGACCGGGTAATGAGGGTGATTTGTGTTAATGAGTTATTTCTGTGAATCTTTTAGTTGTAGCCATTTTGAGATTTTTTTTTTTTACGTAGAAAATGTGTGTACAATTTTACATAGATTAAACATACCTAGTTTAGCATGCCCAGGGGCATGCATTTGAGTCATACAGAAGCAAAACCAGCAACTTCCATATCAGTTGACATGGATGTTGCTTGGTTTCTTACACCTCTGCTACCCTCACTTGGGGAATATAGTCGTAACGGTGTTACTATAAGAGACTTGCTTCTCTAGAATCTCTGTCTTGCGGTAATGTAATGATGCCTATAAAATGGAAGGGCAAATTGCCCTGCCGAAGCAAAACCAGCAACTTCCATATAGATCGATATGGATGTTGCTGGTTTTGCTTCTACATGGCTTATTTCATACCTAAATCAGTAAAATATATTGTAGAATGACTGATATTATTATATTTTTAGTAGCTTTATTTTACTATTCTGTGTGCTACTGCTGGGCAAAGGCTTCCCCTTTACGTCTTTATACAACGATTCTGGGTCTGTATAGTAACAAAAATAATATTAGCCCTGTTAAGAAACTGTCCCACTGTTGGGCACGGGCCTCCTCTCAAACTGAGAGGGTTTAGGCCATAGTCCAACACGCTGGCCCAGTGCGGGTTGGCGAACTTCACACATCTTCGAGACACTCTTAGGCATGCAGGTTTCGTCATGATGTTTTCCTTCACCGTTAAAGCAAGTGATAGTTAATTTTATTATTTGTCTGTAGCAGTTATTATTATTATTTATATAGTAATTGATAGTAATTTCTGCTTAATTTCCTACATGCCACTGATACTGTTTCATTGGTATGGTGGCAATCGCAAAATAATATCAGCCTATACTACCCACTGCTGGGCAAAAGCCTTCTCTCACAGATCGAGGTGAGAGAGATCAGGTCATACTCCACCACGCGGACCTAGTGCGGATTGGTGGAGGCAGGTTTGTGGCCACCAGCTGTTGGAACTTATCAAGCCGCCTTTAAGGCTTCCAACTCGGCTTAACGACTACCACATTAACTGGTAACCGGGACCAACGGCTTAACATGCCTTCCGAAGCACGGAGATGCTCGAATTTGAAAATGCCACAAACGGTCACCCATCTCAGGGCGACCGAGTCGAACGCTGCTTATCCTTGGTGATCGGTAAGAACTGCGCGGTCGCACAGCGCTACGAGCACCTAGCAATCGCAAGGTCCTGACAGAAGGTGGGCTTTTCTATCGAAAAATTTTCAATATTTAGTCCGGAGTTCGGGATAGTGCCCGGTGTTATGACTATAATCTTGCTCACTTTTACACTGTGACCTTATATCGTTAGCGATGCGGTGATGTACAGCACAGTCACCCTGCTTTAGCGAATAGGCATAGGGGTGTCGGGGTCAATCTTTTTCTAATGATAAGTGAGGCCATTTTCTTTCGAAATTTCGTTTTGGAATTCCAAGTCCGTAAAAAATAATGGACAAAACCGGGTACAAAATTATAACCCACGATCAGTATATATTTGCTCTTACAAAATTAACTAAGATTTTTTTCTTGAATCGTTATTCCTTTAGGACAAAGAAGACTCATTATCATCATCTCAGCTTAATCCGTCCACTGCTGAACTTAGGGCTCCCCAATCCCTCTCCAGCGCAACAGGTCTGATGCCACCTGCATCCAACGACTTCGTGCGATCTTCACAAGATCTTCATATGACGTACCTTACTAGAAAACTAGTGCTTATTTATAATAATCATATCAGCCTATACTGTCCTATTGCCGGCCAGAGGCCTTTTCTCAGATCTTGAGGTGAGAGAGATGAGTTTATACTCCACCACGCAGACCCAGTGCGGATTGGCGGGGGCAGGTTTATGGCAACCTGCTGTTGAATCTTACGAAGCCGCCTATAACGCTTACAACTTGGCTTAACGACTACCACATTACGTGGTAACCGGGACCAACGGCTTAGCCTGTCTTCCGGAGACGCTCAAATATGAATGTCACAAACGGTCACCCATCTCAGGCCGACCGAGTCGAACGCTGCTTAACCTTGGTGATCGCTAAGAACACCGCGGTTTCAAGCACTAGTGCTAGTGCATTTTCCATAACAGTCATTGGCCTAAGTACATCATTTATTTTACTCTGTGTAAAATCAAGCTTACATGAAAAGTAAAATATTGACAGTGCGGTTCGGTAACGTTGCCAAGAATTAATGAGAGTCGAGTTGGGATAGAAATGTGAATGAAATTTACTTGTTTTCAGTCTGTTTTAATTGGAGGGTGCTAGTTTATTAATTGCGGTAACTAAGTTATACTGGTGGGGTTATTTTTTTTTTAATTTACAGGAGGAATAAGTTTCTCTTGTGTTGGTACACGGCCTCGATCGAAAAGAATAATTTTAATTTAACAAAATATTCTTAAAACAAGCTTTTATAGCAAAATCACTGCGAAGATATCTTTCATAGTTGAGGAGTTCCTATAACATCCATTCAGCTCCATAACCAGACCCTGGACACCATCTAGAGCTATAGTATTTGTTAAAAATCTAACAAGCCTGCATACAACGGGGTTATATTTTGTAGTTAACATGATCCTATGGCCACTTTCCGACTCCATCACCAAACCTGCTCTATGGTACTATATAATTGCATCGTCACCAAACTTACATACGTTTATTAAATTTCAGCTCAATCGGATAATCGCAAGTGCTTGAAAAATGGATCACAAAATTTGAACCGGAAAAACGGACAGACATACGAATAGTGCAAGTTAAATAAAAGTTTGTAAAAATAATTGTAATTTTAAGCTAAAGTAACAATAAAAAGCAAGTAAGTAGTATTTATGAACTCTGTTACCCAAAATAAGATTTAACTTGTGTTATGGGTACCAGCGCACAAGTGGTTTTGTCACACCATGTAGTTTTTCTAACGAAAGCTTCCTAGTATGAGTCCGGAGTCTGGTATTATGCCCGGTACATGGCAATAGGCTCGCCCCCTTACATGGCGAACCTAACATCGTTGACCAAAAGTGGGTGTACTCAGTGCACTTCTACGCCCGCTTAATACAGAGCACTACCGATTTAAGGAAAGAAAAATCAGCGGAGCAAGTCCCTAACTTAGGTATCTGGTAAATTCTTTTTACTACTCTGTCCAAAATACAGTTCCTTATCAGGTGGAAGACGTCTGCAGGTCATAGACCTCCCTCAAAGATCGCCGCAATGACCGGCTCTGAGCTGCCCAGCCAACAAGCCAAGAGGGCTATCCTCAATTGCCAAACTTAAGTGACAGTAGGCGGAGCGAATCATACGTAGAACTGACAGCCGTTAGGGCACAAAGGTTCTTGAGTGGCAATTTTGTAGTGGAAGACGTGGAGTGGGAAGGCTCCGTACATACCTTGTACGGAGCCTGCGCACTACACGTCTTAACCTGTATAGACTCATTTGCCGGTCACCCTCATAATGCCATCGCTACAATTAAAAGTAATAAACCTAAAATTTCAGGTCATTCGCATGCTATATTGAATCAGCCCGTGAGAGAAGAAAGGTTATAAAAGATCATTTTAACATCCAGAATATTTCATATAGCAAGAATATATTAAACGAATATAATAATATTAGCCCTGTTAAGAAACTGTCTCACCGTTGGGCAGGGGCTCCTCTCAAACTAAAAGGGTTTAGGCCATAGTCCACCACGCTATCCCAGTGCGGGTTGGCAAACTTCACACACCTTCAACACACTCTTAGGCATGCAGGTTTCATCACGATGTTTCCCGTCACCGTTAAAGCAAGTGATAATTAATTTTTTATACGCACATGCTTTCGAAAAGACAGAGGTGCGTGCCTGGGTTTGAACCCGAGACCTCTGACTTTGCAGTCCAAAGGTCTAACCACTGGGCTATCACTGATTAAATTTTTGCATTAAACGAATACTCGAAACAAATTAAAAAATCTTATTTAGAGAACAAACTTACAATTCTTATACACAAAAAGATATTATCTCCTAATACTAATCAACAATACCGTTTTCCTAAAAAGAAACTAAAATGGTCCTAGAATCCCATTGCTTAGAGATAATCTCGTAATGACATCATAAACCTTCGAACGAAAATCGTGTTGTTTTGTCTTACCGTGAATTATTCAAACCGGGAAACGAAAAGACGACTCTGAGTTAGGGATGTTCGATTATCGATAATCGTGGATAAATATTATCGATGGTATGGATGTGAACCGCACAAATATAGCTTGCTCGTTACTCTTTAGGGGGTGGTGGTGAAATGTATATTATAAACATGCTTAGGCTAGAAATTTTAGTTAGAATGCGATGGGTAATCCTGTACACATTCGATCTTATTCTTTTGGAAGTCTTGGGTGCTCCAATCCAGATCAAAGGTCTTTGGCTACAATACGCTAATTTTTGTTCCAGAAGTCTATTATTAATAAGGTTTACTTTCTATGAAACTGCATGGTAAATGATCTAGGTGGAGATGTGATTAGATCGACTACTTTAAATATCATTTAGGTAAACACATCCAAATAACAGTCAATTTTTACAAATAAAAATTAAGACTCCTGAGTTTCAAGGTCTTTATAGAGTGTACGGAATAACCGGTATTATATAAAATAAATGAACCGGTAGATAAAGAAAGCGATTGCATCTAATTTGTACCCTATTTTCGTTAGAGGTAAGACGTTTTAGTTATAAACTCATTCAATTAAAAAAATTATGAGATGTTATCAGCGAGGTCCATCATCACTGTCTAGGGTGTAATGCTATAACTTATTCTTATTAAATTAGATTCGAAGTAGTCTGTTTTATTTTTGGCCCATAACTCACTTAGCACTTACCTAATAATTGATATATCGATATTTTGCAAACATCTGACATCCTTATCTCAGGGGATTGTTTTTGTTGTGAGTCTTTTGCCCAGCTCGGTTTGTTGTAACTTAGTTGTTATTTTTGTTTTATATAGAACCGCCTGGAGCTAGAAAAGTTTTCTATTTCGTTATGTGCGGTAGTAGAAACAATTGGACCTGCCTTCAAAGCTTTGAATCTCTTCGCTTATACATTAATATAAAAAAATAGCTTAAGTGGTCCTTCGATACGGTGCATCATGATGAAAACTGTTCTTTGATATAGTAGCCATTCGCGAACTTGGCAGAAGAGATTATTAATTAAAGTTACAAAATAATTGGGTAAACAAGAAGGAGAGTAAAAACATGGATGACATAGATAGGGGGGTTGGTGTGAAATTAGGGTTATCATTTAGTAAAATTTTCCTACTTCTAGGGAAATATTTCAACAGGTGGGTCTACACGGTTACTTATTAAAAAAAGAACTTGGGTAAATTTCATAGCAAGCGGCAACTCTGCGACTGTCATGAAGTGACATTTCACTTGATGACGGCGTTAGCTCCGATTTTAGCTACAGGCCACAAGATCCTTGTACCACTGTAGTAAGAATGTGTGTAAGTATTTATCAATAGAGAGACGCTCGTAGCGCTGTGCGACCGCGATGTTCTTGAGCAGTGTTGAGTTTGGTTGATCTGAGATGGGTGAATGTTTGTGGCGTTTTTATATTTGAACGTCTCCGTGCTTCGGAAGGCTCACTAAGCCGTTAGTCCCAGTTACCACTTAATGTGGTAATAACAATTCTGGGTCTGTAGCATTTATTATTATTTATATAGTAATAATTGAAAGTAGTGTAATTTAATTTCTGCTTTTTTGTGTGTGCGTGTGTGAATGATCTACGCTGTTGGCCGCGGGGCCTTTACAGCTTCACCGGACAAGAGGGCGGGCGTGCAACCACTACGCTCGACCCAGAAGGGCAAGGGGGCAACTAGCTCAAGGGCGCCTCAAGGAGTAACGGCCTCGGCTTGGGCACCACTATGGGAGAGGTATACTAGGTGTACTACGTGTCTCGCCGTGGTGCTCTGCACCGACCGGCAGGCAAGGGATTCTTCGACCTTGCCGGCGAGGTCGGTGTCTGATCCTGTTTGCGGTATCTGTGTCCGAAAGAAGGGATGTAAAGGCATCGGGAGGGTCGGTGAGAACATGCCGCGGACGGCGGTAGCGGTTGATAAGAGGAGATTTTGGTTTGTGGTCGGCGGCGACTACTATTAGGGGATTTCTATAATAGGATGCGTTCGCAAAATATCGGGTTGTCGCCTTTTTAATAAAGGCGCAAATAGGTTCGAGACCGAGATCGGAGTGGAGATCGACATTCCGTATGAACCACGGGGCTCCGACGGCTTTGCAGAGGAAACCGGATTGAACCGTTTGGAGCCTATCGATGTGAGAGGGGGTGGCGTGCCCGAACACCTTACAAGCGTACGTCATGATGGGCCGTATACAAGTTTTGTAAAGTGTCACCTTATTCCTAAGGGACATTTTACTTCGCTTGCAGATCATCGGGTAAAGATGACCGAGGACAAAGGCTGCTCGGTTACGGACTCGCTTGATGTGCGGTCCGAAGGTTATGGTATTGTTTAGGGTGACCCCTAGATATTTGACCTGTTTGACCCAGGGAATAGGTAGGTCGAACATGGTCAAGTGACCATGTTCGACCTACCTAACATGGTCGAACATGGTCAAGTGACCAAGATTACTTCTGGGGTGGCACAGAGAGGGGCGCGGGGTGGCACCTCTGGAGAAGAACACCGCAGCGCTCTTGTCCGGGTTCACCTCAATACGCCACTTCCTGAACCAATCTCGTAGGTTATTGGCGGCTGCCTAAAGCTACGATACGAAGCTACACAGCCTTGATCGAAAAGAATAATTCAAATTTAACTAAATATTTTTAAAACAAACTTTTATAGCAAAATCACTGCGAAGATATCTTTCATAGTTGAGGAGTTCCTATAACATCCATTCAGCTCCATAACCAGACCCTGGACACCATCTAGAGCTATAGCATTTGTTAAAAATCTAACAAGCCTGCATACGACTGGGTTATATTGTGAAGTTACCATGTTTCTATGGGCACCTTCTGAATCCATCATCAAACCTGCTCTATGATACCATATAATTGCATCGTCACCAAACTTACATACGTTTATCAAATTTCAGCTCAATCGGATAATCGCAAGTGCTTGAAAAATGGATCACAAAATTTGAACCGGAAAAACAGACAGACATACGAATAGTGCAAGTTAAATAAAAGTTTGTAAAAATAGTGCCCAAATAATTGCGCCACTTGTATGTCTTCAGATTCATGTGTAAAAGTAAACGTGTAAAAAACTATAATGTTTTCCCGTCCTAACGGCTGAGAGAGACAATTTTAGTGTACGCTTGCTTGCGCACTTTTGTTTTGCGTCAAACCCAGTATTTTAATAGATCTAAATATTTCGACCGCCTCGTTGGTCTAGTGGCAAAGCGCATGTATTTGTGATCATGAGATCCTGGGCTCAAAGCCTAGGTCAGACAAATAAATAATAGTTTATTTCCAAGTAAATTTACACAGTAACTACTTACGTAATCTTAAGCTAAAGTAACAATAAAAAGCAAGTAAGTAGTATTTATGAACTCTGTTACCCAAAATAAGATTTAACTTGTGTTATGGGTACCAGCGCACAAGTGGTTTTGTCACACCATGTAGTTTTTCTAACGAAAGCTTCCTAGTATGAGTCCGGAGTCTGGTATTATGCCCGGTACATGGCAATAGGCTCGCCCCCTTACATGGCGAACCTAACATCGTTGACCAAAAGTGGGTGTACTCAGTGCACTTCTACGCCCGCTTAATACAGAGCACTACCGATTTAAGGAAAGAAAAATCAGCGGAGCAAGTCCCTAACTTAGGTATCTGGTAAATTCTTTTTACTACTCTGTCCAAAATACAGTTCCTTATCAGGTGGAAGACGTCTGCAGGTCATAGACCTCCCTCAAAGATCGCCGCAATGACCGGCTCTGAGCTGCCCAGCCAACAAGCCAAGAGGGCTATCCTCAATTGCCAAACTTAAGTGACAGTAGGCGGAGCGAATCATACGTAGAACTGACAGCCGTTAGGGCACAAAGGTTCTTGAGTGGCAATTTTGTAGTGGAAGACGTGGAGTGGGAAGGCTCCGTACATACCTTGTACGGAGCCTGCGCACTACACGTCTTAACCTGTATAGACTCATTTGCCGGTCACCCTCATAATGCCATCGCTACAATTAAAAGTAATAAACCTAAAATTTCAGGTCATTCGCATGCTATATTGAATCAGCCCGTGAGAGAAGAAAGGTTATAAAAGATCATTTTAACATCCAGAATATTTCATATAGCAAGAATATATTAAACGAATATAATAATATTAGCCCTGTTAAGAAACTGTCTCACCGTTGGGCAGGGGCTCCTCTCAAACTAAAAGGGTTTAGGCCATAGTCCACCACGCTATCCCAGTGCGGGTTGGCAAACTTCACACACCTTCAACACACTCTTAGGCATGCAGGTTTCATCACGATGTTTCCCGTCACCGTTAAAGCAAGTGATAATTAATTTTTTATACGCACATGCTTTCGAAAAGACAGAGGTGCGTGCCTGGGTTTGAACCCGAGACCTCTGACTTTGCAGTCCAAAGGTCTAACCACTGGGCTATCACTGATTAAATTTTTGCATTAAACGAATACTCGAAACAAATTAAAAAATCTTATTTAGAGAACAAACTTACAATTCTTATACACAAAAAGATATTATCTCCTAATACTAATCAACAATACCGTTTTCCTAAAAAGAAACTAAAATGGTCCTAGAATCCCATTGCTTAGAGATAATCTCGTAATGACATCATAAACCTTCGAACGAAAATCGTGTTGTTTTGTCTTACCGTGAATTATTCAAACCGGGAAACGAAAAGACGACTCTGAGTTAGGGATGTTCGATTATCGATAATCGTGGATAAATATTATCGATGGTATGGATGTGAACCGCACAAATATAGCTTGCTCGTTACTCTTTAGGGGGTGGTGGTGAAATGTATATTATAAACATGCTTAGGCTAGAAATTTTAGTTAGAATGCGATGGGTAATCCTGTACACATTCGATCTTATTCTTTTGGAAGTCTTGGGTGCTCCAATCCAGATCAAAGGTCTTTGGCTACAATACGCTAATTTTTGTTCCAGAAGTCTATTATTAATAAGGTTTACTTTCTATGAAACTGCATGGTAAATGATCTAGGTGGAGATGTGATTAGATCGACTACTTTAAATATCATTTAGGTAAACACATCCAAATAACAGTCAATTTTTACAAATAAAAATTAAGACTCCTGAGTTTCAAGGTCTTTATAGAGTGTACGGAATAACCGGTATTATATAAAATAAATGAACCGGTAGATAAAGAAAGCGATTGCATCTAATTTGTACCCTATTTTCGTTAGAGGTAAGACGTTTTAGTTATAAACTCATTCAATTAAAAAAATTATGAGATGTTATCAGCGAGGTCCATCATCACTGTCTAGGGTGTAATGCTATAACTTATTCTTATTAAATTAGATTCGAAGTAGTCTGTTTTATTTTTGGCCCATAACTCACTTAGCACTTACCTAATAATTGATATATCGATATTTTGCAAACATCTGACATCCTTATCTCAGGGGATTGTTTTTGTTGTGAGTCTTTTGCCCAGCTCGGTTTGTTGTAACTTAGTTGTTATTTTTGTTTTATATAGAACCGCCTGGAGCTAGAAAAGTTTTCTATTTCGTTATGTGCGGTAGTAGAAACAATTGGACCTGCCTTCAAAGCTTTGAATCTCTTCGCTTATACATTAATATAAAAAAATAGCTTAAGTGGTCCTTCGATACGGTGCATCATGATGAAAACTGTTCTTTGATATAGTAGCCATTCGCGAACTTGGCAGAAGAGATTATTAATTAAAGTTACAAAATAATTGGGTAAACAAGAAGGAGAGTAAAAACATGGATGACATAGATAGGGGGGTTGGTGTGAAATTAGGGTTATCATTTAGTAAAATTTTCCTACTTCTAGGGAAATATTTCAACAGGTGGGTCTACACGGTTACTTATTAAAAAAAGAACTTGGGTAAATTTCATAGCAAGCGGCAACTCTGCGACTGTCATGAAGTGACATTTCACTTGATGACGGCGTTAGCTCCGATTTTAGCTACAGGCCACAAGATCCTTGTACCACTGTAGTAAGAATGTGTGTAAGTATTTATCAATAGAGAGACGCTCGTAGCGCTGTGCGACCGCGATGTTCTTGAGCAGTGTTGAGTTTGGTTGATCTGAGATGGGTGAATGTTTGTGGCGTTTTTATATTTGAACGTCTCCGTGCTTCGGAAGGCTCACTAAGCCGTTAGTCCCAGTTACCACTTAATGTGGTAATAACAATTCTGGGTCTGTAGCATTTATTATTATTTATATAGTAATAATTGAAAGTAGTGTAATTTAATTTCTGCTTTTTTGTGTGTGCGTGTGTGAATGATCTACGCTGTTGGCCGCGGGGCCTTTACAGCTTCAGTGTCAGTGTCTTTACAGCTAAAGTAACAATAAAAAGCAAGTAAGTAGTATTTATGAACTCTGTTACCCAAAATAAGATTTACCTTGTGTTATGGGTACCAGCGCACAAGTGGTTTTGTCACACCATGTAGTTTTTCTAACGAAAGCTTCCTAGTATGAGTCCGGAGTCTGGTATTATGCCCGGTACATGGCAATAGGCTCGCCCTCTTACATGGCGAACCTAACATCGTTGACCAAAAGTGGGTGTACTCAGTGCACTTCTACGCCCGCTTAATACAGAGCACTACCGATTTAAGAAAAGAAGAATCAGCGGAGCAAGTCCCTAACTTAGGTATCTGGTAAATTCTTTTTACTACTCTGTTCAAAATACAGTTCCTTATCAGGTGGAAGACGTCTGCAGGTCATAGACCTCCCTCAAAGATCGCCGCAATGACCGGCTCTGAGCTGCCCAGCCAACAAGCCAAGAGGGCTATCCTCACAATTGCCAAACTTAAGTGACAGTAGGCGGAGCGAATCGCACGTAGTACTGACAGCCGTTAGGGCACAAAGGTTCTTGAGCGGCAATTTTGTAGTGGAAGACGTGGAGTGGGAAGGCTCCGTACATACCTTGTACGGAGCCTGCGCACTCCACGTGTTAACCTGTATATAATCATTTGCCGGTCACCTTCACAATACCATCGCTACAATTAAAAGTACTACACTTAAAATACCAGTTTATTCGCAAGCTATATTCAATCAGCCCGTAAGAGAAAAAAGGTTATAAAAGATCATTTTAACATTCAGAACATTTTACATAGCAAGAACACATGAAACGAATATTTTAGTTTCACAAACACAAGATGAAATTCAAAAATCTTATTTAAAGAACAAACTTACAATTCTTTTACACAAAAAGATAGTATCTTCTAATACTAATCAACAATACCGTTTTCCGAAAAAAAAACTAATATAGCCCTAGAATCCCATCGCTTAGGGATAATCCCGTAATGACATCATAAACCGCCGAACGAAAATCGTGTTGCTTTGTCTTATCGTGAATTATTCAAACCGGGAAACGAAAGGACGACCCTGAGGGATGTTTGTTTATCGATAATCGTGGATTAATATTATCGATGGTATGGATGTTAACAGAATAAATATAGGTCTAGCTTGTTATACCTTAATGGGTGGTGGTAAGATGTATATTGTAAACATGTTTAGGCTAGAAATTTTAGTTAGAATGCGATGGGTAATCCTGTACACATTCGATCTCATTCTTTTGGAAGTCTTGGGTGCTCTAATCCAGATCAATCTCAGCTGGTGATTTATAAAAACTGCAAGAATGTTACTTTTTAATACCACACAAATACACAGTGCACAGTATTTGGCTACAATACGCTATTTCTTGGTCCAGAAGTCTATTATCAATAAGGTTTACTTGCTATAAAACTGCATGGTAATAAATCTAGGTAGAGATAATGTGATTAGATGGACTACTTTAAATATAATGTAAATAAATACAATCCAAATACCAGTCAATTTTTAAAGATACAAATTAAAACACCTGGAGCCCTAAGGTCTTTATAGTGTACGGAATAACCGGGATAATATAAAATAAATTATCCGGTAGAACAAGAAAGGGATTGCATCTCATTTTTACCCTATTCTTGTTAGGAGTCAGACCTTTTGGTTATAAACTCATTCAATATGAGATGTAATTAGTGACATCCATCATCACTCTTTAAGATGACACACTACATACATTTTACTTTTTCGAAGTTATCTGTTTTATTTTTGACCCATAACCGAGGGGTTAATTATTGAAGAACTATAGCGCTTACCTCATAATCGATATATCGATATTTTGAAATCATCCGACATCCTTATCTCAAGGGGTTGTTTTTGTTGTGAGTCTTGTGCCCAGCTCGGTTTGTTGTAACTTTGTTGTTGTGTTATTTATGTTTTATATAGAACCGCTTGGAGCTAAAAAAGCTTTCTATTTCATTATGTGCGGTAGTAGAAACATTTGGACCTGTCTTTGAATCTCTCCGCTTATAGATTAATATATAAAAATAGCGTAAGTGGTCCCTCGATTCGGTGCATCATAATTAAACCTGTTCTCTGGCATAGTAACCGTTCTCAGACTCGGCTGAAGTGATTATTAATTAAAGTTACAAACCAATTGCATACACAAGGAGAATAAAAACACGAATGGCATTGACTTGGGGTTGGTGTGAAATTAGGGTTATCATTTAGTAAAAAAAATCCACTTCCAGGAAAATATTTCAACAGGTAGGTACACACGGTTATTTATTAAAAAAAGAGCTTGGGTAAATTTCATAGCAAACGACAACTCTGTTACTGTCATTAAGAGAAATTTGCCTAGATAACAGCGTTAGATCCAATATTGCCTACAGGTCACAAGATCCTTCTATGACTGTAGTAAGAAAGTGTGTAAGTATTTATCAATAGAGAGACGCGCGTAGCGCTGTGCGACCGCGATGTTCTTGAGCAGTGTTGAGTTTGGTCGATCTGAGATGCGTGACCGTGGTAGTGGAGCTACGGAAGGTTCACTAAGCCATTGGGCCCGGTTATAAGAATCTTTTTTTAATACTGAGTTCTTAGATTTACGCGAATATTACACATGAAATAAAACTATTTTTCGGATTTTATCGCGGTTTATTTTTGATTTTTAAGTTCCCGACGTTTCGTGTGCTTTGCAGCACCCATGGTCACGGGAGGGAGACTCCGAGGACTAAACCGCGATAAAATCCGAAAAATAGTTTTATTTCATCTTCTTTTAATTTTTCACAAGGTGTATTTTGTTACCAGTGTATATTATTCAAGTTGCGGAGGATATCGCAGTAGTTTGAATCATATCATACACTAATCATATTAGCAATAAAGAAGAGTTACCACTTAATGTGGTACTAGTTAAACCAAGTTGGAAGCCTTATTGGCGGTTTGATAAGTTCCAACAGCAAGTGGCCACAAACTTGCCTTCACCAATCCGGACTGGGTCGGAGAGTATGATCTAATCCCTTTCACCTCGATTTGTCAGAGAAGGCTTTTGCCCAGCCGTGGGACAGAATAGGCTGATATTATTATTTATCAATGGCAAGATTTTATCGATGGCTTCTAGTTCAACATTTTTGACGAGGAATTTGTCTAGTACTTAAGAGGTAAAGCTCCGGCCATTGGATTGAATAGTAGCGGGTCCGATTCCCACACGAGACAAATCTTTACGTGATCCACACATATGTGTTTCAATCTGGGTGTTGGCATGAATTTCATCTTTTTTTCTACAAGGAATTATTCCTGTGCGGTGCGTTACCTCCGACACAGGAATAAATCTTAGTGTAAGGCTACGTTTTAAACATGTAGACATAGTGGCAAAGCGCGTCGCTTCGTCATGACGACGTCCTGGGTTCAAATTCTATTATGTCAGGCCCATCGTAGCCTAATTGTTAAATGTAGTTTTTCTAAGAAAAACTTCCTAGTATCTGGAGTCTAGAATTGTGCCCGGTATATGGCGATAGGGCCGCTCCCTATTACATTGGATCTAAGAACGTCGGCAAAAATTGGGTACACCCAATTTTCGCCGACGTTCTTAGATCCAGCGGAGGGGGGGCAGCTAAGTGTACTCAGCTATAAATATGGGTGCGACGGTGCATAGGTAGATGAAAATACTAGGTACGTGATGATTAATGTTTAAAAAAAATCCTGCGCTGTGGATATTATAAATGGTGTCATGGAAAATTGTCTTATAAACAACTAATTGATAAATTTAATCTCTTTTCATTAGAAGCTAGACGTAAACAGCTTGAAGCAATGTTACTTTACGACCTGTGCCACAACAGATATGATTGTATTACCTTAATCAATAAGATTAGTTAAAGAATACCCAGTAGAACGCATTGCCGTATTCCCTGCCAACTTTTCGCAACGGCCGTTGTCGTACCAACGCTGGCACACGTTCGCCGCTATACCGCTTAGTTCATAATTATAATACTAATTTTTATTCAATTGATATAGTGGCAACATGAGCTGGTGCTTTTAAAACTAAAGTTAAGGAATTTTTGGTGTTAAAGAAAATTGTGCTAACGTGTTAACTATAAGTTGGTCTGCTGCTTTCTTTGCATTGTAGTAATATTAAAAATAAGTATAGTAATCTGTGGTAAACGGTGTGGGTGTCACAATTACTACCGCATCTTCTTTTATTTTGTGTTTGAAAATCTTATCATGTATTGTGTCACTGTTTGTTAAGAAATGAAAAAATAATAATAATACTAACTATGACTAATTGCTGGTCTAAAGAAAATACTATTTATGCGATTATTACCTGTCGCGGCCTTCAAAGGCCCATACTCCGGGCGGTAGGCGCAGATGCGTGCCATACTTTTATTTTGTTTTATACTGCAACACAAAAAAAGAAGGAAGCTACAAGTCGTGCCGGCCAGCACGAACCCAAAAAACTATACAAACTGTAAGAAACCTTTAATATATTCAAAATACACACCACGCTTATATTTCCTGAGAGGCTTATATTGGCAGAGGTGTACTGAGTACACCCACTTTTCGCCGACGTTGTTAGGTTCCATGTAATAAGGGGCGAGCCTATTGCCAACATATTCAAAATTATGCAAAGGGCATTGTTCTGCGCCCATACTTGATTTGCCCATAAACCAACAGCAATGAAAAAATACTTGTATGATTTCAAATCACTCATAACTTTTCTTAAGGCATTTATTACTAAACGGACAAGCGGGGGAATCGCAATATTGCAGTAAAAGTATTAGATTTTGAGGTTATAACTCAGTAGCCATACATTTGAGGTTATTTTGTGTGTGTTGACATTCAGAAAATGTCAGCGACTTCGATATAAGTACTCACAATACTTATAAAAATTCGTTTTAGGTTGAAAATTGTCCGTTAGATACAGGTATGTGCCATTATTTTAATAAAATAGATAAATAATGATGGCATGGGTCAAATGTTTGTTGGTTCTGGGGCAATTTTTGATAATGTCCTTTTACTACAACATTAAGCATTACCCATTAACTGCTTGACTTCCTGTTACCATGCCAGTTCAACCTTACTATCTATCGATCATCAGCCATAAGACGTCCACTGCTAGACAAAGGCCTTTCCTAAAGACGGCTATAACGACCGCCTTTATGCTGTACGAGTGCATGGGTCCTTCTTATAGGGGACCTGTCCACCCCCCATCTTCCAGTACAAGGTCGCTCAAGAACGTTTCTGCCCCAACGGCCGTCAGTTCTACGAGCGATGTGCCCCGCCCACAGCCTCTTAAGCGCTACGCTCGGAGTCACCCTGCGGGATCGAATCAGAAGTTAGGAGGACCAAAGACACCGACATAACACTCAAAATTGTTAAACTTTACTATAACTGGATATAACTCAAGTATAAACAAAAATAACGATGTAAAGTGACAGTGACAAGGGCTGTTAAATGAATATCACGGCCTCAGATCGTGGCTTTAAATGCATTAAACGTACAACCACTCTGACAAACATGAACCTTGGCGACGCGTTACAATATTTTCATGAAATGGTCATGTAATGGTGTTATGTATGGTACCGGATTACCACTAAAAGATCATTTCACGAAGTTATCATAACGCGTCTCGTTACGTGTTTAAATGATCGTACCGAATAAGTGACCGGCTTGCAGCCACAGCGTTATAGACAGAGAGGTCACTACACTGCAGATGATCGCCTCAATGGTTTAGTGACGAATATGTTGTTGTTTAAATGATTAATGCCGTTGGCCGAGTGGCGGTAAGGGTCTAAAGCGATTCATCATTTATCGACCGAGAGAGTGTCAGTGATGCAATTAATTTACAAAAGAATTATAAGGAAATAAACGACGTCTGTACAAAAATAAATTTTATCATTTTCTAAAGAAACTACATTATGAAATAAAAAACTGCTTTACAAGAACTTTGCTACAATTATTTGTTGTTTTAAATAAATTCTATATTAGCTCATTATTATATTAGAGTTGGAATCAGAAAATGTGAAGTCATGTCTATTGGATTTCAGATTTTTATCTATCGAGCAAATTTCGTTTAATCGTGTATTCTTTTTACCAGATTGTAAACTACAGTCAAAAATCATATTTTGAAATATTATGTCTCTAATCCGTGTACTTCTTGATGTGCATAGAGTACAAAAACACGTTTTTTTCGCGGTAGCTCCTTAAGAACTTCACTCGGACGACGACTCGGGGGAGAACGATGAATGCTCTAATGGACTGTAGTGGCGAACAATGCACGTAACAACGGACACAACAGACAAAGTTTAATTTTCCGATAAAAAAATCCAGTATCCGTTAGGAGTCTGGAATTGTACTTGGAATAATTTTAATAGCCTCGACTCTTACTATATTGGGACCTAACATCGGTGAAAAGTATACCGACACCTCCCCCGCTTAGGGAATATAGACGTAACGGTGTTTATTTGTTTTCAATCACTTCATATGTCTTTGCAGACAGAAGACCGTAAATAACTCACACATTCCGCTTTCTTGTTTGTCGTTTGACCGTGCAATTGTAGCGAGTGCGCGAATATTGCGACGGGTGTCGTGTATTTTTTGTGACGTCCCTTATTACATTGATACTTCCCATCGTCTGCAATGAGTGAGTATACATTCTACACCTTTGTCACTCCTGCTTAGGGAATATAGACGTAACACTGTTTATACTTTTTACTCAGTGATGTGAACTAGCTGTTTTATTATGCTGATATCACGGCACACCGACTAATTAAAATAACAGTTTAATTTACAAGTTTGTTACAGCTTTCAACGTAATTTGCGAATCAGGTAATATTGTTGGTAATAAGTGTGATTGCTTGATGTTACACGCGGAAATGGCTTTGAGTTTACCACCAATTCCCACTAGGGCCGCGTGGTGGAGTATATACCTATTATCTTTCACCTCGATTCGTGAGAGAAGGCTTCTGCTTAGCAGTGGGACAGTATAATCTGATTTATTATTGATGTTAAAAGATTTGTTGATTGATATTGGTTATGTTGATAGTATAATAATGCTCTCAAATTGTATGATTTTGAAATTTTAAATTATTAATGGAGTGACATACTTTTCAAGAAATAACTTCTCCTAAAAATTGAGTAAGCTTTTAAATAATCTTGTTTACGAAATACCTAATTTAAATAAAATGTACAAAATTACAGCTTCACTACGTTGAGAGAAAAATGTAATCTAAATGGTTTTTTTTTCAAAGCTGTGTTAACAAACATTAAATAAGAATTATTCATGTGGAGTGGGTGGTTTTACAAACAAATAATTCACACACCCATTAAACCCAGACCAAATTAAATATTTGTAGGTCACAAAGATTTGTCCAGTGCGGGGATCGAACTTCGGACTTCTTGATCCAGTAAACGAAGCGGCTTTAGCTCTACCACTGTACTAAGCAGTTATCGACTTTCGAAATTTATTATTTTGTCATCAGGAATATCAAACAAACAACCTAAATCAATGAATATTTAATAAAAAATATATTAACATGGCAATGTCGTATGTTTATTTACCTGTCAAACATAAAGGTTATTTCCCTTTCCCCCGACAAATCCATGAATTCTTAACAGGATCCTCATATGTAAATGGTTTTTCTCATAAAAGTGCCGACATACGAATGTAGGAGGCAAAAACATACCGAAATGAAAACTTATTATTCTAAGAAGGATTTTGTTACAGGAAGTTTTGCTCGTTTGCTTGACGGGAGGAAATCGAAATTTGTTCATTTTCGGTGCTGTATTAAAGTTTGAAGTTCTGGCAGCCTAGTAATCACCAAGAATAAGCAGCGTTTGGTACTATCAGCCTAAGATTGGTGCCGGTTTTTTGCAGTTTCATATCCAAGCATCTTCGTCCTTCGGAAGGCATGCTATTGCTTCTTGGAAGCCTATCATTGACTTGTGATGGGTACAACAGCAGGTAACTACATGCCTGCCTTCACCAATCTGCACTGGGTCTCCGTTGTGGAGTATGACCTATTCATATTCAAATTAATCTATGAGAGATCTTAGCTCAGTAGTGCATAGAGAATAAGTTATAATACACCACACGGATTAGTGGGATCAGATCCCAGTGCGGATCAGTGGGGGTTAATCAATTACAATAAAGATAGCTTAACACATACAGATTGATGTAAGCGTAACGCTATCGAGAGATTTGCCATCATTCTCATATAACAAATTTACTAAATAAAGATGAACATGACAGCAAGATTTCTCGACAACTTTACGATAACGTCGATTAGTGCTTAGCCAATTAGATATCAGAGGATATTTAATCGTATAAGACGAATTATGAGAATGGAGGAAGCTAGACAGATCTGTAAGGAAATAACCTGTTGCAATTCTGTACTCTCTCTGTTCCTACCCCGCAAGCGATTTGGCATGTTAATATAGATATACAAGGTAAAACATAAATAACGCAAGACCTGAAAGTAGTTTGTTTTAAATTAGCAACTGAGTCAATTCCAACTATTTATAAAATAAAAAAAAACAGTTACTCGTTCAGTCCGCTATATTAATAATTATTATTCAAAGCAATACGGCTATTTTAAATACATTTCTAATACATACACCTCAATATGCACAGAGTAAAAGCTTGAAATAATGGTAGAAAAGTCCTTTAAATTGGAAGATTCATTTTTGTGTTGAATTCGGAAAGCAATGATCTAATTGGGGTGTCTGAGGTCATGCGCTATATATGTTACACCTTTTATAGATAGATATATAGATCGAATCGTACGATTACATCTATATATCTAATCGTACTATTAGATAAGAGTACATATATCTATAGTTGTAATAAATAGTGACAGAGCGGTGGTCCAAAAAGGACGCAGGCCTAGAGGCAGACTATCAGCCAGATGTCGTGATGACATCGTGAATGTGGCTGGAAAATTGTTGAATAGGACCGGAACGAATGGCGTAATACAGGAGAGGCCTACACTCAGCAGTAGGTAGATACAGGCTTATTGATGACGATGATGATAATAATGGATATTAAAACTTAAAAGAAACAGGTACGAAAGATAGTATCGGTGTAAAGATGAGAAAGGGTATGCTCTGTTGGTTCGGGCATATAGAAAAAATGTCTGAAGAAAGAATGACAAAACAGATATACAATGCTAAGTGAAAGGATGCAGGTACCGGGGAAGACCTAGACTATCCACCATGACCAAACAGACAGTCTTATCTGAAGGACAAGTGAAAAGTCTCCGTAACCAGGGAGCGTGTATGAGACGAACTATACGAATGGAGGAAACCAGAAAGGTATGTAAGGACAGAACCTGTTGGAACGCTGTACTCTCTGTCTACCCCGCGAGGGATCTGGCGTGATGATATAGATAGATAGAAAAGAAATAGTCGCTGGTAGAACTGTCTGTTCACGGCACACAGGTTCTCAAGGGGTGACCTCGTTCTGAAAAACGTGTAGTGGGCAGGCCCCCCACAAGGTGAATCGATGACCTGATGAAGGACGCAGGTAAAAGCTGGATGCGTACAGTACATAGCCGGTCCTTGTGGCAAAATTTGGGGAGGCCTTAATCCTGAAGTGAACGTCTTTTGGTTGATGATAATAAAAGAAATAGGAATCAGATAAGCTCTTTAACAAATTGGGCACAACCGCTTTCAGACAAATTAAAACATAATAAAAAACAAAGTGCTCGTTCATAATAACCACCACTCATTATAAAGTCTGTTTGAGGGAAAATTAAAAACTCTGATTAACATCATAATTTACCAGTCTGTTATTTAAATTTTCCTAACTTCCTCTTAAAAAGTTTTAATTGTTTACACACGGGGAACAATAAAAATACTTCGATACAAAGGAACAGTTGTAAAGTTGTGTAAAGTTTTGTTTCCACAATAAAATACCGTCACGCCCTAAGGGTTGGGACAAAGAGCACTGTGACACCTGACATCTGTCAGGTGTCAATATTAAAATATTCTGACAGATACCAGTTGTATCTTACACGACAAAAACGGAAATTTCATTTAATCCAGTTATTTGCTGTAAAATCGAAATCACGTTACTTGTTGAAAAAGAAAGAAAGAAAAGAAAGGGTTGTATTGAAAAAAAGAAACGGTTTTATAAGATGTTTTGAATAACGTTTTAAACTTTTTCTATGTCGTTTGTTGTCGGTGAAGTGTGAGTGTACAAAGTACACTTCTGGTATTGCCGTTTGGGGAAACACTTTTTAGGACCTAATGTCGGTGAAATGTAGATGTAAAAAGTACGCCTAACGTGGGTGAAATGTGGCTATACAAAATACACCTCTGCCATAGCCGCTTGAGGAAACATATTTGGATATCTATCATCGGCGAAAGTCAGCGTATAAAGTACACCTATTGTCCTCGAAATATGGGTTATATAGTACACTTTAGGCCTAACAAACATCGTCGGCGGAATGTGGACCTACAAAATACAGGTATCGCCAGAAAAAAAAATATAAGTGTTCAAAGTACATTTAAACGGACGATTTGGCGCAGTGGTTAAAAGCTTAAGCCGCTCCGCCACTGGGTCGAATAGTTGCGGGTTTGATTCCCGCACGGGACAAATCTTTATGTGACCCACTACTATTTGTGTATGTAAATTTTCATGTTTTTCATGTTCATTTGTCAAAAAAAACAATCCTAGTGTACTTATTAAAAAAAAATCAACACCTCGCTTCAGTGTCACTAGCAAATGTTAGCTACCCATGCTCACGGCTCTGAACGTAAACGGAAGAAACCTACGTTTCTTTCTGAAACTTTATGTTTTTTCCGTTTCGTTAGAAAAAACAAAAGTTTTGTTCTGCATCAACTGTGATTTGTTTATTTCGAACGAAACATAAACAAAAAAAGATAAATTTTGAACAAAACGGGAATTTTTCAAGTTTTTTTCAACACATAAACACAAGGCTATACCATCACGCCAGATCCTTTTCGGGGTCTGATAGGAGTACAGAGTTGCAACAAGTATTTTCCTTACAGACCTCAGTGACTTCCTCCACTCTCGTAGAAAGAAATATAACCGAATCCGTTTAGCCGTTTTTGCGTGATTGAGTAACAAACATCCGAACATTTAAACATACAAACTTTTACATTTATAATATTAGTAGGATGAGGAGAACTGTAACTTGAAACTTGTTACTTTTAAGGATTCCATACCTTGAAAGGAAAAAGAGAATTCTTATAAGTTGCGTTGTTCTTCACAACTGCGTTTTATACAAGCTTTTATTTAGCTCGCAATTTTTGTTAATTAGTTAGTTGGTTTGGGTCAGTCTCGTAACCGAGGAGGACGGCGGCATGGGCCACCAAGCACCACGACGGTGTAGCGAGCGAATCCTCCAAAGGCGGGCTCTTCGGAGCACGACATGGAGGAGCACCAGCTTGGGCACAGACAAAGGAATTCCTCAACGGTCAAGCATAGGCACGAAATTTTGTATACACATTTAATATTGTTTGATCGTTTTAATTGCACTGTTACCTGGCTGCCCAAATAGACCGTGTCCTATTTCAGGGACAAGTCAAGATTCTCTATAACCGGCGAGCGTGAGACGAAATATGAGAGTGGAGGAAGCAAGAGAGATATGCAAGGTAGAACCTGTTAAAACTCTGTACTCTCTGCCTACCCACAAGGGATCTGGCGTGATGATATATATAGATAGATAGACCTCGCTGCATAAAAGCCACCTCGTTGGACTAAATAGTCGAATTTCCTTCCATAGTGTATGGTGTGGCTTGGTAAAATGAGATCTTGCTTTCGAATACATGATCGAACTAAGTGTGGTATTTTGTATTTAAATCAAATCTCAGAAACAGTCTGAATCCAAGAACCGTGCCTTGCAAGCAGAGATGGGCAAAATGTAATCAGATTAATGACTAACCATCCCCGTTTGGGCAATATAGGCGTGACGGTGTTTTAATGATTAACGATTATAATTACAAGAGTCAAGTCCAGTCTCCGTAACCGGCGAGCGTGTATGAGACGAACTATGAGAGTGGAAGAAGCCAGAGATGTATGTAAGGAGAGAACCTGTTGGAACTATGTACTCTCTGCCTACCGTGCCAGGGATCTGGCGTGATGATATAGATAGATAGATTACAATTACATTTTGTAATCTTCTACGATTCCGATTACACTTTTAATCTTGAATCAAGATTGAATATTAGAAAATGCAATTGTAATCATTATTCTGATTACATTTTGCCCATCTCTGCCTTGGTTATTATAATGAAGTCATCTACGAATAGAGTAGCCTTACAATAGGGATTTATTCCCATCCTTGCTGTAGTTTCTTTTTTATTTAAAAAATATAGCCGCATCCTAGAAATTTATTTCTATGTCATGGGTTATTTGTAACATGAAATTTACCGTACGCGGTAGAAATGCGAGCTCTGCGGAAGATGTGCGGAGTGAAGCTGACCGACCGCATTAGCAACAGCGTAGTAAGAAAGCAAGTAGGTATGAAAGATAGTATCGGTGTAAAGATGAAAAAGGGCATGCTCCATTGGTTCGGGCATATAGAAAGAATGCCAGAGGAAAGAATGACAAAACAGATATACATTGTGAAAGTGGAAGGATGCAGGTACCGGGGAAGACCTTTTTTTTTTTTTTTTTTTAACGTGGGGAAATCCTCATGGACTTACGCCAGCCTCGAGGGAAGCTGGCGGGGCATGTCGGACTCTTACCGACTAAAACCCCAGGATGACCGGCATCGACACTTCAGGGAAGGGCTCCGGGATCTCTGTTAGGAACGCACCGGTGCCCCTCCATGTCATGCTCGGAAGAGCCCGCCTTCGGGAGGGGAGCCTATGGATCCGCTCCCGCCCTGCACTGTCAAGGTACTCACGGCGGCATGGGCCACACCACGGCGCCGTCCTCCTCGGGGTCGCCCGTGAAGGACGCTTAGGGCCCCCGCCCCAGTATCCCACAACCCCAAGGGCCCCCCTGCGGATGTTGGTGCAGGGGGGGGGGGGTCCCCCGCCAGATATTGCGGTGGGGGACACAAGTTAGCCCGTATTATAAAGCCCCGGGCTACTGGGCTGGGGGGCCTGGGCGAGCTGTGCCTCCGCCCTGGCGCCGTCGCCTTCGCTGGGCGGAATCGGCTCTCTCCCGATCCCGCTCGGCCTCCTCCTTCTGGGACATCACAGTCTCACAGAAGGAGGATACGGCCCCCTACGCCGATTGCCCTGCCAACATAGCCGCTACTACTGCTGGCAGGGAGAGGTCCGGTCCGATCCGGTCGACCAGGATCCGCCGCTCGGAGGCCCACGCTGGGCACTCAACGAGCGTGTGTTCTGCAGAATCCCGGTCCCCACCACAATGGTGACATGTCGCCGTCGCCTCGCGTCCGATCTTGCTCAGATAATCACCGAAACAGCCGTGACCGGTGATTATCTGAGCAAGCCTGTAGGAGATTCGCCCACTCCTCCGCTGTTGCCAGGCTTCGAAGGACGGCAGGATGGCTTGGACGACGCGCTTGCGCGCGATGTGTTCCTGGCTGAGCCTCGCGTGCCACTCCTCCAGAGCGCGTCGTCGTTCCTGCCGTCTAATTTCGAGCGCGGGCACGCATTCGTCGCTTTGGCGGACGTCGCGAGTCCGGTCGTAGACCCTCGCGTCCATGCCCGCCAGGATGTCGAACGGCGGAAAGCGTGCCAAGAGGGTTGCCGCCTCGAAAGATACGGTCCGGTATCCTCGTGCGATGCGGATGGCCATCTTGCGCTGCAGGCTATAGATTTTGGTCCTGCAGCGCCAGACGCCCGACAGTCGGTGAGACCATACAGGCGCCCCATAGAGAGCCACCGATCGCACGACCCCCCCGTAGAGGCGGCGTACCTCCTCTGACGGCCCCCCGAGGTTGGGTAGCAGTCTATGCATGGCACCCACTACCCTTTCGACTCGGGGGACAAGACGCTCGAAATGCTCTTCGAAGCCCCAGCGACTGTCTAGGGTGAGGCCCAAATATTTTAGGTACCTCCCCACCCGGACTGGCGAATCTCCGACGCGGACCCACGAGTCGGGTGGTTCCCTGCTCCTAGGCAGTTTATGGAACCATAGCGCCTCGGTCTTATGAGACCTAGACTATCTTACCACGACGAAATAAACCGAGTCTTATCTGAAGGAAAAGTCAAGAGTCTCCGTAACCGGCGAGCGTGTATGAGACGAACTATGAGTGTGGAGGAAGCCAGAGAGTTATGTAAGGAAAGAACCTGTTGGAACTCTGTACTCTCTGCCTACCCTGCAAGGGATCTGGCGTGATGTTATAGAAGATTAGAATAGAGTAGATGAAATTCACCGATACTAAGAACCAAATAAGCATATGTGGATCGCACATTTTTCTGTTTTTTTTTGTTTGAAATTAGCAGTGATAGCGTAATGGTTAAACTATCAGACTGCAAAGTGATCGTGTGTCCAAACCTAGCCACACACCTCTGTTTTTTAGAAAGCATGCGCGTGTTAGAAAATTACTATCACTTGCTTTAAGAGTTTCTTGAAGGTGAAGATCGCCCACCCGCAGTGGGCCAGCGTGGTGGACTGTGGCCTAAAGCCTCTCAACTTTAGAGGAGGCCCGTGCCATATAGTGGGACAGTTTCTTAACATGGCTAATTTTATTTGTTAAAAAAATATGTTGATTTTTTGAAATGCATGCAAAAATGCATTTTTTGAAATGCAGATTTGAGCGTATGATGATTTTTTTAATATTGCTTTCAATCAAGCATTTTGCGGCTTATTAAAAAACAAACAACATAATCTTTTGACACAGAATCCATGTTGTGTAAATTTCACTCGTACCTGACCAGTATGCCACGTTTTATTATTGTAGTTATTAAGGAACATCGTCTCATATTTTCTGCCTTTTATGGGACCACTTTTGTTATTTTCATATAAAATTTTAAATAGTTTAAGTTATGTGTGGGTTCTGTATCAACTATTTTTGAAGTTAATATAAATGAGTAAATCTGTACTCAGTATAACTCACCCCCGCTCGGATAATGCGAGCAAATTAAAAAAAAAACCATCTCGTCTCTATTCCTAAAAGCGGTGGGCAGAAGAGTACTATGTACATCTACATTTCACCGATAATGTTTCTATCACATTTCCGATATAATAGTTTTCATTGTTCTTTTAGTTTTTTAAAAACTTAGCCCCACACTAGGATTTATTCCTGTGTCGTGGATGGGTTTTAGAAACAATTAAGTTTACAAACTGGTATTTGTGTGAAGACCGAAACAAATAATTGTGGACCACACAAAAATTTGTCTCGTGCGGGAATCAAAGCCGCGACTATTAGACACAAAGGCGGAGCGGCTTGAGCTCTTAACCACTCTGCTAAATCGTAAAATAATAGAGAATAAGCCAGATATTACACCGAGTACAATACCAGAATGGAATTTGAAGCCAGATCCTTGAGATAGCCAGCATCATACTCCTAAAACTAATGAGGCAGTCACATAGTAAAACACCTCTTTAAATACTTACGAGGGTCGCGGACCCTCACTTTTAGAACATGTGGAAATAAACCTTGGGTTTATTGGTTAATTGAAAATTTTTCGCATCCTAATAGCACACTGAAATTCAAACCCATCAGATCAGAGTCATTATACTCCACTAGGTGTAGTGGAGCATGACGAGTATGGTTATCTCATCATATGGTGTTTTACTATGTGTGTGTCGCGTTGGGTAGCACCTTTTAAATATTTTACAAGCGTTACCCTCACTTTTATAACGTGTCGACACATAACTTGGGTTTGATGGGCTCAGATCTAGTGTCAATCACTTATATGGAAGATGGAATATTTATATTTAAAAAGGATTCGTTCACTCACCCCACTCAACTTTAAAGTGCACTCTAAATAATAGAGCGCAAGATATTTTACATTTTTATGCACAAAGCAAAACATGCTTGGATTTTATGATGTGAGTAACTTTTGCAGTCGATGATTCTATCGAGTAAGTAATACGAGTCAATCTTAAAGTTTGAATTAAGATACTTGTAAATTTAAATACTGTTAAAAGATTTAAGATTTAGAAGCATTATGATAAAAAGTAGTAAATAGAATATACAGTATTGATGCTCAGCTGGTAGCGGCTGGTAACTGTAAGGGGCTAGTGTCGGGGCACATGTTTTTCAAACTGAGGGCTCAGCATGAAGACAATAAAGTTGGCGTAATGCTTTTGAAAAAGTCTGCTGTCGCTTTCATCTGTACGTAGTTAGTTTGGTATGTGAAAAGGATGGCACATCAACTCGAAAGCATCATGCTCACATAGGTTGTAGAAACCAGCAAAGTATGTCAGAGGTTAAAGCTAAAAGTTGTGGCAACCATTTACCAAAAGACGTCGAATTGGCAGACTTCCAAAAGATGGACCGATAATCTGGTGAAGATTGCGCGTAAAATCTGGATACACACCTACACGACAAGCATGGTCTTGGGAGCCATCTTTGGGGAGCGCTAAGTTCAGCAGTAGTTGTCTTCCTTATCAACGAAAGACATCCACTAGATGGCTGGTAGGTTGGTCTGGTCCATATGGTTAGTACGGTCTACCTGATATGTGCACCGAAATTCAAAGACAAGTTCATAGGCATTTTCCAGGAAAAATTATTAAAATCTTATTTGTCGTCTATCTATCTATGTATATCATCACGCCAGATCCCTAGCGGGGTAGGCAGAGAGTACAGAGTTGCAACAGGTTCTTTCCTTACATACCTCTCTGGCTTCCTCCACTCTCATAGTTCGTCTTATACACGCTCGCCGGTTACGGAGACTCTTGACTTGTACTTCAGATAAGACTCGGTCTATTTGGTCGTGGTAAGATAGTCCAAGTCTTTCCCGGTACCTACATTCTTCCACTTTCGCATTGTATATCTATTTTGTTATTCTTTCTTCTGATATTCTTTCTATACGCCTTAACCAACGGAGCATACCCTTTTTCATCTTTACAGCGATACTATCTTTCATACCTACCCGCTTGCTTACTACGTTGTTGCGATAGGGTTGGTCAGCTTTACTCCGCACATCTTCCGCAGAGCTCGCATTTCCACCGCGTTTATCCTACTTTCATTGTCCTTCTTACATACCCAGTCTACGTGCAATATATGTGCTGTCCAGGTATTAAATTATCTTTGTGCTACATTTCAGGCAAATCCACGTAGCTGGTTTTGCATGATTGACAAACATCAGAACATACAAACTTTCACATTTTGTAATATTACTAGGATTTATAGTAAATCTCTATTATGTATTATATCTGTTATCTACAAGATGATACATTTTTATCGAGCGAGGGTTCAAAGGTCACTCACAATCCATATTCAAACTCTAAAGTACATTTTAAATAATGCAACTTACTTGTAGATGCACGGTATATTTCACATTTTTATGCACGAATCTTGCTTGGGGTTTATTAGGGAGAATACATTTTATGCAGTGTTTATAAAGAATTTTAAATAACAATACTTTTACAACTATAGTCGTGTTACAAAGTTCTCGGTTCAGCATTATTACCTGATTTTACAGGCTGGTATTTAACTTGCAATGTTTGGTTGGGTCTAATTTTGCAAATTGAATTAGAACCACATCCTCTTACGGAGTGGAAATTTGACATGATGGTGCGATTCCGATGACAATACATTTTTTTGTATGCACGGCTTGATTCTACACCAAGAATTGGCTCCAGATAAAGGAACTCTTTAACGGTCAACAGCGTAGACATAAAATTTTGTACACATAATTAATTTTGATTGCCTGTTTTTAATTACATGAAAGCTTGGACTCAATTGTTTTTACTATGAATGTATTCTATTGAAAAGTTTTCAGTAGCAGGCCGATGACCAAACTAACATTGTCAGTAAAATGTTAATGATGTAAGTCAAAGTTGAACGCAGTATCTGCAATGATAGTGATATATCAAAATAAAAAAAATCTTATTGAGAGTACATTGATCTTTTGGTTCGGTTGTTGTCACTAAACAGTCTATATATCGCCTCTTTGCGAGAACAATGTTACATATCGAAAAAAGCGATTTTTTTTTTATTCGATATAAGGAACCGCCGCGATCAACTTTATTTTTTACAAAAACATGGTATTTTGTTTAAGTGGGAAACAGCGAATCTATGAGCGAAAGTGACGCTGCAACAGTAATATATTGTATTGTTGCGTTGTCCCTTTCAGACGGGTTCACTGCTTCAACAATGTGTCAAGGCGGTTGTCACTTATCATTCGAAGGGTAAGGTGCCCCTACCTTTCTGCACAAATGTGACAACACAAGGATACCACGACTTGACAGCAAAGGTATGTTTAACTTTAATGATCATATTATTGCATGCGTACGGGTGGGTGGTAACATGTCACCTTGGTTTGACGTTAAAATCGGCGTCAAGCAGGGTTGCGTGTTGTCCGCTAGACTGTTTATAGTGTATCTGGATAAAAGTCTTCAAAGACTGAATGCGATGACTGAAGGGGTAAAAATGGGTGATCTAGTGATAAACCACCTATTGTATGCAGATGACGCGGTTTTGATAGCGCCAACAGCCACTGATCTGCAAACACTTGTCACAGTTATGAGAGACGACTGCATGAACAATGGCTTACATTTGAATGTGAAGAAAACCAAAATTATGGTTTTTGAACGGGAAGAAACCAGAACGAATGCAAGGATTGTGGTTGGTAACGATGTGCTGGAGCAAGTGAATGAGTTTGTATATCTTGGATGCGCCTTCTGTAAGGATGGGAAATACACCGCTGATATAGAGAGAAGAGTGAATGCAGGTAATAGAGTGAATGGTGCGATGGGAAGGCTACTTGGGAGCCGGCACTTAAGCCAAAAGGCGCAGCTGGCCATGCATAACGGAGTGCTTGTCCCAACGCTGTTATATGGCAGTGAGAGTTGGGTATGTAAGAAGGAGAACGAAAGCAGGATAAATGCGGTCGAAATGCGGTCTCTGCGGAAGATGTGCGGAGTCACGCTGACCGACCGTATTCGCAACAGCGTAGTAAGAAAGCGAGTAGGTATGAAAGATAGTATCGGTGTAAAGGTGAGAAAGGGTATGCTCCGTTGGTTCGGGCATATAGAAAGGATGCCAGAAGAAAGAATGACAAAACAGATATACAATGCGAAAGTGGAAGGATGTAGGTGCCGGGGAAGACCTAGACTATCTTACCATGACCAAATAGACCGTATCTTAGCTGAAGGGCAAGTCAAGAGTCTCCGTAACCGGCGAGTGTGTATGAGACGAACTATGAGAGTGGAGGAAGCCAGAGAGGTATGTAAGGAAAGAACCTGTTGGAACTCTGTAGTCGCGGGGTAGGCAGAGAGCTGCCTACCCCGCGAGGGAGCTGGCGTGATGATATAGATAGATAGATCATATTATTATTATAAAGTGGTTATGTGTATTTATCTCACTCTTTCTGAAAAACATATAGCATGTGACCGTGTTACGAAAAGTGTAATAATATCTTTTGTAATATCTTAGGATGGAACATTGTTGATGATGTATGTTTGTTGTTGTTCCATTTTACCGATATTTTTATCACCTGATCTTAAGGTATATAGTATATATTAAGTTGTAAGCACTAAAATAAAATAACTATTTAGAATTATTTTTTCAGATGGGGTCACGCGCGGGCCCCAGTTTTATTAGCAACAAATAAAGTTAATGACTCTCAGCATAGTCATTTCAGTTCTCAAACGGAAATCATCATCATGAATACATATAATAAAACTAGGACCAAAAATTACTATTAAACTAAAAGCCAAATACCCAAAATACCAAATAAACATTGAAATTTTTTATTGTGTTAACTTATCGATAAAGAGGCTGTAACATTTTGTTAAAATTATTATCTGTCTGTCTGCCTCTTTATGTTTCAATCACGCAAAAACTACCAAATGGATTTTTATAAAAATTTGATATGGTTGTAAGTTATACCCTAACTTAAAACATTAAATACTTTTTATCCCGGAAAAATTAAGCAATCCTGGATTATCGCGGGATAAATCATAAAACTTTATTATTATTATTATATGTATCTTGCTAATATTAACCTTTGAAAGGCTTGCATGGGGACACGGGTCCAACACGTAGAGGCCCTTTGCGAGAAGTTAATGTTATGTAAGCCACCTGCTGAGATCACTTGCTAAAAATGAAGAAACATAACCAGCGAACTGACCCCGGCAGGTGCAAGGACTATTGTAAACTATGGAAAGAAAACAGGGGCTATGTAAATGAAGTTTGATGGACAAAAACTGGACTATTTCAAAGGGGACGGACATTATTATTGCTAGTAGCACGCTCCAATGTTACTTTGAAATGTGTGACGAATTCCTCCATGGACTCGGGTTCGTCTCCTTATGAAGAAACTCTTCAGTGGTTAATATCACGGGCCCGAAATTATCAATACACATTTGATTTAGATACTCAGACATGATATCTTGCATGAACCAATAATGCAGTCTTTCTTCGGGAGTGTCCATTGTTTCTTCGGGAGTGAACTCTTTAACAATGAATGACCCAGACACGAAAGTTTGCATCGTCTTTTGTTTAAGGAAAAAATGCAAGATTATTGCAGGATAGCTTTTATTTCTCCATACAACACAGCTGAATGGATTTTAAAGATACTTAGTATGGACATGTCTTAGGTCATTACAGGATCTGTGCCATCCCAGAAAGGTCGGTCCACCTATGTTAACTTACAAAATAAACGCGGGCGTAGCCGTGGGTAACAGCTAGTCAATGAATCCAGCATCAAAAGTGAGAAAGTTGAAAGTTCCCGTATTCCTGTAGTTGCAGTAGATAAGAATTTTTATTTGTTATTGATATTTGTTGGTTTGAAATCTGTATGGATTTGTCATGACAATAATTTAGTTATGACTTTTTAGACCGATAATGGTCAAAAATAGGTTGTTTTTTCGATGCTGTTTCTTGTTGTTATATTTATGTTGATTCATTTGAAATTTTATAGGTAAAGAAAATGCAGAATCCAAAAAGTCGTTTTCGTTGTGAATCCACAAGCAGTATCGGTAGTTCATCGAGTAATAGTACAAGTAGCAATAGTAGTAGTACTAGCAGTAACTCAACGAGAGAAGGCCCATCTTTCTACGAAGGTACGAGATTTAATAAAATTTAGACAATTAATTTGACCTATTATCTAATATTGTGAATTATTCCATAACATGTTAGGGAATACCATAACATTTTTTCTAGATAGTGATGATCCCGTTAAAGATCCCAACTTTCGACTTATGGAACCAACACCTATACAAAGTCTCTCAAAATCTGAGGATGAAAATGTCTATTCTAGCAACAATATCTCGAATGACCAAAATTTTATAAATTCTGTACACCTGTTTATACGCTTACACAAAATGAAACCGTATGAAATTGAAACCACGTACCCCAAAAAAAAGGAAAAATGAGACCAATAAGAGAATCTAACTGGAAGAAAAATATTGCAAAGCGATTAAAAAACTGGGGAAAATCATACAATATATCAAAACTAATAAAACTATACAATTGTACATTTAAATGCCGATCTTTAATTCAATTTAAATTAAAAAGATCAAAGACTACAACTTTTAAAAGAATATTGGGATTTAAGAAATATTGAAAAAAAAATGATCTTTTGTAGCAAATAGTGTTCAACCAGTAGTCCCAACATATAAGTTATTATAATATTTGAGAATAAAACAAACATAATATCATCTACAACGTGACAATCTCATTTGTTACCTCATTCTTTTTATATATTTTCAGAATAAATGTAACATACTTTTATTTTTTTTTAATAATTGCTATTTAGTCCCAAAACCTAAAAACAATTTTTTATTTTATTTTTATTTTTATTTTTATTACAAAAACCACAGCTCTTGAACATAATTGGAGATGTGAACATAAGTATAATACCTTACAGCCAATTATGGTTTTACAATTTACACTATATTAAGACACAGTCTATTTTAATAGTAATTAATGATTGAAAACTAATTGCCGTACCTATAAATTATATGCCGTGCGTGTGTGTGTGTGTGTGAGTGTATGTATGTGTATGTGGGTGTGTGTATGCGTCTTAGTATTTGTGTACATAAATATACATGTGTACCCAATAAAAACAAATTGCATTATAATTACTATAAACATATTATTTAAATTACTATCAATGTTAATAAATACTAAAGCAGTGACGTCAGTTGTTTTTTAAAGATTGCTTTTGAGGTGTTAAATATATCTACCGAAGAAAATTTATTGTTATATGTTCTACGAATGCGGCAAGCGACAGAATTATGTGCATAGTTGGTTGTGCTGGCTGGAACATCAAATAAAGTGGTGTGTCTGGTCCGGTAGGAAGGTGCCCTAAACTGCATTACAAGATTATTTAAAGGAAGGCAATCTATGGCATTGTTACATATATTGTGAAGAAATAGCATATCAGAAATAGTGCGTCTCTCTTCCAAGGTTAGGATGCAATGAGACTTACAGGCTTCGGAATAATCAGGAAAGCTTTTTTGAGTACGATAGTTTAAGTGTTTAATAAATTTAGATTGGATGTTTTCAATTTCCTGTTTGTAAATAACGTAATGTGGATTCCAAACACAGCTGCAATATTCTAAGACACTTCTAACGTAAGAGTAGTAAAGAATTTTGAGGCACAACATATCAGTAAAGGGTTGACAGGTACGTATAATGAAGCCTAAATTTGTATATGCCTTATTAACAATAAAAGAGACATGTTCAGAAAACAAGAGTTTCGGGTCTAATACAACTCCAAGATCTTTTACAATACAGTCGCGGCTGATAGTAATACTGCTAAAGCTATAGTTGAAAAGAACAGGTTTCTTTTTGCGGGTAAAGGTTATCGTTGTGCATTTACTGATATTTAGACTGATGTGGTTATCTGCATAATAAATTGCGAGTCTATTAAGATCTTCTTGCATTTTTGTGCAATCATCTTCGTTTTTGATATTCATATAAATTTTTGTGTCATCCGCATACATTAGAAACTTTGCATTTTTAATATGACTACCAATATCGTATACATACGCTGCGTACAGCAGTGGGGCCAGCACGGAGCCTTGTGGCACGCCAGAAGAAACTTTGATGATATCTGATTTAGCACCACCAACAACAACAGCTTGGGATCTATTTCTTAAATAAGACTCCAATGGAGGATATTTTTGTATTTTTAGAAAGGGTATTAGTTAATTTACGTTATTAATTTAAATACAACATAAAAAGATGTTCACGAACTAGTTATTTTATTTTTTAAGTTTAAAAGTTGATTCCTGAATAAATGCATTTTCCGAGATAACACAGTATTCTCGCAAAGAGGCGATATATCAAGCCATATCCCTTACAGGGTAGGCAGAGAGTACAGAGGTTCTTTCCTTACATACCTCTCTGTCTTCCTCCACTCTCATAGACTCACTCTCATACATGTTCGCCGGTCACTAAGACTCTTGACTTGTTCTTCAGATAAGACACAATATCAATTTCTAAAATGTAGAATATTTTTTCAATTCAAATTTTAGTTTTTAACGTGGAACATTCTGGAACTGCTTTTAATTAACACATCCAATAATCAACCAAAATATGTTTCAGGATAAACGAAAAGGCTTCCTAAGAATATGCGTGTACTTTTAAGGAAGTTCTGAATAAAGATAGTATAAGCAAACTATAGAAGACTTACAGAATATCGGGTAAAAAAAATATTATCCTATAGGCACCACTTATAGAAGTTCAGAAAAAAAAACCTATTGACCTCCACGCTTATAGTCTCTAAGTGGAGATAATTAAGGTGACTTGTGGGCACACCCACATATTGCAGACGATTTTAGATATCAATGTTGTAGGAGTAAGCCTATAGCTATTACACCAGACTCACTTCTAGACTCAGACCAAGAATCATTCGATTCAAAAACTTTAGTCCAACGTTTTGGCTAATATAAAATTCCAACTTAGGAGTGCCTGATTGCCAGCTACACAACGCTCCACTAGGAAATATCCTTCGAGCGGAATATGTCTAGAAAAATTGAACAGTGATGTCCAAAGTGTACGCCCAAAACATTATCATCTCTACCTATACTTGTCCACTGCTGAACAAAGGCCTCCCCGATCGCATTCCAGCATATCCGGTCCGACCAAAGATGAGAAGAACGAAGAAAAACCATATACTGACAATATCCATTACAACTTTTCCAAGTACCTACAGCTCTCAATTAACAAAAATAAACGAAATTTTTACAAATATGAAAGACGTGCATCAGAAACACGTGCCAAAATATGTTTTCTATCCTTATGAGATGCACACGACATAGAGGTATACGTTTAAACATAAAGAAAAGTTCGTCCCTCTGTGAAGCTTATTTCTAAATTTTCCGGATGGTGTACGCTACACGAAGTTTATAACTTGCGCTTGGGTGTTAAACGCCTCTAAACTTCCTTCGACCATTAGCTCTAATTGGTCCAAACCCTTTATAATGACTTTCTAAAAAAAGAACTTCAATGAACTCTGATTTGTGCGGTTAGCATTGATTTGATTTTTTACAGCAAATAACAGTAGATTTTGTGGTAATTTAGTCATTTGAGAACATGTCAAAGTTTAGCTTTATCTCTCTATCTATATAATCATACCAGATCCCTTACCGAGTTAAGCAGATAGTACAGAGTTCCAAGAGGTTTTTTCCTTACAGATGTAGCTTTTCCCTACTCTCATAGTCCGTCCCATACATGTTCGCCGGTTACGGAGACTCTTAACTTGCCCTTCAGATAAGACATGGTCTTTCTGGTCATGGCAAGATATTCTAGGTCTTCCACGGTACCTACATCCTTCCATATTTCCATTCTATATGATTCTTTCTTCCGACATTCTTTCTATAGGCCTGAACCACCGGAGCATACCATTTCTCATTTTTACTTTATCTTTTCAAAGTCAAAACATTATACTGACTTATCAAAAACTATTATATGACAATGCTTATATGCCCAGCGGGAATTGGCAGACGTGTGCTGTAATACCCTTAACCCACATATCCCCGGCAATTTAAGGTTGTTATATGTAAAAGGGGCAACCTTTTGCCATTCTACTGGGCACAATTCCAGACTCCGCATTACTTCTAAGTATTTTTATACAGAAAACTCCAACAAGACTCTGTCCGACCTGGGATCCAAAACTTAAACTTCGTAATCGATAACTGCCTAGACTTTCAGAGAAGTTAACTATAGCCATCTTCATTTAACTATTACTAAGTCATTTCTTATACTCTTTACAGATCCGTCACCGAGCATCCTTTGTGCTCGGTCGTCTCTATCCGCTAATCTGCAAGCGGAGTAAAATGCCCCTTAGAAATAAGGTGACACTTTACAAAACTTGCGTACGACCCATCATGACTTATGCGTGTGTGGTGTTCAGGCACTCGGCCCCCTCTCACATTGATAAACTCCAAGCGGTTCAAAACCGCTTCCTCGGTTTAAACCGCTTTTTACGGAATGTCGACCTCCACTCCGATCTCGGTCTCGAGCCTATTCGCGCCTATATTAAAAAGGCGACAACTCGACACTTCGCGAACGCCTCTACCCATGCGATACACACCACCACCACCGCCGGCCGCGACATGTTCTCACTGATCCCCCCGATGCTTTGTCATCCCTTCTTCCCGCTCCGAATACGGGCGACGACGACGACGAAGTCGTAGATCCCCTCCCCTAGCCAGCGGTTGACCGGTGCACTTAGTAGTGCACCCCCTCACTCCGCAGTGACTGTCCCAACCGAAGCCGCCTCTTCAAGGCGCCCTCGAGTTTGTCGCCTCTTGCCCTTCTGGCTGGAGCGTAGTGGTTGCACGCTCGCCCTTAAGTCTGGTGAAGCTGTAAAGGCCTCGCGGCCAACAGCGTATATCACTCACACGAACATACACACACACACTCTACAGAACAGCACTGAAAGACCTAAAAACTGTACGGGCTCTCAATCATATAGCCTAAAAACGCAGTTTTCAACCAATTCATCTCCCACATACACCCACAAATCAAACTATCCAAGCTTACTATTTCACTGCAGATTATTCGAAGTTTATGTTGGTAAAAATAACAAATATGTTTTGGAACCAGAGCTGGTGAATAGTAAATCAAACGGCAATTTGTGGATGACAATATATCATTGAACCATTCTCACTATCCATCATACATGTCACAGAGTGCATTCGCAACAGGTAGTTCAGAAACGTGTATAAGATATGACTTTACTCTTAGCCTTGTTATGTCAAAGTTGTTACTAAATAGCTTGTGAAATAATAAATATTATTAAAGCATTTCTTATACTCTTCAGGGGCAGAAAGATTCTAGAGTGGAGACCACGTATTGGCAAGCGCAGCGTAGGACGACCGCCTGCCAGATGGACCGACGATCTTGTGAAAATCGCAGGAAATCGTTGGATGCAGGTGGCATCGGACCGGTTACGCTGGAAAGCGATTGGGGAGGCCTATGTTCAGCAGTGGACAAGTATAGGCTGAAATGATGATGATGATGATTAAAGCATTGTTATTACTTCCATAATGACAAAGACACAAGCATTGAGAGCCCGTTTATTGGTCATTAAGTAAGCTTAACGCTATTAAGCCAAGTTTTGATGCTTAATGTTTCATAAATTTCAACAGCAGGTGGCCAAAAACCTGCCTCCACCATTATGCACTCGGTCCGAGTGGTAGAACATTCACCCAAAGTTCCTTACCTCAATGGGTAGACCGATGAGGTGGATTAGTATAGGCATATATTTAAAGCAGTATATTCTCTAACATTTCCACTACTTCCCTCAACCTAGCTTCTATGAAATATTATCCTTAACCGGTCGAGTCGAACAATTTTGGGCAAGATTGCCGAAGTTGTCAAACAGGGTCTATGACTTGGCAGTTGAGTGCTTACTCAGTACGAATTCGTTACTTTCACACCATCACATTTGACGGGATTGACGGGATTATTACGTTTGCCATAAATTGAGTCACACACATTACAGAGCCTTGTGGATGGCTCTCACGAAATCCTGAACTCGAATCTTAGATCATAGGAAGAAAAAAAAACAGGAGTAGTCTAGAATAATGTCTCGTAAAATGGAAATAGGCTAGACCAAGAAGGTGTAGATGTACACAACACGCCTTTGAAATTAATTAACGTAGTGATTTTATTCCCTGCAATCAATCATCAATCATTGCTATTCATAATTATTATTATCACATAAATTATAGTGATTTATAACCAAATTGACTACAATAATTTACTTCTGATGGCTTTGAATGTATGAAATTATAGCACTATAAATGTGTTCTAAAGGGTTTGTGGGTAACAGCAATGATGCTTAAACGTTTTGTGTGTACATATGAAAATTTATGATTATGATTGACGTGATTATTAGTGAATCTGGTTATAGTATATAAAGGGCTTCGGTATTTTTTTGAAATTTAAAAATGTATTAGATCCCGCCAATGTTATAGATATTAAAATCTTAAACTGAAAAGTTAGGTGACGACGTTGATACTAATGTTTCCTAGTCGACCAATTTTAAATCAAAATAGTAATCCTCATCTATATCAGGTAGGCGTGTATGAGACAAATTGTGAGAGAGGAGAAAGCGACAGAAGTTTGTAAGGAATTCTGTACTCCCTGTCTACTTTGCAAGGGATCTAGCGTAAATCAAAAGCCTTCTATGATTATAAACCTTACAATAATAGCCAGGTCACAGCAAATATAATAAATGTATAAAAACACGGCTATTAGGCTGCCACAAATGCGGTCATAGCTAACTTATAACTACCTATCTTATTAAGCAATCCTGTTAAAGATGAGTAAAGCTAAGAAACCATTGAAATTCAGCACAGACATCATCATCAGCTAAAAAACGACCAGTGCAGGACTAAGCACTATTTCAAATGCCAAGTGCTATTAGCACCCATTCAGTTTTTAGCTGCGACCTTCACCAAGTCATCGGTCCATCTTGACAACAACTTAAACCGATGGGTTCGAGCATTTATCTATGTCTATCTTGCTTTTCTTTATGCCAAAGACCAGCCTGCCTATTAATGGCTACTCAATTTGATGCTTTAGTCTGACTTTCTAGTGCATATCGTCGGCGACCCATGAAAACCTCGATTTAACCAAATTCGTTTTTTATATAGTTAGATAAGTTCATATCGTATAACTTGAACGCACCCAAATTCAGTTCATAAGACCATCTACGACTGACGTAAATCGTGAATCTATCTATGAAGTTTTCCATTGTAAACCGACTTTAACAAGGAAGAGGTTCTATGTTCATCTGTATGTATGCTTTTTTATGTATGTTCACCGATATTTCCGTCAATTGTAGACCGATTTTGATCATCCTTTTTGCATTGGGTTTAGTATAGCTCTAACGTGGTCCCATTTTAATTTCATAGGTTTTAGGCCATGGACTTTGAAGATATACCAGGAAACTCTTTAACGACAAACAATACGAATGTGAAGATTGAGATATTATGCGTATTACGTGCACCCTATAGGTGCCCTACTATAAAATTAAGCAAAATTTAACCGACTTCAAAAAGAAGGAGGTTCGTAATTCGTCTGTGTTTTATAATAACTTCTTTGGTGATAAACCAATTTTGATGATTCTTTCTGCATTGGGTTCAATATAGTTCCGAGGTGGTCTTATTTTCATTAAATTGGTAGTGGACCTTGGACTTTGTAGATACACTAGGGAACTCCTTAACGACCAACAATACAGATTTGTAGATTGAGATATTATGGGTATTACGTCAATCCTATAGGTACCCTACGATAGAACTAAGCAGAATATTAACCGAACTTAAAAAAAGGAGGAGGTTCATAATTCGTTTGTGCTTTTTATGACTTCTTTGCTAATAAGCCGATTTTGATGATTCTTTTTGCATTGGGTGAACCCAATTTTTGAATTGGGTTAGCCCAATCGGGTATAGCTCCAGGGTAGTTCCATTTAAATTTTATCGGTATTGGACCATGGACTTTAAAGATACACCACGGGACTCCTTGACCGCAAATAGCACGAATGTGTAAAATCAGTTACTATGAGCATTATATCAATCCTGTAAGTACCTTACCGTAGAACTAAGTACAAGACTAAAATAAAGGTGTATAAATACACATAATTAATTTACTGCTCACTTTAAATTGTAAAAAAAAATACTTTTTAAGAAAAGGGAAACCGACTTCAAACAGCAGAAAAAAAATATTTGTTTTTTTTTGCGTAAAGCTGACTTCAAGCTTTCCTTTTTTTTTAAGTTTTTTATCGAATGAGAATCTCAACAAGAGTGTTGGGGTGTGCGTTTTATTTGAGCCACTTACGAGGTCTTCACTCGTCGCCGACGATATATAGCGTTACTTAACTCCATTCCATCTAAAATTACCCTAAACGCACCAAACTTGATTTCACCATCAACGCCGAGTTCATTAGTAAGCCATTCTTATCATTTGGCCTGTAATTTTAGTTATTTATTGCTCTGCTCGGTTGGAGATCCAACTCGATAATGTCGTCTAAGTTATTTAATGCTTTTGCGGCTAATATTACATTAGGCTGTTATAGCTGTGGATCATTTACGTAATTACGATGTTTATCGGTTTTCTTGGTGTTTTTGCTATTAATTCAGGGTGCCCTGGTAATTGAGCTATGAATAATAATGATCGGCAGGGTGCTAACCGCGATTTCTTCAGCACTGCTGTGTTAATATTATTTTGCTGTATGTAAGAGGCATGGGCATATAGCGTATATCACTCCATCTCTTTCTCACAGAATATATCTATCTATATCATTAAGCCCCTTGCGGGATAGGCAGAGAATACGAATCCAACAGGTTCTTCCGTTAGAGATCCTACAAGCAAGCTATTCCTATTCAGCCTAGAAACTCGCGGTAGTAAGCATATGTTCATGGAACTGGCTAATATGAGAATATACCGGATACTAATTTAGACGTCTTTTATACAAAGAATATGCATATCATTAACTTCAAACAATAACTAGAGCAAATTGCATTAAAGGAAAATGTCAAGATTTTTTCGGTGCGGAAATTTTCTATCTATCTATATCATCACGCCAGATCCCTTACGGGGTAGGCAGAGAGTACAGAGTTCCAACAGGCTCTTTTCTTACATACCTCTCTGGCTTCCTCTACTATCATAGTTCGTCTCATACACGCTCGCCGGTTACGGAGACTCCTGACTTGTCCTTCAGATAAGACCCGGTCTATTTGGTCACGGTAAGATAGTCTAGGTCTTCCCCGGTACCTACATTCTTCCACTTTCGCATTGTATATCAGTTTTGTCATTCTTTCTTCGGACATTCCCATATGCCCGAACTAACGGAGCATACCCTTTCTGATCTTTACACCTATATTCTCTTTCATACCTATTTGCTTTCTTACTTCGCTGTTGCGAATACGGTCGGTCAGCTTCACTCCGCACATCTTCCGCAGAGCTCGCATTTCCACCGCATTTATCCTACTTTCATTCTCCTTCTTACATACCCAGCTCTTGCTGCCATATAACAGGTTGGGACAAGCACTTCATTATGTATGGCCAGCTGCGCCTTTCGGCTTAAGGGCCGGCTCCCAAGTAGCTTTCCCATCGCGCCATTCACTCTGTTCCCTGCACTCACTCTTCTATCTATGTCAGCGGTGTATTGTCCATCCTTACTGAATGCGCATCCAAGATATACAAACTCATTCACTTGCTCCAGCACATCGTTCCCAACCACAATTCTTGCATTCGTTCTGGTTTCTTCCCGTTAAAAACCATAATTTTGGTTTTCTTCACATTCAAATGTAAGCCATTTTTTTGCCGGAAATTTTCTTTTTGATTACTGGTTTTTGAAATTTCCTTTTAATTAACTGGTCAGCATATTATTGTTTTAAGGTTTCACCGATCAAGGGGGTGAGCAACTTTTACATCCTAGTTAGATAGAAGATATCAACATATTATTTTTCTCAACTCACCATAGAAATGGGGTCGATGACTTCTTACTTGGCAAGTAACCGCAATTTGCTCGGCGATTATGTCAAGTATAGTAAAGCTAACTCTTTTGTATTATACAAAGAATATTAATCCCATAATTTTGGCCTTCGTAATTAGACGCGTACATACTTTTCTCATCATTACTGGGTATTGACACTAGATTTTGGTGGTCACCTAATAATTTTCGTACCAGGCTTTAGGTATAATAAGATGTTATAGACCTTTTGTAAAATATATATGTTAGCTACTAAAATTACCTGACATACAGCTCATAACTTAAACTGATGGATCTAGAAATATCAAATTTTACATTAAAGTTTCTTATAATATGATAAAGGTGAGTGTACAGATATACAATGCGAAAGTGGAAGGATGTAGGTGCCGGGGAAGACCTAGACTATCTTACCATGACCAAATAGACCGTGTCTTATCTGAAGGGCAAGTCAAGAGTCTCCGTAACCGGCGAGTGTGTATGAGACGAACTATGAGAGTGGAGGAAGCCAGAGAGGTATGTAAGGAAAGAACCTGTTGGAGCTCTGTACTCTCTGCCTACCCCGCGAGGGAGCTGGCGTGATGATATAGATAGATAGATAGATAGATAAAGGTGAGTGTGAGTGTGATTTTTGAAAATTCTTCCCTTAGGGAGGTTAAGTACGGAATCAAAATTAACCATGGGACATGCCATCAGGCATATGAATAGTACGTTTTTAAAATTGGTAAGGGGATATCTATTAATTTTTTTAACCTATAATATATTCTAATACTGGGCAAAGGTTTCCCCCTCTTTCCTCTAACGATCTCTATCCACTGTCAATGATGGCAATTCTGTTCGATACGTGTCAAGGTCATCATGCCACTGCTTTGTAGGCATCCACCTATTTGTGTCCCCTAGTTTAGAAAACCAGCCCGTCTGTATAAAAATAAAAAAATAAATTTCTGAACACAAAACACCTTAAATAATTATGTTTTTTATCACTGCCAAGTGTTTCTTGTAATTCTTTACACAATAATATGATAAAAAAAGAATATCGAGGGAGGATTGAATGAAAAAAGGCAAGTCCGCTGATTTTTTGCCGGATCTTTTCAGTGGAGGCTATATTTTGATCCGATGGTAAATTAGTAGAAAGATTTGATTAAAAAAAATACAATTTATAAGCAAAGGGTGTATGACGAAATGGGAGATGATTTAAGTTTCAAGATTGTGTATTTTAAATTTATGTAATAATATATGATTGTTTGTAGTCAGTATAAAAATGTGTACAGATATGCATATATAATTGATGTAAGCACTAGAAATTTATTGTTCCAAAATGTCATTTATAATGTTTGTTTATGTTTTTGATGTGCTTAATAAAAATAAATAAATAAAGTTTGAGTTAAGCAGTTTTGCTACGTCGAACGGTCAGAAACATTCCATTACATAGTTAATATTAAACCTGTGTTCACAGTGACTTTAACGCGTCTTCTTAAAGCCATTGTAAACAGTAGTTCATTTAGAAAATATCAATATATTAATACGATACATACATTTATATATCATAGTTTCCTCCAGAGCTCATATTCGCTTTGACCAATTCAATACTTAACGCAGCGCGTTACGATACTTCGTGTAATGACCTTTTAATATAACTCCAGTGGCATACAATACTATAATACGAACAATTCATAAAGTTATAGTATCGCTGGGCGTTTGTTCATAGCAAATAAGGCCCCAGAACGCTTTGCACAAAGACATTGCCGATAGCTTGACGCTAGCGATTAATCGTGCTGACACGTTCATGCTTATTTATTAAATGTGCAGTGTGATAAGGATGGAATATCAACTCGATATTGTCACGCTAACGTCAACCTCTTCGTGTTAAGCTCTCTGAACGCCTTCAAGAAATGACAGTACCTAAACTAATAAGCTATCTATATGATAATTTCTCTTTTAGGGCAGGATATTAAGGATTAGATCGAGTTTTTTTATTAAACACGGTGGAAAATAATCTGATTTAACGTAATAACACATTGAATTGAGTTACTTCTTGTTACGAAGTTGATAAAGTTCAATTTCGTTTAGTTATCTTTATGCAAATTGATTTTAATCAATCCGTTTGAGGTGCGCGGATCCATTATGTATTGATTGAATAAAATTGTATCGTTTTTAAAATTATTTTTTTAAGTATCAGTTGTGGATTTCAGATTCGTTTTAAGTTCTTTACTGGATAAGTCAGCTTATGTAGTCCCATTGAAAGAAAGAAAGATGGTCAAAAAATATATGAACAGTTACAAAAAATAAAATCGGAGACAGAAAAATAAGCTGCTACTGCTATTTGTGACGTTTGCACGGCTGAACAAAGGTCTTCTCTCACAAATCGAGAGAGATTGGGTCATACTTACGGAGTACCGTATAAATGGTCATACTCTTCCACACGGACTCAGTGCGGACTGGTAAAGGCAGGTCTGTAGCCGGCTGGGGTCTTCGGGGTTGCGGACGCAAGGGGCGGGGGCCCTGAGCGTCCTTCACGAGCAACCCCGAGGAGGACGGTGGCGTGGTGTTGCCCACGTCGCCGTGAGCACCGCGTCGGTGCGGGAGGGAGCATGTCATCAAGTCTCCCTTCGATGGCGGACTCTTCAGAGCGAGGCACAGGGGGGTACCGGTGCGTTCCATACGGAGATCCTGATCCGACACGCCCTGCGAGCTTCTCCCGAGGCTCGCGGAAGTCCTATGCAGGATTTTCGCCAGGTAAAAAAAAAGGTTTGTGACCGACCACCTGCTGTTGGAACTTATCAAGTCGCTTAAAAGGCTTTCAACGTGGCTTAACGATTACCATATTAAGTGGTTACCGGGACCAACGGCTTAACATGTCTTTCGAAGCACGGCGATAAGTTGAAAAGCTTTTAAGGTCTCGTTATAAAACCGCCGCAATGCTACGGGAGCGCGACCGAGGCGCGGCTTGAAAAGTTGTAATGTACTAAAAAGTATGGGAGTCGCGATACAGCGCAGTCCCGCTCGGCGCGATGGCAAACGTCACAACAGAACGTAGTCGAGCGTTTGCGTGGCGCTCCCGTCACGTTTCGTCGGCTTTTTGACGTAACCTTTCGGTGACTTTACAAGTTCCAATTGCAGGCGAAGACAAACCTGCGTCTACCAATGGGTCTGCGTTTATAAATTTCCAATTTTAATAGAGACGAGTTACTATGAGAGTCGAGGAAGCCAAAGGTTTGTGAGGAAAGAACCCGTTAAAATTCTGTACTCTCTCCCTGCAAGGAATCTGCCGTAATCATATACCATTAGCCTCGATCTGAGACAGTCGAGTAAAAATACAGGCTGAAAAGAAATTCCATTTTAAATCTCTCCTGCATCGCACATGTATTGAACGGTCTTGGACAAGGCGGACACTACACAGATTGAAGTAGATGTAGGTAATAGCTGTTTGGATACTGACAGTATTTTTTATTGCTGTTGCTTCTGGGGCCAATCATGTATGGGCGCAGAACAATGTCCTTTTTTGGCGAACGGCAATTCCGCGCCTGCATGCATGCATGCTATGACTGTATATCATATGTAAAGTCAACACGGACGAAGTTGCGGTCAGAAACTAGTTTGATATAAAACTTTAGTTTCTTTTCAAATGAATTCCGTTCTACAACTTCAAGCCTATTTTCCCCTAGCGGGGTTGGCAGAGGTGTACTGAGTACACCCACTTTTTGCTAACGATGTAACGTCCCATGTTATAGGGGGAAAGCCTATTGCCATGTATTTGGCACAATTCCAGACTCCGGACTCATACTGGGAAATTTTCGTTAGAAAAACTACACTTGTCCAACCTAAGACTTGATCACAAAGCGATTCCCTTCGCCACTAGACCAACGAGGTAGTCAAAGAACAGTGAATTCTGTTCTGTTCCTTTATAATTGTTTTATACTACCGGTTAAGTTAAGGGACTGAGCAAAATCAAAAAGTAGACCAATCAAAAGTAAAAAGTAAGTCTATGTATGATTTTCACCATGTCTGAGTAAACCTATCCGACAGTTGAACCTGCCAGTTTTCATTGCCGAGTATAACTAATCGACAAGTTTACTTAGTTTATCAGCACCTTACTTGAGGGTGGTGACGGCAGCCCTAAGTATCAATAAACAAAGATAAAAGTAATACTAAAAGTGTAGCTCTATTGAATTTTGAAAACTAGATCTACGCCCTTATCGTCGCTTATCCTCGCTGCGGGAATCTGTTTCAGATTTTAAATCCATCGTTAAAAAGAGATTTAGATCATCAGTGTGCTAAGTTACGTTTTAAATCGTAGATTTCCATGGGAAAGATGAAAGGTGGGATGGAATGAAAGAATGACTAAACAGATATACAATGTGAAAGTGGAAGGATGCAGGTACCGGAGAAGACCTAGACTACCTTACCACGACCAAATAAACCGAGTCTTATCTGAAGGAAAAGTCAAGAGTCTCCGTAACCGGCGAGCGTGTATGAGACGAACTATGAGAGTGGAGGAAGCCAGAGAGGTGTGTAAGGAAAGAACCTGTTGGAACTCTGTACTCTCTGCCTACCCCGCAAGGGATGTGGCGTGATGATATAGATAGATAGATTTTCATGGGAATGATATATTGATATTCATGAATTTTGTTCGTTTTTGATATTTGTAATTAAAATTGAAGTGAAACAAGATATAGGTAGGGCTCAAATAGTAGAACGGTAACTTTTTAATCAGGAAGCCAGTGTCCAAACCTTGGCCGTATACGATTTTACAAAATTCTGTGTATGATTGGCATGTTTTCAACGTGTCCAACGAATAAAGTCCTATAATTAAGTAATATTAATAACCTTATCGACGGGCGCGAAACTTGCAAATGCCATTAATATTGTTTGGCATATGTAAGTGTAACTTTGTCCTATGAGATCGTCGTTTTATCGATGGATAGAATGTAATTAACCTCGGAAGTCGGAGAGAATTTGACATGTTTTATCATAGTGTTCTAGGCACATTGATAAAACTAGTTAATGCTTAATTCCTGAATTATGGCCGTAGGCTGTCACTGCTGTATTAATATTGTTGGTAATAAGTATGATTGCTTGATGTTACACGCGGAAATGGCTTCGAGTTTACCACCAATTCCCACTAGGGCCGCGTGGTGGAGTATATACCTATTATCTTTCACCTTGATTCGTGATACAAGACTTCTGCTTAGCAGTGGGACAGTATAATCTGATTTATGTTAAAGTTATTTGATGTTAAGAGATTTGTTGGTTAATATTGGTTATGTTGATAAATATAGCAAATAGTATTATTATGCTCTCAAATCGTATGATATTTTGAAATTTTAAATTATTAATGGAATGACATATTTTCCAAGAAATTACTTCTCCTAAAAATTGAGAACGTTTTTAAATAATCGTATTGGCGAAATACCCAATTTAAATAAAATGACGAACAAAATTACAGCTTCTCTATGTTGAAAGTAAAATTTGATCTAAGTTTTTTTTTAACGTTGTATTAATAAACATTAACCAACAACATGTATTGTGGGTGGTTTTACAAACAAATATTCTACATACCCAAACACCCAGACCGAAACAAATATTTGTAGGTCACATAAAAAAAAATTCCGTGGGCGGTCGATCTTGCGACTTCTAGATCCAGTAGACGAAGCGGCTTCAGCTCTACCACTGTACTAAGCAGTTATCAACTTTCGAAATTTATTATTTTTGCTATCACGAATATCAAACAAACAACCTTAATCAATGAATATCTAATAAACATTTTTATTAACATGGCAATGTCGTATGTTTATTTACCTGCCAAACAGGTTATTTCCCTTTCCCCGACGAATCCATGAATTTTTAACAGGATCCTCATATGTAAATGGTTTTTCTCATAAAATACGAGTGCTGAAATACGAATGTCGGAGGCAAAAAACATACAGAAATTAAAACTTATTATTCTGAGAAGAATTTTGTTACAGGAAGTTTTGCTCGTTTTCTTGACGCGAGGAAATCGTAATTTGTACATTTTTGGTGCCGTATAAGGTCCGAAGTTCTGTAGCCTAGCGTAGCGGGGATATTCTAAGTAATCACCAAGAATAAGCAGCGTTTGGTCCTGTCAGTCTAAAATTGGTGGACGTTTTTTGCGTTTTCATATCCAAGCGTCTTCGTCCTTTAGAAGGCATGCTAAGGAATATTGGAAGCCTATCATTGACTTGATATATTCCAACAACAGGAACCACAAGCCTGCCTTTACCAATCGGCACTGGGTCTTCGTTGTGGAGCATGACCTATTCACATTCAACTTGATTTATGAGAGATCTTAGGGCAGTAGTGCAGAAAGAATAAATTATAATACACCACACGGACCCAGTGCAGATCAGTGAAGGTTTAACAATACAATACAGATAGCTTAACACATACAGATTGATGTTAGCGTAACGCTATCGAGTTGATCTGCCATGCTTCTCATACAACAAACTTACTAAATAAAGATAAACATGACAGCAAGATTTCTCGACAACTTTACGATAACGTCGATTAGTGCTTAGCCGATTAGATATCAGAGGATATTTAATCGTATAAGACGAATTATGAGAATGGAGGAAGCTAGACAGAACTGTAAGGAAATAACCTGTTGCAATTCTGTACTCTCGTGTGTGTGAGTGAGTGATGTACGCTGTTGGCCGCGAGGCCTTTACAGCTTCACCGGACTTAAGGGCGAGCGTGCAACCACTACGCTCGCACTACGCGTGCAACCGCTACCTAGCCAGAAGGGCAAGGGGTGACATACTCGAGGGCGCCTGGGTTGGGACAGTCGCTGTAGGGGGACGGGGTGCACTACTAAGTGCACCGGTCAACCGCCGGCTATGGGAGGGGATCTACGACTACGTCGTCGTCACCCGTATTCTGAGCGGAAAGAATGAATGACAAATCTGTTCCTACCTCGCAAGGGATTTGGCATGTTAAGATAGATATACAAGGCGAAACATAAATAACGCAAGACCTGAAAGTAGTTTGTTCTAAATCGGCAACTGGATCGATTCAAACTATTTTTAGAGTATGTTACATCTTTTTCAAGTCGGAAAGCAATAATCTAATTGGGGTGTCTGAGGTCATGCATTCTGTACACCTTGTATAGATAGATAGATATGCAGATCTAATGAACGATTAGATACATGTATCTATTTTATCCCGCAGGGTGACTCCTGGCATAGCGCTTAACTGGCAGTGGGCAGGGTATATCGCTTGTAGAACTAACAGCCTTTAGGGCAGAAAGGTTTTCGAGTCAACCTCGTACTGGAAGACGTAGATTGGGCAGGCCCCCCACAAGGCGAATCGATGACCTGATAAAGGACGCAGGTAAAACTGGATGCGTACAGCACATAGCCGGTCGTTGTGGGGAAATTTGGGGGGAGGGCTTAATCCTAAAGTAAACGTCTTTTGGTTGATGATGATGATGATGAAAGAAATAGGGATCAAATAAGCTACTATTCTTTTCGGATTTTATCGCGGTTTATTTTGATTTTTAAGTTCCCGACGTTTCGAGTGCTTTGCAGCACCCATGGTCACGGGAAGGACCATGGGTGCTGCAAAGCACTCGAAACGTCGGGAACTTAAAAATCAAAATAAACCGCGATAAAATCCGAAAAGAATAGTTTTATTTCATGTGTAATATTCGAGTAAATCTAAGAACTCAGTATCAAATAAGCTCTTTAACAAATTGGACACAACCATTTTCAAACAAATTAAAACATAATAAAAAACCTAGTGCTCGTTAATAATAACCACCACTCATTATAAAGTCTGTTCGAGGGAAAATTAAAACTTTGATTAACATTATACTTTACCAGTCTGTTATTTAAATTTTCCTACCTTCCTCTTAAAAACTTTTAATTGTTTATACACGGTGAAAATATGAAATTGTCGGACCATTTAGCGTAGTGGTTAAGAGGTTCAGCCGCTCCGCCCACTGCAACGGGAAAAATCTTTGTGTGATCTTCTTTGTTTCGGTCTGGGTAAGTGTAAGTGAATTTTCACGTTTGTAAACGCATCCACGACACAGGAATAAACTCTAGCGTGGGGCTGTCTTGTATAAAAATAGTTGATTTTTTTAAATGTATTTTTTGAAATGCAAATTTGAACGAGTGATGATTTTTTGAAATATTTCTCTAGGCCTTTACGGTTTATTAAAAAAACTATGACAAACAACCAAATCTTTTGAAATAGAATCCATGTTGTGTAAATCACACTCGTATATGATCGGTATAGTTACGTTCATTCGTTATTGTATTAATTAAGTAACATCGTTTTAATATTTTATGGCTCTCATGGGACCATTGTTACTCGTATTATTTTCATATAAAATTTTAAACAGTTTGAATTATGTGTGGGTTCTGAATTAATTATTTTTGAAGTTAATATAAATGATTAAATCTGTACTCAGTATAACTCACCCCCGCTCGGGTAATGCGAGCAAATATAAACCATCTCGTCTGTCTATATTACCAAGACGGGTCGGCAGATGTGTACTATGGACACCATTTTACCCATAATTATTCAACCACATTTTCCATATAATAGAGGATAAGACAGATATGACACCGGGCCCAATGCCAGAATCGGAACCACCTTTGAGGTGACCCCTAAGAACACTTCTTTTTCTTTATTTAAAAATAATAACTAATTACAGTGACGGGAATTTGATGTCTCGAAATAGCCAGCCGCATCATACTCCCAAAACCAATGAGGCAGTCACGTGGTAAAACACCTCTTTAAATACTTTACAAGCGCGACCCTCACTTTTACAGCTTGTGGCAACAAACATTGGGCTTAATGGTTTCAAATACGACAATACTATTTACATCGCTTATTTTTTCACAAGCCTACTATGCACACCCACATTTCATCAATAATGTTAGGGCCCATATTAGGTAAGCATATTGCCACAATATGGGCCACGATTCCAAATAAAAGGGTACTATTGAAATTTTTGGCATCTTAGCACACTGAAATTGGAACTCATCAGATCAGAGTCATCATACTTCACTAGGTTTAGTGGGGTATGATGAGTATGGCTATCCCATCATATGGTGTTTTACTATGTGCCTGCCACGTTGAGTAACATCATAAAGTAAAACACCTCTTTAAAAATTTTACGAGCGCGACCTTCACTTTTATAACGTGTGGACACATAACTTGGGCTTAATAGGCTAAGATCTAGTGTCAATCACTTATATGGAAGATGGATATATTTAAAGAGGATCCGTTCACTGACTCCACTCAAACTTCAAAGTGCACTCTAAATAACGGAGCTCAAAATATTTTACATTTTTATACACAAAGCAAAACATGCTTGGATTTTATGATGTGAGTAACTTTTGCAGTCGACGATTTTATTGACTAAGTAATACGAGTCAATCTTAAAGTTTAAAATAAGATACTTGTAAACTTAAGTAATCTTAAAAGATTAAAGATTAAGCAGCATTAAGATAAAAACTAGTAAACAGAAAATACCCGGAGCAATACAAGAGCTATATACATATGGTTTTGTCAGTATTGATGCTTAGCAATGATAACCTTAAGTGGCCAGTGTCAGGGCACATGCTTTTCAAACTAAGGGCTTAGCATGAAGACAATAAAGTTAGCGTAATGCTTTCAAAAGAGCCTGCTGTCGCTTTCATCTGTACGTAGTTAATTTGCTGTGTGAAAAAGATGGCAGATCAACTTGAAAGCGTCATGCTTATATAGGTTGTAGAAACAAGCAAAATCGTGTCTAATCGCCGTGACATAGAATGTCAGAGGTTTAAGATAAAAAGTTTGGCAACCATGTACCAAAAGACGTCAAATTGGCAGACTCCATCAAGATGGGCCGATAACGTACATCATACACCACAAGCCTGGTCTTGGGGGCAATCTTTGGGGAGGCCTAAGTCCAGCAGAAGTTGTCTTTCTCATCAACGAAAGACATCCATTGCATCATTAGTTGGTAGGTCTAGTTCATATGATTGGTACGCACATATCCGGTAGACCCTACCTGATAAAGGGCACATTCTGTATATTCAAATACTAGCTTCTCCCCGCGACTTTGTCCGCTTTGACTTTAGACAGTAACCTAACATTTTCCTGAATAAATATATGTACATAATAACTTATGTGTTGTCTAGGTAATAAACTATCTGTGTGCTAAATTTCATGCAAAACCGTGCTGCTGCGTGATTGAGTAACAAATATCTAAACATCCAAATATACAAAATTTTCACATTTATAATATTACTAGGATTTATAGTAAATCTTTATTATGTGTTATGTCTATAATCTGCAAAATGATACATTTTTATCGAGCGAGGGTTCAAAGGTCGCTCATTATCCCTATTCAAACTTTAAAGTACATTTTAAATAATGCAACTTACTTGTAGATGCACAGTATATTTTTCAGTTTTAAGCACCTATCCTGCTTGGGGTTTATTAGGGAGAATACATTTTGTGCAGTTATTTACAAAGAATTAAAAACAACAGTACGTTACCTCATTGGCATAGTATAGTGGTGGTTACAAAATTCTTGATTCAGTATTATTGCCTGATTTGTAAAATCAGGCAATCAGTTTGTATTTAACTTCCAATGATTGTTTGGGTCAAATCTTGCAAGTTGCTTGAATTAGTCGTGGGTCTAATCATCAACTCCTTAAGATAGGAGTATCTTCCGTAGTTGAAATTTGACATGTTGGTTCAATTCCAATAATATTAATTTTTTTAGTATGCACGGTTTGATTCTACACCAAGGATGGGTTCAAAGATGAAAGAACTCCTCAACGGTCAACAGCATAGACATGAAATTTTAGACACATGTTTAATTTTGATAGCCAGTTTTACTAGTAATTTGCATGAACGCTTGTATTATAATGTTTTACTATAAATTTACTCTATTGAAATATTTTCAGAAGCAGGCCGATAATATAGTCCAAGCATAATATAGTCAGTAAAATGTGGATAATGTTAATCAAAGTTGAACGCAGTATCTGCGGTGTATAATAGTGATATTGTTGCGTTTATTTGTTTGCGCATTGAATAGTGCTGTTAGCTGCTGCAAACGACGTTTACTATTCTCATTCACTGTACTAGGAGTTACAAAAGAAAGAACTGACACAAGGTTGGTTACTAACCAAACATACGAAAAGATTAGATCAAATCTATCTATCTATATCAACACGCCAGTTTCAACAGGTTCTTTCCGTGCAGACTTTTCTGGGTTCCTCCACTCTTGTAGTTAAAATCAGATTTTAAATACTTCGGCTTAATTATCCAAGCTTTGTTCGTAGAAGCTGGTGAGTCCAAATTCTAGGTAGTAAAATGCTTAAAATTGGTAACCACTGACCTAAAACCCGTTTCTAAAAAGAAAACATAAGACTATGAAATCAAGACGAATGAAACTTTTTCTTCAACAAAAATGATTCGCAACTCTAGCGCTTCCAACATTAGTTCCAAACTCTCGAGAACGTTTCCAAACCAAGGCTAAAGGTAAATATGATCTGTTAATGAATTCAGGGGAGCGTCAAGTCGTCGTTATGACGTCATTTAGAATCAGTGCAGTTAATTGGCGCGGTTGGAACTGGGTAGCCTATTGACGATTCCGGCTTGTCGGCTATTATTATGGATATTTGAAAGATCTAAGTTAGGGGCTGAAGCGGTGGGTGGTTATTGAACAAGGTTTAATTTGGGGTATATTATATATATTATAAGTTGTCGATACAGGGTGACCTGAACTATGCAATTATGCTAATGGAATACTGAACACAGTAAAAGCGTATCGGTTTTCTAAAATGTAGATATTTTATTAAATTTTTTAAGGTGGAACATTCTGGACCAGCTTCTAATTAACAGAGCCAACAATCAACCAATACATGTTCCAGGAGACACGTAAAGGCTTTCTTATGATACGTACTTTTAGAGAGGTTCTAAATAAAGATAGTAACAAGGATACTACAGAGTTTAAGAAAATACTACTCTATAGGTACCACTTATAAAAGTTCAAAAAAATACCTATTGACCACCATGCCTATACTCTCCAAGCGGAGATAATAAAGGTGTCTTGTGTACACACATCCACATATTGCAGACGATTTTAGATATCAATATTATAAGAAGGGCAAGTCAAGAGTCTCCGTAACCGGCGAGTGTGTATGAGACGAACTATGAGAGTGGAGGAAGCCAGAGAGGTATGTAAGGAAAGAACCTGTTGGAACTCTGTACTCTCTGCCTACCCCGCGAGGGAGCTGGCGTGATGATATAGATAGATAGAATATTATAAGAGTAAGCCTATAGCCACTACAACAGACTCCATTCTATTGACGTAAAGAATCATTTGATTCAAAAACTTCAGTCCCACGTTTTGCCCGACCTAAACTTCCAACTTACGATTTTCTGATTGCCTGTTACATAATGCTCTACTGGGCTAGATAGTCATCATTAAGGCATAGAAAAAGAAATAGAAAATATCCTTCGAGCGGAATATGTTTAGAAAATTTTGACAGTGATGCGAAATGAGTACACCTGAGAAAAAACATGCACTGATTATATCCATTGCGCCTTCTCCAAGTACCTGCAGCTCTCGATTAATAAAAACGAAAACTTTCCTACAAATATGAAAGAGGTGTATCAGAAACACGTGCCAAATTATTCTTTATATTTTTATGAGATGCAAACGAGATAGAGGTATACGTTTTACCATAAAGCAAAGTTCGTCCCCCTGTAAAGTTAATTTACAAATTTTCCGGATGGTGTACGCTACACGAAGTTTATATCTTGTGCTTCGGTGTTAAGCATCTGCCTCTGAGCTTCCTTTAACCATTAGCTCTAATTGGTCCAAACCCTCTATAATGACTTTTTAAAAAAACAACTTCAATGAACTCTGATTTGTGGGGTTCAAGCATTGATTTGATTTCTTTTGGAGCAAATAAAGTATATAAAGTATATGGACGGACGATTTAGCGTAGTGGTTAAGAGCTTGAGCTGCTCAGCCCACTGTGTCGAATAGTCGCGGGTTCGATTCCCGCACGGGACAAATCTTTGTGTGATCCACAATTATTTGTTCCGGTCTGGGTATTTGTTTGTGAATTTTCATGTTTGTAAACGCACCCACGACACAGGAATAAATCCTAGTGTGGGGCTACGTTTAAAAAAAAAAAAAAATAGTAAAAAAGAGTTATATGTGCTCGTAGCGCTGTGCGACCGCAATGTTCTTAGTGATCACGAAGTTTAAACAGTATTTGGCTCACTTGGTCTGACATCGGTAACCGTTGTGGCATTTTCATATTAGAGCGTGTCCTTGCTTCGAAAGGCACACAAAGCCATTATTTCCAGTTGCCACTTAATGTGGTAGTCCTTAAGCCAATTTGGAATCCTTATCATCGCTTTGATTAGTACCAATAGCAGGTGGCCACGAACCTCCCTCCACCAATCCGCACTGAGTCCGCGTGGTGGAGCATGACCGACAAAATTTCGTGATTGATAGTCGCCTAAATAATTAAAGAAGTAAACTATAGCCATTTTTCATTCTTTAGCTAGTCTGATAAGAGTATAAAAAGTCATACTTTAAATGACTTTTTATACTCTTATCAGACTAGCACTGAAAGACCTAAAAAAACTGTACCGTCCCTAAATCATAGGTCCTAAAAACGCAGTTTTTAACTAATGTATCTCCCACACACACCCACAAATCAAACTATCCAAGCTTACTATTTCACCGCAGATTATTCGAGGTTTATGTTGGCAAAAATAGCAAATACGTTTTTCAAAACTCGAGCTGCCGACTAGTAAATCAAATGGCAATTTGTGGATGACAATGTATCGTAGAACCATTCACACTATCCATCGTAGGTGTCACAGAATGCATTCGAAACGGATGGTTCAGCGACGTGGTTAAAGAAGTGACTGTCCTCTCTGTTAAAATTCTTCAGTTCTATATTGTAACTTTGATAACATTGTTATGATAAAGTTGTAATAAAATAGTTTGTTAAATAATAAATATGTCGGCAATTTGATTTTCGGAATGCACTTTTCAATGCTGGTAACGGCGAAAGGTGGGTTTATCTTCGTTTTTATAGTCATCTGCATGGTTGCCGAACATGAAGGATGTATTGAAATAACGCAAGGGTATCGTCCGGTACACTGATCTTCCTTGATATCCAAGGATGCGCACAATAGTTGGATATTAATATTGTCACACGCAATGCAGTCAGGTTTGCTGCTCCGCAGTACGTCCGACCGCTCGTCCCGTTGCTAATCGAAGCAGCGCCGTCCGCCATCTTACATCGACTATCTGCCATCGGTCAATCGTCATCTGACAGCTGTCATTTGTTATCGCTTCACAAATTCTTCACAACACACTCAAGCAATTAATGAGGGCATAGAGTATGTCTATATAGACAAGATTACATATATTATATCTATCTATCTATCTATCTATAACCTCACGCCAGATCCCTTGCGGGGTAGGCAGAGAGTACAGAGTTCCAACAGGTTCTTTCCTTACATACCTCTCTAGCTTCCTCGACTCTCATAGTTCGTCTCATACACGCTCGCCGGTTACGGAGACTCTTGACTTTTCCATCAGATAAGACTCGGTTTATTTGGTCGTGGTAAGATAGTCTAGGTCTTCCCCGGTACCTGCATCCTTCCACTTTCACATTGTATATCTGTTTTGTCATTCTTTCCTCTGGCATTCTTTCTATATGCCCGAACCAACGGAGCATGCCCTTTCTCATCTTTACACCGATACTATCTTTCATACCTACTCGCTGTCTTACTATGCTGTTGCTAATGCGGTCGATCAGCTTCACTCGGCACATCTTCCGCAGAGCTCGCATTTCTACCGCATTTATCCTACTTTCATTCTCCTTCTTACATACCCAGCTGTCGCTACCATATAACAGCGTTGGGACAAGAACTCCGTTATGTATGGCCAGCTGCGCCTTATGGCTTAAGTGCCGGCTCCCGAGTAGCTTTCCCATCGCACCATTCACTCTGTTCCCTGCACTCACTCTTCTCTCTATGTCAGCGGTGTATTTCCCATCCTTACTGAAGGCGCATCCAAGATATACAAACTCATTCACTTGCTCCAGCACATCGTTACCAACCACAATCCTTACATTCGTTCTGGTTTCTTCCCTTTCAAAAACCATAATCTTGGTTTTCTTCACATTCAAGTGTAAGCCATTGATCATGCAGTCGTCTTTCATAACTGTGACTAGTGTTTGCAGATCAGTGGCTGTTGGCGCTATTAAAACCGCGTCATCTGCATAAAGTAGATGGTTTACCACTAAGTCACCCATTTGTACACCTTCATTCATCGCTTTCAGTCTTTGAAGACTTTTGTCCAGATATATTATAAACAGTCTAGCGGACAACACGCAACCCTGCTTGACGCCGATTTTAACGTCAAACCAGGGTGACCTGTTACCACCCACCCGTACGCATGCCTTGCAGTCCACATAGGTGGACTGGACGGCTCGCAACAGAGTGCCATCTATACCATACTCTGGCAAAATGTCCCAAAGCCTCTTTCGCACAACTCTGTCAAATGCCTTCTCCAGATCTACAAAACCGCAGAAAACCTTCCGGCCCACTGCCAGATGCTTCTCTACGATGTTGCGGAGTGAGAAGACTTGATCCGAACATCCTCTTCCAGACCTGAAATATTATAGAGATATGTATATAGAGATTATTATAGACAAGATTATAAAAATAAAAATTACTGCTTGACATTCCGTTAATTGTGATCAAATAATTAAAGCATTGTTAATACTTCTATCAAAAATTGAATCCTATTGACCAATAAACGCATTGACAGCCCGTTTATTGGTCAATAAGTAAGCTAACCGCTGTAAAATCGAGTTTGAATGCCTTATGCTTCATAAATTTGAATAGCAGGTGGCCCCAAACCTGCCTCCACCATTCTGCACTCGGTCCGATTGGTAGAGCATTCAACCAAACTTTCTTACCTCAATGGGTAGACCTATGAGGTGGATAAGCATAGGCATACATTTAAAGCAGTATATTATCTAACATTTCCACTACTTCCTTACGAGATAATATCCTTAGCCGGTCGAGTTGAACAATTTTGACCAATATTGCCGAAGTTGTGAAACTGTGTCTATGACTTGGCAGTTGAGTGCTTACTCTGTCTGAATTCGTTACTTTAACACCAGCACATTTAACGGGATTGAGTCACGAAAACATTTGAGAGTTTATTAGAGAGCCTTGTGGATGGCTCTCATGAAATCCTGAAGTCGAATCTTAGATCACAGGACGTCTGCTTTTTATGACAAAAAAAAAACAGGAGTAGTCCATTATACGAATAATGGAAATAGGCTAGACCAAAAAGGTAGGTGTACACAACACAACTTTGATATTAACGTAGTCATGTTTTTATTTCCTGCAATCAATCATCAATCATTGCTATTAATAATTATCATTATAACATAAATTATAGTGACTACAATAATTTACTTCTAATGCCTTCGAAGGTATGAAATTAAAGTACAATAAATGTGTTGTGAAATGTTTGTGCGTAACAGGAATGGTGCTAAAATGTTTCGTGTGTTCATTTGAAAATTCATGATTATGATTGACGTGGTTATTAGTGAATCTAGTTGTACTATTTTAGAGAGACCTTTGGTAGGTTTTTGGTTTAAAGGAATTTATGAATTAGAATCAGAGTTAGGCCAGATCATTAGTAAGCCATTCTTATCATTTGCCCTGTAATTTTAGTTATTTATTGCTCTGCTCGGTCGCAGATCCAACTCGATAATGTCGTCTAAGTTATTTAATGCTTTTGCCGCTAATATAAACAGTAGGCTGTTATAGCTGTGGATCATTTACGCAATTACGATGTTTATCCATTTTCTTGGTGTTGTTGCTATTAATTCATGGTGCCTTGGTAATTGAGCTGTGAATAATATTGATCGACAGAGTGCTTACCGCGATTTCTTTAGCACTGCTGTGTTAATATTACTTTGCTGTGTGAAAGAAACGTGGGCATATAAAGTATATCACTCCACCTCTTTCTCACTATCTATCTATCTACAAGGTGTAACATAATAAACGCAAGACCTTAAAGTAGTTTATTCTAATTCAGGAACTGAATTGATTCCAACAATTTTTAATGTATCTTACATTTTTTTTAGATTTGCAAAAAATGCTCTTACTCCTTTAGTGCGCTATAAAAAACTAAATTTATTCTTGATTCATAGCAATTCATATAGCATTCATAGCAGATTTCAAATGCATCCCTTAAACGTATTTCACAAAACGCACACATATACGTACAAGTTTCATAGTTAATTGGGGTACAAAAGTGCTTAAAAGAAGGGTAAAAACCCTTAAATATGGAAGTTTGATTTTCGTTTTGTATTTACGAAGCAATTCTCTAATTGGCGTGTCTGAGGTCTTGCGTTTATTATGTTACACCTAGTATATCATTAAGCCCCTTGCGGGGTAGGCAGAGAGTACACAACCAACAGGTTCTTTCCTTGCAGATCTCTCGCTTCCTTCACTGACATAGTTCGTCTCATACACGTTCGTCAGTTACGTAGACTAATTCACGTCTATGTCTTTTTTAACGTTGCCCCACACTAAGATTTATTCCTCTGTCGTGGATGCGTTTACAAACATGAAAATTTACATATACAACAATACTCTGTGGGTCTCACAAAGATTTTTCCCGTGGGGGAATCGAACCCGCGACTATTTGACCCAGCGGGCGGAGCGGCTTAAGCCACCTTGCCAAATAGTCCGTCAAGGATTGTGATATTCGCGTTCAGCCGCGCCCGCGGTGGGGTCCTCGGCGGCGAACTGCGAACTACGAATGTGAGTGCAGACTCCGCCCAGATATCACGTGCAGGACGCAGGACGCGTTGGTATGAACATTTCCATGCAAATATTACAGCAGGAGCTGACCGTGAACGCCATCGCTGACGCGGCTGGACGCGTTGGTTTTTTTTTTTTTTTTTAAACGTAGCCCCACACTAGGATTTATTCCTGTATCGTGGGTGCGTTTACAAACATGAAAATTCACAAACAAATACCCAGACCGGAACAAATAATTGTGGATCACACAAAGATTTGTCCCGTGCGGGAATCGAACCCGCGACTATTAGACACAGTGGGCGGAACGGCTTAAGCTCTTAACCACTGCGCTAAATCGTCCGCTAAATCGTCCGTTGGTTTAGCCGTTGGTTTAGTACTGCTAGTTTATATTTTAGACTACTATTTCACTACTATTTTAGACGTCTACTTTACAAAGAATATGTATCGCATTAACTTCATACAATGACTAGAGCAAATCCCATTAAAGGAAAATGTCAAGATTTTTTCGGTGCGGAAATTTTCTTTATGCTTACTTTTTTTGTGAAATTTTCTTTTAATTAACTGGTCAGCATATTGTTGGCTTAGGCTTCACCGATCAAAGGGGCGTGCAACTTCTATATTGTAGCCAGAAGCAAAAGACAAAATATTATTTTCTTCAACTCCACCAAACAAACAACGGGGTCGGTGACTTCTTACTTGGCAAGTAATCGCAATTTGCTCGGCGATTATGTCAGGTACAGTAAAGCTAACGCTTTTGTATTATACAAAAAATATTGTGATTACATACTTTTCGCATCATTGCTGGGCACTGACATTAGATTTTGGTAGTCACCTAATATTTTTAGTACCTGGTTTAAGATTAATTAGAGGTTAACCGCTTTGTAAAATTACTAAAATTAACTGGCATACAGCTCAAAACTTAAACTGATAGATCTAGAAACATCAAATTTTACATTAGAGTTTCTTATAATATGACAAAGGTGAGATTTTAAAAGTTTTTTAAAATTCATCCCTTAAGGATAAATACGGGATTAAAACTAACCATGGGAAATTCCATCAGCATATGACTAGTGCGTTTTTAAAATTGTAAAGGGGATGTCTGTTCATTTTTATTAACCTCATATGCCCTACTACTGCGCAAAGGTTTTCCCCTCTTTCCTCCAACGATCTCTATCCCCTGTCAATGATGGCCGTTCTGTTCGATACGCGTCGAGGTCATCGCAACACAGCTTTCTGCGCCTGCCTCAAAGACGATGACCTTATTGTGGGACCCATTCTTATACATTTTGGCCAACCTATGTGTCAATTTAGTTCAGAAGACCAGCCCGTCTGTATATTATCGTACTAATATTATAAATGTGAGTTTCTATGTTTAAATGTTTGAGTGTTTGTTACTCAATCACGCAAAAAGAAATTGAAACACACATGATATTTTTTATCTCGAAAAAATGTTAGGTTCCTGTCTAACGTCAACAGGGACAAAGTTGCGGGCAGAAACTAGTAAAAAATAAAAAAAAACGATATTGCTGAACACAAAACTCCTTAAATAATCATGTCTTTCATTTTGTTGGCCAAGTGTTTCTTGAAATCTTCCTCGAAATAAAGATAATAATATCGAGTTTGAATTGAATGAAAAAATGCAAGCCCGCTGAATTTTTGCCAGATCTTTTCAGTGGAGGCCACATTCGGATAAGATGGTAAAGGTTGATTGAAAAAAAAAAGATTTATAAGCAAGGCTACATGATGAAATGGGAAATGATTTAAGTTTGAGTCAAGCAGTTTGGCTACGTCTAATGGTCAGAAACATTCCATTGCACAGTTAACATTAAGCCATTGTTCACAAGGGCTTAACGTGTCTACTTAAAACCATTGTAAACAATAGTTCATACAGAAAATATCAATTTTCTAATACGACACGTACATTTATTAATCCTAGTTTCGCCTCCAGAGCTCATATTCACTTTGACCAATTCAATACTTAACGCAGCGCGTTAAGAAAACTTCGTGAAATTACCTTTTAATGTAACTACAGTAGCGTACAGAATACTATAACACGATCAATTCACAAAGTTATAGTATCGCTGGGCATTTGTTCATAGCGAATAAGGCCCCAGAGGGCTTTGCACAAAGACATTGCCGATAGCTTCACGCTAGCGAGTAATCGTGCGTATACGTTCATGCTTATTTATTAAATCTGTAATATGATAGGGATGGAATATCAACTCGATAGCGTAACGCTAACGTCTATCTTTTCGTGTTAAGTTCTCTGAACGCCTTCAAGAAATGACAGTACCAAAACTAATAAGCTATCTATATGATAATTTCTCTTTTTGGGCTTGATATTAAGGATTAGATCGAGTTCTTTTATTAAACACGGCAGAAAAATAATCTGATTTAACGTTTTATCATTGAATTGAAGTACTTCTTGTTACAAAGTTGATAAAGTTAAATTTCGTTTGGGTATCTTTATGCGAATTTATTTTAATGAATCCGTTTAAGGTGCGCGGATCCGTTATGTATTGCTTGAATAAGTTTGTATCGCTTTTGATATCATTTTTTAAAATATTATTTGTGGATTTCAGATTCGTTTTACATTTTTTACAGGATAAATCAGCTTATGTTGTCCTACTGGAAGAAAGAAAGAAAGAAACGAAAAAAATATTTATTCATCACAGCACACATATGAAAGTCAGAAAAAATATGAACAGTTACAAAAAAGAAAAATGGAGAAAGAAAAATAAGCTGCTACTGCTATTTGTGATGTTTGCGCTGCTCATCAAAGGTCTTTCCTCACAAATCGAGAGATTGGGTCATACTTACGGAGTACCGTATAGAAGGTCATACTCTACCACACGGATCCAGTGTGGACTGGTGAAGGCAGGTCTGTGGCCGGCTACCTGCTGTTGGAACTTATCAAGTCGCTTAAAAGGCTTTCAACGTGGCTTAACGCTCACCATATTACGGGGACCACCGGCTTTACATGTCTTTAGAAGCATGGAGATATTTTGAAAGCCTTTTAAGGTCTCGCCACAAAGCTGCCGCAGCGCGACGGGAGCGCGCCGGTGGCGCGGCTTGGGAAGTTGTAATGTGTTGTTGTAATGTCAGCGCGACGACAAACGTCACAACCGAACGTAGCCGATCGCTTGCGTCGCGCTCCCGTCGCGCTCCGTCGGTTATTTGACTATACCCTTGCGGCTTGACAAGTTCCAACTGCAGGCAAATACAAACCTGCCTCTACTAATAGCTCCGTGTCATGGAGTATGACTTAATCTCTCTCTCCTCGATTTGTGAGAGGTATTTGGCTAGCAATGGGACCACACAGACTACTTTATTATACATATCTATCTACATCGCACTAGAAACCTCAGTCAAGAGTCACCGTAACAAGCGAACGTGTGAAACAAATTAATTATAATAAAATAATAAACACCGTCACGCCTATATTGGTGGCAAAGGCGTACTGAGTACACCCACATTTTGCCGACGATGTTAAGCCCCATGTAATTGCGTGAGTCTATAGCCATATACCGGGCACAATTCCAGACTCCGGAGTCATTCTGGGAATTTCTCGTTAGAAAAACTACATTTGCCCGACCTAGGATTTTCGTCCAACACCACGTGATCACAAAGCGATGCGCTTTGCCACTAGACCAACGAGGCAGTCCTTAGTCGAATTAATTATTTATTTTTCGTATATTAGTACAGATTAACAAATTACACTAATAACTTTAAAGATTGTTAGTTTGGTAGTTGAGGCCTAATATTGTCGAAAAGTGGGTGTACACAGTACACCTCTTGGGGAATATAAAGATGACGGTATAAATTCCTTTATTCATTAATTAATAATTTAAAAGTTTAATAGAGACGAGTTACTATGAGAGTCTAGGAAGCCAGAGAGGTCTGTGAGGAAAGAACCTGTTGCACTTCTGTACTCCCTGTAAGGGATCTGTTGTAATGATATACCATTAGCCTCGTTCTGGGATAGTTGAGTAAAAATACAAACTAAAAAGAAATCCCATTTTAAACCGCTCTTGCATCGGACATGTATTGAACGGTCTTGGACAAGGCGGGCACTACATAGATTGAAGTAGATATAGGTAATAGCTGTTTGGACACTGACAGATAATACAGTAAACAGCTCGAGGCTGAACTACGATGTATTGCGTTCACGCTACAGTGTATGTACTGACACATTGCCCTAGAACCAACAAATATTTAAGCCATGCCATCATTATTTATCTATTTTATTAAAATAATAGTAAATATCCGTATTTAACGGACAATTTGCAATCTAAAACGAATCATCATCGGCCCGTGTCAGTCCACTGCTGGACGTAGGCCTCTCCCATGGCACGCCACTGAGCTCGATCTTCAGTTCTCCTTCTCCAATCCCTGCCCGCTGCCTTACGAATATCGTCACCCCACCTAGCTACAGGGTGCCCTACACTACGTTTGCCAACACGCGGTCTCCACTCAAGAACCAGTGTGCCCCAACGGCCATCGGTTCTGCGGCATATGTGACCTGTCCACTGCTACTTCAGCTTGCAAATTCGCTGAGCTATGTCGGTAAAACCAATATTTGAAAGTATTGTCAGTACTTATATTGAAGTCGCCGACATCTTTACTGAATGTCAACACACACTATAACCTCATATGTATTAATGGCTACTGAATTATAACATCAAAATCTAATACTTTTGTGCAATATTGTAATTCCCCCGCTTATCCGTGTAAAATAATAAATGCCTTAAAAGAATTTATGGGTGATTTGAATTCATACAAGTATTTTTTTATTGCTGTTGCTTCTGGGGCAAATGATGTATGGGCGGAAAACAATGTCCTTTCATGGCGAACGACCACTCTGCGACTTTCATGAAGTGACATTTTACACGATGACAGCGTTAGTTTAGATTTTGGCCACCGCCATAAGTTCCTTGTATGACTATATGTCATATGTGAAGTTTCTGAACAGGCTCTAAATGGCCATAAGCAAAAATGTTCTGGATTTTAGTCTAAAGTATGGGAATAGATTAGAAAGGTTATACTCCAGTGCTTTGGATATATATCAAAGTCAAATGAAAAAGAAAGCATGACAAAACAAATATACCATGCGAATTTGGAAGGATGTATCGGGGAAGACCTAGACTGTATACGGTCCCGCTGATGGACAAGGCTCTTTTCTCATAAATCAAGGTGAGACTGTTTTACCATGGTCTCAGTCAAGATTCTCTGTAACTGGCGAGCGAGTTCTAGATATTATCATAGATTCTCTAAGATTTAGTATAATATAAACCCTGTTAAACTGTCCCACCGTTCAGCACGGGCCTTCTCTCAAACTAAGAGGGTTAGATTTAGTAAGTTTTCAATTGAAGATGTTGGTAAACGAATGCGACGATTGTAACGAAGAGTTGGTTAAGGTGGAAATGGGCAGGACACTTTATCAGGCGGGACGACAGCAGGTGGACTAAGGCCTTGAGGGTGATGAAAGAGGCCCTGAGCATTAATAAATAAAGATTAATGTAATGCCAAAATGAAGCTTTATTGAAACATGAAATCTAATACTCTATGCCGTATCGTTGTAATTCCCCGCCGTCAAAATCTGTTCCAGATTTTAAATCCGTCGTTAAAAAGAGATTTAGATCGTCAATACGCTAAGCTACTTTTAAATCGTAGATTTTCATGGGAATGATATATTAATATTCATACATTTTGTTCGCTTTTGATATCCGTATTTATAATTGAAGTGAAACAAAAGATATAGGTAGGGCTCAATTAGTAGAACACTAAGTTTTTAATCAGGAAACGTAGTATAATTGTAAAATTCTGTGTACGATTGGCATTTTTTCGACGTGTCCAACGAACAAAGTCCAATAATCGAGTAGGTAATATTTGGTATAAATAACTTTATCGACGGGCACGAAACTTGCAAATGCCATTTATATTGTTTGACACACAACTTTGTTAAAAATATTATTAACCTCGAAATCGAAGCGAATTTGACATGTTTCATCATAGTGGTCTAAGCCCAATGACAAAACTAGTCATTGCCTAATTATTGAAAAACGGCCGTTGGCTGTCGCATTGTATGGGAAGAGAATGGCAAATTATTTTAATGAAATCTCATATTCACTGATGAGTTTCTTCTTTCGGTGACTCTGATGTGGGTCACTTCTTTCCGTCCACTATAGTCGAGAGGAGTCATAGCTGCTCTACTTGTCATACTTGTGAGCGAGTGCTGCTTGTGAGGTTTTCCGGAATTCTTAAGACTCTTCGAAATACAGCTACTGTTTTTGGATATCCTGGTAGCGGTTTTCATCCGTTCTCTGATTTCTCTGAAACTAAATCAGAAACTGATTAATTGTAAAAAAATGCGAACCCACTGAGTTTCTGTATTTTCTTCAATTTTCTCAATGAATTTCAATTAGGTAAAAACATATATAATTAACAATTCGTTAGTATAGGGCGACAAGGATCTTTTGACATTATTGGGGGCGTTGGTGTTAAATTAGGACATCTAGTAAAATTTTCCTACTTCCAAGGAGATATTTCAACATATTTGCTAATTACATAAGATCTTGGGTAAGTTTCATAGCAGACGGCGACGTTGGTTCCGATTTTGGCCGCGGGCCAAAAGTTCCTTGTACGACTGTACCCTGACTGTATGCTGTATAAAAATAAATTATTGAAAAGTTTTGTTCAAAACAAATGAGTTTGAGTTTGAAACCAAATTAATATTTTAAAATAAAGAACTCTCATATTACGAACAGATTTAGTTTAAAATTAATCGTCAAGCAAACATTTTAAATATGCACACTAAGCCGAACCCACGACCACATAACTAAAATAACAAGTAGCTAGTTAAAAATAAATAACCCTCTGTTTTACCAAATCCCATTTATGCTCGTAACTCAAGTAACAATTTAGCCTAACACTAGTATTACACAAAACATTACGCCCACGTCTACGTGACTTTATATCATAAAAGGTTCTCACAACTTTTGCATAGAGTTTAGCATGAAAACATTGTCGTGAGCCTGGTGCTAGCGAATTGATATGCGTTCCTTGTCATACAACAAATTTACTAAATAAACATGATGGTGTCAACACGATTACTCACTAGCGTGTTAAAGATTTCGTACTAAACGTTCCGAGGGCTAAAAATAGACAAACCATTATTGATATAGCTATGTTTTTAAGAAGTCCTACTGTCATTGTATATTTTTATTTAGTAAATTTGAAGTGCGAAAAGAATGGCATATGAACTCAATAGCGTTACGCGTCAATCTGCTTTTGCTCATAGTCTCACCGGCGTGACTACTAATGATATTACCCATAATCATATTGGTGTGATTGTGGGTACAAACATTTATCCGTTGTCACACCGATGTGATAACCAGGTGAGTTATGGTACATTTTCAAAAAAAAAATAAAGCGTATTTGTTGTAATTGAATCCCCTGTTATTTTTAGAGGCATGACGGTGTGAGAAGCTGCTGACTATTGTTAACGTAACAGAGGCACGGGGAAGCTACATGTTTGATTTTTTTCCCTTGAGATATGCTCAATTAAACAAGCCACGAGAGAGGTGCACCGAAGCAGCTCCCAAAGTTTTCCGAAGTTGAGAGCTATTGGGACCTCTAACTACTCTACTATGTATAGAGAACTTATCCATTTCGTTTATGAGTGTTTATGGTAATCTTAATAATTAATACTGTTTAATTAATAAAAGTCAGTTTCCTAAATGTATGTCGTCTCCTAATATTCAGGGTCATGAGATTTGAAAAGTGGGTATTAAAATTTGTTCGGCCTAAACTATCTTTTTGTATCCCGATATGTTTAACGAATCGAGAAACTAAAGTAATAGGAGAACTCCTCAATATACGAGTTCAAAGCTTTTGATTTCGCTCAAGATCTTTCCAATCCGTAATATTCGTAGTCACTCCAATAATCCAATATTATTGGAAACTGAATAAGTTCATCCTTGATATTTTAACAAGATTTTTCAAGAGGCTATTATTGTGATAATAATAAATCGAGCAAAACAATAACTGGCAGAAGAAAACTTAAAATCACACATCTTTGAGCGAGATTCAAGGCCAGGCAGACCACGGAATAAAGTATTCTTTGTTCTCCAGGTCAAACGTACGTGATTTTATGTAAAGCTAGAATTTAATAAATGAATAGTTTAATATGTAATCACGGACGTATGTACACTCGCTAGCTTCAAAGCGGAGCCGTTTTAGAGATAGCAGGTCCAAGGGTGTTTAAAAATGGTGCTTGGCCTACCTACGTCATAGTATGAAAGCTGGTTTTTATATATTACGTCATATGGAGATATTGGCTCAAACCGATATTTGATACTGCCAGATACTTTCCGTGAGTCCAAACTTCTGTCAGGCGCTTCAAAGATCGTAAATGCGAGCGCCTACTAATATTTTTATAGCAACGGATCTCGCTTTATTTGAGAAGTACTAACGATATAGTTTTATTTTAAGTTTTGTTTTAAGTAAATGTTGGAGTTAGTCTGTTATTGAGACTCACATTACATAATGAAACCAACCTAGTATATACAACTAACAGTAGATTACTTAAACTCTACATTTAAATAGTTGGGAACTGAGGTAAGGGCCCAATCGGCTCAACGGTCGGGTGACATTTAACACATATTAGATATTTAAACAAGGTTCTTAAAGGGGCCATTATTGTTCATTAAGATACTTAATTTTTATAAAAAAATCGAGCAAAGAAGAATGAAGTTATTGGCGGAAGAAAGATTCAAGGCTAGTCAGACCACGGAATAAAGCAGTAGTATTTTTTGTTCTGTAGGACAAACCTACGTGATTTTATGAAAGCTAGAATTTTGTGAATGAATAGTTTAATAAATAGTCACGGATGTATGCACACTCGCTAGCTTCAAAGCGGCGCCGTTTTAGAGTTAGCAGGTTCAAGGGGTGCTTACTAATGGTGCTAACCTACGTCATAGTATGAAAGCTGGTTTTTATTTAATATGTTTTACAGAAGTATTATCTGAAATCAATATTTGAATCTGCCAGACACATTCCGTGAGCCCAACCTTCAGCCAGATGCTTTCAAGGTCGTAAAAGCGAGCGTCTACTAATATTTTCATAGCAATAGATCTCGCTTTGTTTGAGAAGTGATAAGTATATATTTTTATTTTTTAAGTTTTCTTTTAAATAAATGTTGGAGCTAAATCTGTTATTATGACTTACTATACATAATGAAACTAACCTTGTGTATACAACTAACAGTAGATTACTTAAACTCTACATCTCAAATAGCTGGGAACTGAGGTAAGGATTCAGGCCCAATCAGCTTAACGGTCGGGAGACACTTAACACATATTAAGTATCAAATTCATAGGAGCACAAAAGGTATTAATGGAAAATATTATATTTAGATTGTGTAGCTCGTAGATACTATCATTTATGCGAGTTCATTTGGGAGATCGTTAGAACATAGATTTTATCAGCTAATAGACGGCGACTGTAAGGCCTCCCTCAAAGAACGCTGCAACAATTTGACGGACGATTTCGCGCAGGGGTTAAAAGCTTTAGCCGCTCCACCCACTGGGTCGAATAGTTTCGGGTGCAATTCCTGCACGGGAAAAATGTGATTTTACATGTATGTAAACGCACCCACGAAATAATTCAATTGTAAGGCTACAAAAAAAAACTAGTTTCGTGTTCTCCGCATTCAGATTTTGCTTGCGACGTTTATAAAGCCTCCTAATCTTATGGACAGCCTGCCCACTTCACATCTACCGGTACGTGGTTCACGTGATTTACGTGATTCACTGAATCCTTCTGTTCCATTATTTAATGATTGGATTGCACATATTTACATAAAAATCTATATATTAATACGTGAAGCAAAAACTTTGTACACATTTGTACGAAAATTGCGCGGACGGAGGAGTATGAAATTTCCCATACTTATAGTTTATATAGAGAAGGAGTGCAGAAAACTAATATTTTTTTAAAATTATACATAAAACATTCATTAAATTAATGAAGGAAACATTACACACACTCCCATGTATTTGACACAATACACGTCAAATTGATGTTTGTCTTTAATATTATTTGTTTATAGTCTTACTGGATGTCAAACATAACCAGCAAACGATGAAAGAGTAGGTCGGATATCGACCTATGGGTAACCACTAGTAATAATAAATCTATTTATACTGTGTGACTGTTGGGCGACAGCCGACTCTGATCCAGTGCGTTAGAACTTATAAAGTCACCTGTAATACTTCCAACTTAATGACTACCACATAAAATGGTAACCGGGACCAATACCCTAACGTGCTTTTAGAAGCAGGGAGACGCTAGACACGAGCTCACTTTAAAACATTTGAAAGAAATAACGAGAAACTTGTGTAAACCTTTTCTACTTATCTATGAAGGTTATATATGGTGCACTCAATGTCTGTAACATAAGGAAATAATACTATCCAATCCCTTAACTTCTTCTTAGCGTTTCGACGGCAAACATGGTATTAATTATATGGATGCGGCCTAGAAAGTGGACACACTGATTGTCGGAAGCAGACATCAAATCTTGCTGCGTGCAGGTGTTAGGGTGCGCAGAACATTATATAAAGTAAGATATCGTTAGGGTTGCACCGCACAAACACACGATTAGTAATCCCCACCTAATCATGTTTCCCTTGCCTCGGCCGACCTACTAACAAATAAACACATTCTCGGAAACAAAAAGATCGCGATAAATCGTATTAAAACACATGTTACGTTTTTTCAATACAATGAAACTCCTCCATTCTGTATCCGGTTCACCGCCGTCAAAATCTTCCACTTCATTTGCTGACGTAAATTCTTCGCCATTAAGACATTCAAGAAACAATTTGGCAACGCTGAGTTCCGATCTACAGACATTGAATTGCGGTCCGAAAAATTCATTATAGCTTTTATTGCGGCGTAACAACGATTAGTTTGATTGTTTTAAAAGGAATTTGCAGTATTATAATAGTAAAATCTGGTTAAATGAGTGTTCCCAAATTCTATTCAAATGAATGTTTTTAATAATATACACGTGTTATACACAGTTGCGTATTGTGATATTATTGTTTGATAACTGTTATTGGTTGTAAAAAGGGTTTGTAGAACAGATGTTTACGGTACATCAAAAGTCTTTACTGTCGCACTGTTCAGTAAATTTGGTTATACTCCACCACTTGGACTCAGTACGAATTGGTGGAAGCAGGTTTGTGGCCACCTGCTGTTGAAACTTACCAAGCCACCTATAACGCTTAACGACTACCACATTAAGTGGAAACTGGGACTAACAGCTAAAAGTTACTTCGAAAGAATGGAGACGGTCAAATATAAAAATGCTACAAACTGTCACCTATCCCTGACCGACCAAGCCAAACGTTGCGTAAATTTAGTGATTACTAAGAACAGCGCAGTTGCATAGCATTACAAGTTCCTCGAGGTGCATCCATAGAACAAACAAATGCCTTGAGGCCGCGTGGTCTGACGTTGTGGTTTGATACATCGTACTATGAGGATGTTGGCATCCTGGCCTTACTATTACTAACAAGAATGATTCAGTAGACGGACTACTGAATCATTCTTGTTCGAGTCCATAACCGAACTTGCAATACATAGGGTATGTAAAAAATAACACTGACAAGAGAGTAATATTTTACTTTGAAGTCTGTCGTCATGGTCGCCGATGGTCGTAGTTCACTTCTACTATGATCGTCGCCTTACGACTTTTGTCGCAGAATCTAGGCCGGATATCTGATGATGTTATTATATTTCGTAACTTCTCTCTCCACTCCGACTAACTAGTTGTGTAGAATTGATCTTAATGAACCAATTTTCAATCAAATCAACTAAGTGGTCTGATGATTCTTGTAGTAAAATGTTATACCTAAAGAAACACTTCAATTTTAAATAAGTAAATAAAAAAAAGTAAAAATATCAGGCCTATATTAGCGAAGTACGAGTACTAGTGATAAGTTTGTTCTGTGTACACTCCCTTATCTCCGATTACGCTAGGTTTTAGACTACACGGGCGTGATATGTTTCTTGCAGCCAAACTCTAGTCAACCACCTTGCTTAGGATGATTTCGGTCCACAATTTTCTTGGATATGATCCAAAAGAGCAAATTTTAAGTATGAAATTATTTTCATCGTAGAAAACCGAAACATTCGCATTCGCAGTCAAATTGCAAGCTCGCTGTGACTATGTGAATTTTGTTGGTCTACTGCTGACATACGGTCATTTAAAGCAAAGAGCTATAAATCTCCAAGTGTAATGCTTTTTTTTGTTGTACTTATCATAACTAAATTGTTTATGTTAAGAGAACTTGAGTACTTGGCACATTAAATCTTCATCTTTACTGGATGGAGTTCTATCTATTTGGGATAGAGATATCACCTACGATGTCACTTCCCAATTTAATAAGAAGCCGCCCAATTGCCATTATACTGGGCACAATTCTAGACTCTGAATTGCGAAGTAAGCATTTTTCTAAAGGAAAAACATACCTTGTCCCACCTAAGACCCCAATCTAGGCCTTAATAATCGTCAGCTGCTCTATGCAGTCTTAGATTAACAAAACATATTACCATATATGTAATGAATCCATCAGCTTTTACATGGAGGTATTGCGCTAACTTTCTTTACGAAATCAACGAGATTACTTTTAAAGATTTTAATAAACGCAGTTCTTGGCTTGCGCCTAAAAATATCTAAGGCCTGAGGCTAAGTAAAAACAGATTGACGTTATAGTAGCGCTATCTAGAAGGCTTCTGTCACTTTCATCTTAATTCAGCAAAATCGTAAAGTGAAAAAGAACTCAATCATATGAACTCAATACCATTACGCTAACAATAATCTGTTCATGCTAAGCCATCAGTTCACAGTTCTCCACCGCCGTGTATAAAGTATTATGATGTTACTGTGATTGTAACAGCGGTAGCCTTTCCTCCGATAGCGTGCCGTGACCCATAGCTATTAAACCCTAATACTCATTGCGAAATTCACACAAACATTCTAAGTTTGTTCTACACACACGGAAAGGTTTCCAACTAAATTTTTGTCAGAAAAAGTTTAACTGTTTAAGTTTGTTTAGAAATGTTTTAGGGGAATTGATGTTTCGTATGTGTGAAGGTGTAGGATAGCAACCTCACCAATGGGAAATTTTAATTGATACACAGCTAGCAATTTATTTATTTATACTAACACGGGAGGTACACCCTTCACGTTAGTATAAAGCAAAATATGTGTAAAAAATAGAATAATTAAAAGTATGGAAGTGCAAAGTGGAAGTGCAAGGTGGAAGTCAAAATAACAGATTTTTACTAAATGCATATGAAAGTTTTTAATCAGTGCGTCCTACCTGTAATGACATACGGAGCCGAAACGTGGCCACTCACTGTGCGGCTTGTCCACCAGTTCAAGGTCGCTCAACGAGCTATGGAAAGAGCTATACTCGGAGTTTCTCTTAGGGATCGAATCCGGAACGAAGTTATTCGTCAGAGAACCAAGGTTACCGACATAGCTCAGCGAATTAGCAAGCTGAAGTGGCAGTGGGCAGGTCACATATGCCGCAGAACCGATGGCCGTTGGGGCAGACTGGTTCTTGAGTGGAGACCGCGTGTCGGCAAACGTAGTGTAGGGCGCCCTGTAGCTAGGTGGGGCGACGATATTCGTAAGGCAGCGGGCAGGGATTGGAGAAGGAGAGCTGAAGATCGAGCTCAGTGGCGTGCCATGGGAGAGGCCTACGTCCAGCAGTGGACTGACACGGGCTGATGATGATATGAAAGTATGTATCCTTTCCAGTCCCTCACAATACCTCAGACACTCAGACAAAATATCACTCCATGCATCCGCAAACAGATCACATTCACGACTGCCGACAAGGAGAGCGTTCAGTGTGGCGAGGGTGGGCGCGATTGGCAAACGAGCACGTGCTACTGTTCTACATGTTGGTACAGAAAACAATCTATGCTTCCTGTTCCGACAGTAGTTAATAGGAGCGAAAAACCGACACAACTCATTGTGCAGGTTAGGAGCATCAATGTCTGCCATGCGGTAACTGTATGGAAGTGCCGTTCATAAATAAGATTTTTCTCTCTTAGAGTACCCCGAAGACCTGCGAGGAAACCCCTGTGCCTCTTCTCAGACAAACTAAATTTGGCTCAAACTCTCCGGTCCCTAGGATGTGTAAACTTCTGAACAAGCATAGTGATATCGTTGACATTCATACAGAGCACTTGTCCACAATCAGTAAATGTGTCAAATAAAATCCGAAAAGCCATATCTATACAAATTAATAAAATTGAAATGTCTGTTTGTAATTTCAAAGGACAGCTTTTTACTAAACGCATATGAAAGTATGTATTTACTTTCACATAAAAATTGTGTTTTACCATACGGTACTTTTAACAAAAACACAATTTTTACCATTTTTGTCTATCTGTCTGCGTGTCTGTGTGTTTGTTCCGGCTAATCTTTGAAACGGCTGGACCGATTGACAGAACTTTTTCTGAAACTGGCACTTAGGCTACCTTTAGTTTAAGAAAAAGATTTTATGTTAAATTTCGCGCGGGCGAAGTCGCGAGGTAGTGTTACAATATTAAGTTCATTTACACTGTTGTATTATATTCATAAGTCTGCAGTGTTTGCCTGTCATTGGTAGTGCAGTTAAGAATACCCTAAGAATAATTTAAATCCTAAGAATGCACTGTAACAACTGTTGGTATACCATACCACTCACACCATACCATAAATAAATAATCTAAAATTCTATATAATTACAAAATAAAATACTATTCGTTAACAATAGTTGGACTAATTTGTTTTTTTTAAAGGCACATAATCGATAATACTTGCTTATTTCTCTAACACACCGTTACGCCTATATTCCCCAAGCGGGGGTGGCAGAGGTGTACTGAGTACACCCACGTATGCCCGACGATGTTAGCTCCCATGTAATAGGGGGCGAGCCTATTACCATATACCGGGCACAATTCCACACTCCGGACTCGTACTGGGAAGTTTTCGTTAGAAAAACAACACTCGTCCGACCTAAGATTTGAACCCAGGACCTCGTGATCACAAAGCGATGCGGTTTGCCACTAGACCAACGAGGCATTTCTCTATGATTTTTAAATTAACTCATGATAATTTTGACAGGATAATATCGTTGGATCAGATGATCTATTAATATATTTATAGGTACGTCTGTAATGGGTTTCACCTACCTATGATTTACTCAAGGAAGGGATACAGAGAAATAATTCTACATAAAATCACAAGAAATTCTAACTTGAAATTTAGCACGTATTTCCACTTACCTTCTAGGTGCTCCTTGCAAAAGATTTTTCAAACTGAAACCCCTGAAAGTGCGAAACGTTATACTGAAATCTCTAAGTAATATACGCTGTTTATAAACTTAGCTTGAAATAGGAAAACCCTCAAACGTAAGTTGGTTGTTTTTATACTACGCAATATAATAGGGCTTATGATAGAAAATGTTTTAATATTTCAGTCGCCGTTATCGAAACATACATAATGTACTTCTATAAAAATGATCCATATCTATAGGATGAATCTAAGGGATATCCATAAAGCCGAGGATCGGGCTCTATGGCGCACATTGGAAGTGGCCTATGTCCAGCAGTGGACTGATTTGGGCTGATGATGATGACGATCACTCTGTGGTAAATATATAAATCATTATCATTAAGTTATTAATTAGCTAGACGGCCACAAATCTACCTCCACCAATCCGCACTGGGTGCGGATGGTGAAGAATTACCTATATTCTCTCGTCTCGATTTCGAAGACCTTATTTATTAATATTGTAGTAGATAACTACTTCTAATATAGATAGACAGATTTTCTTGAATGCCTTCCTTAGTACTGAATTATGTACATAAAGGCGTGAAGGTGTTTGCTTTTATTTGTATTATATATCTCTTCTCGAGGTACTCGTAGCGCTGTGCGACCGCGGTGTTCTTAGTGACGACCAAGATTAAGCAGCGTTTGCATGGTTGGTCTTAGAAGGGCGATCCTTTGTGGCATTTTCATATTCGAGCTTCGTGCTTCAGAAGGCACGTCAAGCCGTTGGTCCCGGTTTTCATTTAATGTGGCAGTCGTTAAGCCAAGTTGAAAGCGTTATAGGTGGTTTGATAAGTTCCAACAGCAGGTGGCCACAAACCTGCCTCCATCAATCCGCACTGGTTTTACGTGGTGGAGAATGACCTAATATTTTTCATCTCAGTTTGTGAAAGAAGGCCTTTGCCTGTGGTAGAGTATCGGCAGTTATTATTATTATTTCTCCTCAGAGTTTGCTCAGTGAGTTAATGCTATTTTTGACGTACGTATATAAGTAACTGCCAAAAGCAACTGTAGTGAACATTCACGATCCATATATAAAACATGGTTCTTCAACAATTTGATTGTTCAGAATACAGGCGCAGGTGTTTTATTACATCAAGAGCAGGTCAATGTATCGAGCGCGCGGCGGTATTATGCGAAATCATGGAACGGGAAGCGGTTTTATTGGATTGAGCACGTAGTGTCCAGCGTTCGTGTTATAGTTCTCTTTTAAATATCTCTTTAAAATTTAACTAACAATGTCCTTATAATAATATCAGCCTATAATGCCTACTGCTGGGCAAAAGCTTTCTCTCTCAAATCGAGGTAAGAGAGATTAGGCCATACTCCACCAAACAAACCCGGTGCGGATTGGTGGAGGCAGGTTTGTTGCCACCTGCTGTTGAAACTTATCGAGCTGCCTATAAGGCTCACAACTCGACTTAACGACTACCACCATTAGTGGTAACCGAGACCAACGGCTTAGCGTGCCTACCGAGGCACGGAGATGCTCGAATATGAAAATGCCACAAGCGGTCACGATTCTCAGCCCGACCGAGCCGAACGTTCCTTGACCTTGGTGATCGGCAACAACACCGCAGTCATACAGCGCTACGAGCACCTCCAATGTCCTTGAAACTCACTAGAACCCTAACTTTAAAACCGAGTAAAAATCTAAATCGATCAACGTATACGTACGTAACGTACGTTCGGGGCTCGCGCTCGTTAGGCGCTCGAAGCGCTATGCGACGGCAGTGTTCTTAGAAATCACCAAGGTTGGGCACCGTTCGGCTTGGTCGGTCTGAAGTCCAGTCCAATTGCCCGAGGCTTAAGAATACGGGCTAACTCACGCCCCCCCGCCCTGCACCAGAAACTGCAGGGGCGGGGGTTTGGGTCGCGGACTCGTAGAGCGGGGGCCCTGAGCGTCGTTCACGGGCGCCCCGAAGAAGGTCGGCGGCATGGTGTGGCCCACGTCACCGTTAGCACCGCGTCGGTTTCGGAGGAGTGTGCTATCAAGTCTCCTCAATTTGTGGGTGAAGGCCTTTGCTCTGCAGTTGCACAAATTATGCCGATACTCTAATTTATGAGGTATAGTTTATTTTTTTGACGTAGCCCTACATTAGGATTTATTCCTGTGTCGTGGGTGCTTCTGCAAACTTAAAAATTTACATACAGAAATACCCAGACCGGAACAAATGATTGTGGGCTACACAAATATTTTTCCCGTACGAGAAACAAACCCGCAACTACTCGACCCAGTGGGCGGAGCGGCTTAAGCTAAAAGCTAACAAATATTTATCCCTTGTATTCCGCTCTTCTCAGTTTTGATATCCGCACACAGCACGCATGCTGCATCGCATTGTGAATTCGCTGACGATTTTGTACTGTGTCTCTGAAATAACATCCAGATTACACCATTGGACCCCGCGTCGAGTTATTATGAAGTAAATGTTGCCACAATGATGGATGTTAAATAAAAACTTAGTTGAATGTCGACACTGATTGAAATTTTAGCGTTTGTATATTGCTTCGTTTTTCTAGTGGTGGGTGGTGCAGCTATCGCGCGATCCTAGGTTCGGAGCCTAGATCAAACAGTGTTGTTGGAGATTTTCTATAAAAAAGTGTTAGTTTAGCTCAGTGTAATGGTGATAGGCTCTTTCCTTATTCCATAAGAGCTGAATATCGTCAACGACATATGGGTTTACTCTACACGCTCGTTGTCAAAAAAATAATAGATACCTTAATTCCCTAAGCGGGTGTAGCAAAGGTGTACTGTGATCACACAACTTTCACCGACGATCTTAGGTCCCATGTGACTGGGGGCATGCCTGTTTTCATATACCGGGCACAATTCCAGACTCCGGACTGATACTGGGAGTTTTTCAATAGAAAACCTACATTTGCCGACTCAGGACTTCGTAATCGCAAAGCGCATTCGCCACTAGACCAAAGCCAGTCAAGAAATAGACATAACTATGTCTAATTGTGTGGCACATTATGTCCCTAACTTCAAAAACTTGATGGTTTTGTGGCCACCTGCTGAGGAAACATCATTACGGCGCCTATAACGCTTCCAACTTGGCTAAAGACCATATTGGGTGGTACAATAGGTGACCAGGATCATCGGCTTAAGATTCCTTCCAAAGCACGGGTATGCTCGTATATGAAGAAGCCAAGAACGGTCTCCCCTCTTAGACTGACCGAACCGAACGCTGCTTATTCTTGATGACCGCTAAGAACACCGGGGTTTCACGGCGTGACCAGTGCCTTCCGTGTATCATTCGCCCATTCTCATCATCATGGTAGGTGCCATATTATTGCATTGTCGCTGACGATGATGATGCCAAATTTCAGTTCAATCGTGTGTTCGCAAGTGCTTGAGGAATAGATCACTAAGTTTGTACCGGAAAGATAGAAAAATGAACACAGCAAGATAAATAAAAACTTGTAACACTATTCTTCATGTATCAATTAATCTATGTATGTGGAATAACTATTACATAGGAGAATTACAACGGAAGGACAAGTCAAGAGTCTCCGGTACCGGCGAGCGTGTATGCGTCGAACTATGAGAGTGGAGGAACCCAGAGAGTTATGTAAGGAAAGAACCTGTTGGAACTCTGTATTCTCTGCCTACCCCCCAAGGGATCTGGCATATAAATAGATAGATAGAATTACAATGGTTCGTGAAAATTCGAGCCAATATTTGAGTTCCGTGAAAATTAACGGAATAATAACTGTTAGGAAATTAGTTCCGATGAGTATTTAGGCCTTAATTCAGGGATGGCGGGCGATTTGACGGACGATTTAGCGCAGTGGTTAAGAGCTTGAGCGGCTCCGCCCACTGTGTCGAATAGTCGCGGGTTCGATTCCCGCACGGGACAAATCTTTGTGTGATCCGCAATTATTTGTTCTGGTCTGGGTATTTGTTTGTGAATTTTCATGTTTGTAAACGCACCCACGACACAGGAATAAATCCTAGTGTGGGGCTACGTTTAAAAAAAAAAAAAAATTATTTATTTATTGCACAAAATTTCAATTTGAAATCATAATAATTTTAAAAATACTTGTTAGAATGTCAAAAATTTATTGATATCGTTTGAACTTTAAGTTTGGACTTGCATGAATGAGTGATAATTTTGTATAATAATGAATTTGAAACATAAATAACAGAAAAATAATGATATTAAAATTAACCGCTGCCATTATTTTTGTGTTGTGAGTGCGTTTATAAGTACCTTGAAATAAGCATTATTACATAAAGACTTGTCATATGGGGAAATCGAATCCACCATACATAATCGAGGGAGCGGAGTAGTAAATAGGCTCTAACCACTGAACTAAGCTTTCATTTGACTCACACTTCTAGTTGTTCTTCCGTGATTATTACAATATATACCATATTTCGTAATATAAAGGTCATAACGGATTTTAAAAACTCAGAAAGTTAAGCGATTTACGTTCTCACTGTAATAGTTCTATTCGCAATATAATTTTCTAGTCCGTTCACAAATTCCATACAAGTGTCAACTTGGACCGCGCCGGGCGAGCGATTAGTGTAATAGTTGAATTGGAAAGGACAATGTTCTGCGCCCATACATGATTTGCCCCAGAACCAACAGCAATAAAAACATACTTGTATGATTTCAAATCACCCATAAATTCTGTCCTCTCCTTTTTGATTGATCCTACAATAATAAGAAAATGATGGAATAATGCCCATCACTGCTCCTAGCTTGCAACTTTGACTAATAGTTTTTAATTATTAAAGACCTTAGATCTTTTTATTAGGTTAGGTATAGCAGTTTTAAGTCGGAAACAGTAGCATTTTATCGCGTCCTCAAGTTGGCTGGGGTTGGATCGTACTAATTCACAACACAAGGCAAACAAGACATGATAGACAAGAAAGAAAGAAAAAGACGAAGTAAATAGAGCTTTATTACACTAGCTGCTTCAAACGTCGCCCTATTGCTATCAATATATCCCACGCTCTTCACCTTGGTATCTACGTCTGCTATATCCCTGCATATTCCAGAGGTAAAGGTTTCGCACAGGTCCGGCACGCGGTGAACGTCACGACCCGCTGCCGCCACGCTACCAGTGATTACAAACAAAGCACGGCAGGAGCGAGATGCCATTACGCATGTGAGCGGAACGACAGTGTCTTTTTTTGAATTTTAGACGTTGACAGCAACAGTGTGAAGTGCCGCTGAAGTTGCCGTCTGACGGTCAAGCGTCTCCGTCACGCTCCGTGGGCAATGTACACCCACATTTCGACGACGATGTTAGGTCCCATGTAATAGGGGGCGAGCCTATTGCCATATATCTTAAAGTATCCGCGGAACATAATCCTATCGTATGTGAAGCCTTTCGCTCCACGTTCCATTGGCATGAATTTAAATCGATTTGAAATATCAAAGCAATGGATCCGTGGGAATCAGTGTCTTCCGAATGCATGACATGCGGTCGACTTAGTGGACCGCTAAGTCTTATGTGGGGTACTTGAAGCCAGGTGGAAGGATGGAAGGTCCCTCTAAGTAAAAATAGTAATAAAGTAAACTCCTTGCTCATTATAAAGATATGTTGTTAACGCTGTTATATGGCAGTGAGAGTTGGATATGTAAGAAGGAGAATGAAAGCAGGATAAATGCGGTCGAAATGCGAGCTCTGCGGAAGATGTGAGGAGTCAAGCTGACCGACCGTATTCGCAACAGCGTAGTAAGAAAGCGTGTAGGTATGAAACATAATATCGGTGTAAAGATGAGAAAGGGTATGCTCCGTAGGTCCGGGCACATAGAAAGAATGTCAGAAGAAAGAATGACAAAACATATATACAATGCGAAAGTGAAAGGATGTAGGTACCGGGGACGACCTAGACTATATTACCATGACCAAACAGACCGAGTCTTATCTGAAGGGCAAGTCAAGAGTCTCCGTAACCGGTGAGCGTGTATGAGAAGAACTATGAGTGTGAAGGAAGCCAGAGAGGTCGGTTTGGAAAGAACCTGTTGGAACTCTGTACTCTCTGCCTACCCTGCAAGGGAACTGGCGTGATGATATAGGTAGAGAGATGGAGAGATTTTAAAGATTAAAATAGTTTCGTATTTCGGACCTAAGAGCTTAACACGAAAAGAAATCTTGCTCCTGTAGTTAGGCTTGGTCTTGTGATTAAGAGCTTAAATCGCTTCACCCACTAGATCGAGTAGTCGCTGGTTCGATCCTCGTACGTGACAAAACCAAAAAGTATTTGTTTCAGTCTGGGTGTTTGTGCATGTGAATCTCATATTTGTTAATGGATCCACAATACAAGAATAATTTCTAGTGTAGGTGTAAAAAAAAACGTAGCCGCGACCTATAATGACGTGGGTGTATTATTATTTCTGAACTAAAATTGTGTATCCAAATTGTAACAATAAAAGTAGTTATTACAAAAGTCAAAGCTTTTTGACCTATAGAGCTTTTGTGTTTATTAATGTTTGAAAGTCAAACAATTGGGTTTTGTTAAAAAACTGAATTAAAAATTCCGTAGCCATTGATTCTAGTTAAAGTAATTAACTCTATTGGCTTGTCGGGTCGAGAGAAATAAATTCATTGAGCGGTTATCTGAAGCTCTAAAACATATCAAGTTAACTTTAAAATGTGTGGAAAATTCACCGCTAATACTCTGGTGTAGTGCAGCCGCACTATCGTCGAATGCGATCGTTGGAAGGTTTGTTATACGATTTTTTTCTGTCCAAAACTAGATTTAATGGAAGATACTTATTCTTCAGGGTTGGTGGTTACTGGATGGTATCCCACGCTAGGACTGTTTTATTATTTTTATAACACAGACACTTTTTGAGTTGATGGGTGAATTACGTCGCTGTAACCGGCACGCAAGTATGAGATAAACCATAAGAGTGGAGGATGCAAGAGAGGTCTAAAGAGAAATAACCTATTAGATCTAGGATGATACTGTAAAAATATTACATTCAGATACTCTTTATTAGACAGACAAAAACCAAGCCCAATATTTTATGTTTGCCTCTTTTTAAGTGTATTTAATAAGACCAGATGAACCAACCTCATATATACAAATCAGTTTGTGACTTTCTAGTAGGGCGATTACAATACTAATTTCAAATGATCACATTTAGCTAAAATGATTTTAAACAACACACGTGCAATGAAGTCGATTACGTTACGTCATCGATTAATCAGCTGAATGTTGACTGCTTTAGTAACAATATACTCAATCTTAAGTAGATTTATATTTGACCCAACGCGCTTGAATGGTAAAATGTTGCTAAGAAACCCTTAGCATCCACCAACATTCTTGGAGAGTTAAAAGCATCACATTTCACAAAACTTCTTGACTTCTTATCTGTACTATATATACATAGCTATATCGCTACTAACTTCAGTGTCTGTGACACAAACAACTAATTCCGACCCACCATACTGCGCTGTCTGGCAAACTTTGACCTGAACTTTCGCTTTATCAAAGGCAAAAGTTTTGGAGCAAAAAAGGGCAGTTTTTGGCACAATGGCTGGGGAGTTTCTTCATACGTCAGTCAAGATAAATTTTCTGTCGGAATAGTAACAAAGCATTATAAAATTGCTTAATAATGTTTTAGGTAGGTACGACCGCAATAATCTTTGAAGCAAAACACTAGAAATGAAATAGGGCATGATTTCCTCCAAAACCACTGTTGCCGCTTCGTCACTTATGCACGGTTTGTAACAATAGATCCCTTGCGGGGTAGGCAGAGAGTAGAGTTCCAACCAGGTTGGAACGATGAAGATGGCTTTCTCCACTCTCATAGTTCGTCTCATACACGTTCGCCGGTTTCGGAGACTCTTGACTTGCCTTTCTAAATTGCTATGAATATAGTTTCCGTTGAATTGTAATACCCTTATAGGTATAATAACAACTTTTAAATACTTTCCGCAGGTAGATATGCTGTAAAATACCAAGTTTAGCCACTGTATTACATAGTATGGTCCACGCAGTGCTAAATCAAATAATGCGCATTTAGGAAGAAAATTTATTCACATTATGGCGTCAAGGTCACGCGATTATGGGTGTCTTATTTTAGCGATTTCAGTGGATATAACCAATGAAGCATTTAACGTAGTTCTGTATAGGATGTTACCTTTATCATAAGTTAACTTTGATACCCGCCTATTGTGATTGTCTGAGCGCAGGGTCTCGAATCCACTCCAAAAATATCGAAAATTTCTGTACGATATTATATTCAGAGTAGTAGCCGCTATTGTAATATATTTAATTGAGATGATTATTTTTATTTGTTGAACTCTTACTGGCCTTTTAGTCTTGATTATAATATCGCCTAAAAATTATGATGGTAAATTTTATATCTTTAGCTAAAATGGTGAGATATGAAGTCATTTAAATATTTCGGGACCGGGACTCATTAAACGGTGATTTTGATTCTGAAGTCTTGAGTTATTTTCTAACGTACAAAATAAGATGAAATTAATAAGCTAAAACTTATTTCGTAGAACAAACTGAAATGGGAAAAAAATATTTTATTATAGTCCTTTTCACCAGTCAATGGGTACGCTGACGTTTAGAATTTGACGATTCTAGAAATGTGGTGAGTGTGAAATAGAATCGATTGAATATCGTATAGAGAAAATTAAAACAAAGAACGAATTGATATTAATAAAAATAATTTAGGAAGAAAAAACAAATAAAATAAAATTATCTCATTATTTATTTAAGAATCAAGGCAATGGTCAGAAAACATCGTTTGACAATTTGCTTGATTCGTCGCTTACGTGTATTATTATTAAAAAATATATAATACAACTGTTTTAATATGTCAAGATAGCGTATCCACGATTATTTAATAAATTATTGACTATTAGAATATTTAACAAATACATAGAGTAATGCATTCGTAAAATAATCGGCAATCGATTATGTACATTTTAAAAAACAACATATCGATTATAACGATTCCATTATATCAGTACCTGAAATGCGAACCAACAATTTACATAATTGAGTACCTAATGGAGTTTTATTAAGTTTTAGGTTTTTTAGCTCGAGTGTGCCCAAGAAATAGATATAGCTACACTTGAAAAACATGACCCTTCTTCTGGGGCAGTCAAATAAAAAGAAATCCATGTTCATAAAGGCAACTAAAAAGTGGGTCGTTGCTTTAAAACTTTAGCAGCAGAGACTTACCGCCCGCTGTGGAGACAAATTCTTTGAATAATGTTCTGAATCGCGCTAATTGAGTTGTTCGATCGACGTTACAAGTTCGGCCTGGGTTATTATGTGACTTATTAGTTTGAATCTTGTTCGTGTCTTTAAGGAGAATTCTGTTTTAGGCTGTTATATATGTTTATGTATGTACACCTTACGCGTGTTATTTTAAGAGGGTAAGTGCAGATGTATATACTACACTCATATTTCACCTAGATATTTTAATCTCCATGTGAAAAATCAGTTTGTCTTCATTCTTCGATAAAAATGTTCACAAGTATATTTTGGAAAAGTTGTAAAGGCATCTGGAGATATGTAAGTTTCTTCACTGCTTGTAAGGGTTCAAACTTTGTATAAAAATTTTGACTTGTGTATAAAATATTGGCGAGGCCTATGTTCAGCAGTGGACTACTACAGGTTGATGATGATAAAATATTAGGACTAACGGTTGGTTCTATATATATTAGCAACAAAAGGTTTTCGAAATGATCTTATATTATCATTGTGGCTGGTGATGACAATAGAAGATCATTTCGAAAACCCTATATACATCACCTTAAATCTCAAATCTACAATTCTATAAGACGCGATAATATTACAATTTATATATAGCAAAGAATAATTTTAGTCTGTTAACCATCAATATGAATCCAGACATTGAGTCAATTTTACATTTAGTAGAGCAACCGTTCAAAGCTTCAACTCAAGGATTCTTGGAACCTAATGTCTATGGTAGATCACTATTTTCACCTTCAGCATTCAATGATAAATAATTTCGTTGGTGCCTGGTGCCTGGTGCCGTTCACCAAATATAATATGAAATATCTTTTGTGAACGTATGAAACTATATTACTGGATAGGTTTCTTCGAACTTTAGTTCTACATAGTAGTAAGTTTGGTTTGGGAAGATCCATGTTCAGCAGTGGACGGGTATGGGCTGAGATGATGATAAAGTTTGGTTTGGGGAAACGAAACAGCTATGTTCGTCAAAAAACTTGCTTTAGTGAAAAACACTCATATTTTGCGGTGCCTAAGATTGAGAGATAAAAGATTTTGAAGACTGAATTTCTTGACGGAATAATCTGGCCCTTGACTAAATTTGAATGCGAACAACACAAAACTAATCGTCTCATAGCGATCTTTGGGGAAGCCTATGTCTTCCAGTAGAGGTGCTTGTAGTAGTAATAATGATGTCTTGGGTATTCAAAGTGGTATAAGTGAATGCGAATACGAAGTTGGTTTCTAATCTCATCAAAGTTAGTGTAAAGAAAATGTTTCACTAATAAAACTGTGTCAATAACTATTTTAAAATACAAATAAAACGATTGCCATCGATCGTGTTCTGCCTTGAGTATGGTTTCGAATACAAATTAAAATGAATATTTCATTAGACGGCTGAAAATACTTTGTCTGTATTCTCAATGAGAGACACTCAAGAGATACTTTCAGCATAGTGCCTTAGTATTTGAGTTACATTGATCTCAAAGGTTAGTGATTAGATTGGGTACTCTGAAATTCAATTTGATTTAATATATCTTAGAAACTGTTTAATCTTTTGAAAGGCACTGTTAGCTATAAGGATCTAATCAAAGTATGCCCACCAAACCGCAGGACCGGACGACCCGAGGGCGTGTCTCATCCTAATTTGGGCGTGTGATTAAAAAAGCGTATTTACAAACACGATTTTGACTTATAGAATCTTTGACACTTATATTCAGAACTATAAAGTTATATCATTATATAAACATGCCTAAATGGTTACGAATGCTTCTGTAGGTTTCTCTGACTGATTTTACTCACTTTTTATCATGTGAATTAAGGGGGCATTAGCTTACTTGTACATGTCCTTAACAAAAAGAAAGAAATTATCTACAATGATCCAGATCAAGACTTTGCTCAAGAAGGTTGGAACATGGGAGAAGAAGGAAGGAATATGGGGTTGAAAGGAAGAAGGAGAGCTAGGACTTATACCGCAATACATATCTTTCCTCCAACAATATCAAGGGGCGCCGGTACTTCCAAACAAAACGCATAAGTCAAGGGAATAGTTTAGTTTCGCTTCTAGTATCTATATACTCTTTAACCTTCAAACCAGTTCACTATGAAAAATATATTAACAATAGGTGCCTAGCCGTTTCGCTACAGTTGATTTATGATCATAATACAAACCGCCATTTATTAAAGCTTCCTGTAAAGTTCAACTCAATATTCTAGACTTTTGTGAGGAATAATGTGGTATATTTGCGCAGGAGCTATCAAAGACGTTTGATGTACGATTCTTAATGGACTCCTTTGTGGCGAAGTACTTAAATATACGTAGAGATTTTTTGGTGTGTCCGAGTTCGTAGAAAATTCACAAACTCTAGTAGAGAATTTTTTTTAAAGAATTTTTATAGAGTAATACAAAATGTAGTCGCAATCTGCAAAAAATTAAAAGGGTACCCATCAATACGTTTTTATGTGACAATACTTGCGAGAAATCAAAAAATAAGTGTATTCGTACAAAATAATATGTATCCCACCAAAATGTGTGGAACTGCTGGCTTCTTTTTCATTTCTGATAAGAGTCGCTTTAGTAAATGTTGCTCGTAAAGCCCCGATGCCAAATCACCATACATAGAAAGGACATTAATTTGTAGGAGAACGGGGCTTGATTTTCATTGTGAGAGATACTCACAATGAGAAACAAGCCCCGCCAGACTCACTACTCATCCAGCTAGAAGAAACCTCACCAATTCCACAACTGCCTTATTACAACGATATGAACACACTATATACACGGTAAAATTTTAGTCGACTTGGAGTGAAAGCATCGGTGTTCCGGATTTTCACCCTAGCTATAATGTTTGAATAGGTCAGTAGGTAGCTGTTACTTATTGAAGTCTTCCTTTAAGTTTTTCCTTATATGACCAGTGGAAAGTAGGCATATGATACATCACCAGGGCTTTCGCTCAAGGGCGACCAAAGTTACACCGTGTATAAATTCAACCTGTACGGATTACATCCAGGGACTTCTTGGCAGTGTTGGCAAAAATCAATGGTGACAACAAACCTATGCCGTAAGGAAGATCAGACAACTAACTGATGTGGACACCGCGAGGATAGTCTATTTTAGCTACTTTCATAGTGTCATGTCTTACGGTATATTATTGTGGGGTAGGGCAGCGGACATTGAGTCTGTTTTTATCTTGCAAAAAAGGGCTATTAGGGCCATCTATAACTTGAGTAGTCGCGACTCTTTAAGAGAACTGTTCAAAGTAGCTAATATCATGACGGTCCCATGTCAATATATCTATGAAAACATTATGTATACTAGAAAAAATTTAGATCTTTTTAATCAGCTAGGTGATAGACATTGCTATAACACACGACATAGAAATAAATTAGACCAACCGTAGTTTCGTCTGTCAAAAATTCACACGTCTTTCATGGGGCACTGTGTTAGATTTTATAACAAAATTCCCATTGACGTCACTAAACTTAGTGAAAATAAGTTCAAAGCTTGTGTAAAACGAACACTTTGTAAGCAAGCTTATTATTCAATAGAAGATTATTTAAAAGATAAATATGCTTGGATAGATGCTATTCCAGCTCCACTTGAGTCATAACAACCTATTCAACTGTTGTTAGTTAACATTACCTCTCTTCCTTCTATTAATTTAACACAATATGTACTTTTTTTGTAAATGAGGGAACCATGTAGCCATTCTCATAAATAGTATTATTCGCTTTTTTAACTTAGACTCACCTGATGACCAACCTACATTGTTCTCCCATACCCCACAACAGAATGTAGATGAAAAAGTTTGTAATTTCTTATTTCAAAGAGTAACCGTGGAGTTTCTTGCCCTTCTTCTCCACAGGAATGACATTCCGAAGTGGCGGTAGAGTCTTTGTTACTTTTCTGACGATTCATAAATACTGTAATGGTTTACATGAATAAAAAATATTCTGATTCTGATTCTGATTCTGAAACAATTGATCAATTGTAATTGCAATGTCTTGCAGTTACAATTGATTAATTTTTAATTGCAAGTTCTGACATTGGTCATTTGTTTATTGTGAAAACTTGCAACTTACAATTAATTTTTCAATTTTTAAATGGAATTGCAAATAATTGAGAATAAAATTCCAATCGCTTGATCCTAAAATTGAAAATATTTTTCTTAATTGGTGTTAGAGAAAGAGGGACCTGTCCGACTTGAGCTTATTAAGATTTTTTCCTTATTACTGTAGTCTTAGATCCAATTTAATTCAACATAAAAATAAAGCGTTTAAGAATAAACGCCACGATACAGGTTTCGTAATAGATGTCTGTATATCTAGCTTTTTACTTTCCGCTATAAAAACTTATTTTGCACGAAAATCTGGCTGAATATGGAAAACAAATTGATGGAATGCTGAATAAAATTAAGACTGGTTTGATATTTACTAGGCTGGGATAACAAAATGGTTAGGATCATTGTCAGTGCTTAAGTTATGGTTTGCTAAATAATAATAACCCAGCAGTAGTACTTCAGAAATTTTAATAGAATTGATAATGGTTGTAGTGTATGAGTTTTGGAGTTAGGACAACGAAATAAAAGCCTATTGTGAAGATATAATAGGTAATCTATCTATCTATCTATATCATCACGCCAGATCCCTTGCGGAGTAGGGAGAGAGTACAGAGTTCCAAAAGGTTCTTTCCTTACATACCTCTCTGGCTTCCTTCACTCTCATAGTTCGTCTCATACAAGCTCGCCGGTTACGGAAACTCTTAATACGGAATATATAATAATAATAGTAATATAGTAGTATATGCCCGCAGGGCAGTTTGGTGCGAGCTGTTGGTGAGTATCGACACCACGGACCCGAGTGCTTCAGAGAGTCGGTCAGGGCCCCCAACTCGGCGTGTTTTCGTCGGTCGAGTGGAAACCGAAGGGTGCCCGCAGGACTCTCGGCTCTGGCTAGCCTTAATTGGCCGCCCAGAGAGGAGCCGTGAGAGCTATATCGACGTAGGAAGATAATGCGTTCCTACGTCGATGTACTCCAGGGGTGGAAGTGTTAAAGGGCATAACGCCGCGAGTAACTTCGGAGAAAGCGCAGCACACCTCTCTACACCCCTGAGCCGCTCACCCGGTGTTGCCCTCAGTTGTCCTAGGACGACCGTTTGAGAGCCCATCTAGTAAGAGGCGAGTCACCGCCGGCCACGGGTAATTAGGTATCACCAATAATGGCCGGTGTCCATCCACTTTGAAATAGTCCAGTTTTTGTCCATCAAACCTCATTTATATAGCCCTTGTTTTCTTCCATAGTTTACAATAGTCCTTGCACCTGCTGGGTCCAGTTCGCTGGTTATGTTTCTTCATTTTCAGCAAGTGATCTCAGCAGGTGACTTACATAACATTAACTTCTCGCAAAGGGCCTCTACGTGTTGGACCCATGTCCCCATGCAATCCTTTCAAAGGTCCGGGTAAAGCCCGTGAATCTTAGCGAGATACATAATAGTAATATCAGAGGTGGGTATGTAAGAAGAAGAATTAAAGCAGGATAAATGCTGTAGAAATGTGAGTTTTGCGGACGATGTGCGGAGTGAAGCTGACCGACCGTATTTGCTACAGCGTAGTAAGAAAGCGTGTAGGTATGAAAGATAGTATCGGTATTAAGATAAGAAAGGGAATGCTCCTATGACTCGGACATACAGATGTCGTCGGATGAAAGAATGACACAACAGATTTATACAATGGAAAAGTGGAAGAATGTAGGTACCGGGGAAGACCTAGACTATCTTACCATGACCAAATGGATTGTGTCTTATCTAAAATGCAGGTCAAAAATATCTGTAATCGGCGAGCGTGTATGAGACGAACTATGAGAATGGAGGAAGCCAGAGAGGTATATAAGGAAAGAACCTGTTGAAACTCTGTACCCTTTGCCTACCCCTCAAGGGATCTGGCGTAATAGTATAGATAGATAGATATATATTAATCTATACTGTCCCATTGCTGGGAAAAGGCTCTCAAAAATCGAGGTGTGAGAGATTAATTCTCCACCACGCGGACCCAGTGCGGATTGGTGGAGGTTTGTGACCACCTGCTGTTGAAACATATCAAGCCGCCTATATGGCTACCAACTTGGCTTAACGACTACCACATTACGTGGAAGGCAAGACGTAGGATTGAACGTGCCTTCTGAAGCATGGAGTGGCTCAAATCATCTTTGGCCAACCGAGGTGAATGTTGCTTAACCTTAGTGGTCGGTAAAAATGCAAGGGTCGCAGCGCTAAGAGGCAATGATTGGATTATTTGAAAGAATTTAAAGAGAATTTCGACATAGCTCATCATTTGGCTTGGTGTAGATAACTGTTGACTGAGTGACGTCCACTCAAGGACAAAGACCTCCCCAAAGATTGCTATAACGGCCAGGTCTGCGTTGTACGCGTCAACTTTTACTTGCGACCGTCATTAGGGTCTATCATTTTTACGCGATTTGTAATTATGTAATGGTAAAAAAAAACGCCGTCACGCCTTTATTCTCCCTATAGGTCGCCTATAGGTCCCATGTAATAGGGGGCGAGCCTATTGCCATATACCGGGCACAATTCCAGACTCCGGACTCATACTGGGAATTTTTCGTTAGAAAAACTACATTTGTTCGACCTAGGATTTGAACCCAGGACCTCGTGATCACAAAGCGATGCGCTTTGCCACCAGACCAACGAGGCAGTCAACATGGAATAACATTCGTACAATGCCTAAAGTCGGTAATCTACTAAATTGACGACAAATGTTTTAGGTGGTATGCCTATGGAAAATCGTAGGGACACAGGTCTCATGGAACTATCGATTAAAAATGATTATTGGAAACTTAAAATGGTCCAACACAGTGTGCACCTTATGATCACAAACGAGGCATGCCTTTTAAGTTTTGTCGTTTGAAGAAAAAAACACAACTAGAACCTTATAGTACTTTTTATTGTTTTTCAAAGTATTCATCACGTAGCTTAACACACTTTTCCATTCGCTCAAACCAGTTATCATAACATTTATTCCACTCTAAAGTGGGGGTGTTCAAAATGGCTGACTTGAAAGCGTCGACTGCTTCTTCACCGGAGTGGAACCTTTGACCAAGAAGACTTTTCTTAATTTTAGGAAATGTAAAGAAATCGTTAGGGCTTAGGTCAGGACTGTATGGAGGATGGTCAAGAATTTCTACTTTTTCCTGCTTCAAATACTAAATCGTTTGACGAGCGCTGTGTGAGCTTGCGTTGTCGTGGTGCAGGATGATGCGTCGCTTTGAGTTAGATTTTCGAAGTTCGGCGATGACTTGTGTTAAACAAACTGTGGTATACCACTCTGCGTTAACCGTTCTACGATCTTCAAGTGCAATAGTCGCAACATGGCCGGTTTTTCCACCGAACGTGGCCACCATCTTCTTTGAAGTGCTTTGAGAACGAACAACTGTAGTCGGCTTTGGCTCGTCTTGAAAGACCCAGATTGTAGATTGTTGTTTGCAATCAGAATCGTAGGCATAGATCTAAGATTCGTCACCACTGATGATGTCGTAGACGTGATTTGACTCTTCTCGGTTGAACCTTTGCAGAGTTTTCTTACACCATCTGACGCGGGCCGCCTTGTGATCGTCGGAAAGCAGATGCGGTATCCAACGGCAAACTAGCTTTCTCACACCAAGCGCTTCATGCAAGATCTTCTGAATGGTTGTCCCTGAGATTCCTGATAGAGCCTCTATCTCTCGATACGTCACATGACGATCTTCAAGAATTAGTTGTCTCACAGCAATGATGTTATCTTCAGTGAAGGCGGATTTTGGGCATCCTTTGCGAGATTTGTCACTAACACTAGTATGTCCACGCTGGAATTTCAAATACCAGCGTTCGACAGTCCGCAGATATGGGGCTTCATCACTGAACACAGATGTTAGCTCTTCAAAACACTGAAGCCGTGTCAGGCCTCTTCTAAAGTTGTAGAAAATTATTGCACGAACATTTTCCTTAGAAAGATTCATTTTCGTACGTAACCTGACAGATTCCAATCGAGGCTGTGACTAAACAATAGCATTAATCCTAATACTTTCAACTGTTTTGAGATTCAAAATTTAAACATATTCGAATATAGAACAGTTCCAAATTCAAAATTGCCGGGACATATGTCCCGGCAATTTTGAATTTGGAACTGTTGTGTTTGGAAACGACAGAACTTAAAAGGCATGCCTAGTAACCTTAACAAGTTGTAAACTGATGCCACACCTCTATCCTCAAGCAGAGGTGTCAAACGTAACTTGTCTATACTCACATTTTGTTGACAACGGTAGATCCGAACTTCATAGGGAGCAAGGTTAATTCCAGTTGCTGGACTAACATTTTTTTGATATAAAAGTCCTAATAACACTTTGTTCCTTGTTTCGAAGGCCCCTACGTCAATCACCACTATGCGCCATGAGGCCATCTACAAGTATTTTCTATATGCAAAGTTTCTTGCAAGCAAAGGATATATATATTTTAAGGATGATCTTGATCATACAGATAGATAGAAGATTCGGTTAAATATAATCTCTAGAAAGGTAAGATACTGAATCCAACACTTATTACAATCTCAAGTGGAGCAAGCTATAAAATATTAGCGCGTTTCATATAAATTTGAAAGTCTGATTACGTGCCAAGGTTGAGAACCCACCACCACGTTACCCAACGAATTTAAGGAAGAATATTTTATGTTACTTCTTGTGTATTTGTTTTGATGTCAGCCATCTCTTTTACGACCTTATATGAATAACTTTTGACTTCAGGATTGTTCTATATTGCGTCATTTATTCATTTTACAAATAAGTCAACATAAGCTGTATATCATGAAACAATTAATAGCAGGATTTAGCTAAATGGCTGTTAATTAACAGCGATTTAGCGATGTTAACGGTTTCGACCAGGAGTAAGAGCGTAGGCTGCACAAATAGATATATCTTTGTGTGCCCTACAAACATTTGTTTTCGAGGTGTTTATCTATCTATCTATCTATCTATAACCTCACGCCAGACCCCTTGCGGGGTAGGCAGAGAGTACAGAGTTCCAACAGGTTCTTTCCTTACATACCTCTCTGGCTTCCTCGACTCTCATAGTTCGTCTCATACACGCTCGCCGGTTACGGAGACTCTTGACTTGAGGTGTTTATGAATCTGTAATTCATATTTATAATACAAGGGTGCAAAAGAATGTTCTTGAAAAAGACAATGAAAGAACATTCGCAAAAAAGTTGTAGATAACGTGCAGTTTTTTTTCTACAAAAAAAAATAATGCCAAAAGACATACAATGCATAAGTGGAAGAATGCCTACATGAAAAAGACCTAGATTATAATCTAGGTCTTACTTACTTATTACTAAGACCTAATAGGCCGTGTCTTATCTAAAGAACAAGTCAAGAATCTCCGTAACCGGTAATCGTGTTTGAGATGAGCTATGAGAATGGAGGAAACCAGAGAAGTCTGTAAGGAAAGAACCTGTTGAAAGTTTGTGCTCTCTGTGTCTCCGCAAGGGATCTGGCGTGATGAAATAGATAGAGAAAATGAAAAAAATCAAAACTCAAACCAAGAAGTAGTAGATCTTGCTTAATTATGTATTGCTACTAATCTGTTTGCACTCAAGATGTGTAAAGATATGCGTGCGCCGTATCTGGAAACGAAGTCAGGATCAAAGTTATCTGACCCTATTACGAAAGATTAGTTTATTGGTGTTTGTTGTGTATTGCTGAGTGGCTCTGAGAGCACGTGTAATCCGATTTTTGGCATCTCAGTTTCCTTGACGCCAATTTGAAATGTAGTTACGTGGTGAAAGAAAGTTATCCTATCTATATCATTACTCCGGATCCCCTACATAACGAAGGTTTATCGCATTACTCTACTTTGTTGTGTTAAATTCCTATTAGCTTGTGCCACCGGCTTTGCTTGTACAATACATTCTGTTATATACTTTTCCATTTTCGGTTAGATATTATATCAATTATCATTAGCAAACAACGCAAAATCCTAGGTCGGACAAAAATAGTTTTTCTATAGAAAAGCTCCCAGTATCAGTTCGGAGTCTGGAATTGTGACCGGTATATGGCAATAGGCTCACCCCACCTACTAACATCGTATGCGAAAAGTGGGTGTACACAGTACACCTCTATCACCCCCCCTTTGGGGAATATAGGCGCGACAGTGTTCATTTTTTTAACAAAAAACGCTTAAGTTGAAATCGAAGAAACTCATCATGTTTATATTTTACTTTGCATTCCAAAATGTAGGTCAGATAGTAACATCGATCCGCTTAAGAGCTAGTTTAAGTAACCATTAAAGACATTGTCGGGCATAGCAAAGAATTCAGGAGAGAGGAAGACTAAGGGATAGAAGAAATAAATATTAATATTTGATCATCGGTATTGTTTTATTTATCATCGGCAGGTAGATCTTTTGTGTGTACACTCCCGTAGCGACGACGACATGAGGTCCCATGTAATGGCGTCGAGCCTTTTACAGCGTACCATTCCAGATTCCGCAGTTGCTATTGAATTCTTTTCCATAAAAAATCCACACTTTAGTTAGCGCAGGATTTGAACTAAAAACCTTGTCAGCTGCTCCATGCGCCACTAGACTAATGTAATCCAGGTGGTTTCGAGGTAAAGTTTGTTAATACAGATCATGCCATATAAATCTTATTTTGCAAGAGCCCTTAAGTTCCAGTTGTGGCATTGAAGACACTATCTCTAGTGCCAAGTCGTCTGTTTTGCTTCCATCTGGAAACGGACCGGAGCATTCATAATCTTATGGATAAATTCGAAATCCAAATTGAGTTTGAAAGATTAATACAGAGCTTCTCCGTTGAATGTCTTGGTAGGATGCAAAGTTTGCGCATGTGGTACCGAGTTTTAATGTTACGTGGAAGTAGCATTGCACCATTCCTACATTTTGTGGTTGTTGTAGAAGGCAACGAAGGGAGTAAACGTCTGAAATCAATTGAGCAGCCTCTCACAGTAATGATCTAATCTGGGGTGTTTGAGATCGTTGTTCTATAAATATGGAGTTTATGGAATATTGTACAGTATTTTGAACGATACTGACAATACCTTCTACTATATTTTTATTTGATTAATTATCTTATTTTGTGCCACTGAAAGGTAAAGGTAAAGGCCTTCTCTTCCAAATCGACCCGAAAGAGAATAGGTCATACTCCATAACGGTGACCCAGTGCGGATTGGCGGAAACTTATCAACCCGCCCAGAAGACTTCCAACCTTTATGGTTGGTTTATAGTGGTGGTTTTAATTATGATTCAGGGATATTATTAGCAATTGACATTCATACATTGGGATTTAACCTTTAGGGTAAATACAATATGAGCGTTTTACCCACCAGTTAGTTAATTTTCACCGTCCAAAATACACGTCCAAGCAACATTTTCCGCATCACCTACACATAATTAATATCACTTACTCCCCAGGCCATCATGATAGGGGGCAAATCGAATTTCGGCACGGCGCTCTCATGTCGAACAGTACTGCCCCACTTAGTCGCCCAATTATATAATCACAAAATCAATTTCAGTATATCAAGCAATGTCCCGCTTTGTACCTTGGGGTGAAATTCGCTGTCCAATATTACCCAATATTGGACAGCTATTATGACAGGTGATCGACATTTTGCAATGCGTTTGATTTTGATGGCTGGGCTTAGTTGGGGTTGTGTTATGGAGATTTTTAAGCTAGCGGAAATGAAAGTTGTTGACTAATTCACTATCATTATTTTCACCCAAAAAACGAAGACAAAAGCCTCAACAAATATCGCATCTGGCACTGCGTATATCATAAAGCCTGTTGTTGTAGCAATTGATGCGTTGTCGTTGTGGATTATATCAGCAAAATTCTCTAGGCCCTCGGTTCTTATTATGGGCGGCTAGACCCCTCCACGTCCTCTGATACGTGGTTGCCACCCATGAACCTTTTTGTCTCAATGGCCGTCGGCTCTGCAAGCTGTGTGCCGTCAATTGTTACTTAAGTAAAAACTAATACATTATTCTTTATTGGCATAATATGGTTACAGATTAGGTCAGATTCTGACTTTAAAGCTAGGCTTACAGAACGTGACAGGTACGGTAAGCCTTGCTTTGAAGTCCCAAGTGTATTTGAAAAGTAAATTAAGAATGTAGCAAATTTGACGTTGTTGATGTTTGTGTATTAGTTGCGAGTTGGCAAGTAGACAAAATCTATGATAGGTTTCAGATGGGACTCCAAGACTTGGTTAAGGCAGGGTTAATTTGGCTTGATAACAATACTAAGAGTCGTCTACGGAAGTGCAGCAAATACTTATTTATTTATTTTCAATTATTTGGGGTGCTTTCAGCTAGCATAACAGAGTTAATAGTATAAAATAGTTACAATTAGCCATTTACAAGCCTCCACATATAGACTTAAGATATAGATAATTTGTTTAATCGCTAATAACAAACAAAATGATACAAACTAAAAAAAAAAGTTTAAGGAAACAGTAAATAAACAAACAAAAAGAAAGATATAATAGTCAGTTAGGAGGTGGTGAAGTGTTTGGTGAGAATAGCATTAATAGAGGTGGGGCAACTAGTAAATAGATCTAATGTAAGGTGTTTGGACTTCATTAAGTCGTTAAACATATTACATGTGCGCAGGAAGAATGAATTACGACGATACCAGGTATGTGAGAATGGAATATGGAGCAAGTGTCTAGGGCGGGAATGTCGTGGGGGAATGTTTAAATATATTTTCGCTGTAAGTTGAGGGCAGTCGACTTTGGACTGCGCAATTTTTGTTAAGTAGCGAACATCGGAAATTTTTCTGCGAATGTATAAGGAGAGTAAATGGAAGCGAGCGCAGCGATCTTCATATCTCAAGGGCGGAATTTTAAATTTGTAATTTAAATGTTTCGTGAACTTCTTTTGTATTTGTTCGAGTCTGTCAGAGTGGATTGCGTAGTTGGGATTCCATATCTGACTTGCATACTCGAGATGATTCCGAACATACGCACAGTAAAGCAATTTGATGGTCTTCATGCTAGTAAAGGAACCACTGTTGCGAATGATAAAGCCAAGAGAGGAGGAAGCTTTACTGACTATGTGGTTGATATGGTGATCGAAAGACAGTTTACTATCCATGATAACACCAAGATCTCTGACAACATGAACAGGAGCCAAGAATTGATTGTTGATCGAGTAGTTAAAGGTTAGAGTGCAATTCTTCCTAGAGAAACTAATTACTTGGCATTTGGATATGTTCAAGTCGAGCTTGTTAGATTTGCAGTATTTAACTACTCTGAGAAGATCATCTTGTAGGAGCACTGCTTCTGACTGGCAATTAACGAGCCTATATATTTTCATGTCGTCCGCAAAAAGTAAGAAGTTGGAGTGTTTAAAGCATTTGCCGATGTCATTGATGAAGGCCACGAACAGGAAGAGCCCCAACAGGGATCCTTGGGGGACACCGGAGGGGATAGTTATCGATAAAGAGCAGTATCCATTCAAGACTACTGCTTGAGTTCTATTTCGGACATAGGACGAGAACCATCTGAACCAGTCTCCTCTAATACCCAGGCTGAGAAGCTTGCACAGTAATATATTGTGGTCAATACGGTCAAACGCCTTGCAGAAGTCAGTATATACAGTGTCCACTTGAGATCCAGCATCCATGTTGGCGGAGATGAAGTCAGTAAACAGAACAAGATTAGATACTGTGGACCTGCCTTTCAAAAACCCATGTTGTTGAGGGATTAGACTATCGACCAGGCTTGCGTACACTTGGTCGTACACTATTCACTCAAGTACCTTGGCCAGGAGACAGAGCTTCGATATTGGACGGTAGTTCTCAACATGTTCCCTAGAACCCTTCTTGTGAATGGGTGAAACAAGTGCCGACTTCCAAATCAAGGGAACAATACCTTCTGTAAGAGAACGCCTATAGAGTAGAGTAACAGGCTCAGAAAGTTTATCCGCACACTTCGCCAAAAAAATTGCAGGAAGAGTGTCGGGACCAGGCGATTTGCTTAAGTCGAGTGATTTAAGATGCTTATGTACCAGTGCGGCATCAACCTCAATTAGACTGATGTCAGTAGAGGACATTTGCATTTCACCTGGATTGCAAGCGCGAGGAGCATCGGAATTGAGGAAGTTTGAACGAAAATATTTTGAGAAAAGTTCGCATATACCCTGGCCGGAGTCGCAGGTTAAACCGTTGTATGACATGTTTGACGGAAAATTGCTGTTCGATCTCTTACTTTTGACATTGGACCAAAATACTTTCGGACTATGTTCAATCGAGGACTCCATTCTAGCAAGATACGCTTTGTAACTAGCTTGTTCCATATCATGAGCTCTGTCGCGCAAGATTTTAAATGATAGAAGGTCAGAGATGTTCCCGTATATTTTGTGTTTCCTGAAGTATTTATACTTTTCTTTGAGTTATTTTATAAGCGCTGACTTGTACCAGGGAGGGTATTTAGAGTCTCGTAATTGAGATTGAGGAACATGACGATTTCTTATATCGTATAATACCGAGTAGAATCTATCAATAGCCTCATCGATAGTCCCGTGCAACAGCAAGTCCCTCCATTTTATAGCAGATAGTTCAGAACAAATGTGCTCAAAGTTGGATCTGCTGTATTGATATATAGTACGAGTTGGTGTTTTCAACACCGGCATTCGTACTGAGTGTAACTGCACTAGTAAGGCGGGGTGGTGAAAATCCTCCGGAACCAGGGGGTCAAGACAAGCTGTTACGGAGAGATGCTCATTAGATAAGGCTAAATCTAGAATTTTACCGAGCTTGTTGTGTATGAGGTTATACTGCTGAAGGCCGCATAATTATGTATGTACACATACTAAAAAGCTTTAAGTTGGTACCAATCTTAATCGTATGATTTTTTCTAATCTATGTAGATGTTTGAATCTGTATCAGAAGGTCAATCTTTAGGTAGTACAAAAATAGCTTAAAAAGGAGCAAAAATAAATAATCAACCAGATCAAGTGATTATTGCTAGAGTAACTATCGAAAGCTCTAGAAAAATATAATTTAAATTATAGCCAGTGTACTTACACTGGCTATAAAATTATATTTATCTAACCTGGAATTTCCTTTATCATTCAGGTTTAGGTTCCTTGAAAGTTAATACTAGACGAAAAGTGATCTGAAGTTAAAACTTATATTGTTTGATTGAATTAATCCAAAGGACATTCCAAGGACCTGACTATCTTCTTATTATGTACATACTAGCAATCTTAAAAATAATACCTGTATCCACATAATAATGGTTAGTTTCTTTTGTAATGTTTGAAGTAGCAAGCACCGTGAAACTGCAGCCATTACCATTTAACATGATTCAATTTCAAGGTCAATTGATTGAGCAGTCTAGTGTTAACACTCGAAGCAACACCTTGCGACGGTGTTTACGTGTGGTCATGTACGGTTAAGCTGGTATTAACAATCATCTTTGATTTGGTGAATTGACTAAATACTTCTTGTAGCTAAAATATATACTTAACGCCATCACGCTTATATTAGGCTAGTCTGACAGAGGTGTACCGTCTACACCAACATATCGCCGACAAAGTTGTTCTAATGTAATAAGAACTACAATTTTGGACTCCGAACAGGGACTAGGAAGTTTTCGACTAAAACTCATACTTTGTCCGTCCTGAGATTCTATCCCAGGACATTGTTTCTGCCACTTGTACTATATGTCACTACACTATCCACAGGAGTTACTCCTGTAGCTATTCGTGGAAAATGACTTTTTTATTTATTTAAACATTAATCGAGCAGCCACGAGACAGTATACATAATAGGTGAAACATAGATGAATACGAAATTAGTGCATAACAGAATTAAGGGAAAACCTTTTTTAACCATTTAGCTTAGAAATGAAAGAAGATCAGGTTCAGGACACAACTTAAAGGTATAATACTTTTCATCACAAATCCAACGAGCTCAAACACGGCAGAGTTATGTTGTGTAGTTGAGGAGTTCCTGTAGTTACCTTCCGGATCCCGCAGCAGACCAGCTATTATTGCATTATCGCACCATTACACAGGCGACTGTATGCTTCCAAAATAGATCATAAAATGTCATATCTTAGGGTCATACCTCAATTTATTCAACCGACTTATCCGTCATCAAACAACCACGGTGTTCGGTTCAAATGGTAGGAAACCGCAAACCGCTACGCCATTACCGTGAATGGTTAAGGGGAGCGATTTCATGGGGAATTGATCAAGCTGTCTTATGTTAGCTTAAGGGTACCCGCGATGTTGAGATTTGTTGACATTACCATAATATTTAATTGTTAATGTTAAGCCGTCAGATGGCGCTGTCGTTTTATAGTGTAAATGCTTAGATGAATCACTTATCTAGATCATCCCATGCGCGAAAACGGCATAAAATTGATTTACCCTACCCAGGGTAAATATATTGTAGTAGGCACTCGGACGCGCACGCATACATTGACAGCTTTTGAACATATAGGACACTGGCATCACGCACACATAGTGCGTAACTAAGGCCGCTTTTGGCGCTATCTTTATTATCGATGCTCAGTTGAGACAGGTCTTAGTCTAAGCGTAAATGTAAAATTAAATATTCCTTCTCATATTTCTATTATTACTTTACTTAAATTCACCTTTTGTCTTATTTCTTTCTCTCTAAATGAGAGAACCACTCTTATAAATAATATCATTTGGTAAATTTAACTTAGACCTAAAAAAAACAACCTACATTGTTCTGCCATACACCAAAACAAATGTAGATGGATTTTATTTTAAATACACTATTTTAAAAGAGTATCCGTGAGGTTGCTTGCCCTTCTTCTCCACTGGAATGATATTCTGAAGTTTTGGTAGAGTCTTTACTACTTTTTGATTCATAAATACTAGTTAACACGAAGAAAAAATATTCCTTTTTTGATTCTATCCCACATGAAAATTAAAATAACCACCAAAATAATCATATTTACGTACACCACTAATTATGACAACTATATATATCGTTACTAATTTTATTAAAAGCAATGAGATATTTCGAAATAAATTTAATCGCCAAACGAAAAGCGTAAAAATGGGCGGCTTTAATGAATGTATGTATGAACAAATTTGCGTTGCTGTATAAATAGATTAAAATGGAATATGCGATGACAAGATTTCCCCTTGTAAGCCGATACGGGATTCACTCTCATAGAACCTAAAGAAATAGTATCACTCCATTGTTGCCGATTTTGAATAGAATGTTAAATCTATCTTTCTATATCATCACGCCAGATCCCTTGCGGGGTAGGCAGAGAGTACAGAGTTTCAACAGGTTCTTTCCTTACATACGAGTACATCTCTGGCTTCCTCCACTGTCATAGTTCGTCTCATACACGCTCGCTGGTTACGGAGACTCTTGTCCTTCAGATAAGACACGGTCTATTTGGCCATAGTAGATAGTCTAGGTCTTCCCCGGTACCTACATCATTCGGCTTTCGCATTGTATATCTGTTTTGTCATTCTTTCTTCTGACATTCTTTCTATATGTCCGAACCAACGGAGCATACCCTTTCTCAAGTTTACACCGATACTATCTTTATACCGATAATATTAAATCAGTGTAATTTATTTTATTTTATTTGGGAGGTTTACAGATAACATAACAAAGTAAATATAGATAAATAAAGTCCACTTACAAGCCTCCGCATCTAAAAATGAGGTATATAAACATAATACAAGAGTAGGTAATTGGGATCACCGACTTAACGTGCTTTATGAAGCATGAAAATGCTCGAAATTGTAATTGTTGCAGTCACCTATCTCAGGTCGACCGAGTCGGACGCTGTTTAACTTTGGTGATCGCTAGGAACACCGTGGCAAAGCTAAGAGCGACCAATTAAACTCGTGTACAGTCAGCAACACACTCGTAAGTATCTGAATATTCAATATTTTTCAAATCAGTGATATTCTTTATTTTACCAATTTTAATAAACATTGTCAAACTAAATATAAGCAGCATATTTTAGTTGAGTTCTGACCGAAGGGTGTCTTATTCCTAAGATTTCGCGGTGGACTGAGAGACACCGCTGCAGAGCGCAACATGTCGCCGGCGATACATGTTACTTAGTTTATAAATTTTTATATTTTATATGTATGTTAGGCTGTAAGGTATATATTCTATGGGCCTGTAAGTGGAACAACATTCATTTTGTAAAATTTCAGTTGCCTGAAATAAATGAGTTATTATTATTCTAAATATGTTACGTTGCTGGCTGTACCTACATAAAACAGAAATCCTTATAAATACATCCCTAGAAAAGTGCTGATTTTTTTTTCTCAACCTTTTCACGAATACAACGTCTTAAAAAGTTTGATCGAAAGTGCCAAGTTCAAGAAAGTTACTGGTTGTAATACAGAAATTATTTCTTTTGTCTTAAATTTATGTAAATCTCTTTTTTATTTCATTACACTGTCGCGTCCAAGGTTTTGCTATTACATGAAAATATATTTTAAACATTAATCTCTCCAGTTAGTGCGAGTATTGTATATATCTCATATATATATTAACTTGTGCGGTATCTTCTGCAACAAAAAAACTAGATACTTTGAATACCAACGTATTTAAAGAATCTTCTATTCAACTATTTTTTCATGATTTCAATGAACAGATTCAATTCGATAGATTCAGGCGACTATAGTTCGCACTTTGAATAGGATTTTTATAATGCTCCTATTCCATCTGAGTCTAAATGCGCTAATTAATACTCAACTATACTCTATTACAGACAGCCAATGCCATACAGCCAACAATTAAGAAGTAGCAACATATTGTTTTAACGCCTTGTTTCAAGAGCATCTCGACCCAAGCAATATCATTAAGCTTAACACAGATAGACTAGGAGTATCTATAACTGACGCAGAATTTATTGCCATCGTATGGAAAATATAAAAAGTAATTCTATATTTAATTAAAAAAACATCGAGCACGACAAAATAGCGTCCATTGTCAATTATTCAAACGAATAAAATGGCGTTTATATTTCTCTCTACGTATTTTGGTTTTGATAAAAAATGTCCATTTTGTTTTTCAATGAAGCACCGTTGTAAATACAGAATGATTTTAGGTGAGGAGTTTTTATTTTTTTGCAAGAATATTCGAGATAAAAACTAGGTTTCATGTACGTTTTCAACAAATTAGTACCGTAAATAGATCTTATAACTGCGTGTCATTATCAGGTAAAAGACGTCTAATGCACAACAAAAACCTCCCCTTGTAAAATTTAACTAACGTACAATTGGCTATCAACATTAGGACGATTTTTTTTTAGAATTTGTCATTAATAGTTAAGTATTAAATTCTACCTGAATTCCCTGGAAAGTACCGGTTTACCAATAAAATGCGGGAACTGTGCATTTTTCGTCATAAAATGTAATCTTAATTAGGTTACATTTTATGGTGAAAATAGTAATGTATGTCTCGTTAAAATTGGTTTAGTCGTTCTGAACATAAACCCTGATAAACAAACAAACAGACAAAATTGAAAAATGTGTGTTTGGGTTTTAGCATCAAAAAGCACAGAAGTAAAAGTATTTCGAAATCACAGATAGACGCCTTAATAATAATAATAATAAGCCCGCAGGGCAGCTTGTGGCGAGCTGTTGGTGAGTAACGACACCACGGACCCGAGTGCTTCAGAGAGTCGGTCAGGGCCCCCAACTCGGCGTGTCTTCGTCGGTCGCGTGGTAGCCGAAGGGTGCCCACAGGATTCTTGGCTCTGGCTAGCCTTAATTGGCCGTCCAGAGAGGATCCGTGAGAGCTATATCGACGTAGGAAGATAATGCGGTCCTACGTCGATGTACTCCAGGGGTGGAAGTGTTACAGGGCATAACGCCGCGAGTAACTTCGGAGGAAGCGCAGCACACCTCTCTACACCCCTGAGCCGCTCACACCGGTGTTGCCCTCAGTAGTCCTAGGACGACCGTTTGAGGGCCCATCTAGTAAGCGGCGAGTCACCACCGGCCACGCGTAATTAGGTATCACTAATTATGGCCGGTGTCCGTCCCCTTTGAAATAGTCCAGTTTTTGTCCATCAAACCTCATTTACATAGCCCTAGTTTTCTATCCATAATTTACAATAGTCCTTGCTACTGCCGGGGTCAGTTCGCTGGTTATTTTTCTTCATTTTCAGCAAGTGATCTCAGCAGGTGGCTTACATAACATTAACTTCTCGCAAAGGGCCTCTACGTGTTGGACCCATGTCCCCATGCAAGCCTTTCAAAGGTCCGGGTAAAGCCCGTGAATCTCAGCGAGATACATATAATAATAATACACTTTATTGTACACCAAAAAATCAATACAAGAAACAAATTGAATACAAAAACAGTACAAATGGCGGTCTTATCGCTTACAGCAAGTTCTTCCAGACAACTGTTGGAAGGAAAACTAATAAGAATCAAAAGGGCAGTTGGTGGCGTACACTATTGATGATAATTTACATTACATTCACATACATATATAATATTAACCTAGTTATATATATATATACAGACATTACAATATACACTATTACATACTATACACATATATTATATTATATAATCATATTATTGACAGATAGTGACTCTTAACCATGTTTTTAAATAAAACCAACGACTGCACGTCTAACTGACTCTGGCAATGCATTCTACAGACGGACGGCTTGAATGGTAAAGGATTTATCAAAGAAATTTGTGGAATGCATCGGCATTTTCAGTTTTTAATGGCATTTGTTGCGCGTTTATTTATTTTTAATCGACTTCAAAAATGCAGAGGTTCGTTTTTAAAGGTTCTGTGTCCATCTGTATGTATTTTTTAATAACGCATAAAGCTAACTTGGCTACAAAAGCCCCAATACAAACTATTACAATTTAATGAAACGAATTAATTATTACTATCTGATTCAAATCAAGGTATTCTTGTCAAGGTAAGCCAACTGCGGTTGAACTCCATATATTATCTATCCTTGATCTCACAGCAATTCTCATTACGTACACATTGAACCTAATGCATGTATCCTGTAACTAAAAGCTCTACATTTACTTAAGTTATAGAGCAAAACAATAGATTTGTTCCAGTCCCGAAGGCACGCCTTTACCTTGCACGTAGTTGGAACTGAATGGGAAAACTATGTAAGTAATTATGTTCAACTTTTATGTTAACGTATAAGCAAAGAATCATGGGCACTCATTGAGGAGAGGAAGATGCTGAAGTGTGAAGGACTTGAGACTGAAATTAAGATTAATCGTTATAACCAGCTACATGCCGAAGTTCAAAGGTCCACGCGGAGAGACAGAGACGAGCACATCAACAGCATATGCGATGAAATTGAGAGCCATGTTAACAAAGCGCAAACGAAAAGCAACTGACGGGTACCTTCAAACCAAAGAGTTGGATAATTGATGACAGTAGGGGTAACACCATGACAGAGCTGGAACATGTTCTGGATAGATGGAGAAACTCCTGCCATGAACTTTATCGGGAAGAAGAGGGACTTTGCATGGAAAGAAGATGGGACGATTACTCCAGAGAACCAGATATATTGCTTTCAGAGGTTCAAGACGCGTCAATAGATTGAAAAATAAAGCTGTGGGTCCTGATGGTGTGTCAGCAGCAATGCTTCAACAGCTGGGTCCTGAAGGGACTAAGATCATCCACCGGATATGTAACAAAATTTGGAGAACAGGCCAGTGGCCAACTGACTGGACACAAACTGCTGTTATACCACTACATAAAAAAGGTTCCACAAGAAAATGTGAAAATTACCGAACGCTGTCACTTATGTCGCATGCTAGTAAAATTCTCCTGCGCATTATAAACACTAGACTTTCGTCATTTGTAGATCACCAGATACCGTGCGAACAATCTGGTTTTGTGACTGGAAAGGGCTCTCGTGAACAGATTTTGAATGTTCGTCTTCTCATCGAAAAATGTCCCGAACTTAATAAGCCGTTGGTCTTGTGCTTTATAGACTATGCAAAGGCCTTTGATTGCGTGCAGTGGAGAACGATGTTTGACGTGCTCGTGGAGATGGGAGTACCTCAACACCTTACTTTTCTTATACAGAATTTGTATCTTGATGGCTCAAGCTTCGTGAAACTGGAAAACCAGAAATCCAAAGCTTTCCACTCTGAACGAGGCGTACGCCAGGGATGCATTCTGTCTCCTAAGTTGTTCAATCTGTACGGAGAATATATCATGAGGAAAGCCCTGGACGGCTGGAATGGCGGTGTTGTAGTGGGTGGTCGCAGGGTCAATGATTTAAGATATGCAGACGATACGACGATTGTTGCGTCGAGTGAACTGGAGATGACAACTCTTCTGAAGAAAGTTGAAGTAGAAAGTGCCACACTCGGTCTTAAGATCAACCATTCCGAAACAAATATAATGGTGGTGGACAGAGAAGACATACTCCCGGTAACCGACGCACTCAACGGCTATGAGAAAGTCAGCGAGTTTGTGTATCTGGGGTCATTGATCATCAGTGACGGGAGCTGCACTAATGAAATTCGCCGTAGACCCGGTATGGCCAAAAGCGCTATGGCTAACCTCGACAAGATCTGGAAGAACAGAGGTATACGACGAACAACCAAAGTACGCTTAGTTCGAGCTCTGGTCTTCTCTGTATTCTTGTATGGTGCCGAAACTTGGAATGTGAGAAGCCGCGATAGCAGTAAGTTAGATGCCTTTGAGATGTGGTGTTGGCGAAGGTTGCTCCTTGTACCTTGGACTGCAATGAGAACCAACCAGTTCATACTAAAAGAACTTAAAATCACCACACGGCTCTCCACGATCTGCCGACAAAGAGCCCTCAGATTTTTCGGACACATTATGCGGTCTTCAAAGCATTGCCTGGAGAAGTAGATTATTTTAGGCAAAATGGACGGTAGACGTACTCAGGGAAGGGCACCTGCAAGATGGTCTGACGCAATAAAGAAGGCGGTGGGTAGCACCATGCATCGGGCGGTGCACTCCGCATATGACCGCACCCAATGGAGACTGTTTGTGCGTGGTCGCGATCCTCAGCAATGAGGGAACGAGGAAGAAGAACGTTTTTACCTAGCTGCGTTAATTAGGACTTGGTTTCGAAAACCACCGTCTTTAAAAATAACTAAATATGACAAAAATATTTTTTAATAATTAGAAGTGTGTTGAGTAATCAGTGAGAGTGTATGAGACGGATTATGAGAGTGAAGAAAGCTAGAGAGGTCTCAGAGGAAAGAATCTATTGAAACATTGTACTTTCTGCCTATCCCGCATACCTTAAGGGATCTAGTGTGATGACATAGATAGATAGAAGAATGATTTTCAGAAGAATAAGGTGAAGAAGAGCATGAGACCTGATGGATCGAAATAATGATAGGTGAACCGAGATCGTGTCAGAGTGGGGGCCTAGAAAATAACAAAGCGGTAAAGGCGAACCATCAGCCAGATGGAGCGATGCCATTTAAAAGGTAGCTAACATATTGAGGAATAGAGTAAGAATGAACCGGAACAAGACCTCTTTAACCATCAGATGATTAATAATGGTAATTATGATGATTAAAATTTAATGATAAAAAATATTCCATGAGAAGCACTCTTCTAATAATTTTCCCACCCTGATGTAAATAATTTTCTTTTTTCAACGAAGGTGAATTTTTAAACCAAATACTCTATTGCAGGAAACATAGCGTTACATGCATAAGGTGCCTCTACACGGTTACCAGTAAACGTACAAACTACAAGAGCTGTTGAACCATGCCAAAAACACTGCGCTACATGCATAAAAGCTAAACTTGGGCACTTATTTACACAGCCATTTACAGGATACAATGGGGTTCATGGAAGGAGCCTCCCCGTATGACGTATCTTACCCCTTACGTCCGGCGCACCCTGGTCACAATCGGCGGGTTCCCTACGCTGATTGGCCAATCCTTTCACTACGATGGCAGTCAAAACTAGTCCAGCCCTAAAGCCGGCGCTGTGTGTAGAATATCGAGGGTTTTCACAGGACAAATCAAAAATTCTTTCTGAGTTCTGTCGCAAGACGCACTGTGACGTTTTGTGTGTCCAAGAAACCCATAAAGACGAAACTCAGGGCCGGTCACACGTTTCTGGAATTTTTAATTGTATCATGTTTGCCGTCAGAACACTAAGAAGAAGATAGGATTCAATTAATATTTGTGAGTGTGTCAACCCGCACCAGTTACTTGTACTATGGACAAACACCATAAATAAACCTGCAAAAATTATCGCGTCTATACAGATATAAGCGATATTCGTTACACCTGTATGTAGCGATAAAAACCAAGCGATGTCCCACGCAGGTCTTATATGAACCTCTGCGCCAGTGAAACATTATACAAAATCCGGTGAATTACCGCTGTGTATTTTTCAAAGTGGTCGCAAATATTCAACTACAGGTTAAGTCCATTTTTAGATGAAGAAAAGTAAGGGTTGTATCAATCTGCCTTTTATCTAAGACACCCACAAATGTACACACAGCGAAATACTATGCCCGAAATTGTTGTCAAAGGCAAAAATACTACTTCATTACTTACTCCCTTTCCCTCGCCGGATAAAGATGTATCTACGTAGGCCAGTGCGGCCTATGTATTGCAGGTATACCTGAATTAATCAAGGCCCTACACGATTAGATTAACCCGGCTCCAGAGAGGGATGGGAACATTAAACCCTTCGTTACTTATTTAATTTTCAAGGACTAGGTACTTTTATAACATATTCTGCGTCTGTTTGAAGTTTGTTCTCCAGGTGTGCCGTTTGAAGTTGAAGTATTCTTGACACGACTTGAATTAAGGTAGGTTGGTTTATTTATTGATTTATTGAATGAGGATTTCTTTGTGAGGATAAAATGATGGGATTTTGAAAAAAAAGGTTCGTTATTTGGCAAAATATAAGTGTAACTTTTGCAATTTTCTTAGAAATCCGAAAAATTAAAATTTGTACGGTATTTTAATAATCGATATTAGATTTCTGAATGCTCATTAACTCGTAGAAATATTGAATATATTTTTAAAGGCATCTTGGCAAAGGTTTGTGTAAATATTAACTCTCTTTAAGACAGAAAGTGAAAAACCAAATTTTTACTTTATCAACTTAACAATAAAATCCATTCTCGTTAAAGAATAAAAATGTTGACCGCTAACAATAAATCTAAGATTCCTTAACCTCAAACCAACCATTCATATTTCATTTACTTTGAAAAATAAAAAACACATTCAAACCAAATGCTGCTAGTTTAATAGATTTTGCATTTGAGGGTGTCTCGAAACCGGTATCAGAAGATCTCCGTTACCGCTGTATATTACTTTCCTTTATTACCCATTATGTTTGAGGGGAGGAGGTGAGGGATGCCAAGTTATAGTGGTTTTCTTACTAACGATTAAAGAACCTGTCAAGGGATATCTGAGCGTAATGGACGAAGTTGTAGAACTTACACCATCAATAACTGATGGTGGCTGGGAATATTACGTATAATTGGGGATAAAGGCGACACAGCTCAAAATTTACTTAAACAAAACCATCGCAACTATACTAATAAAAATCTAGAACTCTTATCAAATTTATTCAAAACATACTAAAATCTATCACATTAGAGGGCTTAACACGAAATTTGACGTTAGCGTGACGCTAGCAATCGTGCTATCACATTCGTGATTATGTAGTAAATTTTTAGTGTCTAACGACAATCTTTTTGTGCTACGCTCTCAGATCCCTTGTGACATAGGCAAAGAGTACAGACTTTCAACAGATTCTTACCTCACACACTTCTTTCTTCCTATACTGAGTTGTTAGATTTACGCGAATATTACACATGAGATAAAACAATTTTTAGGTTTTTACAGCGCTTAAATTTTGATTTTTAAGTTTCCGATTCGTAGAACCAAGGTCACCGACATAGCCCTTAAGATTAGCAAGCTGAAGTGGCATTGGGCGGGCCACGTAGTGCGTAGATTGGACGGGCGTTGGGGCAGAAAGATTCTAGAGTGGAGACCACGTATTGGCAAGCACGGCGTGGGACGACCGCCTGCCAGATGGACCGACGATCCTCTGAAAATCGCAGGAAGTCGTTGGATGCAGGTGGCATCGGACCGGTTACGCTGGAAAGCGATTGGGGAGACCTATGTTTAGCAGTGGACAAGTAAAGCCTGAGATGATGATGATGAAGTTTCCGAAGTTTCGAGTGCTTTGCAGCACCCATGGTCACGGGAAGAACTGACCCCGGGTGCTGTAAAGCACTCAAAACAGGAACTTTAAAATCAAAAATAATTCACGATAAAATCCGAAAAATAGTTTTATTTCTGTCTTCCTTTTCTCTCATGGACCCATCTCATACATGTTCGTTGGTTACGGAGACTCTTGATTCGCCCTTCAGATAAGTCGTAGATTTTTCCCTAGAATCTACATCCTTTTACTTTCGCATTGTTTATCTATTTTGTTGTTCTTTCATTCATCATGTTTTCTATACGTACAAACCATTTTTTTTTTTTTTTTGTTAGTTTTAATGTCAAATTTTCCCCCAATTTATGTTGGAGACCTTATTTGTTTATATCGTTACTTCGTCTTTATTTTTAATTGTTTTTCGAGTCTTAATTTTGGCCTATTATCATTCTTATGTCTTTATTCTTGCGGTTTTCTTGGGGTCCAGGTACTGAGAGTTCACGGGATGTTCGTTGTCTTATTCCATTTGACTGCGTCCCCAACCACCCTAGTGCAGAATTTTATCAGGGACGGCCTCGAGTCCCTGTTGGCTAGCATTTTGTATAATGTTGCCTCTGTCAACTCCATGTTGATTGCGGACTCGAGGTCGTGCCTGATATGCCCGTGTTTTGGGCATTCGATTAACAGGTGTTTAAGTGTTTGTGGTTGGTCAGGGTCGCAGTAACAACTGGGGCTTTCTTTCCTTTTGAACTTGTTTAAATACGCCGCGAATCCCCCGTGGCCTGTCAGTGCCTGGATCATATATGGCGCGAATTTCTCCTCTCTTATTATTCTATAGGCATCAATGGCGTTGGGGAAAAATAGTTTGGTGGTGGAACCGGTTGAGATGGTCTTGTATTGCCGGTCCCATTTTTCCAAAGTTTCTGCCCTGATGGCTCTCTTTGCGTACGACAGCGGAAGGCTGTCGTATGCGGGAGCCACCTTTGTTCTGATAGCGGCCGATTTCGCTAATTCATCAGCTCGCTCATTTCCCCCAACCCCACTGTGTGCATTTATCCAGTGCAGCTGGACGTCGCACCCCCTTCCCCTTAGTTTTGCTATATTCTTGCGTATAGCAAACGCAAGGGGGTGGGACGCCCCGGTGCGCCGGATCGACTCCAGAGATGACCTCGAGTCGCTCAGCACCGCCGCCTCTTTTGGCTGTCCTTTAAGCAGTAGCTCCGTTGCTTGGAGCACTGCGTAAAGTTCTGCCTGGTACACGGTGCAGAGCGGCCCGAGTGTCATCTTCTTCGTATGCGTTTCAGCGCCATTACGCCAACACGTGTACGCCGCCCCCACACCTCCGTCGGTCTTGCTGCCGTCGGTGTAAATTATGATTTCGGGCAGCGTAAACCGAGTTTCGGTGTTTGGCGGCCCGCATTCTGTTGCACTGTACTTTATGTCCGGGTCGTATGCTGGGTGCGGTGCATCTTTAAAACTTACTGAATGCTCCAGTTCGCCTCTTCCACCGCACGGCGCCCGTATCCCTTTCTTTATCTCATACAGCTCTGCCGCTTCGCGGATCCTGAGTTCGATAGGAATCAAGCCCGCGAGCAGCAGGGCTGCATTCAGGGACACCGTGCGGTAGGATTTGGCGATCTTCTGTGCGAAGCCTCTCTGAACCGCTCCCAGCATTTTTTGAGTTCTTATTTTATTTGTTGCCGGCGCCCATACGTTGGATGCGTACATCAGAATAGGCTCGACCACCGCCAGGTATGTGGTCCGGATGACCTCAGGGCTCAAACCCCAACTGATTTTAGCCGATTTTGCCAACATTTTGAAGATATCTGTCGCCTTACGGCAGACACCAGAGACATGACTGTTGAAGGTCAGCTTGGCATCCACCGTAAGGCCCAGAATCTTCATTTCCTCCACCATTTTTATTGGGTTTCTGTTCATGTGCACGATTGGGGTATCGAATTTTATCTTTTTTGTTATGAACATCGCGTTGGTCTTGTGAGCGGCAAATGTTAGTTTATTTTTGATACCCCACTCGTGCACACGTTTTAGTATCCTATTTGCCTCTGCACTAATCTTCTGGGATTCAAGCCCGGAGAAGACCAGGACCACATCATCAGCGAAAGCCTGACAGTACGCTTGGTGTTTTTCCAGATCGTCCAGGAGGGGATCTAGCAATATATTCCACAGTGTCGGTCCACTTATGGATCCTTGTATGCAACCTTTATTTGTGCGTTTCGTGCTTATTTTTCCTCCATAGTGGACCGACACTTCGCGGTCCTCCAAGTAGTTATTTATTACCCTCCTGATGTTGATGGGGCATTTCTTCTCGACGATCTGGGATTTGATTGCCGGCCACCAAGCGTTGTCGAAGGCTCCCTCGATATCGAGGGATATTACCAATGCCGATTCCTTTGCCGCCAGGCATTTCTTAATATGTTTCATAAGGTCGTACAGTGCGTCCTCGGTACTACGTTGCGGGACGAATCCGTATTGCTTAGTGTTGGCTTTGGGGAGGACGTGCCATCTGAGTCGGTTTATTGTCATTTTTTCTATTATCTTTCCCAGATTCGGTAGCAGTCCTATCGGGCGGTAGGATTTTGGTATTGTATAGTCCTCCTTTCCCGGTTTCCTCAAAGCCAACACCTTCGCTTTCTTCCAGAGTGCCGGGAAGCACGACAGGGCCAGACATTTATTGGCTATTTCCAAGAAGACGTCTTTTCGCGCGGATATCGCATAACAGCAGATATCCGCTGTGAAACCGTCCGATCCTGGAGCTTTCTTCGGGTTGAAACTGTTCATGGCCCCCGTTAGCTCCACCATGGTGAAGGGTGGGTCGTCGGTATCTTCAGGTGTTCTGTTGGCGATTTCCTCGGCTAATTTTCTAACATCAGCGTGAAACTTATTTTCTCCGTTGGTGTTATCCTCCGGGAAGAAAGTCGTCGCCAACAGTACTACCGATCTTTCGGGGTCTTGAACAGCTCCATCCCTAACTAAGAGCTTGTCTTCTCGTGTCCCTGTCGTGGCTCTCAGCACCCTGTATATGCCGTCCCACATGGTTTCTTTTTTCTGTTTGGTGCAGAAGTCCTTCCAGGATTTGGTTTGAGCCGATTTGCACTTTTCTTCATATTCTGCTTTTATTTTCAGATATTCGGATAGTACGTATTCGCGTCGGTCCAATGGTTTGTACGTACGTACAAACCATTGGAGCTAAAATCGATTCATAAACCTGAAAACTTCCATAATATTTCTTACCATTTTTCATTATCTGAAGTCAGCGGTATGTGTTTTATAATTTGTATCTATGATTGGTACTGTTACAGCCGGATATCATACTACAAATAGATCAGTAACTTAATTTTGTAACTTTACATTGTATCTATACACATGACGATAAAAAAGTACATTTAACAAAGAAGACAAACCCGCTGAGTTTCGCGCTGGGTCAGCATAGCTCTAGATCCGATCTAGTGAAAGATTAGTAAGTCTGTCTATCTGTATCATCAGGCCAGATCTCTTGCAGAGTAGTAATTCTTCTTTTTAATTTTGATACTCTTGCCGATACCACTGAAGTATCCTTCTTTTTACATTCATTTAGTACATTACACAAGTCAATTAAAGGAGAAAGTTTTGGTCATGTCATATAATAAACCCAAAGAGCATGCTTTGAGAAGACTAGTTAGCAAATTAGACAGAAATAATAGGTAATTTTAAGAATTTATGTTCATACCAAAAAAATCTTTGAGTTTAGCATATTATTAGGACACTTTAGCATATCCTTGAATCCTTTGTTTTATTGATCCGTTTTATGGTCCAACACGTAAACTATTTTACATAATAGCCTACAGTAAGCCTAAGGACAGTCCCAAAAGCATTTAAATACGATAAAATGTTAGTAAGGCTCCCGGATACTGTATTATCCTGTCAGGGAACTCCCTAGACCTCAATATATGTAGCCATCGTCTATGTCTATGGTTGGTAGGTACCAGATATGTGCATCGCAATTCCAGGTTTAGATGAATACATGCTCATTTTATCCTGTATATTAATATACCAGCTTCATTACTTCTCTTCGACTGCCTCATGGGTCTAATGGCAAAGTGCATCGTTTTGTGATCACGAGGTCCTGCGTTCAAATCCTAGGTCGGATATATGTGGTTTTTGTAACGAAAATTTTCCAGTATGAGTCCTGAGTCTGGAATTGTGCCCGGTATATGGCAATAGACTCGCCACTATTGCATAAGACCTAAGATCGTCGGAGATAAATGGGTGTACACAGTACACCTCTGCTATTTATTCGGTATTGGTACGACGGTATTTATTCTTGTTTCACTAGCTTCTTTCCGCGACTTCGTCCGCTTTGACTTTAGACAGTAACCTAACATTTTCCAGGATAAATAATATCCTCTGTATTGTCCAGGTAATGAAATATCTGTGTGCTAAATTTAATGCAATTCCGTGCAGCTGGTTTTGCGTGGTTGAGTAACAAACATCCAAACATTGAAACAAACAAACTTTTACATTTATAATATTACTAGGATTTATAGCAAATCTCTATTATATATTATATCTGTAATCTACAAAATGACACATTTTTATGGAGCGAGGGTTTGAAGGTCGCTCACTATACCTGTTCAAACTCTAAAGTACATTTCAAATACAGCTTACTCGTAGATGCACAGTGAATATTTCATTGTTATGGACAAATCTTACTTGATGTTTATTAGGGAGATTACGAGTACATTTTATGCAGTGTTTATAAAAAATTTAAAACAACAATACGTTACCTCATTGGTATAGTAACGTATAGTAATGGTTACAAACTTCTCGGTTCAGTATTATTATCTGATTTTACAAGCTTGTATTTAACTTGCAATGTTTATTTGGGTCGAATCGTGCAAGTTGAATTAGACGTGGGTCTAAACATTAACTCCTTAAGATAGTAGTATCTGACGGAGTTGATGATTAGACCCACGTTAAATTTGACATGTTGGTTCAATTCCAATGATAATACATTTTTTAGTAGGTACTCCTTGATTCTACTCCAAGGATGGGCTCCAGATGAAAGAACTCCTCAACGGTCAACAGCATAGACATTTAATTTTGTATACATATTTAATTTTGATTGCCTGATTTAAATTGCATGAACGTTAGTATTTAAATATTTTAATGACTAAAACATAACTTCGTCAGTAAAATGTTGTTAATGTTAATGAAAGTTGGGCGCAGTATCTGCGATGTATAAAAGTGATATATCATAATAAAAAAGTCGTATGGAAAGTACATTTTCAGTGATCTTTCGATTCGGTTGTTGTCACCAAACAATCTATATATATCATCACACAATATCCCTTGCAGGGTAGGCAGAGAGTACATAGTTCCAACAAGTTCTTTCCTTACATACCTCTCTGGCTTCCTCGACAGTCATATGCCTTTTCATACTCGTTCGCCGGTCACGGAGACTCTTGACTTGTCCTTCAGATAAGACACGGTCTATTTTGTTCATGGTAACATAGTCTAGATCTTCCCCAGTACCTACATCCTTCCACTTTCCAGCAAACAGTTATCAAAGAGAATAGGAAGTCTCCGGGCTGCTTGAACTTTTCACTCAAATTGTTTGCGCACTGGATAGTGCTGCTAGCTGCTGCAAACAAACTTCACTAGTCTCACTCACTATACTAGGTGTTACAGAAGGAAGAACTGACACAAGGTTAGTTACTAACCAAACATAAGAGAAGATTCGATAAAACCTATATCAACACGTCAGTTTCAACAGCTTCTTTCCATGCAGACTTCACTGGGTTCCTCCACTCCCGTAGTTAAAATTAGATTTTATAATATTTGGGTTTATTTATGCAGGTTTTGTTCGTTTACGCTGATGAGGACAAATTCTAGCTCGTACAATCCATAAAATTGGTACCCTCTGATCGAAAAAGTAAACATACGATTACGAAATCAAGATTAATAAAACTTTTTCTCCAACAAATGATTCGCAACTCTAGCGCTTCCAAAATTGGATCCAAACTCTCAAGAACGTTTTCAAAGCAAGGTTAAAGGTAAATATGATCTGCTAATGAATTCAGGGGAGCGTCAAGTTGTCCTACGTCATGTCAACACTGTCAACACTGTGCGTAAAGTCATTCTATAAATAATCAATTTTTATATTTATTCGTGTAAATGTTTTTGTTTGCCGTAATGGCGACAAGAAGCCAATTTTTATAATTTACTGTTATACTCTATTACTACTTGACATTGGCGAAATACACTGTTAAAGTGTGCGGCCATTAATTTAAATAGGAAGAAGGAGAGAATATTTATTCGGCCTCATTTACTCATAAACTATAAAACAAACTTTCCTTAAACCAACATACTGTATAGTGAAATATTAATACAAACTAAAAAGTGCAAAATTAAAGGACAATTCAAAAAACAAATAAGTGAAAATCATAGTGACAACCCACGTAAGTGCATCCAATTTTCAGGACTAAGTGCAGCCCATGAGAACTATAATCCCGTGAGGTGTCATCCCCCGGTCCAAAGTTAGAGGGCGCGTTCCAGTTATTCACAGACAAAACGTGCAGCACACGCATAGCGTGCGTTTACAAAGCCAGTAACAATTTTTATTCTCGGAAATATACTTTTGTAAGCAATAAAAATAAAGGACAATGAGTTCATGTTTGGTGTGTCATAAGTCCATTAAAAATGCTGAAAAAATGAGTTGCTCTTCTTGCAACGCATCCTATCATCATCAGTGTGTCGGTATTACTCCCACAAGCTTTAAAAAACTTACAAAGGAGGCTAAATCTAACTGGATGTGTCCTGACTGCAAGCCAGCACGAGCCCTGGTCTCTGATAACACACCGGTGCGCTCAGCCTTTGAACCATCTGCAGATGATTATGAGACACATACTCAGGACGGTGATGACGATTGAGTGTCACAGATTCAGGAAAAGATACTCGCTGCTATGAAAACCGAATTGCCGAAAATGATCTCAAAGGCCGTTAAAAAGGAACTGGGTCCATTGCAGGAACAAATCCGGGAGCTACGCAAATCAGTGACACATATGAGTGACTCCTACGATGATATGCAAATTTCCATGGCAAAACTGACCGACGACAATAAGTGCCTAAGGGAAAAAAATATTAAACTCACTAGCAATGTTAATGATCTTATGACCCGCGTAAATCACTTGGAACAATCTATGCGTGATAACAATATTGAAATACATGGAGTAACAGAAACTAGGAATGAAAACTTGTCATCGCTGATAAAACAATGCGCTGCGGTCGTAGGATACAACTTAACTGAAACTAACATAATGAACTGCACCAGAGTTGCCAAGATGAACAAAGATAATAAAATACCCCGCACTATTGTTGTAAATCTGAAAGTATCCGTCAGCGAGGTGATTTTCTATCTGCAGTTAGTAGATATAATAGATCACACCCTGAAGAAAAATTAAATACTTCACTATTGGGCATAAGTGGGAATAAAAATCCCGTCTTCGTGGCTGAACACTTATCATCCACAAACAAATGGCTTCATGCGAAGGCACGTACTTTAGCCAAGGAGAAGGAGTATAAATTTGTGTGGGTACGCAACGGCCGCATACTAGTTCGTAAGGATACTGACTCGCGTTATATTATGAGTAAAAACGATAAAAGTTTGGAATTAATACGCTAACATCCTTCCTTTTTCTTTTTATTGTTTATTGTAAAATTATTTTAAGTTATATATCACAAATATGGCTCTCACTATTTACTACCAAAATATTTACTACCAAAGTATGAGAAGCAAAATTAACGATATATATAAATCAATACTTAATAATAATTATGATATAATTTGTATTACGGAGACATGGCTTAATGATAGTATTTGTTCGTCTGAAATATTTGATCATAGGTATGTGGTTTATCGTAGAAACCGTGATTAAGCGTTTAGAACTAAATTTGGAAAGAAACATGGAGGTGGTGTACTAATTGCTGTAACCTAAATGGCAAATGGCAAACTAGCGTAGAAGATTTATGGCTAACCGTCAAATACGATAATCTAACAATAAACATTTGTACAGTATACCTTCCATCCTACATCCCTGATTGTCTCTTTGCCAATTTCATTCAAAGTTGTGAAGATATAATTGTTAATCTCCCAGCACAATCCCACATTATTATTCTGGGCGATTTAATTTACTCCAAGTGTCATGGGCTGACAAAAATATGATTAATGCTACTGGACCAAAGCCAACAATTTTGAATGATTTTATCCAAATTAATGAACTCAAACAAATTAATAATATTAATAATAAATTCGGAAAAATTCTAGTTCTGGCATTGAGCGACCTTAGTAACATTGGGATAGCACAGGCTACACCAGTTAGTCGTATTGATGAATTCCATCCCCCATTTGAGTTGTCACTTTCTCGTTCCAGTAGTACATCGCTCCTAACTGAAATAAACCTAGAGTATAAATTATGTTTCCGAAAAACAAACTATGAGGGTTGCAACAGGGATCTACTTGACATTGATTGGGATTTATATGGTTCTGGAATGGACTGCGATGACTTTGTTCATTTCTTTTATGATACTGTATGGAAAATTATAGAAAAACACACACCTAAATATAAATTGAAGAAAAACAACTATCCTTCATGGTTCTCTAAAAGTCTTATTAGAATGATGAAAGACAAATGCAAATATCATACCCGGTATAAAAAGTATGGCTATTCACTATTAAGACGCAGGTCTAAATGTCTAATTGAAACATATTTTAATGCCTATATTGCAGGCATCGAATCAAACTTGAGTCTTAATATCAAATCATTTTGGCGATACACTAAAAGCAAAAACATTGCTAATGGCATTCCTCAAAAAATGTTTTATGATGAGAAAATTGCTGAAAATGGCCAAGATATTGCAAATCTTTTTAGAGAATACTTCTCTTCCGTATACTTATCGAATCCTATAATCAACTACATCCCGGATTTTGCACCTCACACATAAACTCTCCATACCTTACAAATTAATATTAAAGATGTAAATACTAAATTAAACAACGTAGATGTAAAGAAAGGGGCAGGACCTGATAATATCCCTCCAATATTTGTACGGCTATGTGGCTCTGCATTAGCGAAACCATTACTTATCATCTATAACAAATCATTGCAAAGTAATTTTCCGGCACTTTGGAAGATAGCGAGAATTGTTCCCATATACAAATCTGGAGATAGAAATGACGTCACTAACTATCGTCCCATAAGTATTCTCAGTATATTTGCCAAAATCTTCAAAAGTTTAGTCTACGAATATTTATATGGTCATCTCAATCCAGTTTTAGACCCAAAACAACATGGTTTTATTAGGGGTAGATCAACTGCTTTGAACTTACTGGTGTATTCTTGCTTCCTATGTGATTCATTTAACGCAAAGGCTCAAGTTGACTCTATTTGTACGGATTTTGCTAAAGCATTTGACCATGTTGAACATTTCATATTAATAATAAAGGCAAGCCATTACGGTATTCATGGAAACCTACTGCGCTGGCTCAGCTCGTATCTTACAAATCGTTCACAACTTATTGCTCTGTACGGATATGAATCAATACCATTCTCGCCATCTTCGGGTGTACCACAGGGATCTAACTTAGGTCCTTTATTATTTCTTTTATTCATAAACGATCTCTTAGGTATTATTCAAAGTGAGTGTCTAGCTTACGCCGATGACATTAAGATTTACAGAAGGATATATTTACGGAGTGATTGCGAAATACTTCAGGATGATGTCCGTCGAGTTATGCAATGGTGTACTTGAAACCACATGACCTTAAATGCTAGTAAATGTCAAGTTATAACTTTCACTAAGAATAAAAATATCATTAGATTTAATTACAAAATTGGTATGACAGTTATTTCTATAGTTAACGTTATTCGCGATTTAGGTGTCCTATTTGATAGCTCGATGTCATTTCGCTGGCACTATGATCACATAATTAAAAAATCGAATAAAATGTTAGGCTTTATTATACGTACTGCGAAGCCGTTTAAGAAACCTGAATCCTTGATCACACTTTTTACATCACTTGTTCGTAGCAATCTGGAATACTGCTCAACTATCTGGTCACCGGTATATAACATACACCTTAACCGTATCGAATCTGTTCAATCGCGCTTTTTACGAATGATATGTATTTTGATGAATTTTTTTTTTTTAAACGTAGACCCACACTAGGATTTATTCCTGTGTCGTGGGTGCGTTTACAAACATGAAAATTCACAAACAAATACCCAGACCGGAACAAATAATTGTGGATCACACAAAGATTAGTCCCGTGCGGGAATCGAACCCGCGACTATTCGACACAGTGGGCGGAGCCGCTCAAGCTCTTAACCACTGCGCTAAATCGTCCGTCAATTAAACAGGTTCAATCTAAAAAGCCTCCAACATCGACGTATGGTCATGGATTTATGTTTGTTACATAAAATTGCGAATGGTAACTCGTGCACAGCTTTGACTGACAAAATACAGTTGACAATTCCAATCCGTTCTCAGCGTAGTAGCCTGAATTTACTCAGTATACCACCTTCCAATAACAACGTTTCACAAAATAATCCCCTTCATCGAATGTTTCGATATTGTAACAACATCCCTATTGACTGCGACATTTTTCAATACAGTCATACAAGTTTTAAACTAAAAATTACTAAAACACTTCAGCCATCTTCTTCGTAAAACACTAGATGTTCCTTGTTATTTTGTTTTTCTTTTCATATTCTGTAAATTAGTAAATTGATGTCGCTTAATATTTGTAGAGGTTTCCTATTTTTATATTAGTTTGCATTATTTGATTTTGTATTCCTATACCTTTTTTGTGGCATGTTTTTGTTTATATAGTATATATAAATTGTGTACAGTCAGTTAGGGCAGCAGATTTTATATATTGCATGTAATTCAAACCATTTATTATACACTTGTCTGCATGTCTGTTACTGTACCTATCGAAATAAATAAATAAAAACGTCAGTTTCAACAGCTTCTTTCCATGCAGACTTCACTGGGTTCCTCCACTCCCGTAGTTAAAATCAGATTTTATAATATTTGGGTTTATTTATCCAGGTTTTGTTCGTATATGCTGATGAGGACAAATTCTAGCTCATACAATCCATAAAATTGGTAGCCTCTAATCTAAAAAGGAAACATACGATTACGAAATCAAGATTAATAAAACTTTTTCTCCAACAAATGATTCGCAACTCTAGCGCTTCCAACATTGGATCCAAACTCTCAAGAACGTTTTCAAAGCAAGGTTAAAGGTAAATATGATCTGCTAATGAATTCAGGGGAGCGTCAAATGGTCGTTATGACGTCATTTAGAAACAGTGCAAATTATTGGCGCGGTTTGAACTGGGTAGCCTATCGACGATTCCGGCTTTTCGGCAATTATTATGGATATTTGAGAGATCTAAGTTAAGGGTTGAAGCGATGAGTGGTTATTGAACAAGGTTTAATTTGGGGTATACAAGTTGTCGGTACCGGGTAACCTGAACTATGCAATCATGCTAATGGAATACTGAGCACAGTAGAAGCGTATCAGTTTCTAAAGTGTAGATTTTTTATTTAATTCAAATTCTAGTTTTTATCGTGGAACATTCTGGAACGGCCACAACAGTCTTAACACATCCAAAAATCAACCAAAACATGTTTCAAGAGACATGTCAAGGCTTTCTTATAATATGAGTGTACTTTAAGGGAAGTTCTGAATAAAGATAGTACAAGCAAACTATAGAAGTTTTAAAGAATTTCAGCTAAAGAAAATGTTGTCCTATAGGTACCACTTATAGAAGTTCATAAAAAAATACCTATTGACCTCCACGCCTATATTCTCCAAGTGGAGATAATAAAGGTGACCTGTGTACACACCCACATATTGCAGACAATATCTGCTATTACACCAGACTCACTTCTAGACTCAGACCAAAAATCATTCGATTTAAAACCTTAGTCCAACGTTTTGGCCAATGTAAACTTCCAACTTAGGAGTTCCTGATTGCCAGCTACACAAAACTTCACTAGGAAATATCCTACGAGCGGAATATGTCTAGAAAATTTTAACAGTGATGCCCAAAGTGTACGCCCAAAACATCATCATCTCAGCTTATACTGGTCCACTGCTGAACAAAGGCCTCCCCGATCGCTTTCCAGCATAACCGGTCCGACTAAAGAAAGAAGATCGAAGAAAAACCATACACGGACTATATCCATTACACCTTTTCCAAGTATCTACAGCTCTCAACTAACAAACATAAACGATAATTTTCCTACAAATATGAAAGATGTGTATCAGAAACACGTGCCAAAATATTCTTTATATCCTCGTGAGATGCAAACAAGATAGAGGTATAAGTTAAAACATAAAGCAAAGTTCGTCCCCCTGTTCAGCTAATTTCCAAATTTTCCGGACGGTGCACGCTACACGAAGTTTATTACTTGCGCTTCGGTGTTAAACATTCGCCTCTAAACTTCCTTCGACCATTTGCTCTAATTGGTTCAAACCCTTTATAATGACTTTCTGAAGAAAGAATTCAATGAACTCAGGTTTGTGGAGTTCCAGCATTGATTTGATTTTTTTTGGAGCAAATAAAGTATCTATCTATCTATCTATATCATCACGCCAGCTCCCTCGCGGGGTAGGCAGAGGATACAGAGTTCCAACAGGTTCTTTCCTTACATACCTCTCTGGCTTCCTCCACTCTCATAGTTCGTCTCATACACACTCGCCGGTTACGGAGACTCTTGACTTGCCCTTCAGCTAAGACACGGTCTATTTGGTCATGGTAAGATAGTCTAGGTCTTCCCCGGCACCTACATCCTTACAAATAAAGTATATAGTAAATAACAATTAGATGCGCTCGTAGCGCTGTGCGACCGCAATGTTCTTAGTGATCGCGAAGCTTAAACAGTATTTGGCTCGCTTGGCCTTACATCGGTAACCGTTTGTGACATTTTTATATTTGAGCGTGTCCTTGCTTTGAAAGGAAAACAACGCTATTGATTCCAGTTGCCACTTAATGTAGTAGTCGTTAAGCCAAGTTAGAATTCTTATCAACGCTTTGATAAGTTGCAACAGCAGGTGGCCACAAACCTATCTCCACCAATCTACACTGAGTCCGCGTGGTAGAGCATGACCTACAAAATTCCGTGTCCATTTTTCATTTAACTATATATTACTTTTTATACTCTTATCAGACTAGCATTGAAAGACCTAAAAAAACTGAACCGTCCCTAAATCAAAGGTCCCAAAATCACAGTTTTCAACCAATTTATCTCCCACACACACCCACAAATCAAACTATCCAAGCTTACTATTACACCGCAGATCATTCGAGGTTTATGTTGGTAAAAATAACAAATACGGTTTTTTGAAATCGGAGCTGCCGACTAGTAAATCAAACGGCAATTTGTGTGGATGACAATGTATCGTAGAACCATTAACACTATCCATCATACGTGTCACAGAATGCATTCGCAACAGGTGGTTCAGCAACGAAATTAAAGATGTGACTGTACTCTCAGTTAAGATTCTTCAGTTGTATCAATATAGAAGAAGAAGCTAAAATTACCTTACATAACCTTGTTATGCCAAGTTGTAATCAAATAGTTTGGTAAAAAATAAATATGTGGCAATTTGGGTTTCGGGATGCATTTTTCAATGCTGGTAACGGTGACAGGTGGATCTATCTTTGTTTTCATAGTAATCTGCCTGGTGGCCGAACATGAAGGATATCTTGAAATAACGCTAGGGTCTCGTCCGGTACACTGATCTTCCTTGATATCCGAAGATGCGCATAATAGTTGGATATTAATATTGTCACATGGAAAGCAGTGACGTTAGCTGCTCCGCGATAGGTCCGACCGCTTGCTCCGTTGCTAATCGAATGACAATGCAGCGTCGTCCGCCATCTTAAATCGACTATCTGTCATCGGTAAATCGCCATCTGACAGCTGTTATTTGTCATCGCTTCATAAATGCTTCACAACTTACTCAAGTAATTAATAGGGGCATAGAGTATGTCTATAGAAAAGAATAAAGGGTTGCTGAAATGAAAATAACTGCTTGACATTCCATGAACTGTGATCTCCCAATAATTTAAACATTGTTATTACTTCTATCAAAAACACAAGCATTGACAGCCCGTTTATTGGTCAATAAGCAAGCGAACCGCTTATGCTTCATAAATTTCAACAGCAGGTGGCCCCAAACCTGCCTCCACCATTCTGCACTCGGTCCGATTGGTAGAGCATTAACCCAAACTTTCTTATAGACATATATTTAAAGTAGCATATTATCTAACATTTCCACTATTTACCTCAACCTAGTTTCTACGAGATATCATCCTTAGCTGGTCGAGTTGAATAATTTTGGGTAAGATTGCCGAACTTGTCAAACTGTGTCTATGACTTGGCAGTTGAGTGCTTACTGTGTCCGAATTCATTTCATTCACACCAGCACATTTGACGGGATTGACGTGATTATTACGTGATGCCATAAATTTAGTCGTGAAAATATTTGAGAATTTATTAGAGAGCCTTTTGGATTGTCGAATCTTAGATCACAGGAAGAGTGGGTTTTCTGACAAAAAAAAATCAATAGTAGTCGATAATAATGTCTCGTATAATGGAAATGGGCTAGAGCATCAAGGTCACCTACCTTGTAGGTCTAGCCCATTTCCATTCCATGCAAGACACCTTTGATATTGACGTAGTGATGTTTTTATTTCCTGCAATCAATCATAAATCATTACTATTAATAATTGTCATTATCACATAAATTATAGTGCTTTATAACCAAATGGACTACAATAATTTACTTCTAATTGCTTTGAATGTATGAAATTATAGAACGATAAATGTGTCGTAAAAGGTTTGTGGGTAACAGGAATAATGCTCAAACGTTTCGTGTGTTCATTTGAAAATTCATAATTATGATTGACGTGATTATTAGTGAATCTAGTTATACTATTTTAGAGAGCTTCGGTAGGTGTTTGGTTTAAAGGAACGTATGAATTAGAATCAGAGTTAGGCCCGATTGACAGATATTTGTTATAGAATGACATTAGGGATCTTATAGATAGAATAATCGCGAACTTAAAACTGATACCGAGTTTTCCTAGTTAAAAAGCAATTTTGAACGAAAGTGTAGAGACCTGAAAACGGTCATAGACATCGTGGTCGACCGAGACGAAGATAGCGTGACGACTTGGACACCTTTGCGGGAAGGACATAAATACTAAAGGCCCAGGATCGATATGTATGGAAACGTAAAGGGGAGGCCTTTGCCCAGCTGTGGGATACAAAGAGGCTAATTAAAAACAATGAAAGAAAAATATCATCCGTAACGGGCGAGCGTGTATGAGATTCTCATAGTTACTTTTATATATGACAGTGAAGTGAGCAAGTAAATCTGTTAGGAAAGAACCGTTTGGAACTCCGTACTCTCTGCCTACTCTGTAAGGGATCCGATTTGGTAATAAAGATAGAGATAAGAATAATCATTTATTTATCTATGTCATCATGCCAGATTCGTTGCGGGTGGGCAGAGAGTACAGAGTTCCAATAGATTCTTTCCTTACATACCTCTCTGGCTTCCTCCACTCTCATAGTTCAGCTTATACATGCTCACTGGTTACAGAGACTCTTGATTTGTTCTTCAGACTCGGTCTATGGTTAATAAATATAGTTAATATTACTTATATCGAAAAGCCTTCTACGACTATAGCCCCAAGTATAATGGTGCACTACACAGCCAGGCCGAGGCAGATATGAGCCTAGAGTATAATATACCTAATTGATATACTTAGTATGAATAAGAAAGCTCATGCATCAGCTTGCTACAAATCTGGTCGTAACAGGTATCCTAAAGCTATCTGTCTACTCGTATGCAGAATAGCAAAGCTTAGAAGTCATAGATTGTGAAATGCAGGAGACAGAAATGCCAATGACGAAAGACGGAGAAAAAGCCAAAGATCACAGCCACGTCTGGTTATACGCATTCAGTTTTTACCTGCAACCTTCACCAAGTCTTCGGTCCATCTTGACAACACCAACCTTCACCAAGTTATCGGTCCATCTCGACAACAGCGCACAATTTGAACCGGTTCGTGCATTCATCTATATTTATCTTTAACCAAAGACCGCCAAGACGAACGGCTTTGTGCTGTACGTACCCAACTTTCGTCTGTGCATTTATATTGTTTAAATTTTCACATTGAACTACTTTCCATTAAATAGGCATCCCAGACTTTAACTGGCTTATCGATTTGCTTTGCAAAGTCTGGCCTTCTAGTACTGGCCTACTAGTACACGTCTAGCGTTACTTAAATCCATTCCATCTAAAAATACCCTAAACGCACCAAATTCGATTTCATCATCAACGCCGAGTAAGCCATTCTTATCATTTGCCTTGTGATTTTAGTTATTTATTGTTCTGTTCGGTCGGATATCCAACTCGATAATGTCGTCTAAGTTATTTAATGCTTTTGCCGCTAATATTACATTAGGCTGTTATAGCTGTGGATCATTTACGCAATTACGATGTTTATCGATTTTCTTGGTGTTGTTGCTATTAATTCATGGTGCCTTGGTAATTGAGCTATGAATAATATTGATCGACAGAGTGCTTACCGCGATTTCTTTAGCACTGCTGTGTTAATATTACTTTGCTGTGTGAAAGAAACGTGGGCATATAAAGTATATCACTCCACCTCTTTCTCACTATCTATCTATCTACAAGGTGTAACATAATAAACGCAAGACCTTCAAGTAGTTTATTCTAATTCAGTAACTGAATTGATTCCAACAATTTTTAATGTATCTTTCATTTTTTTTAGATTTGCAAAAAATGCTTTTACACCATTAGTGCGCTATAAAAAACTAAATTTATTCTTGATTCATAGCAATAAGGAGATTTCAAATGCATCCCTTAAACGTATTTCACAAAACGCACACATATACGTACAAGTTTCATAGTTAATTGGGGTACAAAAGTGCTTAAAAGAAGGGAAAAACCCTTAAATATGGAAATTTGATTTTCGTTTTGTATTTACGAAGCAATTCTCTAATTGGCGTGTCTGAGGTCTTGCGTTTATTATGTTACACCTTGTATATCATTAAGCCCCTTGCGGGGTAGGCAGAGAGTACAAAACCAACAGGTTCTTTCCTTACAGATCTCTCACTTCCTTCACTGACATAGTTCGTCTCATACACGTTCGTCAGTTACGTAGACTAATTCACATCTCTGTCTTTTTTTAACGTTGCCCTACACTAAGATTTATTCCTCTGTCGTGGATGCGTTTACAAACATGAAAATTTACATATACAACAATACCCTGTGGGTCTCACAAAGATTTTTCCCGTGGGGGAATCGAACCCGCGACTATTTGACCCAGCGGGCGGAGCGGCTTAAGCCACCTTGCCAAATAGTCCATCAAGGATTGTGATATTCGCGTTCAGCCGCGCCCGCGGTGGGGTCCTCGGCGGCGAACTGCGAACTACGAATGTGAGTGCAGACTCCGCCCAGATATCACGTGCAGGACGCAGGACGCGTTGGTATGAACATTTCCATGCAAATATTACAGCAGGAGCTGACCGTGAGCGCCATCGCTGACGCGGCTGGACGCGTTGGTTTAGCCGTACTGCTAGTTTATATTTTAGACTACTATTTTCCTGCTATTTTAGACGTCTACTTTACAAAGAATATGTATCGCATTAACTTCATACAATGACTAGAGCAAATCCAATTAAAGGAAAATGTCAAGATTTTTTCGGTGCGGAAATTTTCTTTATGCTTACTTTTTTTGTGAAATTTTCTTTTAATTAACTGGTCAGCATATTGTTGGCTTAGGCTTCACCGATCAAAGGGGCGTGCAACTTCTATATTGTAGCCAGAAGCAAAAGACAAAATATTATTTTCTTCAACTCCACCAAACAAACAACGGGGTCGGTGACTTCTTACTTGGCAAGTAATCGCAATTTGCTCGGCGATTATGTCAGGTACAATAAAGCTTACGCTTTTGTATTATACAGAAAATATTGTTATTACATACTTTTCGCATCATTGCCGGGCACTGACACTAGATTTTGGTAGTCACCTAATATTTTTAGTACCTGGTTTAAGATTAATTAGAGGTTAACCGCTTTGTAAAATTACTAAAATTAACTGACATACAGCTCAAAACTTAAACTGATAGATCTAGAAACATCAAATTTTACATTAGAGTTTCTTATAATATAACAAAGGTGAGATTTGAAAAAAGGTTTTTGAAAATTCATCCCTTAAGGGGCCTTAATACGGAATTAAAACTAACCATAGGAAATTCCATCAGCATATGACTAGTGCGTTTATAAAATTGTAAAAGGGGATGTCTGTTCATTTTTTTTAACCTCATATGTACTACTACTGGGCAAAGGTTTCCCCCTCTTTCCTCCAACGATCTCTATCCTCTGTCAATGATGGCCATTCTGTTCGATACGCGTCGAGGTCATCGCGCCACCGCTTTCTGCGCCTGCCTCAAAGACGATGATCTTGTAGTGGGACCCATTCAGTACACTTTTGGCCAACCTATTTGTGTCCACTGAGTTCAGAAGACCAGCCCGTCCGTATTTTATCGTACTAACATTATAAATGTGAGTTTGAGTGTTTGTTACGAGTACTCAATCACGCAAAAAGACATTGAAACACACATGATACTTTTTATCCCAGAAAAATGTTAGGTTCCTGTCTAACGTCAACAGGGACAAAGTTGCGGGCAGAAACTAGTAAAAAAAAACGATATTGCTGAACACAAAACTCCTTAAATAATCATGTCTTTCATTATGTTGGCCAAGTGTTTCTTGAAATCTTCCTCGAAATAAAGATAATAATATCGAGTTTGAATTGAATGAAAAAATGCAAGCCCGCTGAATTTTTTGCCAGATCTTTTCAGTGGAGGCCACATTCCGATACGATGGTAAATTAGTAGTAAGGGTTGATTGAAAAAAAAAATGATTTATAAGCAAGGCTACATGATGAAATGGGAAATGATTTAAGTTTGAGTCAAGCAGTTTGGTTATGTCTAATGGTCAGAAACATTCCATTGCACCGTTAACATTAAGCCCTTGTTCACAAGGGCTTAACGTGTCTACTTAAAACCATTGTAAACAATAGTTCATTCAGAAAATATCAATTTTCTAATACGTCACGTACATTTATAAATCTTAGTTTCGTCCCAGAGCGTCATATTCACTTTGACCAATTCAATACTTAACGCAGCGCGTTAAGAAAACTTCGTGAAATTACCTTTTAATGTAACTACAGTAGCGTACAGAATACTATAACACGATCAATTCACAAAGTTATAGTATCGCTGGGCATTTGTTCATAGCGAATAAGGCCCCAGAGGGCTTTGCACAAAGACATTGCCGATAGCTTCACGCTAGCGAGTAATCGTGCGTATACGTTCATGCTTATTTATTAAATCTGTAATATGATAGGGATGGAATATCAACTCGATAGCGTAACGCTAACGTCTATCTTTTCGTGTTAAGTTCTCTGAACGCCTTCAAGAAATGACAGTACCAAAACTAATAAGCTATCTATATGATAATTTCTCTTTTTGGGCTTGATATTAAGGATTAGATCGAGTTCTTTTATTAAACACGGCAGAAAAATAATCTGATTTAACGTTTTATCATTGAATTGAAGTACTTCTTGTTACGAAGTTGATAAAGTTCAATTTCGTTTGGGTATCTTTATGCGAATTTATTTTAATGAATCCGTTTAAGGTGCGCGGATCCGTTATGTATTGCTTGAATAAGTTTGTATCGCTTTTGATATCATTTTTTAAAATATTATTTGTGGATTTCAGATTCGTTTTACATTTTTTACAGGATAAATCAGCTTATGTTGTCCTACTGGAAGAAAGAAAGAAAGAAACAAAAAAAATATTTATTCATCACAGCACACATATGAAAGTCAGAAAAAATATGAATAGTTACAAAAAAGAAAAATGGAGGAATAAAAATAAGCTGCTACTGCTATTTGTGATGTTTGCGCTGCTCATCAAAGGTCTTTCCTCACAAATCGAGAGATTGGGTCATACTTACGGAGTACCGTATAGAAGGTCATACTCTACCACACGGACCCAGTGTGGACTGGTGAAGGCAGGTCTGTGGCCGGCTACCTGCTGTTGGAACTTATCAAGTCGCTTAAAAGGCTTTCAACGTGGCTTAACGCTCACCATATTACGGGGACCACCGGCTTTACATGTCTTTCGAAGCATGGAGATATTTTGAAAGCCTTTTAAGGTCTCGCCACAAAGCCGCCGCAGCGCGACGGGAGCGCGCCGGTGGCGCGGCTTGGGAAGTTGTAATGTGTTGTTGTAATGTCAGCGCGACGACAAACGTCACAACCGAACGTAGCCGATCGCTTGCGTCGCGCTCCCGTCGCGCTCCGTCGGTTATTTGACTATACCCTTGCGGCTTGACAAGTTCCAACTGCAGGCAAATACAAACCTGTCTCTACTAATAGCTCCGTGTCATGGAGTATGACTTAATCTCTCTCTCCTCGATTTGTGAGAGGTATTTGGCTAGCAATGGGACCACACAGACTACTTTATTATACATATCTATCTACATCGCACTAGAAACCTCAGTCAAGAGTCACCGTAACAAGCGAACGTGTGAAACAAATTAATTATAATAAAATAATAAACACCGTCACGCCTATATTGGTGGCAAAGGCGTACTGAGTACACCCACATTTTGCCGACGATGTTAAGCCCCATGTAATTGCGTGAGTCTATAGCCATATACCGGGCACAATTCCAGACTCCGGAGTCATTCTGGGAATTTCTCGTTAGAAAAACTACATTTGCCCGACCTAGGATTTTCGTCCAACACCACGTGATCACAAAGCGATGCGCTTTGCCACTAGACCAACGAGGCAGTCCTTAGTCGAATTAATTATTTATTTTTCGTATATTAGTACAGATTAACAAATTACACTAATAACTTTAAAGATTATTAGTTTGGTAGTTGAGGCCTAATATTGTCGAAAAGTGGGTGTACACAGTACACCTCTTGGGGAATATAAAGATGACGGTATAAATTCCTTTATTCATTAATTAATAATTTAAAAGTTTAATAGAGACGAGTTACTATGAGAGTCTAGGAAGCCAGAGAGGTCTGTGAGGAAAGAACCTGTTGCACTTCTGTACTCCCTGTAAGGGATCTGTTGTAATGATATACCATTAGCCTCGTTCTGGGATAGTTGAGTAAAAATACAAACTAAAAAGAAATCCCATTTTAAACCGCTCTTGCATCGGACATGTATTGAACGGTCTTGGACAAGGCGGGCACTACATAGATTGAAGTAGATATAGGTAATAGCTGTTTGGACACTGACAGATAATACAGTAAACAGCTCGAGGCTGAACTACGATGTATTGCGTTCACGCTACAGTGTATGTACTGACACATTGCCCTAGAACCAACAAATATTTAAGCCATGCCATCATTATTTATCTATTTTATTAAAATAATAGCAAATATCCGTATTTAACTGACAATTTGCAATCTAAAACGAATCATCATCGGCCCGTGTCAGTCCACTGCTGGACGTAGGCCTCTCCCATGGCACGCCACTGAGCTCGATCTTCAGTTCTCCTTCTCCAATCCCAGCCCGCTGCCTTACGAATATCGTCACCCCACCTAGCTACAGGGTGACCTACACTACGTTTGCCAACACGCGGTCTCCACTCAAGAACCAGTGTGCCCCAACGGCCATCGGTTCTGCGGCATATGTGACCTGTCCACTGCCACTTCAGCTTGCAAATTCGCTGAGCTATGTCGGTAAAACCAATATTTGAAAGTATTGTCAGTACTTATATTGAAGTCGCCGACATCTTTACTGAATGTCAACACACAATATAACCTCATATGTATTAATGGCTACTGAATTATAACATCAAAATCTAATACTTTTTGTGCAATATTGTAATTCCCCCGCTTGTCCGTGTAAAATAATAAATGCCTTAAAAGAATTTATGGGTGATTTGAATTCATACAAGTATTTTTTTATTGCTGTTGCTTCTGGGGCAAATGATGTATGGGCGGAAAACAATGTCCTTTCATGGCGAACGACCACTCTGCGACTTTCATGAAGTGACATTTTACACGATGACAGCGTTAGTTTAGATTTTGGCCGCCGCCATAAGTTCCTTGTATGACTATATGTCATATGTGAAGTTTCTGAACAGACTCTAAATGGCCATAAGCAAAAATGTTCTGGATTTTAGTCTAAAGTATGGGAATAGATTAGAAAGGTTATACTCCAGTGCTTTGGATATATATCAAAGTCAAATGAAAAAGAAAGCATGACAAAACAAATATACCATGCGAATTTGGAAGGATGTATCGGGGAAGACCTAGACTGTATACGGTCCCGCTGATGGACAAGGCTCTAGGCATAAATCAAGGTGAGACTGTTTTACCATGGTCTCAGTCAAGATTCTCTGTAACTGGCGAGCGAGTTCTAGATATTATTATAGATTCTCTAAGATTTAGTATAATATAAACCCTGTTAAACTGTCCCACCGTTCAGCACGGGCCTTCTCTCAAACTAAGAGGGTTAGATTTAGTAAGTTTTCAATTGATGATGTTGGTAAACGAATGCGACGATTGTAACGAAGAGTTGGTTAAGGTGGAAATGGGCAGGACACTTTATGAGGCGGGACGACAGCAGGTGGACTAAGGCCTTGAGGGTGATGAAAGAGGCCCTGAGCATTAATAAATAAAGATTAATGTAATGCCAAAATGTAGCTTTATTGAAACATGAAATCTAATACTCTATGCCGTATCGTTGTTAATCCCCGTCGTCAAAATCTGTTCCAGATTTTAAATCCGTCGTTAAAAAGAGATTTAGATCGTCAATACGCTAAGCTACTTTTAAATCGTAGATTTTCATGGGAATGATATATTAATATTCATACATTTTGTTCGCTTTTGATATCCGTATTTATAATTGAAGTGAAACAAAAGATATAGGTAGGGCTCAATTAGTAGAACACTAACTTTTTAATCAGGAAACGTAGTATCCAAACCATGGCCGTACACGATTTCCCAAAATTCTGTGTACGATTGGCATTTTTTCGACGTGTCCAACGAACAAAGTCCAATAATCGAGTAGGTAATATTTGGTATAAATAACTTTATCGACGGGCACGAAACTTGCAAATGCCATTTATATTGTTTGGCACACAACTTTGTTAAAAATCTCATTAACCTCGAAATCGCAGCGAATTTGACATGTTTCATCATAGTGGTCTAAGCCCATTGACAAAACTAGTCATTGCTTAATTATTGAAAAACGGCCGTAGGCTGTCGCATTGTATGGGAAGAGAATGGCAAATTATTTTAATGAAATCTCATATTCACTGATGAGTTTCTTCTTTCGGTGACTCTGATGTGGGTCACTTCTTTCCGTCCACTATAGTCGAGAGGAGTCATAGCTGCTCTACTTGTCATACTTGTGAGCGAGTGCTGCTTGTGAGGCTTTCCGGAATTCTTAAGACTCTTTGAAATACAGCCACTGTTTTTGGATATCCTGGTAGCGGTTTTCATCCGTTCTCTGATTTCTCTGAAACTAAATCAGAAACTGATTAATTGTAAAGAAAATGCGAACCCACTGAGTTTCTGTATTTTCTTCAATTTTCTCAATGAATTTCAATTAGGTAAAAACATATATAATTAACAATTCGTTAGTATAGGGCGACAAGGATCTTTTGACATTATTGGGGGCGTTGGTGTTAAATTAGGACATCTAGTAAAATTCTCCTACTTCCAAGGAGATATTTCAACATATTTGCTAATTAAATAAGATCTTGGGTAAGTTTCATAGCAGACGGCGACGTTGGTTCCGATTTTGGCCGCGGGCCAAAAGTTCCTTGTACGACTGTACCCTGACTGTATGCTGTATAAAAATAAATTATTGAAAAGTTTTGTTCAAAACAAATGAGTTTGAGTTTGAAACCAAACTAATATTTTAAAATTAAGAACTCTCATATCACGAACAGATTTAGTTTAAAATTAATCGTCAAGCAAACATTTTAAATATGCACACTAAGCCGAACCCACGACCACATAACTAAAATAACAAGTAGCCAGCTAAAAATAAATAACCCTTTGTTTTACCAAATCCCATTTATGCTCGTCACTCAAGTAACAATTTAGCCTAACACTAGTATTACACAAAACATTACGCCCACGTCTACGTGACTTTATATCATAAAAGGTTCTCACAACTTTTGCATAGAGTTTAGCATGAAAACATTGTCGTGAGCCTGGTGCTAGCGAATTGATATGCGCTCCTTGTCATACAACAAATTTACTAAATAAACATGATGGTGTCAACACGATTACTCACTAGCGTGTTAAAGATTTCGTACTAAACGTTCCGAGGGCTAAAAATAGACAAACCATTATTGATATAGCAATGTTTTTAAGAAGTCCTACTGTCATTGTATATTTTTATTTAGTAAATTTGAAGTGCGAAAAGAATGGCATATGAACTTAATAGCGTTACGCGTCAATCTGCTTTTGCTCATAGTCACACCGGCGTGACTACTAATGATATTACCCATAATCATATTGGTGTGATTGTAGGTACAAACATTTATCCGTTGTCACACCGATGTGATAACCAGGTGAGTTATGGTACATTTTCAAAAAAAAAATATAGCGTATTTGTTGTAATTGAATCCCCTGTTATTTTTAGAGGCATGACGGTGTGAGAAGCTGCTGACTATTGTTAACGTAACAGAGGCACGGGGAAGCTACATGTTTGATTTTTTTCCCTTGAGATATGCTCAATTAAACAAGCCACGAGAGAGGTGCACCGAAGCAGCTCCCAAAGTTTTCCGAAGTTGAGAGCTATTGGGACCTCTAACTACTCTACTATGTATAGAGAACTTATCCATTTCGTTTATGAGTGTTTATGGTAATCTTAATAATTTACTGTTTATTTAATAAAAGTCAGTTTCCTAAATGTATGTCGTCTCCTAATATTCAGGGTCATGAGATTTGAAAAGTGGGTATTAAAATTTGTTCGGCCTAAACTATCTTTTTGTATCCCGATATGTTTAACGAATCGAGAAACTAAAGTAATAGGAGAACTCCTCAATATACGAGTTCAAAGCTTTTGATTTCGCTCAAGATCTTTCCAATCCGTAATATTCGTAGTCACTCCAATAATCCAATATTATTGGAAACTGAATAAGTTCATCTTTGATATTTTAACAAGATTTTTCAAGAGGCTATTATTGTGATAATAATAAATCGAGCAAAACAATAACTGGCAGAAGAAAACTTAAAATCACACATCTTTGAGCGAGATTCAAGGCCAGGCAGACCACGGAATAAAGTATTCTTTGTTCTCCAGGTCAAACGTACATGATTTTATGAAAAGCTAGAATTTAATAAATGAATAGTTTAATATGTAATCACGGACGTATGTACACTCGCTAGCTTCAAAGCGGAGCCGTTTTAGAGATAGCAGGTCCAAGGGTGTTTAAAAATGGTGCTTGGCCTACCTACGTCATAGTATGAAAGCTGGTTTTTATATATTACGTCATATGGAGATATTGGCTCAAACCGATATTTGATACTGCCAGATACTTTCCGTGAGTCCAAACTTCTGTCAGGCGCTTCAAAGATCGTAAATGCGAGCGCCTACTAATATTTTTATAGCAACGGATCTCGCTTTATTTGAGAAGTACTAACGATATAGTTTTATTTTAAGTTTTGTTTTAAGTAAATGTTGGAGTTAGTCTGTTATTGAGACTCACATTACATAATGAAACCAACCTAGTATATACAACTAACAGTAGATTACTTAAACTCTACATTTAAATAGTTGGGAACTGAGGTAAGGGCCCAATCGGCTCAACGGTCGGGTGACATTTAACACATATTAGATATTTAAACAAGGTTCTTAAAGGGGCCATTATTGTTCATTAAGATACTTAATTTTTATAAAAAAATCGAGCAAAGAAGAATGAAGTTATTGGCGGAAGAAAGATTCAAGGCTAGTCAGACCACGGAATAAAGCAGTAGTATTTTTTGTTCTGTAGGACAAACCTACGTGATTTTATGAAAGCTAGAATTTTGTGAATGAATAGTTTAATAAATAGTCACGGATGTATGCACACTCGCTAGCTTCAAAGCGGCGCCGTTTTAGAGTTAGCAGGTTCAAGGGGTGCTTACTAATGGTGCTAACCTACGTCATAGTATGAAAGCTGGTTTTTATTTAATATGTTTTACAGAAGTATTATCTGAAATCAATATTTGAATCTTCCAGACACATTCCGTGAGCCCAACCTTCAGCCAGATGCTTTCAAGGTCGTAAAAGCGAGCGTCTACTAATATTTTCATAGCAATAGATCTCGCTTTGTTTGAGAAGTGATAAGTATATATTTTTATTTTTTAAGTTTTCTTTTAAATAAATGTTGGAGCTAAATCTGTTATTGTGACTTACTATACATAATGAAACTAACCTAGTGTATACAACTAACAGTAGATTACTTAAACTCTACATCTCAAATAGCTGGGAACTGAGGTAAGGATTCAGGCCCAATCAGCTTAACGGTCGGGAGACACTTAACACATATTAAGTATCAAATTCATAGGAGCACAAAAGGTATTAATGGAAAATATTATATTTAGATTGTGTAGCTCGTAGATACTATCATTTATGCGAGTTCATTTGGGAGATCGTTAGAACATAGATTTTATCAGCTAATAGACGGCGACTGTAAGGCCTCCCTCAAAGAACGCTACAACAATTTGACGGACGATTTCGCGCAGGGGTTAAAAGCTTTAGCCGCTCCACCCACTGGGTCGAATAGTTTCGGGTGCAATTCCTGCACGGGAAAAATGTGATTTTACATGTATGTAAACGCACCCACGAAATAATTCAATTGTAAGGCTACAAAAAAAAACTAGTTTCGTGTTCTCCGCATTCAGATTTTGCTTGCGACGTTTATAAAGCCTCCTAATCTTATGGACAGCCTGCCCACTTCACATCTACCGGTACGTGGTTCACGTGATTTACGTGATTCACTGAATCCTTCTGTTCCATTATTTAATGATTGGATTGCACATATTTACATAAAAATCTATATATTAATACGTGAAGCAAAAACTTTGTACACATTTTTACGAAAATTGCGCGGACGGAGGAGTATGAAATTTCCCATACTTATAGTTTATATAGAGAAGGAGTGCAGAAAACTAATATTTTTTTAAAATTATACATAAAACATTCATTAAATTAATGAAGGAAACATTACACACACTCCCATGTATTTGACACAATACACGTCAAATTGATGTTTGTCTTTAATATTATTTGTTTATAGTCTTACTGGATGTCAAACATAACCAGCAAACGATGAAAGAGTAGGTCGGATATCGACCTATGGGTAACCACTAGTAATAATAAATCTATTTATACTGTGTGACTGTTGGGCGACAGCCGACTCTGATCCAGTGCGTGAGAACTTATAAAGTCACCTGTAATACTTCCAACTTAATGACTACCACATAAAATGGTAACCGGGACCAATACCCTAACGTGCTTTTAGAAGCAGGGAGACGCTAGACACGAGCTCACTTTAAAACATTTGAAAGAAATAACGAGAAACTTGTGTAAACCTTTTCTAATTATCTATGAAGGTTATGTTTGGTGCACTCAATGTCTGTAACATAAGGATATAATACTATCCAATCCCTTAACTTCTTCTTAGCGTTTCGACGGCAAACATGGTATTAATTATATGGATGCGGCCTAGAAAGTGGACACACTGATTGTCGGAAGCAGACATCAAATCTTGCTGCGTGCAGGTGTTAGGGTGCGCAGAACATTATATAAAGTAAGATATCGTTAGGGTTGCACCGCACAAACACACGATTAGTAATCCCCACCTAATCATGTTTCCCTTGCCTCGGCCGACCTACTAACAAATAAACACATTCTCGGAAACAAAAAGATCGCGATAAATCGTATTAAAACACATGTTACGTTTTTTCAATACAATGAACCTCCTCCATTCTGTATCCGGTTCACCGCCGTCAAAATCTTCCACTTCATTTGCTGACGTAAATTCTTCGCCATTAAGACATTCAAGAAACAATTTGGCAACGCCGAGTTCCGATCTACAGACATTGAATTGCGGTCCGAAAAATTCATTATAGCTTTTATTGCGACGTAACAAGGATTAGTTTGATTGTTTTAAAAGGAATTTTCAGTATTATAAAAGTAAAATCTGGTTAAATGAGTGTTCCCAAATTCTATTCTACTGAATGTTTTTAATAATATACATGTGTTATACACAGTTGCGTATTGTGATATTATTGTTTGATAACTGTTATTGGTTGTTAAAAGGGTTTGTAGAACAGATGTTTACGGTACATCAAAAGTCTTTACTGTCGCACTGTTCAGTAAATTTGGTTATACTCCACCACTTGGACTCAGTACGAATTGGTGGAAGCAGGTTTGTGGCCACCTGCTGTTGAAACTTACCAAGCCACCTATAACGCTTAACGACTACCACATTAAGTGGAAACTGGGACTAACAGCTAAAAGTTACTTCGAAAGAATGGAGACGGTCAAATATAAAAATGCTACAAACTGTCACCTATCCCTGACCGACCAAGCCAAACGTTGCGTAAATTTAGTGATTACTAAGAACAGCGCAGTTGCATAGCATTACAAGTTCCTCGAGGTGCATCCATAGAACAAACAAATGCCTTGAGGCCGCGTGGTCTGACGATGTGGTTTGATACATCGTACTATGAGGATGTTGGCATCCTGGCCTTACTATTACTAACAAGAATGATTGAGTAGACGGACTACTAAATCATTCTTGTTCGAGTCCATAACCGAACTTGCAATACATAGGGTATGTAAAAAATAACACTGACAAGAGAGTAATATTTTACTTTGAAGTCTGTCGTCATGGTCGCCGATGGTCGTAGTTCACTTCTACTATGATCGTCGCCTTACGACTTTTGTCGCAGAATCTAGGCCGGATATCTGATGATGTTATTATATTCCGTAACTTCTCTCTCCACTCCGACTAACTAGTTGTGTAGAATTGATCTTAATGAACCAATTTTCAATCAAATCAACTAAGTGGTCTGATGATTCTTGTAGTAAAATGTTATACCTAAAGAAACACTTCAATTTTAAATAAGTAAATAAAAAAAAGTAAAAATATCAGGCCTATATTAGCGAAGTACGAGTACTAGTGATAAGTTTGTTCTGTGTACACTCCCTTATCTCCGATTACGCTAGGTTTTAGACTACACGGGCGTGATATGTTTCTTGCAGCCAAACTCTAGTCAACCACCTTGCTTAGAATGATTTCTATCTATCTATCTATCTATAACCTCAAGCCAGATCCCTTGCGGGGTAGGCAGAGAGTACAGAGTTCCAACAGGTTCTTTCCTTACACACCTCTCTGGCTTCCTCGACTCTCATAGTTTGTCTCATACACGCTCGCCGGTTACGGAGACTCTTGACTTTTCCATCAGATAAGACTCGGTTTATTTGGTCGTGGTAAGATAGTCTAGGTCTTCCCCGGTACCTGCATCCTTCCACTTTCACATTGTATATCTGTTTTGTCATTCTTTCCTCTGGCATTCTTTCTATATGCCCAAACCAACGGAGCATGCCCTTTCTCATCTTTACACCGATACTATCTTTCATACCTACTCGCTGTCTTACTATGCTGTTGCTAATGCGGTCGGTCAGCTTCACTCCGCACATCTTCCGCAGAGCTCGCATTTCTACCGCATTTATCCTTCTTACATACCCAGCTCTCGCTACCATATAACAGCGTTGGTACAAGAACTCCGTTATGTATGGCCAGCTGCGCCTTATGGCTTAAGTGCCGGCTCCCGAGTAGCTTTCCCATCGCACCATTCACTCTGTTCCCTGCACTCACTCTTCTCTCTATGTCAGCGGTGTATTTCCCATCCTTACTGAAGGCGCATCTAAGATATACAAACTCATTCACTTGCTCCAGCACATCGTTACCAACCACAATCCTTACATTCGTTCTGGTTTCTTCCCTGAATGATTTCGGTCCACAATTTTCTTGGATATGATCCAAAAGAGCAAATTTTAAGTATGAAATTATTTTCATCGTAGAAAACCGAAACATTCGCATTCGCAGTCAAATTGCAAGCTCGCTGTGACTATGTGAATTTTGTTGGTCTACTGCTGACATACGGTCATTTAAAGCAAAGAGCTATAAATCTTCAAGTGTAATGCTTTTTTTTGTTGTACTTATCATAACTAAATTGTTAATGTTAAGAGAACTTGAGTACTTGGCACATTAAATCTTCATCTTTACTGGATGGAGTTCTATCTATTTGGGATAGAGATATCACCTACGATGTCACTTCCCAATTTAATAAGAAGTCGCCCAATTGCCATAAAACTGGGCACAATTCTAGACTCTGAATTGCGAAGTAAGCATTTTTCTAAAGGAAAAACATACCTTGTCCCACCTAAGACCCCAATCTAGGCCTTAATAATCGTCAGCTGCTCTATGCAGCCCTAGATTAACCAAACATATTACCATATATGTAATAAATCCATCAGCTTTTACATGGAGGTATTGCGCTAACTTTCTTTACGAAATCAACGAGATAACTTTTAAAGATTTTAATAAACGCAGTTCTTGGCTTGCGCCTAAAAATATCTAAGGCCTGAGGCTAAGTAAAAACAGATTGACGTTATAGTAACGCTATCTAGAAGGCTTCTGTCACTTTCATCTTAATTCAGCAAAATCGTAAAGTGAAAAAGAACTCAATCATATGAACTCAATACCATTACGCTAACAATAATCTGTTCATGCTAAGCCATCAGTTCACAGTTCTCCACCGCCGTGTATAAAGTATTATGATGTTACTGTGATTGTAACAGCTGTAGCCGTTGCTCCGATAGCGTGCCGTGACCTATAGCTATTAAACCCTAATACTCATTGCGAAATTCACACAAACATTCTAAGTTTGTTCTTCACACACGGAAAGGTTTCCAACTAAATTTTTGTCAGAAAAAGTTTAACTGTTTAAGTTTGTTTAGAAATGTTTTAGGGGAATTGATGTTTCGTATGTGTGAAGGTGTAGGATAGCAACCTTACCAATAGCGAATTTTAATTGACACACAGCAAGCAATTTATTTATTTATACTAACACGGGAGGTACACCCTTCACGTTAGTATAAAGCAAAATATGTGTAAAAAATAGAATAATTAAAAGTATGGAAGTGCAAAGTGGAAGTGCAAGGTGGAAGTCAAAATAACAGATTTTTACTAAATGCATATGAAAGTTTTTAATCAGTGCGTCCTACCTGTAATGACATACGGAGCCGAAACGTGGCCACTCACTGTGCGGCTTGTCCACCAGTTCAAGGTCGCTCAACGAGCTATGGAAAGAGCTATACTCGGAGTTTCTCTTAGGGATCGAATCCGGAACGAAGTTATTCGTCAGAGAACCAAGGTTACCGACATAGCTCAGCGAATTAGCAAGCTGAAGTGGCAGTGGGCAGGTCACATATGCCGCAGAACCGATGGCCGTTGGGGCAGACTGGTTCTTGAGTGGAGACCGCGTGTCGGCAAACGTAGTGTAGGGCGCCCTGTAGCTAGGTGGGGCGACGATATTCGTAAGGCAGCGGGCAGGGATTGGAGAAGGAGAGCTGAAGATCGAGCTCAGTGGCGTGCCATGGGAGAGGCCTACGTCCAGCAGTGGACTGACACGGGCTGATGATGATATGAAAGTATGTATCCTTTCCAGTCCCTCACAATACCTCAGACACTCAGACAAAATATCACTCCATGCATCCGCAAACAGATCACATTCACGACTGCCGACAAGGAGAGCGTTCAGTGTGGCGAGGGTGGGCGCGATTGGCAAACGAGCACGTGCTACTGTTCTACATGTTGGTACAGAAAACAATCTATGCTTCCTGTTCCGACAGTAGTTAATAGGAGCGAAAAACCGACACAACTCATTGTGCAGGTTAGGAGCATCAATGTCTGCCATGCGGTAACTGTATGGAAGTGCCGTTCATAAATAAGATTTTTCTCTCTTAGAGTACCCCGAAGACCTGCGAGGAAACCCCTGTGCCTCTTCTCAGACAAACTAAATTTGGCTCAAACTCTCCGGTCCCTAGGATGTGTAAACTTCTGAACGAGCATAGTGATATCGTTGACATTCATACAGAGCACTTGTCCACAATCAGTAAATGTGTCAAATAAAATCCGAAAAGCCATATCTATACAAATTAATAAAATTGAAATGTCTGTTTGTAATTTCAAAGGACAGCTTTTTACTAAACGCATATGAAAGTATGTATTTACTTTCACATAAAAATTGTGTTTTACCATACGGTACTTTTAACAAAAACACAATTTTTACCATTTTTGTCTATCTGTCTGCGTGTCTGTGTGTTTGTTCCGGCTAATCTTTGATACGGCTGGACCGATTGACAGAACTTTTTCTGAAACTGGCACTTAGGCTACCTTTAGTTTAAGAAAAAGATTTTATGTTAAATTTCGCGCGGGCGAAGTCGCGAGGTAGTGTTACAATATTAAGTTCATTTACACTGTTGTATTATATTCATAAGTCTGCAGTGTTTGCCTGTCATTGGTAGTGCAGTTAAGAATACCCTAAGAATAATTTAAATCCTAAGAATGCACTGTAACAACTGTTGGTATACCATACCACTCACACCATACCATAAATAAATAATCTAAAATTCTATATAATTACAAAATAAAATACTATTCGTTAACAATAGTTGGACTAATTTGTTTTTTTTAAAGGCACATAATCGATAATACTTGCTTATTTCTCTAACACACCGTTACGCCTATATTCCCCAAGCGGGGGTGGCAGAGGTGTACTGAGTACACCCACGTATGCCCGACGATGTTAGCTCCCATGTAATAGGGGGCGAGCCTATTACCATATACCGGGCACAATTCCACACTCCGGACTCGTACTGGGAAGTTTTCGTTAGAAAAACAACACTCGTCCGACCTAAGATTTGAACCCAGGACCTCGTGATCACAAAGCGATGCGGTTTGCCACTAGACCAACGAGGCATTTCTCTATGATTTTTAAATTAACTCATGATAATTTTGACAGGATAATATCGTTGGATCAGATGATCTATTAATATATTTATAGGTACGTCTGTAATGGGTTTCACCTACCTATGATTTACTCAAGGAAGGGATACAGAGAAATAATTCCACATAAAATCACAAGAAATTCTAACTTGAAATTTAGCACGTATTTCCACTTACCTTCTAGGTGCTCCTTGCAAAAGATTTTTCAAACTGAAACCCCTGAAAGTGCGAAACGTTATACTGAAATCTCTAAGTAATATACGCTGTTTATAAACTTAGCTTGAAATAGGAAAACCCTCAAACGTAAGTTGGTTGTTTTTATACTACGCAATATAATAGGGCTTATGATAGAAAATGTTTTAATATTTCAGTCGCCGTTATCGAAACATACATAATGTACTTCTATAAAAATGATCCATATCTATAGGATGAATCTAAGGGATATCCATAAAGCCGAGGATCGGGCTCTATGGCGCACATTGGAAGTGGCCTATGTCCAGCAGTGGACTGATTTGGGCTGATGATGATGACGATCACTCTGTGGTAAATATATAAATCATTATCATTAAGTTATTAATTAGCTAGACGGCCACAAATCTACCTCCACCAATCCGCACTGGGTGCGGATGGTGAAGAATTACCTATATTCTCTCGTCTCGATTTCGAAGGCCTTATTTATTAATATTGTAGTAGATAACTACTTCTAACATAGATAGACAGATTTTCTTGAATGCCTTCCTTAGTACTGAATTATGTACATAAAGGCGTGAAGGTGTTTGCTTTTATTTGTATTATATATCTCTTCTCGAGGTACTCGTAGCGCTGTGCGACCGCGGTGTTCTTAGTGACGACCAAGATTAAGCAGCGTTTGCATGGTTGGTCTTAGAAGGGCGATCCTTTGTGGCATTTTCATATTCGAGCTTCGTGCTTCAGAAGGCACGTCAAGCCGTTGGTCCCGGTTTTCATTTAATGTGGCAGTCGTTAAGCCAAGTTGAAAGCGTTATAGGTGGTTTGATAAGTTCCAACAGCAGGTGGCCACAAACCTGCCTCCATCAATCCGCACTGGTTTTACGTGGTGGAGAATGACCTAATATTTTTCATCTCAGTTTGTGAAAGAAGGCCTTTGCCTGTGGTAGAGTATCGGCAGTTATTATTATTATTTCTCCTCAGAGTTTGCTCAGTGAGTTAATGCTATTTTTGACGTACGTATATAAGTAACTGCCAAAAGCAACTGTAGTGAACATTCATGATCCATATATAAAACATGGTTCTTCAACAATTTGATTGTTCAGAATACAGGCGCAGGTGTTTTATTACATCAAGAGCAGGTCAATGTATCGAGCGCGCGGCGGTATTATGCGAAATCATGGAACGGGAAGCGGTTTTATTGGATTGAGCACGTAGTGTCCAGCGTTCGTGTTATAGTTCTCTTTTAAATATCTCTTTAAAATTTAACTAACAATGTCCTTATAATAATATCAGCCTATAATGCCTACTGCTGGGCAAAAGCTTTCTCTCTCAAATCGAGGTAAGAGAGATTAGGCCATACTCCACCAAACAAACCCGGTGCGGATTGGTGGAGGCAGGTTTGTTGCCACCTGCTGTTGAAACTTATCGAGCTGCCTATAAGGCTCACAACTCGACTTAACGACTACCACCATTAGTGGTAACCGAGACCAACGGCTTAGCGTGCCTACCGAGGCACGGAGATGCTCGAATATGAAAATGCCACAAGCGGTCACGATTCTCAGGCCGACCGAGCCGAACGTTCCTTGACCTTGGTGATCGGCAACAACACCGCAGTCATACAGCGCTACGAGCACCTCCAATGTCCTTGAAACTCACTAAAACCCTAACTTTAAAACCGAGTAAAAATCTAAATCGATCAACGTATACGTACGTAACGTACGTTCGGGGCTCGCGCTCGTTAGGCGCTCGAAGCGCTATGCGACGGCAGTGTTCTTAGAAATCACCAAGGTTGGGCACCGTTCGGCTTGGTCGGTCTGAAGTCCAGTCCAATTGCCCGAGGCTTAAGAATACGGGCTAACTCACGCCCCCCCGCCCTGCACCAGAAACTGCAGGGGCGGGGGTTTGGGTCGCGGACTCGTAGAGCGGGGGCCCTGAGCGTCGTTCACGGGCGCCCCGAAGAAGGTCGGCGGCATGGTGTGGCCCACGTCACCGTTAGCACCGCGTCGGTTTCGGAGGAGTGTGCTATCAAGTCTCCTCAATTTGTGGGTGAAGGCCTTTGCTCTGCAGTTGCACAAATTATGCCGATACTCTAATTTATGAGGTATAGTTTAATTTTTTGACGTAGCCCTACATTAGGATTTATTCCTGTGTCGTGGGTGCTTCTGCAAACTTAAAAATTTACATACAGAAATACCTAGACCGGAACAAATGATTGTGGGCTACACAAATATTTTTCCCGTACGAGAAACAAACCCGCAACTACTCGACCCAGTGGGCGGAGCGGCTTAAGCTAAAAGCTAACAAATATTTATCCCTTGTATTCCGCTCTTCTCAGTTTTGATATCCGCACACAGCACGCATGCTGCATCGCATTGTGAATTCGCTGACGATTTTGTACTGTGTCTCTGAAATAACATCCAGATTACACCATTGGACCCCGCGTCGAGTTATTATGAAGTAAATGTTGCCACAATGATGGATGTTAAATAAAAACTTAGTTGAATGTCGACACTGATTGAAATTTTAGCGTTTGTATATTGCTTCGTTTTTCTAGTGGTGGGTGGTGCAGCTATCGCGCGATCCTAGGTTCGGAGCCTAGATCAAACAGTGTTGTTGGAGATTTTCTATAAAAAAGTGTTAGTTTAGCTCAGTGTAATGGTGATAGGCTCTTTCCTTATTCCATAAGAGCTGAATATCGTCAACGACATATGGGTTTACTCTACACGCTCGTTGTCAAAAAAATAATAGATACCTTAATTCCCTAAGCGGGTGTAGCAAAGGTGTACTGTGATCACACAACTTTCACCGACGATCTTAGGTCCCATGTGACTGGGGGCATGCCTGTTTTCATATACCGGGCACAATTCCAGACTCCGGACTGATACTGGGAGTTTTTCAATAGAAAACCTACATTTGCCGACTCAGGACTTCGTAATCGCAAAGCGCATTCGCCACTAGACCAAAGCCAGTCAAGAAATAGACATAACTATGTCTAATTGTGTGGCACATTATGTCCCTAACTTCAAAAACTTGATGGTTTTGTGGCCACCTGCTGAGGAAACATCATTACGGCGCCTATAACGCTTCCAACTTGGCTAAAGACCATATTGGGTGGTACAATAGGTGACCAGGATCATCGGCTTAAGATTCCTTCCAAAGCACGGGTATGCTCGTATATGAAGAAGCCAAGAACGGTCTCCCCTCTTAGACTGACCGAACCGAACGCTGCTTATTCTTGATGACCGCTAAGAACACCGGGGTTTCACGGCGTGACCAGTGCCTTCCGTGTATCATTCGCCCATTCTCATCATCATGGTAGGTGCCATATTATTGCATTGTCGCTGACGATGATGATGCCAAATTTCAGTTCAATCGTGTGTTCGCAAGTGCTTGAGGAATAGATCACTAAGTTTGTACCGGAAAGATAGAAAAATGAACACAGCAAGATAAATAAAAACTTGTAACACTATTCTTCATGTATCAATTAATCTATGTATGTGGAATAACTATTACATAGGAGAATTACAACGGAAGGACAAGTCAAGAGTCTCCGGTACCGGCGAGCGTGTATGCGTCGAACTATGAGAGTGGAGGAGCCCAGAGAGTTATGTAAGGAAAGAACCTGTTGGAACTCTGTATTCTCTGCCTACCCCCCAAGGGATCTGGCATATAAATAGATAGATAGAATTACAATGGTTCGTGGAAATTCGAGCCAATATTTGAGTTCCGTGAAAATTAACGGAATAATAACTGTTAGGAAATTAGTTCCGATGAGTATTTAGGCCTTAATTCAGGGATGGCGGGCGATTTGACGGACGATTTAGCGCAGTGGTTAAGAGCTTGAGCGGCTCCGCCCACTGTGTCGAATAGTCGCGGGTTCGATTCCCGCACGGGACAAATCTTTGTGTGATCCGCAATTATTTGTTCTGGTCTGGGTATTTGTTTGTGAATTTTCATGTTTGTAAACGCACCCACGACACAGGAATAAATCCTAGTGTGGGGCTACGTTTAAAAAAAAAAAAAAAATTATTTATTTATTGCACAAAATTTCAATTTGAAATCATAATAATTTTAAAAATACTTGTTAGAATGTCAAAAATTTATTGATATCGTTTGAACTTTAAGTTTGGACTTGCATGAATGAGTGATAATTTTGTATAATAATGAATTTGAAACATAAATAACAGAAAAATAATGATATTAAAATTAACCGCTGCCATTATTTTTGTGTTGTGAGTGCGTTTATAAGTACCTTGAAATAAGCATTATTACATAAAGACTTGTCATATGGGGAAATCGAATCCACCATACATAATCGAGGGAGCGGAGTAGTAAATAGGCTCTAACCACTGAACTAAGCTTTCATTTGACTCACACTTCTAGTTGTTCTTCCGTGATTATTACAATATATACCATATTTTGTAATATAAAGGTCATAACGGATTTTAAAAACTCAGAAAGTTAAGCGATTTACGTTCTCACTGTAATAGTTCTATTCGCAATATAATTTTCTAGTCCGTTCACAAATTCCATACAAGTGTCAACTTGGACCGCGCCGGGCGAGCGATTAGTGTAATAGTTGAATTGGAAAGGACAATGTTCTGCGCCCATACATGATTTGCCCCAGAACCAACAGCAATAAAAACATACTTGTATGATTTCAAATCACCCATAAATTCTGTCCTCTCCTTTTTGATTGATCCTACAATAATAAGAAAATGATGGAATAATGCCCATCACTGCTCCTAGCTTGCAACTTTGACTAATAGTTTTTAATTATTAAAGACCTTAGATCTTTTTATTAGGTTAGGTATAGCAGTTTTAAGTCGGAAACAGTAGCATATTATCGCGTCCTCAAGTTGGCTGGGGTTGGATCGTACTAATTCACAACACAAGGCAAACAAGACATGATAGACAAGAAAGAAAGAAAAAGACGAAGTAAATAGAGCTTTATTACACTAGCTGCTTCAAACGTCGCCCTATTGCTATCAATATATCCCACGCTCTTCACCTTGGTATCTACGTCTGCTATATCCCTGCATATTCCAGAGGTAAAGGTTTCGCACAGGTCCGGCACGCGGTAAACGTCACGACCCGCTGCCGCCACGCTACCAGTGATTACAAACAAAGCACGGCAGGAGCGAGATGCCATTACGCATGTGAGCGGAACGACAGTGTCTTTTTTTGAATTTTAGACGTTGACAGCAACAGTGTGAAGTGCCGCTGAAGTTGCCGTCTGACGGTCAAGCGTCTCCGTCACGCTCCGTGGGCAATGTACACCCACATTTCGACGACGATGTTAGGTCCCATGTAATAGGGGGCGAGCCTATTGCCATATATCTTAAAGTATCCGCGGAACATAATCCTATCGTATGTGAAGCCTTTCGCTCCACGTTCCATTGGCATGAATTTAAATCGATTTGAAATATCAAAGCAATGGATCCGTGGGAATCAGTGTCTTCCGAATGCATGACATGCGGTCGACTTAGTGGACCGCTAAGTCTTATGTGGGGAGCTTGAAGCCAGGTGGAAGGATGGAAGGTCCCTCTAAGTAAAAATAGTAATAAAGTAAATTCCTTGCTCATCATAAAGATATGTTGTTAACGCTGTTATATGGCAGTGAGAGTTGGATATGTAAGAAGGAGAATGAAAGCAGGATAAATGCGGTCGAAATGCGAGCTCTGCGGAAGATGTGAGGAGTCAAGCTGACCGACCGTATTCGCAACAGCGTAGTAAGAAAGCGTGTAGGTATGAAACATAATATCGGTGTAAAGATGAGAAAGGGTATGCTCCGTAGGTCCGGGCACATAGAAAGAATGTCAGAAGAAAGAATGACAAAACATATATACAATGCGAAAGTGAAAGGATGTAGGTACCGGGGACGACCTAGACTATCTTACCATGACCAAACAGACCGAGTCTTATCTGAAGGGCAAGTCAAGAGTCTCCGTAACCGGTGAGCGTGTATGAGAAGAACTATGAGTGTGGAGGAAGCCAGAGAGGTCGGTTTGGAAAGAACCTGTTGGAACTCTGTACTCTCTGCCTACCTCGCAAGGGAACTGGCATGATGATATAGGTAGAGAGATGGAGAGATTTTAAAGATTAAAATAGTTTCGTATTTCGGACCTAAGAGCTTAACACGAAAAGAAATCTTGCTCCTGTAGTTAGGCTTGGTCTTGTGATTAAGAGCTTAAATCGCTTCACCCACTAGATCGAGTAGTCGCTGGTTCGATCCTCGTACGTGACAAAACCAAAAAGTATTTGTTTCAGTCTGGGTGTTTGTGCATGTGAATCTCATATTTGTTAATGGATCCACAATACAAGAATAATTTCTAGTGTAGGTGTAAAAAAAAACGTAGCCACGACCTATAATGAAGTGGGTGTATTATTATTTCTGAATTAAAATTGTGTATCCAAATTGTAACAATAAAAGTAGTTATTACAAAAGTCAAAGCTTTTTGACCTATAGAGCTTTTGTGTTTATTAATGTTTGAAAGTCAAACAATTGGGTTTTGTTAAAAAACTGAATTAAAAATTCCGTAGCCATTGATTCTAGTTAAAGTAATTAACTCTATTGGCTTGTCGGGTCGAGAGAAATAAATTCATTGAGCGGTTATCTGAAGCTCTAAAAAATATCAAGTTAACTTTAAAATGTGTGGAAAATTCACCGCTAATACTTTGGTGTAGTGCAGCCGCACTATCGTCGAATGCGATCGTTGGAAGCTTTGTTATACGATTTTTTTCTGTCCAAAACTAGATTTAATGGAAGATACTTATTCTTCAGGGTTGGTGGTTACTGGATGGTACCCCACGCTAGGACTGTTTTATTATTTTTATAACACAGACACTTTTTGAGTTGATGGGTGAATTACGTCGCTGTAACCGGCACGCAAGTATGAGATAAAACATAAGAGTGGAGGATGCAAGAGAGGTCTAAAGAGAAATAACCTATTAGATCTAGGATGATACTGTAAAAATATTACATTCAGATACTCTTTATTAGACAGACAAAAACCAAGCCCAATATTTTATGTTTGCCTCTTTTTAAGTGTATTTAATAAGACCAGATGAACCAACCTCATATATACAAATCAGTTTGTGACTTTCTAGTAGGGCGATTACAATACTAATTTCAAATGATCACATTTAGCTAAAATGATTTTAAACAACACACGTGCAATGAAGTCGATTACGTTACGTCATCGATTAATCAGCTGAATGTTGACTGCTTTAGTAACAATATACTCAATCTTAAGTAGATTAATATTCGACCCAACGCGCATGCATGGTAAAATGTTGCTAAGAAACCCTTAGCATCCACCAACATTCTTGGAGAGTTAAAAGCATCACATTTCACAAAACTTCTTGACTTCTTATCTGTACCACATATACATAGCTATATCGCTACTAACTTCAGTGTCTGTGACACAAACAACTAATTCCGACCCACCATACTGCGCTGTCTGGCAAACTTTGACCTGAACTTTCGCTTTATCAAAGGCAAAAGTTTTGGAGCAAAAAAGGGCAGTTTTTGGCACAATGGCTGGGGAGTTTCTTCATACGTCAGTCAAGATAAATTTTCTGTCGGAATAGTAACAAAGCATTATAAAATTGCTTAATAATGTTTTAGGTAGGTACGACCGCAATAATCTTTGAAGCAAAACACTAGAAATGAAATAGGGCATGATTTCCTCCAAAACCACTGTTGCCGCTTCGTCACTTATGCACGGTTTGTAACAATAGATCCCTTGCGGGGTAGGCAGAGAGTAGAGTTCCAACCAGGTTGGAACGATGAAGATGGCTTTCTCCACTCTCATAGTTCGTCTCATACACGTTCGCCGGTTTCGGAGACTCTTGACTTGCCTTTCTACATTGCTATAAATGATGTAAATATAGTTTTCGTTGAATTGTAATACCCTTATAGGTATAATAACAACTTTTAAATACTTTCCGCAGGTAGTAATGCTGTAAAATACCAATTTTAGCCACTGTATTACATAGTATGGTCCGCGCAGTGCTAAATCAAATAATGCGCATTTAGGAAGAAAATTTGTTCATATTGTGGCGTCAATGTCACGCGATTATGGGTGTCTTATTTTAGCGATTTCAGTGGATATAACCAATGAAGCATTTAACGTAGTTCTGTATAGGATGTTACCTTTATCATAAGTTAACTTTGATACCCGCCTATTGTGATTGTCTGAGCGCAGGGTCTCGAATCCACTCCAAAAATATCGAAAATTTCTGTACGATATTATATTCAGAGTAGTAGCCGCTATTGTAATATATTTAATTGAGATGATTATTTTTATTTGTTGAACTCTTACTGGCCTTTTAGTCTTGATTATAATATCGCCTAAAAATTATGATGGTAAATTTTATATCTTTAGCTAAAATGGTGAGATATGAAGTCATTTAAATATTTCGGGACCGGGACTCATTAAACGGTGATTTTGATTCTGAAGTCTTGAGTTATTTTCTAACGTACAAAATAAGATGAAATTAATAAGCTAAAACTTATTTCGTAGAACAAACTGAAATGGGAAAAAAATATTTTATTATAGTCCTTTTCACCAGTCAATGGGTACGCTGACGTTTAGAATTTGACGATTCTAGAAATGTGGTGAGTGTGAAATGGTATCGATTGAATATCGCATAAAGAAAATTCAAACAAAGAACGAATTGATATTAATAAAAATAATTTAGGAAGAAAAAACAAATAAAATAAAATTATCTCATTATTTATTTAAGAATCAAGGCAATGGTCAGAAAACATCGTTTGACAATTTGCTTGATTCGTCGCTTACGTGTATTATTATTAAAAAATATATAATACAACTGTTTTAATATGTCAAGATAGCGTATCCACGATTATTTAATAAATTATTGACTATTAGAATATTTAACAAATACATAGAGTAATGCATTCGTAAAATAATCGGCAATCGATTATGTACATTTTAAAAAACAACATATCGATTATAACGATTTTATTATATCAGTACCTGAAATGCGAACCAACAATTTACATAATTGAGTACCTAATGGAGTTTTATTAAGTTTTAGGTTTTTTAGCTCGAGTGTGCCCAAGAAATAGATATAGCTACACTTGAAAAACATGACCCTTCTTCTGGGGCAGTCAAATAAAAAGAAATCCATGTTCATAAAGGCAACTAAAAAGTGGGTCGTTGCTTTAAAACTTTAGCAGCAGAGACTTACCGCCCGCTGTGGAGACAAATTCTTTGAATAATGTTCTGAATCGCGCTAATTGAGTTGTTCGATCGACGTTACAAGTTCGGCCTGGGTTATTATGTGACTTATTAGTTTGAATCTTGTTCGTGTCTTTAAGGAGAATTCTGTTTTAGGCTGTTATATATGTTTATGTATGTACACCTTACGCGTGTTATTTTAAGAGGGTAAGTGCAGTTGTATATACTACACTCATATTTCACCTAGATATTTTAATCTCCATGTGAAAAATCAGTTTGTCTTCATTCTTCGATAAAAATGTTCACAAGTATATTTTGGAAAAGTTGTAAAGGCATCTGGAGATATGTAAGTTTCTTCACTGCTTGTAAGGGTTCAAACTTTGTATAAAAATTTTGACTTGTGTATAAAATATTGGCGAGGCCTATGTTCAGCAGTGGACTACTACAGGTTGATGATGATAAAATATTAGGACTAACGGTTGGTTCTATATATATTAGCAACAAAAGGTTTTCGAAATGATCTTATATTATCATTGTGGCTGGTGATGACAATAGAAGATCATTTCGAAAACCCTATATACATCACCTTAAATCTCAAATCTACAATTCTATAAGACGCGATAATATTACAATTTATATATAGCAAAGAATAATTTTAGTCTGTTAACCATCAATATGAATCCAGACATTGAGTCAATTTTACATTTAGTAGAGCAACCGTTCAAAGCTTCAACTCAAGGATTCTTGGAACCTAATGTCTATGGTAGATCACTATTTTCACCTTCAGCATTCAATGATAAATAATTTCGTTGGTGCCTGGTGCCTGGTGCCGTTCACCAAATATAATATGAAATATCTTTTGTGAACGTATGAAACTATATTACTGGATAGGTTTCTTCGAACTTTAGTTCTACATAGTAGTAAGTTTGGTTTGGGAAGATCCATGTTCAGCAGTGGACGGGTATGGGCTGAGATGATGATAAAGTTTGGTTTGGGGAAACGAAACAGCTATGTTCGTCAAAAAACTTGCTTTAGTGAAAAACACTCATATTTTGCGGTGCCTAAGATTGAAAGATAAAAGATTTTGAAGACTGAATTTCTTGACGGAATAATCTGGCCCTTGACTAAATTTGAATGCGAACAACACAAAACTAATCGTCTCATAGCGATCTTTGGGGAAGCCTATGTCTTCCAGTAGAGGTGCTTGTAGTAGTAATAATGATGTCTTGGGTATTCAAAGTGGTATAAGTGAATGCGAATACGAAGTTGGTTTCTAATCTCATCAAAGTTAGTGTAAAGAAAATGTTTCACTAATAAAACTGTGTCAATAACTATTTTAAAATACAAATAAAACGATTGCCATCGATCGTGTTCTGCCTTGAGTATGGTTTCGAATACAAATTAAAATGAATATTTCATTAGACGGCTGAAAATACTTTGTCTGTATTCTCAATGAGAGACACTCAAGAGATACTTTCAGCATAGTGCCTTAGTATTTGAGTTACATTGATCTCAAAGGTTAGTGATTAGATTGGGTACTCTGAAATTCAATTTGATTTAATATATCTTAGAAACTGTTTAATCTTTTGAAAGGCACTGTTAGCTATAAGGATCTAATCAAAGTATGCCCACCAAACCGCAGGACCGGACGACCCGAGGGCGTGTCTCATCCTAATTTGGGCGTGTGATTAAAAAAGCGTATTTACAAACACGATTTTGACTTATAGAATCTTTGACACTTATATTCAGAACTATAAAGTTATATCATTATATAAACATGCCTAAATGGTTACGAATGCTTCTGTAGGTTTCTCTGACTGATTTTACTCACTTTTTATCATGTGAATTAAGGGGGCATTAGCTTACTTGTACATGTCCTTAACAAAAAGAAAGAAATTATCTACAATGATCCAGATCAAGACTTTGCTCAAGAAGGTTGGAACATGGGAGAAGAAGGAAGGAATATGGGGTTGAAAGGAAGAAGGAGAGCTAGGACTTATACCGCAATACATATCTTTCCTCCAACAATATCAAGGGGCGCCGGTACTTCCAAACAAAACGCATAAGTCAAGGGAATAGTTTAGTTTCGCTTCTAGTATCTATATACTCTTTAACCTTCAAACCAGTTCACTATGAAAAATATATTAACAATAGGTGCCTAGCCGTTTCGCTACAGTTGATTTATGATCATAATACAAACCGCCATTTATTAAAGCTTCCTGTAAAGTTCAACTCAATATTCTAGACTTTTGTGAGGAATAATGTGGTATATTTGCGCAGGAGCTATCAAAGACGTTTGATGTACGATTCTTAATGGACTCCTTTGTGGCGAAGTACTTAAATATACGTAGAGATTTTTTGGTGTGTCCGAGTTCGTAGAAAATTCACAAACTCTAGTAGAGAATTTTTTTTAAAGAATTTTTATAGAGTAATACAAAATGTAGTCGCAATCTGCAAAAAATTAAAAGGGTACCCATCAATACGTTTTTATGTGACAATACTTGCGAGAAATCAAAAAATAAGTGTATTCGTACAAAATAATATGTATCCCACCAAAATGTGTGGAACTGCTGGCTTCTTTTTCATTTCTGATAAGAGTCGCTTTAGTAAATGTTGCTCGTAAAGCCCCGATGCCAAGTCACCATACATAGAAAGGACATTAATTTGTAGGAGAACGGGGCTTGATTTTCATTGTGAGAGATACTCACAATGAGAAACAAGCCCCGCCAGACTCACTACTCATCCAGCTAGAAGAAACCTCACCAATTCCACAACTGCCTTATTACAACGATATGAACACACTATATACACGGTAAAATTTTAGTCGACTTGGAGTGAAAGCATCGGTGTTCCGGATTTTCACCCTAGCTATAATGTTTGAATAGGTCAGTAGGTAGCTGTTACTTATTGAAGTCTTCCTTTAAGTTTTTCCTTATATGACCAGTGGAAAGTAGGCATATGATACATCACCAGGGCTTTCGCTCAAGGGCGACCAAAGTTACACCGTGTATAAATTCAACCTGTACGGATTACATCCAGGGACTTCTTGGCAGTGTTGGCAAAAATCAATGGTGACAACAAACCTATGCCGTAAGGAAGATCAGACAACTAACTGATGTGGACACCGCGAGGATAGTCTATTTTAGCTACTTTCATAGTGTCATGTCTTACGGTATATTATTGTGGGGTAGGGCAGCGGACATTGAGTCTGTTTTTATCTTGCAAAAAAGGGCTATTAGGGCCATCTATAACTTGAGTAGTCGCGACTCTTTAAGAGAACTGTTCAAAGTAGCTAATATCATGACGGTCCCATGTCAATATATCTATGAAAACATTATGTATACTAGAAAAAATTTAGATCTTTTTAATCAGCTAGGTGATAGACATTGCTATAACACACGACATAGAAATAAATTAGACCAACCGTAGTTTCGTCTGTCAAAAATTCACACGTCTTTCATGGGGCACTGTGTTAGATTTTATAACAAAATTCCCATTGACGTCACTAAACTTAGTGAAAATAAGTTCAAAGCTTGTGTAAAACGAACACTTTGTAAGCAAGCTTATTATTCAATAGAAGATTATTTAAAAGATAAATATGCTTGGATAGATGCTATTCCAGCTCCACTTGAGTCATAACAACCTATTCAACTGTTGTTAGTTAACATTACCTCTCTTCCTTCTATTAATTTAACACAATATGTACTTTTTTTGTAAATGAGGGAACCATGTAGCCATTCTCATAAATAGTATTATTCGCTTTTTTAACTTAGACTCACCTGATGACCAACCTACATTGTTCTCCCATACCCCACAACAGAATGTAGATGAAAAAGTTTGTAATTTCTTATTTCAAAGAGTAACCGTGGAGTTTCTTGCCCTTCTTCTCCACAGGAATGACATTCCGAAGTGGCGGTAGAGTCTTTGTTACTTTTCTGACGATTCATAAATACTGTAATGGTTTACATGAATAAAAAATATTCTGATTCTGATTCTGATTCTGAAACAATTGATCAATTGTAATTGCAATGTCTTGCAGTTACAATTGATTAATTTTTAATTGCAAGTTCTGACATTGGTCATTTGTTTATTGTGAAAACTTGCAACTTACAATTAATTTTTCAATTTTTAAATGGAATTGCAAATAATTTCGATTTAAATTCCAATCGCTTGATCCTAAAATTGAAAATATTTTTCTTAATTGGTGTTAGAGAAAGAGGGACCTGTCCGACTTGAGCTTATTAAGATTTTTTCCTTATTACTGTAGTCTTAGATCCAATTTAATTCAACATAAAAATAAAGCGTTTAAGAATAAACGCCACGATACAGGTTTCGTAATAGATGTCTGTATATCTAGCTTTTTACTTTCCGCTATAAAAACTTATTTTGCACGAAAATCTGGCTGAATATGGAAAACAAATTGATGGAATGCTGAATAAAATTAAGACTGGTTTGATATTTACTAGGCTGGGATAACAAAATGGTTAGGATCATTGTCAGTGCTTAAGTTATGGTTTGCTAAATAATAATAACCCAGCAGTAGTACTTCAGAAATTTTAATAGAATTGATAATGGTTGTAGTGTATGAGTTTTGGAGTTAGGACAACGAAATAAAAGCCTATTGTGAAGATATAATAGGTAATCTATCTATCTATCTATATCATCACGCCAGATCCCTTGCGGAGTAGGGAGAGAGTACAGAGTTCCAACAGGTTCTTTCCTTACATACCTCTCTGGCTTCCTTCACTCTCATAGTTCGTCTCATACAAGCTCGCCGGTTACGGAAACTCTTAATACGGAATATATAATAATAATAGTAATATAGTAGTATATGCCCGCAGGGCAGTTTGGTGCGAGCTGTTGGTGAGTATCGACACCACGGACCCGAGTGCTTCAGAGAGTCGGTCAGGGCCCCCAACTCGGCGTGTTTTCGTCGGTCGAGTGGAAACCGAAGGGTGCCCGCAGGACTCTCGGCTCTGGCTAGCCTTAATTGGCCGCCCAGAGAGGAGCCGTGAGAGCTATATCGACGTAGGAAGATAATGCGTTCCTACGTCGATGTACTCCAGGGGTGGAAGTGTTAAAGGGCATAACGCCGCGAGTAACTTCGGAGAAAGCGCAGCACACCTCTCTACACCCCTGAGCCGCTCACCCGGTGTTGCCCTCAGTTGTCCTAGGACGACCGTTTGAGAGCCCATCTAGTAAGAGGCGAGTCACCGCCGGCCACGGGTAATTAGGTATCACCAATAATGGCCGGTGTCCATCCACTTTGAAATAGTCCAGTTTTTGTCCATCAAACCTCATTTATATAGCCCTTGTTTTCTTCCATAGTTTACAATAGTCCTTGCACCCGCCGGGTCCAGTTCGCTGGTTATGTTTCTTCATTTTCAGCAAGTGATCTCAGCAGGTGACTTACATAACATTAACTTCTCGCAAAGGGCCTCTACGTGTTGGACCCATGTCCCCATGCAATCCTTTCAAAGGTCCGGGTCAAGCCCGTGAATCTTAGCGAGATACATAATAGTAATATCAGAGGTGGGTATGTAAGAAGAAGAATTAAAGCAGGATAAATGCTGTAGAAATGTGAGTTTTGCGGACGATGTGCGGAGTGAAGCTGACCGACCGTATTTGCTACAGCGTAGTAAGAAAGCGTGTAGGTATGAAAGATAGTATCGGTATTAAGATAAGAAAGGGAATGCTCCTATGACTCGGACATACAGATGTCGTCGGATGAAAGAATGACACAACAGATTTATACAATGGAAAAGTGGAAGAATGTAGGTACCGGGGAAGACCTAGACTATCTTACCATGACCAAATGGATTGTGTCTTATCTAAAATGCAGGTCAAAAATATCTGTAATCGGCGAGCGTGTATGAGACGAACTATGAGAATGGAGGAAGCCAGAGAGGTATATAAGGAAAGAACCTGTTGAAACTCTGTACCCTTTGCCTACCCCTCAAGGGATCTGGCGTAATAGTATAGATAGATAGATATATATTAATCTATACTGTCCCATTGCTGGGAAAAGGCTCTCAAAAATCGAGGTGTGAGAGATTAATTCTCCACCACGCGGACCCAGTGCGGATTGGTGGAGGTTTGTGACCACCTGCTGTTGAAACATATCAAGCCGCCTATAAGGCTACCAACTTGGCTTAACGACTACCACATTACGTGGAAGGCAAGACGTAGGATTGAACGTGCCTTCTGAAGCATGGAGTGGCTCAAATCATCTTTGGCCAACCGAGGTGAATGTTGCTTAACCTTAGTGGTCGGTAAAAATGCAAGGGTCGCAGCGCTAAGAGGCAATGATTGGATTATTTGAAAGAATTTAAAGAGAATTTCGACATAGCTCATCATTTGGCTTGGTGTAGATAACTGTTGACTGAGTGACGTCCACTCAAGGACAAAGACCTCCCCAAAGATTGCTATAACGGCCAGGTCTGCGTTGTACGCGTCAACTTTTACTTGCGACCGTCATTAGGGTCTGCCATTTTTACGCGATTTGTAATTATGTAATGGTAAAAAAAAAACGCCGTCACGCCTTTATTCTCCCTATAGGTCGCCTATAGGTGCCATGTAATAGGGGGCGAGTCTATTGCCACATACCGGGCACAATTCCAGACTCCGGACTCATACTGGGAATTTTTCGTTAGAAAAACTACATTTATTTGACCTAGGATTTGAACCCAGGACCTCGGGTTCACAAAGCGATGCGCTTTGCCACCAGACCAACGAGGCAGTCAACATGGTATAACATTCGTACAATTACAATTATGCCTAAAGTCGGTAATGTACTAAATTGACGACAAATGTTTTAGGTGATATGCCTATGGAAAATCGTAGGGACACAGGTCTCATGGAACTATCGATTAAAAATGATTATTGGAAACTTAAAATGGTCCAACACAGTGTGCACCTTATGATCACATACGAGGCATGCCTTTTAAGTTTTGTCGTTTGAAGAAAAAAACACAACTAGAAGCTTATATATTATAGTACTTTTTATTGTTTTTCAAAGTATTCACCACGTAGCTTAATACACTTTTCCATTCGCTCAAACCAGTTATCATAACATTTATTCCACTCTAAAGTGGGGTTGTTCAAAATGGCTGACTTGAAAGCGTCGACTGCTTCTTCACCGGAGTGGAACTTTGACCAAGAAGACTTTTCTTAATTTTAGGAAATGTAAAGAAATCGTTAGGGCTTAGGTCAGGACTGTATGGAGGATGGTCAAGAATTTCTACTTTTTCCTGCTTCAAATACTCAATCGTTTGACGAGCGCTGTGTGAGCTTGCGTTGTCGTGGTGCAGGATGATGCGTCGCTTTGAGTTAGATTTTCGAAGTTCGGCGATGACTTGTGTTAAACAAACTGTGGTATACCACTCTGCGTTAACCGTTCTACGATCTTCAAGTGCAATAGTCGCAACATGGCCGGTTTTTCCACCGAACGTGGCCACCATCTTCTTTGAAGTGCTTCAAGAACGAACAACTGTAGTCGGCTTTGGCTCGTCTTGAAAGACCCAGATTGTAGATTGTTGTTTGGAATCAGAATCGTAGGCATAGATCCAAGATTCGTCACCACTGATGATGTCGTAGACGTGATTTGACCCTCCTCGGTTGAACCTTTGCAGAGTTTTCTTACACCATCTGACGCGGGCCGCCTTGTGATCGTCGGAAAGCAGATGCGGTATCCAACGGCAAACTAGCTTTCTCACACCAAGCGCTTCATGCAAGATCTTCTGAATGGTTGTCCCTGAGATTCCTGATAGAGCCTCTATCTCTCGATACGTCACATGACGATCTTCGAGAATTAGTTGTCTCACAGCAATGATGTTATCTTCAGTGAAGGCGGATTTTGGGCGTCCTTCGCGAGATTTGTCACTAACACTAGTGTTTCCACGCTGGAATTTTAAATACCAGCGTTCGACAGTCCGCAGATATGAGGCTTCATCACTGAACACAGATGTTAGCTCTTCAAAACACTGAAGCCGTGTCAGGCCTCTTCTAAAGTTGTAGATAATTATTGCACGAACATTTTCCTAAGAAAGATTCATTTTCGTACGTAACCTGACAGATTCCAATCGAGGCTGTGACTAAACAATAGCATTAATCCTAATACTTTCAACTGTTTTGAGATTCAAAATTTAAACACATTCGAATATAGAACAGTTCCAAATTCAAAATTGCCGGGACATATGGAAACGACAGAACTTAAAAGGCATGCCTAGTAACCTTAACAAGTTGTAAACTGATGCCACACGTCTATCCTCAAGCAGAGGTGTCAGACTTAACTTGTCTATACTCACATTTTGTTGACAATGGTAGATCCGAACTTCATAGGGAGCAAGGTTAATTCCAGTTGCTGGACTAAAATTTTTTTGATATAAAAGTCCTAATAACACTTTGTTCCTTGTTTCGAAGGCCCCTACGTCAATCACCACTATGCGCCATGAGGCCATCTACAAGTATTTTCTATATGCAAAGTTCCTTGCAAGCAAAGGATATATATATTTTAAGGATGATCTTGATCATACAGATAGATAGAAGATTCGGTTGAATATAATTTCTAGAAAGGTAAGATACTGAATCCAACACTTATTACAATCTCAAGTGGAGCAAGCTATAAAATATTAGCGCGTTTCATATAACTTTGAAAGTCTGATTACGTGCCAAGGTTGAGAACCCACCACCACGTTACCCAACGAATTTAAGGAAGAATATTTTATGTTACTTCTTGTGTATTTGTTTTGATGTCAGCCATCTCTTTTACGACCTTATAGGAATAACTTTTGACTTCAGGATTGTTCTATATTGCGTCATTTATTCATTTTACAAATAGGTCAATATAACGATACTATATTGCGTCATTTATTCATTTTATAAATAGGTTTCGACCAGGAGTAAGAGCGTAGGCTGCACAAATAGATATATCTTTGTGTGCCCTAAAAACATTTGTTTTCGAGGTGTTTCTGAATCTGTAATTCATATTTGTAAATACAAGGGTGCAAAAGAATGTTTTTGAAAAAGACAATGAAAGAACATTCGCAAAAAAGTTGTAGATAACGTGTAGTTTTCAAAGATATAGATATTCTTTCTATATCTTTGAAAACTACAAAAAAAAATAATGCCAAAAAACATACAATGCATAAGTGGAAGAATGCCTACATGAAAAAGACCTAGATTCTAGAATCTAGGTCTTACTTACTTATTACTAAGACCTAATAGGCCGTGACTTATCTAAAGAACAAGTCAAGAATCTCCGTAACCGGTAATTGTGTATGAGGTGAGCTATGAGAATGGAGGAAACCAGAGAAGTCTGTAAGGAAAGAACCTGTTGAAAGTTTGTGCTCTCTGTGTCTCCGTTAGGGATCTGGCGTGATGAAATATATAAAGAAAATAAAAAAAATCAAAACTCAAACCAAGAAGTAGTAGATCTCGCTTAATTATGTATTGCTACTAATCTGTTTGCACTCAAGATGTGTAAAGATATGCGTGTTCCGTATCTGGAAACGAAGTCAGGATCAAAGTTATCTGACCTTATTACGAAAGATTAGTTTATTGGTGTTTGTTGTGTATTGCTGAGTGGCTCTGAGAGCACGTGTAATCCGATTTTCGGCATCTCAGTGTTTCCTTGACGCCAATTTGAAATGTAGTTACGTGGTAAAAGAAAGTTATCCTATCTATATCATTACTCCGGATCCCCTACATAACGAAGGTTTATCGCATTACTCTACTTTGTTGTGTTAAATTCCTATTAGCTTGTGCCACCGGCTTTGCTTGTACAATACATTCTGTTATATACTTTTCCATTTTCGGTTACATATTATATCAATTATCATTAGCAAACAACGCAAACTTCTAGGTCGGACAAATGTAGTTCTTCTATCGAAAAGTATCAGTATCAGTCCGGAGTCTGAAATTGTGACCGGTATATTGCAATAGGCTCACCCCACCTACTAACATCGTCGGCGAAAAGTGGGTGTACATAGTACACCTCTGCCACCCCCGCTTGGGGAATATAGGCGTGACAGTGTTCATTTTTTTTAACAAAAAACGCTAAAGTAGAAATCGAAGAAACTCATCATATTTATATTTTAAATTGCATTCCAAAATGCGGGTCAGATAGTAACATCGATCCGCTTAAGAGCTAGTTTAAGTAACCATTAAAGACATTATCAGGCATAGCAAAGAATTCAGGAGAGAGAAAGACTTAGGGATAGAAGAAATAAATATTAATATTTGATCATCGGCATCGGTATTGTTTTATTTATCATCGGCAGGTAGATCTTTTGTGTGTACACTCCCGTAACGACGACGATATGAGGTCCCATGTAATGGGGCGAGCCTTGTACAGGGTACCATTCCAGATTCCGCAGTTGCTATTGAAAACTTTTCCATCAAAAATCCACACTTTGGTTAGCGCAGGATTTGAACTAAAATCCTTGTCAGCTGCTCCATGCGCCACTAGACTAATGCAATCCAGGTGGTTTCGAGGTAAAGTCTGTTGATACAGATCATGCCATATAAATCTTATTTTGCAAGAGCCCTTAAGTTCCAGTTGCGGCACTGAAGATACTATCTCTAGTGCCAAGTCGGCCATTTTGCTTCCATCTGGAAACGGACCGGAGCATTCATAATCTTATGGATAAATTCGAAATCCAAATTGAGTTTGAAAGATTAATACTCTAGAGCTTCTCCGTTGAATGTCTTGGTAGGATGAAAGGTCGCGCATGTGGTACTGAGTTTTAATGTTACGTGGAAGTAGCATTGCACCATTCCTACATTTTGTGGTTGTTGTAGAAGGCAACGAAGGGAGTAAAAGTCTGAAATCAATTGAGCAGCCTCTCACAGTAATGATCTAATCTGGGGTGTTTGAGATCGTTGTTCTATAAATGTGGAGTTTATGGAATATTTTATAGTATTTTGAACGATACTGACAATACCTTCTACTATATTTTTATTTGATTAATCATCTTATACTGTGCCACTGATGAGTAAAGGCCTTCTCTTCCAAATCGACCCGAAAGAGATTAGGTCATACTCCACAACGTTGACCCAGTGCGGATTGGCGGATACTTATCAACTCACCCAGAAGACTTCTAACCTTTATGGTTGGTTTATAGTGGTGGTTTTAATTATGTTTCAGGGATATTATTAGCAATTGATAATCATACATTGGGATTTAACCTGCAGGGTAAATATAATATGAGCGTTTTACCCACCAGTTGGTTCATTTTCACCGTCCAAATTACACGTCCAAGCAACATTTTCCGCGTCACCTACACATAATTAATATCACTTACTCCCCAGGCCATCATGATAGGGGGCAAATCGAATTTCGGCACGGCGCTGTCATGTCGAACAGTACTGCCCCACTTAGTCACCCAATTATATAGTCACAAATTCAATTTCAGTATATCAAGCAATTTCCCGCTTTGTACCTAGGGGTGAAATTCGGTGGGGTAATATTGGACAGCTATTATGACAGGTGATCGACATTTTGCAATGCGTTTGATTTTGATGGCTGGGCTTGATTGGGGCTGTGTTGTGGAGGTTTTTAAGCTATCGGAAATGAAAGTTGTTGACTAATTCATTATCATTATTTTCATCCAAAAAACGAAGACAAAAGCCTTAAAAAATATCGCATCTGGCACTGCGTATATCATAAAGCCTGTTGTTGTAGCAATTGATGCGTTGTCGTTGTGGATTATATCAGCAAAATTCTCTAGGCCCTCGGTTCTTATTATGAGCGGCTAGACCCCTCCACGTCCTCTGGTACGTGGTTGCCACCCATGAACCTTTTTGTCTCAATAGCCGTCGGCTCTGCAAGCTGTGTGCAGTCAATTGTTACTTAAGTAAAAACTAATACATTATTCTTTATTGGCATAATATGGTTACAGATTAGGTCAGATTCTGACCTTAAAGCTAGGCTTACAGTACGTGACAGGTACGGTAAGCCTTGCTTTGAAGTCCCAAGTGTCTTTGAAAAGTAAATTGAGAATGTAGCAAATTTGACGATGTTGATGTTTGTATATTAGTTGCGAGTTGGCAAGTAGACAAAACCTATGATAGGTTTCAGGTGGGACTCCAAGACTTGGTTAAGGCAGGGTTAATTTGGCTTAATAACAATACCAAGAGTCGTCTACGGAAGTGCAGCAAATACTTATGTATGTACACATACTAAAACGCTTTAAGTTGGTACCAATCTTAATCGTATGATTTTTTCTAATCTATTTAGATGTTTGAATCTGTATCAGAAGGTCAATCTTTAGGTAGTACAAAAATAGCTTTACAAGGAGCAAAAATAGATCATCAACCAGACCAAGTGATTATTGCTAGAGAAACTATCGAAAGCTCTAGAAAAATATAATTTTATAGCCATTGTACTTACACTGGCTATAAAATTATATTTATCTAACCTTGAAAAATTCCTTTTTCATTCAGGTTTAGGTTCCTTGAAAGTTGATACTAGACGAAAAGTGTTCTAAAGTTATAACTTATATTGTTTGACTGAATTAATCCAAAGGAGATTCCAAAGACCTGACTATCTACTTATTATGTACATACCAGTAATCTTAAAAAAATAACACCTTTATCCACATAATAATGGTTAGTTTCCTTTGTAGTGTTGAAGTAGCAAGCACCGTGAAACCGCAGCCATTACCGTTCAACATGATGCAATTTCGAGGTCAATTGATTGAGCAGTCTAGTGTTAACACTCCAAGCAACACCACGTGACGGTGTTTACGTGTGGTCATGTACAGTTAAGCTGGTATTAACAATCACCTTTGATATGCTGAAGTGACTAAATTCTTCTTGTAGCTAAAATATATTCTAAACGCCGTCGCGCTTATATTTCCTAGGCTGGTTTAACAGAGGTGTACTATGTACACCAACATATCGCCAACAAAGTTGTTCTAATGTAATTAAAGCTACAATTTTTGACTCCGAACAGGAACTAGGAAGTTTTCGACTAAAACTCATACTTTGTCCGTCCTGAGATTCTATCCCAGGACATTGTTTCTGCCACTTGTACTATATGTCACTACACTATCGTCAGGAGTTACTCCTGTAGCTATTCGTGAAAAATGACTCCTTTAGTCATTTAAACAATGATCGAGCAGCCACGAGATAGTATACATAATAGGTGAAACATAGATGAATATGAAATTAGTGTGTAACAGAATTAAGAGAAAACCTTTCTAAGCCGTTTAGCTAAGAAATGAAAGAAGATCAGGTTCAGAACACAACTTAAAGGTATAGTACTTGTCATCACAAATCTAACGAGCTCAAACACGGCAGAGTTATGTTGTGTAGTTGAGGAGTTCCTATAGTTACCTTCCGGATCCCGCAGCAGACCAGCTTCATGGTATTATTGCATTATCGCACCATTACACAGGCGACTGTATGCTTCCAAAATAGGTCATAAAATGTCTGTATCTTAGGGTCATACCTCAATTTATTCAACCGACTTATTCGTCATCAAACAACCATGGAGTGCGGTTCAAATGGTAGGAAACCGCAAACCGCTACGCCATTACCGTGAATGGTTAAGGGGAGTGATTTCATGGGGAATTGATCAAGCTGTCTTATGTTAGCTTAAAGGTACACGGGATGTTGAAACTTGTTGACGTTACCATAATATTTAATTGTTAATGCTAAGCCGGCAAATGGCGATGTCGTTTTACAGTGTAAATGCTTAGATGAATCACTTATCTAGATTAAATATCGCGTGCGCGAATACGGCATAAAATTCATTTACCCTACCCAGTGTAAATATATTGTAGTAGGCACACGGACGCGCACGCATCCATTGACAGCTTTTGAACAAAGAGGACACTGGCATCACGCACACATAGTGCGTAACTAAGGCCGCTTTTGGCACTATCTTTATTATCGATGCTCAGTTGAGACAGGTCTTAGTCTAAGCGTAAATGTATAATTAAATATTCGTTCTCATATTTCTGTTACTTCAATTATATTCACCTTTTGTTTTATTTCTTTCGCTCTAAATGAGAGAACCATGTGGCTTATCATAAATAATATCATTTGGTAAATTTAACTTAGACCCACGTAAAAACAGCGTACATTGTTCTGCCATACACCAAAAATAATGTAGATGGATATTATTTAAATATACTAATTTAAAAGAGTAACCGTGGGGTTGCTTGCCCTTTTTCTCCACTAGAATGATATTCTGAAGTTTTGGTAGAGTCTTTACTACTTTTCGATTCATAAATACTATAATAGTTTACATGAATAAAAAATATTATGATTTTGATTCTATCCCACATGAAAATTGCAAAAACAAAAATGCATTTCGAACCTAGATTACTTAAGCTCAAGTATATTTCTGAAGCCTTGCTGTGAAGATGAAGTTATAAAAATAATCAGATCATTAAATAACACTAAATCAGTGGGTTATGATTCTATCTCAACACACATTTTAAAAAAATGTCCAGTGACAATTGCACCTATCCTAGCCTACCTTATTAATCTTTCTTTTACGGAGGGTACATTTCCTGATAGACTAAAAACATCAATAGTAAAACCGCTGCTTAAAAAAGACGACCCACATGAACTTGGCAACTATAGGCCAATTACACTAATTCCAATATTTTCAAAAATTTTTGAAAAGGCAATGCACTCTCGGTTAAACGGCTTTTTAACGAAAAATAATATTATTAGAATAGAACAAAATGGTTTCCAAAGAGAAAAGTCTACTACACTTGCAGCTTTTTCACTAATAAATAAAGTTACTGAAAATATTGACAAAAGACGTAGTTGCAATCTTCTTTGATATGATAAAAGCTTTTGACTGCGTGGAGCATGACATACTTATAGAAAAATGTTTGAGGTACGGTATCCGCGGGCCAGCATTAGGCTGGATCAAAAGTTACATCAAAAACCGTGAGCAATGTGTTGAGGTGACTCGTCTAGATGCACAACAGAATCTCACCGCATACAAATCCTCGCTTAAACCTAATAAATTTGGAGTTCCCCAAGGTAGCGTTCTTGGACCCTTGCTTTTTATAATGTACATAAATGACCTACCAAACATAACAAATCACCAATCTATATTATTTGCAGACGATTTTTCCGTAGTTATTCCACACAATGATAAATCAATCTCGCACGAAAAGGTTTTGAATTCTACTGTGGAATCTATAATAAGTTGGCTCAATAATAATAACCTACGCGCAAATATTTCCAAAACAAAATTTATACAGTTTAATAACTACAAAGGGAAAAAACAAAATCTAAACCTTATGTATAATGGTCAAAATATTGAAGAAGTGTCAGACCTGAAATTTCTGGGTCTCACAATAGACCAACACTGTAATTGGAAACTACACGTAAAAAATACCTCCACTAAACTAAACAGATACGTTTTTGCACTCTGCAGACTTCAGTGTGTAGTGGGCAAAAAGGTTGCTCTTATTGCTTATTATGGCTATGTAAAGTCTATCTTACGATATGGAATACTATTGTGGGGTAATTCAACAGACGCTAAAACTGTATTCCTTGCGCAAAAAAAGTGTGTACGTGCTTTAAACAATGTAGGGTCACGCGACTCATGTAGATCATTATTTAAATCCAACAATATCCTAACTCTGGTTGGATTATATATATTAAAAGTTTGCATCTTTGTGAAAAAATATCCAACCCACTTCACCTTTGCGTATAGTAATTCTATAACAGGAAACAGGGATCCCACTAGATTACTATTTCCAAAATTTAGAACATCTATCTACCAAAAGAGTTCATATATTATGTGTATCAAAGTATTCAATAAAATACCAAAAAAAAATAAGAGAAATGCCAGCGCTGCCTATGAAGAAAAAATTGAAGCAATGGCTTATAGACCACACCTTTTACACCCTTGATGAATTCTACTCGGTTATGCAACATAAATAATTTTATTGGGACTAGTATATTAAGATAACAATATAATAATATGAATAGGAAAGAATAACTGTAATATAGAAAATTATACGAAATTATTATGAATGAATGATATTATTTTAAGTTAGAATATATATTGACATTAATGACATTTTGTATTTACTATTACCTAATAAATATTTAATATTTGCATACCTGTAAGGTGAAATGTGCTGAACTACGAGATAATGCAACACCTTATTGTAATACCATGTTTCAAGCAAATAAATTTCATTTCATTTCAATTAAAATAGCCACCAAAATAATCATATTTACGTACATCACAAATTATGACGACTACACGAGGCATGCCTTTTAAGTTCTGTCGTTTCCATATTTCCCGGCAATTTTGAATTTGGAACTGTTCTATATTCGAATGTGTTTAAATTTTGAATCTTAAAAAAGTTGAAAGTATTAGGTTTAATACTATTGTTTAGTCACAGCGTCGATTGGAATCTGTCAGGTTACGTACGAAAATGAATCTTTCTAAGGAAAATGATCGTGCAATAATTTTCTACAACTTTAGAAGAGGCCTGACACGACTTCAGTGTTTTGAAGAGCTAACATCTGTGTTCAGTGATGAAGCCCCATGTCTGCGGACTGCCGAACGCTGGTATTTAAAATTCCAGCGTGGACATACTAGTGTTAGTGACAAATCTCGCGAAGGACGCCCAAAATTCGCCTTCACTGAAGATAACATCATTGCTGTGAGACAACTAATTCTCGAAGATCGTCATGTGACGTATCGAGAGATAGAGGCTCTATTAGGCATCTAAGGGACAACCATTTAGAAGATCTTGCATGAAGCGCTTGGTGTGAGAAAGCTGGGTTGCCGTTGGATACCGCATCTGCTTTCCGACGATCACAAGGCGGCCCGCGTCAGATGGTGTAAGAAAACTCTGCAAAGGTTCAATCGAGGAGAATCAAATCACGTCTACGACATCATCCGTGGTGACGAATCTTGGATCTATGCCTACGATCCTGATTCCAAACAACAATCTACAATCTGGGTCTTTCAAGACGAGCCAAAGCCGACTAAAGCTGTTCGTTCTCGAAGCACTTCAAAGAAGATGGTGGCCACGTTCGTTGGAAAAACCGGCCATGTTGCGACTATTGTACTTGAAGATTGTAGAACGGTTAACGCAGAGTGGTATACCACAGTTTGTTTACCACAAGTCATCGCCGAACTTCGAAAATCTAACTCAAAGCGACGCATTATCCTGCACCACGACCACGCAAGCTCACACAGCGCTCGTCAAACGATTGAGTATTTGAAGCAAGAAAAAGTAGAAATTTTTACCACCCTCCATATGGTCCTGACCTAAGCCCTAACGATTTCTTTACATTTCCTAAAATTAAGAAAAGTCTTCGTGGTCAAAGGTTCCAGTCCGGTGAAGAAGCAGTCGACGCTTTCAAGTCAGCCATTTTGAACACCCCCATTTTAGAGTGGAATAAATGTTATAATAAATGGTTTGAGCGAATGGAAAAGTGTATTAAGCTACGTGGTGAATACTTTGAAAAACAATATATACTAGTTGTGTTTTTTTCTTCAAACGACAAAACTTACTCTCAAACAACTAAAAAACAACAAAGCGCCGGGTGAAGACGGAATTACTGCAGAACTTCTGAAGGCGGGCGGATCGCCGGTACTTAAAGTCCTTCAGAGGCTATTTAAGTCCGTCTTGCTTGAAGGGAAAACGCCGGAAGCATGGAACAGGGGTGTGGTGGTGCTGTTTTTCAAGAAAGGTGATAACACCTTATTGAAGAACTATAGGCCCATCACACTGCTGAGCCATGTTTATAAGTTGTTTTCGAGAGTCATTACGAATCGTCTCGAACGAAGGCTTGATGACTTCCAGCCTCCCGAACAAGCCGGTTTCCGGAAAGGTTTTAGTACCATAGACCACATACATACGCTGCGGCAGGTTATACAGAAGACTGAGGAGTATAATCGGCCACTATGCTTGGCGTTTGTGGACTATGAGAAAGCCTTTGATTCGATCGAGACTTGGGCGGTTCTTAGATCTCTCCAGCGATGCCGCATTGACTATAGGTACATCGAAGTGTTGAAGTGCTTGTATAATAACGCCACCATGTCAGTCCGAGTACAGGGGCAGTGCACGAAGGTGATCCCCATAAAAAGAGGAGTAAGACAGGGAGACGTCATTTCTCCGAAACTGTTTACGGCCACCTTAGAGGACGCCTTCAAGCTCTTGGAATGGCAAGGACTTGGCATCAACATCAATGGCGAATACATCACTCACCTTCGATTTGCCGACGACATTGTGGTCATGGCGGAGTCGCTGGAAGATCTAGGACGAATGCTCGGTGACCTCAACAGAGTATCCCAACAAGTGGGTCTTAAAATGAATATGGACAAAACAAAAATAATGTCTAACGTCCATGTCGTACCCACCGCACTCACCGTTGGGAACTCTACTCTTGAAGTTGTCGACGAATACATTTACCTGGCACAGGCAGTCCGGTTAGGTAGGTCCAACTTTGAGAGAGAGGTCAATCGACGAATCCAACTCGGCTGGGCAGCGTTCGGGAAACTGCGCAACATCTTCTCATCCAAAATACCTCAGTGCCTAAAGACTAAAGTGTTTAGTCAATGTGTGTTACCAGTGATGACATATGGATCAGAGACGTGGTCTCTTACAATAGGTCTCATAAAAAAGCTCAAGGTTGCTCAGCGAGCTATGGAAAGAGCTATGCTCGGCGTTTCTCTACGTGATCGAATCAGGAATGAGGAGATTCGTAGAAGAACCAAGGTCACCGACATAGCCCTCAGGATTAGCATGCTGAAGTGGCAATGGGCTGGCCACATAGCGCGAAGATCGGACGGGCGTTGGGGCAGAAAGATTCTAGAGTGGAGACCACGTATTGGCAAGCGCAGCGTAGGACGACCGCCTGCCAGATGGACCGACGATCTTGTGAAAATCGCAGGAAATCGTTGGATGCAGGTGGCATCGGACCGGTTACGCTGGAAAGCGATTGGGGAGGCCTATGTTCAGCAGTGGACAAGTATAGGCTGAAATGATGATGATGACAAAACTTAAAAGGCATGCCTCGTATATATCGTTACTAATTTTATTAAACGCAATGAGATATTTCGAAAAAAGTTTAATCGCTCAATGAAAAGCTTAAAAATGGACGGCTTTAATGAATATATGTATGAATATGAATAAATATATTGAAATGGAATATGCGATGATAAGATTTCCCCTTGTAAGCCGATACGGGATTCACTCTCATAAAACCTAAAGGAATAGTTTCATTCCATTGTTGCTGATTTTGAATAAAATATAAAAAAATATTAATTCTATCTATATATATCATCACGCCAGATCCTTTGTGGGGCAGGCAGAGAGTATAGAGTTTCAACAGGTTCTTTCCTTACATACATCTCTGGCTTCCCCCACTGTCATAATTCGTCTCATACACGCTCGCTGGTTACGGAGACTCTTGATTGTCCTTCAGATAAGACACGGTCTATTTGGCCATAATAAAATAGGTCTCTAGGTCTTCCCCGGTATTGTATATCTGTTTTGTCATTCTTTCTTCTGACATTCTTTCTATATATCCGAACCAACGGAGCATACCCTTTCTCATGTTTACACCGATACTATCTTTATACCGATAATATTAAATCAGTGTAATTTATTTTATTTTATTTGGGAGGTTTATAGCTAATATAACAAAGTAGATATAGATAAATAAAGTCAATGGGCCATTTGCAAGCCTCCGCATCTAGAAATGAGGTATATAAACATAATGCATTAGTAGGTAATTGCGATTAACGATTAAACCTGCTTTATGAAGCATGTAATGCTCGAAACTCGACCTATCTTAGGCCGACCGAGCCGGACGCTGTTTAACTTTGGCGATCGCTAGGAACACCGTGGCAAAGCTAAGAGCGACCAATTACATTCGTATACAGTCAACAAACCACTCGTAAGTATCTGAACATTCAAAATTTTTCAAATCAGTGATATTCTTCATTTTACAAATTTTAATAAACATTGTCAAACTGAATATAAGCAGCATATTTTCGCGGGAGACTAAGAGACATCCCTGCAGAGCGCAACATGTCGCCGGCGATACATGTCACTTAGTTTATAAATTTGTTAGGTATATATTCTATGGGCCTGTAAGTCGAACAACATTCATTTTGTAAAATTACAGTTGCCTGAAATAAATGAGTTATTATTATCCTAAATGATAGATAGATGGTTGTAATACAGAAATTATTTCTTTTGTCTTAAATTTATGTAAATTACTTTTTAATTCATTACACTGTCGCGTCCAAGGTTTTGCTATTACATGAAAATATATTTTAATCATTACTCTCTCCAGTTAGTGCGGGTATTGTATATATATATATTTTTAACTTGTGCGGTATCTTCTGCAACAGAAAAACTAGATAATTAGCTGTTTTAGTCGAGTCTGCCTATGCCTCCGGTTTTCCTTACTGATTCTTATTCTTCTTGGAGTGCCTCTCCAACTAGTGAAGGTTGGCAATCAGCTCTGCATTTTTTTCCTGCCCCTTGCAAGGCGGCACACTTTAGCGGCACTTGCAATGTCTGTCCACTCTCGGATGTTACGCAGTCAGGATTTATTACTACGGTGAACTTTCCTTTTCCCGGCAACATTTGCTACAATTATTATCTGCAGGAGTTTATATCTATTGTGTCACAGTATATGCCCTAGATATTAAACCTTTCGCGGCTTGATGGTTTCTGACCAACTCGCCGTAGAACTTTCTCGATGATGACTTTGTGAATCCAAGATACATCATTCGTCTATATGCCCACATATCAAGTGCATTTCAAAGGCTTATAGCCTCACTGATTAGAAATGAGAATATGGCACTTTATACGAACGATCCAAATTTGTCAAAATCAGTTTAATGATTTCTGCGTGATGCCCGAGATAATACAAAAAACAATACTAAAACATTTTTTACTACTTTTTATTACTTTTACTAGAAGATACTTTGAATACCAACGTGCTTAAAGAATCTTCTATTCAACTATTTTTTCATGATTTCAATGAACAGGTTCGATTCGATAGGTTCAGGTGAATATAGTTCGCACTTTGAATAGGATTTTTTATAATACTCCTACTCCATCTGAGTCTAAATGCGCCAATTAATACTCAACTATACTCTATTACAGACAGCCAATGCCATACAGCCAATAATTAAGAAGTAGCAACATATTGTTTTAACGCCTTGTTTCAAGAGCATCTCGACCCAAGTAATATCATTAAGCTTAACACAGATAGACTAGGAGTACCTATAACTGACGCAGAATTATTTGACATCAAATGGAAAATATAAAAAGTAAATCTATATTTAATTAAAAAAATATTGAGCACGACAAAATAGCGTCCATTGTCAATTATTCAAACGAATAAAATGGCGCTTACATTTCTCTCTACGTATTTAGGTTTTCATAAAAAATGTCCATTTTGTTTTACAATGAAGCACCGTTGTAAATACAGAATGATTTTAGGTGACGAGTTTTTATTTTTTTGCAAGAATATTCAAGATAAAGAATAGGTTTCATGTACGTTTTCAACAAATTAGTACCGAAAATAGATCTTATAACTGCGTGTCATTATCAGGTAAAAGACGTCTAATGCACAACAAAGGCCTCCCCTTGTAAAATTAAATTAACGTACAATTAGCTATCAACACTTGGACGAGGTTATTTTAGAATTTGACATTAATAGTTAAGTATTAAGTTCTACCTGAATTCCCTGGAAAGTAACGGTTTACCAATAAGATGCGGGAACTGTACATTTTTCACCATAAAATGTAACCTATTTAGTCTCGTTAAAAATGGTTGAGTCGTTCTGAACATAAACCCTGATAAACAAACAAACAGATAAAATTGAAAAATGTGTGTTTGGGTTTTAGCATAAAAAAGCACAGAAGTAAAAGTATTTCACAATCACAGATAGACGCCTTAAAGTCATTTGTTGCGCGTTTATTTATTTTTAATCTACTTCAAAAATGCAGAGATTCTATTCTAAAAGTTCTGTGTTCGTCTATATGTAATTTTTAATAACGCATAAAGCTAACTTGGCTACAAAAGCCCCAATACGAACAATTTAATGAAACGAATTAATTACCACTATCTGATTCAAGTCAAGGTATTCTTATCAAGGTAAGCCAACTGCGGTTGAACTCCATATATGCTTGATCTCACAGCAATTTTCATTACGTACACAATGTACCTAATCCATGTCTCCTGTAACTAAGAGCTCTACATTTACTTAAGTTATAGAGCAAAACAATAGATTTGTTCCAGTCCCGAAGGCACGCCCTTACCTTGCATGTAGGTGGAACTAAATGGGAAAACTATGTAAGTAATTATGTTCAACGTTTGTGTTAAGCTAACGTTTTTATCCAGCTACGTTAATTAGAACTTGGTTTCGAAAACCACCGTCTTTAAAAAGAACCAAATATGACAAAAATATTTTTTAATAATTAGAACAGTGTTGAGTAATCAGTGAGGGTGTATGAGACGGACTATGAGAGTGAAGGAAGCTAGACAGGTCTCAGAGGAAAGAACCTCTTGAAACTTTGAACTTTCTGCCTATCCCGCATACCGTAAGGGATCTAGTGTGATGACATAGATAGATAGAAGAATGATTTTTAGAAGAAAATAGGTGAAGATGGGCAGGAGACCTGATGAATCAAAATAATGATAGGTGAACCGAGATCGTGTCAGAGTGGGGGCCTACAAAATAACAAAGCGGTAAAGGTGGACCATCAGCCAGATGGAGCGATGACATTTAAAACGTTGCCAACACATTGAGCAATACAGTAACAATGGACCGGAACGAGACCTCTCTACCCATCAGATGATTAATAATGGTAATTATGATGATTAAAATTTAATGATAAAAAATATTCCATGAGAAGCACTTTTCTAATAACTTTCCCACCCTGATGTAAGATAGTTTTCTTTTTTCAACGAAGGTGAATTTTTAAATTAAATACTCAATTGTAGGCAACATAGCGTTACATGCATAAGGTACCTCTACATGGTTGCCAGTAAACGTACAAACTAGAAGCGCTGTTGAACCATGCCAAAAACACTGCGCTACATGCATAAAAGCTAAACTCGGGCACTTATTTACACAGCCATTTATAGGATACAATGGGGTGTATGAAAGGAGCCTCCCCGTGTGACGTATCTTATGAGCCCCCGTACGTCCGGCGCACCCTGGTAACAATCAGCGGGTTCCCTACGCTGATTGGCCAATCCTTTCACCATGATGGCAGTCACAACCAGTCCAGCTCTAAAGCCGGCGCTGTGTGTGGCCTCTATTATCATCGAGGGTTTTTTACAGGACAAATCAGAATTTTTTTCTGAGTTCTGTCGCAAGACGCACTGTGACGTTCTGTGTGTCCAAGAAACCCATAAAGACGAAACTCAGGGCCGGTCACACATTCCTGGAATTTTTAATTATACCATGTTTGCCGTCAAAACACTAAGAAGAAGATAGGATTCAATTAATATTTGTAAGTGTGTCAACCCGCACCAATTACTTGTACTATGTACAAACACCATAAATGAACCTGCAAAAATTCTCGCGTCTGTACAGATATAAGCGATATTCGTTACAGCTGTCATCATCATCATCATCATCATCTCAGCCTATACTTGTCCACTGCTGAACATAGGCCTCCCCAATCGCTTTCCAGCGTAACCGGTCCGATGCCACCTGCATCCAACGACTTCCTGCGATTTTCACAAGATCGTCGGTCCATCTGGCAGGCGGTCGTCCCACGCTGCGCTTGCCAATACGTGGTCTCCACTCTAGAATCTTTCTGCCCCAACGCCCGTCCGATCTACGCGCTATGTGGCCCGCCCATTGCCACTTCAGCTTGCTAATCTTAACGGCTATGTCGGTGACCTTGGTTCTTCTACGAATCTCCTCATTCCTGATTCGATCGCGTAGAGAAACGCCGAGCATAGCTCTCTCCATAGCTCGCTGAGCAACTCTGAGCTTTTTTATGAGACCTATTGTAAGAGACCACGTCTCTGATCCATATATCATCACTGGTAACACACATTGACTAAAAACTTTAGTCTTAAGGCACTGAGGTATTTTGGATGTACAGCTGTATGTAGCGATAAATACCAAGCGATATCCCACGCAGGTATTTTATGAACCTCTGCGCCAGTAAAACTTTATACAAAATTCGGTAAAATACCGTTGTGTATTTTTCATAACGGTCGCAAACACTCAACTACAGGTTAAGTCCATTTTTAGATGAAGAAAAGTTATTAACCTCCCTTTTATCTAAGACACTCACAAACATTTGTGAGTGTCTAAGATAAAAGGGAGGTTGATACACACAGTGTGTGTACATACACACAGCGAAATACTATGCCCGAAATTTTTGTCAAAGGCAAAAAATATTACTTTAATACTTACTCCCTTTCCCTCACCGGATAAAGATGTATCTACGTAGGTCTGTGCGGCCTATGTATTGCAGGTATACCTGAATTAATCAAGGCCCTACACAATTAGATTAACCCGGATCCATCGAGGGATGGGAACATTAAACCTTTTATTTACTTATTTAATTTTCAAGGACTAGGTACTTTTGTAACATATTCTGCGTCTGTTTGAAGTTTGTTCTCCAGGTGTGCCGTTTGAAGTTGAAGTATTCTTGACACGATTCGAATTAAGGTAGGTTGGTTTATTTATTGAGTTATTGACTAAGGATTTCTTTGTGAAGATGAAATGATGGGATTTTGAAAAAAAATTCGTTATTTGGCAAAATAAAAGTGTAACTATTGCAATTATCTTAGAAATCCGGAAAAATACTAAACATTTTTATGGTATTTTAATAATCGATATTAGATTTCTGAATGCTTATTAACACGTAAAAATATTGAGTATTTTTTTAAAAGGCATCTTAGGAAAGTTTTGTGTAAATATTAACTCTCTTTAAGACGGAAACAGGTTTTCTATTTAACGAAAATATTTAACAGGATACCTAATAAAAATGCATCTTTAATCACTTAATTAAAGTAAAAAACCAAATTTTTACTTTATCAACTTAACAATAAAATCCATTCTCGTTAAAGAATAAACTCAAGCTAACAATAAATCCAAGATTCCTTAACCTCAAACCAACTATTCATATTTCATTTACTTAGAGAATAAAAATCATATTCAAACCAAATGCTGCTAGTTTAATAGATTTTGCATTTGAGGGTGTCTCGAAACCAGTGGCAGAAGATCTCCGTTAACGCTGTTTATTACTTTCCTTTATTAACCATTATGTTTGAGGGGAGAGGGTGAGGGATGCCAAGTTATAGTGGTTTTCTTACTAACGATTAAAGGACCTGTCAAGGAATATCTGAGCCTAATGGACGAAGTTGTGGAACTTACACCATCAATAACTGATGGTGGGTGGGAATATTACTTATAATTGGGGATAAAGTCGACACAGCTCAAAATTTACTTAAACAAACCATCGCAACTACTACTAATGAAAATCTAGAACCCTTATCAAATTTATTCAAAACAAACTAAAATATATCTATCACATTAGAGGGCTTAACATGAAAACTTTGACGTTAGCGTGACGCTAGCAATCGTGCTATCACATTTATGATTATGTAGTAAATTTTTAGTGTTACAAGTATAGCATATGAACTCGCTACCTCCGGACTAACGACAATATTTTTGTGCTACGCTCTCAGATCCCTTGTGACATAGGCAAAAAGTACAGACTTTAAAAAACTATGGCAAATAGTTAATTCAATATGTGGCAGAGTAACTCAGTCAATTGATGAAACCATCCTCAAGGAATTAATTAATCACAATTTATTTTCATTAGATATTGCTAATAAGTTTGCTGCCGAGTTCTAAAATTCCGTTAAACTGATATTACCAAAGTGTCAAATACCTCTTCTAGATGAAAACGAATATAACAATCATGCAGATGCGAGCATCAGGATAAAAAAGGCCACTGCAGTTAAAATAAATCATATTATTAGTTCATTACAAGCATTTAAAGCTCCTGGACAAGACGGAATTAAAATTATAGACATTAAGAAGATTAGCAATAAAATATCTGTTGCGGTCGCTAACGTAATCAACGATAGCCTTAAAACAGGTAACTACCCAGACGAACTAAAGCAAGGATGTATACGTCCAGTTCATAGAAAAGGCAGATATGATAACGTTTCTAATTATCGTCCTATTACACTCTTATCATCTATTGACAAAGTTGTTGAGAAATATATTAATGAACAAATTCATGCATTCTATGAAAAACATAATATTATATGTAAAAATCAATTTGGTTTTCAACCACGAAAAAGTACGATTTCTCTCCTGTCCGAGTTCACTGATGAAACAAAGTCGCACTTAGATTATAGGAAACATGTTTTAGCTCTTTTCATTGGTTTCTCTCGCGCATTTGATACCTTAAATCATGCCAAACTTGTCAAAAAGCTCGATAACACTGGTGTGCGTGGCCCCTTATTGCAGTGGTGTGAAAACTACCTCCAACGTAGGACATATTACGTTAATGTGGGCAATGCGTGTAGCAATATTATATCAGTTAACGAAGGAACGGCACAAGGATCTGTGCTTGGGCCTCTCCACTTTATTGCTTATGTCTGTATGTATATATTTATGTCAACGATATGAACAATGTTCTTAGCTATTGTACTTCTTACCAATATGCTGATGACACCTGCTTACTTTTTGCTGATCGTGACATTAATATTGGTCTTTCTAAAATGCAACTAGATCTCGACCGCATTAATAAGTGGTGCCATGATAATGGTTTAGTCTTGAATGCTAAAAAAGCCAAGCTTGTCCAGATCCGGTCGCCGCATAACCGGGCACACCAAAATACCAGTGTAAGTTTGATAACCCATGACCATTTGTGTTTACACAAAAAAGGCATATCGTGTTGCTGTCCTAAAATCGTAAATGTTGACAAGCACACGTACCTAGGGCTAGTAATTGACACTAAATTTAACTGGTTGCCTCAAGTAACACAAATATGTCAAAAAATTAGGGCTTTCTTAGGTAATTTATACATTATTAAGGATAGAATTCCGTTTACGGTTAGTTTATTGCTGTATAATGCTCGTTGACTCGGTAATTGGGTACGGTATAACTAGCTATGGAAGGACTTTTAAAACCTATCTCGATGCTATATTTAATCTACAAGTTAGAATTTTAAAGTTAATTGTTTCACCTAATATCAGAGAAAAATTTAGAGATGATGAGCTAGAATTATTCAGATACTGTAGGGTACTCCCTATTCATAATAAAGTTTAATATAGTATCCCAAAAGAACAATTCTTCAACAAAAAACATCAAAATGAATTTCCCCATAAGATCCAAACACGACAAAAACTAACAGAAAATGAATCACCATCGCAGCCACAAACATTTACGGGTAGAGAACCATTCCATATATAGTTCCTCGTTTGCTTAATAACTTAGATCTATCTCTTATTCAATGCATCACAGCCAAGAACGTTAAACATAAATTAAAAACGCATTTTTTTAACCTGTAGATGCATAGAAATAATCCGTTCTCCGGTCCGGTCTCTATACCCCTAACTAATTTATATTATTGTAGTTCAGTCAATCATTGCACTGTTGTGATAACTAACTAGTGGGTACTTAATTACTTTTGTCGCTTTGTATAATATTTTGTTTCCTTAAAATTTAATATGGCACTCGGAACAAACCTTCGTGGTTTTTAAAGTGTTCTGCTATAAATGTATCTGTTATTTTTTATAGTAATAAAGAAAAAAAAACAGATTTTAACCTCACACACTTCTTTCTTTCTATACCGAGTTGTTATATTTACGCGAATATTACACATGAGATAAAACAATTTTTTGGTTTTTACAGCGCTTAATTTTTGATTTTTAATGTTGCGAAGTTTCAAGTGCTTTGCAGCACCCATGGTCACGGAAAGAACTGACCCCGGGTGCTGTAAAGCACTCAAAACAGGAACTTTAAAATCAAAAATAATCCGCGATAAAATCCGAAAAATAGTTTTATTTCTCTCTTCCTCTTCTCTCATGGACCCATCTCATACATGCTCGTCGGTTACGGAGACTCTTGTTTCACCCTTCAGATTGTCGTAGATTTTTTCCTAGAATCTACATCCTTTTACTTTCACATTTTTTATCTCTTTTGTTGTTATTTCTTTCATCATGGTTTCTATACTTACAAACCATTGGAGCTTAAATCGATTCATAAAGCTGAAAACTGCCATCATTTTTCTAACCATTTTCATTATCTGAAGTCAGCGGTATGTGTTTTATAATTTGTATCTATGATTGGTACTGTTACAGGTGGATATCATACTACAAATAGATCGGTAACTTAATTTTGTAACTTTACATTGTATATATACACATTACGATAAAAAAAACTAGTCACAGTTATGAAAGACGATCATGCGATCAATGGCTTCCACTTGAAGGTGAAGAAAACCAAGATTATGGTTTTTGAAAGGGAAGAAACCAGAACGAATGTAAGGATTGTGGTTGGTAACGATGTGCTGGAGCAAGTGAATGAGTTTGTATATCTTGGATGCGCCTTCAGTAAGGATGGGAAATACACCGCTGACATAGAGAGAAGAGTGAGTGCAGGGAACAGAGTGAATGGTGCGATGGGAAAGCTACTCGGGAGCCGGCACTTAAGCCATAAGGCGCAGCTGGCCATACATAACGGAGTTCTTGTCCCAACGCTGTTATATGGTAGCGAGAGCTGGGTATGTAAGAAGGAGAACGAAAGTAGGATAAATGCGGTAGAAATGCGAGCTCTGCGGAAGATGTGCGGAGTGAAGCTGACCGACCGCATTAGCAACAGCATAGTAAGACAGTGAGTAGGTATGAAAGATAGTATCGGTGTAAAGATGAGAAAGGGCATGCTCCGTTGGTTCGGGCATATAGAAAGAATGCCAGAGGAAAGAATGACAAAACAGATATACAATGTGAAAGTGGAAGGATGCAGGTACCGGGGAAGACCTAGACTATCTTACCACGACCAAATAAACCGAGTCTTATCTGATGGAAAAGTCAAGAGTCTCCGTAACCGGCGAGCGTGTATGAGACGAACTATGAGAGTCGAGGAAGCCAGAGAGGTATGTAAGGAAAGAACCTGTTGGAACTCTGTACTCTCTGCCTACCCCGCAAGGGATCTGGCGTGAGGTTAAAGATAGATAGATAGACGATAAAAAAAGTAAATTTAACAAAGAAAACAAACCCGCCGAGTTTCTCGCTGGGTCAGCATAGTGGAGGTCTAGATCCGATCTAGTGAAAGATTAGTAAGTCTGTCTGTCTGTCTATCTGTATCATCAGGCCAGATCTCTTGCTAGGGTAGTAATTCTGGGTAGTAATTCTTCTTTTTAATTTTAAATTTGATACTCTTGCCGATAGAACTGAAGTATGCTTCTTTTTACATTCATTTAGTACATTACACAAGTCAATTAAAGGAGAAAGTTTTTGTCATGTCATATAATGAACTTAAAGAGCATGCTTTGAGAAGACTAGTTAGTAAATTAGACAGAAATAAAAGGTAATTTTAAGAATTTATGTTCATACCAAGAAAATCTTTTAGTTTGGATTAGGACACTTTAGCATATCCTTGAATCCCATGTTTTATTGATCCGTTTTATGATCCAAAACGTGACCTATTTACATAATAGCCTACAGTAAGCCTAAGGACAGTCTCAAAAGCATTTAAACACGATAAAATGTAAGTAAGGCTCCCGGATACTGTATTGTCCTGTTAGGGAACGCCCTTGACGACTCAATATATGTATCCATCGTCTGGGTCCATGGTTGGTAGGTACCTGAGATGTGCGTCGCAATTCCAGGTTTAGGTGAATACATGCTCATTTTTTTTTTTTAAACGTAGCCCCACACTAGGATTTATTCCTGTGTCGTGGGTGCGTTTACAAACATGAAAATTCACAAACAAATACCCAGACCGGAACAAATAATTGTGGATCACACAAAGATTTGTCCCGTGCGGGAATCGAACCCGCGACTATTCGACACAGTGGGCGGAGCCGCTCAAGCTCTTAACCACTGCGCTAAATCGTCCGTCAATGCTCATTATATCCTGTATATTAATATACTAGCTTCATTACTTCTCTTCGACTGCCTCGTGGGTCTAATGGCAAAGTGCTTCGTTTCCTATTCGTGACCTAATCCTAGGTCAGATATATGTGGTTTTTGTAACGAAAATTTTCCAGTATGAGTCCTGAGTCTGGAATTGTGCCCGGTATATGGCAATAGACTCGCCACTATTGCATAAGACCTAAGATCGTCGGCGATAAGTGGGTGTACACAGTACACCTCTGCTATCCCCGCTTCGGGAATATAGGCATGACGGTATTTATTCTTGTTTCACTAGCTTCTTTCCGCTACTTCGTCCGCTTTGACTTTAGACAGTAACCTAACATTTTCCAGGATAAATAATATCCTCTGTATTTGCCAGGTAATGAACTATCTGTGTGCTAAATTTAATGCAAATCTGTGCACGTGGTTTTGCGTGATTGAGTAACAAACATCCAAACATTGAAACATACAAACTCTCACATTTATAATATTACTAGCATTTATAGCAAATCTCTATTATGTTTTATATCTGTAATCTACAACATGATATACTTTTATCGAACGAGGGTTCAAAGGTCGCTCACTTTACCCAATCAAACTCTAAAGTACATTTTAAATAATACAGCTTACTCGTAGATGCACAGTATATATATCATTTTTATGGTCAAATCTTGCTTGGGGTTTATTAGGGAGAATACATTTTATGCAGTGTTTATAAAGAATTTAAAACAACAATACGTTACCTCATTGGTATAGTGATGGTTTCAAAGTTCTCGGTTCAGTATTATTGTCTGATTTTACAAGCTTGTATTTAACTTGCAATGTTTATTTGGGTCAAATCTTGCAAGTTGAATTGGACGTGGGTCTAATCATCAACTCCTTAAGATAGGAGTATCTTACGGAGTTGATGATTAGACTCACGTTAAATTTGACATGTTGGTTCAATTCCAATGATAATACATTTTTAAGTAGGCTCTCCTTGATTCTACACCAAGGATGGGCTCCAGATGAAAGGACTCCTCAACGGTCGACAGCATAGACATGAAATTTTGTATACATATTTAATTTTGATTGCCTGTTTTAAATTGCTTTAACGTTAGTATTAAAATGTTTTATATAAAAGTATACTGTTGAAAAATTTTCAGTAGCAAGCCAATGACCAAACATAACTTCGTCAGTAAAATGTTGATAATGTTAATCAAAGTTGGACGCAGTATCTGCGGTGCATAAAAGTGATATATCATACTAAAAAAAGGTCGTAGGGAAAGTTCATTGATCTTTCGGTTCGGTTGTTGTCACCAAACAATCTATATATATGATCACGCAATATCCCTTGCAGTGTAGGCAGAGAGTACATAGTTCCAACAGGTTTTTTCCTTACATACCTCTCTGGCTTCCTCGACAATCATATGCCCTTTCATACACGTTCGCCGGTCACGGAGATTCTTGACTTGTCCTTCAGATAAGACACGGTTTATTTTGTTCACGGTAAGATAGTCTAGATCTTCCCCAGTACCTAAATCCTTTCACTTTCCAGCAAACAGTTATCAAAGAGAATAGGAAGTTTCCGGGCTGCTTGAACTTTTCACTCAAATTGTTTGCGCATTGGATAGTGCTGCTATCTGCTGCAAACAAACTTCACTAGTCTCACTCACTATACTAGTAGTTACAGAAGGAAGAACTGACACAAGGTTGGTTACTAACCAAACAAGAGAAGATTGGATAAAATCTAAATCAACACGTCAGTTTCAACAGCTTATTTCCATGCAGACTTCACTGGGTTCCTCCACTCCCGTAGTTAAAATCAGATTTTATAATATTTGAGTATCCAGGCTTTGTTCGTATAAGCTGATGAGGCCAAATTCTAGCTTGTACAATCCATAAATACGATTATGAAATCAAGAATAATGAAACTTTTTCTCCAACATATAATTCGCAACTCTAGCGCTTCCAACATTAGATCCAAATTCTCAAGAACGTTTTCAAAGCAAGGTTAAAGGTAAATATGATCTGCTAATGAATTCAGGGGAGTGTCAAGTCGTCGTAATGACATCATTTAGAATCAGTGCGATTAATTGGCGCGGTTTGAACTGGGTAGCCTATCGACGATTCCGGCTTGCCGGGTATTATTATGGATATTTGAGAAATCTAAGTTAAGGGTTGAAGCGATGGGTGGTTATTAAACAAGGTTTAATTTGGGGTATACAAGTTGTCGGTACCGGGTAAGCTGAACTATGCAATCGTGCTAATGGAATACTGATCACAGCAGAAGCGTATTAGTTTCTAAAGTGTAGATATTTCATGTAACTCAAATTCTAGTTTTGAACGTGGAACATTCTGTATCAGCTTCTAATTAACATATTCAACAATCAACCAAAACATGTTTGAAGAGACATGCAAAGGCTTTCTTATAATATACGTGTAATTTAAGGGAAGTTCTGAATAAAAATAGTACAAGCAAACTACAGAAGATTTACATAATTTCAGCTAAAGAAAATATTGTCCTATAGGTACCACTTATAGAAGTTCAGAAAAAAATACCTATTGACCTCCACACCTATATTCCCCAAATTTAGATAATAAAGGTGACCTGTGTACGCACCCACATATTGCAGACAATATCAATGTTATTGGAGTAAGCCTATAGCTATTACACCAGACTCACTTCTAGAGTCAGACCAAGAATCATTCGATTCAAAAACTTGAGTCCAACGTTTTGGCCAATGTAAACTTCCAACTTAGGGGTTCCTGACTGCCAGCTACACAACACTCCATTAGAAAATATCCTTCTAGCGGAATATGTCTAGAAAATTTTAACAGTAATGCCTAAAGTTTACGCCCAAATCATCATCATCTCAGCTTATACTGGTCCACGGCTGAACAAAGGCCTCGATCGCTTTCCAGCATATCCAGTCCGACCAAAGAAAGAAGATCGAAGAAAAACCATACAATGACTATATTCATTACACCTTCTCCAAGTACCTACAGCTCTCAACTAACAAAAATAAACGAAAATTTTCCTCCAATATGGAAGAGGTGTATCAGAAACACGTGCCAAAACATTCTTTATATCCGCGTGAGGTGCAAACAAGATAGAGGTATAAGTTTAAACATAAAGCAAAGTTCGTCCCCCTGTTAAGCTAATTTCCAAATTTTCCGGATGGTGTACGCTACACGAAGTTTATAACTCGTGCTTCGGTGTTAAGCATCCGCTTCTGAACTTCCTTCGACCATTAGCTCTAATTGTCCAACCCCTTTATAATGACTTTCTGAAAAAAGAATTCAATGAACTCAGAGTTGTGGGGTTGCAGCATTGATTTGATTTGTTTTGGAGCAAATAAAGTATATAGTAAATAAAAATTAGATGCGCTCGTAGCTCTGTGCGACCGCAATGTTCTTAGTGATCACGAAGGTTAAACAGTATTTGGCTCGCTTGGTCTTACATCGGTAACCGTTTGTGACATTTTTATATTTGAGCGTGTCCTTGCTTCGAAAGGCACACAAAGCTATTGATTCCAGTTGACACTTAATGTGGTAGTCGTTAAGCCAGGTTGAAATCTTTATCAACGCTTTGATAAGTTGCAACAGCAGGTGGCCACAAACCTGCCTCCACCAATCCGTACTCCGTAAGTCCGCGTGGTGTGGTGGGACCTACAAAATTCCGTGATTGATAGTCGCCTAGATAATCAAAGAAGTAAAATAATAGCCATTTTTCATTTGACTATAAATCACTTTTTATCAGACTAGCATTGAAAGACCTAAAAAAAACTGTACCGTCCCTAAATCATAGGTCCTAAAAACACAGTTTTCAACCAATTTATCTCCCACACACACCCACAAATCAAACTATCCAAGCTTACTATTTCACCGCAGATCATTCGAGGTTTATGTCGGCAAAAATAACAAATACGTTTTTTGAAACTAGAGCTGCCGACTAGTAAATCAAACGGCAATTTGATGATGACAATGTATCGTAGAACCATTCACACTATCCATCATACGTGTCACAGAATGCATTCGCAACAGGTGGTTTAGCAACGAGATTAAAGATGTGACTGTACTCTCAGTTAAGATTCTTCAGTTCTATCAATATAGAAGAAGAAGCTACAATTACTTTACATAACCTTGTTATGCCAAGTTATAAGTACATGTAATAGTTTGTTTAAAAATAAATATGTGGCAATTTGGGTTTCGGGATGCATTTTTCAATGCTGGTAACGGTGATATGGATCTATTTTCATTTTCATCGTAATTTGCTCGGTGGCCAAACATGAAGGATATCTTGAAATAACGCTAGGGTCTCGTCCGGTACACTGATCTTCCGTGATATTCGAGGATGCGCACAATAGTTGGATATTAATATTGTCACATGGAATGCAGTGGATATCAGCTGCACCGCGATGGGTCCGACCGCTTGCTCCGTTGCTAATCGAATGTCAATGCAGCGCCGTCCCCCATCTTAAATCGACTATCTGTCAATCCTCAGACCTCAACAGAGTATCTCAACAAGTGGGTCTTAAAATGAACATGGACAAAACGAAAATAATGTCTAACGTCCATGTCGTACCCACCGCACTCACCGTTGGGAACTCTACTCTTGAAGTTGTCGACGAATACATTTACCTGGGACAGGTAGTCCGGTTAGGTAGGTCCAACTTTGAGAGAGAGGTCAATCGACGAATCCAACTCGGCTGGGCAGCGTTCGGGAAACTGCGCAACATCTTCTCATCCAAAATACCTCAGTGCCTTAAGACTGAAGTTTTTAGTCAATGTGTGTTACCAGTGATGATATATGGATCAGAGACGTGGTCTCTTACAATAGGTCTCATAAAAAAGCTCAGAGTTGCTCAGCGAGCTATGGAGAGAGCTATGCTCGGCGTTTCTCTACGCGATCGAATCAGGAATGAGGAGATTCGTAGAAGAACCAAGGTCACCGACACAGCCGTTAAGAATAGCAAGCTGAAGTGGCAATGGGCGGGCCACATAGCGCGTAGATCGGACGGGCGTTGGGGCAGAAAGATTCTAGAGTGGAGACCACGTATTGGCAAGCGCAGCGTGGGACGACCGCCTGCCAGATGGACCGACGATCTTGTGAAAATCGCAGGAAGTCGTTGGACGCAGGTGGCATCGGACCGGTTACGCTGGAAAGCGATTGGGGAGGCCTATGTTCAGCAGTGGACAAGTATAGGCTGAGATGATGATTCCATTAATTGTGATTTTCCAATAATGAAAGCATTGTTATTACTTCTATAAAAAACACAAGCATTGACAGCCCGTTTATTGGTCAATAAGCAAGCTAAGAGCTGTAAAATCGAGTTTGGATTCCTTATGCTTCATAAATTTCAATAGCAGGTGGCCCCAAACCTACCTCCACCATTCTGCACTCGGTCCGATTGGTAGAGCGTTCACCCAAACTTTCTTATAGGCATATATTTAAAGCAGTATATTATCTAACATTTCCACTACTTCCCTCAACCTAGCTTCTACAAGATATCATCCTTAGCTGGTCGAGTTGAACAATTTTAGGCAAGATAGCCGAAGTTGTCGAACTGTGTCTATGATTTGGCACTCTGTCCGAATTCGTTACTTTCACACCAACACATTTGACGGGATTGGCGGGATTATTACGTGATGCCATAAATTTGATCACGAAAATATTTGCTAGTTTATTAGAGAGCCTTGTGGATTGCTCTCGCGAAATCCTGGCGTCGTATCTTAGATCACAGGAAGTGTGGTTTTTCTGACAAAAAAAAAATCAGGAGTAGTCTAATGTCTAATGTAATAATGTCTCGTATAATGGAAATAGCCTACATCAACAAGGTAGGTGTATACAAGACACCTTTGATATTAACGTAGTGATGTTTTTATTTCCTGCAATCAATCATAAATCATTACTATTAATAATTATCACATAATTTATAGTGATTTACAACCAAATGGACTACAGCAATTTACTTCTAATGGCTTCAAATGTATGAAATTATAGAACCATAAATGTGTCGTAAAAGGTTTGTGGGTAACCCGAATGATGCTCAAACGTTTCGTGTGTTCATTTGAAAATTCATAATTATGATTGACGTGAGTATTAGTGAATCTAGTTATATTATTTTAGAAAGCTTTGGTAGGTTTTAGGTTTAAAGGAACGTATGAATTAGAATCAGAGTTAGGCCAGATAGACAGATATTTTCTATAGAATAACATTAAAGATCTTATAGATAGAATAATCACAAACCTAAAACTGATACCGAGTTTTCCTCGTTAAAAACCAATTTTAAACGTATGTATGGAGACCTGAAAACGGTCATAGAGATCGTGGTCGACCGAGACGCCGATGGCGTGACGACTTGAACACCTTGACGGGAAAGACATGGATACAAAAGGCCCAGGATCGATTTGTATGGAAACGTAAAGGGGAGGCCTTTGCCCAGCTGTGGGATACAAAAGAGGCTAATTAAAAACAATGAAAGAAAAAAATGTCATCTGTAACAGGCGAGCGTGTATGAGAGTCTCATAGTTACTCTTATATATGAGAGTGGAGTGAGCAAGTAAGTCTGTTAGAAAAGTACCTTTTGGAACTCCGTACTCTCTGCCTACCCTGTAAGGGATCCGATTTGGTACTAAAGATAGAGATAAGAATAATCATTTATTTATCTAAATCATCATGCCAGATCCGTTGCGGGTAGGCAGAGAGTACAGAGTTCCAATAGATTCTTTCCTTACATACCTCTCTGGCTTCCTCCACTCTTGTAGTTCATCTTATACACGTTCACCGGTTACGGAGACTCTTGATTTGTTCTTCAGACTCGGTCTATGGTTATTAAAATATAGTTAAAAATACTCATATCGTAAAACCTTCTACGACTATCACCCCTAGTATAATGGTGCACTACACAGCCAGGTCGCGGCAGATATGAACCTAGAGTATAATATACCTAATCGACAAACTTAGTATGAATAAAAAAGCTCGCGCATCAGCTTGCTACAAATGTGGTCGTTACAGATATCCTCAAGCTATCCGTCTACTCGTATGCAAAATATCAAAGAAGCCATAGATCATGAAATACAGGAGACAGAAATGCCAATGACGAAAGACGGAAAAAAGTCAAAGATCACAGCGACGTCTGGTTATACGCATCTAGTTTTTACCTGCAACCTTCACTTAGTCATCGGCCCATCTTGTAAACAGCGCATAACTTGAACCAGTTCGTGCATTTATCTATATCTATCTTCAGCCAAAGACCGCCACAATGAACGTCTTTGTGCTCTACGTACCCAAATTTCGTCTGTGCATTTATATTGTGTAAATTTTCAAATTGAACTACTCTCCATTAAATAGGCATCCCAGTCTTTAACTGGCTTCTCAGTTTGATTTGCAAAGTTTGGCCTAGTAGTACACGTCTAGCGTTACTTAACTCCATTCCATCTAAAAATACCCTAACCGTACCAAATTCGATTGATGATTGATTGATGGTGACATCAACGCTGAGTTCATTAGTGAGCCATTCTTATCATTTGCCCTGTAATTTTAGTTATTTATTGCTCTACTCGGTCGGAGATCCAACTCGATAATGTCATCTAAGTTATTTAATGCTTTTGCCGCTAATATTACATTAGGCTGCTATAGCTGTGGATCATTTACGCAATTACGATGTTTATCGGTTCTCTTGGTGTTGTTGCTATTAATTCATGGTGCCTTGGTAATTGACCTATGAATAATAATGATTGGCAGAGTGCTTACCGCGATTTCTTTAGCACTGCTGTGTTAATATTACTTTGCTGTGTGAAAGAGACGTGGGCATATAAAGTATATCACTCCATCTCTTTCTCACAGAATATCTTTATCTATATCATTAAGCCCCTTGCGGGGTAGGCAGAGAATGCAAAACCAACAGGTTCTTTCCTTACAGATCTCTCGATTTCTCCACCATTATAGTTCATCTTATCCCCCTCCCCCCTGGACCGCGAAAGCGATAAGACGTGCGCACTCGTGTAACATTTTTTCTTTTTTTCCTTTTAAATTATTTTATCTTTAAATAAAATAATTAGTTAAAGTAAATCTAGTAGAGTACTAGGCGCGCATAATACGGTGGATACAAACGAAGCTAGCGCAGGAAAAGGATAACAACAGCAAGGACGACAGTATCACGCCGAGCTACCTCTGCATTCTACTCAAGCATCCTCGATGTGTCCGTCGAGCGATTGCCACAACCCATAAGCGATCGCGATAAGCGGAGAAAAAATTGGTGCGTATGGTACAAGGTGAAAAATAAACTGTTATCGTTTTAACTTTTGCTTCGTTAACCATAGTACATTGAAGGGAAAAAAGTTGTAACTAAAGTATAATGTCTATCTCGAGAACACCACCAAAAATCACTAATAAAATTTCTACACCCGTTTATCACGGGTCAGATCCATCTCTAAATAAGCTCAAATATCAAGGAAATTCCGATGTCACTGGCTCAAAAAGATCTAAACGAAGGTTTAATGATTCTACTGAAAATTGTGATACAACGTTATCGGAACTAAGGAGCATGTTTGAAGAATTACAAAGCCAGCAAGATGCAAAGCTCAATTGTATGAAATCTTCTCTAGAAGAAATAATAAAACAAAATGCTGACATAAAATCGTCAATGTCTGTATTGTCAGATAAATATGATTGTATTCTGGCTAATATGAAAGAACTTCAACAAGAAAATCGGCAGAATATAAAGCACATTAAGAATTTGGAAGCGAAAATTGAGCAATTAGACAGAAACTCGCGGGCTACTTCAATAGAGGTTAAAAATGTACCCCTCATGAAATCAGAAAATAAGGAAGAACTGATCGAATTAACGAAAAATATTGGCTCTGTTATAAACGTACCTATTGTTGACTCGGATATTCGTGATGTGTACCGGCTGAAATTAAAAGATAAGCCTGCTGGTCCTGTCATAGTAGAATTCAATACCACGTTGAAGAAAGAAAACGTCATAAAATCAGCGAGGGCTTACAATAAGGAGACAAATGGAAATAAAAAACTAAGTTCTGCGATCTTAAACCTAGAGGGACCTCCTAAACAGATTTTCATTGGGGAATCCCTTACAGCAAAAACAAGACGCTTACACTACCTAGCTAGGATGTTTGCAAAAAACCATAACTATGATAGTTGCTGGACATCCTACGGCAAAGTATACCTAAGGCGTAAAACTAGCGAACCTCGTTTGCATATTGACAGTGAAGAGTATATTGAAAAACTCAAAACGTCCTCGTGACTAGACAATCTCCACGTCAAAATATTATTGTTTTTTGAGTCAATTGCATGTTTATTACATTATTTCTTACTTTTAAATTTAGCTAACACAACATCTTTTCTGTCAATACGTTTAATGCCTCACATACTTGATAACTGTTATAATTTACACAATAATTGTTGTTATATCTGGCAACTTTTATACACACCCTTAAACATATATCAAATTGCACATGATCAAAATCAACTATTACATATATATGAAACAATTCAAAATCAGACTAATCGTTGTTCAAGCAACCAAAATGCAATTAATAAATTGAATATAACTCTTAATTGCCCTTTTATGTCTAATAATGTGAATATACTATTAAGTAAAAATAGTAAGTACTATCTTATTAATTTGTGTACTAGGTATTTTTTCTCTAACCTAAATTCGATTCATTAAGTATACAAAAAGATATTGATTCTTTTAATATTGCTGAAGCATCCATCTGTGATGTGGAAGATTGTGAGTCTTTATTAACTAAGTCAGAAAGATCTTTTAATATATTCCAACAAAATATAAGAAGTTTAAACTGTAATCTTACCGGATTGCTGCCGATCCTTGTTAGAACCCGGACATGTTGGGACTGCCTTATATTGACTGAATGTTGGCTGCAATCAGGTCATAACATACCACATATAGGTGGTTACAATTTTTTTGTGACGACTTGCAATCTTTCGCAAAATGATGGAGTCGTTGTGTATTATAAAGCAGACTTACACTTAACGGTTGAAGAACCCCCCTTGACTGATGCTAATTGCCTACTTATAAAAATTAATAACAATACAGTAGCCCTCGCTGTTTATAGGCCACCGAGATACAGGAATATTAATAACTTTATTCAGTCTCTAAACAGTTTACTTTTGCAATATTCCTCAACTCAAAACATTATAATACTCGGCGACATAAATATAGATATCAAGATAAACAGCACGGATACTAATTCATCAACATACCTAGATATGGTGGCAGCCCATGGTATTTTACCGGCACATACTTTCCCTACTCATGATAAGACGTGTCTTGATCATGTGCTTTTAAAAACGAAGTTAGAAGCTCGATGCTTAGTACTTCAAACTTCACTTACAGACCATTACAGTGTCGTTCTTTCAATTACAACATCACTTATAACTAAACCCGCCCAAGTTATAAATCGGATCAACTATATAGAGCTAACTAGAGTTATAAATAATACAGATTTTAGTTCCTTATATAAATTAAATGATGCAAACAAGGCCGCGGAATTACTTCAAGATATATTGCAAAAGGTAATTCTAGAAAACTCTAAACAAATTAAAACGTCTAGACGCAAATGTATAATAAAGCCGTGGATAACGCCGGGAATATTGCGTTGTCTCAAAAACCGGGATAATCTGTATAAGAAACATAAAAAAGACCCAAATAACGATACTTTAAAAACTACGTACAAAAGATATAGAAACTTTTGCTCAAATTTGGTAAAAAAGGTTAAAAGAGATTACGAAAAATTGCAGCTTCGAAGTGCCGGTACTAACAATAAACAACTGTGGAAAGTTATCAAAAAGGTAACTCATACTAACAAAGCAAAAGAAACCTCTTCTAAACTAATATGTAAAATGAACCCACAGCAGTCAATAAATAATGTAAACGAATATTTTGCTAACATAGGAAAAACTTTGGCGGAGAATATATCTAGCAATCCTTTACAACATCAACCACAAACAGGCGCGTCTCGGTCCCACTCATTTTACCTCATACCTACTAATGATCATGAAATTAAAGCGCTTATAACAGACTTAAAGGGTGACTGCGCTGTTGGAGTAGACATGATACCAGCAAATATATTAAAAGAAAATATAAACGTTTTAACTCCACTCATAACTTATATCTGCAACTTGTCCCTTTCAACTGGAATATTTCCTGGAATATACAAAATATCTAGAATCGTCCCGATCCATAAGGGTGGGGACAGAGACTGTGTCACAAATTATAGACCTATTTCTATCCTCCCTACAATTTCAAAAGTCTTGGAGCGTGTCTTGAATAAAAGATTAACTAACTATCTAGAAATTAATAATCTATTATCACCAGCGCAATTTGGTTTTAGAGAGAAGAAGTCCACCTCTGATGCTGTTCATGAACTGACTAACTTTATAGTTACAAATATTGACGATAAAAAGAAAACAGTCGCAATATTTTTGGACCTGGCTAAAGCTTTTGATACGGTCTCTGTTCAAATCCTTATAAAAAAACTGGAACGGTTTGGTATAAGGGACAACCAGTTGAAACTCTTTCAAGATTATCTGACTCAACGTAAACAATTTGTAAAAATAGACAATTTCATGAGCAACGAACGTTCAGTCCAGTATGGAGTTCCCCAAGGAAGTATACTGGGTCCAACCTTGTTCTTGGTTTATATAAACGAGTTGTGTCAATTAAAGTTACCCAATGCTAAAATTATTACATTTGCTGATGATACAGTCATACTATTTAGTGGTAATACATGGGAAGAAGTTTTTTTGAATGCTCAGTTGGGTTTTAATGTAGTGACGAAGTGGTTACGAGAAAATCTATTGACCCTTAATGTAGAAAAAACAAAATACATGACATTTTCTTTGAGGGGTGCGAATAATTTGGATAGTTCTCTTTATATTATATCGCATTCTTGTGCTAATCCTATTAATCCTACCTGTTCTTGCCCTAAGTTACAGAATACTACGACCATTAAATACCTAGGCATCATGATCGATAGCAAACTAAACTTCCAAAACCATATAGATTTATTGACATCCAGAATTCGTAAACTTATTGCAATCTTCAAAAACCTTAGACATGTTGCTGTTAAGGACTTGATGAAAACAGTTTATTATGCGCTTTGCCAGTCACAGCTTACTTATTGTATTACTTCTTGGGGCAGAGCATCCAAGACGCATTTTATGAAGCTTGAAAGAGCCCAAAGAGCGCTCCTTAAAGTCAGTCTTTTTCTTCCATTTTACTATTCTACAACCGAGCTATATAAAAAATGGGAAGTGCTTACGGTTCGTCAGCTTTTTATACTTAACACGATAGTTAAAAAGCATTCCCTGACAGTGTTCGAACCCGAAAAAATTAAAAATGTTAGAAGAAAAGATAAAGTTTGTATTAAACCCACACTCAGAACCAGTTTTTCACGCCGCTTTTGCTACCAAAGCAGTAACTTATATAATAAAATAAATAGGGTATTGTTGATTTATTCTCTTCCAAAAATAAAATGTAAATCGGTTGTTCAGAATTGGTTGAAAAAACTAGATTATGGTTTTACGGAAAGCCTGCTTAAGTAAAACATTTACTAATCCTAACATAAATTCGTATTCGTTTAAAAGCATAATAATAATATATTAAATTAAAAATATAATTTAAAAATTGAAAAAATAACATATTATTGAGATATATTTTAAATTGAAAATTGAAATAATTTTATTAATAGTTGCTAAAAACATTTCAAAATATATATATATTTTTTTTTCTTGTACCATACACCAAACTACACGCTTAACACTCACACCACACATTCACTTACTCTTACACACTCACACAAATATGGACACATACATTGTCTTGAGGCATCCTTTGTTAGAAATTACTATTTATTCTACCTCCTTTATGTTTTATAATTATTTTTAATTACGGAATTGGTTATATCGTTGTAAATTTATTTAATTTATTTTTTTTTTGTTATGGTCTTATGGGGTGAGGCCCTGGTGATCTGTATTACAGGTATATTCCTACCTACTTCAGACACCAGCTCCTCACATTATTTGAATTTTGTAGCATTACAATTTTAAAATTTGTATTTTTTATGAGGAGAAATAAATGATTATATTATTATTATTATATTATACACCCTCGCCGGTTACGGAGATTCCTGACCTAAAGAAATCCATTAAAGAAAAATGTCAAGATATTTTCAGTGCGGAAATTTCTTTTTGATTACTTTTTTTGTGAAATTTTCTTTTAATTAACTGGTCAGCACATTGTTGGCCGCAGAAGTTTTAAGGCTTCACTGATCTAGGGGGCGAGCAACTTCTACATCCTAGCCATAAACAGGAGTTATCAACATATTATTGTCTTCAACTCCACCATAGAAACAGGGTCGGTGACTTCTTACTTGGCAACTAATCGCAATTTGTTCGGCGATTATGTTAGGTAAAGTAAAGCTAACGCTTTTGTTTTATACAAAAAATATTATTACCATAATTTTGGCCTTTGTTATTAGACGCGTACATATTTTTCGCACCATTACTGGGCACTGACACTAGATTTTGGTAGTCATCTAATATTTTTCGTATGAGGCTTTAGGTATACGTTGTAAACCTTTAGTAAAATATCTATGTTAGTTAATAATAATATCAGCCTATACTACCCACTGCTGGGCAAAGGCCTTCTCTCACAAATCGAGGTGAGAGAGGTTAGGTCTTACTCCACCACGCGGACCCAGTGCGGTGCGGTGGAAGCAGGTTTGTAGCCACCTGCTGTTGGAACTTATCAAGCCGCCTTTAAGGCTTTTAACTCGGCTTAACGACTACTACATTAAGTGGTAACCGGGACCAACGGCTTAACCTGCCTTCCGAAGCACGGAGACGCTCAAATATGAAAATGCCATAAACGGTCACCCATCTCAGGCCGACCGAGTCGAACGCTGCTTAACCTTGGTGATCGGTAAGAAAACCGCGGTCACACAGCGCTATGAGCATGCGCGCTATGTTAGTTACTAAAAATAAAGTTAACTAACATACAGCTCAAAACTTAAACTGATGGATGTAGAAACGTCAAATTTTAAATCAGAGGTTAGGGTTAGATTTGAAAGAAAGTGTTTGAAAATTCATCCCTTAAGGGGGTTAAATACGGGATTAAAACTTACCATGGGAGATTCCATTGAGTGCGTTTTCAAAATTGTAAAGGGGATGTCTGTTCATTTTTTTTAAACTCATATGTCCTACTACTGGGCAAAGGTTAAAAGGGCTATGGAAATAGGGGGAAACCTTTGCCCAGTATTGGGACATATGAGCTTAAAAAAATGAACATAGATGATGGATAGAGATCGTTGGAGGAATCCAACGATCTCTATCCCCTGTCAATGATGGCCATTCTGTTCGATACGCGTCGAGGTCATGGCGCCGCCGCTTTCTGCGCCTGCCTCAAAGACGATAACCTTGTTGTGGGACCCATTTAGTACCCATTTTGGCCAACCTATTTGTGTCCATTTAGTTCAGAAGACCAGCCCGTCTGTATATTATCGTACTAACATTATAAATTTGAGTTTGTATGTTTAGACGTTTGAGTGTTTGTTTCAATCACGCAAAAAGACATTGAAACACACAGGATACTTTTTATCCCGGAAAAATGTTAAGTTCCTGTCTAACGTCAACAGGGACAAAATTGCGGGCAGAAACTAATAAAAAAAAACGAAATTGCTGAACATAAAACACCTTAAATAATTATGTCTGTTATTTTGTTGGCCAAGTGTTTCTTGCGAATCTTCTTCGAAGTAAACATAATTATATTAAAAAGATTCGAAAAAAGGCAAGCCCGCTGAATTTTTTGCCAGATCTTTTCGGTGGAGGCCACATTCCGATCCAATGGTAAATCATTAGTAATGTTTGATTGAAAAAAAATACGATTTATAAGCAAGGGTACATGATGAAATGGGAAATGATTTAAATTTGAGTCAACCAGTTTTGCTACGTCTAATGGTCAGATCATTCCATTACATAGTTAACATTACACAACATTGTTCAAAATGGCTTAACGTCCACTGTAAATAATAGTTCATTCATTAAATATCAATTTTCTTTTACGATACATACAGAATACTATAAGTTCACAAAGTTACAGTATCGCAGGGCGTTTGTTCATAGCGAATAAGGACTCAGAGGGCTTAGCACAAAGAGATTGCCTATAGCTTGACGCTAGCGAGTAATCGTGCTGTCAGTTTCATGCTTATTTATTAAATTTGTAGTGTGATAAGAATGGAATATCAACTCGATAGCGTCACGCAAACGTCAATCTTTTCGTGTTAAGCTCTCTGAACGCCTTCAAGAAATGACAGTACCAAAACTAATAAGCTATCTATATGATAATTTCTCTTTTAGGGCAGGATATTAAGGATTAGATCGAGTTTTTTTATTAAACACGGCGGAAAAATAATCTAATTTAACGTAATATAATTGAATTGAATAACATTTTGTTACGAAGTAGGTAAAGTTCAATTTCGTTTGGTTACTTTCTGCCAATTTATTTAAATGAATCCGTTTAAGGTACGGGGATCCGTTATGTATTGCTTGAATAAGTTTGTATCGCTTTTAATATCATTTTTTTAAAATATCATGTCTTCTTTTGTGTCAATGCCTTCAGATTCGTTATAAATTGTTTACAGGATAAATCAGCCTATGCTGTCCCACTGATTGAAAGAAAGAGAGAAAAAATATTTATTCAGCATAGCACACATATGAAAGTCAGACAATATATGAACAGTAACAAAAAAGAATAACGGAGTAAGAAAAATAAGCTGCCACTATTATTTGAGACGTTTGCACTGCTGATCAAAGGTCTTCTCTCACACATCGAGAGAGATTAGGTCATACTCACGGAGTAGAAGTCATACTCTACCACACGGACCCAGTGCGGACTGGTGAAGACACGGTGTGGTCTGTGGCCGGCCACCTGCTATTGGAACTTATCAAGTCGCTTTAAAGTCTTTCAACTTGGCTTAACGACTACTATATTAAGTGGTTACTGGGACTAACGACTTTACGTGTCTTTCGAAGATTAGTTGAAATCATTTTAAGGTCTCGCCACAAAGTCGCCGCAGCGCAACGGGAGCGCACCAAATTCGCTATCGCGCCGCTCGGCGCGATAGCAAAGGTTAGAACCAAACGTAACCGATTGCTTGCGTCACGCTCCCGTCGCGCTCGGTCGGCTATTTGACCAAACCTTTGCGGCTTGACAAGTTCCAACTGCAGACGAATACAAACCTATCAACTGATCGTAGCGGAACGCTTGCGCCGCGCTCCCGTCGTGCTCCGTCGGCTATTTGACTAAACCTTGCGGCGGCTTGACAAGTTCCAATTGCAGGCGAAGACAAACCTGCCGCTAACAATTGATCCGCGTGGTGGAGTATGACCTAATTTCTCTCTCATGGATTTGTGAGGTCCTTGGCTAGCAAAGGGGCGATACAGACTACTTTATTATACATATCTATCTATTTATATTGCGCTAGAACCCTCAGTCAAGAGTCTCCGTAACAAGTGACCGTGTGAGAGGAATTAATTATAATAAAATAATTAACACCGTCACGCCTATATTCCCCTAGCAGGGGTTGGAGAGGCGTACTAAGTACACCCACTTTTCACCGACGATGTTAGGCCCCATGTAATAGGGGCGAGCCTATTGCCATATACCGGGCACAATTCCAGACTCCGGAATCATACACACTAGACTAATGAGGCAGTCATTAGTCGAACTAATTATTTATTTATTAATTTCCTATATTAGTACAGATTAACAAAATACACTTATACTATTAAATATTGATAATTTGGTAGTTGAGACCTAACATTGTCGAAAAATGGGTATGGTGGAAAAATGGTGGGAACACAGTACAGCTCTGCTACCCTCGCTTGGGGAATATAAAGATGACGGTGTTTATCTTTTTATTTATTAATTAATAATTTTAATAGAGACGAGTTACTATGAGAGTTGAGGAAGCCAGAGAGGTCTGTGAGGAAAGAACCTGTTGAAATTCTGTACTCTCTCCTTGTAAGTGATCTGGCATAATAATATACTGTTAGCCTTGTTCTGGGCAGTCGAGTAAAAATACGGGCTGAAAAGAAATCCCATTTTAAACCTCTTCTGCATTGGACATATATTGAACGGTCTTGGACAAGGCGAACACTACACAGATTGATGTAGATATAGGTAATAGCTGTTTGGACACTGACAGAGAATGCGGTAAACAGCTCGAGGACGAACTACGCTGTATTGAGTTCACGGTCCGATGTATGTACTGACATATACATATAGTGCAACAAGAATAAAATATTCTTGTCGGACTTGGCCTGTAGACGACTTTGACTAGGGGGCGTTGGTAATATTTGAACAGATGGGTCCGCATGATTATCAATTAAAAAAGATCTTGGGTAAAGGACATTTTCGAAAATTGCTCCAGAACCAACAAACATTTGACCAATGCCATCATTATTTATCTATTTTATTAAAATAATGGCAAATTTAAAATTAGCGCAGTGGTTAAGAGCTTGAGCTGCTCAGCCCACTGTGTCGAATAGTCGCGGGTTCGATTCCCGCACGGGACAAATCTTTGTGTGATCCACAATTATTTGTTCCGGTCTGGGTATTTGTTTGTGAATTTTCATGTTTGTAAACGCACCCACGACACAGGAATAAATCCTAGTGTGGGGCTACGTTTTTAAAAAAAAAAACAAAACAAACAAAACAATTTGCGGACAAGTACTTATATCGAAATCGCTGACATCTTTACTGAATGTCAACACACAATATAACCTTATATGTATTAATGCCTACTGAAATATATATATTACCTCAAATCTAATACTTTGTGTGCAATATTGCAATTCCCCCGCTTGTCCGTGTAATAATAAATGCCTTAACAGAATTTATGGGTGATTGGAAATCATACAAGTATTTTTTCATTGCTGGTTTTTCTGGGGCAAATCATGTATAGGCGCAGAACAATGTCCTTTAATGACGAACGGCAACTCTGCGACTTGCATGAAGTGAAATTTCACTCGATGACACCGTTAGTTCAGATTTTTGCCGCCGCCGCAAGATCCGTGTATGAAATGTTTTGGATTTTAGTTTAAAGTATTTGAAAAGATGAGAAACGGTATACTCCGGCGCTTTGGATATATAATCAAAGTCAAATGCAAAAAAAAGCATGGCAAAACCGAGATATACCATGCAAATATGGAAGGACGTATCGGGGAAGACCTAGACTGTATACGGTCCCACTGATGGACAAAGGTTTCTCATAAATCAAGGTGAGACTGTTTTACGATGACCTCAGTCAAGATTCTCTGTAACTGGCGAGCGAGTTCTAGATATTATTATAGATTCTTTAAGTATGCTTAGATTTAATATAATATAAGCTCTGTAAAACTCTCCCACGGTTCAGCATAGGCCTCCTCTCAAACTGAGACTACATCTCTCACTTTAAGTAAGTTTTCAATTGAAGATGTTGGCAAACAATTGCGAAAATTGCAACGAAGAGTTAGTTAAGTTTGAAATGGGCAGGACACCCGCCTCATAAGGCGGGACGACAGCAGGTAGACTAACGCCTTGAGGGTGATGAAAGAGGCCCTGAGTATCAATAAATAAAGACTAATGTTATGCCAAAATTCAGCTTTATTGAAATATGAAATCTAGATT